>OV743716.1:64793075-66140783 GCA_928272305.1 Volucella inflata
GGATGTTGTGTTGCTTGTTTAAGGAAATATTTTGGCTATTCGAATTTTCTTCAAATGCAATGGAAAGTTATATCTTCGATTATTTATGAACAACGAGACAATTTACTGGTTATGGCTACAAATTCGGGAAAATCGTTGTGCTTTCAGTTCCCTTCGGTCTACTGCAATAATATTACCATAGTTGTAGCAGTGCCCTGTTAAAAAGTTAACTTCTGATAAGACTTTTATGAATTGTTCTACCTGATTGTGTTTTTATTTTAGAATTTTGATCTTGAGCTACAATTTCCTTTTTGTATCTCGGGTTTAATTTATTTCCTATTCTTTTCTTGCTTTTAACATAAATAACATCACCTATTGAGTAGGTTTTTAACGGACTTTTACTTTTGTTATGGTACTCTAGGTAACCTTTTTGTTTTGTCTGTAATTTATCTGCGTTTGCTTGTCTTACTCGTTCGAGTTCCTGTGGGTTATTTAGTAATTCTCTACCGAAAAATAAGTCTATTGGTTTTTTATTTGTTACTGAATGAAGTGATCTATTGTATTCGTAAATGCATTTATCTAATAGTTCCGAAAAGATTAATGCGTGTTGTCTGTTTTCAGGCAACGAATTAGCTCGGAAAGGGTCGAATAAAATCTTTCGACTTGCCCATTTACAGAGCTAGAATAGGGGGGTGCTTTATAAACAATTATATTGAACATATTTTCTAGCATGAAAGTAATGGAACTTGCGCTTAAGGCTTTTTCGTTATCCATAACTATAGTTTGGGGAACACCAAATGCTAAAATTAACCCTCGAAGGGGCTCTTTAATATCTTCTGCGGACCTTGATTTTACAATTTTAGCTAAGGCGTATTTTGAAAACTTGTCTATTGCGGTTAGAATGATTTGTTTGTTAGTGAAATATATATCAATGTGGATTATTTGACCGTGGTACTCTGGAATAGGGGTTGGCTGCAATTCTGGTCTGTTCGGATGTCTGTCGTATTTGTGTTCTTTACAAATCCTACAGACTTTGGTGAATTTTTCAATTTTTAGTTTCATGCGAGGGAAGAAATACTTTTGTAAAATTTGAATTTTGTTTTCTCGAGCATTGCGGTGAGCTCGATTATGCTCTTTTATTATTTCTGTTTCTTGTAAGTTGTCGTCAGTAAGACCAGTGACTAGTTTTCCAGCCAAATGCGTTTTATAATTCCTAAAATGTGAGGGATAGATTTCTTGTATTAGTCCAAGAATTCGTTCCTCGGTTTTAATGGCATTGGTGACAGATGGGTTTAGATATTTTTTTAGAATGCTAACTAACTTTTTTTGATTATATTCCGGTTCTATTATACTCGTATTATGTCTGTGAAATGTGGGGAAAACTATTTGGAATTCTCCAGTGGAAAGGATAATTTGATTTTTAAACATATTGAGGGGAACATCAACAATTTGGATAAGGTCTTGACCTGAACTCTGGTCGCTATGCTGTGTCTCTGTGAGGGAATTTATTTGATCTATTTGTCTGGTTCTAGGAGGCCTTGACAATGCTTCGGCAACTACGTTGGCTCGTCCAGGCTTGTATTCTATCTCGTAGTTGAATTCTTCTAGTACAGCGTTCCAACGTTTTAATTTGTTGTTCGTATTCCTGTTGCTTAGTGCATATGTCAATGGTTGATGATCAGTAAATATGTTGAGCTTGGTTGGACCGTAAAGGTAATTCCTTAGAGATTTTAATGCCCAAATTATAGCCAACATTTTCTTCTCGTTAGCGGCGTAGTGTTCTTCTGCCTTGCTAAGAGTACGGGAAATAAAAGTAATCGGCTTATTATCTTGCGACAGTACGGCTCCTATCGCGTAGTCTGACGCATCGGTTGTTAAATGAAACTCCTTGTTGAAGTCGGAACGACATCATCAGAAATAAGGGAATGTTTTAATTTGTTGAATGCCTCTTTTGCAGCTTAATTTAGATTTATGGATTTTTTTACTTGACGCTGTTTTTGAAGTACGTCCATCTTCTCCTCTCAGAAGTGTTGTGAGTGGTTTTGTCAACTTGGAATAATCTTTAATAAATCTGCGGTAGAATCCCGACAGACCAAGAAATAAACGCAAATCCTTTTAAGTTCTTGGGTAAGGAAATTTGCTTATGGCTTCCACTTTAGATGGATTCGCCTTTATGCCATCTGAGGATACTATAAATCCTAAGAATTCTACTTCTGACTTCAAGAATTCACATTTGTCTAGCTGCAGGCGTAGGTTAGCCTGCTGAAGAGTCTTGAAGATTTTGTCTAAGTTTTGGAAATGAGTCGTTACGTCTTTACTGAAGACTATGATATCGTCGATATATACGTAGCAGATGTTCCCGATGTGCTCTCGTAATATATCGTCTAAGGCTCTTTGAAAAATGGCTGGAGCATTTTTCAGACCGAAGGGTAGCCTTACAAACTCATACTTTCCGTTATTAACGGAGAATGATGTTTTTTCAATATCATCCTCGTGAAGAGGGATTTGGTGAAACCCGCTTTTGAGGTCGATCACCGAAAAGAATTTATTTTTTACTAACTGAGCTGGTACCTCATTTGTGTCGGGAATGGGGTAGCGGTCAGAAATCGTTATGGAGTTTAACTTCCTGTAGTCAATGACCATGCGAAGATTCTTTTCGCCAGAAGCGTCTGCCTTTTTTGGCACTATCCATACTGGAGCATTGTAGGGGGACCGTGATGGTCGGATGATTCCATCATTTAGCAATTGTAAAGGCTTGTGGTAAAGGTTAATCTTTCGTCTGGTTGGCCGAAGAGGCTATAATGATTTGTAATTAGGCAATTAAGATTGTCCTTTTGTTCGGGAGACATGTGATCCATTCTAATGCTGATATTATGGACTGACTCGGAGGTTTGTTGTTTTAATACGACTCTGATGTTGTTGTCTACCAACATGTAATTTTCCTTTGCGAAAATAACAGCTGATAGTTCCTTGAGACTGTCATTTCCCAGGATTGCATGAAAAGATTTTAATGACGGAAGAAGGAAACATTTAATTCCGTTCTTCAAACCAAAGAGATTAATTAGAGTGTGTTGCGTAATTTCTATGTTTCCACAAATGGAGTTGGCGAGGAAATTCTTTTGGTTAGGGATAGTGTTTTTTACAAGGTTTGGTTGCACGTAGTTCTTATTTGATCCGGTATCCACTAAGAATTTCAAAATTTTATTATCGCCCGTCCTACACTCGAAATAGGGTAGATCCGAGTTTGTTAGCCTACAAAATTAACATCCACAAAATTGGCTTGAGCAACTTCTTCGTTCGCAGCATTTTCATAGGGGTATTCATTAAACTGTTGATCGGCCTTTATATGATCGATTATGGCTGAGGTCAATTTCGTCTTGTGGATCTAGTTGCGGTGGAACCTCTGAGGTTTCCACATTATGATTTCTCTGTAATTTATTTGGTACCGGGTGCTGTTGTGATGGCATATTTGTACGCTTAATTGCAGGTGGAGAGTTTTTCCCTTGTGGCCTATTGGCATAGTTTACGTTGTTTGTCCTGATGGTTGTTGTTTCCATTGGTTCGCCTCTTGGGGGTGGTCTTGGTGCCAAATTAGTGGGTACTTGCTGGATTTGGATAGGGTAGGGATTAAGTTGTTATTGAGTTGGAGGAAAATTGGATTGAAATTGGGTTGGATAGTTACATTCTCGGAATTGATTGTTCTGCGGCCGTAGTTGTTGCTGTGGGTATGTTTGGGGAAGATGTGCTACTTGTGGATAAAATAGCTGACTTTTGCGAGGAGGGACTGGTGGAACCGATGTTGGTTTTCTAGTAGTATTTGAATTATGGTTTGCGTAATGTGATCGGAATTTTTGGTTTTTCAACTTAAGACAGAGATTAAGGGCAGTCGGTAAATCGGCTGGTTCCCTTATACCAAGGAGTCTTGGTAGATCTCCCTTAAGACCTCTTATAAAGATATCGAGAGCCTTCTCTCTGTAAGTTGATGTGAGGTGATATAGAGCGTCGGGCGGTAAGTTCATACTTAAAACTTTATTTAGTATCAACGAAAGGTGATTGTAAATCGTTTGGTAATAGGCCTCTATGGTGTTATTGCCTTGTACCAAAGTCGTCATTTGGTACTCAAGCGTTCCCAAATCACGACGGTCTGCATAATGGAGTGCCAGGCACTTCGCTATACAGCCCCAGTCAAGCGGAGTATTATACGTATATATTTTAACAAATTTACAAATCTCTGTGTTACTTTTAAATTTCCTTAATTTCAAAGGTCTGTTTTGCTAAGTTTTGTATTTACTTCACTTTAAATTTTTAGTCAATAATTTTTTTTATTTTAAATTTGCAATATTAAATGATTTGTTTTACTTAACACTCTAAACTTATATGATTTATTCATTAGTAATATTATTAAATGAATATCTTAAACAATCTTACATTAGGGTGATATTTTTAGTCAATAATTTTTTTATTTTAAATTTGCAATCTTATATGATTTGTTTTACTTAACACTCTAAACTTATATGATTTTTTACTAGTAATATTTTGAAATGAATATCTTAAACATCTTTTTCCAACGCTGGCGAAGGGGCTACTTCCTTTTTACCACTGGTTACTGGGGGGCCTTTCTTCACACTCCCTCGTTGGCAGCAGAATCTTCAGATGCTGCTTTGCTTGGGGACCCAGGAATATTTTTTTCACTATACACTGCACTTAATTTAACGTTTTTCGCGACGAGCTATTGAGGTCGATTTATGCGAGTTTAAGTGTTCTTCTACGCGACGAGCTTCTTGAGGTCGATTTAGGCATACTCTACGCGAACTACCTACTAAACGTACTTTATGCGGCGTATAATTATAACCTGGGTCCCACGTAGGGCGCCAATTAAACTAATTTGTATTAGCTTTACTTAAAAAAATAATTTTTATTTATCTCTTAAAGCTAACTTAGAACTCTTAAAGCTGAACTTAGACTGACTAACAATCAAAATAATACCTAGCTCGAAGTGTTCCCAGGTATGCTGCAGTTGCATGGTCAGCAGCGGATGTTTGTCGATGTCTCAGGTGTCGTATGAAATTTGCTGTTGCTCTTGGGAATGATAACACGAGTTGCTCGCATGGCTTCGGTTTGTTGATCATGTGAAAAATTACATGCACGCTTTGCATGATGAATTTATGTGGCGTTGACTGTTTGCATAATGAATCTTTGTGGCGTTAACTCATCCGCCCTTAAAATCGGACTTCCTTGTGAGATTATATTGGCGACACGAGTTGAGGAATGTCTTTGATACCAATTGTGACGGATGCTGGGTTGTTGATGTTTGGAACTGCTTCGATCTTTGTAATATGGTTTTTACTATTTACTTTTTTACATGTGAATGTGATGACGGCCAGGATGATTATTACAAATATGATGTTCACCGAGAGGTTTAGTTTGTGTTTGGTTTGGAGTAATTCTATTTCTTCTGTACGGTTGAGATGAAGATCTTTAACCATTTCGATCGACAAAAATTCTTCTATTTTATTTGGTTCGTAAGATGATTGCAGTATTGTCGGTAGGGGTTGATATTCTGTAATTTCCCTTGCCATGATTATCTTTTCGTTAATTTCAATAGTGGTGTTGAAATGTTTAATGATGAAAGTACCCTGGAGCCTTAAGGTTTCGTTGTTGATTAGGATTGAACCGTTGAATTGGATTAACAGCAGGACCCCAGTTGATACGAGGGCGGGTTAATAAGTCCGTGACTTTTTGCATTTCTGACCTCTTTACTGAAACAGCAACACTGCTCCTGTTAACAGGCATCTGTCAGTTGACTCCTGTCAAAATTTAAACTTGCTGCGTCAGTTAGTTTGTGTTTGACAGCTATTTTTATCAGACTACTCACTAATTTGAGGAGAAAATGGAAAAAAGTGAATTTCGTGTGCTTATTAAGCATTATTTCTTGCGAAAAAAAACCATTACCGAGACCAAGGCTAAGCTTGATAAATACTATGGGGACTCTGTACCATCGATTTCAATGGTAAAAAAGTGGTTTACTGAATTTCGTTGTGGCCGTACAAGCACTGAAGATGCCGAACGTCCTGGACGCCCAGTTGAGGTCTCTACACCCGAAACAATCGAAAAAATTCACGATATGGTGTTGGCCGACCGAAGATTGAAAGTGCGAGAGATTGTGGAAGCCGTAGGGATCTCGCATGGCTCAGTGGTTTCAATTTTGAATGATCACTTGGGCATGAGAAAGCTTTCCGCAAGATGGGTGCCGCGTTTGCTCACAGTCGACCACAAACACATGTGCAGTTGCCATGGCAAAAATCCATGAATTGGGCTATGAATTGCTCCCTCATCCACCCTATTCTCCAGATTTGGCTCCGAGTGACTACTTGTTCCCAAACCTGAAGAAATGGCTTGGTGGAAAAAGATTTGACTCCAATGATGAAGTCATCTCGCAAACAAAGGCCTATTTTGAGGACCTCGACAAATCATTTTTTTTGGAAGGGATAAAAAAATTGGAGAAGCGTTGGACAAAGTGTATAGAGCTCAAGGGAGACTACGTTGAAAAATAAAATTATTTTTTTATCAAAAAATCTGTGTTTTAATCCAAAAGTCACGGACTTATTGACCCGCCCTCGTATTTCCTCCACTTCTGGGATGTGTTCGTTGTTAGTGATTATACAATTTGCTTTACGACTTCTTACTAAGTTTGGGATACACGACGAGTTGCTTATATTAACTAGATTATTATCATTACAAATGGATAAGCTGTTGTATGTTCTACATGTATTTGAAATGCCATAAATGTTACTCTTACATTGTAGGATTGACTTATAATCTATCTTGTTTATAATTTTCTTAATTTTAACCGGTTTCAATAATGAAACATTACAAATTTCTTGATTTACTGTTGGAAAACTTAATATGTATATAAGGTTCTTTACATTTGAAGCTAGTTTAATTTCGGCGAACTCTAGCGCCTCATCTATATTTAGGTATGGAAAATTTTCAGTTTTTAATAACGTCTCTGTTATGTTTATTTCCATTGTTGAAAGTATAAATGAATTAACTACATTTCCCTTTGCCCAATGGCGTATGCTACATTTATTAACTCTTCTTTTATAATGTCTATATTATATTATTTGTTACTTTAGTTAATTCGTTTATCTTATCTACTGACATTTTGTTTATAATAACTTGTCTGTTATTATTTTTTAATATATTATTTAATTTATCGACAATAATTTCGTGGTCGTGGTGGTCCGGGTTGCCCGCGATCCATTTCCACGCTCTGCCTATGAAATCTAGCGATCTTTTGAATCTTTGCTTAATTTTGAGTCTGGATATATAGGTCTTTATTTGTGAGATTTCGAAGGAAAGGATGGGATTCAAGGAATGGTTTTCTTGGATGTTGTGTTGCTTGTTTAAGGAAATATTTTGGCTATTCGAATTTTCTTCAAATGCAATGGAAAGTTATATCTTCGATTATTTATGAACAACGAGACAATTTACTGGTTATGGCTACAAATTCGGGAAAATCGTTGTGCTTTCAGTTCCCTTCGGTCTACTGCAATAATATTACCATAGTTGTAGCAGTGCCCTGTTAAAAAGTTAACTTCTGATAAGACTTTTATGAATTGTTCTACCTGATTGTGTTTTTATTTTAGAATTTTGATCTTGAGCTACAATTTCCTTTTTGTATCTCGGGTTTAATTTATTTCCTATTCTTTTCTTGCTTTTAACATAAATAACATCACCTATTGAGTAGGTTTTTAACGGACTTTTACTTTTGTTATGGTACTCTAGGTAACCTTTTTGTTTTGTCTGTAATTTATCTGCGTTTGCTTGTCTTACTCGTTCGAGTTCCTGTGGGTTATTTAGTAATTCTCTACCGAAAAATAAGTCTATTGGTTTTTTATTTGTTACTGAATGAAGTGATCTATTGTATTCGTAAATGCATTTATCTAATAGCTCCGAAAAGATTAATGCGTGTTGTCTGTTTTCAGGCAACGAATTAGCTCGGAAAGGGTCGAATAAAATCTTTCGACTTGCCCATTTACAGAGCTAGAATAGGGGGGGTGCTTTATAAACAATTATATTGAACATATTTTCTAGCATGAAAGTAATGGAACTTGCGCTTAAGGCTTTTTCGTTATCCATAACTATAGTTTGGGGAACACCAAATGCTAAAATTAACCCTCGAAGGGGCTCTTTAATATCTTCTGCGGACCTTGATTTTACAATTTTAGCTAAGGCGTATTTTGAAAACTTGTCTATTGCGGTTAGAATGATTTGTTTGTTAGTGAAATATATATCAATGTGGATTATTTGACCGTGGTACTCTGGAATAGGGGTTGGCTGCAATTCTGGTCTGTTCGGATGTCTGTCGTATTTGTGTTCTTTACAAATCCTACAGACTTTGGTGAATTTTTCAATTTTTAGTTTCATGCGAGGGAAGAAATACTTTTGTAAAATTTGAATTTTGTTTTCTCGAGCATTGCGGTGAGCTCGATTATGCTCTTTTATTATTTCTGTTTCTTGTAAGTTGTCGTCAGTAAGACCAGTGACTAGTTTTCCAGCCAAATGCGTTTTATAATTCCTAAAATGTGAGGGATAGATTTCTTGTATTAGTCCAAGAATTCGTTCCTCGGTTTTAATGGCATTGGTGACAGATGGGTTTAGATATTTTTTTAGAATGCTAACTAACTTTTTTTGATTATATTCCGGTTCTATTATACTCGTATTATGTCTGTGAAATGTGGGGAAAACTATTTGGAATTCTCCAGTGGAAAGGATAATTTGATTTTTAAACATATTGAGGGGAACATCAACAATTTGGATAAGGTCTTGACCTGAACTCTGGTCGCTATGCTGTGTTGCTGTGAGGGAATTTATTTGATCTATTTGTCTGGTTCTAGGAGGCCTTGACAATGCTTCGGCAACTACGTTGGCTCGTCCAGGCTTGTATTCTATCTCGTAGTTGAATTCTTCTAGTACAGCGTTCCAACGTTTTAATTTGTTGTTCGTATTCCTGTTGCTTAGTGCATATGTCAATGGTTGATGATCAGTAAATATGTTGAGCTTGGTTGGACCGTAAAGGTAATTCCTTAGAGATTTTAATGCCCAAATTATAGCCAACATTTTCTTCTCGTTAGCGGCGTAGTGTTCTTCTGCCTTGCTAAGAGTACGGGAAATAAAAGTAATCGGCTTATTATCTTGCGACAGTACGGCTCCTATCGCGTAGTCTGACGCATCGGTTGTTAAATGAAACTCCTTGTTGAAGTCGGAACGACATCATCAGAAATAAGGGAATGTTTTAATTTGTTGAATGCCTCTTTTGCAGCTTAATTTAGATTTATGGATTTTTTTACTTGACGCTGTTTTTGAAGTACGTCCATCTTCTCCTCTCAGAAGTGTTGTGAGTGGTTTTGTCAACTTGGAATAATCTTTAATAAATCTGCGGTAGAATCCCGACAGACCAAGAAATAAACGCAAATCCTTTTAAGTTCTTGGGTAAGGAAATTTGCTTATGGCTTCCACTTTAGATGGATTCGCCTTTATGCCATCTGAGGATACTATAAATCCTAAGAATTCTACTTCTGACTTCAAGAATTCACATTTGTCTAGCTGCAGGCGTAGGTTAGCCTGCTGAAGAGTCTTGAAGATTTTGTCTAAGTTTTGGAAATGAGTCGTTACGTCTTTACTGAAGACTATGATATCGTCGATATATACGTAGCAGATGTTCCCGATGTGCTCTCGTAATATATCGTCTAAGGCTCTTTGAAAAATGGCTGGAGCATTTTTCAGACCGAAGGGTAGCCTTACAAACTCATACTTTCCGTTATTAACGGAGAATGATGTTTTTTCAATATCATCCTCGTGAAGAGGGATTTGGTGAAACCCGCTTTTGAGGTCGATCACCGAAAAGAATTTATTTTTTACTAACTGAGCTGGTACCTCATTTGTGTCGGGAATGGGGTAGCGGTCAGAAATCGTTATGGAGTTTAACTTCCTGTAGTCAATGACCATGCGAAGATTCTTTTCGCCAGAAGCGTCTGCCTTTTTTGGCACTATCCATACTGGAGCATTGTAGGGAGACCGTGATGGTCGGATGATTCCATCATTTAGCAATTGTAAAGGCTTGTGGTAAAGGTTAATCTTTCGTCTGGTTGGCCGAAGAGGCTATAATGATTTGTAATTAGGCAATTAAGATTGTCCTTTTGTTCGGGAGACATGTGATCCATTCTAATGCTGATATTATGGACTGACTCGGAGGTTTGTTGTTTTAATACGACTCTGATGTTGTTGTCTACCAACATGTAATTTTCCTTTGCGAAAATAACAGCTGATAGTTCCTTGAGACTGTCATTTCCCAGGATTGCATGAAAAGATTTTAATGACGGAAGAAGGAAACATTTAATTCCGTTCTTCAAACCAAAGAGATTAATTAGAGTGTGTTGCGTAATTTCTATGTTTCCACAAATGGAGTTGGCGAGGAAATTCTTTTGGTTAGGGATAGTGTTTTTTACAAGGTTTGGTTGCACGTAGTTCTTATTTGATCCGGTATCCACTAAGAATTTCAAAATTTTATTATCGCCCGTCCTACACTCGAAATAGGGTAGATCCGAGTTTGTTAGCCTACAAAATTAACATCCACAAAATTGGCTTGAGCAACTTCTTCGTTCGCAGCATTTTCATAGGGGTATTCATTAAACTGTTGATCGGCCTTTATATGATCGATTATGGCTGAGGTCAATTTCGTCTTGTGGATCTAGTTGCGGTGGAACCTCTGAGGTTTCCACATTATGATTTCTCTGTAATTTATTTGGTACCGGGTGCTGTTGTGATGGCACATTTGTACGCTTAATTGCAGGTGGAGAGTTTTTCCCTTGTGGCCTATTGGCATAGTTTACGTTGTTTGTCCTGATGGTTGTTGTTTCCATTGGTTCGCCTCTTGGGGGTGGTCTTGGTGCCAAATTAGTGGGTACTTGCTGGATTTGGATAGGGTAGGGATTAAGTTGTTATTGAGTTGGAGGAAAATTGGATTGAAATTGGGTTGGATAGTTACATTCTCGGAATTGATTGTTCTGCGGCCGTAGTTGTTGCTGTGGGTATGTTTGGGGAAGATGTGCTACTTGTGGATAAAATAGCTGACTTTTGCGAGGAGGGACTGGTGGAACCGATGTTGGTTTTCTAGTAGTATTTGAATTATGGTTTGCGTAATGTGATCGGAATTTTTGGTTTTTCAACTTAAGACAGAGATTAAGGGCAGTCGGTAAATCGGCTGGTTCCCTTATACCAAGGAGTCTTGGTAGATCTCCCTTAAGACCTCTTATAAAGATATCGAGAGCCTTCTCTCTGTAAGTTGATGTGAGGTGATATAGAGCGTCGGGCGGTAAGTTCATACTTAAAACTTTATTTAGTATCAACGAAAGGTGATTGTAAATCGTTTGGTAATAGGCCTCTATGGTGTTATTGCCTTGTACCAAAGTCGTCATTTGGTACTCAAGCGTTCCCAAATCACGACGGTCTGCATAATGGAGTGCCAGGCACTTCGCTATACAGCCCCAGTCAAGCGGAGTATTATACGTATATATTTTAACAAATTTACAAATCTCTGTGTTACTTTTAAATTTCCTTAATTTCAAAGGTCTGTTTTGCTAAGTTTTGTATTTACTTCACTTTAAATTTTTAGTCAATAATTTTTTTTATTTTAAATTTGCAATATTAAATGATTTGTTTTACTTAACACTCTAAACTTATATGATTTATTCATTAGTAATATTATTAAATGAATATCTTAAACAATCTTACATTAGGGTGATATTTTTAGTCAATAATTTTTTTATTTTAAATTTGCAATCTTATATGATTTGTTTTACTTAACACTCTAAACTTATATGATTTTTTACTAGTAATATTTTGAAATGAATATCTTAAACATCTTTTTCCAACGCTGGCGAAGGGGCTACTTCCTTTTTACCACTGGTTACTGGGGGGCCTTTCTTCACACTCCCTCGTTGGCAGCAGAATCTTCAGATGCTGCTTTGCTTGGGGACACAGGAATATTTTTTTCACTATACACTGCACTTAATTTAACGTTTTTCGCGACGAGCTATTGAGGTCGATTTATGCGAGTTTAAGTGTTCTTCTACGCGACGAGCTTCTTGAGGTCGATTTAGGCATACTCTACGCGAACTACCTACTAAACGTACTTTATGCGGCGTATAATTATAACCTGGGCCCCACGTAGGGCGCCAATTAAACTAATTTGTATTAGCTTTACTTAAAAAAATAATTTTTATTTATCTCTTAAAGCTAACTTAGAACTCTTAAAGCTGAACTTAGACTGACTAACAATCAAAATAATACCTAGCTCGAAGTGTTCCCAGGTATGCTGCAGTTGCATGGTCAGCAGCGGATGTTTGTCGATGTCTCAGGTGTCGTATGAAATTTGCTGTTGCTCTTGGGAATGATAACACGAGTTGCTCGCATGGCTTCGGTTTGTTGATCATGTGAAAAATTACATGCACGCTTTGCATGATGAATTTATGTGGCGTTGACTGTTTGCATAATGAATCTTTGTGGCGTTAACTCATCCGCCCTTAAAATCGGACTTCCTCGTGAGATGATATTGGCGACACGAGTTGAGGAATGTCTTTGATACCAATTGTGACGGATGCTGGGTTGTTGATGTTTGGAACTGCTTCGATCTTTGTAATATGGTTTTTACTATTTACTTTTTTACATGTGAATGTGATGACGGCCAGGATGATTATTACAAATATGATGTTCACCGAGAGGTTTAGTTTGTGTTTGGTTTGGAGTAATTCTATTTCTTCTGTACGGTTGAGATGAAGATCTTTAACCATTTCGATCGACAAAAATTCTTCTATTTTATTTGGTTCGTAAGATGATTGCAGTATTGTCGGTAGGGGTTGATATTCTGTAATTTCCCTTGCCATGATTATCTTTTCGTTAATTTCAATAGTGGTGTTGAAATGTTTAATGATGAAAGTACCCTGGAGCCTTAAGGTTTCGTTGTTGATTAGGATTGAACCGTTGAATTGGATTAACAGCAGGACCCCAGTTGATACGAGGGCGGGTTAATAAGTCCGTGACTTTTTGCATTTCTGACCTCTTTACTGAAACAGCAACACTGCTCCTGTTAACAGGCATCTGTCAGTTGACTCCTGTCAAAATTTAAACTTGCTGCGTCAGTTAGTTTGTGTTTGACAGCTATTTTTATCAGACTACTCACTAATTTGAGGAGAAAATGGAAAAAAGTGAATTTCGTGTGCTTATTAAGCATTATTTCTTGCGAAAAAAAACCATTACCGAGACCAAGGCTAAGCTTGATAAATACTATGGGGACTCTGTACCATCGATTTCAATGGTAAAAAAGTGGTTTACTGAATTTCGTTGTGGCCGTACAAGCACTGAAGATGCCGAACGTCCTGGACGCCCAGTTGAGGTCTCTACACCCGAAACAATCGAAAAAATTCACGATATGGTGTTGGCCGACCGAAGATTGAAAGTGCGAGAGATTGTGGAAGCCGTAGGGATCTCGCATGGCTCAGTGGTTTCAATTTTGAATGATCACTTGGGCATGAGAAAGCTTTCCGCAAGATGGGTGCCGCGTTTGCTCACAGTCGACCACAAACACATGTGCAGTTGCCATGGCAAAAATCCATGAATTGGGCTATGAATTGCTCCCTCATCCACCCTATTCTCCAGATTTGGCTCCGAGTGACTACTTGTTCCCAAACCTGAAGAAATGGCTTGGTGGAAAAAGATTTGACTCCAATGATGAAGTCATCTCGCAAACAAAGGCCTATTTTGAGGACCTCGACAAATCATTTTTTTTGGAAGGGATAAAAAAATTGGAGAAGCGTTGGACAAAGTGTATAGAGCTCAAGGGAGACTACGTTGAAAAATAAAATTATTTTTTTATCAAAAAATCTGTGTTTTAATCCAAAAGTCACGGACTTATTGACCCGCCCTCGTATTTCCTCCACTTCTGGGATGTGTTCGTTGTTAGTGATTATACAATTTGCTTTACGACTTCTTACTAAGTTTGGGATACACGACGAGTTGCTTATATTAACTAGATTATTATCATTACAAATGGATAAGCTGTTGTATGTTCTACATGTATTTGAAATGCCATAAATGTTACTCTTAAATTGTAGGATTGACTTATAATCTATCTTGTTTATAATTTTCTTAATTTTAACCGGTTTCAATAATGAAACATTACAAATTTCTTGATTTACTGTTGGAAAACTTAATATGTATATAAGGTTCTTTACATTTGAAGCTAGTTTAATTTCGGCGAACTCTAGCGCCTCATCTATATTTAGGTATGGAAAATTTTCAGTTTTTAATAACGTCTCTGTTATGTTTATTTCCATTGTTGAAAGTATAAATGAATTAACTACATTTCCCTTTGCCCAATGGCGTATGCTACATTTATTAACTCTTCTTTTATAATGTCTATATTATATTATTTGTTACTTTAGTTAATTCGTTTATCTTATCTACTGACATTTTGTTTATAATAACTTGTCTGTTATTATTTTTTAATATATTATTTAATTTATCGACAATAATTTCGTGGTCGTGGTGGTCCGGGTTGCCCGCGATCCATTTCCACGCTCTGCCTATGAAATCTAGCGATCTTTTGAATCTTTGCTTAATTTTGAGTCTGGATATATAGGTCTTTATTTGTGAGATTTCGAAGGAAAGGATGGGATTCAAGGAATGGTTTTCTTGGATGTTGTGTTGCTTGTTTAAGGAAATATTTTGGCTATTCGAATTTTCTTCAAATGCAATGGAAAGTTATATCTTCGATTATTTATGAACAACGAGACAATTTACTGGTTATGGCTACAAATTCGGGAAAATCGTTGTGCTTTCAGTTCCCTTCGGTCTACTGCAATAATATTACCATAGTTGTAGCAGTGCCCTGTTAAAAAGTTAACTTCTGATAAGACTTTTATGAATTGTTCTACCTGATTGTGTTTTTATTTTAGAATTTTGATCTTGAGCTACAATTTCCTTTTTGTATCTCGGGTTTAATTTATTTCCTATTCTTTTCTTGCTTTTAACATAAATAACATCACCTATTGAGTAGGTTTTTAACGGACTTTTACTTTTGTTATGGTACTCTAGGTAACCTTTTTGTTTTGTCTGTAATTTATCTGCGTTTGCTTGTCTTACTCGTTCGAGTTCCTGTGGGTTATTTAGTAATTCTCTACCGAAAAATAAGTCTATTGGTTTTTTATTTGTTACTGAATAAAGTGATCTATTGTATTCGTAAATGCATTTATCTAATAGCTCCGAAAAGATTAATGCGTGTTGTCTGTTTTCAGGCAACGAATTAGCTCGGAAAGGGTCGAATAAAATCTTTCGACTTGCCCATTTACAGAGCTAGAATAGGGGGGGTGGTTTATAAACAATTATATTGAACATATTTTCTAGCATGAAAGTAATGGAACTTGCGCTTAAGGCTTTTTCGTTATCCATAACTATAGTTTGGGGAACACCAAATGCTAAAATTAACCCTCGAAGGGGCTCTTTAATATCTTCTGCGGACCTTGATTTTACAATTTTAGCTAAGGCGTATTTTGAAAACTTGTCTATTGCGGTTAGAATGATTTGTTTGTTAGTGAAATATATATCAATGTGGATTATTTGACCGTGGTACTCTGGAATAGGGGTTGGCTGCAATTCTGGTTTGTTCGGATGTCTGTCGTATTTGTGTTCTTTACAAATCCTACAGACTTTGGTGAATTTTTCAATTTTTAGTTTCATGCGAGGGAAGAAATACTTTTGTAAAATTTGAATTTTGTTTTCTCGAGCATTGCGGTGAGCTCGATTATGCTCTTTTATTATTTCTGTTTCTTGTAAGTTGTCGTCAGTAAGACCAGTGACTAGTTTTCCAGCCAAATGCGTTTTATAATTCCTAAAATGTGAGGGATAGATTTCTTGTATTAGTCCAAGAATTCGTTCCTCGGTTTTAATGGCATTGGTGACAGATGGGTTTAGATATTTTTTTAGAATGCTAACTAACTTTTTTTGATTATATTCCGGTTCTATTATACTCGTATTATGTCTGTGAAATGTGGGGAAAACTATTTGGAATTCTCCAGTGGAAAGGATAATTTGATTTTTAAACATATTGAGGGGAACATCAACAATTTGGATAAGGTCTTGACCTGAACTCTGGTCGCTATGCTGTGTTGCTGTGAGGGAATTTATTTGATCTATTTGTCTGGTTCTAGGAGGCCTTGACAATGCTTCGGCAACTACGTTGGCTCGTCCAGGCTTGTATTCTATCTCGTAGTTGAATTCTTCTAGTACAGCGTTCCAACGTTTTAATTTGTTGTTCGTATTCCTGTTGCTTAGTGCATATGTCAATGGTTGATGATCAGTAAATATGTTGAGCTTGGTTGGACCGTAAAGGTAATTCCTTAGAGATTTTAATGCCCAAATTATAGCCAACATTTTCTTCTCGTTAGCGGCGTAGTGTTCTTCTGCCTTGCTAAGAGTACGGGAAATAAAAGTAATCGGCTTATTATCTTGCGACAGTACGGCTCCTATCGCGTAGTCTGACGCATCGGTTGTTAAATGAAACTCCTTGTTGAAGTCGGGGTAGGTTAAAACGACATCTTCAGAAATAAGGGAATGTTTTAATTTGTTAAATGCCTCTTTTGCAGCTTAATTTAGATTTATGGATTTTTTTACTTGACGCTGTTTTTGAAGTACGTCCATCTTCTCCTCTCAGAAGTGTTGTGAGTGGTTTTGTCAACTTGGAATAATCTTTAATAAATCTGCGGTAGAATCCCGACAGACCAAGAAATAAACGCAAATCCTTTTAAGTTCTTGGGTAAGGAAATTTGCTTATGGCTTCCACTTTAGATGGATTCGCCTTTATGCCATCTGAGGATACTATAAATCCTAAGAATTCTACTTCTGACTTCAAGAATTCACATTTGTCTAGCTGCAAGCGTAGGTTAGCCTGCTGAAGAGTCTTGAAGATTTTGTCTAAGTTTTGGAAATGAGTCGTTACGTCTTTACTGAAGACTATGATATCGTCGATATATACGTAGCAGATGTTCCCGATGTGCTCTCGTAATATATCGTCTAAGGCTCTTTGAAAAATGGCTGGAGCATTTTTCAGACCGAAGGGTAGCCTTACAAACTCATACTTTCCGTTATTAACGGAGAATGATGTTTTTTCAATATCATCCTCGTGAAGAGGGATTTGGTGAAACCCGCTTTTGAGGTCGATCACCGAAAAGAATTTATTTTTTACTAACTGAGCTGGTACCTCATTTGTGTCGGGAATGGGGTAGCGGTCAGAAATCGTTATGGAGTTTAACTTCCTGTAGTCAATGACCATGCGAAGATTCTTTTCGCCAGAAGCGTCTGCCTTTTTTGGCACTATCCATACTGGAGCATTGTAGGGGGACCGTGATGGTCGGATGATTCCATCATTTAGCAATTGTAAAGGCTTGTGGTAAAGGTTAATCTTTCGTCTGGTTGGCCGAAGAGGCTATAATGATTTGTAATTAGGCAATTAAGATTGTCCTTTTGTTCGGGAGACATGTGATCCATTCTAATGCTGATATTATGGACTGACTCGGAGGTTTGTTGTTTTAATACGACTCTGATGTTGTTGTCTACCAACATGTAATTTTCCTTTGCGAAAATAACAGCTGATAGTTCCTTGAGACTGTCATTTCCCAGGATTGCATGAAAAGATTTTAATGACGGAAGAAGGAAACATTTAATTCCGTTCTTCAAACCAAAGAGATTAATTAGAGTGTGTTGCGTAATTTCTATGTTTCCACAAATGGAGTTGGCGAGGAAATTCTTTTGGTTAGGGATAGTGTTTTTTACAAGGTTTGGTTGCACGTAGTTCTTATTTGATCCGGTATCCACTAAGAATTTCAAAATTTTATTATCGCCCGTCCTACACTCGAAATAGGGTAGATCCGAGTTTGTTAGCCTACAAAATTAACATCCACAAAATTGGCTTGAGCAACTTCTTCGTTCGCAGCATTTTCATAGGGGTATTCATTAAACTGTTGATCGGCCTTTATATGATCGATTATGGCTGAGGTCAATTTCGTCTTGTGGATCTAGTTGCGGTGGAACCTCTGAGGTTTCCACATTATGATTTCTCTGTAATTTATTTGGTACCGGGTGCTGTTGTGATGGCACATTTGTACGCTTAATTGCAGGTGGAGAGTTTTTCCCTTGTGGCCTATTGGCATAGTTTACGTTGTTTGTCCTGATGGTTGTTGTTTCCATTGGTTCGCCTCTTGGGGGTGGTCTTGGTGCCAAATTAGTGGGTACTTGCTGGATTTGGATAGGGTAGGGATTAAGTTGTTATTGAGTTGGAGGAAAATTGGATTGAAATTGGGTTGGATAGTTACATTCTCGGAATTGATTGTTCTGCGGCCGTAGTTGTTGCTGTGGGTATGTTTGGGGAAGATGTGCTACTTGTGGATAAAATAGCTGACTTTTGCGAGGAGGGACTGGTGGAACCGATGTTGGTTTTCTAGTAGTATTTGAATTATGGTTTGCGTAATGTGATCGGAATTTTTGGTTTTTCAACTTAAGACAGAGATTAAGGGCAGTCGGTAAATCGGCTGGTTCCCTTATACCAAGGAGTCTTGGTAGATCTCCCTTAAGACCTCTTATAAAGATATCGAGAGCCTTCTCTCTGTAAGTTGATGTGAGGTGATATAGAGCGTCGGGCGGTAAGTTCATACTTAAAACTTTATTTAGTATCAACGAAAGGTGATTGTAAATCGTTTGGTAATAGGCCTCTATGGTGTTATTGCCTTGTACCAAAGTCGTCATTTGGTACTCAAGCGTTCCCAAATCACGACGGTCTGCATAATGGAGTGCCAGGCACTTCGCTATACAGCCCCAGTCAAGCGGAGTATTATACGTATATATTTTAACAAATTTACAAATCTCTGTGTTACTTTTAAATTTCCTTAATTTCAAAGGTCTGTTTTGCTAAGTTTTGTATTTACTTCACTTTAAATTTTTAGTCAATAATTTTTTTTATTTTAAATTTGCAATATTAAATGATTTGTTTTACTTAACACTCTAAACTTATATGATTTATTCATTAGTAATATTATTAAATGAATATCTTAAACAATCTTACATTAGGGTGATATTTTTAGTCAATAATTTTTTTATTTTAAATTTGCAATCTTATATGATTTGTTTTACTTAACACTCTAAACTTATATGATTTTTTACTAGTAATATTTTGAAATGAATATCTTAAACATCTTTTTCCAACGCTGGCGAAGGGGCTACTTCCTTTTTACCACTGGTTACTGGGGGGCCTTTCTTCACACTCCCTCGTTGGCAGCAGAATCTTCAGATGCTGCTTTGCTTGGGGACCCAGGAATATTTTTTTCACTATACACTGCACTTAATTTAACGTTTTTCGCGACGAGCTATTGAGGTCGATTTATGCGAGTTTAAGTGTTCTTCTACGCGACGAGCTTCTTGAGGTCGATTTAGGCATACTCTACGCGAACTACCTACTAAACGTACTTTATGCGGCGTATAATTATAACCTGGGCCCCACGTAGGGCGCCAATTAAACTAATTTGTATAAGCTTTACTTAAAAAAATAATTTTTATTTATCTCTTAAAGCTAACTTAGAACTCTTAAAGCTGAACTTAGACTGACTAACAATCAAAATAATACCTAGCTCGAAGTGTTCCCAGGTATGCTGCAGTTGCATGGTCAGCAGCGGATGTTTGTCGATGTCTCAGGTGTCGTATGAAATTTGCTGTTGCTCTTGGGAATGATAACACGAGTTGCTCGCATGGCTTCGGTTTGTTGATCATGTGAAAAATTACATGCACGCTTTGCATGATGAATCTATGTGGCGTTGACTGTTTGCATAATGAATCTTTGTAGCGTTAACTTATATAATAACTTATTCTTAAAAATAGCCCTGAATAAAGACACATCTAATTCCAAACATTAAGTGCAATACATATTAAATAAATTACAGCAATATTAAATAGGCTCATCTTGACCATATATAGTAGTATGTCTCATGTCGGCAAGAAGGGGTATTGGTCTAAGGAACCTTGAGGGCGTGTATATGGGCATACTTCCATCGAATTCTCGCTGTCAATGGTTGATTCCAAAATATCCCGAACAAACATAATTCCATACGTTTTTCTTCTCAATTCAAATGATTGGAAACCCAGTTATTGACATTTGGTTGGATACGAATGGAAAACAGTAGTCCTATTAAAATTTTCAGTAGGCAAAAAACGCAAGGCAAAATTAAGAAAACGTTTTTGAATACTTTCTATCCTATTTTTATTTGTTGGAGAAGCTGTTCTCCATACAGCAATAAAGGACGCACTCAAGTACAAAAGATGGATTTAAGTGTATAAGGGTCCCTAAAATCCAATGAATTTCTTTTCAAAAATCCGAGAAGCGAATTTTAGAAATAATTTACATGAATATCAAAGGTAAACTAAGGGTCGAAAGTAACTCCAAGATCCTTGAAGTCATAGACATGTCTTATTCACACATGATCAAAATAATAGATGGGGAGTATTTCGACTAGGGTTCGATTATAACACATGGAAGCATAGTTACTGATATTTGACTGCAAATCGCTAATACCATATGACACCCATTTATAAATGAGTTTAAATCGTTTTGGAACAACTGACGGTCACAAGCATTATTGATTTCAACAAAAAATTTTATATCATCAGCATACACAATGACAGTATTTTAACAGTCTTGGAAGATCATTGACAAGAATTAAAAATAATGAAGGTCCCAAGTGACTTCCTTCAGGAACTCCAGAAGCGACCTTAATCTCCTTAGAGCAAAAATCTTCAAGCCTGACAAACTGTCTTCTATTAAATAAGTAGATGTCTACTTTTATAAGCTTACTTAGGAAAATGTTTAAATTGACTCTATTAAATGCTTTAACGAAATCAGTGCACACCACATGCACCTGATGTCTTGGTGTTAATGCAAAAGCATGTGAATTCAACTAAGTTAGATTTAGATGTCTACTTTTAAATAAGTAGGATTTGAACCATTTAAGCAATGAGCCATGAAATCCATAAGCCTTAAGCTTACTTAGCAAAATATTTAAATTGACTCTATTAAATGCTTTAACGAAATCAGTGCACACCACATGCACCTGATGTCTTGGTGTTAATACAAAAGCATGTGAATTCAACTAAGTTAGTGGTAGATCTTCCCTTTCAGAAACCATGTTGAAAACATGAAACATGTTGCTTAATAGCCCTATTAAGTTCATTTTTGACAAGGTTATCTAACTATTTGGGGACAGTTGAAAGTTTAGTAATAGGTTTATAATTTGTGACTAAATTCCATTACCCGGACTTAAATATAAGATGTATAATTGAAATTTTCCAATCGTCTGAAAGAACACCGTCAGAAAGAGACATGCTGGGTTTCTTTTAAGATTAGTTTCAACTGAACATTTGTAGCTACTAGGAAAAAATTTGGACAAAAATACAAACTCCTTTCTGAGACGAGAAAATTGTTTATAGTCGTCGACATATTTTGTACAAATAAACCTTTTATGTGCATTATTGTTAGCGTGTTTAAGCCTAATTAATCTTGAATTGTACCATGCAGGAGGAGAATTTACTTTCACATGTTTTAAGAGTACACAATCATTTAAAACATCTAAAAATAAAGTTGTAAATATACTAAATTTTTCAAATAATTCCTTGTTTAAAAATTTAATATTCCAATTAATATTATTAAAAACTTCATTCATAAGAGACATATTATCAAATGTGAATAAATATGTATAAGTAATATTATGAATTTTTCTATAGTTATTAAAATTATATTTTTTTATATACATACATGTGTATAGCTGTGTGGTGAACAGAGTTTCTTAAAAATGGGCAACAATTTGAAACATCTATATTTAAAATTACGGAAACGAAAACAAAATCAACAAATCTCTTTAATGATTATCAATCAATGATCAATTAATACCACTTCAGCTTCAGTTGATAATTAAACCGGGAGAGGGGCTGTATCATCAGTTGGGGGCCAAACTATATCGCCGCGATTAACGTCTTCGAGAACGCGAATATTATAATTTTGAAAAAGCGGCATCTCGGCAACTCTGTCAATATTTTCCATAAGTTTGATATATATCGACAGTGAACTTGCAGGAGGAATGTAAGTGAGAAAGAACAGCAAACCTTCTCCAGAATTTTTCATATGCACGCATAACTGATCGATTTCAAAAATAATCTCTTCACATACGAGTATGACATCAGTATCGGAACCAAGCAGCCGGCAAACAGCAATCAAGATACAACGAACACCCTCTTTGCTAACATCAATACGATCATGACAAAAAACAGAGTACAAATCCACGTCACAGAACTCCTTATCTCTTATTTCTCCCGTGAGACAAGTTTTAGTCAATGATGTAATAGTCGCAAGAATCGATGTCAAAAGAGAGTTCTCTGAGTTTGGATAATTGATAATACATAATTATTGGGTTATACCACTTAAATTGTCCGATTTCATAGTAAAAATTTAAAAGCCAATATTATTTTTCGAAAATTTTTATTCAATCAAAATAGAATCCGATGGCATCTATGCCATCCTTTCAACGTGATGCAAAGTCAAATATTCCTTTTTGGTAGAAGTGCTGACTTTTTAATGCAATGAAATCTTCAAAGGCTTTTATGACCTCTTATCGGTGCCGGAAGACCTTCTGCATAATGAATCCAGATTGCGGAAAAGATGGTAATCCGTTGGGTAAATATCAGGAGAGTACGATGGATGCGGAAGAACCAACTTCAACAGTTTTTGCACCGTTATTTGTGAAGTATAGGGTCTAGCATTGTTATGCAAACGGATTGAGACCGTGCCTATTAACCAACGCAGGTTGCTTTTCAAGCAATTTGGCATTGTCGATTTCCTCACAATATTTGATAGCTTTTATCGTTTCTCCCCGTTGAAGAAATGAAAAGTGAATTGGTCCTTTCTATGTCCACCTAATTGTCATCATAACCTATTTTCAGTAAAGATCGGGATTGGGGGTGTGTTTTGGTTTTTCAACTGCATCCAACCACTACCCAGATCTTTTACGATTATCATACAGTATCCACTTTTCATCACAGATGACTATCCGGTGCAAGAACGGTTCAGTTTGACGATGCGCAGTTTTCCAGGCGCCGTAGTTTTTGAGATTCGTTCAGTTCAAGGGGTACCCACTTATCGAGTTTCTTTACCTTTTCTGCGAGAGAAAGGTGTCGACTTGTTGTCATTGGGGATACTCCAACGCATTGTGCAATCTCCCGCACCGATTTCATTGGGTCCGCATCAATTGTTGCTTTTAAAACTTCGTGGTCAACTAACGTTTCCGGCTCCCCACATTCTTCATTTTCAAGGCTGAAATCCCCCGGAAGGAGCTTTCCAAACCAACGTCGTATAGTGCGTTTATTTACCGCCACATCCTTAAATGCGTCATTAATATTTTTTGTCGCTAATGACTCATTATCTCCATTTTAAATTCAGAAAGGAAGAGGGTTCGAAATTGAACTGCCGACAGATGGTAATTAATTCCTGGAAAAAAATAACAGTAATTGTAACGAAGCCCTTACATTCTCAAACGTTAAGCACACGTACCGCTTTATTTTATAAAAAAAGAAAATTTAACATTTCGGCACAGATGTTCACTCGAGAATTTCTTATTTCCGACTGAGCGAAAATCAGACATTTCATGTGGTCAATACTTTTTATTTTGATCTCTTTCCTGCTAGAAATGATGAGGCATATACTAGTTTGTATTCGAGAGTGTTAAATCGTTGCAGGTGGATTTACGTTTTTTGACGGCGATTTGAAGTTTCTCACTAGCACATTCAAGGGCCAATTGTTACTATTTAAAGCAGTGCTTAATTTGTATGCGGGAACAACAACTTTTAAATATAAAAAATTAACAGATGAGCAGTCAATGTCTTTCTTTACTAATAAATAACACTGAATTTTATTAACGTCTATATTAAGTTTAGACAAAATTTAGTTTTTTTTTATTGAAGATTCAGTTATATATGTCGAAAATTTAGAAACATGTAGCCATTTCATAGGTGTTATTACTTCAACGCCATTAGGTTGAGAATCAACACCCACAATTTTTATACGACGTTTTATAGTACGTCTGCTTTTCACTTCACGAAATTCACATTCCGTATGATTAAGAATTGATTTAGAAATGGAGGGAATTCGAGGCGGATCACTAAAAGATAATGTATTTGTTGCAACAATACGAGGGCGGGTCAATAAGTCCATGACTTTTTGAATTTCTGACCTCTATACTGAAACAGCAACACTGCTCCTGTCAACAGGCATCTGTCAGTTGACTCCTGTCAAAATTTAAACTTGCTGCGTCAGTTAGTTTGTGTTTGACAGCTATTTTTATCAGACTACTCACTAGTTTGAGGAGAAAATGGAAAAAAGTGAATTTCGTGTGCTTATTAAGCATTATTTCTTGCGAAAAAAAACCATTACCGAGACCAAGGCTAAGCTTGATAAATACTATGGGGACTCTGCACCATCGATTTCAATGGTAAAAAAGTGGTTTACTGAATTTCGTTGTGGCCGTACAAGCACTGAAGATGCCGAACGTCCTGGACGCCCAGTTGAGGTCTCTACACCCGAAACAATCGAAAAAATTCACGATATGGTGTTGGCCGACCGAAGATTGAAAGTGCGAGAGATTGTGGAAGCCGTAGGGATCTCGCATGGCTCAGTGGTTTCAATTTTGAATGATCACTTGGGCATGAGAAAGCTTTCCGCAAGATGGGTGCCGCGTTTGCTCACAGTCGACCACAAACGCATGTGCAGTTGCCATGGCAAAAATCCATGAATTGGGCTATGAATTGCTCCCTCATCCACCCTATTCTCCAGATTTGGCTCCGAGCGACTACTTCTTGTTTCCAAACCTGAAGAAATGGCTTGGTGGAAAAAGATTTGACTCCAATGATGAAGTCATCTCGCAAACAAAGGCATATTTTGAGGACCTCGACAAATCATTTTTTTTGGAAGGGATAAAAAAATTGGAGAAACGTTGGACAAAGTGTATAGAGCTCAAGGGAGACTACGTTGAAAAATAAAATTATTTTTTTATCAAAAAATCTGTGTTTTAATCCAAAAGTCACGGACTTATTGACCCGCCCTCGTACTTGAGAAAGTTTGGCCGGACATGGATTCAATGGGGCACATATTATTGACTTTATCCAACAAATTGGTTTCTTTATCTCGAGTGTTGTTTAAAAGTTCATTAACACTGCGATGTAAAGTGTCGACGTTAGTCTTCTTTTTTTTCTAAGTATGTCGTCATTCACCTTAATGAACAGCTGTCTTATGGGAAACTTAGACCAATGTGTACAGTGAAAGAAAATGTTAGTGTCTGACCTTTAAGTGCTGTTTCTGATATGTCGGCACAAATCTTATGAAACGAGTTGCCACAAAATAGGCTGCACTTGACGCCTTCGTTAAGAATTGGATTACAGCACTTTGCACACTTGGTAACCATTTTTCATAAAAAACCGCACAGTTCAACAGTCAGACTTGAATTCCAATGGTGAATCTCATAGTGACAACATTACTCGAGAGGAAAATCTGTGGTGACTGTTGCATTACCTTTAACAATAGATATCACAACAGACGACTTTTAGGTAGCGCTACATCTTAGAGTGGGCCTGGACATCAGTCAACAAGTGTCTCCAGCTAGCTCGATGTTTTGTTAGCTGCCTCCAGTTTCGCACTCCAAGCTCAATAAGCTACCATTCAACTTGCGTGCGCTATCAGGGTCTAGGTCTTCTTCTACTGCGCTGTCCTTCGAGGGCAGATTCGAAGACCTTCAGACCTGAGCGTTAGTGTTCATCCGCTCTATCTGACCCAGTCATCTTAGTCATTGGATTTTCACCATCGTCCATGCCTCTACAGCATAGAGCAAGACTGAAATTATATAGGTTTTATAAAGAATAACTTGTAGTTCGAGAGAGGGCTTTGCTAGTCAATTGCCTTCTTGGCCCGAAGAAGAAGCTATTGGCAAGAGTTATTCTTCTTTTGATCCAAGCGCTGGTGTCGTTGTCTGAATTTATAGCGGGGTTAATGTAGACAAAGTCCAAAACTGCCTTTTGCACTTTTCTTTCAAATATGATGTTGAAGAAATCGCATGACGGCGCATTTTTTTTTTTTTTATAAGTTACGCACGCCTCAAGGGGGAAGACAGAAGGAGGAGAAAGGAAAGCATTGTTGTGATGTAGTGGTTTGAAACTCAGGTGTGTTTGGTTTCGATATTGACTCTCCAGGGGTGGGAGTCCGAATAGGACGGAGAGTTTTTCTTCACTCGGAATGATTCAGGTTGTATATTTTAACCGTTGTTTTGTGCTTGAAACCCTTCAACAGCCAAATCTACATGCCAGTGTTATGCCTTCACGCGCAGATTTTTCTGACTGAGTTCCAATTACACAAATGAAAAACTTGTCATGAGTAGGATTCGAACCATAACCCTCCGAGTGAGAAGCGATGGCTAGTACCACTACACTACGGCTACCCCTTAATCGTCTTGTGTAAATCCTTTTTTTACATCAAACATCTCGGTGAGACCTTGGTGGAACAGCGTGCATTTTCCATCGTCATCCTGCACAAACGGACGAGTTTGGGGCGGATGCCAAAACTAGACATTGCTCTCCATAGATGCTGTCATACGCGGTCTTACAGTCGATAAATAGATGGTGTGTATCAATCTGTAGCTCATAGGTTTTTTTTCCAAGATCTGCCGTAGTGTGAATATTTGATCGATGACTTCCCTGGCCTGCAACCGAAGGTTGTTGACAATAGGCTCCAGGCGTTCACATAATATGGCAGATAATATGTTGTATGCGATGTTAAGAAGATTGATGCCTCTTTATATGGCGCAGTTCAGATGGTCTCCTTTCGTGAGGATCGGACAAACGATACTGAGGTTCCATTTATTGGGCATACTTTCGCCCGACCTTATTTTAGAGATGAGTTGGTGTATGCTCCTTACCAAGTCAGCGCATGCCGCTTTGAAGAACTCAGCGGTTAAGCCGTCGGCTCCAGCAGCTTTGTTGTACTTCAGCTTAGATATTGATATATTCACTTCACCCAGGTCAGTTGGACGGAATTTTTGGTCTCCATCGTCTATGTTGAAAGGTTCATTCTGCCTGACAGCGGTATTTGTTTCATCGCCCCCGTTATACAGTCTAGAAAAATGATCTCTCCAGATCCTCAGCTTCGATTTGCGACTCTACTACGAAGTTCCATTGTTCGTCTCTACAGGCTTTGTGTCGGGATTTTTGTCTGAGGCATGTTTTTTTTACCTTTAATAAAACTTCCGAAACCCACTCCTGGAGTAGCATCTCTCAATTTCCTCGACCATGCGCTTCTCATGCTCTTTCTTTTTCATGATGTGAGGCCGGTGTTCGTCTCTCCTTTTCTGTTCATAGACCTCGTGAGCAGCTCTAGTCTTTCTTTGCAGCGCAGCATTGCATGCGTTTTCCTTAACTGCATGTGCTTGCCGGCATTCGTCATCAGATCAGAGATTTTGCTGTGGTGGTCGAGTAAAAACCAGTACATCAGAAGCGACATCTGTGATGGATTTCTGGTAGTGTTGCCACTGGCCTTCAAAGCTTGATGCTGGCGGCCAGGCACGGCGGAAGAGAGACTCGATCGGAAAAGGATTTGGCGATCTCTTGCGATTGTAGCCGTCTAACGTCGAATTTTCTCACAATATTAGCTTGTCTTGGCCTTATTCGGGATATCCGCAACCGTACCTTGGCTACAATGGTCCGAATCGGTTTTGGCTCCTCAGAACGTTCGGACATCCATAATACTGGAGGAGTGTCTTGCGTCGATCGCATTGTGGTCAATCTAGTTGACGGTTGATTGATCAGGAGATCTCCCCTTGTGAGTATCGAAATGGTGAAACCGCGTGCTAGCTACAACAATGTTTCGTTCCACCGCAAAGTCTAGAAGTTTAAATCCGTTATCGGAGGTGGGGTCGTGCAGGCTGTATCTTCTGACAGTGCTACCAAAGATGCCCTTTGTTCCTAGATTTGCATTACAATCGCCGAGCTCATAAAAGGTATCTTTGGTGTCGTAATCTTACTCCTCTGAGGGGGCGTGCGCGCATATCAGGCTTATGTTGGTAAATTTAGCTTTGATGCGGATTGCTACGAGACTACTATCAAGACTTCTTGCCTAAATTTGCCTCCAACAACACATCCGCATCCAAATAGGCGCTGATTTTGACGTCGATAATAATCGCAGTAGTAGATGTCACAGTTTTTCATCTTCCTTTTGCCCGGCCCATTCCATCGCATTTCTTGAATAGCGGTAATGTCTGCTTTGCAGCAGTCTAGGGCATTCGCTAGTTGCATACCTGAAGTTCGTTGTTCTTATGGGTTGTCAACAGTAGATCCATTCGTAGCCGAGGCTTGTTTATGTTTCGGAACTTTTATTTTTTTCCGTGCCGCACAGCCATAACGTAGAGGACCAGTTCCATTTTTGACACCCCTAGAACGAGAGGTTTTTTAGACCGAAAGCCAGTAACCCGTTCTGATATGTGAGTGCTGCCGTTGGTCCATTAAGGGCTCTCTCGCAACCATCTCTTTTCCAAGACCCTGACTTAGTTGCGGAAATCCTTTCCGGCCTCAGCTCCAAATATGTCGGAGTAGCCCAGATAAGGACCGTTTATAGTTCTGCTATTTTTGTCTGCTGGTCAGCCACTCGTGCTTATAAGTTTAGGAAGTCCAGTCGGGATGGATATTGACCAGTTCCCGACGGTTCCCACGTGGAGGTATTATAAGCACAATTGATGTGTAGAAGGTAGTTGCAACACTGAATATCGCCAGGTTGACATCTCTCAGTGCCTACCCTATTTCTCCCTCGACAGATAACTAATATTAAATTAAAAATTGACGAATTCAATATTGCATAAACATCATCGCCATAGGTTTATCTTATTCTGTAAAGAAAATGGGCATTCTAAATTATGATTTTTTGTCAACATCCATGTGCTTTTGGTAAATTGTGCAATACTATCACTTTTATGTTGAGATCTAAAACAGCATCAGTTCCGAACACGGAATAATATATCTTTACGAAAATCAACAACGCTGTGCCTGTTTCGGTTTTTAATATAAAAACAAATTCACATCAACCCGAAATGCGGCATTATATGTATTACATATAACAGTTAATTATTGAATTGTACTGTCTTTTCGGTTTCGTGTATCCAAGTAAACAAACAAAACAAACAATTTGTGAGACTTTTTTTCGAAGTTTGTCATTTCTTAGTTTATTTTGCTTTTCAAATCTGCACTAAGTTAACTTTGCGAGTATAGAACACAAAGAAGCAATACAGTAATAAAACGAAAAGGAGAAAAGAAAACGTCGAAAAGAACACCGAAAATTGTACCCACGACTCACTGGGCAGCTCCCTCTCCATCTCACTTTTTTATTTTTTTTCTCTTTTACACTAACGTAGTTCGAAAAGATGCGCGCCTCACCAGTGTAATAACATACTTATCTATTGTGAGATATATATGAATTTGTTACGTCGTCATTCTTGAGAATGAAAAATTCTAGTACAAATTATTTCATCTATAGATGACTTAAGGCCCCTTGCCATAGAATCCGTTGCATCCGTTGCTCCGTCGGTTTTATCTGATAGCTATATACAATACACATTTTCTTATTTTCTACTTTTTCAATCTCTTGTTCCATTGGCAGTTCACACATTGAAGACCATAGATTCACATATTATTTAGGTTCATGCATTCACAAATTCAGATTACGTGGAGGCAGTAACAAAACGACATCACCTGTATTCTCCGGATTTTATGGGACTCTTCTTTCCGTCAATACACCACCACCGTCAATGGAGCCACGGATCGACGGATTCTGTGGTCCGGGCCCTTAATACAAAAAGTTCTTAGAAGAGGTCAGAAAGTATAAATATCTGTGTCGAACAGCTAGGAAACAAGTTAAAAATTGGTTTTGAAAATTGAATTAATAGAACTGATAAATTTGTTTAAGTAAAGGATAAAGCATGTTAAAGTTATGTTGCAAATAAAAGTGATAAATACTTGTTTTACGTTGCATTGAATTATGAATTATTGTTGTATTGTGACTGTGAATAATAGTCCAGTCAAAATAGACAAATATAAGTCATAACTTAGCCAAAATTCGCATAGAGCTGAAAATTTGCAGAGACGTTAAATACATCAATACGAGGGCGGGTCAATAAGTCCGTGACTTTTGGATTAAAACACAGATTTTTTGATAAAAAAATAATTTTATTTTTCAACATAGTCTCCCTTGAGCTCTATACACTTTGTCCAACGCTTCTCCAATTTTTTTATCCCTTCCAAAAAAAAATGATTTGTCGAGGTCCTCAAAATAGGCCTTTGTTTGCGAGATGACTTCATCATTGGAGTCAAATCTTTTTCCACCAAGCCATTTCTTCAGGTTTGGGAACAAGAAGTAGTCACTCGGAGCCAAATCTGGAGAATAGGGTGGATGAGGGAGCAATTCATAGCCCAATTCATGGATTTTTGCCATGGCAACTGCACATGCGTTTGTGGTCGACTGTGAGCAAACGCGGCACCCATCTTGCGGAAAGCTTTCTCATGCCCAAGTGATCATTCAAAATTGAAACCACTGAGCCATGCGAGATCCCTACGGCTTCCACAATCTCTCGCACTTTCAATCTTCGGTCGGCCAACACCATATCGTGAATTTTTTCGATTGTTTCGGGTGTAGAGACCTCAACTGGGCGTCCAGGACGTTCGGCATCTTCAGTGCTTGTACGGCCACAACGAAATTCAGTAAACCACTTTTTTACCATTGAAATCGATGGTGCAGAGTCCCCATAGTATTTATCAAGCTTAGCCTTGGTCTCGGTAATGGTTTTTTTTCGCAAGAAATAATGCTTAATAAGCACACGAAATTCACTTTTTTCCATTTTCTCCTCAAATTAGTGAGTAGTCTGATAAAAATAGCTGTCAAACACAAACTAACTGACGCAGCAAGTTTAAATTTTGACAGGAGTCAACTGACAGATGCCTGTTGACAGGAGCAGTGTTGCTGTTTCAGTAAAGAGGTCAGAAATTCAAAAAGTCACGGACTTATTGACCCGCCCTCGTATAAATGAAATGTCAAAAATCCCCTTCGATCCTACTTCTGCAAAAAATTTTATTCAAGGTCAAAAGTACATAATTAAGGTTTTTTTCATTTTTCTCGAAAACGGTAAGATCATACAATTCTCTACCAAAATGATCCATTCACTTTTTCTCTTACGACTCATCATTCGTGAGATATCGCGGTTTTAATCATTAGAAAATTCATATTTTACATAATATGCACTAAAATGCAGCCTGTACACGTCAATATAAATGAAAATAAGAAACTATTGGTTTGTGTTACTTACACAATAAAACTTGTATAAATTGAATGAGTATTTTAAAATAAAAGACTATACTGTCAGTCCTTAATTCCCTTCGTCGGTAACCTTGAGTAACATCTGCTAGCTACGTCATTGTTCGAGTGTGGAGGGTCTCACACCTGCCTATTTTTGAAGGAAGTAAACGAAATAACTCAGCATATACTGTTAGTTTTGAAAATTCCTTTGCAGTGAGTAGACGTGCTTATTGGTAATATTTTCAATTTTAATTTGTGCTGTTAAATAATTTTAACAAAATGTCAGAAGATTGTTTCATTTGTGATAAACCTTTGAAAGAAAGTGAAGCTGTTGTTGTTGATCGTGGAATGAAGACTTTGATTGATGCGAGTGTTGAAAGGAATGATAAGTTTTTTGAATACTTGAAAGACAAGCAATCTGTGACGGTCCAGTAAAATGTACACTCGAAGAGTAGTATTGTTGCAGCTAAAAGACAGCGCGAGACAGAACAAGGTAGTACATCCACGATAAGTCCACCTCATACTATAGCACGAGTAAGTGAGCCAGATTTCAACTTTAAAAGATATTGTTTATTTTGTGGCGATGAAGCAAATGAAGAAGCTGAAAAGAAAAAAGCGCAGAATGTTCGTCGTAAAATATATAATGTATCTACCCTTGAATTTAAAGATTTTAAAGGTAGCTCGGACTCGTTCTGATGACGTAGCAAAAGCTGTTATTGCCCGCATTGAGTATGAATTGGACTTAGTTGCTGCTGAAGCTAAGTACCACAATAATTGTTATAATATCTTTCTGAGGCCTATTACGGGATATAAAGTCGGTCGTCCCGAAGATGATTCAGTGAACTTGGCGATGGACGAAATATTTCAATACATTGAAAATAATGATGATTGTCAATTTTCATTGCAAGAATTAAAAGACATTGGCAAAAATCCAACTATAGATAATAAAATAATTAAAAGAAGATTAAAGTTAAAGTATGGTGATAAAATTATTATAACTGAGAAAAAAGGGAGTTTAACAATTATCTGTTTTATTGGCAATCAGTACGATATTATTGTTAGAACAGCGAACAGAAATTCTGCATGAAAATGAAAATGAAGACGAAGAAATAATTGTCGAAGTAGAATTAGACAATTATCTTATATAATAACATTTAGAAGAAAACAACCCATTCCACTTTGATCATTAGCAATATTACCATTCTTTCAATCAATAGGATACGATCTGATCAAACTTTCTTTATTACAATAGATCGTGGAGTATACCTACTGTGGAAACCACGTTAAAAAAAATGCGCCTCCTCCTGCCTCCACCTCATAGGTGGTTAGGAAATGTGTGCATATTATGTAAAATATGAATTTTCTAATGATTAAAACCGCGATATCTCACGAATGATGAGTCGTAAGAGAAAAAGTGACTGGATCATTTTGGTAGAGAATTGTAAGATCTACAACTTTTGTTCAACCTATTTTCACGATAAAACTTACCGTTTTCGAGAAAAATGAAAAAAACCTTAATTATGTACTTTTGACCTTGAATAAATTTTTTTGCAGAAGTAGGATCGAAGGGGATTTTTGACATTTCATTTATATTGATGTATTTAACGTCTCTGCAAATTTTCAGCTCTATGCGAATTTTGGCTAAGTCAAATGTCTATTTTGACTGGACTATAAATCAATTGTGTTAAAAGAATTTAACTTTATCTTTTTAACCAACCTAAACAACTTACAATACATTTGCCTTTGTTTATTACTGCCAAGTCTAATAACTGTTTAATTGGATAATTGTTATCAGTTCGCTTCTAACTTTCAGAATCGTTTCTCATTTTTTTAAACACTTTTTTCTTTGAATGCGTAAATATTTAAAAATACTTTGTAGTTTACAATATTTTGTGAGATCTAGACAAATACACAATATGATTTCGTTATGCTGGGTTTCCACTTCTCAATTAATTAACAAAGTTTGACAGCTCTTGTTTTTGTCATTGAACGACAATGTTGCCAGTTCATTTTCACTTTCGTCAATTATTGACAAAAAACGTTTGTCAATTCACAAAAGCTACTCGTACTTCCACATGTCAATTGCAAATTGTGACATGTCTTAATAAAAACAAAAACATTACCGGCATTTTTATTTTTTTTAACAAAATCTTTGTGCTATTAAGTGGGAATAGAAACGTAAATATTTGTTTTTGTAATGTATGTATTTGTCAATAAAAATGAATAAAATTTTCTTTTTTCAATCAACAATGTCCAAAAGAAAACAAATTGCTCTTGTTTTTTGGAGCTGCCACTTTCGTGAATGACGTGGCTGGTTACCACATTATTTTTAACTGTTTATCAACTGAAAATTTTCCAGTATTACAGTTCAGTTGCGCACTATTTTACGTCGGCTATTGTGTTATCAAGTATTTTGTATTTTGTCTTTTTAACTGTTGAATATTCGTCTACTATTATTTAAGACACATTTTATAATAATTTCATGTTTACTAAACACGATTCTTGGTTTTTTTTTATTCTAGCCACAGCGAATTTCGGCAATTGAGGATTGTGTTCAAGTGACGATAAGTCGAGAGGATGACATTATATGTACTGTTGATATATTTATGCTTAGAGATCGGGTTGTACAATTTTCAATGGAAGACCGCGATGCAACCGAATTTTCGCTCGTTTTAGCAGGCTATTTCCGTTTGTTTACTGGTGAGTTTTAAAGCATTTTCTTGTAGCATTTAATCTAAAATTTGTGGTTTTTCAATAGGTAAAAACCTGCCTATAGATAAAGATCGTGAAGGATATGATGAAGACAATGCACCCTCATATCTTGCCCAACACACTGTTCTAGGCACAACCTGGAGCTATGTTTTGCCTTTTCATAATCAAGTTCATAGCATTAACTTTTTGTTGGCGCCACCATATTACTCTGCAAAACAACTTTTAAAATCGTCTTCCATTAAAGCCAAATCAGAAAAATCTAGTCTCTTGCAAAGGCCCAGTAACTTAACCGAAAATGTGATGAGTGCGGCCGGGGATAATCAATGTGACCGTAATTTGAACCCAACGGCAAAGACCAAAAACAGTTACAGATCCTCACATTCCACCTTGTTTAATAGAGGTACAGGCAGTAATTGTTTGCCACATACTCTTGATTTAGATATTCACAGTGTAATGGCGATGGAATTATTAGAAGACGCAAAGGATTCTGGACTGAGTGATAGTAGTGGATGTAATAGCAACTCGGCAACGTATTGTCCTGCATTAAATGGGTTAATTGAAGCTCGCAACGAAGGGGTTCTACGGCGAGTGGCTGAGATGCAAAAGATGGTTGAAAATTCTGAACAGTATTTGAACGAACAGGGTGAGATAGTTGACGAGGAGTATGAAGAAATAGAAAAAGAGGCACATTTTAGCTTACATGCTCAGAGTGAAAAGGCAAGCGCGTACAGACCAAGTTTAAATGTTGATGCTGGTACAATTGAATATTTTGATAGCGATTGTGATAGTATAACTAGCAGCAAAGTATCTTCTAATGAGGACGCACCATCAGGAGGCATTCTGAAACATAGCGATTCGTTGGTACTTTTAGCAGAAGCAATTAATCAGGATCTTAGTGGTATAACAAAAGGCCTAAATTCCATTGACGAAAACATTATCAAGGAAACGAGCATTGGTAATGACAGTTTAAGCGCTTCAACTCCTAAATCATTGTGGAAAGCAAATGGATTAAATCAACTTTTAAGCGAGTTACAGGTCTTGAGTCATGACTGTTCGCAAAGCGAAAGCGATTCGGAGTCAATTCATACCCCGAGTATGTCACCAATTCAGAAGCAACCGATACCTGAGCAACTGAATAAAACAAAATGCAGATCCAGCTTTGGGTTACATAGTCCAGATGAAAGCTCAAAGGGAATAGATGCCAAGGACTATAATCTGAAAGAATACCTTAAGCAGCTTAAAGATTGCAGCAAGTTTGATGGCAACAGTCATAATACCAATTTTGCAGCACAGAAATTATCGGAAATTTATGGCTTTGAAATAGGGGAAGACACATTCATAGAGACTGACCCAGATTTAATAGATCTACGGTCCATACCACCTCCTCAGACACCAGATGAACTCGATGCATTATTAATTTTAAATGCAGCACCAAGAGGATTTGGTGATAGTAGCAGTAGTAATCGGAGCGAAGATAGTGATGGTGATTTGGACAAATTTTTAGAAAATGTAATTATTGCGCCGCCAACGCAGGTAGCACCGTCCGCAAAGGAGCTCACGCCAGAAGAAATAATGTCATTTATCATTCCTCCTCCGCCCAATCTAGAAGTGCTTGTAAACCGAAAAATTAAAGAAGAATGTGTAAGCATGGACGAATCACTTTACAGTAATTCACAGAGTGTTTTTTTAAAAGAAGTCAACAATTCATCTATAAATCATGTTAATGTTTCGCCTGTTATTGAATATGCCACGGTTGAACGGAAAGGAACATTTTCTTGTTGCGCAAAAGGTAAAAAAGTTCCATCTGCCAATTACATTTCTCCAATACCTGAAACAAAAGGTTGTACAGAATTCACTTTGCCACCCAGGCGTTGCACTTATTCCGATAATTGTAGTCCTCCAGCGCGACCGCCAAAAAGTGTTAAACTTCAAAACCGTTTTTCCCCGAAGAAACAAAAGATAATAGATACCGGGGTAAAGTGCGAGAGTTCAAATATAATTGATAACATACCCCATCCACCGGCAATCCCGCCTCGATATGATGAACGCAGTCTCTCGCCAGTGGTGAGTGTTCCTCCAAAAAAACCACCTCTACCTCTTCATTCCGCACGACCTGTTGTACGTGTTGCACAACCAGTGTTATCGCCAACCCAACAGTTTCCAACAATTACTGACTCCAATCACTTTCATGCCAATAAGGATATTAGCAGTGCTTTTAATACAACACAAGCTGATCAACATTATGGCTATAACAATGAGAACTATAGCCTTAACAGTAAATGTAATTCGATTTGCTTCAAAAATATTGACAGTAAACCACATTTTTCAAATCTCTGTTCTCCTATACCTTTAAGAAGCGTTTGTGACAGCCAGAGACAAAATGATAAGCTTATTAGTAAAAATGGTTACATAATCGATGTTGAAGCTCTTCTTTCAAAAACAGATATTGCAATGACCGGTTTATTAGCAAAGTTAGATCAAGTAGCTGCTCAGTGTACTGCTGGACACGCCGCTGGTGGTGGTTCCAATATCAACGAAGATAAGTTTCAACGTGCTAGAGAAGAATTAACAGACCAAAGTTTAGCGTTAGTTACTGCATCGAAGTTGTTGGTCGTGGCAATGTCTGATATGAAGTTGACTGTCCTACCAGAGCATTTGACTTCTTGTTTGACAGCTATACGAAAGATAACTGAGTTTACAGAAGATATGTCTAGGCATACTTCGTCCCCCTTACAAACAAGAAATATTGTTCTTAAAGTTCATGATGTTGCTTCACATTTCAGAGAACTAGTTTTAGTGAAAATAGGACCACTGGGGACAGGAACATTAGCATTACAAGCAGAATGCCTAGCAAATGTTTTAGCAACACTTCTTCGAAGCTTACGAGTATTTTCTCCGTAATATAAAATTGATTTAAACTTGAAATGTAATATAAATATGTATGAGTAACAGTGTTGTAAAATATTTGTAGCCATAAAAGGCAAAACATCTTTATTTAATTTTTATATCCTGCAACATTTTGCGATAGTAATTTTGTAACAAGGCTTTAAGCAATAATTTAGGTCCATTTTTTAGATATTCAATTGGAATTTGGCATTGTTTTTTGTTTTTGTATAACACTAGTTTTAAATTTATTTTCAATTCTAATTAGATGGGAATTACAAATATGGTATATGTACATTCTTTGTACTCTCGATCAATTCTTTTCTTTCAAATTGAAATTATACGCAATATTAAGAAATTTCTGTCTGTTTTCAATATGATATAATATTAATTTCTTTTGATAGCGACAGTTATAGGAGGTCTGTTCGCATACTGACCAAAAATACGAAAATCGGAAAAACCCGTTCGCGTACCTGGTCGTATTTTTCGTATGGCGTTTTCGATTGACTTTTCTCCAGTAATTGTGCTATTTGGACTCCAACCTAAAAATATTTTCTGAATTAAAATCGAATTGGCAAAATGTTAAACTTTAATTTCGCATCGTTTCTTAACTAATTCGTCATCTGATGTTGACGACGAAGATGGGTATAATAAAATACTTATTCTTTGTGTTTCCATCTACTTTTACTTTTTATATTTGCTTGCGAAACATTGAACATTGAAAATAAATTTGCCAAACACAATCGATTGCTCGAAACAAAAGTATGGTATATTTGAGAGGTATTTCGCCTCTGCTAAACAAACATCTTTGATGAATAGCATCAGCTCGTCAGCAAAATCTGCATTACAACTACGAATCTACAAATCTGGTTTGACACACAAAACTATTTGGGCCAGCGCACACTGGACTAATTACCCTTACCTAATTAATTACATCAGCAAAGAACTACATAATCCCCAAATTCACCTGCTCTAAAGCCTTTACCCTGATCAGTTACCATTCGCCGCGGACGACTATACTCGTTAAAATACCAAAATACCTGCTCGACGAGCAAATTGGCTCCTTTGTACTTGTATTGAATGCATATAATTTGACAAACTTTGTAAATGCATCAACCCCATAACACATGTTTTTGCTTAGAACTAACTGTTTTTAGTGGCCCAAAATGATCTACTTATATGTGCAATGTGTCAAAGGGCTCTGGCATCTTTGGAGTGCTGTATAAATTACACCGATTACTTTTGGCGGGTGTCGAGTAAAATATGCACTTTAAACAGTTCTTGGTGAATCTGTCTACCTTTTCGCCCATCGAGGGAAACCAATAGTGCTTCTGAATTTTTTTAACACATTTTTCTACACCGAAATTACCGTAACTCTCATGCATCAGTCTTACAACATTTTCTTCCATTTCTCCTGGCACAAACAACTGTTGATATTGATTACTGACTCGAAAAACTAACCCGTTCTCAAGTTCATATCTACCACTTCTGTTTCTGTTTCTAATCTATTTCTCAACTTCGTAATATTACTATCATACATCTGTGCAACTTGAATATTTAAATCAACTTCATTCTCCGCAATAGTGCATATGACAGGCACGCGGCTTAAAGCATCTACGTGAGCCATTTGTGTTCCAGTTCTATGACGAACTGTGAAATCATAATTGGCAAAACCCAACGCCCAACCTGAAATTCGTGGATTAATCGATTTCTTCTGTAAGGTCATCACCAAAGAGTTACAATCAGTCACAATTACAAACGACACACCATCCAGAAAATTATCAAATCTGTCCAACGCATTTACGATTGCCAATAATTCGTAGCTGTGGTAACGAGACTCTGGATGTGAAGTGGTCTTTGAAAAATATGCCGCTGGATGGAACTTTTTGTCATCCTGCTTCTGTATCAAACTTGCACCATACAAATGACAACTGGCATCTGTGAGTAATTCCGTCTCACGGTTTCGATCGAACACACATAACACGGGTACCTCTGTTCATTTCTCATGTAATGTTTTAAAGAAATTCATGTACTCTTCTGTCCATTCAAACTTAGCGTTCTTATGTGTGAGTTGCGTCAACGGACGTGCGATCCGAGAGAAATCAAAAACAAAGCGCCGAAAGTGGACGAATGCCCCTTTTACTCACACAATAGCCCAAGTATTCCAATTCTACGTATGCAAACTTACACTTCTTAAAATTTAACCTTAACCCAGCCTCTGATAGCAATCCCAAAGCTTCGCCGAAAATTTCGTTGTGCTCTTCTAGGGTTTTAGTCGTTTTATTTATGTCGACGTACAAAACAAGTTTTCCCGCATTAATCAACGGTTTCAATGCCAACATACTAAATCTCTGAATGCCGAATGGCATTTTTGGTGTTACAAATGCAGTTAACGGAATCGAATCCTCATGAATGGGCACTTGGTGAAATCCACTTTCCAAATCTAAGGTGATGAAATATTTCCTTCCACCCAAGTACTCTATGGAATCGTCATTGAGAGGCAACGGGTAATTGTCTTTCAATGACAACTTATTCAGGGCATGATAATCTGCGCACAACATTCTTAAATCGCTTCTTTTCTAACCAACACAATAGGTGATGAATATGGAGATTCGATTGGCCTGATAATTTTCTGAGCCAGCAAGTCATCGATTGCCTTTTGTATTTCCATTGTCTCTTTATACGACAATTTATATGGATTGCTACACATTAGCGTATCATCTTTTACTCGAATTCTCATAGAATGGATGAATTCGAAAACGCCTTACTGCAGTAGTGGTGCAGCCTTAGGTTTGCATCATGTTCTATAGGTATAACGCAAAACTTGGTATCATTTATTAGGCAGAGTGGTCACCCTACACTGAGTTTCTCGAAGGATCAGATTCATCGTAAGTTGCTCAACTTGATCACGTACAAAAGGGTCAAAAAAAGAAATAAGGCAACCAGAAGGGAGGCAACATATTTGGAGTTTTTCGATGACATTGACCAAATCTATGACGTGAAGCATTCAATCAAGCCTCCTTTAGAAAACTTACGCTTATCATCAACGTATGCTGAACCTGTCAATACAACCATCGAATCATTGCCAGTCTTGAGTGATGAAGATGAGGAACTCCCACACACACACACACACACACACACACACGCTGTGGCGCTGTCAGCCCGGTATGGGCCATGGCCTAACTTCTTGACACTCATTTATGTTGCTCATATTGTAATTTTTGTAACATCTGAGCGGGGCCTACGGTTTATCGGCGAGTCCGAACGGCACTCCTTGGAAGCTTATTCGTAGGCAATTTTATTTTCGGGAGTTTGCCATTGCCCGCCGAAAGGGTGATGGCGATTTGAAAAATTGTTGGTGACCCAGCCAGGAATCGAACCCAGCCTCTCTGCGTGATAGTCCAATGAGCTAACTATCGCGCTATCGCCATGAGGAACTTCCAGTGTGGCAAAAAAACACCCAGTGTACTCCCAAGCGCCGAAAGGTTGCAGTCAATGAAGCCTTAGAGTTTTTGGCAGAGCTTGAGCGCATTCAAAATCTTAGTGACCTAAAAGGTATTCTGCAGCAAATGTTAGGGCATTAATTGATCTCAGCCCAAGTCTAATAATATAACTTATGTTATTAAAAGCATAAAGTGCAAAGCATTGTGATGTACGAGTAAATGAACTGTAATATTTTAATTAAGAATTTTTTATTTAATAAATGAAAATGTTTTTGTTTCCTTAAAGAGTTTTGTTTTATCCGTTTTACAGTTTTTTCAGGCAGCAAAAAGTGTTGTAAGATTGTTCCTTACTTGTACTCCTTCAGCTGCTTCCATTTCCGGATCATTTGCTTATGTGAATTAGAAGGATCATCGTTTTCAGTGTCAGTTGTTGAATCGGGTTCCAATTTTCTGCATGATGATGGTTTATGATGAAGTTGTGCATGTCACATCTGTGACACCAGCTATAGATCTCATATCTATATAATGTAAAATTTCGAAATTTTTTTTTCAAAAGTCCGAAGGCTTACTCTGGTCAGTTGTCCATTGTCTTTCGAAAGAGGACAGGCCGAATCACCCAGGAGGTAAGCATTTTGGGGGAATTCTATTTGGCGACTTGCAATTGCCTTGCATACTGGGCTATTTCTTCACACATTGGCATCGTGGCAGCTTCCTGGGAACTCAATAAACGTCTAAAAAGCGAAACTTGCTGTCATATATGGCCTATACAGGCAAATGTTAAAAATCAAAATTGAAACGGTTTGACCTGCATATTTATTCTTTCCTTTTCTGACATTAAAACGATCGGAAACAGTTCTAAAACTTACTCTGCTGTTGGCTAGTTTCCAAAGCGTTATGAGCAAGCATTTCCTTACTGAGTATCCAATTCGTCCAGTGTCTGCCAACTTCTAAAAAGGATGCAATGCACTCCGCAAATCCGGAAATAAATATGCACTATTAATATTAATCCAAAACAGGTTAAGCTGTTGAATTTTGCACTAAAAACTGAGGGGGTCATACGGAAATGCTTGTGAAATACATCTTCAGGAAATTTATCGATTGTTTTGAAGTAATTTTTAACTTTTGGAATTGTTCGCTTCTTCAAAATAGTTCGTCCTCTTAAAACGTAAATTTCTCTTTTTGTGCACATTAATTAAAAAAAAAATTGTTGAAGGTCTTTACTATCAACAAGAATGTTTACTAAAATTTCCATTTCAGCAAATTAGTTTTTATTATTTTAGTTTTTAAATGTCTTAAACGTTCTGAAACCCAAACAAAATGGCATCAGTTTAACATCTGCACCAGCTGTGCTGTGCGGCATTGCAAATAATCAGTGATGCCGAATCAATGCGCAATCAGTTTGACGTTTTCGAATTCCGCCAATAGTTACTAAACTTCTGCTTCTGACCATCTGCATTTATATAATTCTCAAAAATAATCGACTTTAAAGCATCTGCATCTGCACGTTTCAACTGTTCGTTTATTTTAATCGGTTTATCAAGTTCTTCTGTCTCAGATGTACTTACCATTAAAATTACCTCATCATAATCTACTAAATCTTCTGTTTCATTTAAATTTATAATACCAATATCTGAACTTAAATTAGCTTCAATTGACTTAAGGTCATCTACAATATTTACTCCTGGTTCAAAAATAAATTTTAATTCTGAATATTTTATTTCAAATGGCTTAGATTCGGTTGGAACCTCTAGTTTGCTACCTATTGGACACTTAAATAAATTAAACAACTTGAGTGCACTGACAACATCGTTTATGAGTGGATGGGCTTTATTTGCTTCCCTTAAATTTAACATTTGCTTAATACTGTATTTGGTTTTATTAAATTGACATAAGTCGATTCGCACTTTCCTTGATAAATCCCGGCCGGCCAATAATGGAACTACCGCTTCTTCATTTGGCAGAACAAGAAAATAGTATGTTAATTCATGCTCTTTAAAAACAAATTTGCACTAAGCGAAACCGTACATACTTAATCTCTGTATTTTGCTTGTTTCTGTTTGCTATCCACTTCATAAGGCACGCACGAACGGATGAAATTAAACCGGACTGCCAGGATCAAATAAACACAAAAACGATATTAAATCTGCGCACTCACTTTCCTAAATGAAGGCAACACTTACCCAGTTGGTTGTTCTCAATTGATAAGCTCAACGCCTAACTTCTGCATCTTAATCTTTGGTGGTCTCTTTGGCTTCAAACATGAACTTTGGTAGTGCCCATATTTAAAACAATTGTATCAGCGCACTGTTGCCATGTCGATGCCCCTTACTCCGAAGAGCAAAAATAAGGCTTCCCTTGGCAATTGAGAAACACCAGCAGTTATCGCAGAGGACAGCGAAATGGGTGAGCAATCCATTTCCACCCTTTTGTAAAAACTGTCAAAACTCTTTTTTTTTATTTAAAATTGTTATCGGGTTTGTTTTCATTTAAAATGGTCATCGAGTTTGTATTCATTTTGAATTTAAAAATTTTGTTTTGCCAACAATAAGTGACATTTGAATGGGAAAGTTAAAGTCATCCTTTAGGAGAATGATAAAAAAACACGAACGTCAGCCAAGGGGCTGACCAAACTGATCGATTTACTATTGAAACACAATTTTTCTCTAAATTATACAAGACAATATCGATAAAGTCTAGACCAGAACTGATTTCACAATCCTCATCAAAAGCTCCGTTAGTTATCCAAAGGTTGAGATTGTGTGTTTGTTTTGCATGTATCTTTCTCCAGATGGTTTGCCACACCAATAAGGATTGAAACATCAGTAGAAATAGATATTTTAAATTGTTGGGATGTTATTTACGCGTTCTATGTTCTGAACGCTGAGTCCATGCTCGAATCCAAAGTTGATACTATGGTTGCGGTTTGTGATGTTCATCAACGCCTGAGGAAGGGCTTGTAGTGTCCAATTCCATCGTCTCGTTATGTATCTGGATTATATATGTATCTGTAAGAGGCTCTAAAATATTGTTAGAAATTAAATCGCCGTCAAAATTGGTGACAAAAATGGTATTGTCTTGAGGGGTTCCAGGACCTTCTCGGTACTTGTTTGAAAGGTGCAGGTCGTGGGTCCACCTTTCAACAGTCTAGCAATACAGCTTTCTTCAGGAATTACTTCTAAGGCCTTATCTTCACATATTTGTGAGTTATTAATTGAGAGGCAACTGGCCTTAATACCATACGTGACCCTGTGGTTGATCAGAACTGAGTTTCAGATCGATCTGCTTCGATTCTATAACTGATGGTCGTGTTATTACAAATTATACTCTTCAATTCCTACCTTTGGCATTAAAATAACACACAGCAGCATTGAGCCATTGGTGAAAATTGAGGGTGTGCCGTACTCAATTGCTTTTATTTCGTTAGCGTATGGTAGAGTTGCCAGTTCATTGATAACCGTGTTGACCTCTTTTGTATCAAGGAGATTTGTATTAAATCAGGCTGCTTTTCGCCATTTGGCAAGCCTGAACGGTTTCATCTCGTCCAAAATATGCTGCTCAAATCTTCCAGCAATCAGATCCTTAATACCGTTTTCGTATCTCTCAATTACCAGATTGATTTTCTGTGTAATTTTACGCGTGATACTAAAGAGCTTTTCATTAATCTTATATTAGTGGTTACTATTTTCGATTATGGATTCCTCACTCCGAAGGATTTCGCTCCAGTCTGAAGCATCGGGGTTACTAGCCACCCATTTCCAAGCAGATCCCAATCAATTGATGAATCTTGCCCTTCTCGTTGGCTTACCTTTGAGTGAATGAAGACGGCGCTTTACCTGTGACAAATGGAATTCTATCATGTCCCTTCTGTCTTCGTCTTTAATATTCCCGCTTGTGTCGTTGGACACCCCATCTAGCAGATGTTCGAATAATAAGAAGGTCCGCCGGTGATCTAAAACAAAAAGATACATAAATATTGTTTTTTTCCTTTTCTTTTCTTTGCGAGATTTTAGTTTGAGACAGGCTTAGTGGAAGGATCGTGGGGTTCCCGTTTAATTGCTATCGTTAATATTTGAAAGCAACCTATTAATGACACGATTTCACCTCGCTCGCTCGCATATCCCTTAGTCCCTTTGGCAATTTCCGTTGTGCTCCCATGGTTACAGCAGAATGTGGTTATTGGCTTAAATTTTTTTTTTCAATATATACGAGTATATAGACCAGAAAGGCGGTTGTGTTCCCATGGTTACAACGCCACACACTCCCACAAAGGGGGTAGTCTGATCTATGCCCATTGAAGGACAATATACAGTCGAACTTCTGTAAATCGAATTTTCTTTAACTCGAACCAATCTGAGTGGCAATAGCGTTTAGAGAGAAAATATCATAAGTTCTTACTTCCATAACTCGAAGTTCTCCATAACTCGAACAAAAAAGAGTGGCACATCCTATAAGTCGAAGTTTTTGGGAATTTTCCATGTTTACGAGGATTTTTTTTTACATTTTCAATTCGTTTTCTTTTGAACGGGGAATCAGCTACGTTTACATGTGCATACATACATATGCATGTATTGCAATTGCAACGCATTGTGAAATGCTTTGTTATGTTTGTTTGCCAGTTTGTAATCGTTAGCAATTAAAATTATTTTCCTACCGATAACGAAATTGTTGAACATCATAACACTAAATATTTAAATCTGCATGTTGATGATAATTCGGATATAGAGATTGTAAAATAGCCTTTAATAACAAAATATATAACAAAACTACCGTATTTTTTTTATATATAATACATACATATTTAAATAAATAGAAGATAAAACTGTATTATAAAATTACAAGCGTTTTTATTTTTATTCTATAAGTCAAATTCTCCATAAGTCGAACTGTTGACGGTGGCAGATGGTATTTCGAGTTATAGAAGTTCGACTGTATATACATTTTGTATATATGTATATATATTTTTTTTAAAACTTCTTTGCCACTATTGCTAGTATGAAGAGGATGTACGCTCTCTAAGCCTGTCCCTGTTCGGGCGCCAGATAAAGTCATCCTTTAGGAGGATGATAAAAAAAACACGAACGTCAGCCAAGGGGCTGACCCAACTGTTCGACTTACTATTGAAACACAATTTTTCTCTAAACGTTATTAATATATTTTTACTCCGAGTTTAATTATACAAGACAATTATCGTTAAAGTCCAGACCAGAACTGATTTCACAATCCTCATCAGACTAACTCAAAAGCTCCGTTGGTTATCCAAAGGTTCCCATGCGTTCCTCCTGACATAATAATTCGCGTGCACTTGATGCGGTGTCGAATAGCCTGCTCATGCATTCGTTTCCGTGGGAAACTAGAAAATTATTTTTATACTTACACACATAATATATTGGGCGCGTTTCAAAATAAAATCCAGACCACTACTTCACGAAATCTCACCTAGTTTTGTAGTCAATTTTTGGGCTCTCCACCAATCAGAATGTTTGGTTCACTCTTGCCAAGAATGCGTGTAAAACAAGCATATATAAATAAAATGCTCTGCGAACACCTTTAGACATATTTTAATCGCATTAAAATTGGCAATACAAAGAAGAGTTATTAGAAGAACTTAAGTCATTCGGACGAACGTTGAGATTTTAAATTACGAGTATGAAATACTTTTTCTTTAAAACTTTTTTTAAAACAAATATAACAAAAAACAAATCAAAAATCAATCAAAATCAAATCAATCAAAATCAAATCAATCAAATCAAGGGCTTAGGGTGGGTGAGAGTCGTACAGAATTAAAAGCAGAGCGAAACTGTTTCTCGTCGTTACTAGGTTCTCCACCACCCCCTTTGCAAATGAAAAAAAACTAATCAAGTAAGTAAAACACTGCTTACTAATGTATCCAAGTATTGGAATAGAAATAAGTTGATTAACACCTACTCGGAATTGTCTTTGAATCATACCAAGCAAATTTAAAAGATCATATAAGTTATACGAGTATGCTACACATTTAGACTACGTACATCTCCCTTTTTTGAAAGAATGATCATATGATTCGGTTTTAATTATTTGGAAACTCTTCAATGCTATATATATATTTTTTTTTTTTAATTTTTGTTGTTGCTTTTATATGTATGTATGTTTATATTTTTAGTATATACATACTTCGAATATTATAATATATATATGTAATACATAATGGTTAAAGAAAAAAGGTATAAAAAATAAAGATTTCGATGGATCTGTTTTTATTTTTTTACGGCACGAAATATAGTTTAACTCTATTCCTATGAACTAATTCTATTTTTCATTTTTTCTACCTCTAATGGAGGTATACAATTTCCACTGTATTCTATGCTTTCTGTGCTATAGGGTCCGAAGTACTGACTATCAAGCTTGTGATGTACTTCATTTTGTAACAAAATTTTGTTTCCTATTTCTATTCCTGTCTTTGAATGATTTTTGCTTTATTGTAGCCTTATCCCATAGCGGTTTTGTCCTGGAATATGCTATCTCTAGCCTATCTCTAAGCTATAGTCTTCTATATTGTATAGGGGCTCTACCTATACTCGGGTATTTTACCAAACTCTTTGAATCCTTGTGCAATTCTTCAGAAGACAAGCTGGTATCCCTATTCCACTGAAGAAATGGTTTTTAAACATTCCGTGAAGTTCAAATGAGTATATAGTTCGTCCACTCATCCCAATCATTTTTGTCGACTGATATATATGTACTATGACTGTGTTCAACGGTTTCGAGTGTTTGGTTGTAATGAGTTTTTATTGTTTTATTTTCTACATTTTCTAAATATTTGTAAAGGTCATTTACAATATTAACCCATTCAGATCCGAATAGGTTTTTTCTTTCGATTTTAATAATTTTTGGATGTAATTGTAATATTAACTGCTAAAATTGATATATGAAGTCAATATATGATATTTTTTTTGTTTGTGGAAGAGAAGTAATGGGATAGTGCGTAAATGCAACGTTGGGTCTGTAGGTACAAAGAAAAATAGAATACAAAATGAGCAAAACTTTCTTTTTATTTCGTTTTGTTTCAAAACTGACAAAATTAATATAATTAAAATAAGAAAACAACAGCAAACGGTTTTTCTAAATAAACATTTGCCTCATTTTTAGGAAATAAAAAACAAATAATAATGGAGAAAACCGTAGACTATCACTCCGTTTAGTAAGTGCTCATCGGTTCAATTCATTCGCATAAACAACACTTCAAAGCGCATTGAAATACCCAATGCGCATATGTTCAATCCACTTAATAAAGCGCATTGAAAATTTCAAATCGCTTTGAAATGACGGGCAAACACGTTCAATGCGCTTGTTGCGATTATTCCTTTGTTTTTAGTATGAGGGTGGGGGTATCAACCCGGGCGTTTACAAGCAGGAATATATTTATTATTTTATACATTATTAGTTCCTGTGCCTATATTAAGTTCTATTTTTTATTTATATTATAATTTAAATACAATAAATTTGTATTTATTAAATAATTATAGATTTAATTTTTTACATTTTTACATATTTCATTAATTAGTTATTTTTATTTTTTAGCTAAGATGCCTGTATTTTTAGTTCATTTATGATTACCTAGAGCTCATATTGAAGCTCAATTTTCTGGGTCAATAATTTTAGCTGGTATATTAAAATTAGGACGGTATGGATTATTACGAATCTTTTTTTTTTGCAATTATTAGGTTTTAAATATAATTTTAAAGAAGAGAGCTTCATTCTCTTATCTATCATTTATTGTCGGTCGTTCTGTTACTTGAGACTGAAAAGGCAATTTAATTTGCAATTTTGAATTTATTAGTGAAAAAATGTCTGACTCCAAGCGAAATCTGGGAAAAGAGGAAGAAATAAAAACTATGCTAGAAGTTATGAAAGAAAATCAAGCAGATATATAAATTGCTTAACTCCAAAATTAAAATTAAAAGAAAATACGAGGAGGCATCTTTACGGTTTTCTCATAATACGAGTATTTTCTCTTTTGTAATGGTACGTAACCCATAAGGATAACTATTCCAAAAAACTAATGGCAAACAAATATTTTAATTATTAAAACAAGCTTTTATTTAAGTTCTCTGAAAAGATGAAAATAAACTTTGAAATAAATCAATCAATCAAACCCATAGTTTTATTACATTATACAATTGTATGAAGGGTGAAGATCCAAAGACCTGGGTAATGTAAAGCGAATCCGCCCCCGAGGGACAGCTCAATAGAGGAAGACAGAGAATCAGGTTGTGAACGCAGGTAGAAGGGGACCTCCGCCAACTTAGCGTGCGAAACTGAAGACCGGTAGCCAGGGATCGAGCTTGCTGGAGACGCTTGTTGACTGAGGCCCAGGTCCACTCCGGCCTAAAGTAAGTAAGTGAATAAGTAAGTATGAATAATATTATTTAGATCGGTGTTGTAATTTTTTCGAGTACAATCTATTAGACTATCTTATGCTGTTATTTTGTTAATAATTACTTAGATGATCCTTATCTGCATTTGCGGAATTATAGTTTGAATGTGATGTCATAGTTTTCTGATAAGATTACCTAATCTTGTTTGGTTTTTGTCTGTGGTTGGTGGTGTTGAAATTGATTTCCTGTTTTGTTCCTTTTTACCAACACATGGTTTTTTGTTGTGTGGAGTGCACCACAGATCCATATGCCAATTATTTCAGCTTGCAGCTTCCGGATTTGATTTTAAAGGTTTCCTCTCCGAAACAGGTTACAAGCCAATTGTAATGACGCCCATCTCACCATATTACACGAGTTATGGTGTGAAGTCAGCCAAGATGCACTAGTTATGCTAGAATTTAAAACGGGTTATTATAGTTGAATACACAATTTTGTGACTATGTTGTTCACCATTTAGGAGTTCTTTAGCTAAGATCTAACCCTGAGTGCAGGGTTTGAAGAAATTTCTGCTAACAGTTGGTTGGGATTCATCCTATTCGGGTCAGCACATCCTTTTCTCCAAAATATTTGTCCATTATAACACCTTCAGTGGGGGCGAACAAATAACTCGCCTCGGAAACATAATCATTAGATTCAATGGCATCTAGAATCTCATTTAATGTCAAACGTTTTTCGCTAAACAAAAGAAAAAAAAAAAACTATTGTATAGGTACTTAAACCCATCGTTGGGTTTGCGCAACATCAGTTCTTTGGGGTTCTTTAACCATTCAAAAAATAAGTTTTCTTGCTTTATTTTATAAAAAAAACATGACTATCGACATTTTTGTTGTCATGGTAAACAATAGTCGTGTTTTTTTTTTTGCAAATCCACTATTTGCTTAAAAAGTTATTCGCATGTTAATTACAACAATAACAAAGCGATTAACGCTCAGTCAATTTATATGCGCTATCTCTTAAGCGGATATAATACAGTGCTTTCAAATCGCATTTTCTTCGTTTCGGATGAATTTTTTAGATGAATTCTTAAAAATGTCAAGCATTCGCTTATAACATTTTTTCAGAATAATTTAAGATTGTTTACCAACCGACAGATGAGTCACCACTAAACGCCATAGAGATGTCTGTGATACCAAGTTTTTATGATGAACTATTAAGCGGGGATGGTTCGCTTTTTGCGACAATAGGTAACATGCGTGCAAAAAAACATAGTTTTTATTAGGGTAAGGCTCGAAATACTGTATGGTCAAAATACTGTTTTCAAAATAATGTATTTCAATATACTGTATTTCAAAACTCTGTATGAACGAAATTCTGTAAGGGCAAAAGTGCGCACTTTTTTACATTATTAAAACCATTTTTTTTTTTTAAATATAATACATTGTTTTTTTTATTTTTTACTGTCTCCCTGAATAACTACATTCTTACTTACTTACTTTAGTGGCGCTAAAGTCCGCGGTGGACCTGGGCCTCAGTCAACAAGCTTCTCCAGCCAGCTCGATTCCTGGCTAGCTGCCTCCAGTTTCGCACGCTAAGTTGGCTGAGGTCCTCTTCCACTTGCGTGCGCCACCTGAGTCTTGGCCTTCCTCTACTGCGCTTTCCCTCTGAAGCGGATTTGAAGACTTCTCGGACCGGAGCATTGGTGCCTATGCGCTCTACATGGCCCAGCCATCTCAGTCTTTGGATCTTCTGGCTAGGTCCATGTCGCTGTACAGTCCATACAGTTCGTCGTTGTATCTCATTCATAAACAAGCACTAACATGAAAAATATTTTCCATTGTACTAACGGTATAGAAAGGAAAATTCGAATGATATCATTCTGGGGTGATGTCATGTTATTTGAAACGACCAGGAATTTTCGACTGTTTTCGAAATCTGTGTCATATAACTTTGTTTCGACTTCAATCTAGTCGTTAAACTAAATTCGATCGACCTGTTGTAAGTTTTTTTTTTCACTTATTTAGCAGAAACACTTTGGTCTTTGGTGGAAAAGTGTTTTTTCCATGCAAAACAGCTTAGTGACTGGCAGATGGCGCTGGCGTAGGTCGAATTTTGGCAGCTGTCAGCGGTTGTTAGTACACGAAGGCATTGGCAATTGGCACTGTTTGACAAGGACAGTGTTTGACAAAAAGGACAGAGTGTTTACGATCTCCTTAAGAGATACAAGTACTTTTTGATCTGTGCGATAATTTTTTTAGTGAAATAAAAGGTAAAGTTTATAAGTTAAATAAACACGTCTTTTCATTTAAGTAAGATAGACTATATATATGTAGTGGGGGTGACAACCATCGCTGTAAATGGTGACCCTGACGTGATTTTTACGTTAAGTCACAAAAAATATACACATATATTGCGAGGGATTTACGGATTCTGAGGTATCTGACGAAGAAGACTTCAATTCCGTCCAGCAAATTAAAAACAACAGTGCGAAGACAATGTCAAATCCTGGTACTTATCCAAACGCCGAGATTATCAATCAGCTACAAGAGGAATTGAGAGAAGCAAACGAGGCAGTTCGTTCGCTGAAGCAAATTCAGCTCTCTCAGTCACTGGAGACAATGCATAAAAATCCCAGTGACTCTGTTCCAGCAGGATCTTCAACTGCACAACCATCAGTTAGTAGCAACAACACTCTCGCACAGACACCAGCTGCAACTAACTTAGGAGTGCACCGAACAACAATGCAGCGTTTATTTCTTCCGAAATTTAATCCGCTGTATCCTCAACTGTGGCTAACTCAAGTGGAAATGGCATTTCAACTGGGTGGCGTTACCGACGACAACGAACGCTACGCCAATTTGCCAGTTAGTCCCGAAGGAGACGCATTAAGAGCCGTAAGTGACTTGGCAAATAACCCACCAGGAGTCAACAAACAAGCGACTGGTAAACCACTTCGCTCCCACACCAGAGTCCCAGTTACGACGAATACTACGAGGTGAAGACATGTCAGGTTAGAAGCCATCAGCAATTCTCGCACACATGAGACATCTTTCTGATGGACGTTGCGACCCGTCAATAATGCGCACGCTGTTTTTCGACCGACTGCCAGAGAATATGTGTACAGTGCTGCTAGCAACATGTCAAGATGACTTGGACAAACTTGCCGAAGTCGGAGACAAAATATTCGACATGTCCAGCGCGCATCTATGTACCATCTCGCCCTCCACCTCGTTGCCATCAGAGACGATTCATTCCATTTCAAGGCAAAACACTGGAACAACGTTGGACGAGCTTAAAAGGTCAGTGGAGGCTCTGCGTAAAGAGGTTCACGCTCTGAAGATGAGGAACCAACCAAAACTTTGCTACTTTCATCAGAAGTTTAGTGATGATGCACGGAGGTGCAAACCTGGTTGTCCAAAGTGGACGGAAAACTAGGATTGCCGTCGGGTGTACAAACGGTCGTTCACGGCAAGAACAAAAACGAACGTCACCGTCTACAAATAAGTGACAAAACTTAATTGACACAGGGGCAGATATTTCCGTCCTACCCAAAAAGTATGCGAACACCAAAACACCTTCTTTCATCCCAACTTTACGCTGCTAACAGTGCTACTATTTCGATATACGGTACTAAATCTATAACACTCGATCTGGGACTTCGCAGAGAATTCCGCTGGACTTTTATAATCGCCGACGTTAGACAACCAATTATTGGGGCTGACTTTATCCACCACTTTGATTTAACAATCCGGTTAAGTCAGAGAATGCTCAGCGACAACATTACTAACCTAGGGATTCAAGGCAGCATTGTCAATATTTCGCAGCCAACATTCAAGACAATTGACGAAACAAACCGTTTTACAGATATCCTCAAGTATTTCGTGAGTATCACACGAAGTAACCACGAACATTCTGTCCAGCATGATAGCGGAACGATCTCTTCGACTTGCCGGCGAAAAACTCAAAGCTGCAAAAGAGGAGTTCCAGGATATGATGCAATGAGGGATCTGTCAACCATCCAAGAGCGAGTGGGCATCTCCCCTTCAAATGGTGCAAAAAAAATTCGGAGGATGGAGACCTTGTGGTGACTACCGGCGCCTCAACCGCATTGCCGCTCCGGATAGGTATCCATTACTTCATCTCCGAGATTTCAGTCAACAACTCGCCAATTGCATCATTTTTACAACTTTAGACCTGACCTGACAGAGGATCGACTAAAGACGGCTGTCATAACACCTTTCGGCCTCTTTGAGTTCAACGTCATGTCATTTGGCTTGTGTAACGCTGCTCAGACAATGCAGCGCTTCATGGACACAGTACTGAGAGGACTTGAGTTTTGCTTCTGCTTCATTGACGATATCCTCATTGCGTCAGTAAGTGAAGAAGCCCATCGACAATACTTGCGTAATATCTTCGATAAGCTGCAGCAATTTGGTCTAGTCTTGAACGTATCCAACTGCTTCTTTGGACACCTTGAGGTAAGATACTTGGGATACACAGTCAATAAAACTGGCATAAAACCTCCCACAGACCGAATTGAGGCATTAATCAGCTTTCCAAAACCGTCGACAATGGACTGAGCTGAGAAGATTCCTAGGATCGTGGAATTTTTATCGAAGTGCTTCACAAACCCAAGCTCCTCTCGTCAGTCTAACAGTCGGAGCGAAAAAAGGCGATGAAAAACAAGTTCTGTGCACACCCGAAGCAACTCGAGCATTCGAAGAATGTAAGCAAAAGTTGAGAGATGCAGTTCAACTTGCTCATCCACAATCTGGTGTACCACTGATGCTGCGATGTGATGCCTCAGACCTTGCAGATCAATTTCAACTACTTGGTTTCTTCTCTAAAAAGCTAAGTCCAAGAAAAGCCAGACACAAATTGTACGATCGGGAGCTATTAGCCATCTATAAAGCAGTACGACATTTTCGACACTTGATAGAAGGCCGTGAAGTCATCTTCCTCACCGACCACAAGCCACTGGTGCACGCATTCGACCAGAAATCAGACCACGCTTGTGACCGCGTAGCCCGTCGGCTAGAGGAAATTGGAGCATTCAATATGTTCCGTGAATGAAAAACGTTGTGTCAGATGCGTATTATCACATCGACACTATCAGCATGCCTGTCATGGTCAGCACTACAGATTTGGCTGAGATGCAGAGAGACGACGACGAGCTAAAGCTACTTCTGACAACTCCAGAAAAATCTTCACTTCAGCTTCGAGGACTGCGCATCGACGACACAGATATCATCGTTTACAGCGACGTGGGAGGCACCTACATAGCAGGAAAATCTTCGACAGCACACATGGCCTTTCTCATCCTAGTGGAAGAGCAACAAAACACCAAAGAACTTCGTGTGGCCATCCATGCAAAGGGACATACTCGCGTGGGCCAGGTCATGCATACAATGCCAACGAAACAAAATCGGCTGACATGTCAAAAACATCCCGCAGCATATTCCGATACCGAGTGACAGATTCCAGCACGTCCACATTGATATCGTCATAATGCCACTGATACACGACTACAGGTATCTTTTGATGATGATCGATCGCTTCACAAGATGGCCAGAAGCAATACCTTTAAAGGACATCACAGCGGAGACGATTGTTAACACGTTCTTTAACAACTGGGTATGCAGATTTGGTGCACCGAAAACAATTACCACCGACAGAGGATCCCAGTGTGAGTCTTCTTTGTTCGACGCACTTGTTAAACTTATCGGGAGCACATACATCAGGACAACCGCCTAACTTCCAGCATCTCACGGAATGATTGAACTTTGGCACAGGTCTCTTAAATCATCCATCAAGTGCCAAGGAACAACAGACTGGATGGGTGTTCTCTCGACTGTTTTGTTGGGATTGCGTACCAGCTTCAAGGAAAATATAACATTAACCGCTGTAGAACTCGTCTACGGAACAACGCTGAGATTACCTGGGCAATTCTTCATGCATGAGGAAGTGTCACTGGAGCCACAGATCTTCGTTGAGAAGTTCCGAGAGCATATGCGACAAGTGAAGTCAACTCTATCAGCTCATCACTGCAAAACAAAACAGTTTGCACACAAAACACTTTTTGAGTGCACACATGTTTTTGTTAGAGTTGGCTCCGTTCAAAAACGGTGTGAGCAGCTGTATACTGGTCCGCATGAAGTGCTTTAACGTATTTCCGACTACGCGTTCAAAATAAACATGAACGGAACGCCAGCAACAGTATCCACAGAGAGATTAAAACCAGTCTTTTTTGAAAACTTCTACGAATTAAAACCAAATAGTACACCAATCATTAGTCAATAACAGTCATCTTTACCATCAATTCAGATCAGCAACAACTTGGTAAATACAGCCAATTCCATCTCCCCCACATCTATTCCATGAGTATCCAGTTCAGCACAACCATCCACCACACCAGGAAACATCTCAGATAATTTAAAAACCTATTCTACAAAGAATAAATCCACAAAATGTTCTTTTTCGAATTTAAATATTTAAAATGTATTCACGCTGTCACTTGGGGCGGAGTGCTTTGGCAGCCGTTAGCGGTTGTTAGTACACCTAATATCCGTAGGGATGAAAATAGGCACTGTTCGACAAGGACATTGTTCGACACAAAGGACAGAGTATTTACGATCTCCTTAAGAGATACAAGTACTTTCTGATCTGTGCGATAATTTTTTTAGTGAAATAAAAGGTAAGGTTTATAAGTTGAATGAAAACTTCTTTTCATTTTAGTTAGATATATACATATATATAGTGGAAGTGACAATCATCGCTATAGAAGAATATACAGGGTGAGTTTTTTAACTTGAAACATCCAAATTACTCGAAAAATACGCGATATCGCGAAAATGTTTCAGACAAAAGTCGCATGGTTCTGAAGGGGGACATAGGGGGTGACCACGAGTTTGACCTTGAGTCCCATTTTCAAGGTCAAACGAAGGTCACTTTTGATTTTTTAAATGATAATTCCTGGTTTTCATTGCTCAGTCGTATTGCTCGTAGGCTTGTCATTTGTTTTTACATATTGCGTTTAGCATAACCCAGAAACAACAACGTGGATGTAGCAGTATTTTGTTTCCTTCGGGGTGATTAATTAGAGTGGGTTCCTTTGCCTTCCACTGTTGAATCATTGAATCCTTCCCATTTCGACGTTTATTTCCCGAGACTTTTTCAACAAATGCTCGAAAATGTGACCATTCACTTCAATGCACTTGTCTATCCGCGCTCTAAATGAACCAACAGAACTGAGAATTATTTCTGGCGTAATCTTCCGGCAAGCTTCAGTTATTCGTCTTTTCATGTCCTCACGTGTTGTTGGTTTTTTTCTGTAAACCTCACTTTTTAAGTAGCCCCATAAGAAGAAATCAAGTGACGTAAGATCAGGTGATCTAGCAGACCATTGCCTCGGACCCCCTCGTACGATCCATCGTTGATGGGCTACTTAAAAAGTGAGGTTTACAGAAAAAAACCAACAACACGTGAGGACATGAAAAGACGAATAACTGAAGCTTGCCGGAAGATTACGCCAGAAATAATTCTCAGTTCTGTTGGTTCATTTAGAGCGCGGATAGACAAGTGCATTGAAATGGTCACATTTTCGAGCATTTGTTGAAAAAGTCTCGGAAAATAAACGTCGAAATGGGAAGAATGATTCAACAGTGGAAGGCAAGGGAACCCACTCTAATTAATCACCCCGAAGGAAACAAAATACTGCTATATCCACGTTGTTGTTTCTGGGTTATGCTAAACGCAATATGTAAAAACAAATGACAAGCCTACGAGCAATACGACTGAGCAATGAAAATCAGGAATTATCATTTGAAAAATCAAAAGTGACCTTCGTTTGACCTTGAAAATGGGTCTCAAGGTCAAACTCGTGGTCACCATCTTATGTCCCCTTCAGAACCTTGTGACTTTTGTCTGAAAATTTTTTCGCGATATCACGTATTTTTCGAGTAATTTGTATGTCTCAAGTTAAAAACTCACCCTGTACATGACACCGATTTGATTTTGAAACGACTTACTATATAATTTTGCAACGACTTGAAGTCGAAACAAAGTTACATGACACCACCCCTGTTAATTTGTCAGTTAATGTTTCTAAAACAGGTTCTGGACATTTTTTGCATTTCGTTTAAATCATTTAAAATGGATTGTAAATTAAGAGTACAATTTTTTAGTACTTAGTAAATTAACTTAGTTCATACTCGTACATTGATAACTTTAAAACTTATATACATAAAGTAACTTAATGAGCGCGAAATAAGTGCGACCGATAAGTCATAATAATAATTTCCTGAACAACAGAACTTGTAATGCTATCCTGCAATGGTTTTTAAGACGAGTATACCATATTCTACTAGTACATATTAAGGACAAGTTAATTCGAATTAAACCTGACTGGTGAATCTGATGACGATTAAAAAGTGTGGTTTCTGCCGAGAAAGAAAGAGTTGAGCACAAACTTGACATGATTTGGATGAAAATTTTACGGTTCTACGGTTGCTATTCTTTGAATAAATCAGTTGATTTTGGCTCGGTTTTATTCAAATTTTCCTTTAATGTTTGCTTTATTAGTAGGATTCGATTAGTACTACAAAAATTCTTGGCATTAACGTATAAATTAAAGCCTAATAAGTCCCTTGCAAAGGGACACACACTGCAAGTGTGGAAGTTTTCATTAAATTCATTTACTGTGAAATCAATGGAGAGTTATATTGATTAATAATAGCAATAATGAATAGAACACAACATCGTGCATGTGACCACCACTGTTGCAAGCCACCATCGGAAGGTCAAAACTATTTGGCTTTTTGAAGAATAAGTGAGTCAGTGAGTCTGTGGTGCCAATCTGCATACATTCATTTAAATGCTTGAACAATACAAAACCGCAATTTAATGTTATACATTAAAGCTGAGTCGAACCAAGGGGTAAATCAGGAATGTTTTAATAAAATTTTATGAAAAATAGTTAAAATAGAGCATAATTACATTTTAGCTTTTTTTTACAATTTGTTTTCAATACATTTTCCAAAATACCGCCTGCTCTGAAGGAATTTTAGGATGAAGGCGAAATAGCTAATTTTGTTATATGACGCTTAAACGTTCCCTCTTTTGTGCGTTTGGAAACAACACGATCATCTGTGCCTGGATGAATTGATGTTATTCTTCCTAGTAACCATTGGGAGGGTGGTAAATTGGGCTTCTTGATTACTACCATATCGCCAACTTGCGAATTTTTAGTCGCTGCTCTCCATTTTGCACGTTGCTGCAATGATGTTAAAAAGTCAGTCTGCCACCTTCGCCAAAAGCCCTGCACCATATTTTGAGCAAGCTCCCATCGCCCCAACCGGTTAAGCAGTGTCTCTAGGTAACTGGGTTCGGGCAGTTCGGGCACCTGTATACGGTCTTCCTATGAGAAAGTGAGAAGGTTTTAGTGGACTTAGGTCGATATCAGAAATAGAGCAAAGAGGCCTAGAATTTAAAAGAGCTTCAATTTGGACTAAGATTTTTAGACATTTCTTGAAAGGTAAAAATTATATCACCGATAATACGACGAAGGTGTTGCTTTACTTATTTTACGACCCGAAATGCGGACTATGTGGAGGGATGAATTGCCAGTAGATACCTTCTACAGCCAACATTTCCGCTACGCTTTCGTTATGCTCCCTTGATTTAATTAACTTGTATATCTCCCTTAGTATTCGTGCAGCTCCTTGAAAGTTTGTGCCATTGTCTGAATATATAACGTTACACTTTCCTCGCCTCGCGACAGACGTTTTAAGTGCAGCCAGAAAGGCGTATGCTGTGTTAAACTTCTGCTACCAACGATCCAATATTCTTGACGAATCAACGAAAGCAGTCCAGAGACACAGATATGAAGATTGGTTCTATGAGCATCTAAAATAATGAGTTGAGTAACACGATGATTTTTTAGAAGAATCGTTGGATGTCTAATAGAGTAGGGAACATTCTCTGCATTTGTTATCCCTTCACCGACACGTAGCAAGCCGACATCGTCTACGAACGGAGATAGTGACAATAGCTTAGAGGCCTTAGAAATAGGTTGATCTGTCCTGAGACTGGTTGTTTTGTTATTAAATTCATTTTGTACCCACAAAAGACAAGTTTGTTTTCCAACACGAAGCTGAGCAAGCGAAAGATATCCGAAATCTATGCACGAACGCCACAATTCTTATTAGTTTTCTCCACGATTATACATTTACTGCCAATTTTTTCAAAAGATGTTGAACCGGGGAAGAAAAGTGTATGGCAATCAGACCTCTCTTTAGGAATATTTTGAACAGAAATTTCACGCGTCACTGACTACTGAGCAAAATCATGAGAAATCCAGATAGGATCCTTCCACCAAATCTCCAGATCCATTAGTCTTTTAGGTTAAACTCACCGTGAAGCGCAATCAGCAGGATTTTCATGCGAGCAAACGTGATTCCAAGAGGATCGAGGCAGTATAAACAATATCTGTAATGTACGATTTGTTACGAAGGTGTTGCATCGCCGAGGGGAAGAAGAGAGCCAAGACAAGACTATCTGCGAGTCACTTAAGGCAGTGATTCGAACTGGACTTACTTCGACCGATGATTGTATAAGGTTGATTAATCGACACAATAGTAGAGCACCACAAAGTTCCATGCGAGGAATCAACAGCTGTTTTACAGGAGCGACGCGGGTCTAAGCTGTAACTAATTGGACGTGAACGGTTCCATATTCTAAATAACCTCGAGAGTAAATTACCGCCGAATACGCCTTTTCTGAGGCATCTGAGAAACCTATCAGTTCAAAGCACTTAGAATTTAAGCTAAATCTTTGCAAGATCCTAAGATTTTCAAAGCAGGCTAATTGTTCTCGATATGATTTCCTTCTATCACTTATATCAAAGGGTAAAGAATCTTTCAAACCTAATTTTCCCTTTTAGCTTCATAATTGCTGAAAAAGTATTTTAAATAGAATAGTTGATGGTGCCAACAATCCTTATGGATCAAAAATCATTACAACCTCCGAAAGCAATTTTCGCTTTGTGGCTAAAAACTCGTTCTCTAAAACGATAGTATATGTAAATGTGTCACTTTAAGGATTCCAAACCAACCCAAGGACCTTGGTATACTGTGATGCACCTTCCAACTCAAGCAAAGTTGTCTCCATGCAATCAACGTCACTCAAAATTGCTGGGAGATTAATTTTAACTCATTTAACTTAACTCCAGTCCTCCACACGACAGCATATCTACTATTTGCTTTTTAAAATCATAAGTCCCGGATAATGAGTCAGATCCCGCCATGATGTCGTACACATATATGCTATGTGACGCCAAAGGAAATTGATGCGCATAGTCAAATGTTAATTGACGGAGAACTCTCATTGACAGGTAAAGTGATATACTGGGTCATCAGAAGATTCTCTCCATACAGTTCTCTGGAAGACTCTATGTCCAGGATGTACCCAAATTTGGCGAAACTTTTTCTATGTCCGCACAAAACACTTATGTATACAACCGAAAGCGAAGGCAGACATTAATAAGATTTCTTTGAAGAGGAGCTCCTGTATTTTCATTAAGACTTTTATTTCTAGCATCCTTATAGGAACCATCGAATTTTGTTGGTGATGGCAGCATGGTGTGGCAAATAAAAAACACTTCTCGATGTGGGTTCTATTTCATCCTCTGGAATTCGTTCCATATTCCCTAGGTACAAGTACACCTTCATATATTTTGTATATTTCAACTGTAGATTTTTAGACGTGAGAACCGGCGTTCCATTGCGAACAGTCTAGATAAAGCACCAGAGACAGTGTTAGCAAACCTAACATCATCTTGCCGAAAAGGAAGTTCAACTATATACCTGTTGTGTGAAGTACGTGCAAAGGTTTTAGAAAAATGGGAATCTACTTCATCCTCCTCTAGTTTTATCCCTGATTTGTTTGGAACCTCCTCAATTTCCCAAAAGGACTTTATGCCTTATGTTACACCAGCTTCAATAGAAGAAATACCTGATATAGGTAAGCGAGCACGTTCCCGACGAAGACCCAACCTTTTAACCAAATGTTTAGTCACAAAGGAGACCTGCGACCCGGTATCTAGAAGAGCACGAGCAAATTGGATATTGCCAATGGTATCAAACACCCTTAGCAACACAGTTGGTAAAATGCCAGATGAATGAGAATCATCTTTGGTACGATTGCTGATAATCGATAAACATCGTTACTACTGGAATCTATTTTTCAATATTCGAGAGAGTTACAAAGGAATTCAGCTTGTCAAGATGTATTAAACTATGGTAATGACTCCCACAAAACGAGCAACGATCTCTCACCCGGCACCGCACCAACAAGTGTTTAGTACCGAGGCAGTTGAAGCATAAACGCTGGTCTCTTGCAAAGCTACGACGAGACTCAACCTTCATAGATTCAAATATTGGGCACTGAGGAAGAAAATGATCCCCTTTACATTTTATACAAGAAATTGTTGAAGAAATCGTCGCATAAATTCATACGTACATACATAAACATTGTCACCCGATTATTTTTACTAATTTTAACATACGATCACATACACGTAGTTATATTTGTAACCGTTATGCATTCATATACCCCTTTTTTCCCTTTTCATTTTCATTATTCATATTCCATTTGTCCTTTTAAAATTAGTCTTGTTACGACAGGGCCTAAGATCGGACGTGTCAGCCAATAAAGTTTTAAGTGTACTATTTAGCTGTCTTTTTTTTGAACTTTCCTTTTTATCCTTTTTACAGAAGGATTTGCCACGGCTAAGCTGTTAATTTTTGAAGAGTTTGACGCACGAGCATTCTTAATGACGCGATTCTTCGGATCACTCCCTTCCAATGCGTTTGCACGCTCATCTAAAGAGTTTATTAGTTCTTGTATCGATATTTTCTCCGAATTCTTACTTGCCAGCGCTCAATCTTTACGGGCATAAATTAGCAAATACACGAGTTTTTATCGCTTCTAATCCCAAGATTGAATAAATAATAACTATCCTGTGACCCCAGGATGCAACCACCAACCAGAAAACAAAAATACCGAAATGCCAAAATCCGACGAAGAAGGAACAGAATGATAGTGATTGCTCCAAAGTCAAAACAAAAACAAATAAAATTCAAATCAAGCGTTGTAAATTTATTGGCAATTTCACATCAATCAATTTAAGTGTATGGTTGGTTCGACCCGCTTTGTCTGGTGGTTTCTACAAAAGCGAAAGAGATTATCAAAGGCAATAGCACTTGGAAACAAATATCTGTAGTTCATAATCGCACGATTTTACAGCAAGGCAAGTGCCAATTTGCATACATATAATTAAATGCTCGAACAATATTTAAAAATTAAAAGTTCAGGAATGTTTCAGGAATACAATTTTATGAAAAATAGTTAAAATAAAGCATACTCGTAATTCAATTTTAGTTTTTTTTTTTGTACAATTTGATTTCAATACATTTCCTAACAGTCTGGATGTCATGTTTGAGATCCTGAATTGTGGCTGTGTTTTGGCATAGGTGTCAAATCGCATAACCTTGGAGTTCAATCAATTTCTTCTCTTACCGAAATAATGCGATCTTCAAGTTTCGTACGCAGTAAATTGATTGATTGATGGCCTGTGTGGGCGGTAGCAACATTCCTGTTGAAACCAGAGATCCTCCAGATCCAATTCATTCAATTTTGGAAAAAAATAGCCGGTCAACATGTTGCAGTAACGTTTTTTATTCACTGTATTTGTCTCTTCAGCCTTATCTTCGAAAAAGTAATGCTGCCAACCCATAATCCGCACCATACAGTGACTTTTTTGGGGTGCATTGGTTTTTCGTAAATCTCGTATGGGTTTTCCGGTCTACGGAAACGTCAATTTTGTTTATTTATGAACACATACTTCCAATAATGGATTTCATCGGAAAGTTCAAATTCGATGCCAAATTGTCCTGGCGATCCAACATCCAGCTAATGAGTCGACGACATCATAGATGGTCCAAAGGCTTCAATTGCTGTGTAATTTGGACATAATAGGCGTACAAATTAAGATCAACCTTCACAATTTGCCGTAAAGTGCGATTAGTGACACCCAAGTTGACTCCGGTGACGAATTAAGGTGCCTTGCTGGTTTTGAACACTTTCGCTCACAGTGGTGATGTTTAGGCGCATACGTGCTGGCCGAGTGTGCTGATATGGAATTTGCCTCGATACCGAACCAGTTTCTTCAAAACGCTTTACCATTGCACGATTTCCGAATTCTCTAGGGCTATTATGATGACCAAAAAAATCCTACGAAATGTTATTTTTACAGATCGCCCATTTTCGTAATAAGATTGAATAACAAATCAAATGAACAAATGAATGGTTGGTAAATTGACAAAGATTGTACGATATTTGCAAAATTGGTCAAATACATTGATTTCAGAAAATGACAGTAATTAACAGCCAACATCCACAGCATCTCTTGGCTCACCCTTTAAAAAAGATGTTTCGCTCATATGAACTGCTGAAATCTAATACAACTGGAAAAATGTTAAGCAAGAAAGGGCGCCTACAGTCGATGGTACTCGTATAGCCTTGAATATTGAATATGCTTTTGAGATTCTCTTGTGTAAGTTCAGGTAATCCGAAGAAAACTGTATAACACGTTACTTCCTTTCCTTCTTATGTATTGCAGCGCTGTTAAAGAGCTTTGATATCCACATTTCATGAGATGTCGTGGTGTTTTTTTTCGACCAGATCGATGCGCTCATTTATTTTGATGATGTCCATCTTTACCTCATCCAATCCATCCATCATCCAGGATTCTTTAATTTCCTCTAACTTCAGAAAAATTACTTATGCATTTTGGAATGTGCTCAGCCACCGTCAGCCGTATAATTCACCCTGTTGAATAAGATGGTTCTTTAGGATTTTGGTTGTCAGAAAAGTATAATCACTATTCATCGGTTTTGATGCAGGTGAAGATGTTTGCATGGGCTGGGTCGTCGTTGATTGGAATGCTTTATTTGATGTTGCTCTTGAGCAGAGGTTAGGGAAAGTCATGGTTATAGGATAACTTTAGTAACAAAGCGCGAAACAGATTTTAAACCGGATAACTATTTACGTAAGAATACAGATAATTTTATAGCGTTTGTTATAAAAATAACTGGCAAAATGTTACGGACCAATTAATGACAAGACAATGTTTTATTTAGAACATATTTATTTAGTTTTCACACTATTTTTACTATCATTACTCGACAATCTGTCGATATTTTCCTTAGTTCTGGTATCATACATGCATTACTGCTTTAATATTTTGTATTTGCCATACAAATTTTGAAATAAAGTTCTGAGTTTAGTAAAACTAATTCTTCCTGTTTGCTAAAGTATACGTCTCTGATTACCTTCGATCTTGCTGAAAATATCATTAAATCATTGAAGTACAATTTTTCAACTATCCATAAATTCGGTATTTATTCATGAAGTTGGATTTATCCTTTGTTGTTCTATACTTGTTTCTTAATCTTCTGAAGTTCAGCAATTATAGAGGGATATAAAAAACAAATAAATTAAAAACAGTTAAAATAGAGCAGTAGTAGAACAAGAAATGAATTAAACAGAAAACTTTCAAACATACTACGAGTATGTAGGACGCTTCTTCATGATTTAAACAAACTCCATTCACAAGATATTTAGCAAATCAAATGTCTTGATTGCAGTTATTTATTTGCAAATTAATACAAGAAATGAATAATAAAAAGTAAAGAAAGAAGAAAAGAAAAGAAAAAAAGAATGAACGAACTACCCTGCCTGCTGCTTTTCATATTAGCTTATGTTACTTGTGTCATGTTTGTTCGTGTGTCCTTTTCGTCTTTATTCTAGATGTATGTGGAACTTAACACTCAGTCTTAATGAATACATACATATAATACCTCAGCATGTGTTAAGTTTTTTGGAAAATACAGGGAGAGAAAAAAAAAAGTTTTTGGGCTCAGTGTTTTTTACGCTCCATTGGTGGCATCTAATATTTATTAGGGTAAGAGCTGGTTTGTTGTTGTTCTTCGAATCTCCCGATCAGGACGCCAATTTATTACCACTTGAGCCTCGGCCACCCACCACTGTCTTGTCGTTCGTCTGCTTTCGTTTGCGGTTCTTATGAACTTGTGGATTAATGTGTGTGTCGGTTCGTTAGTCTGTTGTCCGACGTATACGTTCTCGCCTTAGTTTTAGTGATAACGGGGAAACCCACTACAAACCTCCTGAAATAAGATATCAAGCACACGAAACGTTGATGTTTTCAATAATTTGTTACCGCCGTTTCTCCGCACCGGGCGAAGTAATAAGGAAGGAGTGCCCTCTTGTCTTTTCCTCAATATCAATATTTTTGGTTGATTACTTGGGAACGCGAATCTCCGATCACCGTGAAGAATGGTCGTGAGTGTCGGTGTCGCGATTCTGGATGTGGGTAGTAAGACGGAAGGAAAAGAAAAAAAAAACAAAACGAAGAATGAAAATAACCACAAAACGGTTTCTACAGACGTTACAATTTTTGATGTCTTTCTCACAAATGTTCTTAAAACTAGTTTACACCTTACTTAAATAATCTTATTCCAATAAACTTAAACTAATAATTCAATTAAAACAACAATATATAAGGGAAATAATACTAGCAATAGTAATCCTTAGTAATAAGAAATTCATTAATCAAATGCGAAACTCGGAATTGAACTCGTTTCCTTGCTTTTGGGACGCAGCGAGTACCAAAGCCAATGAGATCACGGATATTTTACAATTATAAATTAGCTTTTCTTTATTCAAAGCCAATTCGTTCACGTAAATTCCGAAAGATTCTCAGTTTGCAATAGTATCCTCCGTAAATGGATTTAATAGACTATTTTAAGTAAAATTTAGATTCATGATGATGGATTGTGTTTATATAATATTCCAGGCTACTTACTTCCTTTTGGAAATTGCAATGAGTCTTATCAGGCGGGGGGTGTGATGGTATACGTGAAGTGTGGTTGTACATGCGATATTTCTAAAATTAATATTTAAAGTGCCGATGTTGTGAAGTTGTCCATTGATTACAAGTGCGAAACTTTTACGCTATGTCTTTATAGACTTCAGGATATAAGTAAAGAAATTTTTCTACATGTTTTAGACGGTTTATTAAGGGTAACTAAAGATAAAAATTTGATTGTTTTCGGTGATATCAATATAAGTATTTTAAATAATTCCGATAATTTCACAAAGAATTATATGTTTTTTATGGCGTCAAATGCGCTGAAAATGTTATTAATGATCCAACTCGTGATTCTTCTTCGAGTTGTATTGACCACATATATTAGGGTACCATCATATGATTTCTCTATGCGTTGGTATGGATTGGATGAAAATAACAATTTTCTAAGACATTCAAGAAAAAAACAAATCATAGATTCCAGAATGTTGAAGGAAAGGTTAATGTTTGAAGTCTGGGAGTCGGTCTATTCAGAGAATGATTCTTCTATAGCATTTGAAATATTTTCATTAAAGTTGCATAAGCAAATAAAACTATGCATTCTGCATATAAATTTTCCTAATAAGAAAATATATTTAAAACCGTGGATGACCAACTCTCTTCTTAAACAGGTAAGCAAAAAACTCGTTACGCTATTAAATCCGCAAAGCATCCAGACAACAGAAAACTGAAAAAGTATTATAACAAACTATGCAAAAAGGTTACAGAAACGCACGATATAATTTATTCCGAATTGCTCGAAAGAGCAAACGGTAATAGTAGAGAGGAATGGAGCGCTGTTGATATTATTTTAGGGAAAATTAGGCCGTATACTGAAATTAAAGATATAGAAGTTGATGGAGTATATTTATCTAACCCCGAAAGTATCTCAAATAAGTTCAATGAGTACTTTACTGAAATATCAGAACAAATAAAACCATGCTGCGAACCGAAGAGATCTCGCCGCTGTATTCCTCCACAATCTGTTTCTGCTAATAACATACAAGAATAAAAACTCGTGCACAAGTGATGGTATAACAAGCACTTTATTAAAAAATATTGCCTGGCAAATAGTTGATTTGTTGTGTTACTTGTTTAACCTAAGTGTACTATATGTAATGGTATATTTCCTCAATCTCTGAAAAGTACAGAAATAATTCCACTTTCCAAAAAAGGAAGTAGAAGCAATGTTACTAACTTAAGGCCGATTTCTCTCTTGTCAACCTTCACGAAACTTTTTGAGAAGCTCCTTGAAGCCAAAATGTTAAAATATTTGAAGCGTAATGCTTCCTTCTCTTCTTTTTAGTTTGGTTCTCGGTCTGGTTTATAGACTGTGGACGCTATTTAAAGAGTGTGCTGTCAGTTACATAAGGGTTTGAATAATAATCAAACGACCATGGCTTTATTTTTAGATATGACCGAAGCCTTTGTCATGGTCGATCACCAGATATTACTTAACAAGTTGTGCAACGTTGGAATTAGAGAAGCAATTGTAATTGGCTTAGAACTTACTTAAAAGATAGAACTCAAAAAGTCAAAGTAAATGGCACTTTTAGTAAACCCCGTACTTTAAAAACTGGCGTCCCACAAGGTTGTGTACTTGGATCCTTCTGTTTTTGATATATACCAGTACTTTTTTCACCAGAAGTTTAAAGGACTAGCCACTGCGTTCGCTGATGACATAATTAACTTATACATTTAAAAATCTATTTTAGTGTGTGAAGTGAAGACTTAGAAAAGCTAAGGCTGTGGTTTTCTGCTCACCGGTTGATTGTTAGCGAAAAAGCAAAACTATTAATCTTTATAATATTAAGTTGTGTAGCATCCGATTTTAACCTTTGTTTTCATGGCCATGACTGTAGTCAGCTTACCGCTTCATACTTGTGGTATAAAACATTTTCGTAACAACAACCTATTTACTAATATGTGTTTTAAAATCGAAGCAGTAAAAAACTTTAAATATCTTGGTGTCTTGGCGATGGCGATGGCGCGATACATAGCTCATTGGACTATCACGCCGACAGTCTGGGTTCGATTCCTGGCTGGGTCACCAACAATTTTTCAAATCGCCATCACCCTTTCGGCCGGCAATGGCAAACTCCCGAAAGTAAAATTGCCTACGAAAAAGCTTCTAAGGAGTGCCGTTCGGACTCGGCGATAAACCGTAGGCCCCGCTCAGATGTGGCAAAAATGAGAACATGAGCAACACAAATGAGTGTCAAGAAGCTAGGTCATGTCCCATACCGGGCTGCCAGCGCCACAGTGTTTTTGTTTTTGTCGTAGTTGATTGTAACCTAAACTGGAAAGATCATGTCCATTCATATGAATCTAGTGGCTCGTAAACAGTATCTCATAAAACCCTATTGCTCCAATAAAATTTTGTCTAAAATTTACTACGGTCTCGCTCAATCCAAGTTAGAATATGGTATCGTCTGTTGGGGAGAATCGTATATGAATACACTTAACCTATTTTGATGGCGTTAAATCGTCTTGTTCGTATTATTTCTTGTTGTAATCGTCGCACTCATTATTGGCCTCTGTTTAAAAAACTTAAAATTTTACCAATAAGGCACTTATATATTTTTAAGGTACTGAGAGTATTTATTGAACAAAGTGGTAACATTCCAAACATTCAAATTTACGAATAAATAATATGGCCCTTGTTAATATACCAGTCGCAGATACAACTCATTTTTCTCGCTTTTACGCAGTCACAGCCCCAAAGTATTTTAATAAGGTATCATACTTCGCACGTATTACTCAAAATTTGAACGTATACATTTAAAAAATAAGAAAATGGTTATATACTTTAGAATTAGCTAATGTTGAAACTTTATTAAGAATTTAATCTTAAAAATATTTGAATATATTAACTTAGTTCTTTTCTTTTACTTGTCTAATATTAAAATTTGATTTTTTGTGTTTACATAAAGCAGAAAATATCGCAACTTTTAGTTACTGATTGTCCCCTCACATTAGAACTTCTAAATGTATGTTATTAGTAGTCAAGTGTCGCTTGCCACTAATTTAGGAAAAATTGTTCCTTAAATTATTTATTCATTCCATGTTTTTGTATGACTTACGACATAATACCATTAATACAAAAAAAAGAGAATGGGAGGGAAGGAAATGTAGGCAATGATAATATAATAACAAATGTAATATTTTATTTCCAGCTAATTACTAAAATACTTATGTAGTTAGTCCTCTGTGTGGTGCTGGCTGCGATCAAAATCCAAATGAACGAGAAATATTCGCAGCGGCAGCCACCAACTTTTGCATTCCACATATGTATGGACATATGTAATCGTTAACAAAACTGTATTTCTCTTGCATATCAAAGAGTTGATGACAAACATCTCCCACGAAAGTGCGGGTGACCGAACATTCTTTGTGAAAGTATTGGTTGGTGGTACCGCTGCGAACACTTGTTGGAGAGAAACCGTACACGTACCGGCTTGTGTAAATCATCACCAATAACCGAAGAGCTGGCAAAGCAAGTTGAAAGGAAACGAAGAAAAAAGGGTATGCAAAAAAAACTAACAAATACCTGTGCATGTGCAGTGACTCACCACAGAGTTCTTACAAAAACTGAGTTACTGAACAAATTGCAAATTAGTAATTTCTTTAAATCCGCAACATCAACAAATTTCAAACTAGTAATTTTAATTAAAATTTCAGATTAGTACTTTCTTTAAATCCGCCCCCGGGACTAGTTCAGGAAACAGGCAGTACAGCAATTTTTGTGATAGGTCGTGTGAAGGTTCCCGTCGCCGTTTTCACTGACACCACCCTCACACGTTCGTCTCGGCCTGGGTTGACGTCTACTATGCGACCCATGGCCCACTGAGTTGGGGGTAGGTTTTGCTCCTTCAGGACCACCAGGTCACCGACCTTCATGTTAGTTGTCGATTTCTTCCACTTGCTTCGCCTTTGAAGAGACGTCAGATATTCGACGTTCCATCGTCGACAAAATCCCTGCACCAAGCTGTGTAAGTGCCTGTAGTGGTCTAGTCGGTTGCTTGGGACATCGATATAGCTCGGCTATGGCACTGCGGTTAATGGCTCACCTGTAATGAAATGTGCGGGAGTTAATGGATCTAAATCGGAATCTGACATTGAACATAGAGGACGGGAGTTTAATACAGCCTCAATTTGACATAAAATGGTACAAAGGCCTTCAAACACGAGAACAGCAGAGCCAATAACGCGGCGTAAGTGAAATTTCACCGAGTTCACGCCGGCTTCCCATAGCCCGCCAAAATGTGGAGCTGAGGGTGGTGAAAAATGCCATGCAATTCCGTCAGCAGCGAGTTCAGCCTCAATGAGATTATTGTAGGATTGCGACAAGGCCAGCTTCTGCATTTCGGAGAGACAGCGGCGAGCCCCCTGGAAATTAGTGCCGTTGTCGGAATATATGTTGCTGCACCTCTCACGACGAGCGATGAATGCAGCCAAAAATGCGTTCGTAGTGAGATCGCTCACCAACTCCAGGTGAATAGCCTTTGTTGCCATACAAACGAAGAGTGAGATGTAGGCCTTTGATGTTTTGGCGTTTCCTGTTTTCGAGAGCTTTATGGTGATTGGCCCCGCGTAGTCACAACCCGTGTTAATGAAGGGTCGACAAGGCTGGTAAATCACCCATCAGTTGGTGGCTGGTTTCCTTCCGTTGCATAAAGCACGTCCTGCACTTGAAGATGATATTGCGGATGAGGTTTCGGCTACCCAATATCCAAAACTGTTGACGAACGATAGAAAAGGTTTCCGAGACTCCAGGATGTAAATATCGGCGATGGAAATCCGTCACGATAAGAGTGGAGATCGGGTGTTTACTGCAAAGAATAATTGGATGTTTCATATCAATGGACAATTGAGAATGTCGAAGTCGACCACCAGCACGAAGTATACCATACTTATCGATGAATAGAGCATATTTCAGAAGTTTAGATTTGAGTGGTAGGGTCTTGTCCCGTTAAAGAAACCTGATGACATTTGCAAAATCAATTTTTTGAACAAGTTTAATGATACGAAATTTTGCCCCGTGTAGCTCATGGACTGAGAAGGTATTGGTAAGACGAGAACGACCAAATTTACTGAGGCGGCAATTTGTACGATACCGAAGACATGCAGCAATTCCACGACACAAGCGCGACCAAGACGAGAACTTACGGAAAAGATAATCGAAATATTCGAAATCTACGGTAATCATCGGATTTGGGATAGAATTCTTCTTCATTAATAGATGCGATCAACGAATGTTTGGGATGCAACCGCTCCTCTTCAATGTGGAATTTCGATTGAGGCCAGAAACTACGATCTGTGGGAAGCCATGGGGGTCCAGTCCACCAGAGACGATGTGACGGGAGATCAGATGGAAGAACATCTCTCGAAGCGCAGTGTTCTGGATTTGACTCAGACGAAATATATTGCCAGTAATGGCGCGGAAGGTCCTCCAATATGGCAGACCATCGATTAGCGACGAAAGTTACCCAACAACTAGGGGATGACGACAACCAATTTGAGACGATTTCCGAGTCACACCAGGCGAATATGCGGCTGGGCTTAGTGGTGAGGGACGAAGTTATAAGATGGAATAGACGAGTCAATAGCAAAGCTCCACAGAGTTTCAAACGCGGGATGGAAATTGTTTTAAGCGGAGCTACCTTGGTTTTGGCCGCGATGATATTAACACGATAATCTTCTTCACGAGTCTTGTACCTGCTATAGATAACAGCCGCGTACGCTTCCGATGATGTATCCGAGAATCCATGCACTTCATAACCCTCTGACGATGCGAAGATATGAAACTCGAATTGACTCAAGGTGATACAGTTCCTCTCGATAACTCATCCAACGTTGGGCCAGGGTAGAAGGTAACGGATCAAATATCCTAAATTCAAGGCTGTCGACCAAAGCTCCTGGAACAACATTTTAAAAAGGATTATGGATGGGGCTAGCAGTCCAAGGGGATCGAATATTCTTGACACCTCCGAGAGTAGGGTACGCCGAGTTGCGGAGATAAGCGAATCCTGTTTCCACACACGAAAGGAGAACTCGTCAATACAAGGGTTCCAAAACATACCAAGAACTTTGATAAGCGAGTTTGATGCTTCGAGATCAAGCGCAGAGTATTCACAATCTACCGTTGGCAGCGTAGAGAGTAAAGGCCAGCAGTTTGAGCTCCATTTACGAAGTTGGAGACTTGCCCTAGAGAGTAACGACACTAGCTCCGATTTGAGCACTGATAATCTTCTGCCAATTGCTTTAACACACGAACGGAGAGAAAGTCTGTCGAAAGAAAGTCGATGAAACGACCCAAATTTGGTGAAACATTTCAACAACGTCTGCCGTGAATACAAAAGGCCTCCGCCGAAACCGAAGACACACTCCGAACAAATCACGCTGAATTGGTGGACCGACTAACAGCATACTATTTAATGAAACACCGAGCGAGTCCTTGGCCGAACCATTGAAGACCACGCGAATTTTGGTGGAAGAATTGTCCGATTTTACAACTGCGTGGTGGGGGAGATAGAAGTGCCGACCGCGATTGAGATTCACTTCTTCGGAGGGAACCAAAGCCATATGCCCGAGTTGGAGATATTCGCTCATAAAGTCCGAATACAACCGTTGTAACGAGGGACTTTAACGAAATCGACGCTCAAGTGATTTTAATTGTGCGACCGCTGATGTAAGAGTGTCACTAAATGAGGGATTTGTTACCGATATATTTGCCATTCGGGGCACGGCCGACGGTTTCACGAAAATGTTTCTCTGCAGGATCCTGAGGAAGAGTGTCCGGGTTAGGAGCTGGAACCTCTTCGATTGCCTAAAACCGACGCAGCATGCAGTCGATGTCTATGCTTGAGTGAAGAGAGGCCAGTGAAGTGTTGTGGGAATCAGAGTATTCAAAGACTTCTCCAGTCACGACCCAACCGAAGGAAGTATTGTGAGCGATTGGAGTACCCTCCGGTCCGTTTATGCGATCGCCTTTGATTATGTCCCACAGTTTGTCAGCACCAAATATAATTTTTATAAGAGAGGACACACTAAAGTTTGGATCAGCTAAGGTCAGACCCTCAAGATGAGGCCAACAAGATGCATCTAGCGATTTCGGCCGAAGGTTGGAAGTCAGCTTGTTCAGAATATATGCATCAATGAGTAACGAAGCAGAGTTAACGAGGGAGGAAAGGTGAAGAGTAACACGACCCCTTGTATAACCTGCATCTACCGACGAGAGACCGAGAATTGGAATTTTAGCATGAGTGCGTGGATATCCGGGTTTTTGAATAAGTGACTCAACTACGAATGAGGATTGCGAACCAGAATCTAGCAATACTCTACAAATGATAAGGTTGCCCAGACAATCTCGAATTGACGCAAGTACAGTTGGAAAGATGGTTTGCTTCCTACGAATCGAATAGAGTGATAGATTATTAACGATTGGTGATGATTGTGGGTGCGAATTTGAACTCGATTTTGGTTGGAGCGAAGTCGAGATTAACGAAGAAGGTGAATCCGTAGCGGACTGCATCGAAGTCAGTTTGTTGGTATTCGATTCATCAGAATTGCCGAGAGAATGATGATGTGATCGGCACACGGCACACCGAAATGTTGAACGGCAATTGCCCGACGAATGTCCATTTCGAAGGCAATTAAAACAAAGTGATTCAGTTTTAACAAAATGACGACGCGATTGAGTGTCTAAAGACAGAAATTTCGGACACTGAGATGAGTGGGAGTCTTTGCACTTAGGACAATGCATATTGTTACCGGTTTCAACCACGTGTGCTCGAAGGGAACTCGACGACGATGCCGATTTTGGCCGTGAAGAAGATGGACGAAGAGTTAATTGGCATGATTCAAGTGCGTCACATCTAGATTGAAGAAATTTGAGGAGTTCATCAATGGTGCATTCGTCACGAGAACCGATATGCGCTACCCGAGCTTGATTGGTTTTAGGATCGAGTTTGTTGGTGAGCAAATAGACAAGCCACGGATCACGATTGGTTTTCTTTAAGGCCTTTAAACCGCGCACTACCTCATCTGCACCGTCACTAATTGTTCGTAGTGTTTGAACGTTGTTGGTGATCATTGTAGGAAGGGACAAGTACGTTTGGATAAAGGATTTCACAATTAATTGTGAACGATTATATCGCGCCTATAAGCGGTCCCATGCTTCAGCATAGTTCGTATCACTGACCGGTATGTGTTTAATAATATTGGCCGCATCATCTCGCAAAAATGATCGAAGAACCAGTATGTTAATGTATGACTTACGACACAATATCATTAAAACAAAAAAAAGGAATGGGAGGGAAGGAAATGTAGGCAATGATAATATAATAACAAATGTAATATTTTATTTACATTACTAAAATACTTATGATACTTGGTAGTAAGTCCTCTGTGTGGTGCTGGCTGCGATCAAAATCCAAATGAACGAGAAATATTCGCAGCGGCAGCCACCAACTTTTGCATTCCACATATGTATGGACATATGTAATCGTTAACAAAACTGTATTTCTCTTGCATATCAAAGAGTTGATGACAAACATCTCCCACGAAAGTGCGGGTGACCGAACATTCTTTGTGAAAGTATTGGTTGGTGGTACCGCTGCGAACACTTGTTGGAGAGAAACCGTACACGTACCGGCTTGTGTAAATCATCGCCAATAAACGAAGAGCTGGCGAAGCAAGTTGAAAGGAAACGAAGAAAAAAAGGGTATGCATCGGCTGATAATAGTGCTTGATGTGCAATTATGCAAAAAAAACTAACAAATACGTGTGCGTGTGCAGTGACTCACCGCAGAGTTCTTACAAAAACTGAGTTACTGAACAAATTGCAAATTAGTAATTTCTTTAAATCCGCAACATCAACAAATTTCAAATTAGTAATTTTAATTAAAATTTCAGATCAGTAATTTCTTTAAATCCGCAACATTCCATATCCTTATTTTTGATTATTAATGAAATTGTTATTCTAGTTTTAGTTGCTATGAAATGAATAAAATTACATCTAATAAAAAATAAATACATATGCGATATAGATAGATTTTATACACATCTAATTTTAATAGGATGAGCTTATTTTTTTATTTCTTTTAGGTGAGGACGGTATCTGGATCTTACGCCATTCCTTTCCCCGCAATGACCCCATCACTATTTCCATTCACTTGTTGAGATATAACAAAACAAAAAAAATCTGAAACTACTATTTATAAGTCTCTTGGATATATCGCTCATTTACTTGAAGACTGTCATAACTCAAAAAATACGATTTTGCAGGAAACAAGTTTTAAGTTTTCAATTGACTATGGGTACATATGAAATGAATTACGGGATATTCTCTTCTAACGGGGAAAGTATGCAAGATATACGAGTAAATATGAAATTTTTACACTATATGAAGCATAATAAAACGACTAATTCTGCATCACTAGCTCAAAATTCGTGTGTTTTGAGTTATGGCAGTCTTCAAGTAAATGAGCGATATGTATATAGATTAAGAATGGATATCGATTCACTAATATGGTCTTTCCTCCCGGCACTATATACTTTTTTTTTTTGTTTCCGTGTAAATTTTTTTCCAAAAGGCGATCTGTATTATATTTTCGTGTCGTTTTTGCTGCATTTCTCAACCTTTTTGTTTTTTTGTATGCACTACCGGTCTACCGAACTGCTTGCCTGACACTTTCCAACTGACTCTTACATCGTTCGCCGACTTATTTCTGCCACACTTCATCAATCGCCTGGTGTCGTTAATTCGAACCACCCACCATGATCCGTTTTTTCCTTTTTCTTTTTTAAAAGGTTTTTCCGATCGGATCACATTTCCTGACTTGCACACCCGCTAATCCTTACCATAGAAATATCATACAAGAATATGACGTTGGATCGCACTATGCGAAACTATCGAAGCTACGAGTAGCAAAAAAAATTATTCCTACACGGGGACTTGGACATGGGAACCAAGAATTTCTTGCCGGGTTTGTATCCCGTTTTTGACCTATAGTCCAGTCAAAATAGACAAAAATAAGTCATAACTTAGCCAAAATTCGCATAGAGCTGAAAATTTGCAGAGACGTTAAATACATCAATATAAATGAAATGTCAAAAATCCCCTTCGATCCTACTTCTGCAAAAAATTTTATTCAATGTCAAAAGTACATAATTAAGGTTTTTTTCATTTTTCTCGAAAACGGTAAGTTTTATCGTAAAAATAGGTTAACAAAAGTTGTAGATCATACAATTCTCTACCAAAATGATCCAGTCACTTTTTCTCTTACGACTCATCATTCGTGAGATATCGCGGTTTTAATCATTAGACAATTCATATTTTACATAATATGCACACATTTCCTCACCACCTATGAGGTAATGTACTTGGCGCATTTTTTTAAACGTGGTTTCTCCAGTAGGTATACTCCACGATCTATTGTAATAAAGAAAGTTTGATCAGATCGTATCCTATTGATTGAAAGAATGGTAATATTGCTAATGATCAAAGTGGAATGGGTTGTTTTCTTCTAAATGTTAATATATTAGATAATTGTCTAATTCTACTTCGACAATTATTTCTTCGTCTTCATTTTCATTTTCTTGCAGAATTTCTGTTCGCTGTTCTAAGAAAAGGGATGCATCAATTGTCTCTTCATTAATATCATAAATATTTTCATCTGTTGTATTTGTTTCAATATTGGAGCAAGTCTGACCCTGACAATTTATGCATACTGGCAGCAGAAGGCAGAAGCCGAAGTTGGAGGCAGACAAGACAACTGTACTGTTTTATTGTTCCATGCAGATTTTACAAACCTCAAATACCTATATTTGTCTATGGAATCAATTTTTTTTGGAGCACCATACATTGCAAGAAGAAAACGAATTCCATTTGTAACGATGTCGTGTGGAGAAGAGTCAATCTTTGTAAATACTTCTGCACAATCAATTAAATCATTACGTATTTCGAACAATTTAAATACTGATATTTTACCTCTTTTTAAAATTGCTGATGTAGTATCGCAACCAGTTATTCCATGTAAAAATAAAATATGAGCTTGACATTTCGGATATGCAGTCAGACTTTGGGATGAATATATTGTTGATTGTACTTGAGCTTTCTCAGGTTTCAAAAAGTAAATAATTTTATCGTTTGGAGTCCGTGCAGTCAATAATATCAACAAATCAAAATCTTCCCCAACAACGACAATTGTATTTGAACTTTTCCATTGTTCTATTGCTGTTTCAGTTATAAGGACATCAGCATCATTATCAGCTTGTTTTATTGGAATACCAGCAGCTGTAAGTTCTTCACATAACATTGAAATGAAACGAGACTTGTTGTGAGTATTTGCAAGAAATTGTTGTTGGTTTGTTGGAACTTTCATAGATCGATCAAAAACGATATCAACAGATGAAGATGTTTTTGTAGTCCGACGACGTTGTTCTGCAGCTTTAATATTTTTCGTATGATTAATATAACCATCAAATACAATCGTACTGTTATGACCAAAATGTCTTTGTACATACTGAACATAATTTTCAAAAATAATATGAAATGTTTCATCTCGATCCCATACAACGCGGTGTAATAGATACCCTCCATCGATGATGTAGATAGCATTTGTGTTATCAATTTCGAAGTTTAAACATTCAAAGCTAATTTTCAAAACTAACAGTATATGCTGAGTTATTTCTTTTACTTCCTTCAAAAATAGGCAGGTATGCGACCCTCCACACTCGAACAATGACATAGCTAGCAGATGTTACTCAAGGTTACCGACGAAGGGAATTAAGGACTGACAGTATAGTCTTTTATTTTAAAATACTCATTCAATTTATACAAGTTTTATTGTGTAAGTAACACAAACCAATAGTTTCTTATTTTCATTTATATTGACGTGTACAGGCTGCATTTTAGTGCATATTATGTAAAATATGAATTTTCTAATGATTAAAACCGCGATATCTCACGAATGATGAGTCGTAAGAGAAAAAGTGACCGGATCATTTTGATAGAGAATTGTATGATGTACAACTTTTGTTCCCGTTGTTCGATTAAACCTACCGTTTTCGAGAAAAATGAGAAAAACCTTAATTATGTACTTTTGACCTTGAATAAAATTTCTTGCAGAAGTAGGATCGAAGGGGACTTTTGACATTTCATTTATATTGATGTATTTAACGTCTCTGCATATTTTCAGCTCTATGCGAATTTTGGCTATGGTTTTGGCGATGGCGATGGCGCGATAGTTAGCTCATTGGACTATCACGCAGAGAGTCTAGGTTCGATTCCTGGCTGGGTCACCAACAATTTTTCAAAATCGCCATCCCCCTTCGGCGGGCAATGGCAAAGTAAAATTGCCTACGAAAAAGCTTCTAAAGAGTGCCGTTCGGACTCGGCGATAAACCGTAGGCCCCACTCAGATGTGACAAAAATAACAACATGAGCAACACAAATGAGTGTCAAGAAGCTAGGCCATGGCCCATACCGGGCTGCCAGCGCCACAGTGTTTGTGTTTTGTTTATGCGAATTTTGGCTAAGTCAAATGTCTATTTTGACTGGACTACTAAGTTCCTGCTGCTGGTAATGGTGTGAAGATATTAAGAGAAAGGGAAGGATAGTGGTACTTTACTTAGTCTCAAGCCTTCGGAAGCCCATAATTAATGTTCCTCAGAAATTTGATTCTCCTCCTTAAGAATTCGCATTTTCATCAATTTAACAGAGACCATACCTTGCAACAACTTCTAGGACTTTCTTTACCTTCACGATGTTCTCTTCTTAATCCCTTAAAACACCTTTAGTCAAACTTCATTAATCAGCACCATCTCTAGCTCCTAAACTCCACACCTTCATTGGTTATGACCGAGTTTAGATTTTCGAGGATATCGTTCCATATTACCGCCAAATAATATATATCACTTACTCGAACTCCCATCGAGCTCCAACCAAAAGTTGCTTAATGTCGTAACCCTTCGCTGGCCGACGGCCGAAGATTTCTCTTAAACGCCTTTAATTCCCAATACACCATCATCACTAAGCTGTCGTCCCCCGGAAGACATAATTCGCTTCATATGTCCTACAGTGCACATAGGATGCAGTCCAGAGAGATATCCTTTAAAATCCGTTAGACACCATTTCCAGCTGAATCCTTGCTTCCAGCTAAGACATAATTCGATCAATCGTTGGTGCAGTGCGACCGTTCCTGATCACCTGGCCTTCATGTTGGCTGTGGATTCTCGTGCTCTGTGCCCTTGTTGTGTACGAGTACACCTGTGAAGGTCTTTGACCGACACTCTAGCCAAACATGTCCTCCCTTTACATCTCGGTGTCTTCAGTGTTGTCTAGACGCTACTACTGAGCACTGATTTTGAATTTTATTCTTTCGTAAGCTTTAAGCTGAATTTTGAACACTCCAATGTCCCGCTGCAATATTGCAGGGTTTTGCATGGTGTCTATCTATCAGACTTTCGTCGTGCAGTTCAATCCAGTATAAAACAACAGACTCTGTTGGTTTTTTATTGGCTAAAATTCAATGAACCTCTGCCGACAACTTTGTTCTGAATTCCTTGAAAAACGTCTTCTTCAACGTTGCCAGCTGTTTATCCCTGGTTGGCTTTAAAGAAAAAAGGTAGGCGGCTCCCTTGTATGTAGCTGCCTCCCGTAGATGCGTTTCCGTAGCTGGTAATGCCAGTTTCCTCAAACCCATCGAACAGAGTTACCAATTCCACGTTGTCATCGATCGTAAATGTTGCGGAAAACCCTGATGGCTCACTTATCGGAGCTGAATTGCCCTCGGTCACTACACACTTTTCTTCTCCTACTACTACCCCATCATCCCTCTCAACATAGCCCAAGGTAGTTGATAAACCTGTCTTTCAGTATGTCCTTACGCCCAGTTGTTGGAAATAAAGTTCAGTCAGTTTCGTTTTCAATATGTCGGTTGTCGGAGCCAAAATTTGATTCGTATCTATTTTAAATTAACTATTCTTAACAATCTATTATTCAAAATGTAAAATTGAATTAAAAAAATTACGATAAGATTCAATAAATAAATACAAATAAACACAAAAAATAAAACGAAATAGTTACAAGACACCACTATTTCCGCTTTCCGTCGCTGTTTTTTATATGCTGGTACGATCCCGTTGTCTATCACTGCTACTCTTCTGTTGTATTCTGCAGCTATACTTCCTTTGTGGTTTTGTTTTTGCTGATTTGATTAAGAATTAATAAACAGAAACAATCGTTTCTTTATTTCCTTCGGTTCATCCAATTTACATTTCTTTTTATTTATTTTTGGTTAAGGAGCGCTACAACCCGGGGTGGACCTGAGCCTCAGTCAACAAGCATTTCTGTGGATTCAAAGCCTTTTCGGACCAGACCTTTGCTGTTCATCCACTCCACATGACCCAGGAATCTCAGTCGTTGAACCTTCACTCTTCTGGCTTAGTGTATGCGCAGTCGTTGTATTTTCTCACCCACTCACCGTCCAAGCAGATGGAAGCGAAATTCACCCGATGAATTTTCCTATCAAAGCAGCCAATAGCGCTCTCATCCATTTCACTATTGTTTTATTCCGTAAAGCCGGGGAACTATGCCCATTCGGCTGAAACAATAATATATTTTATCGAAAGCAATTCCTTAGATTATATAGCTAGATAATATTAGGTTATGTTAAAACAGGGGTATGATAGATATGCCATCACACAAACACTAGGCACCAAGATGGGCCCATTACGATTCCAGCATTGAATTTATAATCAAAAGGCAACAACTTTAACAATCTCCCTGGTTAAACATCCAATTTCCCCTAGGTTTTCGAAAAAGTATTTTTCTAAATATTTTCTTCGACTACGCAATATTGCCCCTTATTCACATGTTAATGTAATGCTATGTTATGTCCTCAACCGCTTGAAGATCACTCCAAAATCTGCAAATGTCTTGAGTTTCTTTGCATGTTTTCACGGGAGACATTGTCCTGTCAGAATTCCTATTAATGTCCTAAGTTTATCCCTGTTTAACTTTACCAACTCCCTAGATCTTTTGCCGTGAAGAAGTGGCCATAAAGCTTTGGAGACCTTGTGTCCTTCAAGACTTGACCACTTTAGGTTGGCAGTCTTTATGGTTTTTTCCTCGGTAATGCTCCTTACTATGCAAAGGGGTAGTTGGATGTTAGCAACCTCACTCTTATAGAGTAGTCCTTCTCTTCTCGCGAGCTCATCCGCTTGTTCGCTCTATAACGCAGTATCCTGGTATCCAGCGCAGTCTCACTCGGTTCTGACATCCGAACTGATGTTGGTCGTTTCCGTTCCCTTGATTAATTGTTTACAGCCTTATTGGTCTGAAATCACTTGCTGTTATATGCCCCTGTTTGCCAGCCATGGCAATAAAAACCACCTTAACTTACCTCCAAGCTTTTGGAATTTATCATATATGGAATGAATCTTAGAATTTCCATCTACCCCCGGTGATTTCTGTAGCATAATCGGTAGAATATCAGTCTGTCCGGGAAATTTGTATGGTTTAAAGGACTGAATTGCCCACCGTAATATTTGTTTATTAACAAGAAGACCTACATAATGTCAATTGATAATGGGGAGTACTACATTCGAAGTACTCATTCTGTCACTTCTGAAAAGTTTCGCCCTATTGTAGAGTTTCCTAACTTCTTTCTTTTTAAAACCTATTTCTCTATTCAACCTCTATAGTTGAGCCCTTTTAGCTGATATTTTAGCTGGACAAGCTTTCTTCAACGCCATTATAAGCACTTTACTTATATTCTTTACTTACTCGTCCTTACCCTTGGTCGATAGGTTGAACATCAGTCTTCCTATTCTGAACATTACCATACTTTTCAATTTTTCGAGGTATGGTAAGCAATCCTTGATTAATGACAGCATGGGATGGGAGGAGTTTTTCAGGGTACATGTAGGACACGGAACCCATGCCGTCGGCAATGTGTACTTTGCCAACTCTGCACTTAAGTTAAATGCATCGCACACCTCCCAAATTCATCATCTGAGGAGGTCCACAGAAGACTTGTTTTCAAAGCTACAACCTTGCGTCCGCCTTCGAATTGAAACTACCCGTTTCTGTGGTGGATAATAAATAAATAGGGCACCTTCGAACTTCTCCTCGACGTTTTCCCATTGACGACAGCAAGGTTCCAGCTTATTTATCACAGCAAGGAGAAGCTCGTCTTTCGGGTCAGCTAGGGTTTACTATGATATGGGGTATCCGTTAAATAAATTTTCATTTTACTATCATAAATTTGTATTTTAACATCAGGCCCTGAGTTGCAATGTATACGAGTATCATTAATCATCGATCGTAAAACTTCTCTTTTACTCGTACTTTCCTCTAACTGTATGTCAAAATTTACAATAATCCTATATCGAGTCTCACAATGGAAGGGATTTGCTCAATATGTTTCTTTAGTTCATATCTACCATCGTAAATTGTTTTCTTCCGGATCAACTAACTCAACTTCATATATTTGTAACCTACATTCCTTTTTAACCATGTGTTTTTTAACGCTTTGGTTCTCGATTTTCTTCAATTTTCAAAGACCTGACTAGTTGATCGACTTGAATGGACACCATTCGAAACTTCGTATGTGTGTTTATGAATGATGTGTGAACATAGTCTACCGTATTATGAAATTTATAGTTTTATATTTTTAGTATACAATTGTTGAAATTATTTAGATAAGTAGTTCCCTGTAATTTTAATTCCCCTGCTGTCAAAATCTTGCAATATACTATAGTTTCATTGATTATATTACTCGTATTTATCGACGAAATAGTTTTTTCATCGACAACTTCTATTCTGGTTACATTGGGTCCTATTGTTGTTCCGCGTGGAAAGGCTTTCGGTGCGGAAAGATATATCGATCGATATATTTTTTGGTATTGTTGGTTCCGGCGGTATAATTTAATTTACCGACACTTTTGACACTTACTGCGGAAGAAATAACGTTATCGGCGTTTGATTTTAAAAATTGCTGTTTTTGTAAAATCGAAAGAAACTTTAAGAATACAACAAAATAAATAAAAGAAAATGGAAATGATGGTCTATTCAGATTCAGATAGTGATACTGGTGAGTATGTTTTAAGACGTGAGCGAAGGGTTTCGCGATGCAGTGCAGCTGATATTTTGCAAGTGAACGACAAAAAGTAAGTTTCATACAAAAAATGTATTTTCACTGATCTATGCTCAGTTTAATTCCATTGAAATATGCATAATCTTCGATATTTTCTATTATATATCAGAATATTCGCAGCCTAAGAACTAATTTCAATACTTTTCAACTCCATCTTGCACCTTTGGATCATTTACCGGATATTATATTTCGGTCAGAAATCTGGGTATATAATTATGAAATGTTTGATTATGATGTTATTCCGAATTTTAAGCTGCTTGCAACGATACATACGCAGCTGGTGGTGTTGGGGTTTCGTATAGAAATAGCATTTCGAACTGCACAATAAGCAAAGTTAATTTGGAGTGTGCGGATATAATTTGTCTTAAATGCGGATTATCAGGGGTTCATTATTGTTTTATATGTTTGTACAGACTACATAGGTGTTTTGTAAACAATTTTTTAAACGAATTTTCCAAGTTTCTGGATGAACAAAAATCAAAAATATAATATTACTGAGCGATTTTAAAATTGATCTTCTATGTGATTCTTCTGAGACGGATTATTTCTCTCTGTATTGTCATCGTTTGGTTTTAAATTTGATCGTTTTCAACCTACTCGCTTTAGCTCTTGCCGTGTGTTCGTAAAGTTAAGCAGAAATGTAGAAGTAAATTTTAATTCGCATTCGATCTTAGTATTACAGACCATAAATTAATACCATTTCAATTAAACACCAGTATTACAAGAAAACAACACTCTTATAGAAAAATGTTACAAAAAGTCGACTTTTTAAAATTGAAACCTTATTTGAATTTCGAATTTTGGGATACAGTTTATTCTGAATCCGATCCATCACTTGCTTTTGATTTATTCATTAAGAAATTGCAGCTTTATATTTCAAAGAGCGTTGTTATTGAAAATCACCAGGATAAGGAACTTAAATTTCTTAAACCTTAGATGAACACATCATTATTAAACAAAATCAGAACAAAAAATAAACTCTATTGTGTCATTAGAACACATCGCAATAATTCTAATTTGGTCAATCGATATGTAAAACTCAGTATTAAAATCATTAATGAAGTTACACGTTGTAGAAATAATTACTTCTGTAATAGGGTTATGTAAAATGTGGGTAACATTAAAAAAGAATGGCAAGTTGTGAATGGAATTTTGAATAAAAATAAACCTTTTAGTAATATTACGTTAAGCATTAACAATTCTGCTGTGAACTTGATCGAGTTGAAAATCTGTTTAATGATTTCTTTTGTAATGTAGGTTTAGAAAAAAAGCTACTCATATACTCCTTATTATTTAAATGAACCACATCAGCCACTTAGCTTCCACTTTGAATAGTTTTCACCGATTGAAATACATAAAATAATTAAGTCTCTTAAAACATTAAACTCTTCATCTCGTGACGGTATTTCTAGCTTTTTATTAAAAAATACATCTTTTCAAATTTGCGATATCTTGTGTTCCATTTTTTATACTTGCGTTAAAAGAAGTATTTCCCTAACTCCTTGAAAGTAGGTGTAGTGTTGCCACTCTGGACAATTATCGCCCTATCTCGATTCCGTCAGTTTTTTCTAAAGTGTTTGAAAGGGAAATAAAATCCAGAATATTTTCCTTTTTAGATAAAACTAAATTTTCGATAAGTCTACATTCGGGTTTAGGAGTGGTAGTTCGACTGAAACTGCCTTACTAAAATTAACAGGATAGTTACAAAGTAGTTTTAATTTTTCACAAATTGCTTCTGTTGTTATAGATATAACTAAAGCTTTCGATACAGTGAATCATAGCTTATTTCTGAATAAACTATATAGGGCAGGTTTCAACCAATTTATTTATGACTGGTATGAGAAATCGTTATCAAGTGTTGAAGATATAAAATGTCATTAGTTCTACAAAGCCTATTAACACTGGTGTCCCTCAGGATTCCGTACTGGGCCCAATACTATTTTTGATTTACGTAAACTTGCTTTTTTTACAACAATTTATGGGCGAAGTCACTGTTTTTGCCGATGATACAGCACTTACTTGTTCGTCAAGGAGCTATTTGGAGTTGGTTAGTGATGTAAACTTCGACTTAGATCTACTTCGAAGATGGTTTTTTCATCATAAACTTACTATTAGCAACAAAACCAAGTTTATGTTACTCGTATTAAGTATTAAGGGTGGAAAGATTGATGACTTTCCTTTGCACTATCATGCTCCTAAATGCTTTCGTTTTAGACTATCTCAATTTTATGAGTTACCCTTTAATACAAATATCAATTGTTGTGATGATTGCTTTAAAATTGAGTGTGTAGACAATTTCAAATACTTAGGTGTAGTATTGGATTATATACTTAACTAGAAAGAACATATAAATTTATTAAGAATTATTTATATAAAGTTGTTACACAACTGTACCACCTAAGCCTTTATTGCAACTCAAGTGTTTTAAAATTAGTTTACAAGGATTTATAAAATCGAAACTGCAATATGGTATTTCCTGCTGGGGTGGTATCTATTTCAACACTATAAATTCTTTTAATTAAACAAAAACACGCCGTAAGAATCATATGGAAGACTTATCGTAGAACACCAAGTTTTGATTTGTTTAAGCAGCTAGGATTTCTTCCCTTAAGGAAAGTGCTAAATATATTTTTCAAAAATTACAATCTGCGCGTTAATACCGGAAACTACTCGTATGTTTCTGTACCAACTATTAATAAAACCCTTTATTCTCGTTGTTATTTTGTCACCGCACGACGTGTATTTGTTCCACAGAATTAGTTCATTTGCACTTATCTTTTACCTTTTATAATTAATATTTAATGAAATTGTTTTCCGCATCATTAACAATTAATTTATTTTCGAAATACTTTCACTATTTGTCTTAACTTGGCAAAAGATTGTATTATTACTACTTCTTTAGATTAATATTATCACTATTTAATTATTAATTTAAAATTGTTACTATATTATTGATTGAAATAAAGACTCAGTTTATTACTATTATTATTATTATTATTTTCCATTACCGTATGAACAAAACTTTGAGAAATAGAGGGGCCAATAGGGAAGTTAAGATGGTATTTGAAATAAGAGGGATACGGTACGGAGGAATTATCAGCAAAAGATTGCTTAAAAGAAGTAGCAAAAAAGTTGTCTATCGTATGCTTATCGGTTGATGATATAGTTTCGTATGAGAGGGATGGAGGAAAATTGTCAGATTTATTTTGCAGTTAAAGAATTTGTAGAAAGACTTAGGATAGATTATAAGCTTTGATTGCGCACTATCAAGGTATCACTGGTAGAGAACTTTATAAAGCTTGGCGAATTGAAGGTTTGACCCGAGGTAGTTGGAATAGTCCACAAAAGAATTGGATCGAAGGAAAATTGCCTATTATTTATTTCTCTTCTTATGTAAATAGCAAAGTCTACAAATTTACCACGGGGGGCTCGTAGAAGGGGTTTCATTGCGTGAAAAGGGGACATAAAGAGTAAAAGAATTTAATAATTCTCTGTTGAAAATAGAGAGGACACTTTTAAAGGACGCATTGGCGAAATCAAAAGAACACTTACTGAGATATCGTTAATTTTGCGGAAATTCGCTTAACGAAAGTCGTAAGAAGAGGCAGCTGCAACTTGGGTGGGCTGGATAGCAAAGTGCGGTCTGCGACATTAGCCAACCCCATAAGCGGAGCAGCAGCGATGCAGTAAAAATGGGAAATTCGTTACGCATAAGTTCGTATAACGAGGAAATGGTTAATAAAAGGATAAGAAGAAGAAGAAGAAAGAAAGAAGAAGTGTTGGCTGACAGTTATCATTGGACGAGAGTGAAAGGGGACAAAGCGAGACAGAGGAGTATATGGCATTAGTGGTGGAAATGAGGTTTAATTGTCTACCCATATAGTTGGAGACCCCACTAATTTGGTATAAGCTAGAGTCTGTAAGCTCATCCAAGAACAAACATTCTTGACTCGAGTTAGGGCTTGCGATAAAAAAGATTCATCATCTTTTTGAGTCCAGTGCAGCTGAGGTAGATTGAAATCGCCGAATACGATGATATCATCGAGAGGATCAGATAAATTAATTATTTGATCATTGGCATCGATAGCGAGTTGGTAGCATTCGCTAAGTTGTGCCGGTAGGATGTGAAAACATATAAAATACAGGGACCTGTAGTGGAGTGTTATCTTTATTGAAAGTAGTCAAGCTTTGAAGAAGCAGAAACAGCGATTGGACAAGAGTTGAGATTATATCATCATTTTGACGGCAAAGATCGTCGTCTCGAAAAACATTGAGGCAAGGGGGCTGTGTTGACCGCCTCAGCGCATAGTGTTTCTGGCAGCTTAGAACTTATGAACACGCACTTGGCCATCTCGACCAGCCTTTTGTTTACGCGCTCAGACACATAATTTTGCTGAGTGGTATAATCTACGGTCAGTTGCCTTCGTATTCCATGCTGAGACAGAATCGTTGAAAATTCTGCGCTTACGTATTCACCGCTATTGTCGGTTCCAAAACCTTTATCTTGCGACCTGTTTCGTACTCGACCTCAGCTTTAAATTTTTAAAAGCACTAAAAACATCGCTTTTAGCTTTCAATAATTCCTGATATTTTATATCGGGAGTACGATTAGTTTGACCTCATACCGCTACGGGAAGTCCCCTGATGATAATATGATGCTCGACAGAATGTTAGTGGATATTTGGATTCACGTCGAGTGTGATATTCACAAAATTTTTGAGGATGTATACAAATCGGTTTGTTTCGTCAATTGTCTGATGGGTGTTTTGGTGTTAGTATACTTGCTTGGCACGACAGAATGTCTGCACCGGTGTAAATTAAATATGGTATTTCGCTTGTTTCGTCCCTTATTTGTAAACGTTTACATTCGTTTTTATCGTTGCCGTAGACGACCACTGTATGTCCGACGGCAAGCCTAGTTATTCATCCACTTTGGACAACAATGTCACCAACGCGCCTTATCACCAAACTTTTGATGAAAGCAGCAGAGTTTTGTATCTTTTGTATCGCTGATTTCAGTGGCCCTGGTTCTACTTTTCCATCGGGATGTCGTCCTGCTGCTGGGTTGGGTCCTCATCGTCAGAGCGTGAAGCTCTTTGCGCAGAGACTCCACTTACAGTTTCAGCTCGTCCAACTGTGTTCCTATTATTTGCGTCGTCTGAATCGTCTCTGATGGCAACGAGGTGGAGGCCGGGATAGTGCATGGCCGCGCGCTGGTCATGTCGAAAATTTTATCTTCGACTTCGGCAAGTTTATCCAAGTTGTCGTGACCTATTGGTAGCAGAATCGTGCACATGTCCTCTGACAGTCGGTTGAAAATTGGTGAGAGCATTATTGACTCGTCGCACTATCCATCAAGGAGATGTTTTAAGGGTGCTTACCTTAAGGGTCGTCGTAAATGTGACTTCGGTGTGGGAAAGAAATGGGTCACGTCACCCTCAGCTCTTTAAACCTCGTCTTCCAAACGTACTGGAAAATTGGCATAGCGTTCGTTGTCATCGGTAACGAAACAAAATTGAAATGCCATTTTCACTTAAATCAGCCACAGTTGAAGGTATAGAGGATTACATTTCGAAAGTAGTATAAGCTACATTGTCGATCGATGCACTGTTAAATTAGTCACTGTTGTTGTCTGTGCAAGAGTGTTGTTGTTGCTAACTGGCTGGTTATATACTGCTTGAATAGTGTCACTTGGATTTTTCGGCGTTGTTGCCAGTGACTGGGAGAGCTGAATAAGTTTCAATGAACGAATTGCTTTGTTTGCTTCTCGGCATACGCGCTCGCTATATAAATGTTGTTTTTTGTTTGCACGAACGATCGTGTTTTCTTTGTGAATGTATGTAAAACAACGCCAGGGTCACCATTTATAGCAACGATTGCCACCATCACTTTGTATTTAATACATACAGATGCACACCAAACAAGATTACTATACAAAACCTAATGAGAAAACTGAGACATCACATCCTAAGTATCCCTACGCAGATGTAGAAATCCCTATTTGAAAAATCGTATTAAACAAATGGTTTTTGCAATATCCTTTCCTGGGAAATCCTATGATAACAAAGCTGTTAAGGTCACGAATAATGTCGGCGAAACAATTCACCTTGATCCCACAGACGCACAACAAATACCAGATGCATTCACTGCAAGGTTGTTTGAACGAAATTCGAGTGAATAATAAGATAATTTTTTTGTTGCGCTTCACGATATTTGTACGATACTTGAATTGTTCTCAAAGCGGCGATGAAAATTGATTTGTTGTCAAGAAAAAATTGTATGATAACTGTTAGCTGTAATCGAAGTCATGCTAAGTAAGCCATAAATTTGTATAAATACGATTGAGTTTGAAGCAATAAAGCACTTCAACACTTCAAAGAAGCAGTCGTATTAAGTTATCTATCCCCCCGAGGTTAGATAACTAAATATCATACATAAATACGAGTATATTGATACTTTGATACCAACACTGAATATATCCACTACACAATCAAGATACCGCCGGAGCAAAATAGTTCTGAAGTTATCATTTGGTGACCTTGACGCGATCTCCATATTTGCGTGCTCTAGTAAGAGGCAAACTCTTGTGCGATCATTACCTTACAGAAGCTTCTACCAGGACTTCAGACACTGGTAAAGTCCGTCGCGTTTTACTCCGAACAATCGTGTGCCAACGAAACAGTACCGACGAAATAGTGGTTACCGAGTTGGAATATCGTAGAATGGAATTACAAAAACGTGGATATCGACCAGCTGACCGAGAAACAAAAGCTTATGTAGATGAGCTCTATCGACTAATTGATAACTATAAAAACAATTCCGCGGCCAAAAAGTCAAAAGAAGGTTACTACGTAGGAAGACTGCGTCAATAATGGCAGCTTGGGACATCATTGAAGAAACGGACACCAAGATTAGGGCAAAACTGCCCCAAGATCATCGGTATTTCGCTCAAGGCTTGCACGATACGGACCGCAAGAATAACGAGAAGTTCAGGGTCCATTTTGAGGAAAAATTGAGGTGCCATTCAAACTAAACCCTGAAAAACCGGAGTTAAAATGTCCACAGTCCACAGGTTACAAGATTACATTGACGGTTCCTTCCAGTTCAGAAGACCAATGGTGGCAAGGAATAGCATGGTATCGCTAGCTCAGTTGACTCTACCAAACTTTGACGTCGATCACTTAAGGTGGCAACAATTCCATGAACTCTTCGTACAAATAGTGCATCAGCAACCGATAGCGAATGGTCACAAGATGTGGTTTCTCAAGGGAAATCTAGTGGGATAACCTGAAAAACTAATAACACGTTTTCCGGCGTCAGACGTAAACTACTTAAAAGCTTCGGATATGCTTAAGGAATGATTTCAAAACCCCCGACTTGTAGCATGATGGATCAACAAGTTGATTAATGAATGCATACTATAGACAAACCGTCTGCGATCAGGATAAGAAACTTACCTGCTTACACTACGCAGGAGTGTTTGATGGGGCAAGAGAATATTGGCGTTGACACATCGAACTGGGATCCGCTATGGCTACATTTATTGATAAAGAGGTTGGACAGGGATACTCACACACTGTATGACGATCCCTACCTAGCCCAAGAAACTTAGAGACAATCAGGAACTTTCTGAAGTTTCTTGGATATTGATTCCTATCGTTAGAATCGTTGGGGCATAAGGGACGAAGCATTGAGGATCCAAGGCGATCGAATACAGTAAGATCTTCAGCAATCGCTAGTAAAGCTGTATTAAGCGGCAAAATACTCTCGGCGAGGATGCACCAGGTGCTCGAAAAACCATAATACGTTAGTCCATTTCATCGCGCCAGCAGCAAAAGCTACACGCGCACAAGACCTGCAAGGAACTGGAACGTCATCTACGACCAAACCGAAGGCTCTTTCATTTCTCTTAAATAAACAGCGAGGCTACGTTTTTTTTTTTTGGGGACGGTAAGGGTAAAACCTCAGCATTGTTTGTCCGATTCTCAAGAAAGGAGACCCTCTGAACTGCGCCAACTACGGAGGCATCAGTCTCCTAAACATCGAGTACAAGATCTTATCTGCCGTATTGTGTGGCTCCAGGCCAGGAAAGTCCACCATCGACCAAATATTGACACTACGGCAGATCTTGGAGAAGACCCATGAGCTTCAGATTAATACACACCACCTATTCATCGAGGATCGCATATGACAGCATCTATAGAGACGAGCTATACAGAGCAGTATCTAGTTTCGGTATCCCTGCCAAACTCGTCCGTCTATATAGGATTACGATGGAGAATGCACGCTGCTCTATCAAGGTGGGTAACGAGAACACCGAGACCTTTGATGTCCAGAAAAGGATTTAGACACGGCGATGCACTGTCTTGCGATTTTTTCAACATCGTACTTGAAAGAATAGTGCAAAACCCACGAGCAAACATAAGAGGCACTATTACTCGCATACGCCGACGATATTGACTTAATCGGGAGAAAGCAGCGTGATGTCAGTGGCGCTTTCGCGGATTTTGAAACGAAAGCGACGACAATGGGTTTAGCGGTCAATGAGAGCAATACCAAGTATATGCTGTCAAGCAACAAGGACAACCGACACCGACGTCTCGGGCAGAACGTCACCCTCGACAGATATAACTGGCTCCGCTATAAATACAGACAACGACACCAGCGCTGAGAGCAAGTGAAGAATAACTCTTGCCAACCGCTGTTTCTTTGGGCTAAGAAGGCGATTGAGTAGCAAAGCCCTCTATCGGACCTTAATAATCCCGGTCCTGCTCTGTGGCGCAGAGGCATGGACATGAAGGTGTTCTTCGTTGCTTTGAGAGAAAAATTCTTCGGGCTATCCTCGGTCCCGTCTGCATTGAAGCATATTGGAGGAGGAGATACAACAATGAACTCTACGGACTGTACAGCGACATCGACCTAACCAGAAGAGTGAAGATCCAAAGACTGAGATGGCTGGGTTCATGTAGAGCGTATGGACACCAATGCTCCGGTCCGAAAAGTCTTCGAGTCCGATCCCAAGGGACAGCGCAGTAGAGGTAAGCTAAGACGCAGGTGGCGCACGCAAGTGGAAGGGGACCTCAGCCAACTTAGCGTGCGAAAAGAGGCAGCTACCTTAGCGTTACTTTAGCGCCACTGAAAGTAGGTAAGACGTAATGAGATGTTATAATACTCGTAGTTTAAAAACTGCACTAGAAATTCAAAGACAGCTGATTGATGTCCTAAATAAAACTAGGTTTAAACTTCGAAAATGGTGCTCCACCCATCCTCAAGTGCTCCAAATGTTCACACCCGAAGAAAATGAGGTACAACTGGACTTCAAGGTAGCTACTTTACCACAGGAAAACATTGCCGATGGTTGAATCCCACCAGGATCTAAGTATATTGAATCATATTTTAATTCCAAGGCAGATGTTCGCAAGGGAATGTGTAAAGACAATCCAACTTCATATATTCGCAGATCCCTCTGAAAAAGTGTAGGGGGCCGGCATGTACGTTCGATGCAGAACTAGTGGGGGAATCGTTATAGTGCACCTATTGTGTGCTTAGTCCCGGGTAGAACCACTCGACGAGGAGGAGTTCGCCCCCAAACTAGCAGGAGACCTCGCAAAAGGAGTAAAGAAGAATTTCGAATATGAGGATGTTCCATCATACTTTTGAAGCGATTCAGAAACAGTCTTAGCCTGAGTAAACTCAGCTGCAGGGTCCTTTCCCCCTTTCATTGCTAGCAGAATATCATCATCCATCCAAACTACTACAGAACCGAGGCAATGGTTAATTCTAAGGAGTACCCGGCCGACCTGCTCACACGAGGAGTTTCTCCAGAGAGGTTAAATTGGCCATTACCCTGCCTAAAACAAATAGCAGAAAAGAAGGAAAAGAACCAGACCTCAGTAGTTACTACTACTAAAGCAAAGGAATCCATCCATTTCATTGATATGACTGCGGACAAAAACTTATTTAAAAGGCTAACATAATTCAGTCCATTAGCACCAATCGCAAACGAAACACCAAATAACTTGACGGTGGATCTTTCTCTAATCAAGAGTTGACAAACGCTATGGACAAATTAGTCAGTCAAATCCAAGCAAAACCACTCGTAAATGATATTTCTCACGTACAACAACATGGAAAAGCAACAACAACATCACGTGGGAGGGAGACTCTAAAATCTAAAATCGGCTCTAAAATACGACCCAAAACATCGCGTAATTCTACCTTACGAGCAAATGATCATGAATTGTCACAACGAAAACAAACATGTTGGACCATAACCACGTTTAGCGATAACAAGACAGTGTTCTTGGCCAATAAAGGAAGCACAATTGGAATATCTACAGTCCAACAGTGCATCAGATGTGCAAGAGCGAAACCAAACTTGGCCCAATTGATGTGGAACATACCAAACATAAGGGTAAAGCTAGCTCGACCTTTTATTCAGTCATTATTATTATTATTTTTTTTTTTTATATATAAGGAAAGCATTGTTGTGATGTTATGGTTTGAATCTTCAATATATTTGGTTTCGATATTGACACTCCAGTAGTGGGAGTCCGAATAGGACGGAGAGTTTTTCTTCACTTGGAATGATTCAGGTTATAAATTTTAACGGTTGTGTTTTGTGCTTGAAACTCTACGACAACCAAATCCACATGTCAGTGTTATGCCTTCACACGCAGGTTTTTCTGACTGGGTTCCAATTACACAAATGGAAAACTTGTAATGAGTAGGATACGAACCTTGATCCTCCGAGTGAGAAGCGATGGCTAGTACCACTATACCACGGCCATCCCATTTATTCAGTCAGGAGTGGATTTCTGCAGAAGAATTTGGATACACTAAAAAGGCAGGGGAAGTGGCCCACAGAAAGGTAATATTTTGTTGTTTTGCTACCAAGGCAGTCCACCTGGAGGTAGTAAGCGCCTTATCAACAGAAGGCTGTATTGGTGCCTCACAACGGCCTATGGAACGCCGAGATTATGCTCATTGCGAAAATGCAACTAATTTAATAGGAGCCCAGAATAAACTTCAAGAGTCAAGGAAAGGACTCCATCATCTTAATGTGCAGTGGATAGGGTATCAATTTCGACCTTACGGCACTAACACCTGGACATTTTATATTCGATGAACCTTTGACAGCATCTGTGGACCCACTGAGTATCGTAATTTTTGGCCAATTTTCTCCCTAGAAAGTAAAATTCTCGCACTGCAATGGTTCTTGAGTCGCCTTTTTGAGCAGGATTCTCGGTGAATGGTTCTCCGGTCCTTCGAGTGTCCAAAACTTCTAAAGAGCTAGCTTGATTGAGGCCTTCGTCTTCTGTAAAGATGTCGCATTAAGGTGTCGACGTGGATGATTGTCCCATCCGTGACTATCTTCCCGAAAATGGTATTTTGAAGCACAGGCATGTTATCGGCTGTTTTTATTTGGCCTAAAGAAAAAAAATCGTAATAGAACTCCGCCCCTATAAGAAGATCTATTTTGACCGATATATTCAATGTTGGATATGCCAATTTTTCGATATAGTCCAGTTGGAGATATCAACTGACTTGGTGGGTTGTGCAACGATATTTTGGTAAGAACCTGTTTCCTGCCCTTTTTTAAAGTTGTTTGTTGTTGATTTAAGTTGTACGGTTTTCCTCTTCCGTGTTTTTCAAACTCCATCACCGATTCCCTGGATGTTAAATGAATAATATTTGGTCGGAATCCCTAGCCTGTTTACCATGTCTTCCGTAATGAGATTGACCTGTGAGTCTGAATCAAGAAGCGCTCTGACCTCAGTGGAGTTTACGAAGTTCGCTAGTAGTTTTACCCGTATTTACTTCCTTCAAGTGGCGCTACAGTCCGGGGTGGACCTGGGCCTCAGTCACAAAGCGTCTCAAGCCAGCTTGATCCCTGGGAAGCTGCCTCCAGTCTCGCACGCTAAGTTGGCTGAGGTCCCCTTCCACTTGCGTGCGCCACCTGCGTCTTAGCTTACCTCTACTGCGCTGTCCCTTGGGATCGGACTCGAAGACTTTTCGGACCGGAGCATTGGTGTCCATACGCTCTACATGAACCCAGCCATCTCAGTCTTTGGATCTTCACTCTTCTGGTTAGGTCGATGTCGCTGTACAGTCCGTAGAGTTCATTGTTGTATCTCCTCCTCCAATATGCTTCAATGCAGACGGGACCGAGGATAGCCCGAAGAATTTTTCTCTCAAAGCAACGAAGAACACCTTCATGTCCATGCCTCTGCGCCACAGAGCAGGACCCATTTCTTTCCCACACCGAAGTCACATTTACGACGACCCTTAAGGTAAGCACCCTTAAAACATCTCCTTGATGGATAGTGCGACGAGTCAATAATGCTCTCACCAATTTTCAACCGACTGTCAGAGGACATGTGCACGATTCTGCTACCAATAGGTCACGACAACTTGGATAAACTTGCCGAAGTCGAAGATAAAATTTTCGACATGACCAGCGCGCGGCCATGCACTATCCCGGCCTCCACCTCGTTGCCATCAGAGACGATTCAGACGACGCAAATAATAGGAACACAGTTGGACGAGCTGAAACTGTAAGTGGAGTCTCTGCGCAAAGAGCTTCACGCTCTGACGATGAGGACCCAACCCAGCAGCAGGACGACATCCCGATGGAAAAGTAGAACCAGGGCCACTGAAATCAGCGATACAAAAGATACAAAACTCTGCTGCTTTCATCAAAAGTTTGGTGATAAGGCGCGTTGGTGACATTGTTGTCCAAAGTGGATGAATAACTAGGCTTGCCGTCGGACATACAGTGGTCGTCTACGGCAACGATAAAAACGAATGTAAACGTTTACAAATAAGGGACGAAACAAGCGAAATACCATATTTAATTTACACCGGTGCAGACATTCTGTCGTGCCAAGCAAGTATACTAACACCAAAACACCCATCAGACAATTGACGAAACAAACCGATTTGTATACATCCTCAAAAATTTTGTGAATATCACACTCGACGTGAATCCAAATATCCACTAACATTCTGTCGAGCATCATATTATCATCAGGGGACTTCCCGTAGCGGTATGAGGTCAAACTAATCGTACTCCCGATATAAAATATCAGGAATTATTGAAAGCTAAAAGCGATGTTTTTAGTGCTTTTAAAAATTTAAAGCTGAGGTCGAGTACGAAACAGGTCGCAAGATAAAGGTTTTGGAACCGACAATAGCGGTGAATACGTAAGCGCAGAATTTTCAACGATTCTGTCTCAGCATGGAATACGAAGGCAACTGACCGTAGATTATACCACTCAGCAAAATTATGTGTCTGAGCGCGTAAACAAAAGGCTGGTCGAGATGGCCAAGTGCGTGTTCATAAGTTCTAAGCTGCCAGAAACACTATGCGCTGAGGCGGTCAACACAGCCCCCTTGCCTCAATGTTTTTCGAGACGACGATCTTTGCCGTCAAAATGATGATATAATCTCAACTCTTGTCCAATCGCTGTTTCTGCTTCTTCAAAGCTTGACTACTTTCAATAAAGATAACACTCCACTACAGGTCCCTGTATTTTATATGTTTTCACATCCTACCGGCACAACTTAGCGAATGCTACCAACTCGCTATCGATGCCAATGATCAAATAATTAATTTATCTGATCCTACCTCAGCTGCACTGGACTCAAAAAGATGATGAATCTTTTTTATCGCAAGCCCTAACTCGAGTCAAGAATGTTTGTTCTTGGATGAGCTTACAGACTCTAGCTTATACCAAATTAGTGGGGTCTCCAACTATACGGGTAGACAATTAAACCTCATTTCCACCACTAATGCCATATACTCCTCTGTCTCGCTTTGTCCCCTTTCACTCTCGTCCAATGATAACTGTCAGCCAACACTTCTTCTTTCTTTCTTCTTCTTCTTCTTATCCTTTTATTAACCATTTCCTCGTTATACGAACTTATGCGTAACGAATTTCCCATTTTTACTGCATCGCTGCTGCTCCGCTTATGGGGTTGGCTAATGTCGCAGACCGCACTTTGCTATCCAGCCCACCCAAGTTGCAGCTGCCTCTTCTTACGACTTTCATTAAGCGAATTTCCGCAAAATTAACGATATCTCAGTAAGTGTTCTTTTGATTTCGCCAATGCGTCCTTTAAAAGTGTCCTCTCTATTTTCAACAGAGAATTATTAAATTCTTTTACTCTTTATGTCCCCTTTTCACGCAATGAAACCCCTTCTACGAGCCCCCCGTGGTAAATTTGTAGACTTTGCTATTTACATAAGAAGAGAAATAAATAATAGGCAATTTTCCTTCGATCCAATTCTTTTGTGGACTATTCCAACTACCTCGGGTCAAACCTTCAATTCGCCAAGCTTTATAAAGTTCTCTACCAGTGATACCTTGATAGTGCGCAATCAAAGCTTATAATCTATCCTAAGTCTTTCTACAAATTCTTTAACTGCAAAATAAATCTGACAAGTTTCCTCCATCCCTCTCATACGAAACTATATCATCAACCGATAAGCATACGATAGACAACTTTTTTGCTACTTCTTTTAAGCAATCTTTTGCTGATAATTCCTCCGTACCGTATCCCTCTTATTTCAAATACCATCTTAACTTCCCTATTGGCCCCTCTATTACTCAAAGTTTTGTTCATACGGTAATGGAAAGTAATAATAATAATAATAGTAATAAACTGAGTCTTTATTTCAATCAATAATATAGTAACAATTTTAAATTAATAATTAAATAGTGATAATATTAATCTAAAGAAGTAGTAATAATACAATCTTTTGCCAAGTTAAGACAAATAGTGAAAGTATTTCGAAAATAAATTAATTGTTAATGATGCGGAAAACAATTTCATTAAATATTAATTATAAAAGGTAAAAGATAAGTGCAAATGAACTAATTCTGTGGAACAAATACACCGCGTGCGGTGACAAAATAACAACGAGAATAAAGGGTTTTATTAATAGTTGGTACAGAAACATACGAGTAGTTTCCGGTATTAACGCGCAGATTGTAATTTTTGAAAAATATATTTAGCACTTTCCTTAAGGGAAGAAATCCTAGCTGCTTAAACAAATCAAAACTTGGTGTTCTACGATAAGTCTTCCATATGATTCTTACGGCGTGTTTTTGTTTAATTAAAAGAATTTATAGTGTTGAAATAGATACCACCCCAGCAGGAAATACCATATTGCAGTTTCGATTTTATAAATCCTTGTAAACTAATTTTAAAACACTTGAGTTGCAATAAAGGCTTAGGTGGTACAGTTGTGTAACAACTTTATATAAATAATTCTTAATACATTTATATGTTCTTTCTAGTTAAGTATATAATCCAATACTACACCTAAGTATTTGAAATTGTCTACACACTCAATTTTAAAGCAATCATCACAACAATTGATATTTGTATTAAAGGGTAACTCATAAAATTGAGATAGTCTAAAACGAAAGCATTTAGGAGCATGATAGTGCAAAGGAAAGTCATCAATCTTTCCACCCTTAATACTTAATACGAGTAACATAAACTTGGTTTTGTTGCTAATAGTAAGTTTATGATGAAAAAACCATCTTCGAAGTAGATCTAAGTCGAAGTTTACATCACTAACCAACTCCAAATAGCTCCTTGACGAACAAGTAAGTGCTGTATCATCGGCAAAAACAGTGACTTCGCCCATAAATTGTTGTAAAAAAAGCAAGTTTACGTAAATCAAAAATAGTATTGGGCCCAGTACGGAATCCTGAGGGACACCAGTGTTAATAGGCTTTGTAGAACTAATGACATTTTATATCTTCAACACTTGATAACGATTTCTCATACCAGTCATAAATAAATTGGTTGAAACCTGCCCTATATAGTTTATTCAGAAATAAGCTATGATTCACTGTATCGAAAGCTTTAGTTATATCTATAACAACAGAAGCAATTTGTGAAAAATTTAAACTACTTTGTAACTATCCTGTTAATTTTAGTAAGGCAGTTTCAGTCGAACTACCACTCCTAAACCCGAATTGAGACTTATCGAAAATTTAGTTTTATCTAAAAAGGAAAATATTCTGGATTTTATTTCCCTTTCAAACACTTTAGAAAAAACTGACGGAATCGAGATAGGGCGATAATTGTCCAGAGTGGCAACACTACACCTACTTTCAAGGAGTTAGGGAAATACTTCTTTTAACGCAAGTATAAAAAATGGAACACAAGATATCGCAAATTTGAAAAGATGTATTTTTTAATAAAAAGCTAGAAATACCGTCACGAGATGAAGAGTTTAATGTTTTAAGAGACTTAATTATTTTATGTATTTCAATCGGTGAAAACTATTCAAAGTGGAAGCTAAGTGGCTGATGTGGTTCATTTAAATAATAAGGAGTATATGAGTAGCTTTTTTTCTAAACCTACATTACAAAAGAAATCATTAAACAGATTTTCAACTCGATCAAGTTCACAGCAGAATTGTTAATGCTTAACGTAATATTACTAAAAGGTTTATTTTTATTCAAAATTCCATTCACAACTTGCCATTCTTTTTTAATGTTACCCACATTTTACATAACCCTATTACAGAAGTAATTATTTCTACAACGTGTAACTTCATTAATGATTTTAATACTGAGTTTTACATATCGATTGACCAAATTAGAATTATTGCGATGTGTTCTAATGACACAATAGAGTTTATTTTTTGTTCTGATTTTGTTTAATAATGATGTGTTCATCTAAGGTTTAAGAAATTTAAGTTCCTTATCCTGGTGATTTTCAATAACAACGCTCTTTGAAATATAAAGCTGCAATTTCTTAATGAATAAATCAAAAGCAAGTGATGGATCGGATTCAGAATAAACTGTATCCCAAAATTCGAAATTCAAATAAGGTTTCAATTTTAAAAAGTCGACTTTTTGTAACATTTTTCTATAAGAGTGTTGTTTTCTTGTAATACTGGTGTTTAATTGAAATGGTATTAATTTATGGTCTGTAATACAAAGATCGAATGCGAATTAAAATTTACTTCTACATTTCTGCTTAACTTTACGAACACATGGCAAGAGCTAAAGCGAGTAGGTTGAAAACGATCAAATTTAAAACCAAACGATGACAATACAGAGAGAAATAATCCGTCTCAGAAGAATCACATAGAAGATCAATTTTAAAATCGCTCAGTAATATTATATTTTTGATTTTTGCTCATCCAATAATGAACCCCTGATACTCCGCATTTAAGACAAATAATACCCGCACACTCCAAATTAACTTTACTTATTGTGCAGTTCGAAATGATATTTCTATACAAAACCGCAACACCACCAGCTGTGTATGTATTGTTTGTATTCGGAATAACATCATAATGAAACATTTCATAATTATATACCCAGATTTCTGACTGAAATATAATATCCGGTAAATGATCCAAAGGTGCAAGATGGAGTTGAAAAGTATTGAAATTAGTTCTTAGGCTGCGAAAATTCTGATATATAATAGAAAATATCGAAGATTATGCATATTTCAATACAGGAACATTTTAAACTAAACGATAATATGGACGAAGTCAAATCCATCTGGGGATACATATTCGAGTTATTAATATTTGAAATTATTGAATTTAATAATAATAATTTTGAATAATGGTAAGATCCTCAAATGAATTTAAGACCATTTCCTCACAACATGACTTCAACCTCCTTCAAATAGATGTAAATAATTTTTCCATCTTATGCATCAATAACTCAATGTCATCAAATGTCAATCGATTACCTTCTCACGTAAAGGAAGTAAGTCTCCTCCCCGAATTTGAATGCTCCACGGTCAACCTATATTCCTTGTTCAGTCTATCCGCGACCTTGGCATATTATGCGCCAGGCAGCTTAACTTCTTAAAGTTTAGCTTCGTTAAAAGATGGTCCAAATAATTCTGCAACCCATACGTGACCACTGTACATAACTTTTGATCGCCCCCTTCTCGAGTATGCCAGCCAAGCGTGTTGTCGTACGTCGTTTTCTTCGATTTGCTCTTCGGAGTCTACCTTAGAACGATCCTCTAATCACCATATATGAATGCAACCAAGGTAAACTCCAACCTTTCCGTTTTCGAATTTAGTTGTAGCATTCTCTTTCTCAAATGTGATCTCCTTCAACATCCCTAGCTATAGATTTTGCTTAATTTCAATTAGTTTATAGTCCTACTTTTCGAGCTTGTATAAAGCCAAAAAAAAGGGGGAGTTAGCCCCTACCAAAATTAAATTAAATCAACCGTATCACGGTTTTGAATAGATATCCAATAACACAGCTTCGAGATTTCAGGTAACTCACGAATTGCACCATTTGCATCACATTAGACCTGAAGGGCACTTCCACCATATCGAGGATAGTAAAAGATGACGGCGAGGCTCCAAACAACGAACAACAACTGGCTGAGTTATTAAACCGAAACAACCCTACGTCGATACTTCATATCAAGCAAGCCACAACACTTCATCATAAGTTTAATGCTATTTAACAATTAATTTGTTTTTTTTGTAAAATCAGTTTCTGCATAATTTCATAATTAACTTACCTACTCATAATTCATTCATTGTTTGACCGTTTTCAATTTTTGTACTCTCTTTAAGTTTATCAAAACGATTATTCTATATTTATATATGTGTACACCTTAAAAACGACTTCAAATGGCCTTGTCGCCCCGAAGTCTCATTGTAAAGTAGTTTCTATAAATTGATTTTTGTAAACTATTTGAATAAATAAATAAATAAATATATTAAGTCCTATCACGGACCAAATAATGGAAAGCATTAATCGGCTGTCTAGGAACGTCAACTGTGGACAAGCTGAAACGATTACTAAGATCGTGGAATTTTTATCGAAGTTGTATGTCCGGCGACTTAAAAGCGAGAGCTCTCGCATTCGAATTCGAATGCGACTCTCGTATCGCATCTCGCGGTATTGTAAGTGGGACATTGGTCGGAGCGAAAAAGACAATAAAAAACTAGATGTGTGGATATCCGCAGCGACCCGAGCATTCAAAGAATACAAAGTTAAGATGCAGTTCAACTGGCTCATCCAGAATATAGTGTACCACTGGTGCTGTGATGCGACCCTGCAGTTGCAGCTGCTCTGGACCAACACGAGGTGATCAACTACAACCACTTGGTTTCTTCTCTAAAAAGCTATATCCGAGATAATGCAGATACAAAGTGTACGATCGGGAGCTATTAGCCATCTTTACATAAGTATGACATTGTCGACACCTAATAGAAGGTTTGAAGTCATCTTCCGTACCAATCACAGGCCACTGGTGCACGCGTTCGACCAGAAATCAGACTGCGCTTGAGACCGCGTAGCCCGTCAGTTAGAAGAAAGTGAACGCTTCTCAACTAACATTCCATATGTTCCAGGTATGAAAAACGTTGTTGCAGATTCGTATTTCTGCTCGACACTATCAACATGCCCGTCATGGTCAGCACTGCGGATTTGGCTGAGATGCGCAGAGACGACGACGAGCTCTTCCAACAACTCCAGAAAAATGTTTGCTTCAGCTTCGAAGTCTACGCATCTACGACACTGACGTCATCGTTTACTGCGACCTTGGAGGCACCGACATCCGTCCATATGTGCGGGAAAATCTTCGACAGCACACGTGGCCTTTTTCATCCCAGCGGGAAGCCAACAAAACATCAAATCTGCAAGAACTTCGTGTGGCCATCCATGCGTAAGAACATACTCGTATGGGCGGAACTCGTCTACGGAACAACACCAAAATTACTTCGGGAAATCTTCATGCATGATGAATGTCGCCGGAGTCACAAATAATTGTTGAAAAGTTTCGAGGGAGCATATGATACAAGGGAAGTCCACTCCGTCAGCACATCACTGCAAAACAAAAACGTTTGCACTCAAAATACTTTTTGATTGCACACATGTTTTTGTTTGAGTCGACTCCGCTTAAAACCGTGTGAGCAGCCGTATACTGTTACATATGAAGTGCTTGAACGTTTTTCTGATTCCGTTTTCAAGATAAACATAATCGGAAAACCTACAAAAATATCCACAGAAGGACTTAAGCCAGCATTTTTTGGAAACTTCTATGAAATAAAATCAAATAGTACACCAATAACTAATCGAACCCAACAGTCATCCTTACCACCAATTCAAATGAGCGACAACTTGGCACGTGCAGCCAATGTCCAGTTCCTCCACATCTATACCATCAGTATCCAGTTGAAGTCAAATTTTGGTTTAATATATGTATTAGAAGTGAAGGTGACAATCATCGCTATTCCAGAAGAGGTTTTAATATTGCTTTCTCCCTAAAGTCGTTCCCGAATATTTTCGTTAGCCATAATTCCGTTTAAGTCACACATTCTAATACTATGCAGACCTCCCTTATTTCACTCGATTCCAAAACAAGAAACGGAAGATGATATCATCGATGCGTTTTGTCTTAGCTTTTGTCTAAGCTTCTGATGCAGATGATTATACAGCCACACCTTGCTTCCTTGTACTGACGTTCCCATCTGTTGTAGTTTCAATGAATTGCACTTCTAATGCAGCCATGCCTCGTCTCTTCAATTGAAGTCGGAAGATCGTAGCTAGTTGCGGTTGCTCCTTAGTTTCATCTTTCTCGGGTGTTTTCCAAGATATTGGCACACTTTCAAAGAAACTTTTGATCTAAAGCTTTCTCCTTGAGTGTGGCTCCACTTGGGCCCCAAATCTACTTAAGCAGTTGTTGACTTTTTACTCTACGGTCTTCTTCTTCTTCTTCTTATCCTTTTATTAACCCTTTCCTCGTTATACGAACTTATGCGTAACGAGTTTCCCATTTTTACTGCATCGCTGCTGCTCCGCTTATGGGGTTGGCTAATGTCGCAGACCGCAGAACGCGTCTACATAATGCTCGGTCCTGGATCGCTTCAGTGGTTAACCCCAGACGTTGTTGCGCATTTGCCATCTGAGAAATCCAGGAATTCTTTTTCCGACCTCGTTTTCTTACAGTTGGAGTGACCGTAGTTGATAGTGCCTTTTTAACCGGATTTTCCGCAGATCTTCTTTGAACGTGGCAATACCAACTTATTCTATTCGCCTCAAGCTGTTCGGTTACCGAATTCTTTATATGTAGACTTCCTCTTATACGCGTAGATCTAATGCAATCGCGTTTAGTGACTCCACTAGACATCCTTAACATTTTCATTTCCGCTGCCGTCATTTTGTTTTTAAACGCTTCGTACATTGTCCAGCACTGTGAACCGTATATAAGAGCTGGTCTAACAACCGTTGTGTAGAGTTTCCCCTTTAATTTAAGTGGAAATTTTCGGTCGCAAAAGATTCCCGAATTTTCCCGCCATTTCATCCATCCCACACTCACTCTGTGGTTTACGTCGTCGTCACATTTCGCTTCCATGTTAACGATTGATCCTAAGTACTTAAAGATAGTGCTTTTCGGAAGAACTATTCCGTCTAACATTATATCCGGAACAGGTCGCAACGGATGCGCAAATGGGCATGTCAAATGCTCCGTCTTTGAACGACTTATTTTAAACCCGTTTCTCTCTAGCGCATTTCTCCATGAATCTAAGGCGTTCTGTAAATCTTCGACGTTATCGCTAAGTATAACTGCGTCGTCAGCGAAGAGAATTGGCGTTACATTTGCTTCGCGCATGCAGTCTTTTAAAAGATAGTCGATACTCTACGGTCTTAACTTCTTGATTTCAGAATGGTGCTCCGACATTAAATTGATGCATCATTCCCTGTTGTTTAAATTGTAGGAACTTGGTTGCCGAGCACGTTATGCACTTTTAGCACCATTGCTCGACATTTTGCAACGCACTTAGCCCATAGTAATGTTCTTCATACATCTGGTGGTTCCGTCGTGTGTTTCATGGCGCGCTTTGCTGATTCTGTACCGTTGTACGATTAGCAAATGTTGTTTTGTCTACAATTTCCTATTTTTTCTTCAGCAAACCATCTTGCGCACAAAGCGAGTCCAACTATCCCAATCCACCTTTAGAGTTTGGCTTCAATCCGATATCTCTTGCCCGCTTAATCTTTCTTCGTGTTCCTCCCAGAGTTATGTTATTTCTTCACCCAAGAAAATAAAACACCAAAGCTTTCAAAAACTTGTTGGTTTGGCAACAAGCTGTTTGTTATTTATTCATATGGCTTGGTACTAATACAGTATTCACTGCAAATTATATTTAGTTAGCGTCTGTACCATAGCTTTATTGAATAAAAGTCGAAAACATCTTGTGTGTTTTTTCTCCCGATAACTGTTTTACAACATGCGACTAGGCAGCTTCTTCGTATTCTTAGTGTTCTGTTTGTACATATGCTGCTCTCGCTGTGTGCACTGTGTCGTATGCTCCTTCGTTGTTCAAGTATTCATGTATGCATGTATGTATGTATTTAGTTTATAAATATGAAAATTTATTTGCTTCCCCTGGAATACGTTATAAAGGAAATAACAATTTACATTAATATGAATAAAATTATATGGCAAAATGTGATAATACAACTGTACAACTGTAATAGCATAATAGCATAATACTCGTACAGTAATTTAATTACAACAATTTTATGATTTCGATAGTAACAGAGGTAGTTCTTAGTTAGTTAGTTCTTAACTAAACTTACAGAATATAAATTATTCCTTTCTGCGCTTGTGTAAAGAAAAAACAACGCACAACTAAATTTTAGTGGACCATATGTCTCTCTTTATTCGATTATTGAACGTTAAAACCCAAACTTAATTCTAATTTACAATTATTTATACCCTAAGTTGGGTCCGATAAAATGATGAGTGGGCAGCTTAGGTGTGGGAAAATGTTTTGTTGGTTCAATTCTTTGAACTGTGTCTGTGAACTGTGCTCACGGTATCCGGTGCATTCATGTGCATACTGTGGATGTAACTGCACATGCTGGGAATCAGATTTGAAGCATGTAATGGGTTCGTGATCTGAGTGGCAGGTGCATTCGTTAGATTCGAGTGTCCTTATTGGACGTCAAGTAGAGAATTGGTATTTCGTTTTCTCTTTTTGACTCGCTATGGCCTTGAACCTGGAAATGATTTTCTGTTGGTTCTGAAGACATCTGTTTTTTAGTATCGAGTACATTTCGGATTGTGATCCTATTTTTTTCGGGATATTTTTTTCCTTTATAATGACGATCGTAAAAACAATTAAGAGTAAAGATGTTATGTTGCAGTGAGTAAGAATATGTGTTTGTCCTTTTTCTTCTAGCTCGGCTATGTGTGGTGTGTTCTTAACATGTTATTCCTTTGCCATTTCTAAGACGAGCAGTTCTTCGTATGTTTTGGCTGATGAGCTTAAATGTACGATTGCTGACATAGGTTTTGAAAGTGATACTTCTTTAGAGCTGAATTTCTGTCCATTTATAGAAATTAAGCCATTGTGGTATTGTAAGATGAAGGTTCTAGTCAGGTGGACGATTTTGTTGTTAATGAGGATAGATCCATTGAATAGATTAAGTAGTATATTTCCGGGGTGAAATTCTTCCAAGGTTGGGATGTCATGATTGTTGACAATGTAACACCTTGAAAGTCTGCTTTTTAGCAAATTTGGTATACAATTATCTTTTTTTAACCCTAGAATGGTACTATCTATTTTCTTCCTGTAACGGTACAACTTCGTACTTCTTACGAAGTCATGCCTATTTAAGCTTTTCTGCTTTAAAAAAGGGCGAAATAAATAAAATTATTAGTGCTTTTAGTATAGACATACATTTTATTGTTACTTAAGAAAAGTTAATTATACATATTGTAGTTTATTGCGCACACTGCAAAACATATCATGCTCTCCACATATTGGAATACTACAAATGCACTTTGTTGTTGTCATCCTCCGATTTTTATAATCGCAAATACGAACACATTTGTTGTGTACACGACCAAAGAAAAGCTATAGCAAGAGGGATCACTCCCCCTGCGGCTGAAAAAATCCATCTGTCGTAAAAAAAAACAACAACAACGTCTCATTAGATCACATAGCGCAGATCTATTGCTTTGTTTCAAATTCCAAATCCCTTTTAATTTTGCCTGGGTAAGAATGCATACGATAGTCTTCCCAGTCATTTTTCCCCATGTTTATATAAATAAACCCTGAAACATCTTTGTGAGTAATATTTCTCCCTCCCCAGCCTGCAAAACGCGGTGTAATGCATACGGACAAAGTGGACTGCTTTTTCTCCTTTTGATTATGCGTTCGTGATTGGCTGCCCAGAAATTTTTTTTACTTTAAGTAAATGCGTGTAAATGATTGTCGTCATCCTATTGTATTTGATTACTGGATGTTCCGAGAAGACTAATTTACTTTTTAAAAAGAACAGCATTGTTATATTTTGTATAGTGAATTTATTTTTAATCCGCCTTTTAATATGTTTTGAAATTAAGCTAGCCATTCATTTATCTGAAACGGTTCTTAACAAATGCGTTTTACAAAATAAAACGACATCACTCAGAAAGAATGTTTAATTAATAATATGGAATATGTATTCAAAATGATTCTATTTTATTTTATTTGCGGAAAGAATTCATGCAATGATACCTAGAACAAAGAAAATCAATCATGCCACTAGGAATGATATTTTATTATTTTGAAACTCCTTTGCTTTTGAAAATTATTGTTACCTGAGGTATAATTTTGCATGAAAAAAAATATCTTGCATTTCTTCTGGGTTTTAAAATAAAAGATGTCATTCTACTCTTTATGATCTTCGTCAGGCAGGTATATTTTTCATAAAAGAAAATGCAGGCCATTTTAAGACAGCAATAAATAAAAGGATATTTCTTGGTTTTATGAAATAATTTACGTTTTAAAAAACATGGGTTTTTCGAAAACACTTCAAATAGGAGTAAATATTTTTTATTGTATTAAGATTTGATGATATAAAAAAACAGTACACGAGTATATATTTTGACAATTCAGTTTTAGTCATGCTATTCAACAATGGCTGTGAATAACAATTAGCTGACGAAGAATGCGCTTCTCTAACTTTCATCGATTTCAAGCAATATGATAATGCACACTTAGTCCGACCACCAAGGTTATTTATGGAGGCCCTTGGAATATAAATTTTCTGCCAATTTCAACAATTTCATAACAAGCTGTATTGTATATATTGAAATCAGAATTTATTTATGAATGTTGTGCCAGAGAGGATAAAAAATATTTAATTAATTTGTTTATAAGGGTAAGAATATACATTTTAATTAAGAAGTACAACAAAGATGTTAAAATATTTGATAAAAAATATTAACTTTTTAGCGTTGCACATTTATGAAAAAAAAATATTATTTTTAATTTTACTTCACAAACACCCTGTTGCAATGTTTCAGATTCCAAGATGTGCTTTACCCTGTTTTGTATTCTTTTCTTATTTACTGGCGTGTATTGATTCTAACTTCTAACATAATTGTATTGTATTGTACTTTATTTATTTATTATTCTAGGTACTCGTACAATATGGAGAAGAATGGATTACATAAATTCAAAAAAAAAACATAGTAAATTTGAAAAAAAAAGACCACAAAAATTCAAAAGGATATCCAGAAATATAAATAAAAGGAACAGTCTATAGCCAAATTTAGAACTACAGCTAGTAGCGAGTGTCCCATCAAAAATTCAAATTCAAATATATAATTCTTAAATTAACGTGGGGGAAAAAAGAAAAGGATTGTTTTTATTTTATATCTGGATGTTTAAGAGTCGCTCAATCTGTTTGGTGGTTAAATTCAAAGAGCCATGTTTTTACTTTAGTGAGGTAACAAATTACATATACGTCGGTTGAAGTCGGGTAGCTTGTTAAAGATTGTCGGAGCTACTATCAAGAAAAACTTATTTGAATGAATTCGCAAGTTATGAATAGAATTTTTTCTAACTGAAAGATAACCCCTTCTAATAAAAAAATGTGTGAGCACTTTATAGTAGTAGAGATGCCTTAAGGGTAGAATTTTCAGTTCTTGAAATAAAATAAAACTGTTATGGAATCGATTTTTCTTATATAAATTAAATTAAATGTATAAAGTTTTTTTAAAAAAAAGACTTTATTCGGTTAAGATACAATTCAGACTAATAATCTTAATATAACAAAGTTAACTTATAACCTACTACGACAAGGTGGAAACGGTGGATAGCAGCGGATCTAATTACTTTCATGTGTTGTCAGCATTACCTGTTGAGTTTTGGGTTTAGTGCATTTTTCTGGGAATTTGCATTTCTGTGGGAATTGATGATTTGCACTTGATCCATTTGTTTGTTGCATTATCGTGGGAATAGAATGTTGAATTAGAATTTGACCGGATGCAAGGGTGAATGACTGCACGTGTATGACTTATGAAATTGTATGGAAGTGTGGTGTTAACTCTTCCCCTCTAAATGTAAGCGTCCTCGCGTTGCTTAAAAATATGGCAAATTGTAGATATTTGGATGTTCTATTATTTTTGAAGGTTTCCTTGTTTGGTTTTCTGATTCACCCAGAAAAGATATTGGAATGATTGTTGTTTCAGGAGTTCTTTTTGATCTTCGGCTTATTATTTGGAGGAGTATTACGATAATGACTATTATTATTAGGACAGAGTAATTGATCCATTGATGAATTACTTTTTCAGTTTTAATTAGATCGATTTGTTTTGTCGTATTAATATGAAGTTCTTTCATCCATTCAAGTGATAGAATTTGTTCAATTTCGGTTCCTTCGGATGATGGTTGGAGGAAAGGTGGAAGTGCATGTAATTGGGTTATTTCTTCAGATGTAAACTTTTGGTTATCTATTGTGACTGTGGTATTCACGAACTTGACGAGATATGTTCCTTTTACCGCTTGCGTGGTGTCATTTATAGTTATTTGGCCTTGAAAGTTGTTCAGGAGTAAGGTTCCAGGAGCTAGTTCTTCCACTCTCGGGATATGTTGGCTATTTGTCACACTACATGTCGCATTTTTACTACTTAACAAATTTGAAATACACTTATCATTAATTAGATTTAAAACATCGTTTTCCTTACAAAGTAACAAGTTATTAATTGTTTTACAATCTTTTATTATGGCTAAAATTTCTTCATCTTTTCTTAAAATATTTTCGTACGGTATCTTATATATAGTATTTTTATTTGTTTTAATAGGTTTTATTAACAATTTTTCATAAATGTTTCCATTGGTTGTGGGAATATCTATTATATATAAAAGTTGAGTTGAATTTAAACCAATCTTAACACTAGCTAATAACAATGCTTCTTCGGCATTTCCATATGGAATACTACTTTTATCTATCTTATTCAATATTAAATTAATTTCCGTTTTCGACAATATGTTTGAGTTCACAATGTTTGTTTTTGCTAACTCTATGGCATAAATTGTATTTGTTAGTTCTTCTTTTATTAATTTTATTTTTAAATGTAAACTTAATACTAATTCATTTGTAAATATTCGATCCTTTTTTACTACGTTAAGTATGTCATTTGTAACATTTGTTAGTTGATTAATTCTATCTTTAATTGCTTTGTTTATAAAAAATTGATTATTTGTATTTTCGATTACATTATTAATTTTGTTTTCCATAAGGATCTGATCGTCGTGGTCGGGATTTCCCGCTATCCACTTCCAAGCGGACCCGATGAAATTTAGCGCTCTTTTCGTTCTGTGCGTTTTGATATTATCTATCAAATTTTGTATTAGGGATAATTCGTGTTCAAGGATTGGAAGGAAGGTATTGGTCTTGGGGATGTGCTCCGATATTAAGGATGAGGTATGTGTTATGAAGGTCTCGTATTGATTTATTTCGACGACGTGAATTAGTTTCACGTTTCCCTTCTGGATTATTGCTGTTCCAGTGTGCAAAGCTAGAACATAGGAATTAGAGTAGTCTAGGATCTGGATATCACCATAGGAGGAATGGGTGAGGAGTAACCTGTGAATGAGATAGAAATGACTGCTTAACTTCGAATATTACTTTTGTGTATGACCCTGCCTGATTTCGTTAAAACTGTTGTTGGTCTGTTTTCTTCAACGATTTCTTCTTTGAACCGTGGCGTAAGTTTTGAACCTAATCGTTTATTGTTTTTGACAAAAATTGTTTGACCTAGTGAGTACGTTTTTGGTTGTTGTTTGTCTTTATTGTGGTAATTAAGATCTTTTACCTGTTTTTCCTTCAACTGTTTTATGTTATCCAACCTAGATTTTTCAAATTGCTCAGGATCTGTAGTAACGTTTCTACCATAAAAAAGGTCAATCGGTTTTTTTCCTGTAACAGAGTGAATGGTACAATTGTATTCATATACAGATCTTTCGAGTAATTCCTCGAATGAACGGTGTGTACCGTCGGTCTTTATGCACCGCATTATTTCTGACAGAGTTGAGTGAAACCTCTCAACTTGGCCGTTGACTTCACTCTTGTAAGATGGGGTTTTGAAAATGTTAATTTTTAGCTGGTCTTCCATCATGAATGTGATGGATGCTGAGTTTAAAGATTTCTCGTTATCTATAACTACGTATTTGGGAATTCCAAAGAAAAATAAAAGTTCTCTTAAAGGGTGTCTAATGTCTTCAATGGCTCGGGATTTAAGTGGTTTTGTTTGGGCTAGTTTTGTGAATTTGTCTATGGCTGTCAATACCAAATGTCGTTCTGTTGTGTAGATGTCTATGTGTAGTGTGTGTCCCGGATATTCAGGAATAGGAGTAGGTTTTATAATGGGGTTGTTAGGATGGCGATCGTACTTGTTTCCTTTACAAGTACCGCATTGATTAACTAATTTTTTTATTTTGGAGCTCATTTTCGGGAAAAAGTATCTTTCGATAATTTGAAGTCTGTTTTCTTTTGCGTTCCTGTGTGCTCTTCTATGGCATTCTAAAATTATGTTTTCCTGTGCTGTTTCATTTTCTAAATCTTCTACTTTTATTCGAGTAAATCTGATTTTATAGTTGTGGAAATACAAGGGGTAAATTTCTTGAATTATTCCCATAGTGGTTTCATCAGTCATAATTGCATTGATTACATTGGGATTAAGAAATCTTTTAAATATACCTATTAGATTTTCCTTAGTGTATTGAGGTTCGGTAAAGGTATGTCTCCAGTATGTTGAAAAAGGTCTTTGAAGCTTGTAGTGTGTTTTATCCCCTGTCTCGAGAATGAGTTGGGTTTTGAATGCATTAATAGGTGCTTCAACGAATGGGATGAGGTTTTGTGACGAACTTTCGTCGCTATGTTGGGTCAGAGTTATAGAGTTGGTGAAAGTTGTAGGTGGGGGTCTAGATAGGGCATCGGCTACAACATTTGTAGTGCCAGGTTTGTAAATGATTTCATGGTCGTATTCCTCTAAGATGGCTTTCCATCTTTTCATCTTAGCATTATTGTTTCTATTGCTAAGTGCATATGTTAACGGTTGGTGATCGGTGAAAATTTTCACTTTTCTTGAACCGTAAAGGAAATTTCTCAGAGAGTTGAGTGCCCAGATGATGGCGAGCATTTCCTTTTCGTTGGTTGCGTATGCTTCCTCAGTTTTATTTAGTGTTCGAGACAGAAAAGTTATCGGTTTATTATTTTGGGATAATACCGCACCAATTGCATGATTTGAAGCATCGGTGGTGAGCTCGAAATCTTTTGACAAGTCTGGGTATGCTAATAGAACTTCTTGGGATACGAGTGTGTTCTTAATTTTCCCGAATGCTTCTAATGCTTGCTGGTTCAAATGAATAGGAACGTTTTTTGATATTTGTTTGGACACGCGTCCACGTCCTTCTTCCCCTCTTAAGAGAGCGGTAAGGGGATTTGCCAGTTTTGCATAACCAGGAATGAAGCGACGATAGTATCCTGACATGCCCAGAAAAGATCTTAGATCTTTAAGCGTTTTTGGGGGTGCGAAATCAACTATAGCCTTTACCTTATCAGGATTGGTTCTGATTCCGTTTTCACATACAAGAAATCCTAGAAATTCAACTGACGTTCGGAGAAATTCACATCTATCCATTTGGACTTTCATATTTGCTCTTTCTAATGTCTCAAAGACTAATGTGAGATTTCTAAAGTGCTCTTCGTCGTTACGACCGAAGATGATTATGTCATCTATATAGACATAGCACCTTATTCCTATATGTTCTCTGAGGATATCGTCGAGTGTGCGTTGGAATATCGAAGGGGCATTTTTCAACCCAAAAGGAAGACGGGTAAACTCGTATTTACCGTGATTGACTGAAAATGCAGTCTTTTCGATATCTGATTCCTTCAAAAGTATTTGGTGGAATCCGCTTTTTAAGTCAATAACTGTAAATAGTTTATTCTTTCCCAGATTGGACAACACTTCATTTATCTCAGGTATTGGATACCTATCGGGTATAGTGACTAAATTAAGTTTCCTATAGTCAATCACTAACCTAAACTTTTTTTCTCCTGAAGCGTCTAGCTTCTTCGGGACTACCCACACAGGTGCGTTATAGGGAGACCGTGAAGGTCGTATGATGCCATCATCTAGCAATTTCTTAATTTCGTTATCCACAAATGGCTTTAGAGCCATTGGGTAAGGGTAGGACTTCGAGTAAACTGGGTTATCATCAACAGTTCGAATTTCACCTCTTACTACTGTGGCATATGTCAATCTCTGATCCGGCTCTGCAAAAAGGTTAGGAAATTTTCTTAAAACGGTATTGAGATTTAATATTTGATTTTGATTTAAATGAGAGGTTCTTACACGTATGTTATTTACTGATTCTGAAATGTGTTGTTTTATAGGAATTTTGATGTTGTTTTGAAGGGTGAAGAAACTTTTTGCGGTATGTATTACTGCATTTAATTCTTTGAGGCTATCATTGCCGATGATGCCGTGAAACGATTGTAGTGAAGGAAGGATAAAAAATTTAAGACTTACGTTATTGGGACCAAAAAGATTTAGTATAGCGTGGTGTGTTATTTTTATATTACCACCGACAGAGTTGGCGTAAAAGGGGTTATCGTTAGGTATAAGGTTTCTTACGCACTTCGGATGAATGTAGTTTTTGTTGGAACCTGTGTCTATCAAAAACTTTAAAACATTACCGCTCTCCGTCTGGTATTCAAAATAGGGCAGCGAAGAGCTGTTTAGCCTAAAAAATGGATATCTTGGGATAGGTGGGAAACTTCAGTGCTACTGGGGGCACTTATTTCAGGCTCGTGGTGTTCCTGATGATTGGTTTGCTCATGTCCGGAATATCCGAGATAATCAATCAGTGTTTGATTGTTATTTGAATCTTCTATAGCGACAAGTTTTTGATATTCTTGCAATTCTCCATTCGGTACGCAGGCTGTAGTATGAAAATTCCTCTGCATTTTATTTGGAGGTGGTCCCTGGGCTGGAAGGTTTGATCTCTTCGGTGCAGGTGGCCAGTTGGTCTGGGGCCTGGGTTGGTTTGTATAGTTTACTGCTCGTGTCTGTATGGTGCTGGCATCCATTGGTTCTGGACGAGATTGTCTCTGTGGTGCTGGTGGTTGCCCATGGTTCCCTTGGTTTGGATAAGGGTATTGATGACTCTGATGGATTTGAGGTCGAAAACTTTGGTTTTGCTGTTGGTAGTTATAATTAGGGTGGTAAGCCTGATGAGGAACGCTATTATGTGGAACGGGTCTTTGATTAAAGTTATTAACCGGTTGTGGAAAGTAAGTGAGTTGTGGGAAGAAGGGAATATTACCTGCATAGGGATATGGGTTTTGGTTTTGTTTTCGGGGAGGAAGTGGAGGAGGATTTTGATAGTGTGGTTTTCTAGACATTCCGTGGCTGTTGTTGGCGTAATTGGATCTAAAGTTTTGATTCTCCAGTTTTAAACACAGGTAGAGTGCTTGTGGAAGATCAACTGGTTCACGAATTCCCAGAAGTCTTGGGAGGTCTCCTTTCAGTCCTCTCACAAACGTGTCTAATGCTTTATCTCTATATGTCTTTGTTAGCAGAGTTAAAGCTTCGGTACCGACGTCCATACTAGCGATCTTATTGAGGATCAATGACAGATGGGAGTACACGGCTTGATAAAAACCTTGTATCGTGTCATTTCCTTGCACTAAGGAAGTCATCTGGTATTCCAGAGTTCCCAGATCACGCTTATCGGCGTAGTGCATAGTCAAGCAGCGTGATATACAGTCCCAATCAAGGGGTGTATTGTAGGATTCTAATGCGATATCCGCATTTCCTACGATCTTGTTTCTAATCACGTTTAGAACGCCGAAATACTTTGGTGAGCCTTTGATGGGCTCGTAGAGACGGATAATGCGGTCAACGCTCTTCTTCCAAGAGCTGAACTCGCCTGGCTGACCAGAGAATTCTCTCAGGCAGCGAACCACGTCAGGGATCTTGTCAAGATCCGTCAGATTTCCACGTAGTTCAGATCTTATTGTTTGATCAACTCCCCTACCAAGATCTGCGTTGGGATTGAGAATATTTTGGATAAGATTCCGACCCTGGGTATTAAGTATTTGACTGATCATTCCTTCTATAACTACTCGTAACTCGGGCGCAACTTGGGGTTGGTTAGGTGCATTTGGGGCGTTGGGAATATTAATAACGGGGGGTCTAATTAAATTTTCGTTTACCATTTTTACTTATTAATGACACACAGACCGAAAGAAAGGAAAAATAATGAAACGGCAAAATGTAGCTTATGGAATACAAAATAATAACAAGTTAAAAATATTTTTGTTAATTGGATCTAACACTAAATATTATGTAAACTATTAACTTTATTCTTGTTTAACAAATAAGGTATGGTTTAATGTGTTTGGTGTGTTTTTTTTTTAAATTAAATTATTTCAATTCACTTTTACTCACTTATATTATATGCAAAATATTGACGAGTTAAACCTATTTTAGTTAATTTCATCTGTCGATAAATATTACTATTACTTAAAAAAAAAATCAACTCTATTCTTATTTAACAAATAAAGTATGGTTAACTATTTTTTTTTTTTTTTTTTGTATTCGCTTGTATTCACTTATATTCTATGGCTCTATATTAAATTGCTTAAAAATAAACTTACAAAACTAATGCGAGCATCGGCATTCTGTGGAGCGGCAGCAGATTCTTGTGTTCTACGTCCCTTTCACGTTGGTTACTTGGGGGCCCTTTAGGTGGTTTCTCCAACTTTGATTTCTTCACTTATTCACTGTTTAGAAAACGATAATACCGACATTCGCGTGGACTCTGGCTTTTGGTGCACTTCTATTTTCCCGTACCACTTGGGGACTTTTCGAAAAATAGTTATTTTGTACCACTTTGGGACTTTCGCGATGTACCACATTGTACCACTTTGGGACTTTAATTATTTTAGTAATCGCACTAACACCTTTTTGCCAGGGTCCCTGCTCGGGCGCCAATTAAATTAAATGTATAAAGTTTTTTAAAAAAAAAGACTTTATTCGGTTAAGATACAATTCAGACTAATAATCTTAATATAACAAAGTTAACTTATAACCTACTACGACAAGGTGGAAACGGTGGATAGCAGCGGATCTAATTACTTTCATGTGTTGTCAGCATTACCTGTTGAGTTTTGGGTTTAGTGCATTTTTCTGGGAATTTGCATTTCTGTGGGAATTGATGATTTGCACTTGATCCATTTGTTTGTTGCATTATCGTGGGAATAGAATGTTGAATTAGAATTTGACCGGATGCAAGGGTGAATGACTGCACGTGTATGACTTATGAAATTGTATGGAAGTGTGGTGTTAACTTATATAATACGTATAACATGTTTAAGAGTCAAGCTAAGAGGGTTGATTTTTTTAGCATGAGTTCCACCCCAACAGTATATGGTAAAACAGTATGGCATACAGTATTTTTTTGAACAATATGAACTGAGATCACAAAGTTGTCTGGAGCAACATAGCAAATATTTTTTCAGAGCGTTTGTATGATCGAACCAGTTTAATTTGCTATTGAAGATCACTCCAAGATACTAAAGGGATTGAACAAAATCTATTTTAAAGCAATGATTAGAGCAAGTTTCAATAGAATCAAATGTACTGGTGCTCTATGCAGAGTTAGTTTCGAGTTTAATTTTAAGACAGTCAGAAGCGTGATAAAAAAAATTACAGTCAAGCATAGTAGAAGCCCATGATAAATTGAAATACATCACGTTAGGCTTATTAATGTCAACTATTAAGTTAAGTTAAGTTAAGTGGAGATTTACTTACGTAGGAAAAGGCTGTGCCATCAGCAAAAGCTGTCGAGTAACCTTTAAATTTTTGGAAAAAGATGGAGTTAACAAAAATTTAAAAAAGTTATGGTCCAAGGACCGACCCTTGTGGTAATTGGTAATTCCAATTCACACAGAGGATAACTGTACCAAGGTCACAAAAAGATAAGGAAAATATTGCGCTGTAAACCTACTGTTTGATTCATATACTGTTTACACGACAACTGTTGCCTTTGTGAATCGTCGAATTTCGACGACAGGCGAGCTTAGTAAACAATAAATTCGTAATTTAAAACGACCTAATGTTTTTTTTGATCGGAATCTACTTGCTATCGATAAGCCTTCTTGTTGTTAATCTTTGTTATAACTTTCTTGTAAAATTTTATTTTCTGTGTCGTTTTTGCGTTTACAATTGTTTTCATTGGTCTCACCAAAATAATTCCGAAAATTTGAAAATCTTACTTTTATAGCATGTGTTTATTCCGAATTCCATTATATTCGCCTTTTTTATTTTAGATTGTTTTAGATGTCGTTTCTCTGAAGAATTTTTTTGTTCTTGCTTGTTTTCTCAGTGTGGCTTAATAAGATCGATCAATGTTCTCGGTCTATAGCTAAAAAGTAAATCTGATGGTGTCTTTTGTGTTGTCGTCGAAGGCTTAGTTCTATAACTAATCAATACGAAGCTAAGACCGGTGGACTTTTAAGGGAACTAATACCATTTGCTTCGCAAAATTTGAAAAACAAACTTGAACCAAAAGGGGGACCACTGTCCGAAACTATCTCTTTAGGCAATCCGTAAATTGAAAATCAGATAGATAAATGCTCTATTACCGACTGTGCATTAGTATTTTTCATGATTGCGACATCAATCCATTTCGAAAAATGATCAACTAAAATTAAGAATTCGATTCCTTCGAACTTAAAGAAAACGATATATACCCTTTCGTATGGAAAGAATGTTTTTGGCCAGTCTATTTTCATTTTACCCGTAACATTTTTGTGCGTTGAGTTGCAAACTGAACACGTTACAACGAATTCTTCTTTTGGTATAACAATTCTTGTCCCGTTAAACAACGCTCCGTTTTCACATGACAACGAGTTTCTCTGTTTAAAATAAGAACCCATTTCATCACAACACTTTTTATTTGGGCAGCCTTCCATTACATACCTTACTACTTACTACATCCGTTAAAATTCTATCGCTTTCTATCTCGGAAAAATGAATTGGTAAATAAGATAGGTAGCCTTGGACGTTCAAATCAAAAATCGTATCTACCTCTTCGCCCGTTGATTCCACTGATGGTAACCATGAAAAAGCGTCTGCGTGTCCGAGTTCTTCGCCTTTCTTGTTTTAGATTTCGTAAGTATACTGCCTATTAGTGCAGCTGCAACTAATGGCGTCTGATTATTTTATCCCAATCACGAAGGGGCTTATGATCGCCGAGTAAAATAAATTGATGACCATATAGGTAGCGGTAAAACTTTCGAACGGCAAAAAACGATTGCTAAAGCTTCGCGATGAAGCTGTGAATACTTTTTTTCGGCCTCACTTAAAGTTGATGAAGCAAAGAGTGTTGGTCGTTCTTCGCCTTCAACCATATGAGAGAGAACTGCCCCCACGAATTCTTCTTTAGAAGATCGTAAAGAGGCTTAAGTTCAGTTGAGAGCCAATAAAAGTTAAGCAACCTCAGATAAGATTTAAGGCTAGTTATGTCATGAGGTGCCATGAGGTGGAGGTGCCAACTTAATTGCATATGTTTTACGCTTTTTCGGCCGTATTTCATGACCCAAATATTCAACTCTTTCCTGAAAAAACTTATATTTTTCCTCATTTATTTTTACCTGGTACGATTCAAACTTTTCTAACACCTCTTCTAGTTTTTTCTCACATTCATGTCAATTTTCTCCGCCAGTCAATATATCATCTAAATAACCGAAGTGTTTAACTGATAGAATTTGACCGGTGCAGATGTACCCTTCCTCCATAAAATTAATTGATATTTTCTGTCTTGCCTATACATTTCTTGAATGTCAGCTGTGAATACGAAACGCGGTAGTCAGAATCTCAACAATATGGTGAATAAATCATCTTGGATTTTTGGACCAGTATGTAAAATGTCGTTAAGGGATAGATTGGATGATGTTTTGAATGACGTGTCGAACACAACTCTCGACTTAGTAGTGCTGCTGTCGGGTCTTTGGAATCTCATGTAAAATTTGATCCATAATAGACTGAAAAATTCCTGGTGCTGAACTTAACTTAAAAGAAAGCCTCGTATACCGGTATAAACCTTTACGAGTATTTATAGTGAGATATTCCTGTGATTTTTGTAAAACTTTAACTTGCTGATATGCATCTGACAAATCAAGAACACAAAAGCAAGCGCAGTTATTAAGACATCGTATATGGCATGCAAAAAATAGGATTTGCATTTTCCTTAAGAACGGTTTCTATCTCAAAATTCTTAATAGCACTATCTTAATCATGCGAAAACACCGAATTATAATTATTTTTAAAATAAGATATGTCCTTAATAGATATGTCACGCTGCTGCTCTTAAAAAAACGATCGCGAAATAAGTTTATCTAACCATGACCTACCGAGCAAAGGTGTTAAAATGTATGTCAGTTTTAACGACCACCAGCTCCACAGTGTAATACTTTGTTTTATGCAAATCTTTAATTACAACATCACACACACCTTCAACCCTATCAACCCTATCTTAAAATGCAATTTCAAAATTTTAACCAACTCTTTATGACCTTTTGGGTGAGGCTCCTCAGGAGAACTAACGACTTTAGAATTTAATACGTTTCCGGTCCCACAATTGTAATAAGACCCTTGTAGCTTATTTTCTACAATTTTGTTAATTGCTACCAACTGGTCTAGCCTTTCCGTGTAACTGTCAGAGTGGGTGTGAAGAATTCAATTGTCTCAAAAAACTCTGCCATGGTGTGATCGCCACGTGTTTTTTTTCTTCTGAGTCGCTTGCTACTCGTAGGGTATCTTCAAAATGATTTGAGTCACTACTCTCCTGACCAGTTTTAATACAATCACTTTACTGATCCACTTTTTTTTCTCGTCGCCAAAATGATAAATATTTATTATTGGTTTTATGTAGAAAAGTTATTACATTAAATTACGCGCGTTTGCTTAAAACTAAGTGTGCTCAGCTTTGTAGTACAAACCTCACTGACGCTTAAACAGAGAATCAAGTCTTTGTTCCTTTAATGTTGTACTAAAGAAAGCATGTACTAAAAAGCGAGTGGAGCACACACATATGTACATAATATAACAAATCAGGATCCTACTTTAAGTCCTTAGACAAGGAATTAAGATTCAACAATATAAACCTAACAGAATCCTTGCGATTGGAAGCAAACATCAGTCCTATCATATCAACTATGGGATTATTATCGGCAGAAGTGCGATGATTATAGCATTTGTTATAATTCATCTTAGAAGACATAGAACACCTCTACTCTTTGATCAACGAGTTGAAAGAATCCAAATACTAGTAAGGAGCTTTAAAGACGCGGTCTTCTTAAACGAAGGAGGGAGCTAGCACAAACAGTTATCAACAAACTGTTTACATGCAGTCGCGCTCACGATATCGAATTGGTAAGAAAAACCACCCAAACAGATACCATCCTTCAACAAACAAACTCGCAAAATAATAACATCCCTCGACCACCTTAGTAAACAGACCCGATAAGAACAACAAGCAAACCTGAAGGGCAATATCATTCCACGACATCCTTGTCAACGATTATCCCGATTAATCATTCAATTTTATTTTTGAATTACTGTTTTAATAAATAAAAAAAAAATTATGGAAAATTATGGAGATGGAAATCTTTATTGGGACCTTTATAATTTTTTCTGTTAAGTGGAAAAGATGTGATCCCCCAATGCTGATACACATTTGTGCCCATTTTATCGCATTTTCCATGACTTTCCGGTGATAATTGTTCGCATTCCTGTCGAATATCTTCCTTAAGGTCTGCGGTCATCTGCGGCTTGTTGGCATAAACCTGCGACTTCAAGAAGGCCCAAAGAAAGAAGTCTGGGATGGGTAAATCAGGCGACCTTGCTGCCCATGCCAAATCGCGTGTTATATTTTACTTCGTAATCAAAGATTAAATTAAAGTTGCTTTGCTTTCCAAAAAAGAAAATATTTTGCTAATTTATATATATTATTTATACGAGTATTCATATACATCACGATCTCCGGGTTATGTTTGTCAGTAAACTGTCTGCACAAGGTTATTGGTCTTGACAGCAGTCTACTTTTATGTCGGTGCAGCGCGTCAATATTTGCATTTCGGAATAGGTTTTTTTGTCCATCGTTATTTTAATTATCTCGTCTGTTAGTCTTAGGTACTTGGAAATCTCCTTTTTTGATTCTGTTGTGCGGTGGGTGGAACGAATTCGAGGGGATTGCTCTCGTCAATGTACTGGAGAAGTGTGCCCAATGCACTCTACCATAGTTGTAAGAATGCCTTTAAATATACTTATCCCACTCCAATGCAATGGTCACTGTCATACACAAAAGTGCGTAGACCGTTTATAGTTTGTTGGTTCGTACCTGACGGTTATATTCGTTTGTCGAACAATAAGAGATCCAAATACGAGCCGTGTCAGGGAAATGACGAACTGTCCATCGCCGTAAGGCCAAGTCTGTACATCATACTGTGCTGACCCCACCAATTGAATAGTAGGTTCCCTCTAGTGTTTGTTGTATTATTTCCCCAATCTCTATGTTTGGCATTGAGATCTCCGCTGATAATAAAAGGGATTTTCTCCAATTCCAGTCTCAGAAATCAGAAGAGTGTCTCGAGATTTGAGATGAATAGAGTGGATTGAGTAGCCTTAGGTGCATAAGCAGACACCATGCCTAACCGCTTTCCACTACAGGGAAGGATATACATGATGCCTGCTTCTAGCACCTGAAACCTACGCACTACACGACTGTATATTCTTTTAAAACATATACCTTTTCTTACGAAGATTGCAACGACTCCTCCTTGAGTACCTGGAGGAGGTAGGTCAGCTAACTTAGTTTCGCTTACCAAAAACACATCAGGGGTTTAGTCTCTAAGCAACTTGAAAAGTGTGGTAACATTCACTGCAAGGACCTTCAGGGTGTGCTCCGCCATGTACGTACCCATTTCGAGTGTGGGTGCGTTAGGCCCGGCAGAAGCGGGGATATTTGATCCACGCGATTAGTTTGTTCGGTAATCTGGGGTTTGCAGCTGAGTCATTGCGGCTGGATAGAGAACAAGATACTCGTAGCTAGTGTGTCAGGTACGAGATCTGGTGCCATTTGGGCGTAGGTAACTTGGGGAGTTTGTTGTTTGTGTTTGAACAGGTGGGCGCTTTACTTCAACACTTTTCTGCCGAGCCAGATTTACTCTTCTAATGTATTTAAATTTAGGACAACTCCAATAATTTGCGGTGTGCCTCCTATTCTGACAAAAAACGCAAAAGAGTTGCTTTTTTTCTAACGCTAGTTATGAATTAAAACAACCGAACTCTATGATTTCAAATTAAGACTACTTTATTCATATTGTACTTACAGTTAACAAAGTTTGCAATGCATGCAGGTGAGAATATGTTGCATTCATTGTGGCATAGGGTTACAAAATTAGTAAAAGCTGACGTAGCGTCTGCTCCCACGTTAATACAATAAATTGATGATTATGATGTTCTTATTTTGTTTTATTATTTTAACAATAATTGCTATAGTTTGACTATATGAAAACCAATCTCTTGATTGTTTGGGTACGAATGCTTCGAAGTGCGAAAGGAGCAATTGACAGGCATCTCTATTAAAAAGGTTCATTTTAGCGAAACTAAATCTACTTTGCCGCAAACTGTAGTTTTATTTTTCAGGAAAAATTGCAATGTAGAATTATTGTTCGATCAGTTCGTGCAAAACGGATATGTTTATTAAGTCGCATTGGCTGGAGTTATTATTTTTATATTAAGAAGGTGCGCGATGCATTCTCCAATCTAATTGACTTGTGGTTATTTAAAAGTTTGGCAATTATACATGCCTTTGATCTTTGTGCATTTTTATTTGGCATTGGATTTACGAGTATGTAGGTGTGAGAAGGTATATATATGTATAGTAGGTATATTGATTTCTGCAATAGGCTTAGGTGTTTAATTATTTTATAGTGAAACCTTTCAATAGGACTATTAGAGTTAGGGTTGAGTAGAGTTGTGTAGTGAATATTTATTTTATGTAACAGCAAAGTATTATCTTTGATGTTTTGTGGTGACTAAAGAAGGTAATAAAGGCCCTGGTCTCGTGTATTGCCGTAAGCGCATCTATAGGGTATGCTTGTGCATATTTTGAAAATGTATCTATTAAAGTTATTAACTATTAAATCTATTGAAGAAATTGTTGGGATTTGGTAGTGAACGTATCTGCATGTATAATTTCAAAAGGCGTACTCGGAGGGCTAGGGTTATTTGAAATTTCTTTTTTAGAGGGCTTGGTCGTACTTCATTCTTTCACATAGTAAAAAATTATTAATAAATCTGGTTACACTGCTTCGAGTGTTTGGCAAATAGTAGAAAAGTTTAATTTCACTTCCGGTATCAATTATACCGCGATGATTTGTAACACCTCCATTAATTTTTCTAACTACATTATTTTGGGATTGTTCGTTTTGGATATATTCTAGAACTTTATTGAAAATAACTAAGTTCAAGGCAGAGTTTTTAAATGTATTACTAAGAATTATAGTAAATCGAAATGGGTTGGGTTATTAAGAGTTTTGTATACATTTAAAAGCATTGAATGTATTTTGTTTCGAGAGTAATTTTGGAACCCGTTTTTAAGCATATAGCGGACGCATTCTTTAGACCAATTGGCATTCTTAGGAATTCAAAGTGACCATTTTCAACATTAAAAGTGATCTTTTGAATATCATCTGGGTGCATTTTAATTTGAAGAAATCCATTTGTCAAATCTATTGTGGAAAAGTAATTGCATTTTTTAAGTTTATATAGCACATCAGTTATATTCGGGTATATATCTGTCGGATATTGTCGGGTATAAGCATCTGCTTAGATAAGAAAACCAATCACATAGTATACTAATGTACTGATAAACAAAGAACGAAGAAAAGATTCGAATATGGAGATGGAGCTGTAATGCGCAAATTAAGGCCCCTTAAACATATAGTTTAAAAATAATAATAAACCAGACGTCGGCGATGGCGATGGCGCGATAGTTAGCTCATTGGTTCCTAGCTGGGTCACCAACAATTTTTCAAATCGCCATCACCCTTTCGGCGGGCAATGGCAAACTCCCGAAAGTAAAATCGCCTACGAAAAAGCTTCTAAGGAGTGCCGTTCGGACTCGACGATAAACCGTAGGCTCCGCTTAGATGTGACAAAAAAGACAACATGAGCAACACAAATGAATGTCAAGAAGCTAGGACATGGCCCATGCCGGGCTGCTAGCGCCACAGTGTTTTTTTTAGATGTCGGAGTCTTGTACGCAGCAAAGGCACAACTGCCTAGATAAGAAGAAGTATTTCACACTGAATGAAGTTTACACATGATTCACCAAAGCAGCATCTGCTTAGATAAGAAAACGAAACACATAGTATACTAATGTATTGATAAACTAAGAACGAAGAAAAGATTGCATTTTAAGGAGATAAATATGAGAAAGGAGCACGTAGTCAGGCAGTGTTAAACTTCATCAACCGAGACCACATTTCGGATCTTACATTTTATAATTAAGTTATTTAAAATTGTGTTAAGGAACGGTAATTAGTTAAATAAAACTAATAAACAGGATCATCGATCCTTCAAAGAATTTTTTTTTTAAATTCTGAAATTTACGCAGGTATATAACTGGAGATCCTCCCAGAATATAAATATGTTGTTTATTTTCGCGGAGCAGACCGAGTAAGAGTCGGGAATCAGATCCACATAGTCGCACCCATCAAACGTTCCTTCGTATGAAGCAACCTAAATAAAAATATTGTACATAGTATCCAAAGTAAAAGTGAGATTTTAAGCGAACAAAAAAATTTAGGAAACGAAACCTAGTAGTGAAATAACAAGCTTATGAAAAGTTTTAAGAAAAGAAAAAATTTACTCGATCAGTGAAAGTGAAAATAAAGAAGCAGTCATTAAGATGGCAGAACCAGTAGGTTTAGCAGCACTAGTAGGAAGAGTTGCACAAATGGAATCATATTGCACGAATTAATACACGACGTTCCCTTGGCATGAAAAAAATTTATATTTATTTCAAACTTCACAAAAATCCAAAAAATAATAAACAAATTTGCTTTCATTGAGCTTAAATTTATGGTTCACAGAAAATGAAGAATTTAGGAATTTAGTCCCCACACGTTTTACCTATTGATAATTAAGCACAATTTTAAAGTACAAACAATTGTGAAACAAGAGAATACATGAGAATAGTATGTATGTATATATTAATATGTTGCTGTACATGACTCCTCCCGCCTTAGATGGGGCGAGTCCGGCTGTTGTTACAGGATTTTTCATGAGCTGGAGCTTCTGGATTTTTATTATCTGTTTGTTGACTGGAGGATGCATGGTTCCGCGGGAACTCCCTTGTAAAGTTAATCAGGTGCACAATTATCAGCATGATAATTACCAAAACACACATGAGAAGTGAATAATTTTGTTGTTGGTTAGTGTTTTCAGTCAGGGTGTTGGTTAAGTTGTCTGGTGTTAGTCTACTGGTGTTCAATCGATCAATGAGAAAATAAAAACTTATATTAGTGAATATTGAAGATATAATTTTATTTTATCCCAAAATAAATTTGCGTTTATACACTACGTTGTTTAAGGTTATATCGCATTCTTCATAGTGCAGTAAAAGCGTTCCTGATATCAACTTCATCTCGATTTCACATGTGGAGGACATTCGTATGTTGGGAGAGTTTACTAAAAGTACTCGTAATTTGATTAAATGGGTGACTTTGAACAGGGTGAAGGGTTCTTCGAATAGGATTGGTAATTTAATAATAAATATGACATTCTTGTGGTTGTAGTAGGCTTGTAGACCCAAGAACTCATATATTTGTTCATAACTTAATTTTTTGTAAATGGTTCGTTAATATTTCAATTTTGTAGCTAGTTTGATAAATATATTGCATATATTGAAAATTTTCTTGTTCGGTACGAATTCTCTGGAACAATGCTAATTGGAACTTAATTAAATAATCTTCCAAGTCCTTCTGTTGTGAATTTATATGTTTCGTTATTATACTAAACCTTTCTATCATTTGATTATTTATCTGTTTTGTAATTTCTTTGTTCATGTCATGTTGATTATTTTGTAATAGTTTAATGACGTTATTTATTTGTATAGCATCATTGTGGTCCATGTTCCCTGTGAAAATTTTTAATTAAAGATCCTATTCCGTTGATAAAGCCTCTTCTATTTCGGTATCGGGGTAGGAGTGTAAGGAATTTATTTTCTAGTTCCCTAAATTTCATATTTGTGACTTCTTTCATTGGACCAAGGTTTCTATTTCAATTAATAAGTTCTACAGATCTTCTGATGTTGCTTACATTTTCTTCATAAGCTGTCAAGTTTATGATGTGTATGAATTTTGAATGTGTGTTAATTAACCGTGCTGGGCCTAATTTCATGGGAAGAAGGCCTTGACTCTTCGAGAGGTCTTAAATTTCGATTCGTTGACACGTGTCCTGTGTAAACCTAAAATTTGCGTTTCTTAATTAATTTAATTTATTTTTATGAGCTCTCCTATTATTTTTGGCTAGTACAGTTACTTTATTTTCGGTCACTACCTGTAATTTCTTTAGATAGTTATTTTATTTCTTCTACTATTATATTTGTATTATTATTATATATTTGAAATCTTTCAACAGGAGAATTACCTGTAGAGTTTTGGGGGGTAGTTATATGTAATTGAATTTGCCTTAAAGAACTGATTATATTGATACTATTGCGTGCAGTTAAGATATACTATAAGCAGAAGCGAATTTTGATAATTTGTCGATTATTGTAAGTATTTGTATATTGTGAATACTGTAAATATCTATATGCAAAATATCGAGAGATTTATTTGGAATTTCAGAAATTTCATATATTATTTTCGGGGGATGCCTATCATACTTTAGTTTGCATTTCTCACAGTTGTTAATAATTTTGGTTATTTCCTCTTTCATTTTTGGGAGATAATATGTTTTATGCAGGTGATTAAAGGTTTCATTAATACCGCGGTGGTTGCTGTCTATGCGATTCTTATTTATAATGGCATCCCTTTGATCAGTATTAGTGATGTCATTTAGTTTTTCCATACATCGTATTAATTTAAACAACTTACCATTGGCAAAATATTTGGAGAATACTTCCTAAACTATTTTGAAAGTATCATCATCTGTATAAATGGCTGTTAATTTATTGGGGTTAAGATATTACTTAAAAATTGATACAACTACATTTTTTTGTGAAGATCAGGTTGCCTAAATATACGTCTACGTTTTGTTTCAAAGGGGATGTTATAGAAATTAAACTTTTATTAAGTTTTTTTCTTTAAAAAAAACAACTTTATTCTTCAAAAAAAAAAAAACTTTATTCTTTCAAAGTCAAACTTAAACTGATTTACATTTTCAAACTTAATTCTAAAGTAAACTACACTTAGCCTATTGTATCATCATCAGGTGTCACTCAACCTGTTGTCGATTCGCGATTCCACTGACTCTGCGCTGACAGAAAACCAATGCTCGTGTGCATTGTTCCCACGAATGCTTTTTGTGCTGATTAGGTATTGTTCCCATGGGAATATTATTTGTGAGTTTTAGGTTTTAGCTTACGCGTCGTTAACTCCTCCCTTCTTAAGATAATGCGTCCACGCATTGTTTACATAATATTATAAAGGCTGGGATATCTTTGGAGGGATTTTGGAAGGTCAGCCTCTCTTTGGTTTGTTATCGTTACCACAGGTGGCATTGGCATCACGTTAACGGGGAGAGTTCTAAATTTCATATTGTATCCTATTGCTGTCATTACTAAGAACACGACTGCGAGGATTGCGTATGTTGTTATCTGGTGCAGGTCTTTCTCTATCTGTATCTTAGCAAGATGTTGCGTATTTCTTGTATGTAACTTTGTCATCAATTCTAAGGAAAGTACTTCTTCAACAGCTAGGTCTTCAGACGGTGGGTGTATTGTTGGTGGTAAGGCTTGAACATTCATGATTTTCTGGGCGCCGTACCGTTGGTTATTGATTATTACGGTATCGTTGGAAAATTTGACGACACAGTTTCCTCTTAGCGTTTGGGTTTTGTTGTTAGCTTCTACAGTGCCATTGAATCGGTTGAGAATGACAAGTCCTGGCGATATTTCTTCTACCGGAGGAATGTGTTGGCTGTTTGTTGCATTGCATGATGCATTTCTATTTTCTACTAAGCCTGCTACACAATTATTATGACTTAAATCTAATAAATTTGAGCGTTTACAGAATCACATTTCTTCAATTTTCTTACAGCTACTTAATATTCCATATATTTTTTTTATTTTTCTTTAATACTCGTATATTACTATTTGAAATTTTGTTTATTAACCATTCTTTTTCTTTATTGGGATTAAAATTAGTTGTTCATAAATTTTTTTTTTTGTTTTTCGAATGCTAATTATGTAAAGTAATTTATTAAAATTAGAGGCGATTTTTACGTCTGCAAATTTAATTGCTTGCTCTACATTTGAATATGGCAAGACATCTCCACCAATTTCTCTTATACTCGTAATAACATTTAGTTCGTTCTTAGACAATATTTTCTTTAGCTAATTCTATTGCGTATATTATACTGATAAATTCTTCCTTTATTAGTTTAATTTTAAACAAGTATATAATATTATATTGGTATTCTATAGTACTATCTTTTTTCAGTGTATTAATTATTTCATTAGTTACATTAGTGAGTGTGTTAATTCTTTTTTTATATTCTTCATTGATTGTAATTTGATTGTTATTATTTTCAGTTATATTATTAATTTTATTACTAATTTATTTACGATTGTAAAGTCTTCGTGGTCGGGTGTTCCCGCTATCCACTTCCAACCTGTACCTATGAAATCTAAGGATCTTTTTGTTTTACTATTACTAATTTTTAAATTTTAAATAATATCCTTTATCTGTTCTAGTCCATGGTGGATAATAGGAAAATATGGATTGGTTTTGGGGACTCTGTTTGTAAAATGAAGTTTGCGCATGGAGTTATTTCAATCGTGTATATAAACTTAATGTTGCCTTCTGCAATCTTGGCCATTCCGTTGTTAAGGATGATGATTGGGGAGTTGCAGTAGTCGAGAATGTTAACATCTCCTTGGACGAATTTTATTAAAAACCTGTGGAATATGAAAAAGGAAAAGTGAGGATGGGATCTGGGTTAATTTCTTATGTTTGATTTGTGCACTATTTTGCCGGATTCTGTTAACACGGTTGTAGATTTATTTGGTTAACCTTTTCTTTTTTATATCTTGGCGATAATTTAGAACCTAGTCTTTTATTTACTTTTATGTAGATGGCCTCTCCAGGGGAGTAATCTTTCATGATAGATCTATTTTTGATATGAAATGCCAGATCAGCCTCCTGTTTTACTCGTAATTTATCTATGTTTCTCAACCGTGACTCCTCGATTTGTGCTGGGTTTTCGGTGTTTTTGCTGAAAAATATGTCGACAGGCCTTTTATTTGTGACTGAATGAACAGAGAAATTACAAGCATTAATGGCTAGTTCCAAGAGTTCCGTAAAGGATTCATAAATCTTTTCCGATTTAAGACATCTCATTATCTCGGCGAGTGTAGGGTGAAATCGCTCTACCTGACCATTAGATGTGCTTGTATAAGGAGGTGTTGTAAATACTTGAATTCCAAGCTCATTTTCTAGCATTAACAGTATTGAGGATGAATTAAAAGATTTTTCATTATCACAAACTATCATTTTAGGTAGGCCGTAACTAAACACAATTTCCCTTATTGGTTGTCTTATATCTTCTATAGCTTTAGTTTAGACTTTATTATTTTTGTTAGAGCATATTTAGAAAATTTATCGATGGCGGTAATAACTAGTTTGCCTTCCATAGAGAAAACATTTATAGTTCTTATTCCTTCTTTAATAACAGTAGTACATGAAAGTTTGTTATTGGGAGCATCGAATAAATTGGGAAATTTACTTACTATAAACTGGATATCAGATTTCTGTTTGCTTGACATGTGGTTTGTTCTACTGTTAATGGTATTGACGGATTGTGCAAATAGTTGTTTGATTCTAACTTCAACGCATTCATTAAGAATCATCTAATTGTCTTTTATATGAATGATAGCTGAAAGATCCTTCAGACTATCATTTCCGAGGATAGCATGAAAAGATTTCAGTTCTGACATCAGAAAAAATTTAATTTTGATATTATTAAGGCCAAAAAGATTTAAAAAGGTGTGTTGGGAGACTTTAATATTTCCGCCAATGGAGTTTGCGAAAAATGGTTTTTCGTTAGGAAGGGGATTTGAAATGAGGCTAGATTGAATATAATTTTTATTCGACCCGAAGTCGATTAAAAATTTTAATACCGTTCCGCTCTTCGTCTTACATTCGAAATATGGAAGAGAGGAAGAACTCAGCCTAAAAAATGGAAATAGTTAAACTCTGGAAGTTGGTCATCGTCTGTATACTCTTGAAGAGTCTGCTCGTTGCTGATTTTGTGGTTGCGAAGGTTGATGATGTCGTCTTTGTGAAGCTTGAGGTGGTGGATGGTTCATTTTCCTGACGTTGTTATTTGTTGCCACCGCGTATTGTGTTTGAAATGTTTGATTTTCGAGTTTCAGGCATAGATGAAGTGCCTGAGGTAGATTTACAGGCTCTCGGATACCGAGGAGTATAGGCAAATCACCTCTTAAGCCTCGAATGTCCCTGTAGGTATGCATCAGTAAGTATAGGGCTTCCCCACCGATATCCATTGAGGATATTTTATTCAGGATTAACGAAAGGTTTGAATATACCTCCTGATAGAAGTTCTGGATTGAGGAATTACCTTGTACTAGTGATGTCATCTGGTATTCTAATGTTCCTAAGTCTCTCTTATCTGCGTAGTGCAGTGTGAGGCACCTAGAAATATTATCCCAGTTTAATGAGGTGTTATAGGGTTCAAGAACGTGGTCCGGATGACCAACAATCTTGTTTCTAATAACATTTATGATTCCAAAATATTTTGGAGATCCTTTAATGGGATCATAGATCCTAAGGATTCTCTCCACGCTTTTACGCCACAAACTTAATTCTTCCGGTTGTCCGGAGAATTCTCGAAGACATCTAACCACGTCTGGTATTTTATCGAGCTCGGATATATTTGCTCGTTGGTCTGCGTTTATTGATCAGAGTTAGAGTTCATAATCGACTGAATTATATTCCTACCTTCAGTTTGCAATGTTTGGGTAACAATATAAGTAATGAGGGCCTGGAGAGCTGGGGTTGAGACAGGTCGTTCGTTACCAAGATTGGGGTTTTGATTGTGGACCAGAGGACGAATAAGGTTGGGGTTCACCATTATTAGAAACAGAAAATTTACGAATTAGATATGCAAAAAGGGCAACAAGAAAAATATTTAGAAGTCCTTAGATTTCAAAAATACTGCTTTTATAGACACACTTTTTAGTTAAAGAATTCTTACTTATCTATTTCACTTAGTTTCAAGTATTAAAACTGCAAAAGATAAAAAAAAAATTTAAAACAATATTTTTTTTTTTTTTTAATTTCTTAGATTTTAACAATATTATATAATTTCATTAACACACTTTTTGATTCTTATTTTCACTTTATTTTGGTTTTCTTAAATTATAGCTGGAAATGATATGTCTTAAAATTGAACTTACAACACTAAGATTTGCAGGCATGCCATCCAGTCTTGTTGCGTGGTTGTGGTGCGGCTGGCGGTCAACGCTTCTTGTTCCTTCGTCGGACGAGTGTTTGGCTGCCGACGACTACTAAGGGCCCCTTGTGATAGTCTTTATTTTTTTCACTTTCACCACACACGCGGGGGAGCCACAGGAGTTTCGAAAATTAAATTATTAGTTTACCGGAGAGAATTACACGTGTAAAAACTATTGCGAACTACTTGAGGACCTTTTTAACAAATTTTTCCGCGATACTATACTATACTATCCTATACTATACTATATGAGGACAATACCGAATTGAAACTTTCTCCTGTGGTCCCTGCTCGGGCGCAAATTAAATTTTTATTAAGTTTTTTTCTTTAAAAAGAAAACAACTTTATTCTTTCAAAGTCAAACTTAATTTGATTTACATTTTCAAACTTAATTCTAAAGTAAACTACACTTAGCCGATTGTTGTCGATTCGCGATTCCACTGACCCAGATGCTGCGTTGACAGAAAACCAATGCTCGTGTGCATTGTTTCCACGAATGCTTTTTGTGCTGATTAGGTATTGTTCCCATGGCAATATTATTTGTGAGTTTTAGGTTTTAGCTTACTAAGCTAGCTAGCTAGCTAAGCAGTTTAAAGTTTTTAGCTTAACAATGCAATTTGTTTTGTTCAAAACCAACTGTTCCGTTATATCTTTTCGGGGTCTTTCGGAAATATATATTCCGTCATCGAGATTTTTATGGGCAGACTGAATGGTAGACAGGCTTAAACTGTTTTCTAAATCATTGGCGTTGTTTTGTACTGATAAATTGGAATTTGTATGAGAATCTGCATCAGCAGATGACTGATTAAGATTAATTTCGGTACGACTGAGTACGTCGGCATTTGTATTGGCTTTGCCTTTCTTATATACTATCTCGTAATCGAATTCCTCTAATCTTAATCGCCATCTAACTAATTTCGAATTGGGATATTTTAGTGAAAATAGCCAGTTGAGGGGTTTATGGTCAGTTATGATTTTAAGCTTTCGACCAAAAAGATATGGGCGGAAATATTTAGTTCGTCATAATATCGGTCGTCAAATTAAAACTTTTACTAAAATTGGGGTACTGTAATAGTGGATCATTGCTTAATATATCATTACAATGTTCAAAACATTTAACATAGCGTTCGTTAAGGTTTATGCTTTTTGCTTTATTTAAGCATTCAGTTAAGGGTTTTGTTATATTCGCAAAATCCTTAATAAATTTTTTATAATAACTCAGCAAGCCAAGGAAGGATTTTATCTCCTTTTGAGTATTGGGTATCGGATAATTTTTTATGTCATGAATTTTACTGGGATTGGGTCTTACGCCATCTGGTGTAACAATGTGACCAAGAAACTCTACTTATTTATGTAAAAATTCTGACTTGTTTAATTGAATTGAATGCGCGTAATTTGGAAGAGACCTTTGTCAAATTTTCAATTTGCTCTTGCAGTAAGGTTGAGAAAACGATAATATCGTCCATATATACTAAGCACACTTTGCCTTGTAAATCACTTAAAATATTGTGCATTATCCTCTGAAAAGTTGACGGAGCATTCTTGGGTCCAAACGGCATTCGAATGTACTCATAATGTCCATGATCAACCGTGAATGCAGTTGTTTGCACGTCTCTGGGGTCTACCTCGATCTGGTGGAAGCCCGAAGCTAGATTGTAAAATACATGCATACTTCCGTTATATTAGGCTAAGTATATCGATCGTCTATCGTTTTCTCATTAACTTTACGATAGTCTACAACAAGTCTCCATTTCTGAACGCCTGATTCGTCCCGCTTTTTGGGTACGATCCATATGGGATCCCCATGGAGTGGGAATAGATAAGCCTTATTATACCTCACTGCAATAGGTTAAGAATTTGAGACTGTACCTACTTCGGTTTTATGTATCTCCGGGTATCGATAGGACTTTGTGTATATTGGAATGTCGTCTTTTGTTTGTCCTTCTATAACAAAATATCATCAAAGTTCTTGCACAACCTTAAAATCAATTTTATTTCTTCACTATTAAGGTGATCGATTCGGTTTAATTTAGTTATGTCGGTTTCAGATAAAAGTTCAATTTGATCGTCAGTCTGATAAATATTTATATTATTAAATTGAAGTTTTGAAATTTTTCGACTTTTATCGGTTGCTCTACAAATAATTTTTGTCCTATATTAGAGTTGTTTGAAACCTCTAATTGACGGAAACATTGTTCAGATTTATATATGCCTTTAGGTATTTCTAGAAAATTATTTATTTTTGTTGGCTTGATGTATATTTCACCATTTTGGATATCAACCGGTAGTTTAACTAGCATTTTTGATCTTACTGATATCATATAGATTTTTGACATTTAATTGGGTTTAAGGAAAAGGGAATAGCTGCACTTTGAGTTTTTAATATTTTATTTTGAAGATCTATTGAAGCATTTAACTTCGCTAAGGTTTCCAATCCTATCAGGCCATCAAAATAGTTGTGAAATTTAAACAAAACAAATGTAAATGGTTCATTTGAATTGAATTCGGAGAATGCCTGAATCGTGTTTTGAGGATCTGTGAGTTCTGGGTTTATAAAATTGGAAGAGGCCCCGATATCTAAAAGAAATTTTTGTGGCCGACCAATCCAAATCCAATCCAAATTAGGTTGGTGGTCATAGTATCCATCAAGATACACATATGTATGTGGGATATTCCTCCCCATAATTTTCTTGGTTTTGTGAAAAGCTGTGAACTTCTCTTATAATTTATCTGGGATTTTGTATTAAATTGTTTCCTTGATGGGATTATTGGGCTTGTACTGGTTTCGGAAGAGTTTTAGCATTACCGCTAGCTTTTTCCATTGGAATTGGACATTGTTGTTGGTGCTGCTGCTGATGGGGAAACTGAAGACGGGTTATTTGCTGTGAGTGCCTTATTTGCGGTTGATAAGATTGAGACAGTCTAAACTGGGGCAAGTATTGAAGAAAGCAGTTATGTTGGTGTCTAATTGGTTGGTTTGGTTGATTTTGTGGTAGTTGTTGCGTCTGGCTGGGGACTAGTAGTGGGTTTGGTAAAACCGAAGATTGTGTGTGGGTTGGTATTTTTTAAATAATATGCAGTTTGCTCTTTTATGCAATAATTTAATGCCTCCACTAAAGTTGCCGGTCTCATGGCTCTTATAGTTGAGCCCAATGGTTCTTTTAAACTTATAAGGAATGTATTTAAACATATGTCTGAATACAGCGTTTTTTGCATTTATTACAGCTATTTGTTTTTCATTGTTCACAACAGCTCAATGATCTTTAAGTAAAAATTCTCAACAGTATCATTGTCTTGTCGCAACCCATGCAAACCTCGATTCAAGGATGATTCGTTCCGCTTGTCAGAATAGTACAAAAATAAATTATTTCTTATTTGCTCCCCTTCTGTCGGAGTTCCGTACATATTTAATACCTCATTGGCCTGGCCAATGATTTTATTCCTAATAGCTCGTAGTATAATGGTAACATGTAAAGTGCTGTCTAGCTAAGGCATAAACTTTAAAATTTCCTCTACGTTATTTATAAAGTCGTAAAGAGAACGGGGGTTACCGTCAAAATGAGGCAGATCTTTAACGGCATCTGGTATACGTAAGCCATTAAATATATTATTGATATATAAACTATTAAATTGACTACTTCTAGAGTTCCTATTAACAACGTTTGTAACTACGTTAGCGTTTACGTTTGAGATTGAACTATCTGAATTCATTTTAGCAAGATTTTGAAAACTAGTTTTTACTATTTTACTGAGTATTGGAAAATTATTTGTCACTGGGAATTCGTACTGATTCGATTCTAAAGGTGTTAAATTGTATTAAAATTCGTCAAATCTATAAACTAATGGTAAACAATATGGTTCTTGAATCTACTTATTCTGATTCTACTTATTCTACTTTTGGGCATAAGGATTGTGAAGTATATAGGATGAACAAAGGAACGAACGTTAACCAATTAAAAGACTTACATGCAAATGAATATAATAATCATCCTTATGTAGCCGTTGGTCCCAGGAATTAAAGACTTGAAAACCACCAGGAGGCAGGATCTGCAGACTTCTTGGACACGATGAACCTTCGTTATAATCACACCTGCATAAATGGAAAACACTTTCTCAAATAACGATTGCCGTCGTTACAAATGCACTTGTAATCTCCAAGACCCTTTGCACAGTTTTAAATGTTCACACACTAACCACAGGAATAGTTCCTTAAATAACGATAAACCATTGTTACTGGTAGTGAATATTCATTTAATTTATCATTCCCGTATTCCGATTAAGTTAAAATAGATACAACTTGTATCCTACCGACTGTGCCAATTAATACACGACGTTCCTTTGGAATAAAAAAAATTAATCTTTATCCATACTTCACAAAAATCCAAAAAATAATAACCAAATTTGCGAACAAGCCTTTTTTCGATATTGAAAATGAACGAATTTTTCTTCTATATGTCTACCCTCACTTATTCAAGAGTGTGTGAAATTGTTTGCTCAAAAATCCAATTATAATATCTGAAGATATTGTTTCATGGGGAGTCCTTGTCAAACCTTTTGAACAGGATTCCAAGAACATCTTTCAAGTGCGCTTTAAGCTATCCAAGAGTCATATAAACCCGAACAACTTTGAAAAATTGTCAGTTAAATGTGCTACCCAAGTTTTTAGTTCTAATGTTGCTGCTGGAGTCCTCAAGGCAATGTCAGCAAATTGTTTTAAAACTAAAGCCGATAAGAAGATTGCTGCCTTAAGGGCAGCCTTTTTAAGCAAAATGAATGATCTTTTCGAAAGCTTCAACAGTTACAGTTTAATACAAGAAACCCTAATCGACACCCTTTTTCACTACACAGCGAGACTCTTCAGTTCATTAAATCTGCTAGGCAGTTTTTTTTTTTTTATAATTTACGCGCGCCTCAAGGGGTTTTATAATACCCTTTAACTGTCGCCAGGGCGCGGGCGGAAATGTAGAAGGAGGAGAAAGGAAAGTTGTTGTGGTGTAGTGGTTTGAAACTCAGGTGTGTTTGATTTCGATATTCACTCCAGGGGTGGGAGTGATTCGAACCTTGAACGTCCGAGTGAGAAGCGATGGCTGGTACCACTACACCACGGCCACCCCCGGATATCGTTATGGGAATCTACCGGTAAGATAAAGAAGCCATATTGTGAAAACTGCACTCTGTTCATGTCAACAGACAAATTTCGAGAACAAGCTCTGTTATTAAAATTACGAGCTTATAACACTTATGACACATCATCCGAATTTGGCAAGTTGACTGTTCCTTCTCTAGCATTTGAAGCTTATGTCAAAAGTATGCAAACACTTTTTGAAAGCAAATTTCCAGAAATACGATACGAAGAACCCTTGATTGAAGCTTCTTTTTTTTATTAATGGATAGTTAGGTACTATTTATTTTATGAATATTTTTATTTGCTTAGTACTTATTAAAGATCAAGGACTATGCGTACAGGGGACACCGTAAAAAAAAGCGTTTTTTATTCTACCTCATTGGGTGACGTGGAAAAGAATATTTGAATTATAGTTGTAGGAATCGGTTGTAGATAGGTACAAACTATATATGTAGGTACATACGGTCTTCGGCGATCGTCCCGTGTTATTCTATTCCATAATGAAATAAATTAAATGTAATTTTGTTTCCGAATAAAATCTTTTTTGGTCTTTAATTTTATCGTAAGCGCCACAGACTTTTTCACAAAGTTGAGAGCATGATAGCGAAATATCGCAAACGAAAAAAACTGCTTTCATTCCTTAAGAAAAATATCTCAATTAATGTCATCGAATTTTATTGGCCCAGACATGATTAAAACCAGAAAAAGCCCTATACAGAAAAAAAAACGTTTCCAGTAAAATTAATCATTTGTTGCTTACGATAAATTTGCGGAAAGGTCTCCAAATATTAATTTCTGATAAAGGCTGTCATTTTCATATACATACTATATATTCTAAGGCACAGTTCTTGTCATTTAATCAGTTTCTTTACTCATTACCTTAGCAAAGTCATTCACTCTACGTAAAATGTGGATTAAAATTCAGAGTGGAATGGAAACCTAAAACAGGTTTCGTTGACTTTGTTTGCACTCGTCACTCACTCATCCTGTCATTTTAACTCCATTCTCAGAGAGTAATTACATTTTTGTTTGCTTGTGATAAATGAGAGCTCGCCACCTAGGCGGTCAAAGTGGATACCAAAAAATATCGCTTGATGATACTACTATTAGTTTTATATACAATGGTTAAAGTAAAAAATTGTCAAAACTATTAAGGAAAAAATATTTGTGAAGAAAATATTGAAAGAGAAGAATGCATAATTGTATAAACAAATATAAAAATCATAAAACAAATAACGAACCCATAAATAATGTGAAATAATTCACATATGAAAATATTGTAAACATACTCGTAGATGGGAAAGATTATAAAACTATTGATAGAACTATTAAATAGTAGATAATAGCAAGAAAACATAATGATAAATTTTATAAAAACAGAAGAACTATATGCATTTAATAATATTGATAGTCTAAACAAAATAACGATTCCATTTGTGCGCACCAAAAGCGCATCTGCCTAGATAAGAAAATGTATTTCACACCAAATGATGTTTGCACAAAACACCAAAGAAGCATCTGCTTAGATAAGAAAACCAAACATATACAGGGTGAGTTTTTTTAACTTGAGACATCCAAATTACACGAAAAATACGCGATATCGCGAAAAATGTTTCAGACAAAAGTCACAAGGTTCTGAAGGGGACATTAGATGGTGACCAGTTTGACCTTGAGACCCATTTTCAAGGTCAAACGAAGGTCACTTTTGATTTTTCAAATCATAATTCCTGATTTTCATTCCTCAGTCGAGACCCCCTTTTCTTCGCCAAAGTGTTATTCTCTGATGAGTCGACTTTCACCAATCACGGTGCGGTCAATCGACATAATATGCATTACTGGGCTACCGAAAACCCTTTTTGGTTGCGACAAGTTGAACGCCAACACCCTTGGAATGTTAATGTTTGGGCGGGAATTATTGGGGATAAATTATTGGGTCCATATTTTATTGAAGGCAACTTAAATGGCGAAAAGAATGCAAACTTCTTGCGGGACCATCTTCCAGTATTGCAAGAAGAACTGCCATTGGAGTTGCGACAAATAATGTGGTTTCAACATGATGGCTATCCAGCTCATTATTCCCAAGTAGCCCGTGGCATATTAAACAATGTTTACCATCAACGATGGATCGGACGAGGGGGTCCGAGGCAATGGCCTGCTAGATCACCTGATCTTACGTCACTTGATTTCTTCCTGTGGGGCTAATTAAAAAGTGAGGTTTACAGAAAAAAGCCAACAACACGTGAGAACATGAAAAGACTAATAACTGAAGCTTGCCGGAAGATTACGCCAGAAATACTTCTCAATTGTGTTGAAGCGATGACGGACCAAATACCGCTGTCAGGCAGAATAAACCTTTGAACCTGGACGATGATGACCAACAATTCCGTCCACCAGACCTGGATGAAGTGAAGATAGCCATGTCGAAGCTTAAGTCTAACAAAGCTGCTGGAGCGGATGGCGATGACTTGGTAATGAGCAGACACCAACTCATCTGTAAAATATGGTCGGACGAAAGTACACCCGATGAATGGAACCTCAGTATTGTTTGTTCGATTCTCAAGAAAGGAGACCCTCTGAACTGCGCCAACTACAGAGGCATCAGTCTCCTTAACATCGCATGCAAGATCTTATCCGCCGTATTGTGTGAACGCCTGAAGCCGTTTGTCAACAACCTGATAGGTCCATATCAGTGTGGCTTCAGGCCAGGAAAGTCCACCATCGACCAGATATTCACACTACGGCAGATCTTGGAGAAGACCCATGAGCTTCAGATCGATACCCACCACCTATTCATCGAATTTAAGGCCGCGTATGACAGCATCTATAGAGACGAGCTATATAGAGCAATGTCTAGTTTTGGCATCCCTGCCAAACTCGTCTGTCTGTGCAGGAGAACCTCAGCCAACTGATCGTGCGGAACTGGAGACAGCTAGCCAGGGATCGAGCTAGCTGGAGAAGCTTGTTGACTGAGGCCCAGGTCCACCCCGGACTGTAGCGCCACCTAAAGTAAGTAAGTAAGACTCAAAGTACATATAGGTAATGTGATGTGTTAATTTTACGCTAAAAAGAAAACGAATTTTGCACGAGGCTCTTTTTATTCCAGTTCCTATTTTCTTTATTCTTTTGGGTCCTTCATAAAAAGACTGTCTGATTTGTTTTTACACTGAACTGTTGTCCATAAAAATTAGAGGTGTATACACATTGATTACAAGTAAAGGTGTATGTACATTGCTTACAACTCGGCTGTCCTGACAAGGATCGACCTCAATTCTAGTTTACATCATCATTATTATTTTTTGGAGACATGGGTCTTATGTCAAATTTAAGAAGTGTTACTCTAGGGGCCTCAGTCATACAGTCAAGGGATGGTTTTAACCATAACTTTTCTTTAAATGCTTTTAATATACCGTCGTAAGGTAGTTGAGTTATTTGACGTCCGTTAATGTCTCTAATGACATATCGATCATCCGGTAAAAATTTGTGAATAACATATGGACCTCGAAATCGCTGAATATGTTTTTTGGCGTTGCCCCCCCCCCCCCCCCCCCCCCTTATCTATATTCTTTATCGCGACATAATCACCCACTGCAAACTCTCGTGCTGGTCTATGATGCGATGCGAATTGTCTTGAATTGACTTCTTGTGTCTTACAAATGTTTTTATATGCTTCTTCCCTTTCTTTTGACAAATCTATCTCAGACGTATCGTCAATTTCGTCAAGGTATTCCGTAAGCTCATCAACAATGGGACCACGTTGTTCAACCCTGAACAGAAGTACCGAAGGGCTGTTTTTTGTATTTGGTTCACCCAATCTGAATGGCTAATTGGTTCGGAAAGTTTGCTGAGCATAGGGCTTAAGACACGGTGCGTTCAGTTTGGCCATTTTCACGTGGCGAAGAAGTAGCATTTTGGACATGTTTGATATTATTTGATTTTACAAATTGTTCAAATTCAGAAGAAGTGAAACAGGGTCCCCGGTCTACTATACTACTACTACTAAACTACTACTACAAAATGGGAAATAATAATTTTTCAATGCAGCACAATTCACGAGCGTTTTTATTTGCCGTCGGATATAACTTAATATGCCTGGTAAATGCATCAGTAACAGCCAGAAGGTATTTTTTCTTTGAATTGATTGACGGAAGGGGACCCAAATGGTCAATATGAATTGTACGATATGAATTCACGATAAGGTGTTGGCCGACCGAAGATTGAAAGTGCGAGAGATTGTGGAAGCCGTAGGGATCTCGCATGGCTCAGTGGTTTCAATTTTGAATGATAAATGGGCATGAGAAAGCTTTCCGCAAGATGGGTGCCGCGTTTGCTCACAGTCGACCACAAACGCAATCGTGTAACAAATGGCAAAAATCCATGAATTGGGCTATGAATTGCTCCCTCATCCACCCTATTCTCCAGATTTGGCTCCGAGCGACTACTTCTTGTTCCCAAACCTGAAGAAATGGCTTGGTGGAAAAAGATTTGACTCCAATGATGAAGTCATCTCGCAAACAAAGGCCTATTTTGAGGACCTCGACAAATCATTTTTTATGGAAGGGATAAAAAAATTGGAGAAGCGTTGGACAAAGTGTATAGAGCTCAAGGGCGACTAAGTTGAAAAATAAAATTATTTTTTTATCAAAAAATCTGTGTTTTAATCCAAAAGTCACGGACTTATTTACCCGCCCTCGTACCAAAAAAAAGGCTCAGATTTCTTAGGTATAGAATAATAAATGCACTTTTAACAATTTGACAAGAATTTGATACGGAAACCAGTATTGCATTTTAATTTGGCTACACCACTTATCAGAAGCTAAATGACCCATTTTCTCATGGGTTTTACGTATGACATTGTTAATCATTTCGGAAGGGACACAAAGCTGAAGATGACCGGCAGGTGATTTATGAAAAACCAAACTGTCTTTTAGTTCGAAATCTTTTAATTCAGACACTTCTAATTTATCACGTAAGTGATGAGGGTCACGGTTTTGGGTGATTTGTAAATGAAAATCAAGATCCGCGTTATCTATATAACCTACAACATCAGAACGACTAAGTGCATCAACGTGAGTCATTGTGGCATCTGGGCGATGAATGATAGTGTAGTTATATTTTTCCAGCATTAATGCCCATCTCGCTATTTTGGCCGATTAACTTTGATTTTGTAACGTAAGTGCTAAGGAATTGCAGTCAGTTACTAATTTGAACGGGATTCATATTAAATATGTGTGGAATCTCTTAAGTACATAAACAATGGCCAATGTTTCAAGTTCATAACTATGCAATTTTGATTCAGAGGCTAAAGTGGTTTTCGAAAAAAATTACACTAGATTGAGTTTTCCATCGGATTGCTTTTGCATAAGCACTGATCCAAAACCTAGGGAACTTGCATAATGGCTATGAATTGATACAAACAGGTGCTTCTTATAAACTGTCACGTAAGGTACAAAAGGCTAGTTTGCATTCGGAAGAAAAAACATAGGGCGTGTCTTTTCTTAAGAGTTTACTCATCGGTGCTGCAATTGTGGAAAAATTAGGAACAAACCGTCTGAGGTAAGAGAAAAGTCCCAAACAACGTTCTAACTCCTTACGATTAGTCGGTTCAGGGTAATTAACAATGGCTTTCATATGTGCTCGTTTAGGTGCAATGCCGGCTGAGTTTGCTAAGTGACCTAAATATTCCAATTCGTTGTATGCGAATTTACATTTCTTAAGTTGCAGGCGTAAGTCGTTTTGACGTAAAGTGCGTAGAACATCGCGTATTGTTTGCAAATGGGTTAAATAGTCTTTTGATGCAATTAATATGTCGTCCCTATAAATAACTAATAGCCCATCGATAATGAATTTTCTCAGAATTAAGTAAATGAAGCGTGGATCGTTGCGTAAGCTGAAGGGCATAAACAGATATTCATATTGGCCATCAGGCGTAACGAAAGAAGTATACTCGATTGAATCAAGGTGCATTTTAACGTTATGAAAGCCACTCTTTAAATCAATTATCGAAAAGAAATGTTTGCCTCTTAAATGCTCAATGCAATCTTCCATTAATGGCAGTGGATAATTGTCACGTATGGTTATTCTATTCAAAGGCCTATAACCAATGCATAACCGAATTTCACCGTTTTTCTTTGCTACCGGTACAATGGCGGAAGTGTAAGGCGAATTACTTTCTGGAAATATATTTTCGTCAAGCAGGGATTGAACCACCTCTCTAATTTCAATTCTTTCATAGTGTGATAAACGGCGGAGTCGGCAGAAAATCGGAGTGTCATGCGTAAAATGTATCTTCATATGATAATCTAAATGTTACACTTTATCGGAAGAAAGATTGTAATATGACTCAGTAATAATGTTCTGAATTTCGGAAATGTGCTCAGATGAAGGTGATGGATTGATATCAAGTAGGCTTTCTATGGCACAAGAGAAGGGGTTTTCAAGATTAATAGCACATCATTTCATAAACTCGTCATTCGCATCATTGATCGGAAACGAATCAGGGTTACTTGTAACAGGAGAGTATTCCAATCGGGACGGCGTTTTTAACAAATTAAGCGATTTTTCATCTTGAACTGTATTATGACTGAAGCAATGATTAATTAAATCAAGTGAATGAAGAACATCAGTGAGTTTCGGATCTGAACTTAAGTTTTTAACATTTTTATTCAATTCAATTAAACGATTTTTGTCATAAGTATATTTAATTCTATACAATTGTATGTTTGCTTTTTTAAAAAAATCTCTACCCAACAGAATAGCATAAGGCATATCTTCACTTGGAAGCATAATCAATTCATAGTTGATATGTTGATCCAACAGTCTAAATTTACATTGAACTGATCCTGTAGGTGGGTGATTCCCAATGATGTGCTAATTGATGTTTGGCTTCAATTTTGCGTAAGTATAAGGCACAACCGCACACCGAATAAAACTTCTAGGGCTGCCGGAATCAAAAAGACAAAAGAGATATCTAAATTCACTGTATTCACACTCATTCCGAAAAGCAACACTTGCCATTCTTAAAGCTTCGATCGATTCGACGAGAACGTCTTCACTATTTGATTCAACGGCAGAAACAGTAGCAGCAGTGACACGGTTAGGGCATTGGCGGTACACGTGTTCTGTTGATGCGCATTTGAAGCACGAGTTCGGCGATCGTTTTGACTGCGGACATTGGCTCTGGTAATGGCCAAACTTTGAGTTGTTGTAGCATCGGGGTAGCTCAGATGGATTGGTTGAAGAAAAGGCACTGTTGGCTGAAGTTGTGACGGCGGGTCGTACAGGAATTGATACGCTATACGAATTGTACCTGAATGTCGCAAGCCTTTACGTTCGTAGCGTTCAACATTTGGCTTCAGTTCGGCAATGATTGATGCCGAGTACAATAAACTGCGGATGCATCTCCAATACCTTCGATGATCATGTCGACAAGGCTTCGGTTATATTCAACCGCATTACAATTTCGTGCATTTCCAGAATGTAACTATGAGTTTTTTCCCCCGACTTTAAACGGCATTTGAGCATGAATTTCTTGTATGGTGCGGCTTTTACCAAATTTACGCACAAGTGCCGATTTTAAGTCACCGGGGGACATCGAATTGAAGAATTGTGAAAGCGTCTTCCAAATCGTCGAACCATTTCCTATGGACTCAATTGCGCTTATGTTAGTTAATCGATTTTGCTGTGAGTTTGGATGAATTGTTTGTCGCGAAAGTTCATCAATTTCGTCTTGCAGCAAAAAGATATCACATTGTTTGTTTTCATCAATGGCATCAGTGTTTGGCATCATTTGAACGTTCGAAGTGACTTCAGTTGGCAAATTAGTTTCCGAAGATTTTGCCCTTGTGGCGGAAGATGGTACGTCGACCACATCGATTTGTTGGCTATGTGCATCAGTTCGCACATTTTGACCCAAGTTTTCTTCGTTGTCGGACACATTGGAGAAATCCACACTAATTGACTGCAGCTTGGCATATAGGCGTTTTACTTGCTTGATTGTTGCAGTTGTAGGCACGTTGATGTCGGCAGACTGCAATGCAATGAGTATCATTTCCTTGGTTGTATTGACCATTTTGTCTTTGGTCAAATTGGTTTATCCCACTTCTGAGAAGTGATTTGTTAATTTTATGCTAAAAAGAAAACGATTTTTACACGAGGCACTTTTTATTCTAGTTTCTTTGCTCTTTTGCGTCGTTAATAAAAAAGACTGTCAGTTTTGTATTAGCACTGAACTGTTTTCCATAAAAACTAAAGGTGTATACACATTGATTACAACTAAAGGTGTATGTAATACATTGCTAACAGTTTACAATTTTTAGAGATCGTCCGTATATTAGAAATATAAGAGAGAGAATTGCCTTGGAATGCATGGGAATAACAAACCTTAGAGACTCGCACTGGTCTGATGAGCAAAACCAATGCTTTGAGCATCGCAAAGAAATTCTTTACTTTGCACTTCTTATTCTCTTGTGAAACATTGTGCCTGGAGAATCCAAAAAAGAATTATCATTAAAAATCAAAATATTCAAATGTTTTCAGGAAAACGAATGCAAAACAATCACGAAATTGAACCAACTCCGCCAGAGTAAGAGGCACGGGGAACTCACTATAAACCACAGTATATGAATTAAAATTAGGTTCACTGGTCAATATTTTCCTTATCTTGGTACTGTTATCCTTTTTGTGCATTGGAATTTTGCTAGAAGTTGATAGCAACACACGCCAATAAGCAAGAAAAGGATACAAAATAGGCTAAAACACATCTTGGAATCCGAAACATTGCAACAGGTTGCTAGTGAAATAAAATTAAAAATAATATTTTTTTTTCATAAATGTGCAACGTTTAAAAGTTTATTTTTGTTATCAAATATTTTAACATCTTTGTGGTTCTTCTGAATCAAAAACCCTTAAAAACGAAGTAATTAAATATCTTTTATCCTGTCTGGCACAACTTCTTCTTCTTATCCTTTTATTAACCCTTTCCTCGTTATACGAACTTATGCGTAACGGGTTTCCCATTTTTACTGCATCGCTGCTGCTCCGCTTATGGGGTTGGCTAATGTCGCAGACCGCAGAACGCGTCTGTCTGGCACAACATTCATAAATAAGTTCTGACTTTAATAATTCGTACAGTTTGCTTCGATGCTACAGCTTGTTACGAAATTGTTGAATTGTTGGCAGAAAATTTATTTTCTAATTGCCTCCATAAATAACCTTGGTGGTCTGACTAAATGTGCATTATCATATTGCTTGAATCGATGAAAGTTAGAGAAGCGCCTTCTTCCTCAGATATTTGTAATTCACAGTCATGGTGCTCTCTATATTCTTGGTTGAATAGCGTGACTAAAACTGAATTGTCAAAATATATATGTACACTGTTTTTTTATATGCAATAAAAAATATTTATTCTTAACTTAAGGGTTTTTTTAAAACCCTAAAAGCCGTAATTAATTTGAATAAAACTAGAAATATCCTTTTATTTATTGCTGTCATAAAATGACCTGAATTTTCTTTTATAAAAAAATTTACCTGCCTGACGAAGATCATTAAGGGTCAAATACTAACTTACTTTAAGTGGCGCTACAGTCCGGGGTGGACCTGGGCCTTAGTTAACAAGCGTGTCTAGCCAGTTCGATACCTAGCTAGCTGCCTCCAGTTTCGCACGCTAAGTTGGCCGAGGTCCCCTTCCACTTGCGTGTGCCACGTTGGTCTTGGCCTTCCTCTACTGCGCTGTCCCTCAGGAGCGGATTCGAAGACTTTTCGAACCGGAGCATTGGTGTCCATACATGACCCAGTCATCTCAGTCTTTGGATGTTCACTCTTCTGGTTAAGTCGATTTCGCTGTACAGTCCGTAGAGTTCATTGTTGTATCCCCTCTTCCATTCACCGTCAATGCAGACGGGACCCAAGATCGCCCGAAGAATTCTTCTCTCGAAGCATCAAGAACACCCTCATCCATATTTGATAATGTCCATGCTTTTGCGCCATAGAATAGGACTGGCATTATTAAGGTCTTATATAGAGTAACTTTTGTTGTTCAAGAGAGGGCTTTGCTACTCAATTGCAATCTTAGCCCAATGAACCAGCGGTTGGCAAGAGTTAATCTTCGTTTGATCTCAGCGCTGGTGTCGTTGTCTGTATTTATAGCGGAGCCTAGGTAGACAATGTCCTTAACTACCTCAAAGTAATATCTGTCGAAGGTGACATTCTGCCCGAGACGTCGATGTTTGTTATGTAAGAATTTTCTCAAGCTAGAATTTTGTCATACACACAATTAGTTTATAGTTCATGTTTCAAGTGTGAGACCAGATTCGGAACGTATGTTATGTAAGAATTTTCTCAAGCTAGAATGTTGTCATAGACGCAATTAGTTTATAGTTCATGTTTCAAGTGTGAGACCAGATTCAGAACTCGCAGTCCACGGTGATCGCATTTCAGTTTGCTTGCGTCTGATCTCACCCCTGAAATATTTACCTGATTAAATTATTAGTTATAAAGTAGTTCAATTCGAACAGAACCGCCAACCGACGAAGTCGTTTATTGTCAACAAATTAAACAAATTAAATTAATTAAATTAATTTTATTATATTAAACAAATTTAAAAGTAGTCTATTTTTATTTGTGTCACTATAAAGTTAACATAATTTTGGCGACCGTGACAAGACAGTTATAGTGATAACTTGTTACATTTATAGTGAACAAATAAGTGAAATTCAATCATTAATAAACTAAAAAGGTTTGTTGTTTTTTCCGTTCAATAAAATTAGTGTAAAATCTTTAAATGAATAATGTCGCAGCTCGAAAGCACTAACCAAGGAGAGACTTTGGAGTACTTCGCCGATCAACAGGCGTAGAGATAAATACCTAAAGTAACATCTGAGGGCTAGCAGCCAAAGACGAGCCTGAGAAAGCCTATAGCAATGGATGTGAAAGATAGATTTTATTTACTTATAGAAACTTTGAAAAAATCTATAGATAAGTACCAGTCTCAAACAAATCAACAGTTTTCCCAGAAACTCTGCCAGATAAAGCTAAAGACAGTGCTGCAGAATTGGGATGATATAACAACACTGTATCATAGAATGGAGGACGATATAACAACTCAAGACATAGAAAGTTACTTTAAGATGCAGGAGTGCGTGGAAAGGGATTTGTTGCAAATGTATGGTGATGGTTGGAGACAATTTTACGACTAGTTCAAATGACTCATTCATGATAATCCTATTGCTCCTGCACAAAAGCTATACTTTTTGAGAGCCAACGCAACAGGAGAGGCTCATAACTTAATCAAGCATTTTCAATCAACCGACGCACGTTAACTATGAGGTAGCGTTGAAAACCCTTGTTGATCATTATGACAACAAGAGGTTATTGTTGACAGCACAACTCACAAGAATCCTTACACAATCAAGCGCGACAGGGACGGGAAACAGTCTAAGGAAGCTGCATGACACAACAAAGGAAATTTTGCAGGCGATAGAGAACCTTGGCTTCGATACTCATGTTTGGGACAATTTTGTTGTCCATTTGATGCTGCAGAAATTGGATAAATAAAGCAGGACATTGTATGAACAATCACTAACGGATCCAAGAAGCAGTCCAGGCATGGATGAATTTTTCAAGTTCGTGGAGGCCAGGTTCCAGCCCCTAGAGGCGATCAACAATAAGGAGAGCAAATCAATCATCATCAAAATCATCAGTGGGAGTAGCAGTAAGTACCCAAGAATATCAGAATTGCACTTTGTGCAATTCAAAAACCCATAGAATTTTCAATTGCAATAGATTTCTTTCCTTTTCAGATGTAGCACGAGAGCAAGCTGTACGGAACCTGAAGATCTGCAGAAACTGTTTGAAGGTTGGCCACTTCTTCCGGTCATGCCAGTCCAGAGGATGTCAAAAATGCGATCAAAAGCATAAAACAAGCCAGCCAGCGTACAGCAACAACTCACCGCCATTGGTTAAGTCTAGTAAGTCTAACCTTAATTACAATGATTTATTAAGTGATAAAAAAGCTAGTACAGTCGCCAATGCTGCAATAGGTCACACATATAAAAATAAGAAATATATTTAGCAACATCTGTTGTCAATGTCATTTCCTAGTACGGCACTAGAATTCCATGTCGAGTGTTACTAGATTCAGGATCACAGTTGCACTTCGTAACAAAAACATTCGCTCAACAAATTGGAGCAAAAAGATCGAGATTAAATATTCCAATTAGTGGAATTGGTTCCCAAGACAGTCAAGCGCAGTATATCACGAGCATAACGTTCAAACTAAGATCTTCATCATTTTCCGCTTCTATTGATGTAGTAATTTTGCCAAAAATAACTGACTATCAATCAAATATAGAGCTTGATGCCACAACTTTAAGTAAACCTCCAGAAGTGGAACTGGCAGACATGAATTTCCATAAGAATGAACCGATCGACATGCTCGTAGGAGCAGAAATTTTCTTCGACCTGTTCCTTCAGGGGGAGATACGATGCGGACATAATCTACCAGTTTTGAGGAACTCTAAATTGGACTGGATAGTTGCAGGACGCACGGAATTATCAAGAGGACCATTGTGCACTCTTATTGCAACGAAACCCACCTTATCTGCATTGGATAAGTTGGTGCGAAGGTTTTGGGAGACAGAAGGCCATGATACTCCGATAAAACACATGAGTGAGGAAGAGATCAGGTGTGAAGATCATTTTTAAAATAATATAACGTTTGAGAACAAGAACTTTATCGTAAAATTGCCTTTTAAAAATGACCCAACAACACTTTTAGGAGATTTAATTGAAATGGCAAGAAGAAGGTTTTTATCGTTGGAGAAAAAACTAGAAAAAAGCCCAGAACTGAAGGATCAATACGTAAAATTCATGGAGGAGTATGAGTTTTCAGGCCATATGAATTTTATATCAGATAACCGGAAAGTATTACATGCTTCCTCATTATTGTATTTTGAAACCTGAAAGTTCATCAACAAAACTTCGTGTTGTCTTTGATGCATCAGCAAAGAGCAGCAGCGGCAAATCTCTCGACGATATTTTGATGGTCGGTCCAACTGTCTAACCTGATTTGTTTTCTATTATTATTAACTTCAGAATGCATGGATATGTTTTTACCTGTGATATAAGCAAAATTTACATGCAGATTTCGGTGAAACAAGAGGATCGAACTTACCAATTAATCTTGTGGAGACCACAATCAAATCATCCGCTAAAAAGGTATCAATTAAATACTTTAACATATGGGACAGCCTCTGCACCATATTTAGCAACACGATGTCTTAATAAATTGGCAGAGACAACATACAAAAATTCGAAAAAGCGTTATTTGTTATCCAAAATAATATCTACGTAGATGACTATCTGACAGGTGCAGAAACAATAGCTGACGCTCGTGAGTTGCTAAATGAAATTAAACAAGTGCTTCAAATGGGTAACTTTGAATTGCGAAAGTTTTGTGCAAATGATCCAGTATCTTAAAAAAAGTTCTAGAAGAGCACAAGGAGAACCTAGTTACCTTTTATCAATCAGAGGTAGTTAAGACTTTGGGACTAATCTGGGAACCATCACAAGATGTATTGAAATACAGTTTCAAAACCGAACTAATAAACAAAGCGAGTGAAAAAATATGTAAAAGAACCGTTCTCGCGGACCTCACAAGATTATTTGACCCGTTGGGATTGAGCGGCCCCGTGATTGTGCTTGGTAAGTTATTCCTGCAGGAGCTGTGGAAAACTAAACTATCGTGGGACGAAACATTACTACCTGAGCAGGCTCATAATTGGAGGAGATATGTGCAGCAATTGTCAGCATTAAATTAACTCAGCATTCCACGTTATCTTCTTACACCCTCTGCAAAGGTAATTTAATTACATGCACTTTCGGATAGCAGTCTTAGCGCATATGGATTGTGTGTGTATATCAGATCTATTGACAAAGATGGCAAAATCCACTCCCAACTACTTTGCTCGAAGTCAAGGGCCTTTAAGACAATAAGTATAGCTAGGCTAGAATTTCAAGGAGCTGTTTTGAAGGTAGAGTTGGTGAAACGGTTATGCCAAGCCTTACATCGTCAAATTGACAACATATATTACTATACAGACTCTACGGTGGTATTGGCTTGGATAGGATCACCATCGTATACTTGGGAGACATATGTTGCTAATAGAGTAGCCAAAATTCAAGCATGTACAGATATCCAGCAATGGAGTTACATAAAAGGAGAACACAATCCAGCTGATCTGGTATAGACAGGATCCACTCTTTCGGAACTTATAAAATCCACGTTTTGGTTCAAGGGACCCAAGTTCCTCGAAACCGATGAAACTGAATATACAATCCCTGAAGTTATTTCCGAATATCGTAAATCAAATCAGTTCTAACAAACTCAATTATCCCAGATCCATAAGAAAAACTAAATCACAAAAATTCCGTTAACACTATGAAAAGAATTTTCTCGTTTTGTTACCGATTTTATAGCAATTGCAGGAAACATAGAGAATTAAGAAGTTTTGGTCGTCTAACAGTTGAAGAATTATATCAAGGAAATCGTCTGCTTTTGATTCAAGTAGGACAGCATTTCCCAATGAGTATGAGCTACTGAAGAAATCTGGAATGGTCAATAAAGGATCAAGTATATCGTCGTAAGATCAGTATTTCGATGAGGAAACCAACTCAATAAGAGTCGGAGGCAGATTAAAACACTCGCATTTATTACCAGATGCCAAGCACCAGATACTTTTACCAAAAAACAGTCTCGTATCCAAGTTGCTACTGATTCTGCTACATGAAAAATATTTGCACGCATCACACAGAGCATTAATAGCCATTTCGAGACAACAATACTGGATTTTGAGCGTAGGCAGGATAGCTAGACATGTTATTTCTAAATGTGTTAAATGTATCAGATCGAAACCAACAATGATTAATCAACTGATGGGAAATCTACCAACAGAGAGAGTCAATCCATCACGACCTTTTTATCACTCAGGAGTTGATTTTTGTGGTCCCATTAGAACGCATCACAAAATAAGAGGTAAAACACCATCAAAATCCTATCTGGCAGTTTTTGTTTGTTTTTCAACTAAAGCTGTTTACATCGAAGTTGTTGGAGACTTGTCATCCGAAGCCTTTATAAACGCGCTTAAGAGATTTGTCGGCAGACGAGGTGTTTGTCAAACCATATTTTGCGACAATGCAACTAACTTTGTTGGCGCTAAGAACGAACTCGCAGAATTTAGAAGGGCTTTTCATTCGGAACGCGAACAACCTACAATCGAGGACACATGTTTGCAGGATGGAATTATTTGAAAATTCACTCCACCTCGATCACCGCATTTTGGAGGACTTTGGAAAGCTGCTGTCAAATCGGCAAAAAATCTACTAATTCGCTATCTGGGGAAAGCTTCGTTAACATACGAACAGCTTTCAACAATAGTCATTCAAGTGGAGGCTATATTAAATTCAAAACCTCTGACTCCTACTTCGATAGATCCGAATGATTTGGAAGCTCTCACCCCTGGGCACTTTTTAATAGGCACATCGCTGCACAGCGCTACCTGAACCAGATGTTACAGACACTAAATTAAGCCGCCTGGATAAATTTCGACAAATACAACACATACAGCAACACTTCTGGAGACGTTGATCAAAAGAATATTTGCATCTGTTGCAACAAAGGATGAAGACAATGGTTGTAATAAACGAAATGAATGCTCCACCTATGCGATGGAAACTAGGCAGAGTAACCAAAGTTGTTAAGGGAAGCGACAATCTAGTCCGAGTGGCCACTGTTAAAACAGAAAATGGAACATACCAAAGAACCATACACAATCTTTGCCCATTGCCAATAGAGGACTCGATTGCTGAAAATATTTATCGCGATACAAAATCAAAATCAAATGAAACCAGTGCGAGTAAAGAAACAAATTCTGCTTGGAAAAAATTTAACTTAAGGAGCGTGCTTTCCTCAATATTGTGCGTTTTCTTAGTATTACCGTTATGTCTGGCACAGACAAATGAACAAGTTGCAGTGACAAACTTGACAACGGCATTGGTATTTACTTTGAAGACATTGATAAGGTAAAAATAATAAATGCATTCTGGAACATTTATATTTATTACAATTTCACAACATATTGGTTTGAATTTAACGAAACAAAATCGTATCTTAAACTGCTAGATGGAATATGCACAGAAGATATGGCTAGCAAAGCTTATTGCAGACCCATAATAGATAGCCTTCAACATCGAGTCACGGCGATAGAGCGCAACGATGAGCTGCTGCATAGTTCCCAAGGATCAAATTATGAAAAAATACGAGCGGCAAGATCTCCGTTTGACATCGTTAGAACACTAGCACATAGTTTTTTTGGAATTTTGGATCAGGAAGATGCTAATCGAATCGAAGAACAAATAGCGTTAGTCAAAGAAAATGAGCGCCATGCAGAATATCTTTTAAAAAGGCAGAATTCCATATCGAAATCTACGGTCAACATTTTGAAAAGAGACACCTTTGAAATTCAAAAACAATTTAAGGCTCTTCATCACTATTTAATGAGAACGATTGATGGAATTCAATCAAAGCAAACGCTGTTCGAGCAAAAACATGCGTTGGCAGCCCTTACTTCATATTTAATATTGATTATTAAAAATTTTGAACCGACTCAGGAAGTGTTATTGGACGTTATGTAAGACTTGAATCATGCTAAAATAAATCCAAAGTTGTTGACACCAGGACAATTTAGTGAACAGTAGTAGCTGATTGGTAATTCACTTGCTCCAACACTACGATTGCCAAAGGGATCTATAGAAGATATGTACAGAATGGCTTCAATCAAATGCCGTAGTTTAAACAACTCAATCGTTTTCGAGATGCGGCTACCCATAATAAATGCTGAAGAATTTCAACTCTTTAATTTGGTCAAGGTTCCTATACTGCATGAAAATTTAAGTTATTTGGTCAACATATCTACTCCATATCTTATATTTTCGATGACCAGAGATAAGTTTTTCCCACTAATAGCGATTAAGTTGGCATCATGCAAGTGAATATCACCCAAAAATTACCTATGTAATCAGCTCCATCCAACTAATACGCAGCTTAATAAGATGAACGGCTGTGAAATGGATCTTCTGAATCATGTTAAAGACGCTTTATCTCGATGTCAAGTTAATGAAAATAATTCACAAGATCAATGGATAGCTCTCAGCAAATCTAATGGATGGACTTTTTCGGTAGCATCCGGCGTAACAGGTCATTTTATTTGCGAAGGCAGGACTACAAGAATACACATTCAGGGCAATGGTCTGCTGGAGTTCCGTAAGTCATGTACACTCAAACTACCATATACGATTCTCAATGGTCAGCACGAGTACAACTATTCGATCAACAAATCATTCATTCCGAGCGCAAACATCAGCAACTGGATATTTAAAAGAAATGGAAAAACCACTTCCACGACTTCAATGCCACCCGAGGCTTATGACATTGATAAGAAACAGCTTGATGATCTCAGTACTAGAATTGAAGAGGTTATGAACCAAACAAATGCGCGAATGACTATCACCACTATGGGTTGACATGACTTTTAGCTGCTGGCATGATTGGGATGGGCATTGTATATTGGTTTCGTTATAGGAGACCAACACCAGCACCTAGATGCAGAGTTTCACGTTTTGAAGTGGAACCTTAGTTTTAGAACCTATGTAGCTGAAAATGTAAAATGTAGAAAATGTTAATGTTCTGATCGCATAAGTGTCAATGAAGACAACTTTGTTTAAAATTAGAGAGCTAAGAACCCTCTAAAGGGGGGAGTATGTTATGTAAGAATTTTCTCAAGCTACAAATTTGTCATACACACAATTAGTTTATAGTTCATGTTTTAAGTGTGAGACCAGATTCAGAACAGTCTACGGTAACCGCATTTCAATTTGCTTGCGTCTGATCGCACGCCTGAAATATGTACCTGATTAAATTACTAGTTTTGACGTAGTTCAGTTCCAACACAACCACCAACGAAGTCGTTTATTGTCAACAAATTAAACAAATTAAACAAATTAAATAAATTAAATTAAATTAAACAAATTTAAAAGTGGTCTATTTTTATTTGTGTCACTATAAAGTTACAGCATATACTTGGTCTTGGCCGCATTGACCGCTAAACCCATTTACGCCAATTCCGTCTCAATACTCGCGAAAGCGCCACTGACATCACGCTGCTTTCTCCCGATTATGTTACGAGTAATATCGTCGGCGTATGCGAGTAGTTGCACGGACTTTTGAAAGATAGCTCCACTTGTGTTTGCTAGTGAGTTTTGCACTATTCTTTCAAGTACGATGTTGAAAAAATCGCATGACAGCGCATCGCCTTGCCTAAATCCCTTCTGGGCATCAAAGGTCTCGGTGAGATCCTTTGTATATATTTGGTCGATTATGGCCTTTCCTGGCGTGAAGCCACACTCATACGGACCTTTTAGGTTGTAGAAAAACGGCTTCAGGTGTTCACACCATTTGGGAGATAAGACCGTGTATGCGATGTTAAGAATACTGATGCCTCTGTAGTTGGCGCAGTTAAGAGAGTCTCCTTCTTTGAGAATCGGACGAACAATGCTGAGATTCCTGGTCATCCAGGTTTAAAGGTTGATTCGGTTGACTTAGCCTGACAGCGGTATTTCGTTCGTCGTCGCCGTTTTGTAGTCTGCAGAAATGGTCTTTCCAAATCCTCTGCATCGACTGAGATTCTACTACGATGTTCCCTTGTTCATCTCTACAGGCTTCGGTTTGGGGTTTGTTTCCCTGGCATGTTATTTCGCGCGCTTCTCATGCTCTTTCTTCTTCCTCCTGAGAAGCCGGTGTTCGTCTATCCTCTTCCGCTCATGAAGCTCATGAGCAGCCCACGTCCTTCTATGCAGCGCCGCGTTGCATGCATCTTGCTTAGCTGCATGTGCTGGCCGGCATTCATCATCGAACAAGGGGTTTCGTTGTGGTGGACGAGTGAAACTCAGCACATCAGAAGCGGCATCTCTGATGGCGTTTTGGCAGTGTTTCCAATGGTCTTGGATGCTTGATGCTGGCGGAATTGGACCTCTTAAAGGACACTCGATCGGAATAGGACTTGGCGATCTTTTTTGATTGTTGCCATCTGACGTCGAATTTCCTCACAGCATTAGCTTGTCTTGGCGTAGTTCGGGATATCCGCAACCGTACCTTGGCTACAACAGGGTAATGGTCTGAGTCGATGTTTTCTCCTCGGAACGTACGGACATCCATAATACTGGAGGAGTGTCTTGCGTCGATCGCAATGTGAGCAATCTGGTTGACTGTTAATTGATCAAGTGTTCTCCAAGTCCCCTTGTGTATATCGAGATGTGGGAACCGCGTGCTAGCTACAACAATGTTTCGCCCCGCCGCAAGGCCGATTAGCCTGGCTATATTTTACGATTATTTCACCAAAGATACCCTCTCTTCCTAGCTTTCCATTAAAATCACCGAGGATAATTTTAATGTCAAAGCTAGGGCATTGCTCGTAGGTCTCCTTAAGGAGCTCATAGAAGGCATCCTTGGTATCGTCATCTTTCTCCTCTGTGGGGGCATGCGCGCTTATAAGACTTATATTTGCGAATTTAGCCTTGATGCGGATTGCTACGAGGCGCTCGCTCACATGCCGGAAGCTCAGGACATCCTTTCTTAGTCTGCCCTCGACAACAAATCTACATCCAAATAAGCTATGCTTTTGCCGTCGATAGCAGTCGTCGTAGTAGATGTCGCAGATGTTCATCCTTGAAAATGAATATGACATCTCTTATTTTAAGACCCAGAAATAATGCAAAATGTTTAATTTCATCGTAAATTATACCTCAGATAATCATAATTTTCAAAAGCAAAGGAGTTTTAAAAGCAAAATAATAAAATATCATTCCCAGCGGCATGATAAAAAAGTATTGATTTCCTTTGTTCTAGGTATCATTACATGAATTTTCCCTGCAAATAAAATAAAATAGAATCATTTTGAATATATATTCTGTATTATTATTTAAATATTCTTTCCGAGTGATGTCTTCGAAAATCTCTCCACAACAAACTTAAAATGCAACGACAACGTCACATCCTTTATGAGCCGCTGTAAAAAATGGTGTGCGATATTTCGCTCAAAATTCGAGCTCAGTTGCTAAGCAGTACCCATGCCTCCTTTCCGCCTTTCTACCAATTAGGCAGAATTCCATTTTGGTGATAGCTCTCTTCCAGGTACGTGGTGCACGGAGTAATCCTAGTATATCTTTAATGGTGGAAAATAAAATCCCCAAGTTTCAGTGCAATAGTGTTCATTAATATCGAAAACAAAAAATAAGTTCAGCAAAATAAATCGAATCAAAAAAAATCTAGTTTAAAACAAGGTAAGAACAAACATACATATTTAGTACAACCGAAAGTGTATAAAAACGTCGTCTTCTTCTCTTTTTTTCCAGACACGTGGTGCTAGTAATCGTGAGTTATCTCTAAAATTAGGCGTAAATCCTAATTAAATGAGTCATATTTCGATCGCTCAGGATTATAACTTACAACATATGATATTATTTTAAATGCTAACCGAGAGATATCATGATTGCAACACGTGTCATACATCGCACCTGTATGATCATATTGGATGAATTCTACGCTACTATCATCCGTATTAAAATCACCTCTGCGCCCTCACCTCAATCAAAAAGCTGATTAACTCGCTGTAACCAAGCTGTCATCAACCAAAAATCACATTCAGCACCAAAATTCGCTACGTTCCAATTTCAACAACGAAAAGTTACATAGCTACCGACGAGAAAACTAAATTAAACTAAAAATTGAATATGTCTAAAATTTGATATGATAAACTTTAACTTAACTAAAAACTCTTAACCTAACTAAAGCAGAAAATTTCGTAGTAAAATGTGTATTTAGCTCAAAATGAGATCTTTATTCTTAATCTAATTTTCCTTTTTATTGAATGTATTACACAAATTTGCCAAATAATTTGAAACTACTTAAAAACTAAAACCTAAACACCTATATTTAATGAAATCAAGCGATCCAGTTTGCACACCTGATCTGCAGCAGTAATCAAACTAAGTACAATACATATTCGTATAATCTAATTAATACTCGTAATATCAAACCGTCGCGATCAAGTTTGGCATCTTTTGTTTAACAAACATACTAATTTACTTATACGTATAGAATTTTTGCATAGTAACCTTAAAATTTATTTTCCTTTACTCAAACATACCTTCTGTAATGAATTAAAAATGTAATAAACTAGAATTCTTTGATTTGATACCATGATTTATAAGTGTCGTTCGAAATATGGCGGGTGTGTATTTAAAGATGTGAAAATGTGATCGATTTTCCTCGAAGTTAGGGGGTTGGTTACAATAGGCAGGCATAACAATCAAGGTGCACTTTGTGCATAGTAGGGTGGGCCAGTCCTGCAAGAAAGCATTGTGTCATAACAATGACTTTCTCAGCTAATTTACAGCATAGCTTAGTAGGTGTATGTATGAATGCTCAGGATTTCCCGTATGCATTTAATTCTGCACGATAATTATTTTGTAGGTAAGCGAGCGACAGCAAGATCCCCCCCCCCCCCCCCCCCCCCATCCGACGAGCTCAGCCGAGCATCGCAAGCGTGCCACTCCGCTGTCACAAGGGACACTTCACCTTTCCCCACATGCTAGCAATAGCATGCAGACCACCGTTACCACAACCTATATGTAACTTTATTATCTGTGATTGTATTTTAAGAAGGAGATGAACATGAGAAAGGAGACGTAGTCAGACAGTCTTAAAACTACATGAACCGAGACCACAGTTCGGAATTTACATTTTAGAATTAAGTTATTAAAAATTGTGTTAAGGAACGAGAATTAGTATAGCAAGCGAGCAAGTATCTATATTACTTCAAGTGTATCCTATTTTTGATTTGATGAGTAAAGCATAATGGATCCTCACCTGTGCGAAACATATCAGAAAATTGTTTACATAGCGTAATGATCATTTTTTTGCAATTTTGAATAGTTTGTTTAGGTATTGAAATCTCTTCTGATTGTGTAGTTACTGGTATTTCAATACTTGAGATTGTTTGTGCGGGCAATCATTTCAGAAGAAGAATTTTTCGATTTGAGTTGAAATATTTTATGGGTATTTTTGTTTTAGGCGTAATAAAAGGCAATCCTGAATAATCAAATAGTACGTTTACACCGACCCGAAATTTAACATTTCGAAATAAAATTTCGGAATATCTTTCACCGTTTACATTGAACGAACAACATTTATATGACAGCTGCTGTTTTCCACTTCCTCCTTTTTTATACTTTTTATGGTTGAGGCACATAGTCGTTGGTGATTGTAAATATTGGAACAGACGACTTATTTCAAAGTAGCTTTTGTAAGCGCTATGACGTGCGGAATAACTAAAAAGGTTTGTTCGATTTGACAACCTTCTAAATGCAGAGACTAAATGCAGCACTTCGGTGAGAATCAACATTTCAAAATGTTGAATTTGTCCGAAATGCTGAAGTTCGAGTCGGTGTAAACGTACTATAAAGAAGCGTTTAAATTTTGAATCAGATCTAATCCTATTAGTCAATCAAAAAACGTTATGAAACTTATATAAATAAAATTTAATTTTTTTGTTTTCATAAAATTCTTAAAAGGCATTTATGGTGACGGTAATAGTATTACGTGCTGAAGAAGTAAAGGATGTCGTGACTATAAAAGGTTCACTCTTTACGAAATTTGAAAAGTATTAATTTACACTAAGGGGATCAAGGTAAGATTTTTTGGCTTCCGTATCGATTTATAATTTTAAAACTGGAGTAAGTACTGATTGTGATATATGATAATTTTCGGTTATCAAATGAATTGTTAAAGTCTATAGTTAGGATTCAGGAAGTTAAATTGGATCTTTCCTATTTTTGAAATGATGCTCAAAATTTTCACATTCTTCTCTTTCAACCTAAGGTTGTGTCTGATTATTGTTATATTGTTCGATGCAATATGCTTCTTGTGAATTAGAATTATGCGGTCTTTGAAAGGTGGTTGACTGAGCTGTTGATGTGCTCATTGGGGTCGGTTTTGGTGCAGTTTTGTTCATATTCGGGTTGAGTTTTCCATACTTTCTGACTCCTTCCGAAAGTTTGGGTATATATGGGAAAATTTGAGGAAGTCGGCTATTGTTGGGGTTGAAGGGAAAGACATTGAAATTAAGTTTGAACTTGCGGTTGAATGGGATATGTATTTGGAAAATTTGTTGTCTGCGATTTTGCGATGCCGACTGAGACTCCCTATTAGAAGTTCTAAATGAATTTTTGCGTTGCTGAGAATTAAAATGAATTTATTGTTGTTGCAAATATCTAATGTTCTCTTCCTTTTTAATAAAATTAATAACTTCTGTCATTGAACTAGGCCCTTTTGCTCGACCCTAATCCCGTATAGATTACGAAGTCCAGCTAGAAAAGTGGGTAGATTTTGTTCATGAATCGAAAAATAGTTGAAAATGTAGTGTTTCGCTTATTGCCTGTCTCAAATTACTAAAATCGAATGACAACAATTAGATATGGGTTGCTTTGTTGTTATTGTGGTTGCTTCACTGATATTTACTACCTTTCAGTTTGCTAAGGATTGCACTAAATATCATGACATTTTGATAATTATTCGTATTACTAGTATTATAAACATGCTGAACAATTGAATCTATGCTTTCAAGAAATAAATTTAGTTCATTCACGTCTCCGTCAAAATCTGGTATAGTGTCAGCGTGGACTGTTAAAAATTGCTGGACTGACATATTCAAATCTGAATCAAGGTTACTTGTAGTGAGATTTCTTAACCCTTCTAGAATAGAATTTAAATCTATAATAGGAACAGGAAAGGGTTTGTGTGGGAAGTGTCGAGGGATTCAGCCATAATAATTTATTTGTATTATGATAATATACACTGGACTTTATCAACACTATTCTCTTTTTTTTCGGTGGTTATTTTGTTCTGTTATTATATATATTATTATATATATATTTTTATTACTTTTAAATTTTTAAAATTTTTTCTTGATTCGGCTCTATATTTTATTTAACCTTATGATAGAGAGAAAGATTTCCTTTTTTTTGTTTGCGTTCTTTTTGGTCAAACTTTTTTTTAAAACACGCTTTTTTACTTTAATTAAGTTTTCTTTTGTAGGGAAAAGTTATATCTGTCGAGGGTTACGTTCTGCCCGAAACGTCGGTGTTGCTTGTCCTTTTTGCTTGACAGCATATACTTTGTCTTGCCCCCATTGACCGCTAAACCCATTTTCGCTGCTTCCGTCTCAATACTCGCGAAAGCGCCACTGACATCACGCTGCTTTCTCCCGATTATGTCAATATCGTCGGCGTATGCGAGTAGTTGGACGGACTTTTGAAAGAAAGTTCCTCTTGTGTTTGCTCGTGAGTTTTGCACTATTCTTTCAAGTACGATATTGAAAAAATCGCATGACAGTGCATCGCCTTGTCTTAATGCTTTCTGGACATCAAAGGTCTCGGTGAGATCTTTACCGCCCTTGATGGAGCAGCGTGCACGCTCGGACGCACAGACGGACGAGTTTGGCAGGGATGCCAAAACTAGACATTGTATCCGTGCGGCCTCGGATAAGGAATAGTGCCGCAGTGCGTCCCAGCTTGTCGTAAGAGGCGACTAAATTGGACAGCACTCATATACAGGCAACTAAAAAAAAACAAAAAAACAAAAACACTGTGGCGCTGGCAGCCCGGTTTGGGCCATGGCCTAGCTTCTTGACACTCATTTGTGTTGCTCATGTTGTAATTTTAGTCACATCTGAGCGGGGCCTACGGTTAGAGCCTAGTCCGAACGACACTCCTTAGAAGCTTTTTCGTAGGCAATTTTACTTTCGGGAGTTAGCCATTGCCCGCCGAAAGGGTGATGGCGATTTGAAAAATTGTTGGTGACCCAGCCGGGAATCGAACCCAGACTGTCTGCATGATACGAGTAGTCCAATGAGCTAACTATCGCGCCATCGCCATCGCCAGGCATACAGGCAAATATGACACAAAAAATGAGCCTGTGACACTTTAACACCTTAAAACTTTCCCACAAGTTTGTATGCAATCAGTGGGTTCCCGCGTCTGGAGACTACCGGTGGGGTAAAAGAACAGTCAATCAATTCGAAATAAGAACATCTTTTCACCTATAGCAGCGGAGGCCACGAAACGCAAATAGATTATCACCTCTGCAAAATGTCGATGAGAAACCGTGTTAAGGACTGTAAAGTAATACTTGGGGAATCGCTAGTAAGCCAACACCGTCTGCATCCTTTGGAAAGCCAAAAATCCGGTGGTATAATCTATCGAAGGAACGAAGCGCAAGATTTATCGCACTGGTTGAAGAAGTACTTCAAAATATAAATGGTATACCAGACTTACTTAGCCCGCAAGAAGTGTGGAACAGCATGCACGAGGAATGCATAACACTCCCAAAGTCCCATCTGGGGACTATATCGAAATACCATCACGTCGGCAAAGAAACATGGTGGTGGAATGACGAAACCAAACTAGCTGTGGCCGACAAGAAGAGTGCATTCCAAGCGTGGACAAAATGCGATCGGAGCGACGATATCGAAAAAGCTCGACTGGCTCTTGAATACGATCGTCTTAAAAAGATCGCAAAGAAAGTCCTGGCTCGAACTCGAGCGGCAGCAGCGGAAAACCTGTACCAGGAGTTGGAACAAATATCCTCACGATCGGCAGATAGAAGACAAGCTATCCAGAAAGTTCAAACGTCGTACAATACAAAAATGCCAAATATTTTTAAGCTCGCTGCACAGAGGCGAAAAAATTCAATGGAAATAACCTCGCTGAAATACATCAAAAACGCAGACGTCGTTTACTAACAAATGAAAAGGAAAATTGTGTTGGGTGGCTTGAATACTGCAAGGGGTTGCTTAACAAACAGTTTCCACGTGATATCGTGCCGACAGCTGGTCTATTCGAGGAGGAAGTTTCGGACTTTTCAATCGAAGAAATAAGTATAGCAATCGGAAAAATGAAGCGGGGGAAAGCAGCGGGACCAGACAGCATTTCATCAGAGTTTTGGTCGAAGATGGAGGGAATCGGCAGCGAATGGCTATCGAAACTTTTAAATAAATTAAAATGTGGACAACCTATGCCGAATCAATGGAGAAGTAGCTTCTTGGTTCACTTATACAAAGGAAAAGGCGACACTCGAGAATGCAACAACTACCGTTCAATCAAGCTTATGTCACACACAATGAAAATCGTCGAAAAAGTCTTAAACGAACGTCTTCGGCAAATAATAAAGCTCGATAATAGCCAGTGTGGATTTGTTGAAGGAAGATCGACGGTGGACGCTATCCAAAGCCTACGAATAATAATGGAAAAGCACCGAGATTCGTCTAAGGATTTACACATGGTATTTATCGACCTCGAGAAAGCATTCGATCGAGTGCCTAGGGATCTCATATGGGCCGCGCTGAGGTCTCAAAACGTACCGGAAACGTATGTTAGAATAATACAAGACATGTACGGAAACGTGAAAACTGCGGTTAAAAGCTCTGCTGGACTGACGAGAGAATTTCCAGTTAATGTCGGAGTGCATCAAGGAAGCGTACTTAGCCCTTTTCTCTTTAACGTAGTATTCGACTATCTTTTAAAAGACTGCATGCGCGAAACAAATGTAACGCCAATTCTCTTCGCTGACGACGAGTTATACTTAGCGATAACGTCGAAGGTTTACAGAACGCCTTAGATTCATGGAGAAATGCGCTAGAGAGAAACGGGTTTAAAATAAGTCGTTCAAAGATGGAGCATTGACGTGCTCATTTGCGCATCCGTTGCGACCTGTTCCAGATATAATGTTAGACGGAATAGTTCTTCCGAAAAGCACTATCTTTAAGTACTTAGGATCAATCGTTAACATGGAAGCGAAATGTGACGACGACGTAAACCACAGAGTGAGTGTGGGATGGATGAAATGGCGGGAAAATTCGGGAATCTTTTGCAACCGAAAATGTCCACTTAAATTAAAGGGGAAACTCTACACCACGGTTGTTAGACCAGATCTTATATACGGTTCACACTGCTGGACAATGTACGAAGCGTTTAAAAACAAAATGACGGCAGCGGAAATGAAAATATTAAGGATGTCTAGTGGAGTCACTAAACGCGATTGCATTAGATCTACGCGTATAAGAAGAAGTCTACATATAAAGAATTCGGTAACCGAACGGCTTGAGGCGAATAGAATAAGCTGGTATTGCCACGTTCAAAGACGATCTGCGGAAAATCCGTTTAAATAGGCACTATCAACTACGGTCACTCCAGCTGTAAGAAAACAAGGTCGGAAAAAGAATTCCTGGATTTCTCAGATGGCAAATGCGTAACAACGCCTGGGGCTAACCCCTGAAGCGATCCAGGACCGAGCATTATGTAGACGCGTTCTGCGGTCTGCGACATTAGCCAACCCCATAAGCGGAGCAGCAGCGATGCAGTAAAAATGGGAAACTCGTTATGCATAAGTTCGTATAACGAGGAAAGGGTTAATAAAAGGGTAAAAAGAAGCCAAAACTAGACATTGCTCTGTATAGCTCGTCTCTATAAATGCTGTCATATGCGGCCTTCAAATCGCTGAATAGGTGGTGTGTGTCGATCTGAAGCTCATTAGTTTTCTCCAGGATCTACCTTAGTGTGAATCAGGGGTGTTGCAGATATTCGCATCCGTATCCGCAACAGCAGAACTTCCGCATTAAATTCAACATCCGCGTCAGCATTGCATCCGCAAAAAATCAATGCGGATGCGGGTGTTGCACAAGTCGGTACACGAACGACAAGATTAAAGACGAAATACTGAGAGCTCACAAAAATCATCTTCATGATCATGCCACATTTTCTCCAAACTACAACCAATCTAAAAGAATGAGATTCATTGGATATGGTGCAATCGATTAACCATTCTTCAAAACAACCTAGCAGGTCCGGTACCAATAGGAAACTCTGTTTAAAAAGTGATCTGGAAGCGATGCTAGATTCATCAAGTGAAGATGACGCCATTGTCCAAAGATCAGACATTCCCGGAACAAACCTTAAAAAGGAGTTAGTGTCACATCGCAGCAAAAAAAAAAGACAAATTTATCGGAAAGTCCTCTTATCTGCGGAAAGGATGATAAAGAGTTTAAGATGTTATCTGCAATAGCACGAATAAATTTATCACCTCCCCCAGACATTGTTCCTAGTCAACAATTGTTTAGTGGTACGGGACTAATTCACGACCCTTTATGAAATCGCCTAGACCCAGAAGAGGTAGCCAAGTTGCTGTTCATTAAATATAACACACCTATGTTTATATTTAAGTATTAAAAATTTCTTTTCGATTAAATAAAAATGACTAAAATAGTAATAATTTACGTTTTTATGTACCAAATCACACATCCGCATCCGCATCAGCATCAGCGGATGTGAGCCCTTCAATATCCGTATGCGCATCCGCGGATGTCAAAAAATCTGCATACGCAACATCCCTAGTGTGAATATCTGGTCGATGACGGACTTTCCTGTTTCCGTTATTGGAGGTGGTGTTGTGCAGGCTATATTTTCCGATTGTTCCACCAAAGATACCCTCTCTTCCTAGCTTTCCATTAAAATCACCGAGGATAATTTTAATGTCATAGCTAGGGCATTGCTCGTAGGTCTTGTTAAGGAGCTCATAGAAGGCATCCTTGGTGTCGTCATCTTTCACCTCTGTGGGGCATGCGCGCATGTAAGGCTAATGTTGGCGAATTGATGCGGATTGCTACGAGGCGCTCGCTCACATGCCGGAAGCTGAGGACTTCTTGTCTTAGTGTGCCTCCGACAAAAAATCCGCATCCAAATAAGCGCTGCTTTTGCCGTCTATAGCAATTGCCGTAGTAGATATCGCAGTTTTTCATCTTCTTTTTGTCCGGTCCATCCCATCGCATTTCTAGGGCCTCCGCTAGTTGCTCGGCTACACGTGGTCTATTAAGGGATCTAACATTCCACTTGCATATCCGAAGCTCATTGTCCTTAAATCGTTTGCGTGGGTTGTCAGCAGTTGATCCGTCCATATGCGAGGCTTGTTGATGCTTCGTAGCCTATATTTTTTCTAAATAGCCGGGCAGTAACCCCGGCGGCACAACCCCCAACCTGGAGGACCAGTTCCATTTTTAATGCCCCTAGGACGAGGAGTCGGTTACACCGAAGCCAGAACCCGTTCCGGGATGTGAGGGCTGCCGTTGGCCCATATAGGGCTCGTCCGCCACATCTCTTTTCTAAGACCCTGACAAAGTCCTGGAAATCCTTATGGGCCTGAGCTCCAAATATGTTGGAGTTGCCCGGGTAAGGTCTTGTTTTGTTTTTCCGACTCTAATCCTAGGGTAACAAAATAAGTAAAAGCTGACAAAGCGTGTGCTCCTACGTTGAAACAATAAATTGATGATATGATATGTACTTGAACGTAACTCGCTCCATCCTTTATTGGAGCGCATTCTTCGACCTGGTGGTTTTTTTCCGCACTTGACGCATTGAGGTTGCATTTCGCAATTCGTGCCCGAACCTTTGGCAGCGAACCCATTGCAAAATGTTATCACTCCTTTTCAATCCCTCCCATGTCACAATCTGGTAGTCTAGGACTTCAATACTCCTTAGACCATCCAGTCTGCTATTGAGTTAGCTGAACCAGGGAGAACGGCAGTATCCGCTTCTCCCTTTTGGCTATGGCTGTGGTGAAAGGGTTGACTTTGGGGTTTTCGCACTCTTCCTGTTTAGGTAGTTTGAGGAGCTCTTCTAAATCCGTAGATGGTTCTTACCCCCTCAGCAGCATTGTGAGGCCTATGGCCGACTTACATAAATCAATGGTTTCGTTGAGCTCCATTTTGGAGCGAGCCACCATCAGGCAAACATGGAAATTCGTCTTCGGGCTCTTTTGTTTTCTGTGCTTCTGTTCTTGCTGATGCTCAATCCTCCAGGCAGCATTTCTGATGAAGTTGATAGGGAAGTGTGCCTTACTAGATTGGGAGTTTTTTCTTCCTACTCCTCTTCGCAGTAACTTGTGTGGTTGTTGCTGTTGTCCGATGGACTGGTATTACTACAGCCTGTTCATCGGATGAGATAGTGCAATGCATTGGTTCGCTATTGTGATTGCGAACCGCTCGCTCCCCCTCATCGCTGGATCACACTTTCTTATTATTAGTATTTTTTTTATTTATAATTGTCGCGCGCACAAGGGATTACTTTTAAAATGTTTGCACATAACCCTGGCGAAGGAAATTTAGGGAGGGAGAAAAGAGAGGTACCGATGTACGTCGGTTTGAAATGTTTGAAGGTTTAATGACTATGAAATAAAGAGCTCGGCAGGGCATTCTATGAGAGAGTTGTTTGGCTTAGGAAAGAATTACGATATTTCAGGTTACATCCGAAAGTGGGCTTGAGGGTGTTCTGATTCGTTGCGTGATGGCTATAACGGTTGGAGGTTGAAGGGGCGGAATGCAACTGGCAATTGCTGTGGAGCACTGGTGGTGAAAAAAGCGATACAACAAGGTGAGGCAGTAATGTCTCCATCGGTGGTAGACGGTGTCAATCGAATGTGTAATATTGGCTTTACCTACAAGTTTAAACGCACTAGTATGTGCAAAGAAGTGCTATATTATGCCAATGGTTTTATTTAATATTAAAGGGCACTTTATTTTTTGGCGAATCGAACTCACAAACCCAACTTTATCGGTTCGCCACCAAATTTTCATTTTTTTCATTTTCAATGCATTTTATTCAATTTAATTCAGAGATTCTCACAAGCATGATAAAAAACGCTTAAAAATTAGCTTTAATAACATATTGTAGAAATATCTTATTATAACTTAATCCTTACGTTATTTTTTTTTTTTACTTTTTAGTCTAAAACTTCAACTAAGAAAATAAATTTTATTAAGTCAAAAAACGTAATAACTGAAAATTTTTTTAAACACAAAACATTAGTAAAACTTTAAGACAACCTAAACAAATCTTAATCCACTTAGCCTACTTATAGTACTTAAACTGCTTAGACTATCTATTTGTATATACAGGCATAAGTTTTTTTTTAAAAAAAAGGAAGTTACCCGAGAGTAATCCATCTCTTAATTCTTTAATATGTTTTCGTATATTTCATTTGTGTTCTTTGTATTTTTTAATTTTCTATTTTTTTTCCTTAAACTAACTTTATTCCTACCTAAACCTATATTAGCTAGCCACGGCTAACAGAAAAATTAGGATGACGACACTGCTTCCTAATGAAGCTACCCCGTACACGTAGAGGAATTCGACATTGAAGCATTCTCTCCTTCAGCAAGCCACCAAAAATATTGATGCTGCCTAGCAACATCCCAAATGCCGCGACTCCCTACCACCCTACTGAACCGGAGACATTGCGATGTTTCTGTCGTAGTTGAGTCCCCTGTCCACAGCTGTCCGATCGACATGGAAGATTAGCGGCGACGGTAATTTGTCCTGGATCAGACATTTCTTATTCTTCTAGCGGAATAAAGCCGTCAAAACGAACTCCCTCTTGATACATATAATTGTTGTAGTAAGCCCCGGAGATCAGGTTGTTCAACAAGGCCAGTGGTCTTGCAATATGCCTTCGAGTCAACTTATAAGCAAAATATTCCACTCTTACAAGGTTAGCCCTATTGCATAAGCCTATCCTAACGAGGAATTTTATGTACGCAAACTCTGGAGTTGTATATTGGCGAAGACGAGCCCTAAGGTAAGCTCTTTCATACACCCGAATCTTTTCTAAGGACTTGCTCTCACGTTGAATCACACCGGGCAACCAAATACAAGCTCGCGCTGTGCGCAATCATTTTAAAGGTACTATAAACCCCTCGAGTGGGCGCTTATTATATAAAAAAAAAATAGGCTTGTATAAGGGTCATGTAGCAGTTCACTCTTACCCACGCATCGAGTTGCCTGCTATAAAACAGTCTCATTGTTAGGACAAAAGCACCTTTGGCTCTGACCAGAGCAACATGTATATGTTTGTCAAAATGTAGATATTGATCTAGCTAGATGCCAAGGTATCTGCCTACATTTAGACAAGCAAGACAAAGGCGTGCTAAAAATAATGTTTTCCCACATCAGAGAGTCTGTGTACGCTATGGCATGGTAATGGACCATATCAGATCACTTTTGTAAATGTTGAATGGGATCGGCGAATGAACCGCCCCTTGTTGAAGACCGTTTTTAATGTGAAATGTTTCAGTAGAAGTCACATTTCCATTTTTCACGATGAACTGTTTTTCTGTGAGCGTATTGAACAGAATATACAGCAGTGGTTTGCCAATACCCGGCCTCTTGTAGAAGAGTCCCTCTAGCCATACGGTAGAGAAGGCTTTCTCCAAGTCAATCACTCAGGCACCAATGCACTATTTCCTAGCTTTGTTCCATTGGATATCAGAAACCAGTTTAAACACGGCACGAATAATATCCGGATTGAGTATCCGAAACTATATCTCTGTCCTCCACCCACTTAGTCAGGACTCTATCGATAACTTTTTCGAAAACTTCACTGATGTTTCCAAGAAGACTGCTCGGCCAGAGATTCGCCGGATTGGAGGGATCTTTTGTGGATTGGATGTACTCTTGCAGTTTTCTAACGCGCTGGATAATGTGCATTATTCATTGCATTATTAAACCATGTTATATTTTTATAAGCAATAGAATTTGACATCAACTCAAATTTCCCTGTAGGGAATTCTTTTATTTTATTTTTTTTTATTTTTATTTGTCTATTCCTCTTTGCATGAACCTCTTCTCGCCGTAAACCGTCTGTATGCTGCTATGAACGCCTGAGTAGTCATGTCACTGATGAGCTCAATGCGCAGCGCTTTGGTGCCCAAACAAACAAAAATAGCAAAGAATGCGTTAAAGGTCTTTGCCCCTCGACCCTTCCAGGCCTTGACTTTATTGGGTCCAGCATAGTCGACCCCCGTGTAGCTAAACGCCCGAGAGATTCTGACCCGTGGTTCAGGCAAAATACCCATCATCTGCTGACCCGATTTCGTTCGATGCCTAAAGCAGATGGTGCAGCCGTGAATGTGCTTCTTTACGGCGCTTTTTATCTTTAGTATCCAGAACCGGTGTCGAAGATAGGATATCATTTGCTGCATGCCACCATGAAGGATTTGTTCATGTGAAATGGTGACTTGCTTTCAAAATTATTGGGTGCCGTTGGTTGAAACTTAGATTTGCATTGTCCAATCTACCTCCTACCCTTATTATACGGTAGTTATTCAAAAGGGGGCTAAGTGACTTTACACCTCTTACCTTTGCTTTGTTTTCATAAGGGCATTTAAAACAAACCGGTGGCAATATGCTATGATCCTCAATAATTGGTGGAGATTTGGGTGGCGATGAATCAGCAAGTCGATGTAATTATATTGAGCGACGGAGCAGTGTACTTTTATCTTGCAACTCTCCTCATCAGTCGCTATAGTTGACGGTTGTTACGGTTTAGTGAACTTCCAATCTGATCTCAGGAATTCTGCACCGTTCCACCAGAGAGTGTTGTCGTTTTGCTCTGTTGTAACGTGCCTCCAGATACTGCAGTTAATAATACGCTGAATTTCTGCAACACGATTGCCTAAGAATGTCTTCCACTTCGATAGGGGTGCCATGATCCACGATCCACGATCGTCCAGTCTGACCAGGCGTTTGTCCTGACATTGTCTAACCTCAACACTTTGGCTGTATAGTTCAAGAACGTAGCCAATATTACCGCTCCGCGAAGCTCTAACCTTGGAAGTGTCATGGTCTTCAAGGGAGCAACCCTGGTCTTGAGTCCTCGTTGGGATACGGATCTTCTCGACCTATGGAAGCTCTCGACAGAAATTGTCCCATTCCTCCTTGAATTCCGATGGAACTGGCTCATCCACCAGTCCTCGCCACCAAAGTTCCTGCAGCATGATTTTTGCCTTCACGATGGAAGGCGAAATCCACCCAAGTGGATCGAAGAGACGAGCGGTTGTAGACAACACAGTTCTTTTCCTCGGTACTTCATCAGAATCCGCGGACTCATTCTGGAACGTATATGAGTCATCAACATGATTCTAGTTATTCTTTAAGCCTTAATGTGCTCCGAAGATTCGTAAGGCAATGCGGAACCTAACTCGCGTTGTTCCTGTGGGATGTCGTGAAGCACTTCCTTGGAGCTACTAGTCCATCTTCTAATATGGAATCCTGCTCTCGCTAGCACCACGGTTTTTAATCACATCGTTGACTATATCAGATCCATACAGTAAGTTGTTGTGGCAAAATTTACGACAAAAAGTTCTACTCTTTCCCTTTCCTCTCGGCCTCACTCATTCACATTCTTTCCCCTTGTTTCTTCAAAATCCTAGAAGGGTAGTGGGCAGCCATGGGTCCATCAGGCATTGGTGCACCCTCCTAGTATCTTGAGGGATCAACTACAGCAGGTAGGATGGACGGTCTGTTGAAGTAACCATTTGGAGGAAGGCGCGAGACCAGCGTCCAACGCTTTAGTGAACAAGAGCAATTCACAAAGTCGTCGGCTCTTGCCCTTGTGTTGTGTTGTCCTTCCAATCGGGTAGTTTCCTTAGCCTTAGAAGGCATCGCCGCTTCATCACTGTCTCTCCTGCCCGATCCACTTTTTGCCCCACCCGTTCCCTTTATGTCCGTTGTCTCCTTGGAGAAGTACCTATGTATTAGCGGGAGGAATTGGTGGGTTCTTGAACTCTGTCTTTCTGCTTTTATGCTTGTCGGAGGGGACAACCAATAGGTCCACGAGAAGAAGAGACAGGAGTCTCCATGAGAGTGGTGGGCGGTCACTTCCACCCAAACCCTTATGTCTAGAGCTAGACGGACGGTCTGGAACCCTCTGCGTATAATTGATATCACCGACGCTGCACTTGGTGACGGACGGTCACCCACCGGAATCCTGTATCCAAGAAAAATATCAACAATGAACTTGTTTAAGGAAAGGAAGGATAAGTACCCCTTGTTTAGAGGTAAAAACCCTTAGGTTTTGTGTATATTAAGTGTCTACAAACTACAAGGGACAGATCGCCACACGGATCCTAGTCACCATCAGCGTGGTTCGGTTGTTTTTTTAGTTTGAGCGTTTTTTTTTTTCAAGTTTTGGTTTTGCCCGCAGTCCGGCAATTCGAAACATTAACTTTTATTATTAAATCGGGGAAAATTGTGCAACAAAATCCTCCACGTACATCTCCTCCTGTACCGCCTTAGCACCCACTGGAAATCGTGCCTCTTCATCAGCTGTTACCTGGTTAAGACTGCTAATGGCAAGGTATGGTGCACTGGCTGTACCAAACGTCAATATCCAATCCAATCGATATGCTTAGACGGGCTGACTAGGATCGCTACGCCAAAATATTACCTGGCAATATGCATCATGCTGCTTTATCCGTGTGTTTCCCACACCTAAGATTTTCATCTGTATCTTATACTTGGAATGGAACCTCTTCAATCTCCCAGAATCTCCGTAACTGAGTGTCGACGTCATGGATCTGCAGAAAACTTTGGATGGACTTGTGTGGTTTTGTAGAAACGTTACCTTGTAGAACCCAAACCAGCTGGGTATTCTGCGCAACTGGTGACGTTGCTACCCCTCTAATAATTTATGGAAGTATCAGTTCCACAAACACATAGCAGCCCAGCAGAAGATCCGCAGTGGCAAGTTGGAAATATATGGGATCGGCTAAAGTTAATCCGATGTGATCCCATTTGTGAAGTGTCAGTCGATTTAAACGCAAAGGCTCGGCTATTGGTCTCAAAAGGGGAATGGAGAGACCCTAACGAAATATCCGCATACCGATGGCATGCTCCACTGCTTCCCTACCCCAGCTCTGACATATTAATTTAGGTTCAGGACATCCAGTTTCAAAAGTTGTACTGCCGCTTCGGTGATAAATTTAGCCCGAGATCATAAATCAATCAAGGCTCGTAATGTAAAGTATTTCTCATTTGACGATTTAACCCTAACCATTGCTGAGGCTAGTAAAATTTCAGAAATCGTGTTGGGCTGCGCTAGATGATTCCGAAAAAATGCACTAGTACCTGAGTGCTCCTGGTGAACCGTGTGGCTAGTATCTACATCAGGGTGGGATTGTACATGTGGAGACAGTGTACTCGTGTGAGTAGTGTGCGTAGTACCGTGCAACAAAGAATGGTATTTCTGCTGGCAAAAGTAGCAACGCGCTTGGCTGGAACAATTCTGCGGGGTATGTCTGTACGCTAAGTAAATACTGCAAGCGCCAATTTTGTTTACCATGCTACAAGGTGCAACGATCTCCATTTTTCGGAACCGGTTACGAATCGGATGCTGGCGCTTACCACAAACCTTGCTGATATATTGGTCCTTTTGCCTAGGTTGCCTAATATGAAAGACTATTTTTTGCTGTCGATACCTTCCCATATGTTCCCCTGAGGAAAAGTTAACTGGACCTTGGCTTCTGCTGCTCCACGAATTCCAACGTTAGAAACCTAGCTTCAAGAAACTCCGAGAATTCGGCAAACCTTGGTAACTCTTTGGATCCCCCTAGCCGCTGTTCCCGTAACCGGTGTATACATGATGGTAGTTTTTGAAACAAAATATATAAAATTATTGAATCCCGTTGTCTTACAGGAAGCCAGAGGTTTTCAGGGAGTTTAGATACTCTGTGGAAGTATATAAAAGATGTTTCAACCCAACAGCGCTTTAATTTTGAGGCGCCACCTGCCCAAAGAACAACTTCAGATGAAAATTTACCAAAAAGCGCTTGTTGTCATACCTGGAACACAACATGGACCATCCCTTATACTAATTCTCTTCATCAATGTCGAGATGCTGCAAAAAATGATCCCCGATAAACCTGACTTAAGATAATACAACCTTTGTATTTCTGTTAGACCCTGATTTTTGTGAATCATTGATTCAAATTTTTTTATGAAAGATCTCCATTTCTCGTACTGACCAGGAAACACCGGGAGCGCCATTTCTGGCAGCCAAGCGAATTGAGATTGGTGGAAGTTTGCTCGCTAACAGACGCGAATTCAGCAAGCTTATCCGAACAATCCAGCAACTCCGCTTTATATTCGAGGTAAGTCTCTCGTATCTCCCCGAAGCCCACCTCAAAGGTTGAAATCTGCTCCTTGTCGTCAAGCAATGTGATCAATCTATCACTAACGCCCTTGTTTGGTTTGAAGGAGTCCTCCAATACAGACAAGCGACCGTTAACGATGTTTTTCGTTCTTTTTGTTTCTTCTCTCAAGGTGAAGCTCTTATAGTCCATTTTAAGGATTGAAAGTGCGTTTTTAAGAGTTTTAATTGGTTCGTGGCACTTATTTTGGAAAATTAAGAACAAGGGTTGGCAGATGGCAAAGGGCTAATAAGGACCCACGAGCAGTGCCCTAGCTATGACATTAAAATTGTCCTCGGCGATTTTAATGCAAAGCTAGGAAGAGAAGACATCTTTGGTAGCACTGTCGGAAGATACAGCCTGCACAACACTACCTCCGATAACGGATTCAGTCTTTTTGACTGTGACAACATTGTCGTAGCTAGCACGTGGTTCCTCATCTTGATATTCACAAGGGGACTTGGAGAACTCTTGATCAATCAACCGTCAACCAGATTGACCACATTGCGATTGACGCAAGCCACTCCTCCAGTATTACGGATGTCCGAAAGTTCCGAGGAGCCAAAAACAATTCGGACCATTGTAGAAATCGATTTCCGATCGAGTCTCCCTTAATCTCTTAAGAGGTACCTTGCAGCCAGCATCAAGCATCTTAGACCAGGGGCACCACTGCTAGAGGGCCATCAGAGATGCCGCTTCTGATGTACTGAGTTTCAGTCGTCCACCACAATGAAACCCTTGTTTCGATGTTGAATGTCGGCAAGCACATGCAGCTAAGCAAAAAGCACGCAATGCGGCACAGCAAGAAAAGACTAGAGCTGCCCACGAGCTCTATGAACAGAAGAGGAGAGACGATCACCGGCTTCTCAGGAGGGAAAAGAAAGAGCATGAGAAGCGCGTGATTGAGGAAATTGAGGGATGCTACTCCAGGAATGAGATTCGCAAGTCTTACCAAAAGGTAAAAAAAACATGCCACGGACACAAACCCTGTGGAGACGAACAAGGAAACATCCTAGTTTCTGTACATTGTATAGGGGGGACTACGAAACAAGTACCACCATCAGGCAACTCCGTCCACCCGACCTGGATGAAGTGAAGATAGCAATATCTAAGCTGACGTCCAACAAAGCTGCTAGAGGGGACGGCCTCGGACGGCTCTTCAAGGAGGCAAGCAATGACGTGGCAAGGAGCATACACCAACTCATGTATAAAATATGGTCGGAAGAAAGTATGTCCGATGAATGGAACCCCAGCATTGTTTGTCCGATTCTCAAAAAAGGAGACCCTCTGAACTGCGCCGATTACAAAGGCATCAGTCTCCTCAATATCGCAAATAAGATCTTATCTGCCGTATTGTGTGAATGCCTGACGCCGTTCGTCAACAACCAGATAAGTCCATATCAATGTTGTTCGAGGACAGGAAAGTGCACTATCGATCAAATATTCACACTACGGCAGATCTTGGAGAAAACTCATGAGCTTCAGATCGATACCCATCACCTATTTATCGATTTTAAGGCCGCGTATGACAACATCTATAGAGACGAGCTATACAGAGCAATGTCTAGTTTTGGCATTCCTGCCAAACTCGTCCGTCTGTGCAGGATGACGATTGAAAATGCACTCTGCTCCATCAAGGTCGTTAAACATCTCACCGAGACCTTTGATGTCCAGAAAGGATTTAGACAAGGCGATGCGATGTCATGCCATTTCCTTAACATCGTTTTCGATAAAAAAAAAAATTAGGGCAAGACTAAGTATATTCCGTCAAGCACATAAAAAAGCGGAGAGTAACTCTTGCCAATTGCTGGTTCTTTGGGCTAAGAAGGCAATTGACTAGTAAAGCCCTCTCTCGAAAAACAAAAGTTACTCTATATAAGACCTTAATAATCCCATTCCTGCTCTATGGCGCAAAGGCATGGGCATTATCAAAAATGGATGAGGGTGCTCTTGGTTACTTTGAGAGGAAAATTCTTTGAGTGGTTTTCGGTTCCGTCTGCATTGACGGTGAGTGGAGGGGGGAATACACCGAAGAACTATGAGCACTGTACAGCGAAATCGACCTACCCAAAATAGTGAAGATCTAACGGCTAAGATTGCTGGGTCATGTAGAGCGGATGAATATCAACGCTTCGATCTGAAAGGTCTTCGAATCCGCCCCCGAGGGACAGCGTAGTGGAGGAAGACCGAGACTCAGGTGGCGCACGCAAGTGGAAGGGGACCGCAGCCAACCTAGCGTGCGAAACACAAGAACGAGCTAACTGGAGACGCTTGTTGATTAAGGCCCAGATCCACCCCGAACTGTAGCGCCACCTAAAGCGAGGTAAATAAGTATGAAGTCTGTAAAAATTTCTGATTTAAAAACCATTTTGTTATCTAGTGTTATGTATTAGGGTTTTTTCATATTCTTTGTTATTTTTGTGAATGTTCTGATTATTTGGATTAGGGTTGCTTCGGGAATTTATTCTATTGGTACATACTTGGTTAATTTATCTATGGCTGTTTAGTATTTGTTTTGTTGACTCATAAAGCATATGCCTATGTGATAATATTGATGAGGCTTGACTGGTGTGGGGTTTTTTTTTGCAGAACAATTTGATTGTGTTTTTTTTCTATTTTGAGATTGAAACTGTGACAATTGTTTATTACTTTAGTTTTTTTTTTGTATTTGGGTTATAGTATTCTTAGTTTCTGATATGTTTTATTTATTCCTGGATGATTGTTTGGACTACTTTTCATGTGTTTGTAGATAGTTTAAATTTTTATTGTATTGTTGTTGTCACAACATATGTAATTCTACATCTTTTAATCCATTTCATTTAATTACAATTTCTTTTATCTTTTGTTTTATTTAATCTTTGATTTCCATTATCATTCTATTTTTTGTTTCTAGTTGTTCTTCTTTTGTGTCTATTTGGTGTTAAAAATCATTGAATTGAATTTTCAGTAATTTGAAAATAATCTATCCCGTCTTCTTCTGCTGAGTGAATCGTATTCAGGTCGTCTTCGTCTTTACTTTTGGGTTCGTCATTCGGCGAACTAGAAATTGAAGACGCTTAAATTCAAATGGCATGTCAGATGGAATCTTGGAATCGCCTTTGAGTTTTCCATTTAAAATTTTTGCTTCTGTCACATTTTCCAATATTTTTTTTGACGGCAAGCCTGGTGCCATTACAAAGTTTAGGTTGGTTGATGTTGCGAAGCAAAATAATCGGAGCTCCAATTTTCAGCTGCGGTATGTGTGGTGGTATTCCAGGCAAATCAAGTGAATTAAGGAATTCTCTAGAAAGATTCCTGATTCATCATCCTGATTCATGATGGTGTCCACTGATTTGAATGTGAACCTGGTATTTCCTTTAATATAGCGACATCATCATCGACATTCTTGTTCTTTCTGGTCAGTATTGCTCGCTCGCTTAACTAAGAATGGTTTTTGTACTGCTGTGGTATGTTTGGGAACACGATACGAATCAGTTCTTCTTTTGATTGGGTAAAACGGTAAAAATTGATTGATAGTGTTATCATTCCTGTATCTTTGTCAACTGGCATTAAACAATCTCCCATTTTCAACAATTGCTTTGAAACAGCTACTGATGGATCACTTTGCAATTGAACACTCTCACATGCTTGACGAGATTTTGACAATGTTACATATATGCCGCTTAAGCTTCGTTTGTTTCAACAGAGACGCTACTCACACGTAAATACACGCAACGCGTCGAATGCATTTTATTGTTGTTGGTACTCAGCTGTATGTACCACAACGTACATGAAAATATCAAAGTTCTATTTTTTTTTGCCTATTAACTTTGTAACGTTAGTATTGGGTCGACAATAATTTTTTTTGATATGTAAATACTATTCAAACATTTTCTGAATTTCGTAGAATAGAATAGATAATAGCCGCGTTTTATTGGCAGGTCAGTAGCCAGCTCAGCATTCAATGCCAATAAAACAATTAAACTCACTCCAGAGGTCATTTGTCTTGTTAAATAAGCTTGCGGGTAAGTTCGCAAAGTTGCGAATGTTTTTTGAACTCGCATTTAGTTTATAGGCCTGAGCAAATAGAATTCGGTTCGTAAAAGGCATACGCGAAGTTCATCAGCGCAAATATACAACAAAAACGTTCTCAATTAAATATGTTTCCTCACTTGAATCGATTTGTTTTGCTGTGCGAATATGTATTTTGTATAACTGTGCGTGTGAATAAATATTTTTGTGCTGAAACATAAGAATAAAATAACAAAAATTTCACAAGAAGTTAAACATAAATAGAACAAATTTAAGATGAAAAGTATTTCTCTCTCTATTATATTGAGGTTCGAGTAAAAACAAACACATTATTAACGAACGCATCCTTTGATTGAAAATCCACCAACCTTCATATTTCTTATAGCATACCTTGCACCATCTGCATTTCAATTTTTAAAACTTTATCGGCAGCAAACAATACTGGCTTATTTATCGCCAGCATTCGACTTGTTGTTGTTTGCAATGTTAAATTTTACTGTGCTGGTTACTGACCTGCCAATAAAATGCGGCTAATAACTTCAGCTTGCATATGTGTATTCAGCGACTTTTACTTATCACATATACATACATATGTACATAAATGAAAATGCGTAAACTTAATATTTTTTTTTTTTTTTTTTTTTGGTGGGTAGGTGTGAAAATCTGCATAGACATTATGAACCTGTTGCTCATAGTAGTGTGAGACTCATACTCACTAAAAACACGCCTCCCTTCTTAACGACTACAACAAAGTTACCTTATGAAGTAGTTTCCGTTTCAAATAACGTTCGCGTGGGGCAGGTAGCTTTCCAGCAAAAGCACCTGCTAGTACCGCTGTTATATGCGGATAGGCATTATTGCGCCAGATCGAATGGTCTCATTCTTTGTAATCGACGCACTAAGTTTGTCTGGTCCAGAATTTGGAGTATTTTATTATTACAATGACCATGAAGACGAATACGGAGTTTGCGAGCAAAGTTCATTATTTCGTCCTCGACGGTAACTATTCCTAAGTCTCTGTGGATATCACTGTGTCTGATATACCATGGGGCGTTCACGATTTGTCTTAGAACTTTGTTTTGATAGCCTTGGAGAATATTTCGGTTGCTTGGTTTAGTACAACCCCAAAGTTGTATACCGTACGTCCAAACAGGCTTAAGCACTTGCTTATAGATGAGCAGTTTGTTATGTATGCTTAACTTGGAATGTCTTCCTAGTAGCCAGTACATTTGTCTGAATTTATTTTCTAGTTCATCACGTTTATTCTTAACATGCGGCTTCCATTTCAGTTTTACATCTACTGTCATTCCTAGATACTTTGCTTCATTTGCATATGGTATTTCTACCAATTTAATGAAAATGGGAAGGTTGCTTATTTTCCAGAACAATACCGGGCCATGTACACTTTCTTGCGGAACTCCAGCAGCAATCTCTTTAAATTCCGAGTATTCGATGCTATATTTAACACGAAAAATTCTGTTTTCCAGGTACGATTTCAGAATCGTATGCAGCTCTCTCGGAAGAACCTGACTTAGCTTAAAATTTAAGCCTTCATGCCATACCTTATCGAAGGCTTGAGACACGTCAAGAAACACGCTAGAACATATCTTTTTCCCCTCTAGGGCTTTCTCAGTTTCATTCGTAATTCTAAAAACCTGGTCAATTGTGGAGTGCTTAGTTCTAAAACCGAATTGATGTTCAGGAATTAGACGTCTGTCTTCAATGATCGGTTGCTAGCGCTTCAATAGGAGTTTTTCAAATATTTTAGATATTATCGGCAGAAGCGATATCGGTCTGTAGGACTTTTTTCATTTAGAGATTTGCCTGGTTTCGGGACCATTATAAGTTCGGCAACATTCCATTGGCTTGGAACGTTTAATAATCTTAACGCGGCATTTATAAGTTGGAGCAGTTTGATCAGGGCTTTCTTTGGCAACTCCTTGAGAATTTGACCAGTTATCAAATCATAACCAGGGGCTTTGTTATTTTTCAATTTTTTAATTGCTTGGTTAAGTTCTCGTAGGGATACTGTTTTTATTCTAAAATTCTCCGGTGCCGTAGTTATATACTCGTAATTAGAACCTTCTGTTAACGCCTGTCCATCAAAAGGCTTACACGTTTCTTCTAGGTGCTCGGCAAATAGATCCGCCTTCTCTTTATCTCCTTTTGCCCATTCGCCATAATTTTTTCTTATGGGAAGAAATTGGATTTGAGGCTTTTTGATTCCCTTCATAGCTTTCCAGAGGGAGTAATTTGAACTTCTTTCGGCAGTCAGACCTTCGAGATATGAAGAGATATTCCAATTTTTGTAATCTCCTATTGCTTCCTTCAACTTGTTGCATAAGTGGTTTAAGTCTTTTTTATGCTGGGGAGCACGGGATTGTTGCCATCTTTTGCGCGCTCCCCTCTTTTCTCTCACCAGTTCTTTTATTTCCGGCGGATATTTTATTTCACTACTTGCTTTCTCTTTTCTTGTTGGAGTTGGAGTGTTGTTCCAGGCAGCGTTCTGCAGGGCTTTGATGAATCTGTCGACTTCGTCTTCTATTTCGTTTTGTATTTTTAGCGACACGTTTAGAACAATATGTTCATTGCAGTAGTTTCTAAAACCGTCCCAGTTAGTTTTGTTGTTAGTTAATCTAGGCGCCACTTCTTTCTTAATAAAGAGTATGCTTAGTGTCAAAAAGACTGGTGAGTGATCTGAGGAGAGATCATAACTTTCCTCGATGTTTGTAGAAATTTTGGCTGCTCCCTTTGTGACAAAGAAGTCTACAAGATCAGGGCTCTTTGTTACGAGTATATCCGAAGGCCAATATGTTGGTTTTGCTGTCGAGAAAAAGTCAACTTTACATTGCATGCCAGCTTGATAGAGTTGTCTGCCTTTCGTTGAATTACATCTTGAGCCCCAGAAGGTATGTTTCGAATTAAAGTCACCACCAATTATAAAATTCGGTCCGAGTGAATCAAAGATACCTTTAAAGTCATTCTTTTCTAGCTTGCATCTCGGAGGACAATAAATTGACGCAATGTTGTAGTGCTGGTGGTTATGTTTAACGCGAACCGAACTTAACTGCATTGCATCGCTTTCAATATTTATGTTTATAGAGTGCTCAATACAATCTTTAATGAACAATGAAGATCCGCCTCTGGCATTTTTTGATGGATGGTATGTATGATAATCACAGTATCCCTTTAGTTTCACACGAGGCCCTTTCCTCAAGTGAGTTTCGGAAATCAAGCAAATGTCAATGTTGGCTTCTTGTAAGAACACTTCCAGTTCGTCGAGTTTTTTAAAAAGGTCGCTTGCGTTCCACGTCAATATTTTAAGCACTTGTTTCATATTCATGCTTGGAATCGAGTTTTACGCATTTCTTTCTCGAGATTGCTAAATTTTTCAACTAAAAATTTATTTGTTCTGCTGTGCTCCTCAAGAGTCGTGAGAATTAGAGAGAAAACGTGTGCCACTGGATCTGGCGTAACACCACTTTTTTTATTTCCTTGCGACGCTGCTTGTGCATACGTTAGCGCGTCAATCGGTGGCTGCTTTCCCTTTGCGATCTTGTTTTGTAAACCCGTATCCTTCGACTTTATCACGACGGATTTTCTTTCGTTCACTGCCTGTTCTTTAGCAATATTTGGTTTATTTGTTGTTGCTTTTGGGTTGGGACGTAAGGTTTTTTTGAGCGTATCGCGCCTTTTTTGAAGTTCTTTCGCCACTTCACATCCTGGGTGGCTTCCTTGGGTGCTTTCCTTGGCAATTTATGCAAGACGGTGGAAGTTCTTTATTTAAGTTACACTCTTCTGAGAGATGTTTACCGGCACATTTTACACAACGCGGTTCTTTTTGGCAGTAAGTCTGCGTATGATTGAAAAGCCTTGGCAGCGCTTACATTGCGGGATCGATTTTGTGTTCTTACGCACAGGTTCGATTTTGACTACGATATTTAGAATAGTTTTAATACTACAGATATCTTCTTTATTTTCGGACTTATCGAAACTAAGCATAAACAGTGGAAGTCCCCGCTTAACCAAGATTTCCTCGTCTTGCTCTGTTGTTCTCTTTTCTTTTTTAATAATATTTACGACATCTAGAACTTTAAGGCCCTTTGCATGGAGGTCGCTTATACTCGTAATATCGTTTTTAGTGCACGAAGGGTGAAGTCCTCTTGCTACTACACTTAATGGTCTTTCTGACTTGTTTTCGAAAGTGCACCATTGGATCTTCTCGGTGATTAATTTGTCAGACAATGCTCGGTAGTCATCGTTGTCGATGTTTACTTTCCACACATTGTTGCGCATGATGCTACCTTGTACTTAGATTTTAACGTTTCTTTGAGAAAGCAATGCAACTTATTGTAGTCCGAAACCGCACAACGTTGATTGGAGGTGGAAGATGTAATTTTGTTGCGAATTGCTTTTTTTGTGACTCCTGATTCTTGTCTGGAACGACTTCGGGTGAAGAACCTGCTTTACGTTTCTTAGATGGTCTTTTCTTTAGGGTCCAATTTGTTTCGCGTGTAAGCTCTTCTTCGTCCGTATGATATTCGCGACTAGTTGAGCGGAGTGGACTGCTTTCTTGGGCTTCATTTGCAGACTTTTTTTTCAGAGTCTTATTTTCCTCTCAGAGTATGTCTGCTTCTTTTTCAAGCACTTGAAAAAGTAGCTCCATTTCCTTAAGCTTCGTACGGAGTGTGTTATGGAATAACTTTCCTAGTGGTCTCCTGCTGCAAAAACAGTTAGTTGAATTGCTAAATAATTCCATTAAATTAAATGCAACACTAAAAATGTGTAAACTCAATAACTTCCCCAATGGGAATGGCAATCAGAGCACACACATACACAAAACGCACAGTACCGTCAAACATGCATGCAAGTATGTACATGTAATCGAAAAATAAATGGAAGGAAACACACATCACTCTACTGCCATCCACTATCGGTTCTACCCAACTGCACATAAGGATTGCGAAGAAGCAGCGAAAGAAGAATAAAAAAGATAACAAATAAATCTCAGCTGGACCGATAGTGGCAATGGTCTTAATTGATCGTGTTCGCAAAAGAACGCAATATTTAATATTTGTATTAATGTTATTACTTTTCTCCAAGAAAACGTAGAAGGATAATATATAAATTAAATTAAATGTATAAAGTTTTTATTAGGAAAAAGACTTTATTCGGTTAAGAGACAATTCAGACTAAATAACTTAATATTACATAGTTAACTTATATCCTACTACGACAAGGTGGAAACGGTGGATAGCAGCTGTCTAATTACTTTCATGAGTTGTCAGCTTAACCTGTTGGGTTTTGGGTTAAGTGCAGTTTTATAGGAATTTGCATTTCCGTAGGAATTGATGATTTGCACTTGATCCATTTGTTTGTTATCGTGGGAAAGAAATGTTGAATTAGAATTTGACCGGATGCAAGGGTAATTGTCTACACTTGTATGACTTATGTTATTTTATGGAAGTGTGCTATTAAATCTTCCCCTCTAAAGGTAAGCGTCCTCGTATTTCTTAAAAATATGGCAAATTTTAGATATTTTGATGTTCTATTATAAGGTTTCCTTGTCTGTTTTCTGATTCGCCTAGGAGCGATATTGGAATGATTGTTGTTTCAGGAGTTATTTTTGATCATCGGCTCATTACTTGGAGGAGTAATACGATAATGACTATTATTATTAGGACAGAGTAATTGATCTATTGATGAATTACTTTTTCAGTTTTAATTAGATCGATTTATTTTGTCTTATTAATATGAAGTTCTTTCATTCATTCAAGTGATAGAATTTGTTCAATTTCGGTTCTTTCGGATGATGGCTGGAGGATAGGTGGAAGTGCATGTAATTGGGTTATTTCTTCAGATGTAAACTTTTGGTAATCTATTGTGACTGTGGTACTCTTATTACTTATTATCCGAATATGTTGGCTATTTGTCACACTACATGTCGCATTTTTACTCCTTAACAAATTTGAAATACACTTATCATTAATTTGATCTAAAACATCGTTTTCCTTACAAAGTAATAATTTATTAACTGTTTTACAATCTTTTGTTATGGCTAAAATTTCTTCATCTTATCCTAAAATATTTTCGTATGGTATCTTCTATACGATGAGTACTTCATACATACATACAAGGGCAATAAGTCACCACACATGCACACGTCACCTCAGCGAGTCAGTTCGCTACCGGTTCTCACCATCATCGCTTCGCATTCAGTCTAACTTAAACAAACTTGACTAGATTTGTAACTTGAATTAATCGAATAAAAACATTAAGTATGTGAATAATTATAATGAAGTATAATTAGATCTTTTATTATGCGGAACACAACAATTGGCGACGAGAAGTTTATAAATAAAAAAAAAACACATATTGTCAGCCCCATGGTATTGTAAATTTGCATGTACCTATTCACTATTCGGTAATTTAATATTTAAATATGAGTGAGGATTTAACTAGGGCAATTGGTTCGCTGATAACAAATTAAAACAAGGTTTTGGAAAATTTGGTTAAAAGTTTAAATATTAAATCTGACCCCACTATTCAACATGTCGAAAGCAGTCATCATATTCCACCATTTTGCGCTTTCGATAAAGATAAATGCTCATGGGTTACTTATCAACAGCAATTGCAACAACACTATACAGCCTACGGTATTTCAAATCAAGATACAAAACGCGCCTATATCCTTTCATTGATTGGTTCGGAAACTTACGAACTCTTAGGTAAATTGTATGGATCTTCTAATTTAATTTCAGAACCATACGACGAATTAATTGATAAGCTGGCCAACTATTTTAAATCGAAAATGCATGTTTGTACAGCCCGCTATAATTTGTTTAAATGCCAAGAGAATAATCGTACTCCGAATGGATTGCTGAGTTACGAGGCCTTGCAAGAAATTGCCACTTTCCATGTCTTACAGAATAGTGCAAAAAAGAATATATAGATGAGATGATAAGAGATTCCATAATTTTACACACGCCGCACGACGCCATACGTACAGCAGCCCTACAAAAAATAAACCCAACATTAGACAAAGTAAAATCAATCGCAGAAGCATATGAAACAACACAAAAGTCGATCCAGTTATTAAAAAGCGAACATAAAGAGCCATCAATTGAAATAAATCAGTTATCGTCTTCATAAAATTACAGCAACCGACGACAGTATGGACCAAGTAGAGAGCGAAGCAAAACGAGATTTAGTAGCAGAAACCGACAACAACAACAGCATCATAAAAGCAATATACTACAAAAATCTTGTTCTGGTTGTTTTAGTCATCACCCCAAAGCGAATTGCAGATTCTTAAGTGCCGTTTGTCATAAATGCAACAAGAAAGGTCACATAGCTCCAGTATGCTCTTCGCTTGGCAGCAATCGTAATTTAACTTCACAGGTAATTGGAAACAAATTACAAATAGTCGTAAGGTGAAATTTCTTTTGGATACGGGTGCAAGCAAATCGATGACCGGTTTACCTGGGTATAATAAAATCAGTTGTCCAGATTATGAAGAAACATATCGTAAAACGAAGACGTATGGCGGGGTAGAAGTCTCTTTACTAGGGCAAATGAATATTGATGTTACGTTTATTGGTTTTACGAAGAAATTACAATTACTTATTACTAATACAGAGCACGGCGATAACATTTTTGGCTGGAATTGGGCTGAAGCATTTGGTTTGAGTGTTAGCTTTGATGGTGGTAGCAAGGCGTGTGTGCTGGAGAGTGTGTCAGCAAGCGATGTGGATGCAGTGTGTGCTAAATATCATGATTTTTTTACATCGTCGCTAGGGCACTGCAATTTAGTCAAGGCAAAACTTTATTTATAATCTTCCGCAAAACCAAAATATTTCAAAGCGCGTCCAATTCCATATGCACAGTTTGACGCGTTTAAATTGGAGGCAAATCGCTTAGAGAAAGAGGGCATTTGGAAGTGCATTCGATTTAGCGAATGGGGCGCACCAATCGTAATAGTGCCGAAGCGTAATCAGAAGCTGCGCATATGTAGGTTACTATTAACCCACAACAAGAGATTGATCAGTATCCAATTCCTCGACCCGAAGGGTTATTCCATAAGCTATCCAAAGGCCAATACTTCAGTTAGCTTGATATGTCCGATGCATATTTGCAAATAGAGTTGGAAGAAGAAGCAAAAAATTGTGCTGCTGTTAACACACCGTTGGGTCTTTAATAATACCAGCGTCTCCCCTTTGGCATAGCCAGCGCACCCGCAATATTTCATAGAACATTAGAAGCAGTTTTATCAGATGTTGAATGCGCTGTATACTTAGACTGGTTACAGGGAAAAATATGCAACAGCACTTGAGGAATTTAGAAGCCGTTTATAAGCGATTGTCGGAAAATGGTCTGCGAGTGTGTGATTATGAAAACAGAAGTGGAATATTTGGGCCATGAACATAGGTGAGTTTTCGATGGAAAACTCCACAAGAAAAAGCTTTTCAAAATATATTTAGCTCATTTCAGACCCGAATTGCCTATTATTTTAGCAACGGATGCTTCGCAATATGGTCTAGGTGCGGTAGTTTCTCACCTTAATCCGGATAGTACGGAACAGCCAATAGCTCATGCATCAAAAACGCTCAACGACTCGCAACACAACTACAGCCAAATTGAGAAAGAGGCTTTTTCAATTATTTCTCGCGTAACAAAATTTCGCCAGTATTTATATGGTCGACGTTTTATGCTATACACCGATCACAAGCCGTTGATTACTCTGTACCATCCAAACAAAAAGCTTCCTGTCATAACAAATGGTCGTCTAACACGTTGGGCATTAAATTTAATGAGTTTTAATTACGAAATACGCTATAAGCCGTCAAACAAGCATGCCACCACCGATGCACTGTCACGTCTACCAGTGGGGCTAGATAGAGAATTTGACGCGTTAGAAGAAGCTTGCCAGGAAATTAGCTCTGAGATCGTGGACAAAGTCGAGTATTTTCCTGTGAATGCCCACGACATTGCTAAAGAAACGCGTAAGGATGCAATATTATGTAAAATTAAGCATTATATTATATATGGAAGCCAGAAAATCTGCCTAAAAGTGGAAAATACCTAATATCTTACTTCAACCGAAGACTTTCGCTCACTATGGAAAAAGGAGTTATATTACTCAACACCGATTACATACGAGTAGTAATTCCTCACCAACTTCGAAACCGAATACCTTACATGCTGCATGAAGGTCACTGGGGCTTGTTCGCACAAAACAACTCGCTAGCTGCTTTTGCTGGTGGCCAAAAATTGACGAAAGCATAGAGACAAATGTTAAATTTTTTTTTTTTTCCGTGGGTAGGTAAAAGCCTTCATAGGCAGCATAAGCACGTGCTCATAAGAGCACCACCACACCACCAAAGGAGGCACCATAAGCACGAGCACCCACTGCCTACCACAGTTGCATAGCAAACGGTCTTGTTCTTTGAAGTCGCCGCACAAGATTTGTCTCGTCCAATCTCCGGATTATTTCCTGGTTGCAATGGTGCACAAGACGAGTGCGAAGTCTACGAGCAAAGCTTGTTACTTCGTCTTTCACAGTTGCAATTCCCAGATCGCGGTGAATATCGGTATTTCTTATATACCATGGAGCATTTACGATTGCTCTAAGTGCTTTGTTCTGGAATGTCTGTAGGACAGACATTATGTTTGGTTTGGTACAACCCCATAGTTGTATACCATAATTCCATGAAGGTTTTAGTACTTGCTTATATATAAGTAGCTTGTTATATGTGCTTAGTTTAGAGTATCTTCCGATAAGCCAATTCATTTCTCTGAGCCTGATTTCGAGCTCTTCACGTTTCTTTTTTACGTGTGATTTCCACTTCAGTTTTGCATCCAGGGTCATTCCCAAATATTTTGCCTCATTTGCATACGGTATTTGTACCGAGTTGATGAATAAAGGTAAGTTGTTTATCTTTCTGTACGTAAAATTAACGTGTGTTGACTTAGTCTCGTTTAATACCATTCGCCAGCTCTTCGTCCACTCAAATATTTTGTTGAAGTTTTGCAGTCGAGGATTCAACTGTTTGTACTGTGACGAGAATCGCCGTGTCATCCGCGAACGTGGCTACCACAATCTTTTCATCTAGAGGTATGTCTCTAGTGTACAGTATGAATAGGTATGACCCGAGTACGCTTCCTTGTGGAACGCCAGCTTGAATTTCCTTGAATTCAAAGTATTCAATCCCATATCTAATCCGAAACAGTCTATTTTCAATGTAAGATTCGAGTATTCTATTCATTCCTCTCGGTAAAATTTTTTATAGCTTATACATATCTTTTTTCCCTCCAGCGAGTTTTCAATTACATTTGTTATCCGATAGACCTGATCGATTGTGGAATCTTTGACACTAAAGCCGAACTGGTGATCCGGGATCAATTGTCTTTCTTCAGTTATCGGTTTTAAACTTTTAAGCAGAAGAATTTCGAAGACATTTGAAATTATCGGCAGGAGCGAAATGGGTCTGTATGATTCTTTGTCGGTTGAACTTTTCCCAGGTTTTGGAACCATTATGATGTTAACATGTGCAAGATTTGCCAAACATCAGCAGTCGATCCTCCTAAAGAATTTGTCAGCTGGCCGCAACCAGAAAAGCGACCATGGAAGCGAATCCACATCGACTTTTCCGGCCCATTTTTAAAACAAATGTGGTTAATTTGCATTGACGTATTGTCCAAATTCCCATTTGCTATAGCAATTAAATAAAAGCCTTGTCGAGAATCTTCGCGCTAGAAGGACTGCCGCAAATAATCTTTAGCAACAACGGTCCCCAATTTTCATCAAAAGAATTCGAAAATTATTGTACTTACAATGGAATACAACATCTGAAGACTACACCATTTCGTCCCGCATCAAAGGGAGGAGCTGAATGTTTTGTTCGCACATTTAAAACGTATCTGAGCAAGATCTACGAGGAAGAGAAATGTGTTGACACCGCTGTATCAAAATATCTGATGACATATAGGACAACGCCTATTCCTATTACGGGAAAAAGTCCTGCCGAAACTCTTCATGGTATACAGCATCGGACTATTTTATCTCAAACAGCACCGAACAGTTAAATCACCAGTCGTGGGTCATCACGATGGAAGTTTGCAATCAATCAGCCTATTTTCGATTGTAATTTTGCAAATGGTCCAAGATGGTATGAAGGGACTGTGATATCACATCTTGGTATCATAACATATATAGTTCGCACTCCCAAAGGCATTTGGAAACGCCATCAAAATCAATTAAGGCCCAGACATGATGACACAGAAAGTTTTACAGCAGCTCGAGTAGACCCAGACTACTCCAGCTACGGATCAGCATGCGAATTGTCAAATAGGTAACTCTGAAGTGTTTAACAATAATTCTGTATTGTTAGATACTCAGGTTAATAAGCCCAGCCTATCCAGAATAAGCCAGAGTCCTGTAGCCTCGCCCGTTTCCCTTGCAAGTCCAGTCCCAGCAGTCACACCAAGATGAACAACTCGAATACAAAACCCGTGGTACGTTTTCAAATTTAGTAATCACTGAGGGTTCATCTATAGCTAGTGGGGAGGAGTGATGAGTACTTCATACATACTCGTACATACAAGGGCAATAAGTCACCACATATGCACACGTCATCTCAGCGAGTCAATTCGCTACCGGCTCTCACCATCGTCGTTTCGCATTCAGTCTAACTTAAACAAACTTGACTAGATTTGTAACTTAAATTAATCGAATAAATATATTAATAATGTCAATAATTATAATGAAGCATAATTAGATCTTTTATTATACGGAACACAACACTATAGTATTTTTACTTGTTTTAATAGGTTTTATTAACAGTTTTTCATAAACTTTTCCGTTGGGAATATCTATTATATTGTATATAAAAGTTAAGTTGAATTTAAACCAATCTTAACACTAGCTAATGATAATACTTCGTCGGCATTTACATATGGAATACTACTTTTATCTATCTTATTCAATACGAAATTTATTTCCGTTCATGACAATATGTTTGAATTCACAATGTTTGTTTTGCTTACTCTATGGCATGAATTGTATTTGTTAGCTCTTCTCTAATTAATTTTATTTTTAAATGTAAACTTAATACTAATTCATTTGTTAATATTCGATCCTTTTTTATTACGTTAAGTATTTCATTTGTAACATTTGTTAGTTGATTAATTCTACCTTTAATTGCTTTGTTTATAAAAAATTGATTATTTATATTTTCAATTACTTTATTAATTTTGTTTTCCATAAGGATCTGATCGTCGTCGTCGGGATTTCTTTCTATCCAATTCCAAGCTGACCCGATGAAATTTAGCGCTCTTTTCGTTCTGTGCGTTTTGATAATATCTATCAAAATTTTTATTGGGGATAGTTCGTGTTCAAGGAATGGAAGGAAGGTTTTGGTCTTGAGGATGTGCTCCGATATTAAGGATGAGGTGTGTGTTATGAAGGTCTCATATTGATTTATTTCGACGACAGGAATTAGTTGCACGTTTCCCTTTTGGATTATTGCTGTTCCAATATGCAATGCTAGAACATAGGAACTAGAGTAGTCTAGGATCTGGATATCAGCATAGGAGGAGTGGGTGAGGAGTAACCTGTGAATGAGATAGTAATGACTGCTTAACTTCGAATATTACTTTTGTGTATGACCCTGCCTGATTTCGTTAAAACTGTTGTTGGTCTGGTTTCTTTAACGATTCCTTCTTTGAACCGTGGCGTAAGCTTTGAACATAATCGTTTATTGTTTTTGACAAAAATTGTTTGACCTGGTAAGTACGTTTTTGGTTGCTGTTTGTCTTTATTGTGGTAATAAAGATCTCTTACCTGTTTTTCTTTCAACTGTTTTATGGTTCTAGATTTTTCAAATTGCTCAGGATCTGTAGTAACGTTTCTACAATAAAAAAAAGGTCAATCGTTTTTTTTCCTGTAACAGAGTGAGAGGTACAATTGTATTTATATACAGATCTTTCGAATAATTCCTCGAATGAACGGTGTGTACTGTCGGTCGTTATGCACCGCATCATATCCGACAGAGTTGAGTGAAACCTCTCAACTTGGCCGTTGACTTCGTTCTTGTAAGATGGGGTTTTAAAAATGTTAATTTTTAGCTGGTCTTCCATCATGAATGTGATGGAAGCTGAATTTAGAGATTTCTCGTTATCTACAACTACGTATTTGGGAATTCCAAAGAAAAATAATAGTTCTCTTAAAGGTTGTCTAATGTCTTTAATGGCTCGGGATTTAAGTGTTTTTTTTTTTGGACTAGTTTTGTGAATTTGTCTATGGCTGTCAATACCATTAGATTAGATTTTAGATTAGATCAGATTTATTGTTTGTTTTCTTGTTTATGATACAAATTTATGTTACAAATATCATTAAGCATGACCTTGCCGTCTGCCTGATATACATGCAATTAAACATTTAATAACAAGTTTGTTTTAATGTATATTCAATTCTTAAATTTAAAAGGATTTAAAGATATGTAAAAAAGCAAAAATTAAAAAATACTCGTAGTATACTAATTTGATTTTTTTTTTTGTTATTTTTTTTACAAATTTAAAAGTTCTCAGTAATAATTTTACTACGGTAATTGGTTGCTGCTTTATAGAAGTAAAAAAAGTTGTTTTACATCGCTTTCGCTGTTTAGATAGGCAATAATTTCTTCCTCAGATATTGTGTCATGTCCTAAAAAATATCTTCTTATTTCTTTAAGGATGGGGCATCTTCCGATGAAATGTATAACGTCTTTTCTCTCAGATAAGTTGCGAAGACTTCAATAAATTGATAGATCTGGACGATGTGGGATATAGTTAAGACGTATCAGTTCGCCTCTCATCTTAAAAACAGCCGAAATTAGTTCTTTGCTGTTGTCTCTGTTGTTTGTGGAAATAATTTTTTTCAGACAGATTGTGTTTTAAAACGCTGTATGTAGCTCGGTGAACGGATGATGAAACCATATTTACGCAATCAGCTCTGTATTGTTCATCTACTTTGGCTATAAGATTGCCAAGCACACACTTGCGGTATCTTTCGTTTCCATAAGCTAAATTACATTCGAATCTGCAGTACGTTGCTAAGTCTTCGAGTTTTTTTTATACCAGAGCGTATTCCTTTCGATTACCTTCTTCGCAATTATTTTTGGAAGCCTATCGTCCGACAGTTCTAAAACTTTTAGTCAATACCAAATGTCGTTCTGTTGTGTAGATGTCTATGTGTAGTGTGTGTCCAGGATATTCAGGAATGGGTGTAGGTTTTATAATGGGGTTGTTAGGATGGCGATCGTACTTGTTTCCTTTACAAATACTGCATTGATTAACTAATTTCCTTATTTTGGAGGTCATTTTCGGAAAAAAGTATCTTTCGATAATAATAAGTCTGTTTTCTTTTCTTTCCTATGTACTCTTTTATGCCATTCAAAAATTATTTTTTTCTGTGCTGTTTCATTTTCTAAATCTTCTAGATACTTTTATTCGAGTAAATCTGATTTTATAGTTGTGGAAATACAAGGAGTAAATTTCTTGGATTATTCCCATAGTGGTTTCATCAGCCATAATTGCATTGATTACATTAGGATTAAGAAATCTTTTAAATATATCTATTAGACTTTCTGTGGTGTATTGAGGTTCGGAAAAGGTATATCCCCAGTATGTTGAAAAAGGTTTTTGAAGTTTATAGTGTTTTTTTTCCCCTGTCTTAAAATGAGTTGGGTTTTGAATGCATTAATAGGTGCCTCGACGAATGAGATACGATTTTGTGACGAACTTTCGTCGCTATGTTGGGTCGGAGTTATAGAGTTGGATAAAGTTGTAATTCCTCTAAGATGGCTTTCCATCTTTTCATCTTAGCATTATTGTTTCTATTGCTAAGTACATACGTTAGGGTTAGTGATCGGTGAACATTTTCACTTTTCTTGAACCGTAAAGGAAATGCTTCAGAGAGTTGAGGGCCCAGATGATGACGAGCATTTACTTTTCGTTGGTTGCGTATGCTTCCTCAGTTTTATTTAATGTTCGAGACAGAAAAGTTATCGGTTTGTTATTTTGGGATAATACCGCACCAATTGCATGATTCAAAGCATCGGTGGTGAGCTCGAAGTCTTTTGACAAGTCTGGGTATGCTAATAGAACTTCCTGGGATACGAGTGTGTTCTTAATTTTCCCGAATGGGAACGTTTTTTGATATTTGTTTGGACACTCGTCCACGTCCTTCTTCCCCCCTTAAGAGAGCGGTAATAGGATTTGCCAGTTTGGCATAACCAGGAATGAAGCGACGATAGTATCCTGACATGCCCAGGAAAGATCTCAGATCTTTAAGCGTTTTTTGTCGTGCTCAATCAGCTATAGCTTTTACCTTATCAGGATTTCACAAACAAGAAATTTTAGAAATTCTACTGACGCTCGGAGAAATTCACATTTATCTATTTGGACTTTCATATTTGCTTTTCATTATGTCTCAAAGACTAATGAAAGATTTCTAAAGTGCTCTTCCTCGTTACGACCGCAGATAATTATGTCATCTATGTAGATATACGAGTAGCACCTTATTCCTATGAGTTCTCTGTGGATATCATCGTGTGTGCGTTGGAATATCGAAAGGGCATTTTCCAACCCAGAAAGAATACGGGTAAACTCGTATTTACCGTGATTGACTGAAAAGGCAATCTTTTCGATATCTGATTCCTTCAAAAGTATTTGGTGGAATCCGCTTTTTAAGTCAATAACTGTAAATAGTTTATTCTTTCCCAGATTCATTTATTTCATGTATTGGATACCTATCGGGTATAGTGACTAAATTAAGTTTCCTATAGTCAATCACTAACCTAAACTTGTTCTCTCCTGAAGCGTTAAGCTTCTTCGGGACTACCCACACAGGTGCGTTATACGGAGACCGTGAAGGTCGTATGATGCCATCATCTATTTCTTAATTTCGTTATCCACAAATGGCTTTAGAGCCATTGGGTAAGGGTAGGACTTCGAGTAAACTGGGTTATCATCAACAGTTCGAATTTCACCTCTTACTACTGTCGCATATCTCAGTCTCTGATCCGGTTCTGCAAAAAGGTTAGGAAATTTTCTTAAAACGGTATTCAGATTTCATATTTTATTTTGATTTAAATGAGAAGTTCTTACACGTATGTTATTAACTGATTCTGAAATGCGTTGTTTTATAGGAATTTCGATGTTGTTTTGAAGGGTGAGGAAACTTTTTGCGGTATGTATTACAGCATTCAATTCTTTGAGGCTCTCATTGCCGATGATGCCGTGAAACGATTTTAGTGGAGGAAGGATAAAAAATTTAAGACCTACGTTATTGGGACCAAAAAGATTTAGTATAGCGTGGTGTGTTATTTTTATATTGCCACCGACAGAGTTGGCGTAAAATGGGTTATCATAAGGTATAAGGTTTCTTACGCACTTCGGATGAATGTAGTTCTCGTTGGAACCTGTGCTTATCAAAAACCTTAAAACATTGCCGCTCTCCGTCTGGTATTCAAAATAGGGCAGTGAAGAGCTGTTTAGCCTAAAAAATGGATATCTTGGGATTGGTGGGAAACTTCAGCGTTACTGGGGGCAGTTATTTCAGGCTCGTGGTGTTCCTGATGATTGGTTTGCTCATGTCCGGAGTATCCGAGATAATCAATCAGTGTTTGATAGTTATTTGCATCTTCTATAGCGACAAGTTGTTGATATTCTTGCAATTCGCCATTCGGTACGCAGACTGTAGTATGGAAATTCCTCTGCATTTTATTTGGAGGTGGTCCTTGGGCTGAACGGTTTGATTTGTATAATTGACTGCTCGTGTCTGTATGGTGCTTGCATCCATTGGTTCTGGACGAGATTGTCTTTGTGGTGCTGGTGGTTGCCTATGGTTCCCTTGGTTTGGATAAGGGTATTGATGACTCTGATAGACTTGAGGTCGAAAACTTTGGTTTTGCTGTTGGTAGTTATAATTAGGGTAGTAAGCCTGATGAGGAACGTTATTATGTGGAACGGGGCTTTGGTTAAAGTTATTAACGGGTTGTGGATAGTAAGTGAGTTGTAGGAAGAAAAGAATATTACCTGCATAAGAATATGGGTTTTGGTTTTGTTTTCGGGGAGGAAGTGGATGAGGATTTTGATGGTGTGGTTTTCTGGACATTCCGTGGCTGTTGTTGGCGTAATTGGATCTAAAGTTTTGATTCTCCAGTTTTAAACACAGGTAGAGTGCCTGCGGAGGCACCTCAGCCAACTTAGCGTGCGAAACTGGAGGCAGCTAGCCAGGGATCGAGCTGGCTGGAGAAGCTTGTTGACTGAGGCCCAGGTCCATCCCGGACTGTAGCGCCACCTAAAGTAAGTAAGTAAGAGTGCCTGCGGGAGATCAACTGGTTCACGTATTCCCAGGAGTCTTGGAAGGGCCCCTTTTAGTCCTCTTACAAACGTGTCTAATGCTTTGTCTCTATATGTCCTTGTTAGCAGAGTTAAAGCTTCGGTACCGACGTCCATACTAGCGATCTTATTGAGAATCAATGACAGATAGGAGTACACGGCTTGATAGAAACCTTGTATCGTGGCATTTCCTTGCACTAGGGAAGTCATCTGGTATTCTAAAGCTTACAGATCACGCTTATCGGCGTAGTGCATAGTCAGACATCGTGATATACAGTCCCAATCAAGGGGTATATTGTAGGATTCCAATGCGATATCCGTATTTCCTACGATCTTATTTCTTATCACTTTCAGAACGCCGAAATACTTTGGTGAGCCTTTGATGGGCTCATAAAGACAGATAATGCGGTCAACGCTCTTCTTCCAAGATCTGAACTCGCCTGGCTGACCGGAGAATTCTCTCAGGCAGCAAACTACATCAGAGAGCTTATTGTTTAATCCACTCCCCTACCAAGATCTCCGTTGGGATTTAGAATATTTTGGATTAAATTTCCACCCTGGATATTCAGTATTTGACCGATCATAATACAAATCAGAATACAAAATAATAACGAGTTAAAAGTATTTTAGTTAATTGGATCTATCGCTAAATATTATGCAAAAAATTAACTCTATTCTTATTTGGAAAATAAAGTATGTTTGATGTGTTTTTAAAAATTAAATTATTTTAGCTACAAATTCACTTGTATTCACTTATATTCTATGACTCTATATTAAATTGCTTAAAAATAAACTTACAAAACTAATGCGTGCATCGGCATTCTGTGGAGCGGCAGCAGATTCTTGTGTTCTACGTCTCTTTCACGTTGGTTACTTGGGGGAACTTAGGTGGTTTCTCAAAATTTGATTTGTTCACTTATTCACTGTTTAGAAAACGCGATAATACCGATAGTCGCGTGGACTCTGGCTTTTGATGGACTTCTATTTTCCCGTACCACTTGGGGACTTTTCGAAAAATAGTTATTTTGTACCACTTTGGGACTTTCGCGATGTAACACTAACACGCACTAACGCCTTTTTTGCCAGAGTCCCTGCTGGGGCGCCAATTAAATTAAATGTATAAAGTTTTTATTAAAAAAAAACTTTATTTTATTAAAAAAAAAACTTTATTCGGTTAAGATAAAATTCAGACTAAAGAACTAAATATTACAAAGTTAACTTATAACCTATTACGACAAGGTGAAAACGGTGGATAGAAGGGGATCTAATTACTTTCATGCGTTGTCAGCATTACCTGTTGAGTTTTGGGTTCAGTGCATTTTTATAGGAATTTGCATTTCCGTGGGAATCGATGATTTGAACTTGATCCATTTGTTTGTTGCATTATCGTGGGAACGGAATGTTGAATTAGAATTTGACCGGATGTAAGGGTAAATAACTGCACGTGTACGACTTATGATGACGATGGCGATGGCGGTGGCGCGATGGTTAGCCCATCGGACTATCACGCGGAGAGTCTGGGCTCGATTCCTGACAATTTTTCAAATCGCCAACTCTTTCGGCGGGCAATGGCAAACTCCCGAAAGTAAAACTGCCTACGAAAAGGCTTGTAAGGAGTGCCGTTCTTATCACAACCAACGAAAAGGGGGAAATACCGAATTATGAACACGTAATACTTCTTTGTCTGTATGTACATACATATTTAGCTTTCGTTTCAATAGCATCGCTTCATCATTTGTGTTCGTACAAATAACAAGACGTGTTGTGTTGTGTTCTATTTATTCTTTTTTATTACAGATTTTCTCATTTCGTTCTATATTCAGTTTTTTAAAACTGTTGTTACATATACAATGTTATATAACTTTCAATAAAAGCTAATATTGCAATATGTAAGTGTATACTTTTTTTGACTGGAACGTATTATTTGATTTTACATTGATTTATATGGGAATAATGGTTTTTGCTTAACGAACGTTTTGAATAACGAACAAGTTTCTGGAACTTCGACCGAGGGTTGACAGTATACTCGTATAAACGAATTTGTTAATGAAAGTTCTACACAGATACAGTAACACAAAAAAATAAACCGAGTTTGACGGTTGGAGTGATGTTTTTTAGTTTATGGTCTTCATTTTTTTTGCGCCATATTTTTTGCTTTCCATCACTTCCGAAAGTGTTTAACTTACTTTCATCGCCAAACATGACATTTAGCGAAAAGAGTTCATTTTCATTAACGAATTTCTTCGCAAAATCAAGGCGCTTTTTTTTTGTTTATTTCACTTATAAGGGGTTTTTTTCTAGCGACTCTACTGTGAAACCCGTTGCGTCTTAACACTAATCGCATTGTTTCTGGATGAACTGTTGTATTTATAACAGTTTCGACTAAATTAGCAATTTGCACGGCACTTGTCTTAGTATTTTCTTTCATAGTATTTATAATTTGCCTCTTAATCCAAGGTGTTATTTTGGGAGGTCGGCCACCCCTTCTTCTACTTTCAAAGAAATTGTTATTTTACACGTTGCGTATAACTGTTTGAACTGTGGATTTACTTCTTTTAAAAATTTTGGAAATTTCTCGTAAAGTTTTTCCACTCTTTTTGAGCCTTATTATTTGCTCCCGCCCTTCAGCACTTATTCCTTTGCCCTTTTTACCCATTTATAGCGAAAACATTAATTTACTTCTTGCTGCAACAATATACAAAGAAGCACTAACATAAATTAGGAGTCAAATAAAAAAAAAATGAACAGAAAAAAATACGGTACTTCCTTCGCTTGCGAGAATGCATCGTGTGTACAGGGTGAGTTTTTTAACTTGAGACATCCAAATTACTCGACAAATACGCGATATCGCGAAAAATGTTTCGGACAAAAGTCAGAAGGTTCTGAAGGGTTTGACCTTGAGACCCATTTTCAAACGAAGGTTACTTTTGATTTTTGAAATGATAATTCCTGATTTTCATTGCTCAGTCGTATTCCTCAATGGGGCACACGACTTTGTCCCAAAGGTCTTATTCATTCAGTGCTAGATACCACTGCACTGGCACGCCTTAATCATTAGTCGGTTTGCAACGTTGTTAGGGTGTTAGAAGTTCGATATTTGTTTTGAGGAACTGATTATTTTCATAGCGTTTTCCAGATAAATAATGCAGGCTATTTCAATTCAAGAGAAAATTGAATTGATATGGATTTATGGAGAAAGTGGAAGGAACATCGATGGTGCTATTGCTCTTTACGCCCAACGTTTCCCAGACCAGATACAATCGCGCGCTTCCTTTTATCGGGTCATCCAACAATTCACTGGTGAAGGAAGTGTGCAACCAATGAAAATAAATCGGTCAGATAGGGTAGCTGTTGAGGACAATGAACTAGCAGTGTTAGCTGCCGTTGCACACGATCCTCACATTAGCACTTGCCAAATAAGTCGTAAATCAGGAATTTCTCAAACGATTGTCTGTAAGATATTACATCGGCATAAATACCATTCTTATCATGTTTCAATACATCAAGAACTTTCTAGTGAGGATTTTCGCAACCGAGTTTCCTTTTGTCAATGGGCACTTCAGCAAATTGAACGAGACCCCCTTTTCTTCGCCATGGTGTTATTCTCTGATGAGTTGACTTTCACCAATCACGGTACGGTCAATCGATGGGTCTCAAGGTCAAACTCGTGGTCACCATCTTATGTCCCCTTCAGAACCTTGTGACTGTTGTCTGAAACATTTTTCGCGATATCGCGTATTTTTCGTGTAATTTGGATGTCTCAGGTTAAAAAACTCACGCTGTATATACTTTTTTGTGATGCAAAAACGGAAAGCTTGTAAGAACTGCTACGATTGATTCCCGGCAACAATTACCGTTGCCCCGAATCAAAAATAACTTTGGAACCAACTGTTCCAACCCGGGAAACAAAATCACAAAAAAAACCGTTGAGCGCCACGTGATTTTTGGGGGAAATCACGAAACCGACAAAGAAAGAAAAAAAAAAGAAAATACTTCCCCGAAAAGGAAAAAAAAAAAACGGAAACAACAAAAGAAAAGATGGGGTTTTCCACAACGTTATAAATGCTCCGTTGGAGCACGACGATTTATTTGTTAGATAAGCGGTACACTCGTCGACAGAGTGACCCGCTATTTACAGTCCCGAATACATAAAGAGAAATCTAACGGGTCGCGTGTCTCGTCTATTCTCGAGATTTTTCGCACGCGCGGCGTACCGGAGTCTTAATTTTTCAATATAAAAAAAAACGATTTTTTTTCTACACTACACTGCACTATGTACACTATACTTAGCTTTATGGCGGTTCTGTCCCCCTTGCTGGCACAGTCCTATTAATCCCGTCGTCCTGCTATTCCTTTTCCCTGTCCAGATCCTGGTTCCTTCTCCTTATCCCACTTTCCCGGCCGTTCTTGAAAGAACACTCCTCGATTTTATTCAATCAGAGAAAAATTGCTTTTCGCAATCTAACAAAACAAAAAATTCGCACTCAAAAAAGCCTTGATTGACCCTCTGTCTGTGCTGGTCGTCACCAAAGTGACTTCCAGATCTTTTCCTTTCCACAAGCTCTCGACAGATTCTCACACGCATTCTCACACTCACTCACACATCTAGTGAACCCAACAACGGGGTTTCCAGCTACACGACTAGCAACTTTGCTAGTGTGTGCTCCCGTGTTCAACTAGGCCTCTCACACATTCCAATTGTTTCCAATTGTACACTCTCATTCTAAACTCCTCAGACACTGAGTTCTCTCCCGCTTCCAGTGATAACTGGGAACTCCACTGAGCGAGTTTATGAGAGCTTGTGGATCCTAGCTATGCCTAGCTATTTCCCTAGACACTGGAACTACATTGAAAATTGCGAGAAGCAATGTTTCTCTCATTGCTGATCCCCGGTTCATTTTTCCCCCATCGAACTAAACAGAATTGCAAACCAACAACAAACGCGAAGGAGAAAGAAAGTATGATCGAAGGTCAATGGAGTGTTGGGAAGGTTGTGTGGGTATAATCCTAATCTGATTATACCCCGGTCTAGCCATTCTCTAAACCGCCGCCCCAAACAAAGCTAAGTATATGTGTCTCTGTGCTACATTACCCCGGGTCCCTACTTACTCCGGTGGATCGGCGTTCAGATTTGGGGGGAATGGGGGGACTGACCAATAGCGGGTCATTCCTTACATAATTACGTATTTTTTTGTTGTTTTGTTTTCGTTTCGTTTGTTTGTTTATGTTGTGGGCCCTTCTGCCCGCCTGGTACTTTGTTGTGATTTTTATTTTGATATTATTGTATAGTTTTTGTTTATGTTATTGTTGTTGTTGTTATTGTTTATAGTTGTTGTTATTTTTGTTGTTGTTGTTGTTATTGTTTATAGTTGTTGTCATTGTTTATATTTGATGTGGTTTATTGTTTTTGGTTATTGTTATTTTTATTAATGTTTTTATGTAACACGTTGGAGGCTGTCTCGTAACTTGGCCGTCCGCCTACAGCCTCTGCTGCTCCCCTGGTGCTCCATCGGTGGGGTGCTGGTTTTAAAGGGGTCGTCGTCCCTTCACCCATCGAACCTAACTTTTACAGCTGGTGCGTCGTTGGGATGTGTTCTTATGCTGGCTGTCCGCCTACACACCACCGTCCCTCCTCCGTAGCTCCCTCGTTGGGGGTGTAGCTACAAAAGAGATCGTCATCTCTTTCCCCTTTTGCCTTATCTCTGCATCCACATCAGTTTCGAGATGTGATGCCGGTACTACTAGAGCCTTTGCTTACATGGCTTTCGTTGGGGTGTAAGTTCCGGGGATCGTCCTCCCCCACCCGTCATCATCGTGTTGGGGTGTCTGGCTTACAAAGACCGTCCGTCCCCACCCGTCGATGACTTTCAGACGTCCTGTCTGATGCTGCCCGTTGCGAGTCTCCCGTCTAGCCTCCTGGTGGACCTCCTGTCGCACCCTGGGTTCCTGGTTCGTCGTGAGTCTCCCTACCGTCCTTAGGGCTTCACCGACCGAACCACCTCGTCCTCCTCTGCGGAGATAACCGCCCATGAACCTATGTGGGTCCTTTCCGAGGTCTGTGGTGGGTGGGCCAATGGCTGATGGGACCATGGCTGCCCTCCACCTCCGCCAGAGCTCGGTCTTCCCACTCAAAGAAAAGAGGGAACGAAGGGAGAAGCACAAGGAAGAGGGTAAACCTTGTTGCGTGAAAATTTACCGCAACAAACCCCACCCTCACCTCTTAGGAAATGGGCTTGCCTTCTTCAGAAGCGCAAACCATTTCCTGAGGCCAAAGGTTAGTTGGAAAGACATTTCCATCATGGCCAATACTGCCAGTCCTATAAAACTTAAATCAAATTCTGACCCAAACGGTCCTTTATCCTACTCTACTATTACTGGGACTTAGGACTCTTCTGGCTCATCGCTATAAGGCTTAAGGTCCTTAGCATGCCAGGTACCTTTATTCTGACCAGTCGAATCCACCAAACTGTATGTCCACGCTGACACACGTTTGTGGATCTTGAATGGTCCCACATATTTCGGCGCTAGCTTGGCCGCGTAGTAATTAGCTGCGTCAGACAACACAAAGTTTCGTCGCCATACTAACTCGTTCGGGAGATATTGGACATCTCGCCGTCGGAGGTTGTAGGCTTTCGCAGACTTCTTTGCTGCCGCCGCCAATTTGCTACGTATATCCTCCCTTAACAACTCAAACCTCCTACCTAACTCCGGTATATCTAATTCCCTAACAACCCTATCGTTTTCCCTACTTCCGATCTCTTAGTCCCTACCTATAGTACCTGTGGTCTCACTACCTGGTACTATGTCCCTACTACCTATCCTATCCTCGCTACCTATCCTACTCTGGAGATAATCCCTCGTGGCATCAAACTCCGTGCCCCGAGTCACCATCTCCCTCCCAAAATTAACATAAAACGGGGATACCCCTAGCACCTCGTGTTGGGCTGTGCGAATCGCGCACCCTACTTTCGCCAACTGCGAATCCCAAACACGGTGATTTTCCGAGACATACGCTCTGAGCGGATGATAATGCGCCGTGAACCTAATTTGTGCCTCATAAGAGTCACAAAGCGCCTTAAGTTCCTTCCCCCTAAACTGAGGACCGTTGTCACAAACGACAACCTTGGGTACGCCGAACAACAAAAAGACATTTTCCTCTAGTTCCCTACAAACTGCTTTCGCAGTTGCCGAACGTAGAGGAAACAACAAAGGGAATTTTGAAAAGTAGTCAACAACCGTCAAGATATAGCTGTAACCCCGAGTGGACTTGGGAAGTGGTCCTAACAGATCTACACAAACCATTTCCCAACACCTTGACACACCTACCCTCTCGACCATCAGACCAGCGGGTCGCTCATTCACTGGCTTAACTTGTTGGCAAACTCTACAATTCTTTACATATTTTGTTACTTCTGACCGCATCTTCGGCCAGTAGTACCTAGCTCCTCTACTCGCAAACGTTTTGTGGACGCCCATGTGACCCGCTAATGGGTTATCATGGCACGCCTGTAAAATACCTAATCTACCTTGCTTTCCTACTACTTGTTTCCACTCGTTATCGTTATCATCATAAACTACTACGTTCCTAGCTTTAACAAACTTGAAGAGTTTGCCCCCCTCTACTCTCCACAAGGGGTAGGCTAACGGGTTAGCTTCTATTGCCGCAATCATCTTCCTAATCCAGGGGTCCTGATCCGCTTCTGAGATCCCAGCCAACTCCGGGACTTCTCGCGAAAGCATGTCGGGAACTACATGCTCTTTCCCCTTTCGGTGGATTATCTGAAAATCAAACTGCTGCAACCTCACTGCCCATCGACCTAATCTCCCTTGCGGTTCCTTAAGGTTGCTCAGCCACACCAGCGAATAATGATCAGTTACGACCGTAAACCGAACCCCTTCGATGTATGGTCGTAACTTCTCAATCGCCCACAGGACAGCCAAGCATTCCTTCTCTGTGGTAGAGTAGTTCCTCTCGCTTCTCTGAAGAGACCTACTAAGATAACAGATAACCTTCTCACCATCATCAAACTCCTGCGATAATACGGCCCCTATTCCATAATTCGAGGCGTCCGTCTGAACTACGAACGGCCTATCGAAGTCTGGACATGTCAAAATGGGCGCCGTAACTAGACATTCCTTCGCCTTCCTAAAACTTTCCTCACACTCATCCGTCCATATAAATTTCCTATTTTTCTTTAACAAGTCTGTTAAAGGCCTAACTAAAGCGGCGAAGTTTGGTACGAAACGTCTGTACCACGAGACTGTCCCTATAAAGCTCCTAATTTCCTTCACACTTTTAGGTGCGGGAATCCTAACCATGCTATCTACTTTCTCTGGATCGACGTGAAGTCCATTCCTATCTACTACATAACCTAAATATTTTAAAGACGGCCTACAAAAGTTACATTTTTCCCGACTAACTTTTAACCCTGCCTCACACAATCGTTTAAAGACCTCCTCCAGTATTTTAAGGTGTTGGTTGAATGTATTTGTTACGATAATAATATCGTCCAGGTACACAAATACGTGTGGCTCTAGATCAGCACCTAATATGCTGTCTATAAATCTCTGCCACGTAGCAGGCGCATTGTGTAACCCGAAAGGCATTCTCTTAAACTGGAAAAGGCCTCTATTCGGAACCGTGAAGGCTGTGAGTGGGCGCGATCTCTCCTCTATGGGGATCTGCCAGTAGGCCGACTTAAAATCTAATGATGTCAAATACTTGGCGTCCCTAAGCTTATCCAATGTCGTTGATATAAATGGCAATGGATAAGCATCCCTATCTGTGACCCTATTCAATTTCCTAAAGTCGACGCAGAACCTAAATGACCCATCTTTCTTCTTGATAAGGACTATTGGAGATGCCCACGGACTGTTCGATTTCTCGACAACACCCGCCTCCAGCATCTCGTTTAGCTCCTTATCAATATGCTTTTGCATCGCAGGCGATACAGGGTAATAGCGTTGTTTTATAGGTTCTGCCGACGTCCTAATCTTGTGTTCTACCAAATGACTACACCCCAATCCCTCGGGCATCGACTTAAAAACACCGTCGACCAAAGCTTCCAACTGCCCAGCTTCGGCGACGTCCAGCTCAGAGATCTCGCGAATAGCAGTAATCGAGGCAACCGACTGTTGGCTCGAGAAGCTCCACACTCGTGATCTTAAATCCGGGACGATTCCCGATAGTGCCCAAAAATCTGCACCAAGGATCACGGTGTGTGGTATCGCTGGGATAACGAGACATTCGATAAACACGGACCGACTTTGTACCTCGATTGGTAGAGACACAACCCCCACGCCATCTATACTTTCTCCGTCAGCTAAAGCGACGGACCTGACCTCGTTTTTACCTAAACTAAGCCCTAAATCCTTAATTATTTTCCACCCTTCACCCCCTATTATAGTGCAAGAAGCGCCACTATCTAAAAGACCTAACATCCCTATACCATAAATGCTAACTCCTACATATGGACGCCTATCTCTCCCGTTTGCCTCCAAGCTAAAACCTAAATGAACTACTGAGTTCCCCGACCGATCTCCAACAGGCGACCTACTACCTACTTGCGCCGGCGCTCCCGTCCTGCTGACCCGGAAGTCCGTTGCGCGTTTCCCGACGTGTTATTGCAACGTCGACATTGGCGCCGTGTCACCCCTATTGACTCACTGCTTCCCTGGGTACGATGCCTTATCTCCTCCAGCAGAAGATCATCATAGTTGGGGGGAAGAAACTCCAGTTTCAATTCCGCCACCAACTCTTGCCAAGAACAGACCGACAACCTAATAGCCCTAAACCAGATGAGCGCCTTCCCTGAAAAAAGTTCAACAGCAGACCTAAACAATTGAGCTTCAGTCACCCCTCGCGCTTGACTGAGCTCCTCCACCCGCTCCAAGAATGAATTGACCGAAGCACCACAGCGTTCCCCCGTGAACTTCAGATCCCACTTGGCCAGGTTCTCCCACCTCGCAATCGGCAAGCGCTCGCTGTGTTCACCAGTGGTTGCTTAGAAACCGGTTTCTTCCGCAACGGCAGGCGTCACTGGTGACCTCACAGCGCGGACTGGTGTTCTGTCCGTAGCTTGTTGCTGCTGGTAGGTCGACCTTTTATGCCGGATCCCTTCTTGTTGTTTATGTTGTTCACCCCTCGATGGCTGTGATGCTTGGGTTTTGACGAACCTCGAGCACGTTGGCTCTTGCTCGTCCTCGTCGCCTACCTCGTCCTCATCATCCGAAACCTCTTCCGTACCACCGGCCAATTCCCCGGCTAGTACGATTAGCCTATGCCTGAGATTACACTTCTCCTCGATCTCCTCAGGAGAAGTGTCTCTCGCCCTATCCAGCCTACTAAGAACCCATTCGATTTTGGTAAGAACCTTCAAGTATTCCTTCGACTTAGGATTACTTGGAGGCTCTTCCAAGAGCTCTTCTATCTGCTTAATTTTGGATAACAAGGCATCCCGGTCCTCTACAAAAGTAAATTTGTAGACCGGGCCTGAATTCAAAGACCCTCTGCGTTCTAGCATACGAGCGGATCTCAACGACTTCCTCATGGCATCCAGGGTGCCAATCGGAAGACCGCGAGCCTCCATCTCGTACGCCATTTCGTCCACAGAGAGCCTCTTAATCGCGAAAGACATCTTTGTTTAAGAAAAAAAAACGGAAAAAAAAACTCCTAAAACAAAACAAGAGCAAATAAAACAAAGGTAAAACCCACGTTGTCGATGAACAATCTTTAAAAGAAAACAACAAAAAAAACAAAACGCAACACCAATGTTAAAAACTACAGTGTCCAACGATGTTGAAAAAAAAAGAGCTTTAAAGCAGCGCCACGAGCAATTCGAGACCGCAAGTGTAAGGGCAACGCGTAAAATAAAAATGTAAATAAAAGCTAAGAGATAAAAACCCCCAAATTCAAAACAGAAGGAAAAAAAAAATAAAAAAAGGACTTAACCGTGAAAAAAGGTGGATGGCAACACTGAAATACAACAAGAACCGATGAACAAACAACTGGTAACCCTGAAATTGAACCCAAATCACCTAAGAGAGCGAAAAATAAAACCCCGCGATAGAAAACACAAAAATAAAAAAAATTGTAACCAACAAATTGTATGTATATATGTATATATGTATGTGAATGTGTATAATTACTTTCAAGTTTATATATGTTATATGTGAAGAAAAGATAAAAACTTTCGCACAAAATTTATTAAAAAAAACTATGTGTAGTTATACGTAAGATGTAAGTTTGTATAGTATATATGTTTATTTGTATATATATATAGTTATTTTTATATATAGATGTATGTTTGTTTAGAAGGCCGAAATTATTGTTTCAAAAATGTTAATTTCCGTGTGTGGATACGTTTATGTGCATATGTTTATTTATATATTTTAATGCGTATATTTATGTGTCAATATATGTACATATGTACAATGTTTGTATAAAAAAACTTCCCACTTGGGGCATGTAAAATAAAATTGCACTCCGAAATGTAAAACAACGCGCCAATTATTATCCACTAGGAAGTGGATTTAGGAAAAACCGTTCGAAAAGAAAGACAAAAAAAGGACACCTACTTGGGTAACTGGTACTTGCCCAGGCTTAGGGAAATCCTACAACAGCTCCTCTTGTCTTAATCCCACAGGTACTTCTTTTCTTTTTCCCTGATTCCTCAAAATTCCTGCTGCTGTTACACCTTGTTTCACCCCACTTGCACTTGTTGCACTCCACTTGCAATCACCTAGAGGAAAAACACAAGAGTATCACTATTCCCAAAATAAAGACAAAAAGAACCAACTACTTCCCTAATACTTAACCGAATTTACCGCGAACCGAATATAAAAATTTCGCGAAGCTTAAAATTCGACCGAAAAAAAAACGAATGATAAAAAAAACGGGTGAAATAAAAGCAAAACAAAAAAAAATAACAAAAAACGGCAAACAAAATTTTAAAACAAAGCCCCACGTTGGGCGACAATTGTTACGATTGATTCCCGGCAACAATTATCGTTGCCCCGAATCAAAAATAACTTTGGAACCAACTGTTCCAACCCGGGTTCGAATCACCTCCAGGTAGCGCTTTGATGGCAGCTAAACCTGGGAAACAAAATCACAAAAAAAACCGTTGAGCGCCACGTGATTTTTGGGGGAAATCACGAAACCGACAAAGAAAGAACAAAAAAAGAAAATACTTCCCCGAAAAGGAAAAAAAAAAACGGAAACAACAAAAGAAAAGATGGGGTTTTCCACAACGTTATAAATGCTCCGTTGGAGCACGACGATTTATTTGTTAGATAAGCGGTACACTCGTCGACAGAGTGACCCGCTATTTACAGTCCCGAATACATAAAGAGAAATCTAACGGGTCGCGTGTCTCGTCTATTCTCGAGATTTTTCGCACGCGCGGCGTACCGGAGTCTTAATTTTTCAATATAAAAAAAAACGATTTTTTTTCTACACTACACTGCACTATGTACACTATACTTAGCTTTATGGCGGTTCTGTCCCCCTTGCTGGCACAGTCCTATTAATCCCTTCGTCCTGCTATTCCTTTTCCCTGTCCAGATCCTGGTTCCTTCTCCTTATCCCACTTTCCCGGCCGTTCTTGAAAGAACACTCCTCGATTTTATTCAAAAAAAAAAAAAAATCTACTTTACTTTTTTTTTTTTTCAGAGAAAAATTGCTTTTCGCAATCTAACAAAACAAAAAATTCGCACTCAAAAAAGCCTTGATTGACCCTCTGTCTGTGCTGGTCGTCACCAAAGTGACTTCCAGATCTTTTCCTTTCCACAAGCTCTCGACAGATTCTCACACGCATTCTCACACTCACTCACACATACATTCATTTGGCTCTAGTGAACCCAACAACGGGGTTTCCAGCTACACGACTAGCAACTTTGCTAGTGTGTGCTCCCGTGTTCAACTAGGCCTCTCACACATTCCAATTGTTTCCAATTGTACACTCTCATTCTAAACTCCTCAGACACTGAGTTCTCTCCCGCTTCCAGTGATAACTGGGAACTCCACTGAGCGAGTTTATGAGAGCTTGTGGATCCTAGCTATGCCTAGCTATTTCCCTAGACACTGGAACTACATTGAAAATTGCGAGAAGCAATGTTTCTCTCATTGCTGATCCCCGGTTCATTTTTCCCCCATCGAACTAAACAGAATTGCAAACCAACAACAAACGCGAAGGAGAAAGAAAGTATGATCGAAGGTCAATGGAGTGTTGGGAAGGTTGTGTGGGTATAATCCTAATCTGATTATACCCCGGTCTAGCCATTCTCTAAACCGCCGCCCCAAACAAAGCTAAGTATATGTGTCTCTGTGCTACATTACCCCGGGTCCCTACTTACTCCGGTGGATCGGCGTTCAGATTTGGGGGGAATGGGGGGACTGACCAATAGCGGGTCATTCCTTACATAATTACGTATTTTTTTTTGTTTTGTTTTCGTTTCGTTTGTTTGTTTATGTTGTGGGCCCTTCTGCCCGCCTGGTACTTTGTTGTGATTTTTATTTTGATATTATTGTATAGTTTTTGTTTATGTTATTGTTGTTGTTGTTATTGTTTATAGTTGTTGTTATTTTTGTTGTTGTTGTTGTTATTGTTTAAAGTTGTTGTCATTGTTTATATTTGATGTGGTTTATTGTTTTTGGTTATTGTTATTTTTATTAATGTTTTTATGTTCCCACGTTGGAGGCTGTCTCGTAACTTGGCCGTCCGCCTACAGCCTCTGCTGCTCCCCTGGTGCTCCATCGGTGGGGTGCTGGTTTTAAAGGGGTCGTCGTCCCTTCACCCATCGAACCTGACTTTTACAGCTGGTGCGTCGTTGGGATGTGTTCGATTATGCTGGCTGTCCGCCTACACACCACCGTCGCTCCTCCGTAGCTCCCTCGTTGGGGGTGTAGCTACAAAAGAGATCGTCATCTCTTTCCCCTTTTGCCTTATCTCTGCATCCACATCAATTTCGAGATGTGATGCCGGTACTACTAAAGCCTTTGCTTACATGGCCTTCGTTGGGGTGTAAGTTCCGGGGATCGTCCTCCCCCACCCGTCATCATCGTGTTAGGGTGTCTGGCTTACAAAGACCGTCCGTCCCCACCCGTCGATGACTTTCAGACGTCCTGTCTGATGCTGCCCGTTGCGAGTCTCCCGTCTAGCCTCCTGGTGGACCTCCTGTCGCACCCTGGGTTCCTGGTTCGTCGTGAGTCTCCCTACCGTCCTTAGGGCTTCACCGACCGAACCACCTCGTCCTCCTCTGCGGAGATAACCGCCCATGAACCTATGTGGGTCCTTTCCGAGGTCTGTGGTGGGTGGGCCAATGGCTGATGGGACCATGGCTGCCCTCCACCTCCGCCAGAGCTCGGTCTTCCTACTCAAACAAAAGAGGGAACGAAGGGAGAAGCACAAGGAAGAGGGTAAACCTTGTTGCGGGAAAATTTACCGCAACAGAACATAGAAACTAACGGGACTATTTCTACTTCTTGTTACGTTATCTTTCATGCTGATGTTATCTGCATACCAATTTTGTCATTTGCAAGTTGCAGAATGTTAGGAATCGCAATTCGATAGGGGTATGTATACTTATTTGTTGCACTGTATGTAATTTAATTTAGATCTATTTGTTGAGAGAGCAGAAAAATTAGGATGGATAGGATTTTTAAGATTTTAACAGTTTTGGGGGCAATGCTCTTCTGAAATTAAGTTGTCTGTGAAACCTGTGCCTAATAATTATCTTATGTTTCTATTTCGGTAGTTCGTTGTTTCCGAGGATAGTTCCTGAAAATTCTCGTGATAACCTGTAAATGCGGAAGGTGTTTTTTCACCTTCTTGACAGTTGGTTTGTCGTTTTGATTGTTGGCTTGTTTCGACTTCCATAGGTTCAGGTCTTGATTGATGGGATTGTTTTGGCTTAGAATTTTGGTGTTGTAGTGACTGGAACGTTTACTCATCGTTGCATTGTGGGTAACGTTGCTCTTGTTGTTACGTGATAATACATCTTTAGTCCCCAGTTTTTGTCGTTTCTTTGTTGGTACGAGGGTGGGTCAATAAGTCCGTGACTTTTGGATTAAAACACAGATTTTTTGATAAAAAAATAATTTTATTTTTCAACGTAGTCTCCCTTGAGCTCTATACACTTTGTCCAACGCTTCTCCAATTTTTTTATCCCTTCCAAAAAAAATGATTTGTCGAGGTCCTCAAAATAGGCCTTTGTTTGCGAGATGACTTCATCATTGGAGTCAAATCTTTTTCCACCAAGCCATTTCTTCAGGTTTGGGAACAAAAAGTAGTCGCTCGGAGCCAAATCTGGAGAATAGGGTGGATGAGGGAGCAATTCATAGCCCAATTCATGGATTTTTGCCATGGCAACTGCACATGTGTGCACCCTTGCATTGTCTTGGTGGAAAAGAACTTTTTTCTTGGCCAAATGAGGTCGTTTTTTTTTTCAAATCGTCATTGAATCGGTCCAATAAGTTGGCATAATATTCCCCATTGATTGTTCTTCCCTTTTGAAGGTAGTCAATGTGGATTATCCCGCGTGCATCCCAAAAACCAGTCGCCATAACTTTATTGGCTGACAAACCCACCTTGGCCTTCTTTGGCGCCGATTCACCCTTAGAAACCCACTGTTTTGACTGTTGTTTGTTCTCTGGTGTGTTGTGATGGATCCATGTTTCGTCCACGGTTACAAAACGGCGCAACAACTTCTCCATATTGCGATTAAACAACGCCAAACCATGCTGTGAAGTTGTTACACGATTGCGTTTGTGGTCGACTGTGAGCAAACGCGGCACCCATCTTGCGGAAAGCTTTCTCATGCCCAAGTGATCATTCAAAATTGAAACCACTGAGCCATGCGAGATCCCTACGGCTTCCACAATCTCTCGCACTTTTAATCTTCGGTCGGCCAACACCATATCGTGAATTTTTTCGATTGTTTCGGGTTTAGAGACCTCAACTGGGCGTCCAGGACGTTCGGCATCTTCAGTGCTTGTACGGCCACAATGAAATTCAGTAAACCACTTTTTTACCATTGAAATCGATGGTGCAGAGTCCCCAAAGTATTTATCAAGCTTAGCCTTGGTCTCGGTAATGGTTTTTTTTCGCAAGAAATTAGTCTTAATAAGCGCACGAAATTCACTTTTTTCCATTTTCTCCTCAAATTAGTGAGTAGTCTGATAAAAATAGCTGTCAAACACAAACTAACTGACGCAGCAAGTTTAATTTTTGACAGGAGTCAACTGACAGATGCCTGTTGACAGGAGCAGTGTTGCTGTTTCAGTAAAGAGGTCAGAAATTCAAAAAGTCACGGACTGATTGACCCGCCCTCGTATTTATTGTTGTCTCTTTGCTATGATTATTTGGTCTTTCATTGGGGTATCTTGTAGATTGTCTTCTTCCTTCGTTGGAAATCCTATCTGACATAATTCATTTAATGCAGCGTCCATTAAGATAAGTTTTAGGGCACAAAGCACTGTTCTCGTTTGAACTGGTTAACGCTGTTTGTGTTTTTCGATTACATCATTGAGTAAATCTTATTGTCTACTATATTGATTTAGAATAGCTAATTTGTGAAGAATACGGTTATAAAATTCTAGTACATTTCCTCTTTGCTGCTATTATTTCTTCATAGAATTTGTCACCTGTTTCGAATCCTTCAAAATTTCTTTTCAGCATAGTTTTGATGTCGTTTCATTTGTTGAGATGTGGGTAGAATTCAAAGCATCTTCTGAGCTTGTTCGTTGTATTGAAGCAGTGAAGGTTGTGCACCCCCCAAAAATCCTCCACTCCCTTAGATCCTTTTGTCGTTTTACTACTGTTTTACTTCTTGCCCTCCTTCCTTTTCTTGTGTTGTCCACGCTCTTTCCTTCCCGTCAAGCCAGGGTGCAGGTGGGATTCACTGGATTCGTTGTATCCAGTTCCCTCTTTCCACATACCACTCCAGAGATGACCATTTAGGTACACCGGATATAGCCAGGCGGACTGCCCTGAAACCCTTGCGCACGGACTGCGCCCCTTGATGCCTTAAGAAGTTTACATTCCAGCATTGGGATTTATGTTATTTATTGCAAAGTTTTATTTGGTTACCGGTAGCCCGGCTCCCCTCAATAATAATTTTTTAAATTCTAAGATTGCGGTATTTGCAACAATTCGTCTACGTTTGTGCAGAATATTGATAAGTCTTCTCTTCTTCCATCGAATTCTTAAATTTTCTCTGTGTATGTCAATAGATTAATGCCCAAGGATCTTGTTGTTGTATTTGCTACTGCGGCTGCTAATGCTGAGTTTGCTGGATTTATTTCGGTTGGTTAATTCTATCACTAGTTTCTCTTTTATATTCTCAACTTCTAGGTTTCTTGTCTGTACAGGTTTCTTCCTCCTTTTCGTATAGGGCATTCTACTATAATCTTTCTGCGTAAATTCTGTGAGTACTAAGACTTATTATTTTTAGTCACGTATTTTAATTTCTTGTTCCTTTTTCGCAAGATCACTAATTATACTACTTGCGGATACGACGGTTTTTTTTTTATTAAAGATAACTAACGATTTTTAGCTATCCTACTGACTGCGCCAATTTTATCGGGGGATAATGGAAATGGGAAACTTTCTTCCCAGACTTTCCTTTGACAGTTATAATAAAAATACTTAGAGGCGAAAGTAATAATCCTAACTGCTGTTTATTAAAATACTTCCTTTCTACTTATACCTATTTATACTACTTATTTTACGAATGGTCTTATATTTAATACGATGCCTGATGCAGAGATGCCGTTCCAATCAGCAAAATATTATACTTTTTCTGCCTGGGTGCACGTGTGATTAGTTCGTATAATAAGTTTTAACTGTTTCTCTCAAGTAGTTTGTATACACGAATTTTCGCAGTAGTCATCTGCCGTGTTAAATTGGGTAAACTTAAATATTGTGATGTCATAAAATTCTCCGTTTTGGATGGATTAACCACTAAAGAAATCCATCCAAAATTTACGAGGACTCCGCTTCTTCCAGGTCAACCGTTAAAAAATTGGCAGCTGAATTTAAATGTGGTCGCACGTCCATCGAAGATGACTCACGTGAACTGCAATCGTTTGACCGATGCAATAGGGATCCGACCGATTTTCTGCCTCAATTCATCACTATGGATGAGACATAGGTCCATCACTTTATGCCAGAAACGAAACAGCGGATGAAGCAGTGGGTAGAAGCCGGTCAAGGTCATGGCCAGAGTGTTCAAAATGCAGAAGAATTAGAAGCGAAACTTCCTTGATCAGCTGGATGCCAAAATTCGCGAGAAGAACCATGATCTGAAGAAGAAAAAAATTATCTTTCTTCTGGACAATGCACTTGTACACAAGGTTAAGTTGGCGATGAGAAAACTGAGGGATTTGCACTAGCTAATCCCTCCTATTCGCCTGATTTGGCACCTTAACACTCCCATCCTTTGCTTAACTTAAAGAAATGTGTTTCCGGGAACCGCTTTGCTTCCAATAAAGAAGTTGAGAGGGCCGCAGTTGAATATTTTCTGAATGCTGATGTTAGAGAAACACTGGACCAAGTGTGGTCAAGGGAGATTATGTAGAAAAATAAAATTACCATCGAGCAATTTATGTAAGATAATCCTTATTTTTATTGATTAGACCTCACTCTATTTTCATTGAATTTTTGGGAAATAAGATTTTACATCTTTTGCTCTGCATGTGAAAGAGGGATGTTGGTATTTTTTGGGTTAAGCAGACTAAAGGAGCAGCTGCAGCATTTGTTAGCGTCACTGAGATCATGTCGTTTTAGTCATTCAATTGAACCCAGCTAAACTCCCCTTTTAATAAATTTAATTGCTTTACCTTACCCATATCATTTGTAAGCTTTGAACTTGTACCTTAATAATCCTTGCAGTAATTTTCCCATTCTTATAGAAATAAAATAATGTGTGCAGCAACATCATTTTATTTTAATTAAAGGTGTTCGATCTAGCATATAAGCTCGGCTTAGGTATATGGTAAACTTATAGTGGCGAAGAAGACAGGCATCTTTAGTTAACGTTTCTTGGGAATTTTGCTGAATTTCTGATGGGTAAAGTAAGGTAATAGTTACATGCCTCAACCAAATCTTCCAGCCGAGTTTTTGCTAACCAACCGGTTTTCTCTACTGGAGTTAAATCTTCCAGCGATAAATATGGCCATAAGGAACATTCATTAGATCTTAAAGCAACATATTTGGCGAGCCTGTGCCAAGAAGAAAACTTGTGGTATAAGTGGGTGTGCTGGGTCATCTCCCATTTCCGCATCCAACCTCCAGCAACAAGGAAGCTGAATTAAACTCTGCTATCGTGCCATATGTTCCTCAAACTTTGGTTGATTCTTCTCACACTCGTTCAAATGTGCCGGTCATGTTTAATATTACGCCAATTGCTGCCACTGTATTAGCAGAAAGTTTGTTGATACATACACCTTTTTTGATAATGATTCTTTTTTAACCACGATTGAACGAGACCGTGACCTGGAGGGAAAGGCAGAAAATATCATGCTATTGTATACCAAGAGTTTCTCTCGCCTTGAGAATTCAATGAGAACTATGGTAGCTGTATCTGCCGTTAACCTTCGTAAACGCCATCTTTTAAAGAATGTTTATTGTAAAAGATTGGGCCTACCTTCCCATACGCTTAAATACGAGGCATACCCACATCTCCGTGAACTTCCGTTGAAGAATCTTACTGATGCAGAGCCACAGATTATTGTTGGCAGATGGTCTTCACCAGCCACTTTTCCACCGAGGATTTTGGAGTCATGGTCCCAAAGGGGGTGATCTAGTGAGCAGGAATGACAGCCGATATGAGATAGGGTTGTTATGGAGCAGGGAGAACGCTAAACTTTCCGATTGCTATCCGATGACCGTGAAACGTCTCATCTGTCTGGAGAAGTCCCTCAAAAAGAGGGATATAGCTTCATGTCCGCCCTGTTAGTAAAGAATTATGCGAGGAAAGCTACAGATGCGGAACTATCGACGGAGTGGCCTCGAGTGTGGTATTCGCATATCAAGCAGCTAAGTTCAATGGAGTTTATCTAAACACTTTCTTTTTAAAAGGCCCTGACAATGTGGTTCCTCTCCATGCCGGGTTATTCAAATTCGTGAACAGTTGGTGGCATGCACAGCAGACGTAAGGGAAATGTTTCACCAAATCACGATAAGGACAGAGGATTAACAATGCCAACGTTTTCTTTGAAGAGGAGGCGATGGTAACATTAGCCCGAAAGTTTGTATCATGGAGGTCATAATGTTTGGGCCAAGATGTGTGCCTTCATGAGCGCAATTTGTGAAGCATCACCACGCTAATATGTTGCAGTCGCAGTTTCGAGATGCCTGCGATGCATTGAAAACAATTACCTATGTTGCTGGGGATGCCATAAGAATCTGCAAATGGATGGGCTTCGATCTCATTGGCGTTCAATCTTGCTAGTGCAACTTCTGCCATCGAGCCATGTGAATTCCAGACTTGTTGGTATCGACCCACGTGCATGGAAATGAGTTACAGCTAAAATCCTAGGTATGCTTTAAACTACACGATATCAGACAACGGAATTCGCAAGAAGATGCTTCTTTCTGAAATGTTTATTTCCAAGCAAGAGCTTTTGAAAACAGTCATGCAGATCTTCGACCCGCTGGGTCTGATATCATTGTACATTACCAGAGGTAGAATCATGCTTCGAGATATTTGGAGGGAAGGTCACCATTTTTAGATGAATATGGAAGGATGCGGCTTAGTTCGGGGGCACAAGAGGAAATAATTTCTTATGCTTCTCGTAACTCAGCAATTTTGCCGATAAAACATCCGCTTGTTGATCTCTTTGTTCAGTTCCACCATAACTGCAATCTTCACATAGGAACATGTTCCATCAGATCGAACATACGAGAACAGGTCAGTGCCCAGAGAATCAAATCTAATTGCAGCATGTGCAAACGTCTAAGCACGAAATCTATGTCACAAAGAATGGATCTACTTCTAGAAACACGTCTAGCTTTTGATTCAAGACAATTTACTTACGTGGGAGTAGTGCAGCCTGAGCTGCTGAACGACCTCAGCTTGGATTAGTGTTCAATGGCTCTTCGCCGTTTTGTTATCGAGTCGCCGCCAGAATTTTGTACAGCGACGATGGTTTAAATTTTTCTGGGCACAAAAAATCAATTTGACAAGGACGACAAGGAAATGGAAAGCGCCCTAAGTGAGCATTTTGCGAAACATGAAGGCATTCGTTGCCTATTTATTGCAGCTTGTTCTCCATGGATGGGCTGCGCGTAAGAACGGCATATCTAATCAATTAAGCGCAGCGTAGTATTCACTTCCAGAGGAGTGATTTCTCCGGGAGGATGTACTTCGTAACAGCTCAGTCGAAGCCCAGGGACAAATCAACCTCTCTCTCACATTCCAGTTGATCTAGAGGACCCATTACCGTTACGCCTAATTCTATGCTGTTCTGAGATGAGGATGAGGGTCCCACTGCGCCCGAAGTCTTTTGTGAAAGTATTGTATTAAGTAAATTTAACGGCCGGCAATGACAAAGTTTTCAAGACGCTAGCATCGCGAATATTTGCCAAAAATCTTAAGACGTTCCAAGTGGCACAAGAATGTGAAGAATTTGTAGGTAGAAGACATAGTGCTTCTCATCGAACCTAACAAGTGTCAGCCGTATATCCTGGCCCTGATGGAATAGTGCGAACAGCAGACGTTCGAATGTCAAATGGAAACATTAAAGCGAAAAGATCGGCGGGGAGACTCGCTGTTTTTTTTATAATTTTAACTTTCACAACCTTACTATAAATTATGCTTTATTCATTTTTTATAGAGCCATATTTAATTCTTTTTCCCTTTACGTTCCGTTTTTACGCCTTAAAACATCAACCACTAGTCCTCCATGGTAAAATGGCAAGCTTCGTTCCTTACGAAATAAGAGAAACAAGTATGGGCTGTTAACCTTCATACCAGATCTTCTTCTGACTTCTCCAACTATCTCGGTACTTATCTTCATTTCACCGAACATTACAATTTTCTTTACCAGCGCTACATCAACAACGCGCAACTTAACCTTATAAATGACCCTAAGTTTTTTTTCTTTCACTTTCTTTTAATAACAAGTTATCAACCGATCCACTCCACTCACCATTGCCAACCTATTTGGGACATTTTTTAATCAATCCTTCACTAACGACTCCTTTGTACCAGATCCATCCTATTTTAGTTATCTACCGAACTTCACCAATAGCCCATTTCTCTCAGACACCTTGGACCCGTCTCTCATCGAATATAAGTTACACCAACTAAATGACGAACACCCGGCCCAAATGGACTCCCTACCATATTTCTTTAAAAATGTTCCCCCTCAATCTCCTTTCCCCTTTCAATTCCCCTTCGTCTATCGCTTTCATTATTTTTTCCTCATATTTGGAAAACCTCCTTCATAATCCTGATCCAAAAAAAAGGATCAAAGAATGAAATAAATTACTATAGACCCATCGCTAAACTCTTCCATACTCTAATTTAAGCTTCCAATGCGAATCACTTATCTCCCCTAGATAATATGGTTTCCATAAGGGCAGATCCACCACCACTTACCTCTTTGAATTCGTATCATTTCTCTCTCAACCCTAGAAAATGGCAAAGACGTCGATGTAATCGCAACCGATTTTAGCGAAGCCTTCGATAAGATCCCATCCATTAATACTCTTCAAATTATCTGCTCTCGGCTTTAATCCGATATTGTTAAAATGGATATCCTCTTACTTTGAAAACCGTTTTTACAGTGTTCGTTTTAGGTCAGCCCATTCGGCTCCATTTTTGGCCACCTGTGAAGTTCCACAGGGTAGCCATTAAGGTTCTCTTCTTTTTATTTTAACTATAAAAGATCTTGATGGGATCATCAAAAACTCCTCTCTTGCTTTACGCCGACGATACGAAACTTTTAAAAATCATTTCCTCACCCCGTGACTCCTTCTTCCTCCAACAAGACCTTGATGGTTTCTCCATCTGGTGCCTCAAAAATTGTTTAGAAAAATATCGCCAAATGCCAGTCCATCATTTTTTCATATAAGCGTCACCAATCTCCCCTCTGACTCTACCTTCTCAACAACCAACCTATCTTCTTCGTTCAATCCCTTCGCGACCTAGGCATTTTGTTTGATAGAGAGCTCAACTTCCGGTTACATAAAGATGAGTTTATCCTTAAAGCCAACTCGGTACTAGGTTTTGTAAGACGGTGATCCGAAGAATTCGGAACCATTGCGTGACCAGGTCCCCCTATATTACCTTTGTTCACCACCTCTTAGAGTACGTCAGTCAAGTATGGTCCTCATATCATCGTGTTCATATTTCGATTATCGAAAGCATCCAGTGCCGTTTTCTTCGATTTGCTCTTCGAGGTATACCCTGGAACGATCTGTTTATTCTGCTCCCCATCAAAACCGTCTCAACCCTTAAACTTAAACACCCTTGAGGAAAGCAGAGATGCAGCCGACTTTCTCTTTATTCACCGACTCCTTCTAGTTCACGTTGATTGCGCATCCCTTCTTACCTCTATCTTCCACACTAACCCTTGTAATCTACGTTCGCCTCGTCTCTTCTATTTACAAACCCAACACACCTCCTATGGCGCGAACGAACCAATCTCCCATATGCTACGAAAGATCAATGCAAACCTTATAGTCATTGACTTTAATCGCACCAATCCTTGCCTCAAATCCGATCTTCTTCACCACTCCAACCGACCTTAGTTCTAAGTTTAAGTTAATTTAACCCTTTTGGGACGGGTGGTACACATATGTACCAGCAAAAGCTGGTATCAGCTGAATCGCGTCCCGAAAGGGTTAATTAATTGGACTAAAAGTCTTCACCCTAGGAGTTATTGATTTGGCCTCACTCTATTTTCGTTTAATTTTTGGGAGATAAGATTCTATATCTTTTTCTCTTCATGTGAAAAAGGAATGTTGGTATTTATTGGTATTTATTGGCATTTATATAGCAGACCAAAGGAGCAACTGCAGCATTTGTTGGCGTCACTGAAATTATGTCGTTTTAGTCATTCAGTTGTAATCCTTGTATTAATTTACCTGTTTTTATAGAAATAATCATTATTTTCCATTTTGAAAGAAAAGAAATTTGTATCTTTGGAAACGAATCACAAAATTTTATCGAAAGGAGATACTTTGCAACAACAAAAATCATTTTTTAACAGGCTTTCATTGTCAACCCGAGAACTTTTAACTTTACCCTCGTAACTCTATAAATGGTTTTTGCTTGGTTCCTTACAGAAGGTTAATTTTTCTCTTGTTTACTTAGGATGGCTTCTTGTAAAATGATAACGGTTTTGTTGAGGTCGTTATTTGTTACTAAAGCAACCCACGAGGGTACGTGGTGATTTTTGTGGGATGAAGGGAGGAGATATCTCTATATAATTCTCCGATTAATGTTGGTCGAAGTGCCCGGGTTAAATATGGCCAACAGCGTCACGTTGATGTAGAGATCGGATCCCATCATTTTGCGTTTGTTATCAATACATAGTCCCTCGTCTATACGTCGCTGTCTGGTCATATCTTAGCTCGAACGCTTTTGGTCGTTTATTGCAGACATCTTCTTTTTTTAAGCCACTCAAAGTTGACTTGTTGCTGGTCAGTTACATATTTACAGAAACACTCTTGCCATAGTTGGTTAGGCTAATAAATCCTAATTTGTTTCTAGCACGAAACAAACAATTCGGCTGGTTTGCGCGAATTTTTGAAGCTAGAGGAGGTGCTGGTTCAAATCTTTGAAATTCCAGAAAAATCATCTTACGTGTGGAGTAGGAAGACGCTCTTAAAAACAACAGTTTTCATGGGGAATACGCTAATTGTATTGATGGGTCACATGTTTTAAGTAAATCAGCATATTTTGCAAATAACGCCGCATTACATTCTTTCAAGCTATAAATAAGGAAAACATGACACCGACTAAGTTGGGAGTCATTTTTAAAACACTCGAAGAGATATGTATATACGATAGACACCGACATCATTCTCAGTTGGATGCTGTACAGGTACACGTTCACAGCCGATATATTATAGAAAAGATGTATCGGCAAATTTGGGTAACTGGCAAGGACTTATTTTACTAATTAATATTGTGGCCAAAGAACTATCTGAACCCATCAACATCTACTGGCTTAATATAGTGACTTCGGCACAATATCTTCCCTTCAAAAGGCTCAAGGTTGTCTGAAAATGAGATAACCAAAAAGTGTTTACTACAAAAATCTGCCTTTTCGATTTCTTTACTACGAAGAACTTGAGAGGTACTCTAATTGGAATATTGGTAAACAGTATTATTAATGGTAGGCATAGTAAACAAGATACTTCTCTAACGATTAATAATGGTAATTTCATTATTTCGGATTCTACGGCAAAAGCAAAAGAGTTAAATGAGTTGCTTGGTTCAATCGGACAAACGTCAATGCTGAGTGAATCTTCCAATACTGACTCTAAATATGGTCCTGCAAATAGTGTTCTTTACAAAAACAGTTTTTATATTAAACCAGAAACAGAAAAGATAGATTCAGGTTAATCATTTCTGCTGAGAAGAAGGCTTTTGACTTTGGATGATCCCAAAATCCTTTTGAACAAATAATATAACGTGGGCTTTCGAGGTTTTATCTAAGATTGACCCGCTTCTTATCTGAAAAAAAAAAACAATGCAAAAACTAAAAATGGGAATCAGTTTTAGTAACCCCAAAACCATTAAACCTGGCGTCCCCCAAGGGTCTGATCTAGGCCCTATTCTGTTTCTTACTTACTTATTTTGGAACAACCGTTTGTTGGAAAAGTAAAAGGCTTTGCGGATGATTTTGAAATGGCTTATGTATGTATCCCCTTGAACTTAATAGCTGATATAAATCATGACGTTCATTTACTAAGATTTTGTTTGCTATACATAAATCAATAACACAATAAACAACATTAACATTTAAAATGGCAAAATTGTGTGAAAATCGCAATAATATCAGTTTAAAAGTATGACGTATTTTTCTTGCAGAAACCGCTTTTAAACGTTACGACTCCTGTTCGTGATTCGTTTATTTGGCACTCTATAGTTTAAATTTCTAGGAGAGAAACGCACGTGGTGTCCGCACTCGCACGAGTTGCTCGTGTCGCAGTGTTATCCGTCTTTCATTTTTATGTTTTTCGTCGACATATTCATTTTTGAGGATTCGTTTTCGTTATATGTTCATCGCTTAAATTATTATTATTATTTCAAGCTTTTATTTACCCTTAAAAGTTTATTACAATTCATTATTTACTATTAAAACTATTTTAAATACATAGCAATGTTCTGAAAATTTTCATTTTTATTGTTGAAAATATTGCCACAAATGGGCATTAGCCTCTCTCAGAATTCGCCATTGCTGTTTATTTTGCGCCATATATTTCCAGTTATTTATTAAGTTTTGAATATCATCTCGCCATCTATTCTGTGGCCTCGTATGGTGTCCAATCCGTTGCTTTTATTGTCCGTCTGTTATCGTTCATTCTTGCTTCATGTCCTGCCTAGCTCCATTTTATATCCTTAGCTCTTTAACCGATGTAATAGGTCTACTTTTTTCGATTCTTGTATTTGTTACCCTTTGAAGCCTCGAAACTTTTAACGTTGACCGTTCCATTGCTCTTTGACATATTTTTAATTTATTAGTTACCTTTGTGGGTAGGTTCCAAGTTTAGGCACCGTATGTCATAACCGCAAGTATCACTGCATCGAACAAGTATTTTTTTTGATTCTTGCGTAATGTTGGAATCGAAAATGGGGTTAAGATTCCAATATTGTCTCGAGCTATTTGTAATTCTTCTGTGGATTTCTCTTTTGGCTCTTTGGGTGAAAGACAACATTTGTCCTAAATATATTAATTCATCCACATATTCAATGTTTTTTGTTTCAATTTGTATTGGAAATGGTTCGGCGTTAGTCATCAGTTTAGTCTTGTTTTTGTTGATAGTTAGTCCAGCTTTGGAGCATTCTTGGCTAAGGTTTTCAAGCAATGTCTTTAATTCATTGCTTGATGTTCCTATAAGTGTAACGACTTCTGCAAATTTTGAGTTGTTTAGGTTCTCTCTAGCAATATTAACCCCTATGTTGTCCCAGTTCAAGCGCTTGAAGCATCCTTCCAGGACAGCTGAAAATAAGGCTGGGGAAAGTGGATCTCCTCGCCGGACTCCTTTTGTCAGTTGAAAAGCTCGGCCGATTTGTTCAAGTTTTAATGTAGCAGTGTTGTTTTGGTAAAGCTTTTTTACTAAACTTATGTATTTTTACTGTATACCTTCTTTATTTAACGAATGAAAGATCATGGTGTGTTCTATAGTATCGAAAGCTTTGGTATTCTGAACATTTTTCGATTAGTTGGTGAAGGACTTGAAGATGAGGTGTTGAGAAACCGGATCTGCAGCCAGCTTGTTCACTTGGTTGGCTTTCTTCCACAGTTAAGGACATCCTTCTTAATAGACATTTTGCGAAAATATTGGATATTAGATATTATATATTGTCGGTGTTTGGTTTTCAAATTCAAATTCATTTATAAATTAATGCAAATTATATTTACTAAAAACAAAATTACAATTGTGAACTACTAAATGTCTAACCTGTCATAATATTCAGCCTTAAGAAGATGTTAAAACAATTGTCAAACTAAATATAAAAATGTAAAGATAACATGTAACAAAAGCATTTACAATTTATAACGCAACTTAAACACGAGTCTTTTATTAAAACCGCAACACAACACGGTACGCAAATCGTACAGTCAATATTCTGCTTATCGGTCTATACCTATAGTTGTTAATGTTGTTTGTCTCCTTTTTTGTGAATAGGTATAATCATGGATTTTGTCCATTGCTGTGGGATTTCTTCGGTTGCGAGTAGTTCATTAAAAATTTCTCTTAGTAGTGGTGTTATAGCCGATGTTCCAATTTTAAGTATTTCTGCTTTAATTCCAACATTTCCAGCGGACTTTTCATTTTTAAGTTCATCAATGGATTTTTCGACTTCTTTTGTTAGAAATATTTGTATATTATCGTTGTCGTTTGCAACGGTTGTTTCGGGATCATTTGGTATAGGTAATGGGGTTTTATATAAGTCTTCAAAGAAGTTCGCTGCTGTTTCGGTAACTGTTTTCCCATTTCGAATACCACTTCTGTATTTTTTAATGGCGCTCATCCAGTCGAGTTTCCCATTTTTACTGCATCGCTGCTGCTCCGCTTATGGGGTTGGCTAATGTCGCAGACCGCAGAACGCGTCTACATAATGCTCGGTCCTGGATCGCTTCAGTGGTTAACCCCAGACGTTGTTGCGCATTTGCCATCTGAGAAATCCAGGAATTCTTTTTCCGACCTCGTTTTCTTACAGTTGGAGTGACCGTAGTTGATAGTGCCTTTTTAACCGGATTTTCCGCAGATCTTCTTTGAACGTGGCAATACCAACTTATTCTATTCGCCTCAAGCTGTTCGGTTACCGAATTCTTTATATGTAGACTTCCTCTTATACGCGTAGATCTAATGCAATCGCGTTTAGTAACTCCACTAGACATCCTTAACATTTTCATTTCCGCTGCCATCATTTTGTTTTTAAACGCTTCGTACATTGTCCAGCACTGTGAACCGTATATAAGATCTGGTCTAACAACCGTGGTGTAGAGTTTCCCCTTTAATTTAAGTGGACATTTTCGGTTGCAAAAGATTCCCGAATTTTCCCGCCATTTCATCCATCCCACACTCACTCTGTGGTTTACGTCGTCGTCACATTTCGCTTCCATGTTAACGATTGATCCTAAGTACTTAAAGATAGTGCTTTTCGGAAGAACTATTCCGTCTAACATTATATCCGGAACAGGTCGCAACGGATGCGCAAATGGGCATGTCAAATGCTCCGTCTTTGAACGACTTATTTTAAACCCGTTTCCATCTAGCGCATTTCTCCATGAATCTAAGGCGTTCTGTAAATCTTCGACGTTATCGCTAAGTATAACTGCGTCGTCAGCGAAGAGAATTGGCGTTACATTTGCTTCGCGCATGCAGTCTTTTAAAAGATAGTCGAATACTACGTTAAAGAGGAGAGGGCTAAGTACGCTTCCTTGATGCACTCCGACATTAACTGGAAATTCTCTCGTTAGTCCAGCAGAGCTTTTAACCGCAGTTTTCACGTTTCCGTACATGTCTTGTATTATTCTAACATACGTTTCCGGTACGTTTTGAGACCTCAGCGCGGCCCATATGAGATCCCTAGGCACTCGATCGAATGCTTTCTCGAGGTCGATAAATACCATGTGTAAATCCTTAGATGAATCTCGGTGCTTTTCCATTATTATTCGTAGGCTTTGGATAGCGTCCACTGTCGATCTTCCTTCAACAAATCCACACTGGCTATTGTCGAGCTGTATTATTTGCCGAAGACGTTCGTTTAAGACTCTTTCGACGATTTTCATTGTGTGTGACATAAGCTTGATTGAACGGTAGTTGTTGCATTCTCGAGTGTCGCCTTTTCCTTTGTATAATGGAACCAAGAAGCTACTTCTCCATTGATTCGGCATAGGTTGTCCACATTTTAATTTATTTAAAAGTTTCGATAGCCAAACGCTGCCGATCCCCTCCATCTTCAACCAAAACTCTGATGGAATGCTGTCTGGTCCCGCCGCTTTCCCCCGCTTCATTTTTCCGATTGCTATAGTTATTTCTTCGATTGAAAAGTCCGAAACTTCCTCCTCGAATAGACCAGCTGTCGGCACGATATCACGTGGAAACTGTTTGTTAAGCAACTCCTTGCAGTATTCAAGCCACCGGTCACAAATTTCCTTTTCATTTGTTAATAGGCGACCGTCTGCGTTTTTGATGTATTTCGGCGAGGTTATTTCCATTGAATTTTTTCTCCTCTGTGCAGCGAGCTTAAAAATATTTGGCATTTTAGTACTGTACGACGTTTGAACTTCTTGGATAGCTTGTCTTCTATCCGCCGATCGTGAGGATATTTGTTCCAACTCCTGGTACAGGTTTTCCGCTTCTGCCGCTCGAGTTCGAACCAGGACTTTCTTTGCGATCTTTTTAAGACGCTCGTATTCAAGAGCCAGTCGAGCTTTTTCGATATCGTCGCTCCGATCGCATTTTGTCCACGCTTGGAATGCACTCTTCTTGTCGGCCACAGCTCGTTTGGTTTCGTCATTCCACCACCATGTTTCTTTGCCGACGTGATGGTATTTCGATATAGTCCCCAGATGGGACTTTGCGAGAGTTATGCATTCCTCGTGCATGCTGTTCCACATTTCTTGCGGGCTAAGTGAGTCTGCTATACCATATATATTTTGAAGTACTTCTTTAGCCAGTGCGATAAATCTTGCGCTTCGTTCCTTCGATAGATTATACCACCGGATTTTTGGCTTTCCAAACGATGCCCGTGTTTTCAGTGGTTCCGCTGTGAAAAATTCTGTAATGAGCAGACGGTGTTGGCTTACTAGCGATTCTCCAAGTATTACTTTACAATCCTTAACACGGTTTCTCATCGACATTTTGCAGAGGTGATAATCTATTTGCGTTTCGTGGCCTCCGCTGCTATAGGTGATAAGATGTCGTTGATGTTTAATAAACATTGTATTTAAGATGGTTAAGCCGTAAGCCCTACACGCTACAAGGATGTCTTCGCCAGCTGAATTTCTGGTTCCAAAGCCTTTACCGCCGTGGCAGTCCTCATAATCAACATTTGTTTCTCCGACGTGGCCATTTAAATCTCCGCCTACGAAGAGCATCTCATCGATAGGTATATTTCTAAGCAAATTACCGAACTCTGACCAAAATCTATCTTTTTCCGATTGGTCGCATCCATTTTGTGGAGCGTACGCGCTAACAATGTTCCACGTTTCATTGTGTATGACGAGTTTTACACTCATTAAGCGGTCGCTTATTTTCAAAATACCAACGATATTGATTAGAAGATCCGCTGCAACAACGATACCAACACCGTTTCGTCCATTGACCGTTCCATGGTAGAACATCTTAAATGCCTTAGTTTTTAAATCTAGAAAACGAGCTTTATTTCCTGTATTACACCACTTCGTTTCCTGTCTGCGACGCATAATCGCTTCCAGTTCTAAACTTTTTGAGGTCATCGATCCGACGTTCCAACTTGCAAACCGAAGTTTAGGAAAATATTTTGGAAACTTCATTTTGCCCGCCCCCGGAATCCGTCGGGCTCTGACACAAGCACTTCTGCTTGCTCTGGGATCACCCGAGTGCGTTGCAACCGTGGTGCCCAGCGGGGTAGTGCTATTAATTGCGATCATTTCCATGAAGTTTAAAGTTTGAGTGGTTTGACACTTGTATGCTCATTTCAAATTGATTGACTGTTCTTTTACCCCACCGGTAGTCTCCAGACGTGGGAACCCACTGATTGCATACAAACTTGTGGGAAAGTTTTAAGGTGTTAAAGTGTCACAGGCTCATTTTTGGTGTCATAGTTGCCTGTATATGATTGGTGTCCCATTTAGTCGCCTCTTACGACAAGCTGGGACGCACTGCGGCACTATTCTTTATCCGATGCCGCACGGAATTTTAATGGATTTAGTATCTTCTATTATTTGTCTGAACAGTTCGGCATTATATTTTTTAAGGTCATTACGAATTGAGTGTTCTGCCATAATTCTTAGCTCTCTCAAATTTTGTTTTTCTCTTTCATTTAAATTGCCTTTCTTTTGTAGTCTAAGTCTGTCCTGGATAATATTTTTTGTTTCTTCAGAGAGTTTATCAGTCTTTCTTCTTACGTTTAGAGAGATATATATATCCGAAGCTCTTACTATAGTTTTTTCTAGAATATTATATCTATCTTGTAGTGTACATATATTTCTTAGGGTTTCAATTTGACAACAAAAAAAAAAAACACACTGTGGCGCTGGCAGCCCGGTATGAGCCATGGCCTAGCTTCTTGACACTCATTTGTGTTGCGTGTGTTTTCATTTTTGTCACATCTGAGCGGGGCCTACGGTTTATCGCTGAGTCCGAAAGGCACTCTTTAGAAGCTTTTTCGTAGGCAATTTTTACTTTCGGGAGTTTGCCATTGCCCGCCGAAAGGGTGATGGCGATTTGAAAAATTGTTGGTGCTCAAGCCAGGAATCGAACCCAGACTTTCTCCGTGATAGTCCAATGAGCTAACTATCGCGCCATCGCCATCGCCATATACAGGGTGAGTTTTTTAACTTGAGACATCCAAATTACTCGAAAAATACGCGATATCGCGAAAAATGTTTCAGCCAAAAGTCTCAAGGTTCTGAAGGGGACATAAGATGGTGACCACGAGTTTGACATTGAGCCCCATTTTCAAGGACAAACGAAAGTCACTTTTGATTTTTTAATGGGAACCCCTATTTTTTTGACAAATTCGTAATCTGTGTGAAAAACTACAATTCTTTTACATGCAACACTTTTTTCAATAATGCGTTCTTTTCCCGTCAGAGGGCGCCATAAAACTTAAGACATCAAAATTATTCGAAAAGTACGAAATATCGCGAAAAATGTTTCAGACAAAAGTCACAAGGTTCTGAAGGGGACATAAGATGGTGACCAGGAGTTTGACCTTGAGACTCATTTTCAAGCTCAAACGAAGGTCACTTTTGATTTTTCAAATGATAATTCCTGATTTTCATTGCTCAGTCGTATTCCTCAATGGGGCACACGACTCCGTCTCAAAAGTCTTATTCATTCAGTGCTAGATACCACTGCACTGGCACGCCTAAGTCATTAATCGGTTTCCAACGTTGTTAGGGTGTTAGAAGTTCGATATTTGTTTTGAGGAACTGATTATTATAAGTAACGTTTTCCAGATTAATAATGCAGGCTATTTTAATTCAAGAGAAAATTGAAATGATATTGATTTATGGAGAAAGTGGAAGGAACATCGATGGTGCTGTTGCTCTTTACGCCCAACGTTTCCCAGACCAGATACGATCGCGCGCTATCGGGTCAAGGAAGTGTGCAACCAAAGAAAAGGATTCGGTCAGATAGGGTGGCTGTTGACGCCAATGAAATAGCAGTGTTAGCTGCCGTTGCTCACGATCCACACATTAGCACTCGCCAAATAAGTCGTGAATCAGGAATTTCTCAAACGATTGTCTGTAAGATATAACATCGGCATAAATACCATCCTTATCATGTTTCAATGCATCAAGAACTTTCTCGTAAGGATTTTCACAACCGGGTTTTCTTTCGTCACTAGGTGAACTAGGCCCCCTTTTCTTTGCAAAGGTGTTATTCTCTGATGAGTTGACTTTCACCAATCATGATACGGTCAATCGACATAATATGCATTACTCGGCTACCGAAAACCCTTTTTGTTGCGACAAGTTGAACGCCAGTACCCTTGGATTGTAAATGTTTGGGAGGGAATTATTGGGGATAAATTAATAGGTCCATATTTTATTGAATGCAACTCGAAGGGCGAAAAGTATGCAAACTTCTTGCGGGACCATCTTCCAGTATTACTAGAAGAACTGCTATTGGAGTTGCGACAAACAATGTGGTTTCAACATGATGGTTGTCCAGCCTATTATTTCCAAGTAGCCCGGGAGCTATTAAACAATGTTTACCATCAACGATGAATCGGACGAGGGGGTCCGAGGCAATGGCCTGCTAGATCACCTGATCTTACGTCACTTGATTTCTTCTTGTGGGGCTACTTAAAAAGTGAGGTTTACAGAAAAAAGCCAACAACACGTGAGGACATGAAAAGACGAATAACTGAATCTTGCTGGAAGATTACGCCAGAAATACTTCTCTGTTCTGTTGGTTCATTTAGAGCGCGGATAGACAAGTATATTGAAGTGAATGGTCACATTTTCGAGCATTTGTTGAAATAGTCTCGGGAAATAAACGTCGAAATGGGAAGAATTCAATGCTTCAACAGTGGGAGACAACGGGACCCACTTTAATTAATCACCCCGAAGGAAACAAAATACTAGTACGTCCACGTCGTTATTTCTGGGTTATGCTAAACGCAGTATGTCATAACAAATGACAAGCCTACGATCAATACGACTGAGCAATGAAAATCAGGAATTATCATTTGAAAAATCAAAAGTGACCTTCGTTTCACATTGAAAATGGGTCTCAAGGTCAATCTTATGTCCCCTTTAGAAACGTGTGACTTTTGTCTGAAACATTTTTCGCGATATTTCGTACTTTTCGAGTAATTTTGATGTCTTAAGTTTTATGGCGCCCTCTTACGGGTAAGGAACGCATTTTTAAAAAAAGGGTTCCATGTAAAAGAATTGTAATTTTTCACACAGATTACAAATCTGTCAAAAAAATAGGGGTTCCCATTAAAAAGTCAAAAGTGACCTTCGTTTGACCTTGAAAATGGGGCTCAAGGTCAAACTCGTGGTCACCATCTTATGTCCCCTTCAGAACTTTGTGACTTTTGCTTGAAACATTTTTCGCGATATCGCGTATTTTTCGAGTAATTTGGATGTCTCAGGTTAAAAAATTCACCCTGTATAACAACACTCTTTGAAATATAAAGCTGCAATTTCTTAATAAATAAATCAAAAGCAAGTGATGGATCGCATTCAGAATAAACAGTATCCCAAAATTCGAAATTCAAATAAGATTTCAATTTTAAAAAGTCGACTTTTTGTAACATTTTTCTATAAGAGTGTTGTTTTCTTGTAATACTGGTGTTTAATTGAAATGGTATTAATTTATGGTCTGTCATACTAAGACCGAATGCATTTATATTATAATTTACTTCTACATTTCTGCTTAACTTTACGAACACATGGCAAGAGCTAAAGCGAGTAGGTTAAAAATGATCAAATTTAAAACCAAACGATGACAATACAGAGAGAAATAATCCGTCTCAGAAGAATCACATAGAAGATCCATATTAAAATCGCTCAGTAATATTATATTTTTGATTTTTGTTCATTCAGAAACTTGGAAAATTCGACATGCTATTTCTATACAAAATCGCGACGCCACCAGCTGCGTATGTATCGTTGCAAGCAGCTTAAAATTTTTCTGAGAAAATATTAATGAGACAATTGTACAAAAATTTTCAAATACTTACATTCCTTACAACTTCTGCTTAAGACTCTAGCGAAAAACCCTCGACGACTACTCCAACCACAACCTACGTGACCAACCTGAATAAACTTAAAGGCGCGAAATTATTTCTCAAATAAGGAAGAAAAGGACAGAACAGGGATTATGATCTACGAATAACACAGAAGGAAAATGCTTGATAGGTGTGTTCTGAGACGTGAGTGGTTCGGTTTTCAATCTATTTTTTTCTTTTTAAATTTAACTCCAACTTTTTACAAATATAGTACATATTGTAATCAAAAATATAAAAAAAACATAATTGCCTATAAAAGTAACCAAAAACCGTTTACTTAATTGGCTCGCTGGCTTCCCGGGGCCTCAACTCCTAATGTGAAGGCTCTAACTCCAAAAGAGCGAACCTACCAACAGCGCTTCTTTATTTGATCGTTCGGTTTAGCACCTGAACATCCACTGTTCGCAGATCCCGGATACACCTTTTCTTCGCGCTCTACCTCCCAACTGAAAGAATTTCATTTACATCCTCGATGATGACAACGTCTCCGTTCCGGGAAGCAGATACGTCTCTATCGTCATCCCCGAACAACATTGAATTGGGTGTAAGCAGCTTGGGTTCTTCTGGGTTAACTGCAATATGTGTCAGCCGTCAACGGTTGATTTGACCTTGTGCTTTTAAGAGGCATTCTATAACAAGTGAAATTAATTCCCTTAAAACAAAATCGACTCCTTCATAATTTGCTGCGTATTCACCGAGAAAAATCTCCATCTCTTTCACGATCTTGTCCAGCCGATTCTTAGCTCCAAGAAAATTCAATCGATTGTCGCAATATGTATAGACAGTGACGACACGGATGATGATGAAGCGACGTGCCGCCAAGGTGCACTGATCCAAATTCAAGTGGTTAAAAAGGTCAATTTGTGCGGCACGGAATGTGAGGCAGGTGAATATCATGCCTTACTTCTTTATCGTCCCTCTGCCGTACTGCACCAACATAAGTCCAAAACTTTCAACTTCCACGTGAGTGAAAGGCCTTGACTGAAGAGCTGAACGAGCTTAAGGGAGTTGTCCCATCATCAGTATCTCCGAATTCATTTCACGACAAGTGTGCAAGTAGCAATTGGACCTAACTGTCTCCAGTGCCACTGTAGCGTATCAAGAAGCAAACCACCCAACAAAATACCAATAACATAAATAAAGCACAACTGATTCACGGTGCCAGTGAGCTAATACTCAATTGAACTATTTCAAGTGCTCCGGAATAATATCACAATCAAACATTTCATAATTATATACCCAGATTTCTGACAGAAATATAATATCCGTAAATGGTCCAAAGGTGCAAGATGGAGTAGAAAAGTATTAAAATTAGTTCTTAGGCTGCGAATATTCTGATGTATAATAGAAAATCCCGAAAATTATGCATATTTCAATACAGAAACTAAACGATAAAGTGGACGAAGTGAAATCCATCTGGGGATACATATTCGAGTTATTAATATTTGAAATTATTGAATTTAGTATTAATAATTTTGAATAATGGTAAGATCCTCAAATGAATTTAAGACCATTTCCTCACAACATGACTTCAACCTCCTTCAAATAGATGTAAATAATTTTTCCATCTTATGCATCAATAACTCAATGTCATCAAATGTCAATCGATTACCTTCTCACGTAAAGGAAATAAGTCTCCTCCCCGAATTTGAATGCTCCACGGTCAACCTATATTCCTTGTTCAGTCTATCCACGACCTTGGTATATTATGCGCCAGGCAGCTTAACTTCTTAAAGTTTAGCTTCGTTAAAAGATGGTCCAAAGAATTCTGCAACCCATACGTGACCACTATACATCACTTTTGATCGCCCCCTCCTCTAGTAAGTCAGCCAAGCGTGTTGTCATACGTCGTTTTCTTCGATTAGCTCTTCGGAGTCTACCTTAGAACGATCCTCTAATCACCATATATAACTCCAACGAACTAATCTCCCGTATGCTGCGTAAGGTAAACTCCAACCTTTCCGTTTTCGAATTTAGTTGAAGCACTCTCTTTCTAAAATGCGATCTCCTTCACCATTCCTAGCCTTAGATTTTGCTTAGTTTTAATTAGTTTAAAGTCCTACTTTTCGAGCTTGTATAAAGCCAAAAAAAGGGGGCGTTAGCCCCTACCAAAATTAAATTAAATCAACCGTATCACGGTTTTGGATAGATATCCAATAACACAGCTTCGAGATTTCAGGTAACAACTCACGAATTGCACCATTTTCATCATATTGGACCTGAAGGGCACTTCCATCATAAACAACTTGCACCAGAAAATCAAATAAAGACGGATGTCATAACACCTTTCGGCCTCTTTTAATTCAACGTCATGACGTTTGGTTTGTGTAATGCTGTTCAGAAAATGCAACTCTTCATGGACACAGTGCTGACGGAACTTGAATTTTACTTGTGCATAATTGACGATATCTTTATTGTGTCCGTAAGTGAAGACGCCCATTGACAATACCTGCGCATAATCTTCGATAAACTGCAGCAATTTTGTCTAGCCGTGAACGTATCCAAGTGTTTCTTTAAACGCCCTGAAGTAAGGTACTTGGGATACACCGTCAACAAGACCGACATAAGTCATATCACGGACCGAATAATGGAAAGCATTAATCAGCTGTCTAGGACCGTCAACTGTGGACAAGCTGAAACGATTCCTAAGATCGTGGAATTTTCATCAAAGTTGTGTGTCCGGCGACTCAAAAACTTAAGCCCCTGTCGTCAGTTTAAGTTGGAGCGAAAAAGACGATAAAAAACTGGGTCTGTGAATATCCGCAGCGACCCGAGCATTCAAAGAATACAAAGTTAAGATGCAGTTCAACTGGCTCATCCAGCATCTAGTGTTCCACTGGTGCTGTGATGCGACGGCTCAGACCCTGCAGTTGCAGCTGCTCTGGACCAACGGGTAGGTGATCAACTCCAACCACTTGGTTTCTTCTCTAAAAAGCTAAATCCGAGATAATGCGGATACAAAGTGTACGATCGGGAGCTATTAGCCATCTATACATAAGCATGACATTGTCGACACCTGACAGAAGGCGTGAATTCATCTTCCGTACCGATCACAGGCCACTGGTGCCCGCATTCGACCAGAAATCAGACTGCGCTTGTGACCGCCTAGCCCGTCAGTTAGAAGAAAGTGAATGCTTCTCAACTAACATTCCATATGTTCCAGGTATGAAAAACGTTGTTGCAGATTCGTGTTCCTGCATCGACACTTTCAACATACCTGTCATGATCAGCACTGCGGATTTGGCTGAGATGCACAGCGACGACGACGAGCTGAAGCCTCTTCTAACAACTCCAGAAAAATCTTTGCTTCAGCTTCGAAGACTGCGCATCTACGACACTGACGTCATCGTTTACTGTGACCTTGGAGGCACCGACATCCGTCCGTATGTGCCGGAAAATCTTCGACAGCACACATTACCTTTCTCATCCCAGCGGGAAGCCAACAAAACATCAAATCTGCAAGAACTTCGTGGGGCCATCCATGCGTAAGAACACACTCGTATGGGCGGAACTCGTCTACGGAACAACACCAAAATTACTTCGGGAAATCTTCATGCATGATGAATGTCGCCGGAGTCACAAATAATTGTCGAAAAGTTCCGAGAGAGCATATGATACAAGGGAAGTCCACTCCATCAGCACATCACTGCAAAACAAAAACGTTTGCACACAAAACACCTTTTGATTGCACAGATGTTTTTGTTTGAGTCGACTCCGCTTAAAACCGTGTGAGCAGCCGTATACTGTTCTATATGAAGTGCTTGAACGTTTTTCTGACTCCGTTTTCAAGATAAACATGATCGGAAAACCAGCAAAAATATCCTCAGAAGGACTTAAGCCATAATTTTTTGGAAACTTCTATGAAAAAAATCAAATAGTACACCAATAACTAATCGAACCCAACAGTCATCCTTACCACCAATTCAAATGAGCGACAACTTGGTTCGTGTTGCCAATTTCCAGTTGCTCCACATCTATACCATCAGTATCTAATTGAAGTCAAATTTTGGTTTAATATATGTATTAGAAGTGAAGGTGACAATTATCGCTATTCCAGAAGAGGTTTTAATATTGCTTTCTCTCTAAAGTTGTTCCTGAATATTTTCGTTAGCCATAATTCCGTTTAAGTCACACACATTCCAATACTATGCAGACCTCCCTTATTTCACTCGATTCCAAGGCTAGAAATGGTAAATGATATCATCGATGCATTTTGTCTTACGGACCTTTCCAATCTATTGCAATTTCAGTAAATTAAGCTTCTGATGCAGATGATTATACAGCCACACCTTGCCTCCTTGTACTGATCTTCCCAATCTGTTGTAGTTTCAGTGAATTGCATTTCTAATGCAGCATAATGAATATCTTTCTCGGGTGTTTTCCAAGATATTGGCATACTTTCAAAGAAACTTTTGAGCAAAAGCTTTAAGCAGTTGTTGACTTTTTGCTCTATGGTCTTAACTTCTTGATTTCAGAATGGTGCTCCGACATTAAATTGATGTATCCTTCCCTGTTGTTTAAGTTTTGGGAACTTGGTTGCCAAGCATGTTATGCCCTTTTAACACCATTGCTCGACATCTTTCATCGCACTTCGCCCATTGTAATGTTCTTCATACATCTGGTGGTTCCGTCGTATATTTCATGACGCGCTTTGATTCTGTACCGTTGTACGATTAGCAGCATACGAAATCTTGTTCTGTCTACAATTTCCTATTTTTTCTTCAGCAAACCATCTTGCGCACAAAGCGGGTCCAACTATCCCAATCCACCTTTAGAGTTTGGCTTCAATCTGATATCTCTTTCCCGCTAAATTTTTCTTCGTGTTCCTCCCTGAGTTATGTTATTTCTTCACCCAAGAAAATAAAACAGCAAAGTTTTCAAAAACCGGTTGGCTTGGCATATTTCGATAACCACTAATTGGTCTCTTTTACAGGCAATGCAACAAGGTTTTTGGAAACGTTGGCATAATGAGTTTCTCACGTCGTTGCAGCAATGCTCTAAATGGCAAAAACCTAAGCCTAATCTCGAAGTGGATGATGTCGTCATATTGAAGGTGCCCAATTTGCCTCCTTTTAAGTGAATCAACGGTCGCATTCTCAAAACTCATCTTGGAAGTGACAATAAATGCAGAGTTGTAACCGTCAGAACAAAATTCGGAGACTATGTTCGACCTGTAATTAAAGTTGCACCTCTACCTTTTTATTAAAAGACCGTAGTCTTTTAGGGGCAGCTGGATGCCTGAAAATAATCACCAATTCAAAAATGCCAAACATCGACAAATTTACTGTATTTTGCTAATAGCTTTTCGCTATCGTTTTTTTTGCTATTGTTCTAATATTTTTATACAGAAATAGTTTTTCAGAACATTTTAACGTTAACTTTTGCTCTCTCTTAACCATACATTGCCGCTTCACGGCATTCGTGATCAAGATGTCGACAAGTTCGGTCGATTTTTCTTTCTGCTTTAAAAAAAACACACATTTTTTGGGTTGCATATATTTAAACACATTAACATTGTTAAATACCTACATTTTTTTGTAAAATAATACACATTCATACATAAAGTTGACATTGTAACAAATACACACTTTAAATACACAATCGTAACAAATTCACACATAATTGTTTTTGAATATAACATATATATATTACTCGCGAAACACAAAAAAAAAACATCACACATCAAATACCGCACACTACCCACAATCCAAAACCGTCCAAGGAGTTCATCGTTGTCATTGCTGCTGGTCAAAGTCAGGTCATGTATGGGCATATATATATGTACAAGCACATATATGGTCTTTTTTGGTTTGTATGATTTTGCATAAATAAGTTATGCTATCTTCAACTCAATTATCATCATAGGTAGTACCCAGTATTCGACCGAATACCGAATATCAATTCATGAACAAAAAAACGTACGTGTAACTCAAAAATATATCCATTATATTCATAAAAATTGTTTTTTTAATACTTCAAATCAATCAACGGTAAATATTCGGCATTTGTTGGTAGCAAACGATTGCGTTTCTCATAAATAATGCCAGCTTCCGGAAACAGTCTCTCAGTGTACTATAAAAACACTGATAAATGTATAACTAAACTAAAACTCCTTGCTTGTAAGTGTAAACTCATCACTTTGGTAAAACAATATGATTCAATCAATGAATAATTAGCAAATTGGAATGCATAATAACGGAAAAACCACTTTTTAAACTTATTGCTCTCAATTCATTTTTTTAGTCTATTCCGACTCCATCATATAAGCTGCCCCACTGTGCGACGTTTCGAATAAACAATTAAATCCGATTGCTTATTTTGAGACATAAGATTGTAGTTAAAGAAACACTTACTTGATACGAAGTTATTGTTGGTGGCCATCACTAAACAGCGATGTGAAAGAGTTAGCGGAACTATTTTCTTTTTGTTGTTTGAATTTCTTTATTTTTTTCTTTCTTAAGTTTAAAAAATCATAAGTTAAAAAATAAAAAAAAATTTAAAAAGTCAAATGTGCCTTTCTATGAACTAATAAGTAATTCCTATTTAAAAATGTCGTTTTCAGCATAGCTAGCCCATCATAAGAATTGATTCCAGTTTTGCCGACAGTGCGTCGGTTATAATACGGTCTTATTTGATTATCTTTCCAACCTACAGGCCAACCTAACTTCAAAATTCTATGACCCTGTAAAGCAGCTTGTCCTTTTGCAACTCTAATTTAATTTGGTCAAAAGCCAATTTCCTAGCTCGACATGATTTATACTTATGTATATCACCTACGGCTTCCTCAATATTGACTGTATCTGGGTCGTCTATTGGGGTACGAAAAAAGTAGTCGGCGATATTACATTTTGTGTAACATATTGGATTTCAAATCAATAAATTAATAACCTGATGGAAACAGCGCTTATCCTTGCAATGTATTTACTGATATTGGCGGTATTCATTTTTTGGAATCAGAAATGGATACTTAAGGCTTATTATCAGAAAACAACATAAATTTGTTACCGAAAAGATACTGATGATATTTTTTTACACAGTACATTAGCATCACCTATTCTTTCGCAATTTGAGAATAGTTCACTTCGGTCTTAGACAATCTCTGTGCAGAACATAATAAATTGGCTTCGCAACACAGTTTTGAAAACGTGAACTAAGACAGCGGCTAATCCACATGAGCTGGCGTCTACTATCAACTTCAGTGATCAATCTGAGTCAAATGAACTAAAACTGTATGAGAAACTAACAATTTTTTTTTCCTCATTCTGGTCTTGATCCTATTTCGTCTTTTTATGCCCATCAGATGACATTTTATATTGGGTCTATAACTTAATTCGTGCGGTTTGCTAACAGATGGCGTAACTTGTATTAGTCCATTGTTATTATTCCATTGGAACATGCGTTGGAAAGCTACTGTCATTGTACGTCATTTCAGTATATGTCATTCATTTGAAGCGTAAACAACAATAATTTTTTTTCACTCAAATATGTCGAACTTCGTGCCTGAAAAAGTGTTTTTGCGGGGAGTTCTTCTTCATTACTTTAATATGAAGAAAACTGCTGCCGAAAGTCATCGTATTTTGGTGGAAGTTTATGGTGAACATGCGCTAACTGAGCGAACGTGGCAAAAGTGGTTTGCACGATTGCATTTCAAAACGTTTAAAAGCAGCTGGATATATTCAAAAGCAAGGAAATTGGGTTCCACATGAACTCAAGCCGAGAGACGTCGAAAATCGGTTTTGCATGTCCGAAATGCTCTGTATTTGGTGGGATCAGATGGGTGTGCTGTATTATGAGCTGCTAAAATCGGGTGAAACCATCGAAAAAAAAACGCCCGGAATATGCGACCAGACACGAGGCAATAATTTTCCACCATGACAACGCTCGGCCCCACATTGCTGTTCCGGTTAAGAACTATTTGGAAAATAGTGGATGGGAAGTCTTACCCGACCCGCCTTATAGCCCAGACCTTGCCCCTTCTGACTACCATTTGTTTCGGCAGAACGCCCTCACTGAAATACGGTTCACATCAGAGCAGAATATCAAAAATTAACTTGATTCATTCTTGGCTGGCAAGCCGGCGCAGTTCTTTTGGGATGGGATCCACAAATTGTCAGAAAGATGGGAAAAAGTCATAGCTTCAGATGGGCAATACTTTGAATAATACTATTGTACATGTTTTTCTTAAATAAACGTTCAAATTTTGAAAAAAAACCGCAGGAACTAAGTTATATACCCAATACAATGGTGCTGCAATGGCACGAAATCACGGTAGAAGTTAATAATACCCAGAAATGATTGTAGATCTACCCAGCTCTTTTCAATCTATCCAAAACTATTATATTAATATGTGTTTTTTTTAGTTTCTGCAGTTATTATTATGTCATCTAAAAAAACAGTTACACCTGCGATTCCTTGAAACAACTTCTTCATACATCTTTGGAATGATGATATGATACATAAAGAATTGTAGTGTACATTTGTGTGGATACCGTATTACATTTCTGACAATTCAGGAAACGAACGTTCGTATCAAATAATAAAATGAAGGACACAAATGAACACTACAACGTACATCCATTCCCAACGTTCTTCTGACATATAACTCTACTTATCATTCCTTATTCATGTAATTTACCTTGCATTTACGTTTCGCAAATGAAACCGTCATAATTCCTCAGAGGCGAGTTGGTTAAGTCAAGTTTAAGATGTGTAAAATGTTTTTTGTAATCTCCCTCCGAAATTGCCGATATTGATAAGCCACCATCTATTTCCGCGTTTATTGAAACATCTGCTAGTTCTACCAGGATGGTAATTGGCTTTAATTTTAATTGATCGGTGTATAAATGAAAAAGTGATAAGTCGTCTACATAATTGCATTGTTGCATTTAGATATATAGTATTAGCTTCCGATTCTGCATTTTGTTGAGATATTTTCTTCAGATGTCCTTTCTGATGATATTGATTGCACCTGTAACTTTTGAATCTGCAATTTTTCTCTGAGTAGTTTGTATATCCACATACTCTACATTTCTGATACTGGATTTCCTGTGTAAAATCTGCTAGTGGTGTTGTTGATGTTGGTTTTGATTGCGATAGTACTTCTGCTTATCACCGCTACTGCCCTTTGCACAGCTCTTCGTTTGTTGGAATCTCTGTTTTGACTTGGAATTAATCAGCCATCTGATATTAAATGTTTTGATACATTCGATAGACATGCCAATACTAAGCGCTTTATCAAACGTTAATTTTTTCTTTTTCGGTTCCTCGGTATCATTGGCGATAAAAAATTCCAATATTTTTTTCTTTAAGACGCCAAAGTCGTCCATTTCACCGAAGTTTGGACGATTTTCAATTTTTGCCAAGTTGAATATCTTAAATACCTAGGCGTTATAATTGACCGATCTTTGAATTGGACTGAGCATATTTTAAACCTAAAGCAGTACCTCCTTTCCGCCATTCGGTATTCTTATCATCTCAGAATACTTTAAAAATAAAATATTTCGGCATATTTCACTCGAAATTGCAATATCGAATCGGTTATTCTAGGGGCGCATACCTGAATAATCTTCAAAAGTGGATCATGCTGAAAACACGTGTAATTAGAAAATCTTGTAACTCTACATCTCTAGCACATTTCATGAGGCTATTTAGACTTACGAGAACTCGTTGTTAATGAATTTTGCTATTAATGGTTAAATCCTTGCTTATTTCTATTGTTTTAAGTAGACATTGAATTTGCCCAGTCCATAACAGATTATTGATCTTGAAGTGGCATTTGCTTTTTTTTCATAAAATATATGTACGAGAATAAAGAAATAAAAAAAAAAAATGTTTTTCAAGACTTAGAATCGATCAATCAAATCCGGTTACCTCGATTGGACAAGAATTTGGAAATTCACCGTTTTTCAATGGTGCTACTCTTTTAAATTTTCAAAATGTAAATGGATCAGGGATCTGGATCAGGGATCTTTTAACTGGGATCTAGAACTTGAAAATCTATGACTTGGCGATATGTATAATTGTTTTTCGTCAGTAATAAAAACTGGTTTCTCCGTGTTTGTTCCTTGCTCTGTAAAAAAAATTAATTCCAATCAGGTACAATAAACGTCTCTAACACCTTAAAAACTTAAAGAATAAAGCACACAAATGATACAAAAAGTTCCCAACCCTTGAAAAGAGAAAAACAGTCTTTAAAACTAGGAAAGATTTTATTATTTTAAATAATTTTCTATTTAATAATTACATCTTGAATTTAGAAAACAAGTTGAAGGGTGACTCTAGATAGTTTTGGTTTTATATCAACCATAAAAGGAACACAAATGGTTTTCCCAGGCTAATGTTCTATAGGTATAATAACTCTTCGTCTAATGCTATTAGAAGTACTGTTGATCTTTTTGCCACGTTTTTTGAGAGCGTATTTTCTCCATTTGTTATTCTAAACTTACCTGAATCAAGTTCTCAATCCAGTATTGACTTTGGTTCATTGTTCCTTGAAATTTCAGATGTTAAATCTGCAATTTTAAATTTAAAAGCTACATCCTTGCCTGGGCAAACGGTATTCCAGCTTTTGACATAAGATAAGAGAATTCATCTGGGTTTCCTTTTTCGGATTCGTGGAATTACCTGAATACAAGGCTTCTATCCTAGAGGAGAACTACATAGCCAGTTCGGAGTATAACATTGCCAGTGCTTCAGCTTGGCAAACAATTCTGCAACAGAAGAAGAGATTCAAGAATTCTTCCAAAGCATTAAGGGAAATTATATTAAATACCGTACGGATCTGCTAGACGACATGGACGAAATCAAAACACCATCCGGAGCTCCGGTAAGTTCTGTGAAAACAAAAATTACATCCAATAAAAATATCATTGGGTTACCTAAACTAAATTCCCTACGTTCGGGAAATTACGAAAGTGTTTCCATGTTTCCTTTTTTCATCACTCATTCACAATAATAAGTCTCTTTCTGAAGTTGAAAAACTGCACTACGTTTCTTTTGCAGCATTTATCAATAGATAGCGAGAATTATGAGAAGGCGTGGGAGATTTTAAAGTCTTGATACGATGACAAAGGAAATCTTTTGGACACATCTACTGAATGTCGTCATGCATTTAAAAACCTAGAGCTACTCGTTGAACAATAGGATTCCCTCCTGGTTTGCTGTATTTTACAGAACCTTCCCGCAATCACTGAGCAAGAAAAATTAGGATCGACCAAAACCACGACAGATTTACCTACCTTTAAAGAGTTCTCTGAGTTTTTAGAAGCTAGATTCTTTACTTTAGAGGTCTTAGATCGGGAAGGTCAAAGAGTTCAATCGGTAGGAAGTAAGAATAACATCCGTAAAAGTCAAGGTCCGAAAAAATTAAAATCTTTCCCCTTATGTTCGAAGAAAAGAGATGAATTCAGCTACAAGATGTGTGACAGGGGTAACATTCTCTGTGAAAATGTTAACGATTCTTGAAAATGGAAATAGGTGCACGGTTAGGTAGTGTACGAAAGATAGGTGAACGGCTGGGAACGCCTTATCACTTGTTTCTTCCGCATCACGCTCTTTTGAAGGAGACAAACTCTACAACAAAGTTCTTGAGAGAGCGTTTTCTGACGACTTTATCTATCACACATCTTGCATACCTGGGCTCTCTCGCTTGTTGTTCCAGGCTAGCTTAGCCTGCGTGAATTGAAGAGCGGATTGTGTATATGGATTGGCCATGATCACATCTGTGTGTATGCATGTAGGCTGGCGGAAGCAAACGAATGAAACCAACTTGACTTATTTAAATTTACTTCATTGCTTTTATTTGTTCATTACTTAAAAAAGAAAGAATACAATTTAAAATTTTAGTTACAAAATATGATATAATTAAATGGAAATGGAAATAGTTGTATTTTGTGCTAAGGTATGTACTCGTATGTGTGTTAATCGTGGATAAAATCACTCTCCTACCTTGATAAACGCTGTTCATAACGTCAGAATCAATTGATTTTATTTATATACGAGTATATATATTTTTTTTTTATATTCACTAGTATCGTAAAATATGTAATTGACGTATTTCTCTTATCACAAGACACACGATCACGATTCAAAACAGAAAATACAATAAATTTATAAATTTTAAATGCTTATGTTTTCGATAAAGTTTTTTATACTTTTTGTTTAATTCTTGAACACCTTTTTTCGATTTTGCTTTCCTTTTTTTTTGGGACTACTTCACTAATTCGTTTTTATGAGTGAATTTCGCACTCAGGTTTTTTCTTTTTTTTGTTTGTTTTTTTTTTCTTTCGATTTTCAGGGAGGGAGGTATTACGAAACACGAGGCGAAGATTGGTGAGTATTGGTGGCTCTCGTAAGAAAGAAAGAATTGTTGTGTAGCAACTGGTGCTCCGCTTAGCACGATTTTGTCTGGGTGGTGCTTGAAACACGGACGTGAGACGATGGTCTGCTGGTCACACCACCGCTCTGACCTTGACGAATGCTCTTCTTTAATCTCTCTTTCAAAAGCCAGTTATTAGCCCGGTTTTATTTAATTGGATGGGGGCTTATCACACGTTGTTTTCCTTAGGGTTAATTCCCCCTTTCTTTATAACCTAGGAGAAATGAATACATGTTCTTATACAATACAAAATCACGATAAGGTCTCAAAAACTATAATATTCCTTCCCTTTTTTGCGATTGTTCATGTAGCGACCCCTAACTGAAATTTTTGCTTAGGTACTCGTTACATGCTTAGGTATGTGCATTCAATGCAGAAGGTTTTTTTTTTTTTTTGAAGAAAATAAAATCTGATTTGTTACGAATGCTACAAAACAATCAAATCAGATAGATTTACTCCAGGACGATGGTATAGGGGAACCTTGTCAATCTGACTTTAATTTGTACTTTTTAAACGTAGGCAGGCTCATACCCTGAGTGCCTCAAGCTATATCCACTGTACTAGCCGGGCTAAGCCTTAATATCATTGCCATGAATTGTCCCTGAAATTTGTCTTGTCATTTCTTGCAACACATTTAAACTTTTGCCAATTCTCTCTAGTACACAGTATTCTGTGAACCTAGGCGCGAGTTTGGAAGAGAATATCTTGGTGGCATCACTTTGGTGAAAGTTGCGCTTAAAAACTATTTGTCCAAGGGAAGCTTTTTACCTATTTGTTGAAGATTGTCCAACCTGGTCAAAATTTCTGCAGGTTCGCCAGATAAGCCTTCAATTATTCGCAAGAGCTCATAAGCACTACCATGCGTCACCATATTAATACTCATGAGTAAATAATAAGGCGTATAACCAGTAGAGTCATGAACGATATTTCTCAATGCACAAGATGTAGTTCCTAAATTTCTGTCCCATCATGGCTGATCCACTTGAATGTACATTCTCACGGCAGTAAATATCGTTTTATTTGCTTTTTCTGCTGCATTTTTTTTGTGGTGAATAAAAGCCAGCGAGCCTAACTTCATACTTTCTAAGAAAATCTTTGAATTCTCTCGAAACAAATATGTCAAAAACGATTTTCTGCAGTGTTTTAATGGCTAACTTTGAAGTAGCACTTCGAAGCGGTTTGACTATCAAATATCCAGAAAAATTATCCAGAATCACCAAAGCCTGCGTGTTTCCATTTTTAGAGCTGTAACACGTCTCACACCTGTTAACAAACTATGCCACGTCGACTACCATTTTGAGTCAATAATAAGTACGCCTTAACTTTTCCAATAACTCATTGATACCAGGATGTGCACTTGCTGGTGGACTATGTAATTTGTTTTTAAGTGAATTCCTAAAATTGTTGGGAACGTAGAGACGCCAATGTCCATGCTCCGTAGAAAGGTTCTTATCGCGAAACTGTGTTCGTTTAAAAAGTAGATGACCCGACACTTTCAAATACGGAAAACTTCCAGGATTCGAGTCCACCACTGAAAAAGGCCTTACATTTTCCTCGTCTTTAAAGTAACTGGCTGACAAGTCTATTTCTTTTGATCCTTGTGTGATTTCTTCAACCTCAGCCCTCGATATTGTATCTACAACGATATTTTGTTTGCCTTTTCGCTAACCTTTCTCAAAATATAATGGTTGAAGCTTTAGGGACAACCTAGCTAAACGACCATGAAGGTCTTTTTGTGATATTACCCATTTAAGACTCATATGGTCTGTTATGATGGTAAACGTTGTGCCCTCCACATATGTTCGAAATTTTTTAACACTGAGCACCGCTGCTAAGCATTAAAGCTCAATAACGCTGTAGTTTCTGTCTAAGTTTTGTTGACATGAAGGCCACTGGTCTCTTATCACCAATTGAGTCGATCTGAATCAACGCAGCACCTGCATACATCTAATGTTTACGCGTCACATTGAATGAAAAAAAGTTCTTCGAAAAATGGGGTGAAAGTATGGGTGAGGATTTGAGCCTTGAGAACGAATCAAGTGCTTCCGTAGGCCATTTGTTAATAAACTTTTTGCCAGTCAAATTTGTCAGTGGTGCTGCATTTGATGCAAAATTGGCAACCATTCGCATATACGACTCACACGTACCGAAAAAAACGCCTCAATTGTTTAAGTGTTGTTAGCCGAGGAAAGTTTTCAATAGCACTTATTTTGTCTGGATTCACTTTCCGATAATAAAGGATCATTCATTTTTTGATTTCGAAAGTAAAGCTAAATAAACCAAATACATCTTTGATGAAAATTTTAATTCATTATAAAGTCTGTACTTTGCCATTGATGCGATTCTTTTGCGATAGTTTTTAACCATTTTTTCCTACATTTCGAGTGGTATCTCGGCCATAACTTGAGGAATGTTGATTTTTAATGCATCTAGAGATCGGGGATTATTCACGTAAAAACGGCCTTTGCGTAGCCCCACAGAAAAAAATTTTACGGTGTCCAATTGACGTCGCCAAAATGTGAAATTACGCGAACAGGAAACTTCTCACGCAGTAAAACCATAATTGGTCATACTTTACAATACTTTTTAATTCATTTTTATCATTTCTTTCATTATTACTGGTATTCTAGACAAAAATGCTTAAAACTAATTTCGACCTTAAAGCTATCTCATAACCAATACCTACAATCTTTTATTTATGCATTTTATTAAATTTCTAAGAAAATGGTCTAGAAAAAAACTTAGATAACATATAATTTTTTTTTTTTTTTTGGGTAAAACTTAAAACTTTGTTCCTACTCTACTTAACCTACATAAACTACTTAGCCTAACTTAACTGTAATCAGGATGGTAAGCACTCGTGGCCTCTCCTATCGGGTGGTTACCATCCCAATTGCGATATCGGGCGCCTATCGTTCGTCAACATTGTGTACCATCGAGACTTGATCAATGCCATGAATCAGAGATGACTTCTTAGTGGCGCCACCCTATGCAAACGAACGCGGCCTTTCCGCAAAATCCCCCTAGCTATCTTAAATCTAACTTAGAACTAGGAGGAGTATGCCACCGAGACAAACATCTATATGTTTGTCAAAATACAGATATTTATCGAGCCAGATACCAAGGTATCTCATTACGCTTCTCACCGCTAATGGCAGCCCGTGTTGTCCAATGATGGCCAAATTTCGCCAGTTATCTCAATGGAGATAAACAAGATTGTTTCCGACTTTTGAAAATTGATTTTCAATTTCCAATCCTCGCAATACGTTTTAATATGATCGAAATCATGTTGCAGAAGGCATTGATGACTTCGATCATTGAGGGAACCTTCTTGATCACTTGTGTAAATGTTAAACAGTATCGGAGAAATCACTGCCCCCTGTTGTGAGCCGCTTTTAATATGCAAGACTTTGCTTGACATTTGACAACGAACAACAATAAGCATGTTGTAAATTATATATAGCAAAGATTTCGGGATGCGCATCCTAGTTAACTAGTAGAAAAGCCCCTCTGTGTCGAAGGCCCGTACACTGGTTCTTGCATTTATTCCATTGTATGTCGGAAATCAGCTTTGACGCAGCATGAATAGTGTCATGCTTCACCCTAAAACCAAACTGATTTTCCGGAATTATATTATTTTCCTCAACCCACCTTAAAAAAGCTGTATTAACAACTTTCTCGAATATCTTGCTTATATTCGTAAGTAAACTGATTGACCGAAGATTAGCAGGGTTGGTTCTAACTTTATTCTTTTTCGGGATAGGATGTACCACTGCTATTTTCCAATGTGTCGGATAATATGCACTATTAAGCGCATTGTTAAATAGCGTAGTAAAAATATCCACTGCTTCCAGGGGTAGGTGTCTTAATACGACGTTTGGAATACTGTCTATTCCCGACGACTTTTTGTTTTTCAGAGACTCGAAGATGCACAGGAGTTCATCTTTTCGCACGAACAAATTTGAGGAAGCTCGCTCATTGGCGACGATGACATTAGCAACGTTTTCTTCACTGAATACGGTAAAACCGTGATTCTAGGATCGTCAATTTTGAAGTTCGTTGCGTAAATAATAGTGATTTACGTAGGCCCAGTTATCAATGTCGTGATTACGCTGAACCGGATTATTCACCGTGTATACGGCTTCGAAAAAGCGCCCAGCAAATCCACTTCCTCCTGTGGGTCCTCGACAACGCCTGAGTCGGCACTTTCTGGACTTATGCCAACCATCAGTAGTGTCTGTCTGTTCTCTGTCGTCTGTGGAATTCGGACACATTGAATGTTATTGTCATTTTTCCGCATGAAAAATTTATTTATCTGCGGGAACATATTCGGACTACTGGCTTTTATAACCCGAATCTTATTGCTATAATACGAGTACAAGACTTACAGCTTTACTGTAGTTTTGTTTTATTAATTGTTTAAGATTTTTGATCACTGACTTCAATGTTCTTATTTCCGGGTCTTGTCTGTCAGTAAGCTGCCTGTTCATTTCCTTAAGTCTCGTGAGCAGTCTACTTTTGTATGCGTATAGTGCGTTTATTATAGGAGTTCTGTACTTTTTAGTCTGGTCTTCATCGGAGCATTCTACCCGCGGAATAGTTTGTTCCATTGTGCGTTTGATAACGTCTTGCTTAGTCTGTAAATCGCAATCGAGTCCGTCGTTGTTCAAGTTTCTGTTAGTCGGAGGATCAATTCCATTCAAATGTAAATTCCGCTTTAAGATTCTGGAGAAGCGCGACCATTGTACCCTACGGTAGTCATATAAGTACACTCGATCGTACTGCTCCAGAAGCGTTTGTTCATTTGGGATCCGTATTGTGGCTGCGAGTCCGTAGTGATCACTATCGTACTCGAACGCTCGCAACAGTTCTGTGTGTTTAGATTCACGTCTGTCAGTTCCAGTCTATTGTCTATAAGAGACAAGTCCAGGATGGGCTATTCTCAATCATATATTGAGTCCACCAGTAATGTAACTGATTACCCCTAGTGTACGGCGGATTATTTCCCCATACCGCATGCCTAGCGTTAAGATCTCCGGCCATTAAGTAAGAATTTTCAAGCTGAAGGCAACGAAAAAGTATTTCGAGCTCAATTATTAATTGAATGGGATTAAGTGCTTTAGGTGCGCAAAGCGACACCATATACACTCGTCTCCTACTATGAAGAGGAATGCATATGATGCAGGCTTCCATCACCCGGGACCTCATCAATTTCCCGCTATATACAACCCTATGGCTTATGCCTTTGCGTAGTAAGATACCAACTCCATCCCCTGGTGAGGAGTGAGGTCGGTCCCTTCTATATACATTGTAGTCACTGTAGCCAATTTTGTGATTTTGGCTTGGTTACCAAAAGCACATCTGGCCGTTCACTTAACAACAAGTCTTGCAGGTTGGCCCTTCTTTCGATCCTGACAAGTGAGTTAACGTTTAACGGAAGAATCTTTAAGTTAACCTCATCCAACGTAGCAGACATTATATCGCCGTGCCAGACTTCTCGAACAGAGTCGAGTAACTAACGTCAATTTGACCCGCTTGTTCATTTAATTGTTTCTAGAAGTGATCGATTTTTTTGGCGCATTTTTTACTGTCATTGTGGGCTTTCTCGATCCAGATACTATTTGGGCAAAGGATACACTGGGTGCCACAAAATTAGAGAAAGCACAACTCTTTTGACGCTTCTCTTCTTCAATAACCTGTTTTCGAGCCTGGTATTTCTTTTTCAACTCTTGGAACATAGGACAACTTCTGAAATTTGCAGGGTGCCCTGAGTTCCTGCAGAGTGCACAGAAGAGTTGGTTCCTATCTACTACTATATCATTACCTAAAGGACATTACCCATGTTTGTGGTCCTTATCGCACTTAACGCAGCACCTAAATTGCATACTGCAATTGGCTGCGACGTGTCTGAACCTCTTACAGCGCATACATTGCAGTCCTCAAACTGCCCTCTTCACTTTTTCCCAACTTACAAAGTGATAGAACAGGAATATGTTATTTCGCAGACTATCGATTTTGCTATTGGGGGGTAATTTAAGAAGACTGGTAGTTTGCGGTTACACTCCCTTGCCGCGGCCGTGGTAAACGGCTTGACCACCACGAACTTAAGGTCGTCGCGCTCTAACCCTATGACCTCTTTTTCGAGCTCCTCCATTTTTATTGCTGGTTCGATGCCTTTTAACAGCACCGTCTAGAGTTTTTCACTCTTAGGGGTATATGTAAAAAACTCAGTGTGTGCTTTTCCTAGAGCGGTACGAGCTTTTCTATATTCCTCCATATTGCTACACATAATAATGCATTTATTTACGCTTAACCTCTTGACATAAAAATTCTTAGTGACTAATTTACAAAGCCTAATGTTATCATTAATTTCTAAATTACTTACGACAATGGGAGGCACCCTGTTGTCGTTGTTGCAGCTGCTGTTGTTACTGCTGCGATGGCTGTTGTTGTTTTTGTAATTTCTGATGTATAGGTATTTGCTGTTGTTGTTGTTCTTTGTGGTGTTTCTTCGGCTGTTTCATTCTATGTTCTTGTTGTCGTTTTTCGTTTAAAAGTAGCTTCTGCTTTTACTGAGGCGGCAACTCTTTTATACTTTTTCTCTGCTGCTGTTGTTGTTTCTGTTGCTGCTTTTCCTGTAGCGACTTCTCTCTCTTTTCTAGGAGCTCTTTTATAAGTTTACCGAGCTGAACCTCATCATCTTCTTCCTCTTCTTCTGAGTAGTCGGTGCCTAATAACTCTCTAAAGGAGTTTCCCTCTCCAATTTAGCTGCGCTCACCCCCTCAGACCCATAAGAGTACTCCTTTCCGGCCGCGATTTTGTCGTCGTCTTCTTTTAGTTTTTTTTTGTGTATATTTTCGATGCCGATTTGGTTTTTCTTTTTCTTTTTTCTACTTTTATATTATCATCATCTGACTTTTGGATTGATGCTGCTGCCTTAGATGCCCTCGCTGTCATTCGATTTGATACCGGTTCCACCTGCGGGACCACCGGCTGACCGGTGTCCATTGTTAATTGGAACACTACTACTTATTATCCTGGCTTTTATATTAAGAAATTAAAAAAAGAACCCGCAAATTTCTACTGTGACTCGAACTCAGATCTTCAAAGTCCCGAGTTAACTACCGATCATTTCATTTTAATTAACCGCACCTTGTTGCAGACCGTTTTTAATGTTGAATGTACCAGTAGAAGTCACATTGCCATTTTTCACGATGAACTGTCTATCTGTGGGCATATTGAAAAGAATATACAGCAGTTTACTAATGCCCAGTATGTTCAACTTGTAGAAGAGTCCCTCTAACCAAATGGTATCAACGGCCTTTTCCAAGTCTATCAGCAATAACATCATGAACCGCCTTGAAACCGATTTGATTATCCGAAACTATATTTCTGTCCTCAACCCATTTTGTCAGGACTATATTAATGACTTTTTCGAAAACCTTACTGATGTTTGGAAGGAGACTGATCGACCGGAGATTCGCCGGATTGGAGGTGTCTTTATCCCTTTTGGGGATGGGATGTACCACCGCAGTTTTCCAATGCGCTGGATAATGTGCATTATTCATTGCATTGTTAAACAGGGTTCGTTTAATTGTCTTGTCCATTAGTTTTAGATACCTGTCAATCTCCTCGTTTGACAGATTTCGGTTGGACGGTGGTTAGAACGAATTCGAGGAGAGTGCTCTAGTCAGTGTCCTGGAGAAGTGTGTTCAACGCACTCTACTATAGTTGTAGGAATGCCTTAGAACGTACTCATCCAATTCCGCATTTCCGTTCGGAACGGTTATTTTGTTACTGAGACCGCAATGGTCACTGTCATACACAAAAGTGCGAAGACAGTTTACAGTTTGTTGGTTCATACCTGTCAGTTGTATTCGTGTGTCGCCTTAAGGCCGAGTCAGTACATCACACTGTGCTGACCCCACCATTTGAATAGTAGGTTCCGTCTAGTGTTTGGTACATTATTTCCCTGGATAGACAGCAAGATAGCTAGCATGTCATTTGCCAGTTCCGATGCTCTTGGCGCTGGGGCCTGAGAAGCAACCGTCGCTTGCTGTACCGTATTTCCCCTACCTGCCGCCATTTGGGCGTAGGTAACTTGGGGAGTAACGGCTGGTGTTTGTGTTAGAACAGGTGGACGCTTTACTTCCACCTTTTGCTGCCGAGCCAGATTTACTCTCTTTATGTACTGGAATTTGGGACAACCCCGAAAGTTTGCGGTTGTCCCGCGTTCTTACATAAAAAGCAAGAGAGTTAACTTTTTTCCGACGCTCCATCCCTTCTTCCGATTTGTGGTTCTTACCACACTTGATACATCGAGGCTGCATTTCGCAGTTCGACGCGGCGTGCCCGAACCTTTGGCATTGAAAACATTTCAAAATGTTTTCGTGCCTTTTAACTTTTTCCCAGTGTACATTCTGGTAGTCTAGGACTTTAATACTCCTTAGACCATCCCGTTTGCTATCGGGACTTAGCTGAACCAGGAAGAACTCTTTCTCTTTGAGCAGTGCGAGGAGCTCCTTTGGACTGGTAGACTACGTTCTAACCCCCTCAGCAGCATAGTTTGCAGCTTTTCCCCCTTCGGGGTGGAGGAGAAGAACTCCGTCTTCGAATCCTTTAACAGGCTTTTTATCTTATTATAGCGCTCCACTGTGTTGCAGTTGCTGTGGACTCTGGAGCTGCTTTTGCTCCCTCTCCCTTCTTATAGCTTGTTTGGCTTTAATAGCCAATACCTTTTGTTGCAGCTCTTTTATGCTGCTGTTAAGAGTTTGCATCTCTTTCTCTTCGTCCTCAGACTCAGAAGCAGCCAGTGATGCAAAGTTATTACCACCGCACATATAGTGGCCTTCCCCACCATTAGACACGTATGGGTAGTATTCGGCTTGGTCTGACTTAGCTGTCGCTCTTGAAGATGTTGTTGGCGCCTCTTCCCTTACTTTACCCGGCAGCTTTTCGGTAGAATTTGAAAGGGAAGGGCGCTTTACGAGGCTTGGAGTTGGCCTTAGCTTCTTCCTCCTCTTTGTTGTAGTTGATGTTGCAGACTCCTTTTGGTGGACTGGTTTTACGGTTTGATCATCTGATGATAACATTCTGATCCCGCTACTGGAATAGCGGACCGCTCGCTTCCCCTCATTTTCCGGAAAACACTTTCTATTGTCTGTTATTTTTTTTATTTTTTTTTTTAAAGAAAAATAAAAGAAGGGCACTGATTTTCTCGAGAATCTAACCCACGACCCCTGTTCCTCAGTCCACCAACACTACCGCTGGGCTACCGAATCACTTGCAAAAATTGTGTCTGATTACAACTAATTTATATACACCTTTATTTTTACTACTAAAAGAAGCCGAAACACGTGTGTACTCCGCGGAGATCTACGAACGACTGAGACAACTACCGATTCACTGAGCCACACTGCTACTTGTAAACTTGTAGTTTATTTTATTGTTTGATTGTCTTTCACTTTTCTGTGCACTGCTAAAAGTCGACCGTTCTAAATGGCCTTATTGTGTGGCTTGCTGCCCCGTCTTGTTCGAACAACATATCATCCAATCTTCAATCGCTGGCCAAAAAAAAAACGGTTATCATTCGACAGTATCGCTCCGAATTGACTGTAACCGTCCGCCCATTGGCGTCTTCGAAGAAATACGGACCAATGACACTTTTCGACTATAAAGCACACCAAACAGTTACTTTGTTTGGATGCAACGGCACCTCTTCGATCACTTGTGGGTTTTCTGAGCCCCATATGCGGTAATTTTGTTTGTGCCTCATCACTGAAAATGTTGTTCGAAAAATCGGTGTTTATTATCTGTTGTTCCAACACCCTGGAAGCGCATCTACAGCGTTCTAAATGGTCAGCAGGCCTCAATTGTTGCGTAAGTTGAATTTTATAAGGATAAAGATAAATACCAAATGCAAAATACGCCATAGTGCGGTGTACGACACGTTCAATTACTGCGAATGCCGGAAAATCGATAAATTCGGATCATCAGCATCACTTGCACTTACATCAGCAATGAGCGTGCATTACGTTGATGCACAGGCCTAACGACATCAGTAACGCCTCCACTCTCTTCAAATTTTTTCACAATTTCACCGATTGCTTGCGTAGTCGGTCGATTGTGACCATAATCATCGCGTAATACACGAAAAGTGGCTACGTTTGAATCACCACTTTTGTAATAAGCTTTAATAATTTTAACGCATAGTTCGATTTTTAAGCGATCCATTATTGTAAATAGCAAACATTCAACTAATATTATGACACTTCAAGTGATAGCTCAGTTAAGCAGGTGTCAAATACCAGCGCTTGAAACTACGAAATGAATGACCCTGTATATCCGAGATAAGAAATTTCCCACTGACAGAACTTAGATTTCTCAATGGTAATGGTCAGGTTGGCTGATCTTAAATGCTTCCCTAACTTTGACAACAATTCAATGTGATTTTGAAATGTGTCTGAAATAATCAAAAGATTATCGACGTACGTGAAAACTTCTTCATGGAATAACCCGATCAATCAAACCACACATAGTTTGCGTTGCATTTTTTATGCCAAACGGCATTACTTAAAATTGAAATAAACTTTGACCTGGTAGGGGAAAGGCGGTTTTCTCTTAAGCTGTTTTCGAGAGCGGAATTTGCCAAAAACTGGCCTTAATGTCAAGAGAAGAGATGAATTTTGATTTTATAAGCCTTGCTAAGACACCGTCAGTAAGGGTTCGAGCATAAACATACTCTGAAGTATGTTTGTTGACTCTTCGAGCATCCAATCAAAGTCTGTTTTTCCCATTTGCCTTCTTCACGATTACCGTTGGCGATGACCATGGGCTTACATTCTTCTCTTTAACATCTTAATCAATCATACGCTGAATTTCTTCATCCATAACTTACTGCATGGCTGGTGAAATAGGCTAATGCCTTTGTTTGATTGATTTGACATTTCCTACATCTATTTCATGTTCATGTAGTTCGAGCTTATGAAGAGATGGAATTTTTGCCATTGTTTCTGCAAGAATGCGATATTGCTCAGGATTTAATACATGCAATTTTTTATCTTGATTGGAAACATTTATTTCACAAAGGGTGATACCAAAAGTATCCCAAAAATCTCTTTAACGATGGTGTTAAAAAAAAATTTAAAGTTTTTTTAAACTTAGTGACGGTAACAGGAAGATAGCCTGCCATATGTAAGTTACTGGAAAGTTTCGAGTAAGGTGTTTTGAACTTTTTCAAAAGCTCTTAGCCGCCTTCCCCTAAAACAGAAATGGATCTATCGAAAGGTCTTGAATATTCAAAACCATAAATTTCTATTTTCGTAAAAGACCGAGAACCACAATAATTTGAAACATGCATTTCTTATTGACTTATAAATTTGTTTTCTGTCTTCTATGTACTTAGCAAAACGAGATTTGCTACGGTTATTAGATTGTTTTAATTGTGGGTTTGTGTGTGTTGTGTAGTCGTTGGTGGTCTTCACAAAATTTAAGTGTTTTGCTTTGATGGAGTAAAAGTGTGGTTCGGATGTCGATTGCCTCCCTTCATGACGTTTAAAGGATTGCAACGACTGCAATTAGGTTCAATAGGTTCAATGATGTTCTTAGCACCGCAAGCATAATAAAATGTTTGCGTCTTTTCGGATGGGCAGTTTGAGAATTTGTGACCGATGTCACCGCAATTCCAGAAAATAGCGTACTCATTAGATTTCACATTTTTGCTACGATACCCCTGTTGTATAAAAGAATTGATAGTGGTAGATAAAGGAACCTCATTATGCACAAGCTCATGAGCAAACCTTCGAGGGGAAATAAGATGTTCCTCTTAGCTCTCTCCAATATCGGACAACCCTTTCTCAACTTCCATACGCGTAATCCGCAACTGATCCACTGTTACGCTTACCATGCACAACATCTTCATAGAACTAAGCTAAATCTTTAGCTGTTTTTCTATTACTACCTGATTGCGGAAGACCACGTTTTTGGCATTCGTGTCTTATCTTGTCACTATCTAGCAAACCAAAATCCATTCTTTTCACATTGGAGTCCATGAAATTTAAAAAAAAAAATCGCACAAAAATGTTAGGTGCCTATGCCAAATTTACATATATGTTATTCTTTCACTTGATTATTGTTTTTTTTTTATACGAATCAGGGCAGTACATTTCTTTTAATCTTTTGACTACACGATAGAAAAGAAAATCAGAACGATTTTCATTAATTTCTGTGACTGAATTCACAAACTCTTTAAAGGATTAAACGATGATCTTTGATCATAATTGAAATTCTAACTTTAAAGCCTAGATCCGAACTTTCTCTTTCTGAATCTTTCTCACCAAATAAGATTCACTCACTTTAATACCAAACCGAACCGAACGATAGCATGGGCAATTAAAGAATCTTGCTCTTACCAAAATACATAGCACTATCATTTATATGCTACTCATCAATTTATTATTTTTTTTTGCACTGGTTTTCATCTCTGTCAGTCGACAACCACCGCACACATTTGGGCGCCATTTCTACTGTAGCTTGAACGGGCTATGCAAAGTGTTTTTTTTTTTGTTTATTACTGCAAAAATAAAGAATACAATTTAAAATTTTAGCTACAGATTATGATATAATTCTATCTATCTAACATCGCGATTTTTAAGTTATTTGATATATGTATGTGTGTTAATTGTGGACAAAATCACTCTCTTACCTTGATAATCCGCTGGTCATGACGTCAGGATGAGCTGATTTTCTTAATCAATATATATATATATTTTTTTTTTTAATTCACTAGTATCGTAAAATATGTAATTATGCATATTTTTCACGATTTTTCCTGGGGGGTGCTTCAGGTACGGTCGTGAGAAGAAGTCCTGCTGGACAAACAATCGTTCCGGCTTTGAAGAATGCTCTTCTTTAATCTCCAATTGGGTGGAGGCTTATTGCACGTCAGGATGAGTTCATTTTTTTAATAAATATATATATATATTTTTTTTTAATTCACTAGTATCGTAAAATATGTAATTATGCATATTTTTCACGATTTTTTTGGGGGGTGCCTTAGGTACGGTCGTGAGAAGAAGTTCTGCTGGACAAGCAATCGCTTCGGCTTTGAAGAATGCTCTTCTTTAATCTCTAATTGGGTGGAGGCTTATCGCACGTTGTTCTTCTTAGGGTTTATTCCCCCTTTTTTCAACATTTTTAGAAAAATAAAAATATGTAAAATCACAAGAAAGTCTCAAAAACTATAATATTGCAATATGCATACCTTAGAAGTGCGCCAAAAAACAAGTAAGGGAAAACTTCTTACCACTTTGAGAATCTAGTTAAAAAGAAAGATTTTTTTTTTGGCGGAAATGCAACGAACCTTTTCCCTTTTTTGCGATAGTTTATGCAGTGACCACTAGCTGAAATTTTTGTCTAGGTACTCGTTACATGCCTAGGCATGTGCATTCAATGTAGATGATTTTATTTCTTTTATTTTTAAGAAAATAAAATCTCCCTTTACCAACTGATCTTTTGGCGCGACAACACCCGGGATGAAACTAAGGTGTTTCGATTAGAGACTGTCACATTTGGAATATCATTAAACAGCTCGCTTCCGATGAAAGACACAAATATCCTATCGGTTCTAAGCTGGCAGTTGATGATAACTTCATATCGGGAGCAAATTCACTCGAATACATTAGGGCATCTCTCCTTGAGATTATTTCTGACGAAGCCAGAAATCTTCTCGCATCAATCGGCCTTAATCTAAGAAAGTGGACAAGCAATCGAGATCAACTGCTATACCAAATTCCAGAAGGCGATCGAAAAATAGAGTTTTTTTTACCTCCAGGAGCTTAAGGCCTTAGGTATTAAATGGTTTCTTTTGCAAGATTCTTTTTCTTTTCAGAATATATCTTCCGAAACTTCTGAAGTCACAAAAAGTAGGATTCTTTCATCAACGGCGAAGCTTTTCGATGCACTCGGGTAGATATTTCCCTGCATTATAGGGGCCAAGATGATAATGTATCAATTGTGGGGCCTAGGTCTTAACTGGTACAGTCCAATTCCTACAGATTTCGTAAAGGCCTTGCCAAATTTCCAACAGCAACTACCTCTTCTGCTCTCCTGGAACACATCGGAATTTAAAGGCGGGTTCAATCACACAAACAGCCAAAAGGACCTAGAAATCCACGGTTGCAGTGGCACAAAAACATCACACACCACAAATCACATATCACACATTACATACCGCACACCACCCACAATCCACAACCCCCCAAGGAATTCATCATTGTCATTGCTGCTGGTCAAAGTCAGGTCATGTATGGGCATATGTATATGCACAAGCACATATGTGGTTTTTTTTGGTTTGTATGATTTTGCATAAATAAGTAATACTATCTTTAACTCAGTTATCACCATGATTTTATGGTCCTTCGAGCCGGATTAATAAAAGTGAAGTAATAAAGAATAAGAAAATGTTTACTAAAATTACTTATCACCTATGGATACTATATACTATATACACATATAATTATATTTGTACGTAAATTAAATCATTACGCCGTCAATATCCTCCAAATAACAGTGATCTCGGAAACTATATCAAACATATATTTAATTAATATGTAAACAGTTATCAAGTTTTATATTTAAAACCACAAACCTATATACACATAAACTTTGTTTCGCATGCTATTATTTTTTTTATGCATTGTGTGATTTTCCATCGTAGAATAATCAATATAGTTAAAATCTGAACTTCTTAAGAACATTCGATTTTGTTAAAATCACGTGACGCACATACATGTATGTATTGACTCGTATGTGTACCTATATCAAGCAACTGTACCTAAGAACCGTAACATCAGGCGTTTGATTCTAACGGAACAAGCTGTAAATCCTGTCGCGCTCATATACTTCTTCGATCAATAATATTGAACCCCTTTTAATTATGTTATTAAATATCTATTAATTCGTTAGAAAAAATGAATAAGGTAATTGCAAAACGCGGTCGTGTGAAGGGTTGTCTTACATCGTTGGTAACATTCGCTGATACGATAAATGAAAATACGTCTCTATAAACCCTTGAAGTTTGTATGAAAAGGCTTGATGAAGTATTTCAAAAATTCGTTACATTGCAAAATGTACTCCTAAACTTTATTGAAACCCCAGAATATGAAGAAAAGTATTTTTATGCTGACGCGATAAAACGTTTAAAGGCTGAACCACAACCTGGAGAGCAACAACTCGAAAATCTTGAAGATACTCAAAGCTCTTCATCTATTAAAGACACTTCATATGTCTTTTCACTGAAATCCGTTTATTTGCTTAAAATAACTATTCCTAATTTCACCGGAGACTATAAAGATTGGCCTTCAGCGACCTGTTTACCGCAACAGTAAATTCCAATCCAACCATTACGTGCACCCAAAAAAATGCACTATCTCAAATCTTTTTTGCGTGGTGATGCAGCAAATTTAGTAAAACATATATCGTGTTCTGAATCGAATTATATTGAGGCCTGGGAACGATTCGAAAGACGATATGATCAGAAATTTCTAATTGTTCAATCTTTTATAAAATCTTTCTTATCGCTGCCAACGTGCACAACAGCAAATATCTACATGCTCCGGAAAATCACTGACGGGGCAGACGAAACAATACGCGGACTCAATGCATTTGACTCAAACGGACCCGACCCATGGCTCATCCATTTATTGATCCAAAAACTAGACTACGAGACAAAACAAGCGCGGGCAAAAGAAGCGGGGTCAAGAGCTGACTGTGGAATTCACGAGCTCTTAACTTTTTTGCAAAAACGGTGCACCTGTCTTGAGTCGTGTATTCCAAATTCTAGATGGCAAATTCGAAACAGAAGTTCAGGTCCCATTCATTCACACTTAGTACAGCCTTCGCAACCTTGTCCGAATTGTAGCGCTGATCATTCCCTTTCTCACTGCGAACAATTTAAACCGTTCTCCACACCAGATCGTCTCGAATTTGTAAAGAACAAATCCCTGCGCTTCAATTGCTTGAGGCAAGGCCATACATCAAATAAATGCAGATCGAACTATTCCTGTCGCCAATGTAATTCGCGTCATCACACGTTGGTGCATCCTACCAATCCACCACCTCATAAGCAATTCAATTCCATCCCACAAGCCGAAGCAGTTCACGCAGATCCATCTAATGAAATACAAGTCGTTGCCACCCAAGCCTTAAAATCTAACCGCCGCCTTTCAACAAGAGTACCCACCGCGCTTGCACAAATCAAGGACATGCAAGGAAACAGTATCGTCGTCAGGATTTTGTTCGATTCGGGATCCCAAGTGACGTTCGTTACCGAGTAAATAGCTCAACGCTTGGGATTGCCTCGAAAGCGCTATCGTGTTCCAATTATGGGAATCGCCTCCACATCAGCTGGAGTAACCAACGGATTAATGAGATTAAAAATCAGTTCGCGAAATAATTCAGATTACGTCGAAGCCAACTGTTACATGTTATCCAAGATATCCTCCTCTCTTCCTCCTTAAAGCCTTGACTTAATTTCATTAAACGAACTCCCAAAGGACCTTGCGGACCCTCAATTTTACACATCTGGTCCAATACTGTTAGAAGTAAATAAGTTCTTCAGTGTCATTAAGGGGACGGGAAAAATACACGGTGACGGAGCTTTAGTATCGATTCCAACTATTTTCGGCTCCATTATAGCAGATAATTTTTCTCAGTTCTCGCCATGGGGGTCTGAGATAAGTACTCATTGCACACAGCTAGATTGCAGTCAGGAATTTGACTTCGAACAGTTCTGAAGTTTGGAAGAATTATCTTCTGATCCACCTGGAACGCTAGAGGAGCAACTAGCTGAAGAAAGTTTCGTCGCAACTCATATCGACGGGCAGATGGCAAGTATGAGGTCCAATTACCCTTTAAACCCTTTACCGAGTTAAATTTTGGAAATTCGTTTCACATCGCTCTCAACCGTTTTCACTCAATCGAACGAAAATTGAATTTAAATATTGATCTCAAAAAACAGTATTCGCCTTTTATTGATGAATATTTGACACTTGTGCAGATGTCCATATTTAAGTCAGTGAGTAACACGACAAAGATACGAGTCGTTTCTGATGCATCCGCCAAATCACCTAATTCGATGTCTCTAAACGAGACTCTTCTTGTTGGCCCCATCATCCAACGTGACATATTTTCAATTTGTCTAAGATCTCGGCGACATGCGTACCTAATTACAGGTGACATCGAAAAGATGTACAGGAAAATCTTCGTTCTACGTCAACACACTGATTATCAAAGGATTATTTGGCGCGAAAACCCAGATGATACGCAATAATCATTACTCTGACGTATGGAACTTCAGCAGCCCCGTTTCTTGCAGTGCGTGTCTTACAGCAGCTAGCTGTCGATTTGGCAAAGACACATCCGCGTGCATCTGTAGCGATTATGAATGGTTTTTATGTCGACGACGTTGTAACAGGTGCAGATACCTTTGATGAAGTCATTACACTACGCATAGAGTTAGTTGATGGCTTAAAAACTGCAGGATTCAATTTGCGTAAGTGGACAACAAATTGCTGGCCACTTTTAATCTCAATACTTGAAGATCAACAAGACTTATCCCCGGTTGATTTCGAGGGCTCAAATGCTATCAAGATGCTTGGGTTACAATGGTGTCCGTCGCGCGATTGCTTTTCATACAAAGTCAAATTACCCCATAAATACATATCTACAAAACGACGAATACTATTTGACGCTTCTCGCATTTTCGATCCCCTTGGTTTTCTTTCGCCAATTGCTATAGCAATTAAAATAATGTTGCAAGAGCTTTGGAGAATTCATCTCAAATGGGACGAAGAGGTACCAGACAACTTGGCAGAAAAGTGAACCACAATAAGAAATGAAATTTCACTCGTCGAATCGATATCTGTTCCGAGAATTATGATAACTAATAAGGAGAATTGCGATTTTCATGGTTTCTGCGATGCATCTTTAGGTGCCTGTTCGGCAGTCGTGTACTGCAGAAGCATCAATGTAGATAACTCCACATCAGTTACCATGGTTGCAGCCAAGACTAAAGGTGCTCCCTTAAAGGTGTTGCCTCTTCGAAGGCTTGAATTATGTGGCGCTCTTTTGTTAACACGCCTTTTAAACAAAATCAAGATTTCATTGCAAGAACCCAACTTAAAAGTCTTTGCTTGGACCGATTCGTTGATAGTACTCCATTGGCTGTCGGCACCTCCAAAAAAATGGTCGGTTTTTGTAGAAAACAGGACATCGGAAATCCTTATATCAATTCAAATCAAATCCTGGAGTCACGTACGCTCAGCTTCTAATCCCGCAGATGTGGCAACACGAGGAATATCACCGTCTTCATTGTTGCAAGCAGATACTTGGTAGAATGGACCTGGATGGCTATGTAAAGAAAGAAGTAAGTGGCCCTTATCGTGTAACAGAATGAAGAATAGCGACGTTGCTCACCTCGAAGAGCGGAAAGCATCTCCAGCACAAGCATTTGTATCAACCCCAGTAACATAAAACATATTCGAAAGCATTTTGTTCAATACATCAAGTTGGTATAAATCGGTTCGCGTTACTTGCTTTGTTCCACGTTTCGTCATCAATTGTCGGGTACCATTAGAAGCTCGCCAATTAGAAGCTCTACAACCTTCAGAATTAATGCTAGGAAGAACTCAATTTATCAAAACCGCGCAAAATTCTTTTTTCCAAAATAAAATCCTCGCATTACAACAAAACGAAAAACAAATTGTTGTCGTCAAGCCCATTCCCATCGATTCCCTTGGTGTACTTCGAAAAAGACAGTCGACAGCTAAAAAACTTATGGGAAACCTTCCTAGCGAACGCGTACGGTATTCCCGTCCCTTCAGCAAGGTCTGCTGTGATTATGCTGTCCCAATAACGCTGCGCCTAAATCGAGGAAGAAATCCAAAATTCCACTAAGGGTATAAAGCTCTATTCGTTTGTTTCATAAAGAAAAATGCAGTGCACATAGACCTTGTTGGTGATTTGTCAACTGCTGCATTTCTCCTTGCCCTGGATCGCTTTGTGGCCCATCGTGGGAAACCCGCCGAGATTTGGAGTGATAACGGGACAAATTTTCATGGCGCTAAGCGAATTCTGAATGAGCGTTACCAAAATCTTTGCAGTCAACACCATCGCCCCATCATCATCGACTATTTAGCCAGGGATAACAACTACTGGAAATTTATACCACCCTCCTCGCCTAATTTTGGGGGTTTGTGGGAGTCTGGTGTAAAACCTGTTAAATTACATTTGAAACGAGTCATCAGAGACACCAAACTTACGTATGAGAAGATGTACACTTTGCTTTCGAAAATATAAGCTTTGTTAAACTCGAGACCCCTATGGCAGACATCTGACCTTGACCCTATAGCCCTCACACCTTCTCATTTTTTAATAGGGGAGGCATACTCCGCAGTTCCCCAGCCTGATGATCTTTCGCATAATTCAATAACCACTAATTGGCCTCTTTTACAGGCAATGCAACAAGGTTTTTGGAAACGTTGGCATAATGAGATTCGCACGTCGTTGCAGCAACGTTCTAAATGGCAAAAACCTAAGCCTAATCTCGAAGTGGATGATGTCGTCATATTGAAGGAGCCCAATTTGCCTCCTTCTAAGTGGATCAACGGTCGCATTCTCAAAACTCATCTTGGAAGTGACAATAAATGCAGAGTTGTAACCGTCAGAACAAAATTCGGAGACTATGTTCGACCTGTAATTAGAGTTGCACCTCTACCTTCTACTAAAAGACCGTAGTCTTTTGGGGGCAGCTGGATGTCTGAAAATGAACACCAATTCAAAAATGCCAAACATCGACAAATTTACCGTATTTTGCTTATAGCTTTTCACTATCGTTTTTTTGCTATTGTTCTAATATTTTTATACAGAAATAGTTTTGCAGAACATTGTAACGTTAACTTTTGCTCTCTCTTAACCATACATTGCCGCTTCACGGCATTCGTGATTAAGAAGTCGACAAGTTCGCTCGATTTTTCTTTCTGCTTTACACAAACACACTTTTTTTTTGCTACATACATTTAAATACATTGAAATTGTTAAGTACCTACATTATTTATATGTTTGGCAACGTATATATATTGAGCTCGTCAGTGACTAAACCGCACAAACCGTCTTTGTAGCTATACGAAGATTTGCGGTAAGGAGAGGAATATATACAAACATATACAGTAATTACGGGACCAACTTTGTTAGAGCTACTACGGAGTTACAATGATTATTGAGGGAGGAGGAAGCGAATCGCGGAATCCATAGCAAACACAGGTATACTGTGGTATTTTATTCATCCTGCTTCCCCTCAAATCGGTGGACTATGGCAAGCGGGAGTTAAATCAATAAAGCAAAACCTCAAACGCATCGTTGGACATGAGACATTCACCTTGAGGCTTCAAGAAGAACAACCGCCTTCAATGGGTGATCTGATTCTTATCAGAGATGCGAGGCTACCACCACCGAAGTTTTGTTTAGGGCGCCTTACTGACACACACCACGGAAAAGACAACTAAATACGAGTGGTTACATTGAAAACACAGAACAGAGGATTGAAATTACCAATTCAAAAAATATGAATGCTATCATCCAACAAATCACAAGAACGAGCAATAATCTAAACATTAATAATAGCATCTCTCACGAAACAAATCTGTCAGACAACATAATAGCAATCAACACCTAATCATTCAATTGTCTCACTCAATATGACTAAATAATAACACACTTTTTTTTATTCAAAACAATATCAACAGCTTTATGATTTCTTTCACTCGCTAATTCCTTGAAAATATAATTCCATCTCAATTTTAAATAAATCGTCGAAAATATGTATTAACATTGATCTATAGCAAAACAAAAGAAAATCACCCATTCAATTCCAATCCCACAATTAATTAAAACACACACAATAGCCATAGCCACGTTTTATTGGTAAGTCAGTAGCCAGCTCAGCATTCAATGCCAATAAAACAATTTAACTCACTCCAAACGTCATTTGACTTGTTGAATAAGCTTGCGGGTGGGCCTCAGCAAATGGAAATCGCTTCGTAAAAGGTAGGTATCCGTGCTGAAACTTAAGAATAAATTAACAAAAGCAAGAAATTTGTTTACATTTCACAAAAAAGTTAAACTTAAACACGTACAAATTTAACATGAAAAGTACTCGTATTTTTCTCTGAATTATTTTTTAGTTCGTATGAAAACAAACACAAAATTAACGAACGCATCCTTCATAAAACAAAATCATTTCTTATAGCATACATTGCGCCATCTGCATGTCAATTTTTAAAACTTTATCGGCAGCAATGAATGCTGGCTTATTTATCGCCAGCATTCGACTTGTTGTTGTTTGTAATGTTAAATTTTACTGTGCTGGTTACTGACCTGCCAATAAAATGCACCTCATATATCATTTCTCCCATGTAACACACATATCCATATAAAATACAAAATTTGTTTGTATTCATCCACACAATATGTTTCACACCTATTAAATTATATTTTAAGGCAATAATCACACTCCACTCGTTTTAAAATCAAAACAAATCAAAATTACAACTACAACACAAATTAACAAAACACTCCAGCATACTACGGTAAAGTGCGTAATCGTTCCGCACAAAGGCGCAAATGGATATAATAACTGAGCAACGATTTAGAAACTCTTGTGTTTATTACAAACAAATGAATGGCACTAAAAAGTTCAAAGTGTAGTATGAACGATTCCCTTAAAAAAAACACCGATCACAACAGGAACAATGGTAGCTTCTGAGTGTTTACTGCAAAATCAGTCAATCAAGAATTATAGGCAGTGACCAGTTTGAACTTTGTAAGTTAGGTGGTATTTCGATATTCAAAGTGTTGACAGTAGACATTCTTTTTCAATTTAAAATTTTATGTAAGAAACCTACCATTTGCCATATAGCATTTTCATTTTTCTATTTTGAGCTATAAGTGTCCAGTTACACATGTATATGTTTACCACATTATTTGAGAATTAGTTTATTCTTTATTGTTTTTAGAAGTGAAAAATTCCTGACAGTTTGTTAATGGTAATGTTTGCCATTTGTTACTCAACCAACATTTTAAAATCAATCTCGCAAAAGGTTTGCGTTGAGTTATATTTATTCGTAGCTTAGAAATTAATATTTTTCAGAACAAACCCTTCTGGTAAAAACATTCACGGTGAACCAAAAAATTTGCCCACACCGGGGTGAAATGTAGAAATGTCAATATTTTACTGAAGAAGGAGCCAAACTATAACTGAAAATAACTATTTCATTTGTATATAATACATTCATAAGTTTTTATGTTATAGACCGACTAATATGGCAAACTCGAAGAAGTGCAGTTTAAGATGCAAGACACATGTGAATTTGTACCGCCCAGGAAGAGAGGGATCCAGGTAAGTTTGCATTATGCATTGGACAAACAAAATTTGTTTGTGAAATACATAATATATAGTATTACGGGGGTGGACCTAAAAGTAAAACAACTTTTTATTCCATTTGCGTGGTATTATAATATATATATATACAGGGTGAGTTTTTTAACTTGAGACCCTGTGAACCCCTGTTTTTTTTTTGACAGATTCGTAATCTGCGTGAAAAATTCCAATTCTTTTGCATGAAACACTTTTTCAAAAATGCGTTCTTTTCCCATCAGAGGGCGCCATAAAACTTAAGACATCAAAATTACATTTTCTGATGAGTCGACTTTCACCACTCACGGTACGATCAATCGACATAATATGCATTACTGGGCCATTGGAAATCCTTTTTGGTTGCGACAAGTTGAACGTCAGCACCCTTGGAATGTTAATGTTTGGGCGGGAATTATCGGGGATGAATTAATAGGTCCATATTTCATTGAAGGCAACTTGAATGGCGAAAAGTATGCAAACTTCTTGCGGGACCATCTTCCAGTATTACTAGAAGAACTGCCATTGGAGTTGCGATAAACAATATGGTTTCAACATGATGGTTGTCCAGCCCATTATTCCCAAGTAGCCCAGGGCGTATTAAACAATGTTTACCATCAACGATGGATCGGACGAATAACTGAAGCTTGCCGGAAGATTACGCCAGAAATACTTCTCAGTTCTGTTGATTCATTTAGAGCGCGGATAGACAAATGCATTGAAGTGAATGGTCATATTTTCGAGAATTTGTGGAAATAGTCTCGGGAAATAAACGTCGAAATGGGAAGAATTCAATGATTTAACAGTGGGAGGCAAATGGACGCACTCTAATTAATCACCCTGAAGGAAACAAAATACTGCTACGTCCACGTCGTTGTTTCTGGATTATGCTAAGCGCAGTATGTAAAAACAAATGACAAGCCTTCGAGCAATACGACTGAGCAATGAAAATCAGGAATTATCATTTGAAAAATCAAAAGTGACCTTCGTCTTACCTTGAAAATTGGTCTCAAGGGCAAACTCGTGGTCACCATCTTATGTCCGCTTCAGTACCTTGTGACTTTTGTCTGAAACATTTTTCGCGATATCGCGTATTTTTCGAGTAATTTGAATGTCTCAAGTTAAAAAACTCACTCTGTATATTTGTATTTATTAATTATTTTCTCTCATTGACAGAAGCTGGATGATCAACACAATTCTTTGGCGGGAACCTGAGCCACAAATATAAAATTTATATACATAGATATATAGATAATTTTTATTTACTTCTTAAAATCCAGTTTCAATTTACCAGTTATATTAACATTAAAAGAAACAATAATGACATATTTATTTTTGAAAGGAAGGAAGGAAAGGAAGAGAAAATGTCATTTATGGGGTGGTCCCATATATTAAATCATACATATTGTGGTATATATGTGATTAAATCAATTATCCAGTGTTACATAACTTTAGGATCATACAAACTCACCACTTTGGAGAGTTCAGCTATTACCCCAGTTTCAAACCAGAAGTTATCAGAAAGAACTAGAACCCGACAAATGTGGTATAAATACAGGATGAGAAACTGCGGACGATATGTTGATTTTTGGAAAACGATGGAAAAAGACCTAAGTCTTACTAAGTGAAAGATAAGAGATTTGAATTGTGAAATAGAAGTGAAATTGTTTGTGAATTAATTGAAAGTTGTATTTAAATAACATTCTGTTTTGAAACAGAATAACGTTTTATCATTTCGAACCCTAGTCAGAAGTGGGATAAAACTTATTCTGAGTGCAGAGAAAAATAAAAAATAAAAATGCCACGTACATTGCTGGAGCTAAGTATACCCCAGCTGAAAATTGAGCTAGAGAAGCGGAATCTCTCCGCAGCTGGAGGGAAAAATGATTTAATTCTCCGGCTACAGGAAGCGATCGAAAAAGATGGAAAATATCTCAAATCCATTTTGTTCGACGTAGGAGAAGAACAAGTGAGCACAGGAGTTGATATGGCCGTTATGATGGAATTACTCCTTGGATTGAATTCTGAGTTAGAAGAACAGAAGAATTCTTTAGACGAGCAAAGGAGAAGTATGGATTCTAAGTTTGAAGAACAGAGGAATTCTTGAGACGAGCAAAGGAGAAGTATGGATTCTAAGTTTGAAGAACAGAAGAATTCTGTAGAAGAACAGATGAGTTCTCTAGAAGAACAGAAGAATTCCATTATTTCCGAACAGAAAGACACTGTCGAAGAATTCAAGAATTCTCTAGAAGCGAAATTCGAAAAAATCGATCAAAAATTAAATATGCACGAGGCACAATTCGAGAAGGTTGAACACAATATCGAGAATCTTGCGAAAGAACTAGAGAGAGTGAAGAAACAGAATGTCCGAGAAAATTCTACAGACTGCCCTAGAAGGAAAGAGATGCAACCGCCTGTTTTTGATGGCCAAACATCGTGGCCAATATATAGAAGACAATTTGAAGCAGCTGCCATGACCAACAACTGGGTCGACGGAGAAAAGTCGATTGCGCTAACGCTGGCACTGAGAGGAACAGCTCCGGAATTGCTGCAAACCATCTCAGAAGATAAACACCTCAATTACGTGCTTTGGTTAAGGCCATAGAAATGCGCTGCCGACCAAACATCTCAAGGAATCCACCGCCTGAGAGAAGTGACAGCCGAGGAATGCTCCTGCCAACGAGCAGACGTCGCGGAGCGGAACAGTTTGCATGGAGGACAAGTCCGTTGTTGGTCTCCACTTAAACAACGCAGTTGTCCACAATGCGCTGCTAGGAGGCGTAATGAAGAGGCATCTGGCAGGAATAACATCTATCCTGCACGCAGCGCATCATCAAGTCAACAACGTATCACAACCAACTTCGAGGGGCAAAAGTTGGTTTCTGGAATTGACGCCCCCAGGATCAAAATCCATGTCACCCAAACAAAACGAAGTAACAAGAGTCTTACAATAGAAGCCCACATAAGTCAGAATAAGTGTGTGGCTACCATTGACACCGGTGGCACTGCCTCCATTATAAGAAGGGATATCGCTCATGATTCATGGCTGCACAATACCAGCAGCTACTGCTTGAAAACAGCAACAGGAGCGACGGCAAAGGTGTATGGAGAGGTTGTTCTTACGATCAATTTGGCAGGACTAACATTCACCCACGTATTCCTAGTGGCCGATATATGCGACGAGTGCATCATTGGAGTTGACTTTATGAAGGCGCATAATGTAGTGCTCGACATCGGGACTCAAGTACTTAAGCACAGGAACGTTGAGATTCCGATGGTGTACGGGAATGATAATGCCGCATGCCTTAGGACAGTAGTCAACAAGGACGAGATCTTACCACGTTCCGCAGAGACACTTATTTGGGCGAAGCTGGAAGGTGATCTTGGGAGCCATCGATTCTATTTGATTGAGCCGGACTCTAAAAATCATTATCAGAATTACGTCGTGGGAAAGATGCTCGAAAGGCAAAATGGTCCCAGTAAGAATCTTGAATGTGAGAAATAAGAGCATCAAACTAAAGCAAGGACAATCGATTGGAGCGTGCATACCGATAACTGCTGTCACCAAGTTGTCGAAGGAAAATGCTGCTATATTTTTGCCATCAAGAAGCACAGCCGAGTTGAAAAGAACTATACTCAGGCAAACCGATCTGAACCAGGAGCAACGAACGATGGCAGAGGAACTAATCAACGAATTTGTAGACGTATTTGCCTCGCAGAACACCGAATATGGCAGCACACATTTGGTACAACACCGAATAGACACTGGAGATGCAAGATCCATACGTCTACCTCCTAGGCGTTTACCATTAGCTAAGCAGACGGAGGTTGCAGAAATGGTTTCGACTATGGAAAAGGAAGGGTTGATTGAAGGCTCTAAGAGTCTGTGGGCATCACCCGTTGTACTGATCAAGAAGAAAGACGGCACCAATAGATTCTGCGTGGATTATCGCCAGCTAAATAATGTCACCAAGAAGGATAGCTACCCCTTGCCAAGGATTGACGACAAACTGGACACACTGGACACACTGTCAGGAGCGCAATGGTTCTCCACACTTGATTTGAAGAGTGGCTACTGGCAAGTACGGATCCATCCGGAGGACCGTGAGAAGACAGTCTTCACCGCAGGAAACGGGCTTTGGCAATTCACAGTAATGCCATTCGGATTGTGCAATGCTCCGGCAACTTTTGAGCGTCTAATGGAACGCGTTTTGGGACTAACATGGAAAACCTGTTTGGTCTACCTGGACGATGTCATCGTGGTCGGCAAAACTTTTCAAGAACATCGAGATAACTTAAAGGAAGTGTTCCAAAGACTACGAAGTGCACAGCTAAAGCTAAACCCGAAGAAGTGTCATCTCTTTAGGCCAGATGTCAAATACTTGGGACACATCATCTCATCCGAAGGGGTAAGGACAGACCCAGAAAAGATCGAAGCGGTGACAAATTGACCAGTCCCAAGTGACAAACACTAACTGAGAAGCTTTCTGGGACTCGCTACCTACTACAGGCGGTTTGTGAAGGATTTTGCTGGGATCGCAGAGTTTGCATCAACTAACAAAAAAGGGAAAACAATTCAAATGGTCAAGTGAATGCGAAAGAAGCTTCAAAACTCTCAAACAACAACTATGTGAGGCCCCTGTACTAGCGTACCCTACTCCAGAAAAACCATTGATTGTGGATGAAGATGCCAGTAACTTCGGAATTGGAGCTGTCTTTTCGCAGATGCATGACGGGCAAGAGAAAGATGTTTCCTACTTTAGTAAGGTGCTCTCTAAGCCGGAAAGGAACTACTGTGTTACCAGGTGGGAACTTCTTGCTTTGGTCTTGGCAACAAAGCATTTCCATAAGTACCACTCTTCGAACAGACCATGCATCTCTGAAGTGGTTGCTGCAATTTAAAAATCCTGAAGGACAAGTCGCAAGGTGGATTGAACGACTCCAGATGTACGACTACGAGATACAGCATCGAAAGGGAAGCCGTAACTCTAATGCGGATGCTCTGTCCCGGCGACCTTGCAAATCTGATTACAAGCATTGCGCACGACAAGAAGAAAAAGATGCGGGATCCACCCAACGGCTAAGAGCTGAGCCCGCCGACGGTTGGAATGAAAGTGAAATGCGAAACACCCAAAAAGAGGATCCGGATATCTAGCCAATACTCGCCTGGAAAGAACATGAAGAAAAACCAGGTTGGCAGGAAATATCCAATAAAAGTCCCGAACTAAATGCATACTGGGCACAGTGGGACTCGCTTCATGTTCAAGATGGTGTTTTGAGGCGAAGGTGGGAAAGCTCGGATGGAAAGTCGTTTGTGATGCAGCTCGTTATGCCAAGGTCGAGAGTCAGTAATGTGCTAAGGGAACTGCACAATGGAGTATCCGGATGCGACTTGGGAGTGAATAAGACGTTAGAAAAGGTGCGAGAACGTTTTTATTGGGTACATGCCAAGGACGATGTCGAAAATTGGTACAGAAAATGTGTCACCTGCGCCGCCAGTAAAGGCCCGAGGGTTTAAACTCATTGCAGAATGCAGCAATATAACGTTGGAGCGCCCTTCGAGAGAATCGCAGTTGACATCGCAGGGCCGTTTCCTGAAACCGAGAAGGGAAATCGCAACATTCTTGTTGTTATGGATTACTTCAGTAAGTGGCCCGAGGCTTTCGCTATCCCTAACCAGGAAGCCAAAACCGTGATTGAACAGATTGTTTACAACTGTGTGAGCAGGTTCGGCGTACCGATGGAATTGCACTCGGATCAAGGGCGCAACTTCGAGTCCAAGATTTTCCAAGGGGTGTGCGAGCTACTTGGTATCAAAAAGACGAGAACAACACCGCTCCACCCACAATCGGACGGGATGGTAGAACGCTTCAACAGAACCTTAAATGAACACCTATCAAAGGTCGTTGGTGACAAGCAATGCGATTGCGATAGGCAAATTCTAATGTTTCTATTAGCCTATCGGAGTGCAGTACACAACACCACAGGTCACACTCCATCGGAAATCCTTTTCGGTCGAACAGTCCGGTTACCTAGTGAATTGATGTTTGGATCACCGCCGTCTGAAGAGAACAGAAATGAAGATGACTATGTCGCAGACCTCAGACAGATTATTAGGGACGTGCACCAAAGAACCAGGGATAAGATCAAGATAGCCAGTGACCGCATGAAGACGAGGTATGATGTCAAGGCGACCACAACGGGATTCGAGGAAGGAGATCAAGTGTGGCTATATAACCCTCATAGACGGAAAGGTGTATCACCCAAATTACAGCAAGACTGGGAAGGACCATATAAAGTCGTAAAACGCATCAACGATGTTGTCTATCGTATTCAACGAGGAAGATGCAAGATGAAAGTGGTTCATGTGGATCGAATACATCGCTATATTGGGCAGAATGTCGAAGAGTTTGTTCGGGTCGAACAAGTTTAAGAGGGGGATATTGTGGTATATATGTGATTTAATCAAGTATCCAGCGTTGCATTACTTTAGGATCATACAAACTCTCCACTTTGGAGAGTTCAGTTATTACCCCAGTTTCAAACCAGAAGTTACCAGAAAGAACTAGAACCCGACAAATGTGGTATTAATACAGGATGAGAAACTGCGGACGATAAGTTGATTTTTGGAAAGCGATGGAAAAGGACCTAAGTCTTACTAAGTGAAAGATAAGAGATTTGAATTGTGAAATAGAAGTGAAATTGTTTTTGAATTAATTGAAATTTGTATTTAAATAATAATAAATAGAGTGTTTTGAAACAGAATAACGTTTTATCATTTCGAACCCTAGCTAAAATATTACAATATTATGACAACAAAAGTTAACAATTAGTTTATACAATTTTTTATGAAAACCAAATCGAAAACTAAACATTACACCAAAATATCAAAGAAGAATATTAAATAAAGATTCAACACTACCAACATCAAGGGAAAAGAGCCAATTTTTTACAAGTTTTACAAAGACAAGATGAGAATTAATCGCTCGGATAAAAAGTGGAAGTTTGTTAAATATGCGACAGGATGAAACACTATAAAAGTTTCGAAACGCGTTTGTACGTAAAACGGGTACAGTGACTTGATCTAATAAATTGCCACGTAAACTGTAATTGGCGATTTGTCTGAAGTTTAGATTTCCTGATCTTAAATATAATATCTTTAGAACTTTATAGCTGTACAAGTGACGCACTGGAAGAACCCTCAAATCTCAGAAGAGTGGAAAACTGGGATAAAAGCGGGCTTATAGCTAAGTTTTTTCAAGATGTGCTCTTGGAGCATCAAAAGAGGCTTAGTTTTGCTAAAATATATACCTCCCCATCAGGCAATCCCGTATTGTCGTCTCGAATGAAATATACCATAATACTACATATCTTCTTCAACAGTTTAAAAGAGCAAAAAAAAAAATTCCTTAGTGTGCCACGAAAATAACGTCTCAAATGCCCTGTTTGGTTATAAAAACTCATCCTAGAATCAATGGTAAACCCCAAGCATTTAAAATCATCATTTCAATTTGAAAACATTAATCGCTGCAACTGAAACAATTATTAAAAGTCTGAGAGGAGGAACTGCAAGCCCAGTTTAAGAGTTTAAATTTCCGACAGTCAGTTGCATGAAAGTAAACTTCAGCACCAAAATTGTTATAAGCTGACAAATTAATAAACATAATTTTAGTTTTAGAACTTATAACCAACTTATGCTCTGCAAACCAGATTCTTAATAAAAACAGATCCCAATTTATATCTGCAGTAAGATTCAAAACACTATCTGAACCATAGGCAAAACCCACATCATCCGCAGACCTTTAAATCCAATTCAAAAAAAGATTGGATAGAAATAAAAAAGAGGATCGGTCCCAAAACAAATCCCTGAGGAACTCTTGGGTGAAAAAATTCTTTTATTGAAAATATGCGCCAGCACATCAACTAAGAAGCATGCAATATTTTTAAGAACAGCCCCAGAAGAATTTGAATTTTTTAATCTCACCAATTGTTTTTAGGAGTTCAAGGCCAGTTATCGGCTCAAATAAAAAACTCTGTCGCTGAGAGGGCTCAACACGATTGCAAACAGGCCTACAAAGCGTAGAATTAACTTGCATATTATCAGATATGGTTGCAAGATAGTTGTTAAAGGAGTTAGCAATGCCAAGCTTGTCCGTAACCACAATATCATTAACACGTAGCGCACTTTGATGTCTACTGGCTGGTTTTTTTTAATAAGGATGCTATTAACTAACTGCCATTCATATCTTAGATTGCCTCTAGCTAGATTGAATTTGTTACTATAATAACTAGCTCGACAAATTGGGATTTCTCTATTTAATTCGGAGCATTTTTTTTTGTATTTTGTTTATAGATAGTGTTTGTTAGGGTGCATTGAACATATTATTCTTAACTTGTTTTTAAACTTAACTTTTTTTAATAAGCTCAGCGTTATCCAAGGCTTAAGGCGTTTTTCAGATTTTTTCGGACTAACTGTGAAAGTACAACTGCTTATATGTCTATTGAGGATATACATAAATATGTCATACGATTTCGAGGCTTCGCCTTCCGCAAATACTTCTTCCCACAACTCAAAAGACAACTGATTTTTAAGCATATCAATTTCTTTGCTAAGTTAGAAGAATCTAAATCTGAAATTTCATTATTTTTCCTAATCTCAATTAGCAAACCTATCTTGGCATGTTCGGTAATCTCCAAATCGAAGACACACTTTTCAGAAGAACTGATAGATTAGGACGCAAAACGTCCATAGATATGATCCAAGCACTTTCCTGAATTACTCGTACTTCTAGTAATTTCATTTATAAAAGAAAACAACCCTCGACTAGCTAGTAGGTCGAAATATTATCAAATTTTTTGATTATTCACTTTCCAAAAAGGCTGAAAATGCTTCCAAAAATACCGAAATATTGAACTTATGAAGCCTATAGACACACAATATGCAATAGACCTCATCTCTGATTTTGAAACAAACGTTTAAAATATCTGCACTCAGAAAATCTAGCTTCGACACATCGACAACCTCATAATCTTGCTTGACAATGCATCCAACACCTCCCGCCGCGTAATTCTCATTTGTAATCACATAAAAATTAAATCCCGGTAACTCATAGGCTCTTTTCTCAAAATCGTAAATCCAAATTTCGGAAACTACAACGAAATCAGGGATGCACACAAACGAATCTAAATGAGATACTTTAATAGTGATGCAAAATTCTCTTTTAAACTTCTTATATTTTGGTGAATGAAATTGCCTGAGCAATACGATTTGTTAGTAAAAACTTCTTCGCAATTTGTGTTCTTGAGATTGAAGGTGGAAAAATCAATTAATTCATTATGAAAATCCATTTATAAATATAAACACATTAAATAAATAAAATGCACTAACGTAGTACAAGATCATCAAATGATCTTTTTGGAATGATTTTTCCACCTTCAACCTTTCTCATTAATATTTGCTTATTTCTACACCACAAATACTTAAACCCCTTCTGTTTTTTCGCCTTCATGAACAACGCTCGTGTATACTTTGTGAGTGCATCATTAATGTAGACATCAGTTCCCTTAGTTTTGCTGCTGCTACCAGCACTGCTACCACCGCTACCACCACAACTGCTGCTGCCACCACCAAGCACACTTGAATCAGAGGAATCAGAGCATAATGGGCATAAAGTTCGTGAAAAAAAAAACTTTATATCGAAAGCTTTTGTTCTTTTCACTCATGTACTTTGTTTAAAAGAAAAAAATAATTTATGTTAAGATTTGTGGGTGTATCTGTAAAGTGAAGTTGTAGAATGGGTGCAATAGGTCTCCTGGGGAAACCGAACACCCAACCAAAAAAAATCGATTAACGAATCACTATACATACCTCAAGGGTGGTTTGGAAATGCATAATCAAAAGTAATAAATAAACACAATTTGTTTCAAAGTAAATGTATTTTATTTATCAAATAACCAAACCAAATATACATACTGTAATATTTCGGCTAGGGTTCGAAATGATAAAACGTTATTCTTTTTCTAAAAACACTCTATTTATTACTATTTAAATACAACTTTCAATTAATTCACAAACAATTTCACTTCTATTTCACAATTCAAATCTCTTATCTTTCACTTAGTAAGACTTAGGTCTTTTTCCATCGCCTTCCAAAAATCAACAACGCAGTTTCCCATCCTGTATTTATACCACATTTGTCGGGTTCTAGTTCTTTCTGGTAACTTCTGGTTTGAAACTGGGGTAATAACTGAACTCTCCAAAGTGGAGAGTTTTTATGATCCTAAAACTATGCAACACTGGATCCTTGATTTAATCACATATATACCACAATATCCCCCTCTTAAACTTGGTCGTCCCGAACAAACTCTTCGACATTCTGCCCAATATAGCGATGTATTCGATCCACATGAACCACTTTCATCTTGCCTCTTCCTCGTTGAATACGATAGACAACATCTTTGATGCGTTTTACGACTTTATATGGTCCTTCCCAGTCTTGCTGTAATTTGGGTGATACACCTTTCCGTCTATGAGGGTTATATAGCCACACTTGATCTCCTTCCTCGACTCCCGTTGTGGTCGCCTTGACATCATACCTCGTCTTCATGCGGTCACTGGCTATCTTGATCTTATCCCTGGTTCTTTGGTGCACGTCCCTAATAATCTGTCTGAGGTCTGCGAAATAGTCGTCTTCATTTCTGTTCTCTTCAGATGGCGGTAATCCAAACATCAAGTCACTAGGTAACCGGACTGTTCGACCGAAAAGGATTTCCGATGGAGTGTGACCTGTGGTGTTGTGTACTGCACTCCGATAGGCTAATAGAAACATTGAGATTTGCCTATCCCAATCGCATTGCTTGTCACCAACGACCTTTGATAGGTATTCATTCAAGGTTCTGTTGAAGCGTTCTACCATCCCGTCCGATTGTGGGTGGAGCGGTGTTGTTCTCGTCATTTTGATACCCAGTAGCTCGCACACCCCTTGGAAAATCTTGGATTCGAAGTTGCGCCCTTGATCAGAGTGCAATTCCATCGGTACGCCGAACCTGCTCACACAGTTGTAAACAATCTGTTCAATCACGGTTTTGGCTTCCTGGTTAGGGATAGCAAAAGCCTCAGGCCACTTACTGACAACAACAAGAATGTTGCGATTTCCCTTTTCGGTTTCAGGAAACGGTCCTGCGATTCTCTCGAAGGCGCTCCAACGTTGTATTGCTGCATTCTGCCGTGAGTCTTAACCCTCGGGCCTTTACTGGCGGCGCAGGTGACACACTTTCTGCACCAATTTTCTACATCGTCCTTGGCGTGCACCCAATAAAAACGTTCTCGCACCTTTTCTAACGTCTTATTCACTTCCAAGTGGCCTCCGGATACTCCATCGTGCAGTTCCCTTAGCACGTCACTGACTCTCGACCTTGGCATAACGAGCTGCATCACAAACGACTTTCCATCTGAGCTTTCCCACCTTCGCCTCAAAACACAATCTTGAACATGAAGCGAGTCCCACTGTGCCCAGTATGCCTTTAGTTCGGGACTTTTATTGGATATTTCCTCCCAATCTGGTTTTTCTTCGTGTTCTTTCCAGGCGAGTATTGGCTCGATATCCAACCGTCAGTGGGCTCAGCTCTTAGCCGTTGAGTGGATACCGCATTTTTTTCTTCTTGTCGTGCGCAATGTTTGCAATCAGATTTGCAAGGTCGCCGGGACAGAGCATCCGCATTAGAGTGAAGGCTTCCCTTTCGATGCTGTATCTCGTAGTCGTACATCTGGAGTCGTTCAATCGATCTTGCGACTTGTCCTTCATAATTTTAAATTGCAGCAACCACTTCAGAGATGCATGGTCTGTGCGAAGAATGAATTTTCGTCCGTACAGGTACTTATGGAAATGCGTTGTTGACGAGACCAAAGCAAGAAGTTCCCGCCTGGTAACACAGTAGTTCCTTTCCGGCTTAGAGAGCACCTTACTAAAATAGGAAACAACTTTCTCTTGCCCGTCATGCATCTGCGAAAAGACAGCACCAATTCCGACGTTACTGGCATCTGCATCCACAATAAATATTTTTCCTGGAGTAGGGTACGCTAGTACAGGGGCCTCACATAGTTGTTGTTTGAGAGTTTTGAAGCTTCTTTCGCATTCACTTGACCATTTGAATTGTTTTCCCTTTTCTGTTAGTTGATGCAAACTCTTTGCGATCCCAGCAAAATCCTTCACAAACCGCCTGTAGTAGGTAGCGAGTCCCAGAAAGCTTCTCAGTTAGTGTTTGTCTCTTGGGACTGGCCAATTTTTCACCGCTTCGATCTTTTCTGGGTCTGTCCTTACCCCTTCGGATGAGATGATGTGTCCCAAGTATTTGACATCTGGCCTAAAGAGATGACACTTCTTCGGGTTTAGCTTTAGCTGTGCACTTCGTAGTCTTTGGAACACTTCCTTAAAGTTATCTCAATGTTCTTGAAAAGTTTTGCCGACCACGATGACATCGTCCAGGTAGACCAAACAGGTTTTCCATGGTAGTCCCGAAACGCGTTCCATTAGACGCTCAAAAGTTGCCGGAGCATTGCACAATCCGAATGGCATTACTGTGAATTGCCAAAGCCCGTTTCCTGCGGTGAAGGCTGTCTTCTCACGGTCCTCCGGATGGATCTGTACTTGCCAGTAGCCACTCTTCAAATCAAGTGTGGAGAACCATTGCGCTCCTGACAGTGTGTCCAGTGTGTCGTCAATCCTTGGCAAGGGGTAGCTATCCTTCTTGGTGACATTATTTAGCTGGCGATAATCCACACAGAATCTATTGGTGCCGTCTTTCTTCTTGACCAGTACAACGGGTGATGCCCACAGACTCTTAGAGCCTTCAATAAACCCTTGATTTTCCATAGTCGAAACCATTTCTGCAACCTCCGTCTGCTTAGCTAATGGTAAACGCCTAGGAGGTTGACGTATGGGTCTTGCATCTCCAGTGTCTATTCGGTGTTGTACCAAATGTGTGCTGCCATATTCGGTGTTCTGCGAGGCAAATACGTCTACAAATTCGTTGATTAGTTCCTCTGCCATCGTTCGTTGCTCCTGGTTCAGATCGGTTTGCCTGAGTATAGTTCTTTTCAACTCGGCTGTGCTTCTTGATGGCAAAAATATAGCAGCATTTTCCTTCGACAACTTGGTGACAGCAGTTATCGGTACGCACGCTCCAATCGATTGTCCTTGCTTTAGTTTGATGCTCTTATTTCTCACATTCAAGATTCTTACTGGGACCATTTTGCCTTTCGGCTCAACGAGCATCTTTCCCACGACGTAATTCTGATAATGATTCTTAGAGTCCGGCTGAATCAAATAGAATCGATGGCTCCCAAGATCACCTTCCAGCTTCGCCCAAATAAGTGTCTCTGCGGAAGGTGGTAAGATCTCGTCCTTGCTGACTACTGTCTCAAGGCATGCGGCATTCTCATTCCCGTACACCATCGGAATCTCAACGTTCCTGTACTTAAGTACTTGAGTTCCGATGTCGAGCACTTCATTATGCGCCTTCATAAAGTCAACTCCAATGATGCACTCGTCTCATATATCGGCCACTAGGAATACGTGGGTGAATGTTAGATCTGCCAGATTGATCATAAGAAGAACCTCTGCATATACCTCCGCCGTCGCGCCTGTTGCTGTTTTCAGACAGTAGCTACTGGTATTGTGCAGCCATGAATCAGTAGCGATGTCCCTTCTTATAATGGAAGCGGTGGCACCGGTGTCAATGGTGGCCACGCATTTATTCTGGCCAATGTGGGCTTCCACTGTAAGACTCTTGTTACTTCGTTTTGTTTGGGAGACTTGGATTTTGATCTTGGGGGCGTCGATTCCAGAAACCGACTTCTGCCCCTCGAAGTTGGTCCTTACACGTATTCCCGCCTGTTGACTTGATGATGCGCTGCTTGCAGTATAGAAGTTTTCCCTGCTACATGCTTCTTTCTTACGCCTAACAGCAGCGCATTGTGAACAACTGCGTTCTTTAAGTGGAGCCCAGCACTGACGCTGCAGATGTCCTATTTTGTTGCAGTTCCAGCAACGGACTAGTCCTCCACGCATACTGTTTCGCTCCACGAAGTCTGCTCGTTGGCATGAGCATTCCACGGCTGTCACTTCTCTCACGCGGTGGATTCCTTAAGATGCTTGGTCGGTAGCTTTCATCGTCAGGGCAAATGCTAGGGCCTCAGGAAGGATTCGTTTTCCAGCCATTCTTACAGCCATTTGCAACTGCCTATCTTCAATCGCTTGGGTAAACGCCTCTACATCCATTTCGTTGATAAGGTCTTCTCCGGCATTAGGATAAGATAAATGCGCCAACCGTTCGATATCAGCCTGCAACTGCTGAAGTGTTTCGCTCCTCTTCTGGACTCTGCTGCGCAGTTGAAATCTGTATTCTTGCTGCATATGTTGTTTATCTTCTGAGATGGTTTGCAGCAATTCCGCAGCTGTACCTCTCAGTGCCAGCGTGAGCGCAATCGACTTTTCTCTGTCGTCCCAGTTGTTGGTCATGGCAGCTGCTTCAAATTGTCTTCTATATATTGCCCATGATGTTTGGCCATAGAAAACAGGCGGTTGCATCTCTTTCCTTCCAGGGCAGTCTGTAGAAATTTCTCGGACCTTCTGTTTCTTCACTCTCTCTAGTTCTTTCGCAAGATTCTCGATATTGTGTTCAACCTTCTCGAATTGTGCCTCGTGCATATTTAATTTTTGATCGATTTTTTCGAATTTCGCTTCTAGAGAATTCTTGAATTCTTCGACAGTGTCTTTCTGTTCGGAAATAGTGGAATTCTTCTGTTCTTCTAGAGAACTCATCTGTTCTTCTACAGAATTCTTCTGTTCTTCAAACTTAGAATCCATACTTCTCCTTTGCTCGTCTCAAGAATTCCTCTGTTCTTCAAACTTAGAATCCATACTTCTCCTTTGCTCGTCTAAAGAATTCTTCTGTTCTTCTAACTCAGAATTCAATCCAAGGAGTAATTCCATCATAACGGCCATATCAACTCCTGTGCTCACTTGTTCTTCTCCTACGTCGAACAAAATGGATTTGAGATATTTTCCATCTTTTTCGATCGCTTCCTGTAGCCGAAGAATCAAATCACTTTTCCCTCCAGCTGCGGAGAGATTCCGCTTCTCTAGCTCAATTTTCAGATGTTGTATGCTTAGCTCCAGCAATGTACGTGCCATTTTTTTATTTTTTTTGTTTTTATTTCACAGCACTCAGAATAAGTTTTATCCCACTTCTGACACCAATGTAATATTTCGGCTAGGGTTCGAAATGATAAAACGTTATTCTTTTTCTAAAAACACTCTATTTATTACTATTTAAATACAACTTTCAATTAATTCACAAACAATTTCACTTCTATTTCACAATTCAAATCTCTTATCTTTCACTTAGTAAGATTTAGGTCCTTTTCCATCGCTTTCCAAAAATCAACTTATCGTCCGCAGTTTCTCATCCTGTATTTATACCACATTTGTCGGGTTCTAGTTCTTTCTGGTAACTTCTGGTTTGAAACTGGGGTAATAACTGAACTCTCCAGCGTGGAGAGTTTGTATGATCCTAAAACTATGCAACACTGGATCCTTGATTTAATCACATATATACCACAATACTATATTTTCAAACCGTAAAATATCAATTTTTCTGTTGTCTTTTGTCAAAATAAATGTTTCCACTCTTCAAATGCATTTGCCAGGATGGTGGGACTGCAAATGTTGAATCTGTGAAAAAAGGCATTCAATTCATGGCTTAACTGGAACAGTTTCATATAACTCACATGTCTTCAGTTAGTTAGCGTTACACTAGAGTTAGAGTTACATTACCAGTTCGAACATCTTGGCGAATCCGTCTTAAGAGTGGAAACATCGGAATCAAACAAAAGACATGTGAAAATGAAATTGTTTCAGTTTAGCTGTGAACTTAATGCCTCTTTTCTTAGCGATTCAACATTTGCAGTCCCACCATCCGATCCTGGCAAAAGGGTGGACAACAGAAAAGTTGGTATTTTACGGTTTAGAAACGTAGTCTGTATATTTTGTTTTGTTTTATTTGATAAATAAAATTTATTTATACTTTTAAAAAAATTGTGTCTATTTATTACTTTTGATAGGTAATGCATTTCCAAACCACCCTTGAGGTATGCATAGTGATTCGTTAACCGATTTTTTTTGGTTGGATGTTCGGTTTCCCCAGGAGGCCTATTGCACCCATTCTACATTTTCACCTTACAGATACACTCACATAACAAAAGTTAACATAATGTGGTATATATGTGATTAAATCAATTATCCAGGGTTGCATAGTTTTAGGATCATACAAACTCTCCACGTTGGAGAGTTCAGTTATTACCCCAGTTTCAAACCAGAAGTTACCAGAAAGAACTAGAACCCGACAAATGTAGTATAAATACAGGATGAGAAACTGCGGACGATAAGTTGATTTTTGGAAAGCGATGGAAAAAGACCTAAGTCTTACTAAGTGAAAGATAAGAGATTTGAATTGTGAAATAGAAGTGAAATTGTTTGTGAATTGATTGAAAGTTGTATTTAAATAATAATAAATAGAGTGTTTTGAAACAGAATAACGTTTTATCATTTCGAACCCTAGCAGAAATATTACAATAACATAAATTAACTTCTTTTAAACAAAGTACACAAGTTAAAAGAACAAAAACTGTAATTTTTTTCCACGAATCATTAAATTTATAATTGAGGCTCATGTTCCCGGCAAAAAACCGCAAACACATGCAAGGAATTGTGTTGCTTCTGTCAATGAGAAAAAATAATTAATAAATGCAAATATATACACATTCCACGCAAGTGGAAACAAAATTGTTTTACTTTTTAGTCCACCACGGTAATATATTAAATATTGTACAAACAATTTTTTTTCCCTTGCATAATGCAAACTTTCCTGGATTCCTTGCATCCTGGGCGGTACAAATGCACATGCATATTGCATCCTTAACTGCATTTCTTTCAGTTTGCCATATTAGTTGATTTATAAAATAAAAACTTTTTTATTTATTGAATACAAAGGAAATAATTTTTTTCATTTACAGTTTTGCTCCTTTTTCAGTACAATATTGACATTTCATCATTTCGGTGTGGACAAATTTTTTGTTTCACCATAAATATTTTATCAGAAGGGTATTGTCGTCGCTCCGCTCTTCACCGTTCAAAATAAAACGCCTTTTCCATAGTCGGTTTATTTCAGGGTTTATTTTCTTGAAAGAAACTTCATTAACTTTATTCGAACAATATTTTAATACTTCCTTTTGGTGACTCCTGGCAGGCGACAGCGGCTGGCGATGACAAAAGACAAAGAAAGAATAAAAACTCGAAGCAAATCCGCATGCACGCGCTGTCTGTTTGACAGATCGCCTTAAATGTCAATGAAATTCGTTCTGTTCGCTTTCGCCTTCCAAGAGCCACCAATATCACATGTGTACACGGGTCATTTATCGACAGGTATGTTTCAAAAAATATTAATTCATGAGCTTAGAAAATCCGAAATATGTATAGATTAAAAATACATAAAATTTGATTATTGTTTTCTTATAAATACATGAAAAGGATAAATGATCACTTTAAATATTTTTAATTGTGCAAACCTTTTGTGAAATTGATTTTAAAATATTGGTTAAGTAGCAAACAGCAAACAAAACAATAAGCAAACTATCTATCTACTATTATTTCTAAGTCCGGTATTACACGGTGACTTTTGAGTCACGACTCACACAAGTGCAAAAGGGAAGGAAGATGAGATTAAAAATCACCAACCTTGTCGGGTCGGTCGTCGGGCAAAATTTCAATGACTCTTTTTGAGTTTTCTTCTCTCCTTGTTCGTTATTTTTCTAAATTGCTTTATTCGTATTCGTTCTTCATGAAGGGTGGTTCGCAAAAAAAAATGGCAGAAATTTTTTGGTCAAAGGAATCAGGGAAAAAGTCAAAATAAATTTTAAGAGAACGAATTGTTTGTGTTTAAAGCGAAAAAATAAATAAAAGAGAGTTGTCAAAAAGAGTCGTGTACTCAAAAATCACCGTGTAATACCGGACTAAGTACTATAAAGAATAAACTAATTCTTTAAAAATGTTGTAAATATATACATACGTGTAACTGGACACATTTAACTTGAAATAGAGAAATAAAAATGCTGTATGACTAATGGTAGTTTTCTTACATGAATATCTAAATTGAAAAAAAAAAATCTACTCGTACTTCCAATAAATTGAATTTTAAAATAATACCTAACCTAAAAAGTTCCCGTTCCCCTTCATTCTCGTTGGACCGATTTTGAAGTAAACAATTAAAAGCTATCATTTTTCATGCTCTGATTCCAAATAAAATGTGCGATTATTGAGTGATTTGTCGGGGAGACAAAACTCGAGCGATGAAATTACTACAAAAGAGTAAGAAAAAATGAAAGTGCATTACTAGTCTTTTTTATTTTCAAAGAAACAACTAAAAAAACCCACTATTTATCGGTGTTTTATTTCAAACAGTAATTTACTTCTATTCCAAGATCCATTGCTATTGGACAAAAAGACATAGATTTTGCAAAACAATGCTTTTCAAATCTGATTGGTATTTTTTTGTTTAGGGACTCGTTAGTAAATACTTTTTTTAACAATTTTGTGCCATTGATTTTTTACCAAATCCCCAATTCGTTACTCAGTTTTTGCATTCATTGCAATAAGAAAGAAAAGAAAGAGAAACACTAAATCTGTGTAAATTGAACGCTGTATTTGCCACATGGTAAAATTTTGCGAAAAGGTCAAGAAATCTCATTAGTTCAACAATATTGGTACACGTTTGCTATTCCGAGTGATGAAAACTAACATCAAAAACACCACCCTTCTTATTATTTATAGTAAATAAAAATAAATAACATTCCTAAAATTTTTAAATTAAACGAGTCAACAAATATTTTCTTTAAGTACTTAAAAACGATAAAAATAATAATTTATAACTTATTGGATCGTATTACTTAATAAAATTGCAATGTTTACTTAATGCGTGTTAAACAACAACAACAAATTTTCCAGAGCTCCTAAATATACTTAAAGCTTATACAATTGACTTACAAAACCAGTTTAAGTTTTCTGATAAGCTAATTTGCAATTCATTTACATCTTGAAATAAATCTTTTAAATTATGATTTCAAGGTCTCTTACTAATTTAGTTCTGAAACCATCATTTTTTGGTACACTTAAAGCAAAACAAAAGTATTTTTTTATATGTTCTACTATATTTACTTCTTCACCTTGAAATAAATATTGACCACGTTAAAATACTTTTTCTTTCATGTTTGCTTTTTTTATATATACCTAGTGGACGTTACGAGAAATTTGCTGTCATTTTAGCTATTTTGACAGGTATCAGGCTTGGATTAGGTTGGTGATTTACTTACAGTGTATTTGTGAAAAAGGTCCAGACTTGCAACTGTAGTAGTAGAGTTTGCCATCTATGGCCCTTATTGCGGTTGTCGATCGTCGATCAAGTCGATTGTCGATTCGACAGATTTCATGTTTGGTATTGTGTAACTCAATCGACAAAGGATTCTATTATTGTGAATAAAAACCATGAAAGTGACTATTGTGAATACAATTTGTTTGACAGTTGTTTGCTTATTTATTCATTGCCGCAACATTTTTCGAAAAAAACATAATAAAATGAGCTCCATCGAATTGCTTAAGTTATTCAGATGATTTTTTTTAATGGCCAGATAAAAATAAAGGGTTAAGAGATGCCTCAAACCCTTTAGAACTGGAGAAAAGGGTGTAAGTATTTCGTTCGAAAAATCACATACACACATACATTACTTCAATTTATCTTCTGCAGTTTCGTAAGATATTTCCGTTTGTCTAAATAGAAATTAAGCAGAAGTCAACTGTAAGAAACTATTCTATTCCAAATATTTTGAAACCTGAATGTGTTGTATTGGTCACTTGCTTCGCCCTAAATTCAAATTATTGTTGTTTTTACATAAACTTTATTTTTTAAAAATCCTCACATTTAAATTTATTTTTCTGCTACCCACAGAGCAACGATCAGGAAATTTTGATCGACTAAAAATAGCTGTCAAATCGACAACAGTCGATCACAATCGACACTTACAATACCGAAATTAAAAATCAACAATCGACGACAATCGACTATTGTCGATTAACGATCGACAACCGCAATACGGGCCTATGTTAGTTAATTTATGGTTTGAGCTGTAGTAGGGTGTTGATAAAGTAATAGAAAAAAAAGATTTTAAGTTCGAATACCAATCTGTGGAAAGAGATTATTCAATTAATGTAGGATAATCCAGCGATATGGAAAGCCAAAAGTATGGACTATAGAAATTAAATTAAAAAGACCAGTCATGGGAATTAATTCTCCAAAAATTTAAGTATAAATTGAGCCGGAAGTTACCGTGGCAATGATAAAAAATAAAATTACGAATATTAGAACATGCTACCACCGAGAATTAAAAAAAAAAAACCAAATCTTATAAATCTGGTGCTAGAGAAGAAGATATACAAACTTTATGGTATTTTAACAACTTGGAATTTCTACGAGACCAAGAAGAGGCATCAGAATGCTTTTCGACCGTAGATTTGGATATTGAAGTAAGTACTCCGTATGCATTTGTAATACGTTAATTTTTTTTTAATAATTCTTATTTTGATTTAGGAAATTTCGTCAATGAGGACACGGCACCATTTAAAACAGGAGTTCGTTCAGCAATCCTTTGCGCATCTAGAATAAATGACAAAACAGGGTACTGACGATGATGTAGATATCTATGCCAAGTCCTGGGCATGCTCGTATAGAAAATTGGACTCAGAACAGCAGCTTTATGCAAAAAAAAGCAATTGATGAAATTTTGATTTGTGGCCCAATCAAACAGTTTTCATAAACTCACCATCACCGCCAACAAAAGCATATAACCGATACAAATCTTTTACCCCATCCCCATCCATTTCAATGCCAACTTCATCCCGCTCATCACCGTTGCAATATCTTCAGATCCCGACTCCGCCAAACCAACCTTTGCCTCCATGAAATTCATCACATCAGACATCTGTTAATTTACCTCCCCAGGGAATAAAAAAAGTTGTGCCGCAAAAATTATACTTTATGGATCACAACACATTAAAATCTGTGAAAATCAATTAAGAAATAACCAAGATTCTTTGACCAACCAAAATAAAGAAAATATATTATATACTGATATTTCATAGTTGCTCGAAGACAAACAGTTTACTTAATTTTTGTTTGTTTTTTTTTCTTACATACATATATAGTTATTTATTCAATATAATATCGGTATAAGATAACAATAAATATGAAATGAATTTAATTGGATATGGTTGTATTAATGTATGCAGATAATTTTTTGCGAATGTTTTTGGCAGTATTTGTGGAATTTCTCGATGATGTACATTCTAATCCAAACGGTATATTATTTTCGTTGAATGTAAAAGCTTCATGGATGGGTCTATTTTAATGTTTTGAATAATTGTGAAGAAAACAACAAGACAAAACTATTTTGGCTGCCTTTTCGTGTCGCAAGTTTATGGGTTTTAAAAGAATTTGGAAATGGTGTGCGAGAATACCAAAAGCATTTTCCACACGAACTCTTGATGAACTAAGGCATTGGTTAAAATTTATCTCTGGTGCAGATAATTACGTACCGGAATAAGGCTTTATTATATGCTCCTTCAGGAAAGCGTCATCAGCTACGAAAACATAAGGTAACTTCTCTCCACCTGAAACAAGTTCCTCGGTATCTGGTAAATTTGAGCAAATGTTGTGTAGCCAAGAACTCCACCATCGAAGATACGACCATTTTTCCCTACATCCATCATTAAAAATTCACTTTTGGCATTCACTACAGCCATCAAAACGATGCTGAACGGCTTCTTTTAATTAAAATATAAAGATCCTGAATGTGGGGGCTTACGGATTTCAATATGTTTCCCATCAATTGCACCAAGACAATGCGGAAATGCACTTACATTAAAAAATTTCTTCGATTCTATTTTCCAATTATCAGCTGTCTTAGGTAGTTTAAAAGATAAACAGGGCTCAGTATTATTCAATAAATGTTTCAAAAATCTTACTCCTATATCCTCATTTAATGCACGTATAATGGCTTCGCATGTTTCAATTACTATTTTTTTAAATTGCTTGAGGGGAAATAGCATAGAAAAACTTAAGATCCTCGAAATCGTTGCCTTTTGCAAGGTATCTCAAAGTTATCGAGAGATATTGCGTCCCTAATAAAAGTGTCCTCTTTCTTTACAACTGGTGTAACTTTATGCAAAAGGTAATGGAAAGCATCCGCATTCATTCTTGTAAAATTTTCAAAATCAGTTGGCTCATTTATTTTTATATTTCTTATTAATTTTTCAATTGAAAATCCTTTCTTTTGTCCGAATTCTCCGCTTTGTCAAATTCTTTTGTTCCTGTTTATCACCCATACACTCCGAACATTAACGCCAATATTTTTCTTTTTTCACTCATTTGGACCAAAAAGCTGACTTTTTTTTGTTTCTAGAAAACAAATTATACTTTTGACAGTTGAAGCAAAGTCTTCGAATTCAGTTTATGTAGTGTGTGTCTGAAGCTGAACATCAACTCAAGTGACAATTCAGTTTACAACCAAATTGAACAGTGTATGGGGCGGGTTACTCAAACGTATCGAAAGGTAGTAGACTCCGAATTCAATCAAAGAACAGTATTCTACATGTAAACGTACTAATCAAAACATTTATATTTATCTATCATGAAAGAGAAAAGAGAAAATAATGTCAACATGTATCTTATAAAAACAAGCTAATAAGACAACACAGTCAATTTTACAACGTTTCAGATGAGTGGTTTTATTTCACTCCGTTTCTTTTCACTTTTTTAAAACAGAAACACCAACACAACTACAAAAATAGAGTCCATTCTTTTCTGCAAAAACACAGAAACCAAATGCATGAACACACATGTACATATATTTCACTACGCATCGTACCCACTACATTTTTGCGACGGCACCTGCCCTGACACATTTGAACAAACAACAAATCACCTGAATTATATGTAGTAAATCCTTATTTTAACTTCACAGCATAAAGTTTAAATCGGTAACAACAATTCAATTCCTTTGTAAAGCACAAAGTAGCAGTATTTATTTTTTACTCAAATTTACAGAACGATTTTGTACTCTTAATACTTTAGTTAATTAAGAAACTGTCATCCGAGACTTCATATGTTTAGCTTAAAGCTGGCATTTTTATGGTGGACTGCTTAGTAATCGTTGAACATGCTTATATTGTGAAAACTTGTGATTGTGATTCTATAGGACGATTAGCGCATTACGATCGCCGCGAGCCGATAACGATGACTCTAGTGAACTGCAACGCAACACGTCTGATGATGAAGTGCTCAGCATAAATAAAATGAACTGTGACGTACTGAGTTCTCTTGAATAGCTGAAAGACGAAAACAAATTGCTGAAAATAAAGATCTCCGCTTTTGAGAGCAAACTGAATTGGAGAGAACAAAAACTTTTGGAGAACGTAGTCGCAGTATATAGATCACACAGTAGGTTCACTGCGCAATATTTTCCTTTTCTTTTTGTGACCTTGGTACAGTTATCCTTTGTGTGTATTGGTATTATGTTAGAAGTTGATGGAAACACACGCCAATAAGTAAGAAAAGGATACAAAACAGGGTAAAACACATCTTGGAATCTGAAACATTGCATCAGTGTTAAAAAGTTAATTTTTATTATCAAATATTTTAACATCTTTGTTTTACTAATTAATGAATTTGTTTAATTAAAAAGTATATTCTCACCCTTATAAAGAAATTAATTAAATATTTTTTATCCTGTCTGGCACAACATTCATAAATAAATTCTGATTTCAATAATTCGTACAATTTTGCTTCGATGCTACAGCTTGTTATGAAATTGTTAAATTGGCAGAAAATTTATATTCCAATTGTTGGTCTGACTAAATGTGCATTATCATGGTGCTTGAAATCGATGAAAGTTAGAGCAGCGCTGTCTTTGTCAGCTGATTTCAATTCACAGCCATGGTGCTCTCCATATTTTCTTAAAATCCAAACTCCAAAATAGTAATTAATTTCCCCAAATTCCATTGATTTGCAATCGGTGTTCAACCTTAAACAATCCTTTTTACCAGAAGTTTCTTTCACAGTTGAAATAATATCTTTTAGAATTTCTATTTGACAAACATCCATAGACATAGTTGCTTCACAGTTGCCAAATGAACTGATTTTTTCCATGTACTTAACCGAGCATGATCTGTTGACACACAACTAAATTGGTATGGAGTAATATGTTTATTATTTCCTCCTCTCTTCCTCAATAATCCGAAAGTATTTTCCAATGCATCCTGATAATTATTTCTAGTAAGAACAAAACTAACATCATTAAATCTTAAAACAATGAAAAATATTTACTCTTAATTTAACGATTTTTGGAAAACCCATGTTTTTTAAGGCGTAATTCAATTCATAAAACCAAGAAATATTTTCTTATTTATTGCCGTCATAAAATGACCTTCATTTTTTTTTTATAAAATATATACGAGGGCGGGTCAATAAGTCCGTGACTTTTTGAATTTCTGACCTCTTTACTGAAACAGCAACACTGCTCCTGTCAACAGGCATCTGTCAGTTGACTCCTGTCAATATTTAAACTTGCTGCGTCAGTTAGTTTGTGTTTGACAGCTATTTTTATCAGACTACTCACTAATTTGAGGAGAAAATGGAAAAAAGTGAATTTCGTGTGCTTATTAAGCATTATTTCTTGCGAAAAAAAACCATTACCGAGACCAAGGCTAAGCTTGATAAATACTATGGGGACTCTGTACCATCGATTTCAATGGTAAAAAAGTGGTTTACTGAATTTCGTTGTGGCCGTACAAGCACTGAAGATGCCGAACGTCCTGGACGCCCAGTTGAGGTCTCTACACCCGAAACAATCGAAAAAATTCACGATATGGTGTTGGCCGACCGAAGATTGAAAGTGCGAGAGATTGTGGAAGCCGTAGGGATCTCGCATGGCTCAGTGGTTTCAATTTTGAATGATCACTTGGGCATGAGAAAGCTTTCCGCAAGATGGGTGCCGCGTTTGCTCACAGTCGACCACAAACGCAATCGTGTAACAACTTCACAGGAAGGTTTGGCGTTGTTTAATCGCAATATGGAGGATTTTTTGCGCCGTTTTGTAACCGTGAACGAAACATGGATCCATCACAACACACCAGAGAACAAACAACAGTCAAAACAGTGGGTTTCTAGGGGTGAATCGGCGCCAAAGAAGGTCAAGGTGGGTTTGTCAGCCAATAAAGTTATGGCGACTGTTTTTTGGGATGCACGCGGGATAATCCACATTGACTACCTTCAAAAGGGAAGAACAATCAATGGGGAATATTATGCCAACTTATTGGACCGATTCAATGACGATTTGAAAAAAAAACGACCTCATTTGGCCAAGAAAAAAGTTCTTTTCCACCAAGACAATGCAAGGGTGCACACATGTGCAGTTGCCATGGCAAAAATCCATGAATTGGGCTATGAATTGCTCCCTCATCCACCCTATTCTCCAGATTTGGCTCCGAGCGACTACTTCTTGTTCCCAAACCTGAAGAAATGGCTTGGTGGAAAAAGATTTGACTCCAATGATGAAGTCATCTCGCAAACAAAGGCCTATTTTGAGGACCTCGACAAATCATTTTTTTTGGAAGGGATAAAAAAATTGGAGAAGCGTTGGACAAAGTGTATAGAGCTCAAGGGAGACTACGTTGAAAAATAAAATTATTTTTTTATCAAAAAATCTGTGTTTTAATCCAAAAGTCACGGACTTATTGACCCGCCCTCGTACCTGCCTGACGAAGATCATAAAGGGTTGAATGACAAATTTTATTTTAAAACCCAGAAATAATGCAAGATGTTTTTTTTCATCCAAAATTATACCTCAAGTAATCATAATTTTCAAAAGCAAAGGCATTTTAAAAGCAAAATAGTAAAATATCATTCCTAGCAGCATGATTAACAAGGATTGATTTTCTTTGTTCTGAGTATAATTACATGTATTGTTCCCGCAAATAAAATAAAATAGAATCATTTCAAATATATATTCTGTATTATTATTTAAACATGCTTTCTGAGTGATGTCGTTTTATTTAATAAAACGCATTTGTTAATAACCGTTTCAGATAAATAAATGACTAGCTTAACTTTAAAACATATAAAAAGGAGAATTAAAAATAAGTTCATTATACTAAATATTTTTCCAGCATTTTTCTTTTTAAAAAACTGTCTTCCGGAACATCCAGTGATAAAATACAATACGATGACAATCAGTTACACGCATTTCCTCATAGTAAAAAGTGTCCCGGGCAGCCAATCAAGAACGCATAAACAAAAGGAGAAAAACCAGTTCGTTTCCACTTTGTCCGTATGTATCACACAGCGTTTTACAGTCTGGGGAGGGAGAAAAATTACATACAAAAATGTTTCAGGGTGTATTTAAATTTACATGAGGAAAAAATGACGGGAAAACTATCGTATGCATTCTTACACAAGCAAAATTAAATGGGATTTGAAATTTGAAACAAAGTAATAGATCTGCGCTATTTGATCTAATGAGATGTTGTTGTTGGTTTTTTGTACGACAGGTGTATTTTTTCAGCATCAGGGGGAGTGATCCCTCTTGTTATATACGAGGGCGGGTCAATAAGTCCGTGACTTTTGGATTAAAACACAGATTTTTTGATAAAAAAATAATTTTATTTTTCAACGTAGTCTCCCTTGAGCTCTATACACTTTGTCCAACGCTTCTCCAATTTTTTTATCCCTTCCAAAAAAAATGATTTGTCGAGGTCCTCAAAATAGGCCTTTGTTTGCGAGATGACTTCATCATTGGAGTCAAATCTTTTTCCACCAAGCCATTTCTTCAGGTTTGGGAACAAGAAGTAGTCGCTCGGAGCCAAATCTGGAGAATAGGGTGGATGAGGGAGCAATTCATAGCCCAATTCATAGATTTTTGCCATGGCAACTGCACATGTGTTTGTGGACGACTGTGAGCAAACGCGGCACCCATCTTGCGGAAAGCTTTCTCATGCCCAAGTGATCATTCAAAATTGAAACTGAGCCATGCGAGATCCCTACGGCTTCCACAATCTCTCGCACTTTCAATCTTCGGTCGGCCAACACCATATCGTGAATTTTTTCGATTGTTTCGGGTGTAGAGACCTCAACTGGGCTTCCAGGACGTTCGGCATCTTCAGTGCTTGTACGGCCAAAACGAAATTCAGTAAACCACTTTTTTACCATTGAAATCGAATGTGCAGAGTCCCCATAGTATTTATCAAGCTTAGCCTTGGTCTCGGTAATGGTTTTTTTTCGCAAGAAATAATGCTTAATAAGCACACGAAATTCACTTTTTTCCATTTTCTCCTCAAATTAGTGAGTAGTCTGATAAAAATAGCTGTCAAACACAAACTAACTGACGCAGCAAGTTTAAATTTTTACAGGAGTCAACTGACAGATGCCTGTTGACAGGAGCAGTGTTGCTGTTTCAGTAAAGAGGTCAGAAATTCAAAAAGTCACGGACTTATTGACCCGCCCTCGTATATTCTTTGAACGTAATAGAGATTTCTGGTATTCTTAATGTCAATAACAGCAATGGGCTAGAGTGCGTGCAATAATTATTTCAAAGTGCAGTAGACGTTCTTATCGCTGTCGAACCTATCCAGCATTGTTATGAGAAGCTGATAGGGAGCAGAATTCCGGCCAATGATTCTGAGAACAACAAACACAAACGCGCTGATATAGTCCATGTCCACCTTTTTTCTGTGGTCATAAAACAAAAAATAATGAAGAACAAGAGAAAAGCGGTGAAGAAGATGGTTTCATCTCCATTTGTTCCGGCCAGCAAGAATAGAATATATTTTTATACATTTATGGATAATAAATATTTGTGGTGTCAAAATTCTCAAATTTTACTAAGAAAAGTAGACAGGGGAAAGATTGTTGCTATAAGATCGTTTGATACATACGTTTGATAAACATACGTAGTCTACGGCAAAACTTCAATTTGCTTGTGTACAATCTTGAAGCTTTCACATTTTTAACGGACTTGATATACATGATACGGAAATATGGATATCTGCTTGTGAACGCGACAATTTCTTTATTCGTGGATATGATTTTTCGTGCAAATGAATCCTATGGAGCAGGTGGAGTAGGAGTTTTTATACACAATTCATTGGAATATAATGTAATTTTACATGATCTTGAAACGGTAGATGTATTACAAATTTCATGCACTATTGATAACAACATAATTAACTTCTTATGTGCTTATAGACTGAACCGCAATCTTTCTTAGTGGAATTTTCCCTTTTTTTAGATAAATTAAAGACATCAAACTTGTTTATCTTGGGTGACATTGCACAGCAAAATCAAACACAATTTCTGACCAGTATCTTAATCTAATTGCAGAGTATGGGATTATTACATTTATAAATGAGCCTAAGGCTAATCGCAAGTTCTTGCTTAGATCATGTACTGGGACGCGTCAAAAATTATCTTTAGAAAATTGCTTTGGTGTAAATCTTGACCATCATATTACTGAGCATAACATGACAGGTTTATTATTCCAAAAACTAAGTAATGGAAATATCAAACGGAGATCTTACACTTTCTCGCGTATAGTTTAAAAATAAGCTTTTATCTTTTGAATAATGCTTTAATTTCTGAATACTAGCTTCCAGTCTATGCTGAAAGTAATGCTTCAAAGGCATACGAAATATTTAGTGAAATTGTACGAGGATATTTGAGCACAGCACTAAAGCCATGGATTGGCCGCTGGATACTCAGAAAAATAAAACTGAAAACCAAACTGAAACATCTATTAAATACTAGATTGAAAAATTGGTATAAAGGCTTATGCAAGAATCTAAACAATCTCATAAATAAGCGTCGTGATAGCTACTCGTATTATCAAAGATGTTTACTCGGTTTCCAAGGCAACCCAAAAAGAGAATGGAAAGTGATAAATGAAATAACAAACTCAAAAGTTACAAATGTCTCTAACAAGCTCTCCTTAATCATAAATGCTGATGTCATTGATCAAACTAACAAAGTAGCAAATAAGTTTAATGATTTTTTTGGTACCGTTGGGAAACATGTGAGAGCAATTGACCAATGCAGACTGGCGAAGCTACATTTTGTACTAGAAGTCTCTTTTTTAACCCAATTACTGGTTCAGAAGACTTAGGCTTAATTAAGTAGCTTAAAAAAAAAACTTGACCCCAACCTAGTAGATGTTCTCATATATATTTTTAACTTAAGTATCTCAAGGGGATCTTTTCCTGAAAAATTAAAATGTGCCAATATTATACCGACTTTTAAAAACTGTAACAGAAAAGTAATGCGGAACTAAAGGCATACATCGTTATTACCTTCTGTATCAACGGTTTTTGAAAAAGGAGTTAAAATTAGAATGTTGAACTGCTTGGAGAAAATAAATTTTTTTAGTATATCACAATTTGGGTTCAGGGAAGGGCTTAGGACCGAAGATGCTCTGTTAGAATTCTGTTCTTCAATAAATAAGGGCCTGGATGATAAAAAATGTTGCGCGTGATTGTTCGTAAACATTATTAAAGCGTTTGATATGGTTGATCATACAATTCTCCTGAACAAGTTGTATTCCTTAGGATTTCATGGTTCGACGTACAACTGGTTTGCTTTCTATTTAAAGGATAGAATGCAGAAAGTGAAGGTCGGAAATGTGATTAATAATGCAACGGTGATCAACCTAGGTGTACCACTAACATACCCATCTTATTCCTTGGCTGTGTAAATTCACTTTTCAGCTGGCCCTTTCAAGGTAAGCCAACTGCCTGTGCAGATGATGTTGGTATCGCTTAAAACTCAACTAATCTGATGAATCCCGTAGCCGATATATAGTAAACCTTGATATATATTTGCTTAGATGGTAGTTTGTCACTAACTTAAAGTAAGCAATAAGACCAAACTGATGTATTTCAGCTTACCAGATTTACCAGAACCAAAATGTATTTTCATGGCGTAGGATGCAGCAGATATAAATTTACAAATTGCTCATCTCCTGCTTACAAAACTACAGAGGTTTATAATATGCCAACAAATTGTGACTCTGAATGGTCTTAAGTAGAAGTTGTAAAAGAATTTAAATACCTTGGTGTAGTAATAGACCATGAGCTGGTCCAGTCACATTATGAATTTGAAGCAATACCCGGGTTCCCCTGTTCATAGTTTGTACCTTCTGAAAAAAACGTCCGGAAGTAAAACTTTGCGCACAGCGTATTTGCGTAGAAATTGCAATATGGCATAAGTTGTTGGGGAGGTGCTTACAAAGAGAAAATACAAACTTTGCTGATTCTACAAAAGTGTGCCATGAGAAATATTGGTGGTGTATACTAGAGGTATGCATGAATACATTCATTTGCAACGAGTGCACTACTTCAGTGTCCACTATTCAATGTCATTATTCTACTAAGTGTGCAGCGAATAAGTGTAACACACCACAAAAGAACAGGTACTGCACAATGCTCGGCCACTTAATAGCAAACATGAGTACATTGTTTTCTTTCTCTCCCACGCAAATCGGGTGCACTATTATCTGCAAAATACACTGAGTACATGGGGTACACTGAACACTCTGAATGAAGCGGCTGCAATGGTTCAGAATTTAAGGTACAAAAAATCTTGAATCGAATTTATATGTAAACTATGTGAAAAGGGTTCTATAATAAGGGCACTCAAACTTTGACAGTGTATGAGGTTACAGTATTCGTACAGTACAGCTTTAGTGGTTATAGTAATTAATGTAGGGCAGATTGTGATTTAAAAATACAGTGTTGAAAAGTGGGTGCAAATTTTAGTAATAATATGTTTAGCTCGAGCTACGTTCCATGTCTTCGGTATGTCCATCAGTACTGCCTGCGATTTTTCCATTACTTCCTCTCGAATGCTGAAACGCGTTCCCCGTAGTGGTTTTTTAACTCTATTGAACAGACAGAAGTCACAGGGAACCAAATTAGGTGAATTCGGTGGCTGTTGGATGGTATTTGTTGCATTTTTCGTCAAAAAGTTACGAATAATGATGGCACTGTGCGACGGTGCGTTATCATGGTGCAAAATCCAGAAGTTATCTGCCCACAATTCTGGTCTCTTTCGGCGAATTGCTTCACGCAAACGTCTCAAAATGCCCAAATAATACTCTTTGCTTACTGTCCGGCCTTCTGGCAAAAATTCATGATGCACTACACCATTGTAATACATAAAAACCGTGAGCATTGCCTTCTTTTTTGACTAAAAACGACGTGGTTTTTTTTGGTCTCGGCTTATTTGGTGAACGCAATTCACTTGTTTGATGCCTGGATTGCGTGTCGTGATCATAAACCCACGTCTCGTCTGCAACACGATCTCTTTTTTGCATGAAATTGAGGTCTTTTGGCACCAACTTTACCTTAAGGCCTATCCACTATCGAAATGCACATTCCACAGAAAATACGAGTATGGCTTTATTTAGTGAAAGTGTTAAAGAAGATCTAAATCCATCAATTCAACTTGGCTTAAAAAAAAGCAAGCTAACTAAGGAATGTTTGGATGACCAACTTTAACACAAGATTTGTTTGCCCTCAAATGGAAGATATTGAATTGGATGAGATGTGGTTTTAACAAGACGGAGCAACGTCTTAAACAACGCGACAAGAAAAATTTCCTGGACGAGTTATTTCTTTTTTTGGTGATGTGGATAGGCCATGAAGATCGTGCAACTTGTCGCCCTTGGAATTATATATGTGGGGTTTATAAAAGATCGTGTTTATGCACACAATCCGCAAATTGTTGACGCTTTGTAAATGAATAATAGTCAAGTTATGGACGAGTTATTCCGAGATGTGTGTCGAAAAGCCATCGCAATTTACCTTGTCAAAATCAAGTTTTGCAAGCATTCCCCTTGAGGATATTTGAATAATGTTATATTTCATTTAGATTCAAACAGTACATTAAAGTAAAATTTTGATTGAAATCTAAATGTGTTTTTTTTAAATTTACTTTCAAAAGCACAAAATGGAAGATCTTAACGAAAGGATTCATTTCTTTATTTGTACAATTAATAAGTAACATATAGTAAGCGTAATAAACATTCCTAATCGCATGTATATTTTATGGAATCACTTTTCATCAATAATAAGTAAATTTGGATATGGGGGCAGAAACAAATGTAGTTTCTTTGGGAAAATAATGAATAATAATGAATAGGAAATTTAATCAATTTTGGTGAATCAAAGGTCAACATTGTAAGTCAATGTTTTGTAAAAGCGTTCTTTAAAGTATACAGTTAGAAAGGAAATATCAAAATTAATTTGTTAGTTGTAAAAAAGATACAAGTTCGGTTCTTGGAAAGTTTGACTGCCTCAGGTGTGGCTTATAAAAATAAGTACCTCAGTGGATATGAAAAATGAGTCAAATGTCTTGACAAAGAATGTATATTATCATCTAAATTTAGTCGATTATTGAAAGGCTTAGATTGCTTAAGTGGAAAATAAAGCCTCAAAGTTAACCTTAATGTTAGTTCTGTTTCAGCCCAATCGGTATGGTTGCGAAGTCAGATGGTCATTAAATAATCTAGTCCTTCGAAGTTTTAATATGGTACTTCAACGTGAGGACTATCCAAACTCAATATTGGTCATTATTGGTTAAGTCAAAATTAACAGGTTCCAAGTATTATTAAATGCTTGATGCTAGTAAAATCAAGATAACCTTCAGATTTAAAGCAGCTCAAAAAGTTTTTCACCAATTCTCGCTTATTTCAATCCATCGAAAATGATTTTTATCTCATCAGATTTACAAAGCCAAATGCATGCAACAATTATCTTACATTTGTCTGAAAGCAGGCAATAATTAAATAGCGTATTAAATAAAAAAAACCTACTTTATCTGTGGTTGGAGCTACAAAATCTTTTAGACGAGTGAGAAGTCAACTAGTACGGGCAGGCAATGAACTAATTGAAAAACACCTGTTGAAGAGCCACCAGTGGACGGGAATGAATTAGCTAAGAAACTCACTATTTGACATCTCTTCAGTTGTATCCTATCTATCTTTCTATCTAGAAGATGCAAATCAAGCCGTTGTCAACAAACAGGCAAACTCTTCACCAATTGAACGCTTTTTTGACACAATACGACAAAAACGGTTTAGTGACCAGTAAACTAAAGTTTAAAACATAACCGACAAACTTAAGTCAAAATCATCAACTGCTTCAATTGCTCAGAGAAAGAACTCATTTTATCGCAGTATACCAAACCCAGACTACCAATAAGCGCTTGTTTCCAGTGCAGCAGCACGAAACACGTGCTTAAGGATTGCCAACGGGCGAAGAAAACAGTGCATCTGGCAGTACATAGATTGCAGCCCTTCTAAAATGTATAGCCTTTCGTAAAAGTATTTTGAGTGAGCCCTTTCTTAATAACGACTCATTAATTGATATTTCGAGTCCGCTTAGCTTTGTGAGTAAGGAAATACTTCCGTTTACAGAACTAGTCCAGTGCAACCTAAGTAGAACTCAGGGAAAAACTGATTTCCCTATTTCAATTTTCAAAAGAACAAACAAATGAACGCTTTTTACTGTAATATTTTACCAAAACCTTTCCTTTTGTAAAGGAGGTTCTTGTATTCACCTTGAAAATCAAAAAATAAAATTTTTGCACGTTTGTTATAAATATGGAAATCTCAATCCAATTTTTTTCCGACGATAGCATTTGGTCAACTATCAATTGTGGGTTGGTTTGGTAAGTCAGTTCTCCATCCCAGAAAGCGTATTCAATGGAATATTGCATGCTCTTTATCTTCCTCTTGATTTATTAGTCTGAGCAGAAAGGTGAGCTATCGTGCCCGAAGCGGTGTAGATATTTTTGATACCCACCGTGACCAGATACGAACTACGTAAGATGTTAGTTATAATTTCCAAGCCTTCGGTTTATCCAAACGTCTATGAATGGGATTGTTCAGTCTAAAATGCAGCAGCAGTAGTTTCTAGGTTTGGCACATGGATGGCGCACGGATTGACAGCGCTTCTTAGCATTTCAGATGACTCAAAACTAAAATTCGCTTTCCTGGCACATTCTTCTTGACATTCGACGTGAGGTAGATGGCAGATATATATATATATATATAGAATTTGGCATCTGGTAGCTGGCATCCTAAATATCAATTTTGTATTTTAAAGTGTATCCAAAAAAATTAATAAATAAAATAAACTTTATAATTAGTAGAAACGCTTCAGGGTTCGATCTCTGAGTCCATATGTCCTTCGTAGTGGTGTTACACCGATCCTGCCACTTTGTCATTTTAGTTGCTATTTCTTCTTCATTGATTATCTTGACGATGGTTGCCTCTTGGTTACTTAATGATTTCCTTTTATAGACTCTGCATCTTGTCCGCAAGATGCATATTCCGTTCATCCGATGCTTAGCAGTGTTTCAGAGGTGAGGTATAAAGCTAAGTTTACTGTCCAGAATTACTCCTAGGTATTTTAAAGAGTTCTTCGATTTAATGGCTTGACTTTATACCTTAATGTCCACGTATTTCACATTTTTCCAACTGGTTATAAAAACAGTTTCAATGCTATGATCTGCTATATTAGCCAGTCTTCGATGAGGTTGATTGCATCGTTGGCAGCAGATATTCCTTGCAACATTAACAAAGGCGATGTTGTCTGCAGCATCAATTATTTTTACATCCGGTGGCAGTGTGAATTGCAGGATTTCGTCGCATTGTACCCGATATTCCAGAGTGGGGGGCTCCTAGCACCGACCCTTGTGGGACCCCTGCGGAAATTTTATAGTACCTTTTCCCTTCGTCAGTTTCATATCTTAAACTTCTATTGTGACGTCCAGCGTAACTACAGCACAGTATTCCCTTGTTCCCCATCGCCATATTTCTCCCCTTATTGCTTCGGCTGCTGTGTCTACTACCGCATTTATGGCGTCGACAGTGGAGCGGGATATTCCGAATCTAAACTGTTGTTCTGATAATGCTCCCCTTTCTTCTGCCACAGTAAGCAGTCTATCTATGTGAACCGTTCAAATATTTTGCAAGTGTGTCCAGTAAACATATTGGGCGACATGTTGCTGGTTGTCCAGGTGGTTTGTTTCACTTTTGTAAGAGTACCAAATGTTGCAATTTCCACTGTTCTGGGAAAAACCCTCTTTCAGACACTTTTGCATTGTTGTTATAAACAAGTCTGGTATCTTATTGAGATGCCATCAGGTCTAAGCGCTTTGCTGATGCCTATCATCTTGCATGTGTTAAAGAGTTCGCCTGGTGTTATTATTGAAACTGCTTCTCTGCTGGTGGTTTTTGCCTCTGTTTCGAGTCTGTAGTCTCTTCAAGTGGCTCCGGTCTTTGTTTTGGGTCAGCTACCATTTTCAGTCAAGGTGATGTTTGTGATGCATTATTTCGCCGAATAAATTCCTTGGCTCTGTCGTCGTGCATCTCAATCGCCGACAGTTCGGGAGGAATTTGATCGATTCGATAGCATCTTGCATCGGCTGGTGGATAGAAGGGTTTAGTCAATGCTTTGTGTATTGTTTTATACACAATTCCCGTTCACTGACAAAAAATGTACTTAGCGTTCGGATATTTTCTTAACTCATTGTGATTATAAAAAAGATAGCATAGTTCTAAATAATAAGTTTTCTTACTATTTTTTTTGTTGTCAACAGTATACTATTTTGATATGAATAAAACTAACTGTTGTTATCTTTTGAACACAAAATATCGAAAAGAGAATACACAATAATTTTAAGGAAGCATCTAAACTTATTACTGAGAGGAAAATAGTATGGCCCGTGAGAAGAAATCATAAAATTATAGATGGCAGTTAAAGTATTAACATAGCACACATTTAAGGAAAATTTGAATAAAATCGGGCCAAAATTATTGGAGTTGAAGCATCTGCACATAGGGCAATTCTATACACAATCTGGGCCTTTGGAGTAGGGATAAGTTGTGTACGACTCTACACACATTTCAATTCGGCAGTAAAATCTAAGATTTATATGAGGAGATTGTTATGTCCCTGTAATCGAAGAAACAAAAAAAATATGGATTACCTGGACCGAATTTTTCTTTTCATTTTCAAACATGTTGTATTCTATCTGCAACAAATTTTTATTCAATGAATACTGATAGTGGGATTGTGGCAATTTGCGTACATTATTTTAAGGAAGATTGAGGGGAGAACAGAAATTGTGAGGTTATCCAAGCCAATCTGCGATTTGGTTTGATGGAAGCCCAACTGCCCTCCACACGAAGCACTTTTTCTGCTGGTTGCAAGTTGCAATCAGAAATTGTGTCCGGAATTGCCCTGTGTGAAGGCGCTTTAATTCAAAGAATGCAAATATATAAGAACTGTGAAATTTTTTTTCCAAATCACTTCAAATTTGTATTCAACTTTTTTCTTTCTCTGCAGAAAGGGAAACAAAACCACCAACCACACTTTTTAAATTTTCACCAGATTTACCAGTTAGGTTTAATTTGTTTTCTGACCAATTTCGGATAAGGTTAAATATTCTAGTAGAATATGTAATATCAAAACCATTGGATAAACTGGATTCATGGGTAGTTTAATGTGTTTCATATTAAAAACAAACATACTCATACTCATATCATTGGGTCTAGTTCGGACCTTAACTCTTGTTTTCTTTTGACAGTTTTGGTGCCACACAGACTATTACGAGTATGTATTATATTATATAAATATGATATACAGGTATATCCAAGTAATAACATTTCTAATGCGGATTTAACTAGTATTGAAAACAAAACAAATAATACAGAAAAACCGAATGAATTTTTTAATTATTACTGACTTTATATCCAACTTGCAAGATTATTTATATGAACAATGTAGTAAACTGTATTTTCTTCCATGACATAAACTATCTTATCAATAATTAAATTTATAACGTTCCGCTTGTCAAAGGCCATTGATCCCCTCTGTCATCCATCGCTGATATTTATTGCTGATCAACCTTTTTTATCAGCTGCGAGTTGTGCGGTGCGTTGGATTACTCTTACTCTTTTTATCTATATTATTACACAGACCGTTCCTAAACATATTTACGAGTGAAAATTCGGATTATCATACTCAATAGGCCATCAATTCTTATCCTATAGTACGTTAACGCCGACCGACTTGAAATTCAACATTTCGGAATTTCATTTCACCGTTTAAATTGAACGCCAAACATTTATACGACAGCTGCTGTCTTCCCACTTCCTCTTTTTTTATGCTTTTATTGTTTGAAGCTTCTTTCAAAGTTGTTTTTGTGAGCGCTATAACGTGCGGAATAATTAAAAAGCTTTGTTCGATTTGACAACCTTCTAAATGCAGAGACGAAATGCTGAAATGTTGAGTTTGTCCGAAATGCTGAATTTCGGGTCGGTGTAAACGTATTATAATGTTCATGCATGATCAGTTTCTTTGATATAAATTGTACCGATGAGGAAGTAAGTGCAAATGTTCCTGAAAGTAAAAGTTTTTTAGACTATAATCGTGTGTTCAAAGATTGTATGAATGCTTTTCAGTTCTGGGTCTTTCTCTTATCTGTTCTCTAAAAATAAAAAAACCATGATACGCTATCTCTTTCGAGCTTCCAATGTCACCGATATCATCTTTGAATGGAATTGAACTGTGAATTTCCCTGTGTGGTCTCTTGAGTATGTATTTATAAATTACGAATGAACTGAAAGAACTTATTTGGCCAGGTTGCCAGAACTTTCTTGCAAGATCACCGAGTTCTTACAAATAAATGGGTAATATTTTCTCCATTTGGTCCACATACGACCACATCCAAATGTTTATCGAGATATGCAGTCCCATCAGGTTCATGTTAATGTACTGAAATTAGAAATTTTGCGAACACCTTTACATTCAGTAAGACGAACACTTCGCTTAGTTTCCAATACTCGGGATCAGCCATTGGTCTGGAGAATGTATTAAATTTTTGTCTGATATTTTAATCTATATTTGACATAACAACTGCCATTTGTTTTACTTCGGCACCAAAATTCTTCTTTAATATATTCATCAGATTCAAACCTTATTTTCAATACTGTACGCCATTTTACACGAAACGATTTGATTTCTATGCTAATTATTTCTCACGTTGTTCGAAAACTTGGAAGTGAATATTTTTCAGAAAGTGCAAACGCAATAAAGTATGGTTGAACACAAATCGCGAACTGGCCCATAAATTTCCCCATTCGCCTCTAATCTTATTATGACATTTGGCACTAATGCTGGATTCGAATCTAAGTCAACTAAAGACCTTTTTTAATCCTTATGAATATAAAATTCTTTAACTACATCACATTCTTTCTCTTGCTCGAAAACTGATCTGCGCTTTTTAAGTAGATTTTTATGTTTGTTTAAAAGATGAATTTTTATGTCAACTTCTTTGTTGATAGTAGAAAGATCTTTTAGTAAATCATCCTGTGCTATATGAGCATATTCCAAACTTGAAACTCTTTGTCATTTGGTGAAATTTCTTTAAACTTAACTCTTTGCCTTTCGCTTCCCACTACCATCTCCTACTTTTGTCAATAATGCCGATTTCGCAACTTCTTTGGTCTGACACAAGAGACCATTATGCTTTGGGCCAGACTCCCAAGCGATTTGCTTGACTGTTGGTGTTTTTGAATCACGTTGCGATTCCGACTGCTTACTAGTCTTATGGTCCAAACGCTAATTGAGCATGTGGACAATCACCATGTCCCAACCATCAACCGGAATACCTTCTGTACGGAGTTGCCATAGAACTTCTTGAGTTTTATTTGGCAAGTGCCAGTCAGACTGCAAGGCAAATGGGATCGTAGAGTTGCTTAAATCGCTCCCATTCTCCCGACGATATTGATATAATTGGAAAGAAAACAACGTGATGGCAGTGGCGCCTTTGCAAGTATTAAGACGGAAGCGGCGAAAATGGGTTTAGCGGTGAATGAGGGCAAGACTAAGTATATTCTGTCAAGCAAAAAGGGCACTGAACACTGATATCTCAGACACAACGTCACCGTCGACAGGTATAACTTTAAGGGAGATAAGGACTTTGTCTACTTAGGCTCTGCTATGCATTCAAATACCGACACCAGCGCTGAGATCAAACGAAGAATAACTCTTTCCAATCGCTGCCTTTCTGGGCTAAGAAGGCAATTGACTAGTAAAGCCCTCTCTCGAACAACAAAAGTTAAACTACATAAGATCTTAATAATCCCAATCCTGCTGTATGGCGCAGAGGCATTGACATTATCAAAAATGGACAAGGGGCTCTTGGCTGCTTCGAAAGGAAAATTCTTCGAGTGATTTTCGGTCCCGTCTGCATTGGCGGTGAGTGGAGGAAGAGATACAACGACGAACTCTATGAACTCTACAGCGACATAGACCTGGCCAGAAGAGTGAAGATCCAACAACTAAGATGGCTGGATCATTTAGAGCCGAAAAGTCTTCGATACCGCCCTCGAGTGACAGCGCAGTTGAGGAGGATCGAGACTCAGGTGACGCACGCAAGTGGAATGGGACCTCAGCCAACTTAGCGTGTGAAACTGGAGGCAGTTAGCACAAGATCGTGCTAGCTGGAGACGCTTGTTGATTGAGGCCCATGTCCACCCCGCACTGCAGCGCCACCTAAAGTAAGTAAAGTAAATATCTTTTCTCTAAATTTTCTTTTCTCGATTTGAAACACTAGATCTTATCCGCACAATAGTATACCTCCGAGTTGCGGGCTGTATGGCAATGTGGTGTACACACAACATTAAAACTTACACGTCTTTTCCCTGTCTTTCTCTTTGAATACGACGAAAATTTTGAGCAACCACTCACACACACCATGGCAATGGCAGATTGGGTTGTATTATGCTGTGTAATGCGACATTACAAAACATTTCTTTTAAGTATTTATTTCTCTAGCATTTTTAATTTAATTCTTTTCACCGATTTCATAGCTTCTCCATAAATCAATTGGTATCCAGCTCGAATGACTTAAATGTTTCCTTTAAGGAGAAAAGGAATAAGACAAAAATCAGTTTTTTTAACATTGAAAAAACATAACAAAAACCCAACGATCTTTCTCTACTACTATAGACAGTAACAAGAGTCCTAGTTATTGGTGTATGTTTTTCATGTGAATTTTCTTAAGCCTACATAGAATCCCAAAAAATATGCCTATTATTAATAAAGCTAATTCTTCACTGGGATTCAGTAAGCGATAGTCCAAGGAATTCTTTACCCCTTACTTCACTTAATAACTTTACTTAATATTTTTTAGGCCCGTACTAGAATATGCTAGCTAAGTTTGGTTTCCTTAGCATGAATTCCACTTTAGGCTAATTGAAGTTTTCATTCTATTTGCGTTACGGGTATTACCATGGACACATATGTACAACTTGTCTCCGAACTATGGTCGTTTAGTACTAATTAATCTTCAAACCCTCAAAAAACATCGAAAATATGCTGATGTATTCTTTATTCATCAGTTCATCAGCTACTTACTGGTTGTAAAGGCTGCTCTACCCTGCTCCAAATGATACCCATTAATACCAATCCATGTAACCAAAGGTCTGCACCCCTGTTCCACAACATCATATACTGAGCAGAGTATGGCTGTAACAAACTTTTGACCGGAATCCTGCGAATTGCTAACAACTTGATTATTGGGCTCGACTTTAAAATCAGCAAAACCAAACCTCGAACATTTCTTTTCCAAGCTTCATGACACCTTTCCTTTCTCGTGATGTCAGTTTATCAGAGCTATATAGAGCAATGGCTAGTTTTGGCATTCCCAACAAACTCGTCCGTCTATGCAGGATGACGATGGAAAAAGCACGCTGCTCCATCAAGGTCGGCAAAGATCTCACCAAGGCCTCTTAGACAAGGCGAGGCACTGGCATGCAATTTCTTAAACATCATACTTGAAATAATAGTGCAAAACTCACGCGCAGACACAAGATGCACAATCTTTCAAACGTCCATCCAATTATTCGCATACTCTGATGATATTAACATAATCGAAAGAAAGCAGCGTTATGCCAGTGACGCTTTTGCAAGTATTGTTACAAAACGTATATTGTATTCAATTCAAATAATGTAATATTATAAATTGTTTTAAAATGAATTCATAGAATCAATCACAATAATTGTACAATACGATTGGTTCGATTATTTCGCGTCTTCAATTTCTCAAACGCTTTCCTCGCTGATGCTCTCTCCTGGGAGCATAATTACTCAAAGTTAAAATACCGGTTTGCCGCATCATTTGATAAAATGCGTTAATCACTTTTGTTCTAGCAGCCACCAAATAAACATCGCGTTTTATTTAAATCGAACCAGTCGTCAAAACTGATTGTTAGCAATAAAATTTGCAGTCTATAACGATTGAGATAAAAAATTGTTTCATTCCTTAACAGAGTCAGAGGCGGCGAGAATGCGTTCAGCGGTCAATGAGTGTAAGCCCAGGTATATGCTGCCAGGCCAAAAGGACACTGAACATCAACATCCCGGACAGAATGTCACCTTCGACATGTATAACTTTTAGGTAGTTAAGGACTTTGCCTACTTAGGCTCCGCTATATAACTCTTGCCAATTACTGCTTTTTTGGGCTAAGAAGGCAATTGGCTAGGAAAGCCCTCTCTCGAAAAACAAAAGTTACCCTATATAAGCCTTTACAATCTCATTCCTACTCTATGGCGCAGGGGCATGAACATTATCAAAAACAGATGAGCACCCTCATGGTTAGTTTGGTTTCTTTGAGAGAAAAGTTCTTCGAGTGATCTTTGGTCCCGTTTGTATTGACGGTGAGTGTGGGAGGAGATACAGCGACGAACTGTACAGCGACATCGACTTAACCAGAAGAGTGGAGATCCAAAGACTGAGATGGCTCGGTCATGCAGAGCAGATAGACACCAAAGCTCTGATCAAAAAGTCTTCGAATCCTCTACCGGGGGACAGCGCAGGAGAAGAAGACCCAGATTCAGATGGCGCATGCAAATGGAAGGGCATCGCAGCAACTTAGTGTGCGAAATTGGAGGTAGCCATCAAAAGATCGTGCTAGCTGGAGACGCTTGTTGAGTGAGGATTGGGTCCACCCCGGACTGTATCGCTACCGAAGGTAAGTAAAGTAATAATAGAATTGAAATTAACGTAATTGAAATTGAAAAAAAATAAAGTAAACAAGTTATTAAGGAAAAACCATCAGTGCGATGGTATTAACAAATTCTGTTCACAACAAGTGGATAAGTTAAATATTGAGTAAAGCAGCTCAACGTATCATGTGGCTTGTGATTTAGCATTATTAAGCAGAATCTTCTAAGAGCCTCTTTTGAAACTATCCGCTAGAAAGAGTATTAGATTGGTCACCGGCAAGCCTGTGTTAAGTAGCCCACGAAGATTGTCTTGAAGGCATAACTTCGATGTCCAAACAATTGTTTGTGAAATATAATAATATTTTTAACCCCAGTTACCCTCCTTACGCTTCACCTGTAGTCCTAGTTAGTCAAAAAATTATTGATATTCGCATGTGCGTGGATTACTGGGAGCTCAATAAAATAACTATATGAAATAACTACCACTTAAAAATCGGCTTCCACCAAGTCAGAGTCGCAGAGGGGTCAATGAAATGAACGTTGTTCATAACACCCAATGGACAATTTAAATATATTTAGATGCCATTCGCCTATTTTTTTGACATGTATCGATGATCGCTACATGCAATGTCAAGGAGCAACTTGAAATATTAATATATTGTAAAAGAATGTCTAAGACCGTCAACAGTATAGATTAGAGCTAAAACCGAACATATGCAAATTTTGTTACACTGAATTAGAGTACTTAGGTTACAGAATAAATAGCCAGGGGATACGGCGAAACAAAAGTCGTAAGGAAGCTATTCTTAAATACCGAACATCATAAAACAGTAAAGTTCTTTTACTATATAGGGTTATTTGCATAATTAAAAGAAAATGCCAGTTTGTATTGACGAATCCCCCTGTGGTAGAAGTATTATATGTATATGACCGGGATAAGAAAACAGAATTGCACTTCGATGCAAGTGCGTTCTATTACAAAGATAGTCGGATAACAATTTTCATTCTATGATATACTTTTCTAAAAGAACGTTTACCCCAGAAAGTAGATACAACAGCTTGACCTTGAAACACTCGTCGTTCAAGTCCTTTAGAATTCGTTACTGACATAAATTTGGATTTGAATTTATTAAGAAATTGATTTGTAAATCACAGATTGGTATTTGGCTCCAAAATAAAATTAAATGTTTTTTAGATTGTCATCGGTACACAACTTAGAAGCGAATGACAACTTTCATGCACCTGGGTGTCAAAAATCTAAATTGTTCAGTTACAACTCTACCTACAGATCTGATTCCCCTGTCTTTTGTAGTACTCATAACTGTTGTAATAACTGAATCTTTGAGTAAATATTTTCGTTGTACTCTTATCCACTTTTTTTACTTGTGAAGCATTTGTTCCATATTGCTTTTAAAGAAAATTCTCTATGGTATCTTTCACTTGAAGCGGGAATATTGAATGACTTGTTAAAGAGTTTCCTATTTTATTTTTATATATATATATATTAAAAAAAACATAAAAATAAGTTCTAGTTACAAAGTTTTTTTTTTTGAATATTTTCTTAGTTCTCAAGCTAAATAATTCATTTAAAAAAATAAATAAATAAATTATGTCAGGTAGTCGAAAGATTTATATTACGAGTAAGTGATAGGTGTAGCTTAGAGTGCCCGCAGAGGGCCAGTAAGTAAAATTAATATTGTTAAGGAAATTAGGATAATTTTTAAGCATTTTTTTGTTTAGCATTAAGGTATTACTGAATTAAAATAATAAAAATGCACAAAAAAAAAAAAAATTTCCTATTTTAACAAAATAACATCTATTAATTTTACAAAAGCATGTATTAAGAAGTTTATGCCCTAGGCCTGTCAGACGTTCTAGTTTTCTGTTTTTCTTTGACCTAAGAATCCTTCCTTTTATTATTTTAGAGTGTTGAAGTCTTTCTTTATGAAATCTAGTAATCGAAGTTTTCGATTAATTTTAAATTACAATTTTCGTGGTATCTGTAACTTTTGTTCACACTACTGCATACCGTTATTTTTATTCTGTTTTGTAATTTTGCCTATATAATAAACCTCCGCGGTCGATCAGGGCAATATTAACACATGGAATGTTCTTCAACAGGCCAAACATTTGTAACGGCCGCTTGTTACCAACATATTTAAAAATTGCTTTAAATATTGAAAACCTGTTAATAGCAAAAATGATTTTAAAATAAGGTTGTCAGAGCTTTAGGTTTAAAATCATGGACTTTCAATCTGCTACGAAGAGGCTTTCTTTTCCTTGATCGGCCATACCGTAGACAACAACGCTCTTACATTAGATTGGGAAAAGGAGGTCAAATTTTAAAAGTTAAGAGAGAGTGGATTTTATATATTTTGTTTGCATATGTATGTATTATTAACGTTAAGAAAGATAGGATGAGGACACCGTTTTCTTTTCAAATGGAAAAATGGAATGGTTGGGTAACTTGGGCTTGTTTGCCATTACACAAGACGGGTAAATGTGGTGTGCACCTTGTAGAAGAGGGTAATAGTGCCGCTGCTTTACAAAAAAAAAAGTTTAAGTGAGAAGAATAGAAGAGAAAAAAGAGGAAATAAAACTAAGTAAAACAAAGCTAGGTTTTTTGTGTGTCGCTTGAATACAAGAAAAAAGAAGAAAGAAAACAAAAAAAATAATTTATTAAAATTATAAAGAAAAAACTAATATTCGGCGGCCATCGACAAATCTTCAAGTCGTGGCCGAAAAAAATATAAAATTATCGATATAAAAAAGACAAAATTAAAGTAGGAAAAATAAAAAAAATATTAAAAACTATCGCCAAAATATTAAAAACTACCGCAAACAGTTAAAATTGAATGCAAAAAAAACTTTTATTTTTATGTAAACTTAAAATATATTAAATTGATACATAATAAAAGAATACATTAAAAGAAATTACATTAAAAAACAATATTAAAAATTAACGATATAAAAAAATGTAAAATTAATAATAATTGTAAGCTAACGGAATAAAATAAAACAAAAATTACAGAAAATCAATATAAAAATTTGACGTAATTATAAACTAAAAATTAACGCCAAAAGATATAAAAATATGAAAAGCTTAATTAAAAAATTACCTAACAATTAACAAAAAAAAAACTACTTCAAGGCTGGGGCCATGATGTATGAATGTTCCCATGCAATCGATTTTGTTTTAGTTTTTCAGTTTATCGCTGAACGACGAAGTGAAAATATGAAAAAAATAAGCTGTGTCTGTTTAATTTCAGCTGTCTAGACCCGCCCAGTTTTATGGCAGGACAGCCATAACGGCTACAAAAATAAAGTTATAACTGAAAATAAAGTTGTAACTGTTCAGGTAATTTTTTATTTATTGAATATAAATGCACAATTTTTGTTTAATGTCTCCCAACTCATTCCATATATTCAACGCGTAGTGGCTGCTTCTGTTATAACGGAACTGTTGCTCTTGATTGTCTGTATTTATTTGAGTTGACACATCGTTCAATTCTGTAATTACTTGTATGTAATCAAGATCAGTGTCGGCCTCGCACTCTCTCCCTTGCAAAATTTTGCAGTAGGCAGGCACATTTAATTAAATGAATTGCAGTGCTTGGTTTTGCTTCAATGTTATTTAGCAGACATCGCCACTCCTTGCTTAATATACCAAATGCACATTCAATGCATTTGCTTGTGGTTGAAAGTTTTTTGTTGAAATTTTCTCTTTGAGCATTTAAATTTCTACGTGGATAAGGTCTTAGGGATTCGTCACCAATTAGGAAATGTGGAATAATGATATTTGATGTGGGTAATGCTTGTGGAGGAGGAACATTAAATTTATCGGCTTCAAGTAGACTAAATAAAGTAGAGCCAAAAAAAGTGCCACCATCACTTTGTTTTCCTTTCCCACCCGCCCCGATTGTTAAAAACTTCTTGTCGGCGGTTGCCACAGCTCGCAGTATAATGGAAAGTAATGTAGATAATTTAAAAAAATGAGACCCAGAATTCGATGGGCACTTAATTTGGCAGTGTTTGCTATCAATACTGCTAAAACAGTTGGGAAACTTCCAGCGTCTGTGGTAATCGTTTACAACTTTTTTAAGGTGTTCAGCTGTTAGTACAGGCATATCTTCATCAACAAGTAGTTTCCAGAACAATATTGCTGACATTGCTTTTGCCCATTCGAAAAGCAAAAGCCATACCTCGAAAAGAATGACCTGTAGCAAAAAACCTGAAAATATAAAAAACAATAATCGAAGTATGTGGTTCTGATAATGTATAATAAATAATATTCTATTACCTTTCATGTCCAACGGCAAAAGGCAAAGTGGAAAAATTTGAAAGATACTTTTAGAAGAAACCTCCAAAAAGTCCCACGTCCAACTTCAGGATCCGAGGCTCAAACAGTCAAAGTGAAATGGCCGTTTATTGAACTGATGAGCTTTATAACGCCTAAGGGAATAACCTAAGGGAAATCTGCGAGAGCCAGAGAATTATTTGTTTGCTCAAGACAATTCTTTCACCACCACAATAAGCGATTTGCTGAGCGAGGAGGAAGCAGTGTTAAAGTTATCACATCAAACAAGCATTGGTCAGCACATGCGCCGGCAAAGCTGAAATATCAAGATAGCTAAGTCAGCACACGCGCTAGCAACCTGTGAACTGCAGCGGATACGGATCGAATATCCGACTGCAACATATTTGCTTAGTCATTGTAAATTCCATTCCCACAAATTTGTTATACATTTTACCATCTCAAGTTAAATAAATAGAACCAAACGTTCAAATTGTAATAAGATTTAAGTTGGCAATAAACCGAGACACTTGTCTCAGAAATAAATTTTTTTATTTAATTTATCAAAAGAATTTATAACTGGCGCCCGAGCAGGGACACGCGTTTACTAATCGTAAGAACATTAATACGTGTGTCGATAACATATGAACCAAAAAAGAGTGAAAAATACTTCGTGTTTTAATATCTGTTAGATCATTCGATCATTATAAAGGATCCTTAAAAACAGACAGTCCTGAGCATTTAAATACCCGTGAGAACATTAAAACGTGATTTTAAAGTTAATACTTTATAACGACAGAACTCTTTCGCGAGTGTATATACGTACAAATTAACGTGATGACAATACTCGCAAAAACAGAATTAGAGACGGTGTCAAGTGATTGTTTCGAGTGCCACTAGTAGACTATAAAAGGTCAAAAAGGAAAATATGCCGATCTTGCCAACAAGTCTCAATAAAGAAGATGCTGATTTTACTCATGTGAGTACAAAATGAAATATATAATATTCAATTAATAAAACTACTTACCAATATTAAAAATCCTTTTTAATTTGAAACGAATAAATCGAGTTTAATTAGGTAACAATATCAATATCAAAAACACTTTTTTCACTTCAAACACCAAGAAATTGAATTAAATTAAAGCAGTAGTTTAAAATATACACGTAATTATGGAAGCCATTCACTCCGCGATTACTAAGTTAACCGGTGCACTTAATGCACAAATTGAATTAGTTAGGAAAACAGATTCAAGGCTTTCGACATTAGAAGGAAAAATCACAAGTGATCCTGTATCACCTCAAACCCTTCAACCACCCGTCACTGAAAGCGACCTGAAGGAAATAAGCAAACTTCCAGATTGCGTCAGAGAATTGCAAATCTTTGACGGCAATCCAGTACAGTACCTTTCATGGATACATACTGTAGAGAATATCATTAAGGATTATGAAATAGTCCGACAAAAACTGATTTATAGGTCTATGTTATACTGCAAAGTATAAGACAAAAGATTAGAGGACATTCCGATACAGCCCTTATATCTTGTAATATATTTGATGAGGACTGAGCATCGATTAAAAGGTGTTTATGTCTACACTATACCGACAAAAGAGATATTAGGACACTAAAGCATCAACTTAGCACTATGTCCTAAAGAAGTTCGAAATTATATGAATTTTATGCCAGTGCAAACCACCAACTATCCCTCATCATCAACAAAATCAAATCTGAAGACTATTCAGCCGAAACTATAAGAGCTCTTACAGAAAATTATAAAAACCGCGCACTAGATGTGCTTTTCAGGTGACTAAACGGTGATCGGAGCAAAATGCTTATAATACAGAAACCCCAAACCTTACCAGAAGCCTACACATCTTGCTTAGAGATACAAAACTTAAATTTCAGAAATGTAACCATTCATAAGAAAAACGTTACTAATAGCATCTCAGCTCCTACAAATCAACATTTTTAAAAGCCAAGAAGAGCAGTGGAAGCATCATCTACCTCCAAGGTCACTTCCCATACAAAAAATGATAAACGCTTTTAACATACAGCACAATAACCAACATCAACGAAACAATCCTCCTCCACCAAGACCCCCTAAGTCATTAGAGCAAATGGAAATTGACAGGTCGATCCACACAAAGCAAGTTCAGAAAACTTCCGTCCCAAGCAACAAAGGCTATTAAACACAGTCACGCGAGCAGAAGACAATCAAAGTAATGATAACGAAGAGTTATACGAAGTATGCTGCAGAAATGGAAACTTATTTGCAGTACCTCCAAGAATATAATCATGAAACAGAAGAAGAAGAAGAACCAACCACTGAAACAAATTTTATGACAGATGCCTTTCTAGCATTCCATACCTAGAGTATAGAACCAGAGACAGCAACAGCCTAAAATATCTTGTGGACACAGGAGCAAATACAAATTTTATTTGCCCCGTATTAGGCGAAAATTCTACCCTGTAAAAAAAACCTTTCAAAATTCGATCTGCTGGCGGTGAAGTGACAATAGAACGCAAGTTGAATGGTAAATTTTTTAAAAGTGTTGGTAATAACACAGATCTAGAATTCTTTATTCTACCTGGCTTAAGATCTTTCGATGGTATAATCGGAGATGACGTATTAAAAGAATTAGAAGCGGTTAGGAAGAATAATATACTCACTATAAAACCAAACGTAAAACTGAAAGAAAAACATTCCACTCAGGTTTAAAGTATATAAATTAGAGATAATCATTTGACTGAAAAAACTAAGAAGGTTCTCCAATCTAAAATGAAGAAATATAGCAAAATCTTTGGTCCAATCAACCATCAAGAAGTGATTGAGACAAGCGTAAGAGCAGATATAAAAACAACCACAAGCGAACCTATATATACAAAATCATATCCTTACCCTTTAAATTTACGGAGAGAAGTAGAGAGACAAAATTAAAAGTTGCTAGAAGACGGCATTATAAGACCATCTTAAAGCCCCTATAATTCGCCTATATGGATAGTCCCCAAAAAACCGAAAAGAAACTATGTTTCTTTTAAATACTATTAATCGGACTTCTTGTTTTAATTCATTTGGTAGTTCATTAAATAGTTTAAATCATTTATAGAATACTGTGTTTTGTCCTCTTTGTGTTCTTGCATGTGGAAGACGAAAATCATTTCTGTTACGCACATTATAGTCGTGTATATTGTTGACATAAATTATTTTCTTGGACAGATACTTAGGTAGTAAGTTATTTTTCATTTTAAAGACAAAAATAAGTACATTCATAATCGTTCTTTGGTTAACACTTAGCCGTTTAAATACATTTAACATAACATTTATTGGTGTTAACCAGTGGCATTTTAGAATGATACACATTGCTCTATTCTGAAATTTTTGTATACTATTTAGCATTGTATTGTTTGTCAGATGGATAATTGTTGAACAACATTCAAAATGTGGTTTTATAATGCTATTGTATACATTTATTGCACAAATAGTTGACAGTCTTTTTCTTATTCTCCCAAAAAAGCTAACCTTTTTACTTATTTTCTTGGATATGTATTCAATGTGATTACTAAAACTTAACATTGAGTCTATAACAACACCTAGATATTTAATTTCCTTAACATTTCTCTGTACACCACTCTCAGAAAAGCTCGGTGACCCTCAGACATTGGCATATGAAAATAAGCCTGTGATATATCTATTTTTACCATCCAATCGTTGGCCTGTATAAAGTCTGGGACTGAGGCGTGAGAGATTAACTTGAAAGATCTTTCTTTTACATATTCGTTCAGTGCTCTGAGGTCGAATATAGGGCGAACTCCTCCGTTGGGCTTGTTTATGAGAAACATTCTTGAAACGAAACTTGGACTGGAATGTAGGGGGGGCTCTAGAATACCAAATTCGTTCATCTCCTTTACCTGCGCATCCATCCTTTGGGATGTATCTGTAGCGTATCTTTTTAAAATATCTGCTGTCGGGCAAAGTAGAGGTGGTCTGTACCGAAAAGGTATTCTTGCTCCTGTAACGCTCTTTAAAATGAAAGGAATGGCTCCCAGACTCTGCCACCTGTCTACGAAAAACTTTAGTTGCCCCTCCTTGAACACTTCTGAGTCATTTGCTGTTCTCTTTGGAGCGAAAGGAATACCCGACTCGTTTGTCTTGTTTCCTATTTGCCTGTCTCTCTTTGTAACTATTCTTATTCGACGATCTCTTATAATTATACCCGGACTCACTTTTAGATTTCTTTTCATTGTTGTATAAGGAGCGTCGATTCTGAAAAGATCTCCCCTCCCTAGAAAAGGAAGGAGTGCTCAGCCAGGTCTGAGCACCACCTAGTGATTGCATTAATGCCTGAAGTGCATGTTTCTCGAAAAGATGCTCTGAACTTGGAAGAATGTTACGAAGCGCTGTCTGAAAATTCTTGTTCGAGATCTCAGAAATCAATCTCTCACGCCTCACCTCAATGCATTCAGCTCTTTTGCCACATATGACCTGCAAGGCTAGTTCTGTATTTTTATAAAAATCAGAGGACGATCCAAACAAACTGGTAAATCTGTCAAATAAAGAATTCGGATTTAAATCATCCGGTGACTTAAACGCCAATCCCAACTTTAACAGAGCCTTTTGGTCTAACAAAGAATTAGACAAGGCAGCCATAACCTGTTCTGTGGAAACTAGGTAATCTTTTGTCTTACTCAGCATGCAGAGTTCGTCGTTTACTTGTAGCTCAACAAAACCTGTAGTCACAGCCAACAACTTCACTGCCCTTGAATACCTCACACTTCTCCAAGTTGGTAACTCAAAATGTTGCAGCCTGGTCAGCGAATGCAAGTGTTCTTTATTTGCTGGCTGGATGACTCCCGCATCACTCTGGGTCTGTAACTGACCCAGATTAAGTGTTCTCCTTGAGCATTCTGGGTGATCGAGAAAACTTTCAGGAGATTGTATCTGCTCTCCCTGGAGATGAAGAGCTTCATCTTCTTGTGTAATAAACATACCCATACATTGAGACAAATACTGCACCTGATCTGTGAGTTCACCGAGTCGTTGGTCTATATATGTTTGTTCCCCAGACCTGGACTCTCTCTTCCGCTTATTAGGAGGTGGTGAAGCCATCTGCTCCTCCTCAGATGATGAACTGCTCAACGACGATGAACTCCGTCTTGCATGTCGAGGGCTGTCGTCTTTCTTTTTCGATTTATTCGGTGACAAACTCATTTTGTACATATATTGGACATCTGCAACGTAACTAGTGTGTAAAATTAATGTACAAACTCTTATATCTGTGTTTCTTAATAAAAATATTCCCAATATATGCGACTTAATGGCGACGAAATACACAACGCTATGAAGAAATTAAAACGCAGTTGGCTCTTGCAGTGTTTGACAGCTACGCAGACTACCCCTGGGCGTCAATTTGATTAGTTTCTAGGGGAATTAAAGGTGATCAAGTATGGGCTAAAGGCGAATACACACTGGCTTCTTCAACAGCGACGCTGTGTTTTCACCAGGCATATAATAAGTATAAGTATAAAATGATTTTTGAGAAACGCTTGTGAATGGTAATTGTAGAGGCTTAATTCTAAGGTTTGTACAGATTACTTTTTATACATTTTAAAAAGAAAAGTTCAATAAACGTATTTTAACATAACTTTTAATAAATTATGAAAGTAATTACCGTATGATTTTCCATGACAAAATCTTCTTCAGGAGAAAAGAAATTCCGTATAGTCATTGATTATAAACGTAGTTACAGTCCCAGACACATACCTGATTCCAGATATTTCAAATACAATAGCCAGTCTAAGAAAATCCAAATTCTTTTCGACTCTAGACCTGGCATCAGGGTTCCACCAAATAAGAATGAAAACTTCAGACATACCAAAAACAGCATTCTCTACAATGAACGGCAAGTATGAATTTACAAGACTTCCATTCGGATTGAAAAATGCACCCGCAATTTTTCAAAGAACAATAGACGACGTTTTACGTGAGGAAATCGGAAAAATTTTCTTTGTGTATATCAATGACATTGTTATATTGGGCGAAACAGAAGAAGAAAATATAAAAAACATTGAAACAATATTTGCAAAACTAGAAAAAGCCAACCTGAGAGTAAACGTTAACAAAACAGAATTCCTAAAAAAAGAAAAGGGAAGAAATTAAACCTGATCCTAAGAAAATTCAAGCAATCGGTAATATTAAGCCCCCAGATAATCTTAAAGAGTTAAAAGGATTCGCAAAAATTGCAAAGCCTCTTACAAATATAACGAGGGAAGAGAACGCTCAGATTAAAGCCTCCCAATCAAAAAAAGTCCAGATTAAACTCAATCCCGATGAGATGAAAGCATTTAATAACCTTAAAGAACTTCTAACATCATCTGAAGTACCAATTTTTCTTGATTTCGACAAATCTTTCGTTTTAACAACTTATGCCTCAAACACGGCAATTGGCGCTGTGCTATCTCAAGGCGAAATTGCTTAAGACAGGCCAATTACTTATGTCTCTTAGTTGTCCAGTAAAACTGAGGAAAACTACGCTCTTAACGAAAAAGAAATGCTAGCGATAGTTTGGGCCCTAGAAAACCTAAGGAATTACTTATATGGAGCCAAGAAAATAAAAATACAATCTGACCACCAGCCTCTAACATTCGCTTTAAGTACGAGAAACACTAATGCAAAACTACAGAGGTGGAAAGCCAGAATAGAGGAGTATAATTATGAGCTTATTTATAAGCCAGGAACAACAAACCTTGTGGCTGATGCATTGTCGAGACTGAAGACAGAATTAAAGAGTTTAACCTCTTCAAGTGCAACAATGCACAGTGCAGATGAAGATAGCTCAGAAATGATCCCATACTGCGAAGCTCCACTAAACGTCTTCAAAAATCAGTTGGTCTTTAAATTAGGGAAATAACTATACGCTTTCGAAGAACCCCATCCGAGTTATCACCGCCACTACATAGGTTTGAAAGAAATAAACAAGAAAAACTTACTGCAAACGTTAAAGGAGAAGCTTAACCTTAACATTCTAAATGGAATTGCCATTCCCGAGGAACACGTACAATTATTACAGGATATATATAAAGGAAATTTCATGAAATAAAAAATTCGACTAACACAAAGGATCATAGAAGATTTGGCAAATGAAGACAACCAATTCCGAGTCATTCAACAAGAGCACAGTAGAGCCCATAGCAATTTCAAAGAAAGTAAGGATCAAATTTTAGAAAAATACTATTTCCCGCATATGAGTAAGCTTATAAAAAAATATACCAAAAGTTGCGAAACTTGCAATCTAAACAAATACGACCGCCACCCTCTTAAGCCTGAGTTCCAAGAAACCCCCACTCCCATATATCCTTCAGAAGTAATACACATTGACCTCTTCGAAATAGATCATGAAAAATATATAACCTGCATAGACAAATTCACTAAGTTCACGAAATTTTTCCGTATAAAGGAGAAATCAGCTCTATACTTAAGAAGCAAACTAATTAAAGTATTACATTATTTCACAGTGCCAAAAATCGTAGTTATGGATAATGAAAGCGGGTTTATTAGCCCGATCTTCTCAAACTATATCAAAACGCTAGGAGTTAAAATATATCTTACACCTTCTCAGAAAAGCGAAGTGAATGGCACAATCGAACGAGTACATTCAACTATTCTTGAGATGATTAGGTGCTTGCGCCCTGAGTATCCAGACCTTTCCACAAAAGAGCTCATAAACATTGCAGTCGATCGTTACAACAATTCTATCCATTCCATCACAATGAAAAAGCCAAGCGATACATTTTTAGGCAAAATTCAAAGGATTAATTATAGAAATTTAATGGATTTTCAGGAAAAAGTAAACGAAGATTTAACAGATCTGATTCGTAAGAATCAAAGGAAAAGGTTAAGTAGAACGAATCGGACCAAACCTCGAGCTTATTAAGAAGGTGAAACCGTTTATGCTGCTATTAAACCACGAGATGGAAAAAGGAAACCTCTGTTTAAAAAGGAAAAAGTTCAGAAAGATAATCGGGTCACAATCAGAACAGAAACTGGAAAAAGAATCCATAAAACATAGATCAAAACCGTAGAACAGTCACGATAATTCCCTTCTTTCCATTCTAGGTCAATAGGATTGGCTTCAGCAGCCCTTAATATATTTGAGTACAATACACCACTAATAACAATAAAACATGGCAACGATAAAATAACTAACGGAAATTTTAAAATGGTCCACTTGATAAGTCTCACATCGTACACCGAAATAGTCAGCGCCTCTATCCCCACAATCGAACGGATGGACAAAAGCAGTATACTCAAACCCCAAATTCTCTATCAACTACATCAAATTCAAGAATCCCTACAAAAGATAGATGGCAAAAAAGCAAGAGCAGCCAGGTCAATAAATTGGTTAAGCACTGCATGGAAATGGACTGTCGGAACCCCAGATGCTTCCGAAAGGGATAGTCTTTTAAAAACTCAAAATGTAATAATTGAAAACAATAATAACCAATACCAAATTAATAATCGCTTGACAGAAGTAACTCAAGGAATTTTGGAAAACTACAATAGAATCATTCAACGAATCGATAATACAAATATAAATAAGTTAGAACAAATGATATACAACAAATTAAGCATAATCAAAAAAGAAGTCAATGAAATTATTACAGTCATTCATTTAGCTAAAAAAGGAATAATAAATACAAACCTTTTGGACAAATCGGAAATCGAGAACATTATTGCACAAATGGAAACTCTACCATATAATAATGAAATCGAAGCTATTGAGTATGCAGATCCAATGGTGCTTCAGAAAAATTCAATTCTGCTCTACGTCATTTCCTTACCAAAAACAATACTAACCGAATTTAACCATATTCTAATTAGACATTCAATCAAAGATAGTAAGCGAATATATCTAGAAACAAACGAAATTCTGATCAACCATGAAGAACTATTTGGAATCAAAAGACAGTGCATACCAATCCGAGATACATTAATATGCAACAGCAACCAGCTTCAAAAACTGTTTTCAACCCACTGTTTAAGTCAGCTGCTTAAGGGAATTAGCGCAAAATGCAATTACCAGTTTCACAACAAAGAACTCATTGAACTCATCAATGAAAATTCCAGATTTCAAACCAACGGCCACGGGATCATCAAACATCAAGAAGAAACCAGGACTTTAAATGGAACGTTTTTGTTGCAACTCAATAATGACTCAGTGTTTATCAACGATCAAGAGTATACAAACGAAGTTACCACATACTAGATTCTGCCTCCGATCCTCCAAGCTAACTTGACAGTTAGAGAAATAAAACTAGATTTAGAATACCTTCATAGTTTGCATCTTGAAAATATTAAAAAAAATCAAAAATTTGCATTAATTAATCAGTTCTCAATCGTTACAGATGTAATCATCTTTCTTGTTTTAAGTATCATCATTGTATTCATTGTAAATAGATGTAGATCCAAAAAGAAGCAAGCAGCATTTCAGATCAATTTATCATCAGCTGTTCCACAAGTGAATTACCTTCCGCAACAACCCATCAATCTAAACCTTTGATCCACGAGACATGGACTTTTAAGGAGGGAAGAGTTATCACATCAAACCAACATTGGTCAGCACACGCGCTGGCAACCTGTTAACTGCAGCGGATACGGATCGAATATCCGACACCAACATATTTGCTCAGTCATTGTAAATTCCATTCCCACAAATTTGTTATACATTTTCCAACCAAACGTTAAAATTGTAATTAGATTTAAGTTGGCAATAAAACGAGACACTTGTCTCAGAAATAAAATTTTTTATTTGGTTTATCAAAAGAATTTATAACTTTAACTAACGTCAATATGCCAAGCACCAGCAGCCCTTCTACCAGTTGCTTTCACAATATGCCCAAATCAAAAGGAAAATGGCAACAACAATAAGTCTAGATGCCGAATTTCTGCAGCTTGGCAGAGAGAGAGTCAACGTCTTAAAGCAAGAGGCAGAAAAAAAAGAACTGATGATATTCAGTTCTTTAAAAGTCTTTTCCCATTTATGGCAAAATCTGACGATCTCAAAAAATTGGAGCTCAGGAACGATATTTAGAACGTTATTTTAGCAAAATTGGAAAATAAAAATATGGATTAATCACCAACTTTAATAATAAAACCAGCCGATCTTCTGCAAAAATTAATTTCCTCTGTATTATTAATTAAGGGAAATAGAAAAAAGGATGTGGGTCTTCCTACCGCCGGGGTAAGTCCCGGCCATTTAAAATAAAGCATAAGCATAAAAAATAAGCCTCGGATATGGACGGATCTACTGTTGACAACCCACGCAAACGATTTAAGGACAATGAGCTTCGGATATGCACGCGGAATGTTAGATCCCTTAATAGACTACGTGCAGCCGAGCAACTAGCGGAGGCCCTAGACTGCTGCAAAGCAGACGTAACCGCCGTTCAAGAAATGCGATGGGATGGGCCGGACGAAAAGACGATGAAAAACTGCGATATCTACTACGGCAATTGCCATCGATGGCAAAAGCAGCCCTTTTTTGGATGCGGATTTGTTGTCGGAGGTAGACTAAGACAAGAAGTCCTCAGCTTCCGGCATGTGAGCGAGCGCCTCGTAGCAATCCTCATCAAGGCTAAATTCGCCAACATTAGCCTTATATGCGCGCATGCCCCCACAGAGGAAGAAGATGACGACACCAAGGATGCCTTCTATGAGATCCTTAACAAGACCTACGAGCAATGCCCTAGCTAAATTCGACGTCAGACTTGCAAGAGATCGCCAAGTCCTTTTCCGATCGAGTGTCTCTTAATCTCTTAAGAGGTTCAATGGCGCCAGCATCAAGCATCGAAGACCATTGGAATCACTGCCAAAACGCCATCAGAGATGCCGTTTCTGATGTGCTGGGTTTCACTCGTTCGATGATGAATACCGGCAAGCACATGCAGCTAAGCAGGATGCATATAGCGCGGCGCTGCTTAGAAAGACCAGAGCTGCTCATGAGCGGAAGAGGAGAGACGAGCACCGGCTTCTCAGGAGGAAGAAGAAAGAGCATGAGAAGCGCGCGATCGAGGAAATTGAGAGATGGTACTCCTGGAATGAGGTTCGGAAGTTTAGCCAAAAGGTAAAAACAACATGCCACGGAAACAAATCCCGAACCGAAGCCTGTAGAGATGAACAAGGGAACATCGTAGTAGAATCGCAGCCGATGCTGAGGATTTGGAAAGAAAATTTCTGCAGACTGTATAACCGCGATGACGGACCAAATACCGCTGTCAGGCAAAATCAACCTTTCAACTTGGAAGATGATGACCAACAATTCCGTCCACACGACCTGGATGAAGTGAAGATAGCTATATCGAAGCTTAAGTCTAACAAAGCTGCTGCAGATCGATACACACCACCTATTAATCGATTTTAAGGCCGCGTATGACAGCATCTATAGAGACGAGCTATACAGAGCAATGTCTAGTTTTGGCATCCTTGCCAAACTCGGACGTCTGTGCAGGATGACGATGGAGAATGCACGCTGCTCCATCAAGGTCGGTAAAAATCTCACCGAGACCTTTGATGTCCAGAAAGGATTTAGACAAGGCGATGCGCTGTCATGCGAGTTTTTCAACATCGTACTTGAAAGAATAGTGCAAAACCCGCGAGCAAACACAAGAGGCACTATCTTTTAAAAGTCCGTCCAACTACTCGCATACGCCGACGATATTGACATAATCGGGAGAAAGCAGCGTGATGTCAGTGGCGCTTTCGCGAGTATTGAGACGGATGCAGCGAAAATGGGTTTAGCATTCAATGAGCGCAAGACCAAGTATATGCTGTCAAGCAAAAAGGGCAACCAACACCGACGTCTCGGGCAGAACGTCACCCTTGACAGATATAACTTTGAGATAGTTAAGGACTTTGTCTAACTACGCTCCGTGATAAATACACACAACGAAACCAGCGCTGAGATCAAGCGAAGAATAACTCTTGCCAACCGCTGTTTCTTTAGGTTAAGAACTCAATTGAGTAGCAAAGCCCTCTCTCGGACAACAAAAGTCACCCTTTATAAAACCTTAATGATTCCGGTCCTGCTCTATGGCGCAGAGGCATGGACATTATCAAAAATGGATGAGGGTGTTCTTGGTTGCTTCGAGAGAAAAATTCTTCGGGCGATCTAGGGCCCCGTCTGCATTGACGGTGAGAGGAGGAGGAGATACAACGACGAACTGTATGGACTGTACAGCGACATGGACCTAGCCAGAAAGAAGAAGATCCAAAGACTGAGATGGCTGGGTCATGTAGAGCGTATGGGCACCAATGCTCCGGTCCGAAAAGTCTTCGAATCCGCTCCCGAGTGACAGCGCAGTAGAGGAAGGCAAAGACTCAGGTGGCGCATGCAAGTGGAAGAGGACCTCAGCCAACTTAGCGTGCGAAACTGGAGGCAGCTAGCCAGAGCTGGCTGGAGACGCTTGTTGACTGAGGCCCAGGTCCACCCCGGACTGTAGCGCCACCTAAAGTAAGTAAAGTAAGTACGTGGGTTTTTCTTTTATATATTTGTTTTTGAAAAGCACATGTGCCTAGAGATGTGTTAATTTTTTTTCATTTGTACCAAAGCTGGTAGAGTCAAAAGATGATGACTTGACCCAGTGACAGCGTCCAACATTCGGTTTAAGCAAAGTCCAGAAAATTGCCATGGGACCGTACGGAAGAAGGGATTGGCATCGCATAATCAACACCAACCAGCGATCATTAGTATGGTGAAAACATCGAAGCAAAAGGGTATGTTCAATATGGCATAATAAATGTAATTTTTCTAGTAGTTCAGTTGATTGTGGGGCAAGATCTACCCCATTTGGGTAAAGCCGCGCTTTGCAAACATGCCGCGCTCCCTACAATCGGCTATTCATTTCTTTTGTTTAGAATCAATAATTTCGACATTCTGATTTAACTCTCGTTGATGATTTCTTTGTTCTCTTTGATTTTTATTTGGAAATCTATTTGATTTTTATCTCCATCTTAGTTAAAATAATACTTCTTTTATGAAAATTTTATTGTTTTATGAATTATCTTATGACGAACCCATCTTAAACTTAATAATTCCAGTTACCATCTGATGCCCTTGGATAGTGATTAGATTGTTTCTCATTACGCAGTCATCTTCGTGTGACACCACTCACGTTACCAGACATAGCTAAACACTATTGAACAATATTTGAACACTATTTAAACGCATAGAAACAAATGACGAATGACGTTTTAACTTGTTGACATCTGAATTGTTTCATCCTTGTCTTGTTGCTTACAGGCGCTGACAACTTCATTGAGCTTTTTAAGATTGTTAATAATTATTGGGTTTGAAGTTTCGGTGGTTTTAACAAAAACAGCTCCTCTTGTAGAGAATACGGAGAAAATCTGCTTTTCTCGCTTGTTTTTTATTGCACATCGCATAATAAGTCGATTTTTTGGTGTTAGACTCTCATCTAAAAAAAAAAGAGACCGTGGGTCAGACGCAAATCCAACTTCTTGTGATGAGAGTTGGCGCGAGTGTGTTCTTCTATACGACGACATGGCTCTAATTACCACCATATTTTCATAGGTGGAGAAGAATTTTACTGATCACCGAGTCTGGCTTGGATTTCACTCGTAAGATTTGACTAATGGAAGATAGTTCATAGTTTAATATGGAGGATATATTGTTGAAGTCAGTTTTTAAATTTTCATTAGGGAGGAAAAGCACTCCAATTAAGACAGCATCAGTTGCAATGTTTTTTATGTTAAGTGTTTCTATTTGTTGCTTTAAGTGTGAAAGATCATCAAGAATGTTTTCTTCTTCTTGCATGAATGATTCGAAGGGTTTAAGTAACTCACCCTGCTCTGTGATCTTCGCATAGAAGCTGGAAAAATATTCCGATGTTATTGTTTTTAGTGCCGGGGACAGAAGATTGGTGAGAGATGCACACGGTGAGCTCGACACCTGATTCGATTTATCCCTAAGCGTACTGGCACGGTTATTCCTTATATGATTGTTTGTCAACATAATCATGTTCCTATAAAGTATTTCTGTTTGTTAGAGATCGGGAAAAAACCGTTAATCAAGAAATAGTATTTGAGTGATTTTCAAATTTACAAAGGAATTTTAATTTAAAATTCGCACAAAGCTAATATAAGAACTAGTTAACTTCATCGAACACTTTCGCACATATCTTAGTAAAAAACAAAAAGGTTGGCAGCGGTTTGATTAGGTAAAGATCAATTTTTAAACAGATTAAGCTAAGTTAGTTGGTCTACTTTGACAAAGAAGTATACTCCATGATAGAGTCAAATACTGTTGCGTTTTAATCACGCCCCAAAAATCGTCCACTACCTCAGTCCTCTTGTCATCTGTTCACTCCTTTGTCCTCTTGCCTTTTCTTGTGTTGTCCACGTTCTTTGCTCCCCGTCATTCTCTGGATGCCCTGGTAGAGGAGGGATTCACTGGATTCAGTTCCCTCGCTCTGCCTACCGCTCCAGAGATGACCATCTAGGTACCCTGGATAGAGCGAGGCGGGCGGACTGGAGAATCTTGCGGACGGATGGTCTGCTCCTATCTTGAAACTCCCCTTGATGTTCCGAGACCAGCAATGGCCGAGAGCCCACCATAAATTACATTGTTTGTTTCAGAACCCAATAAATAGTTGGAACAACCACCAAACCCGTATATAGTACAAGAAAACACAAAATTGATAGGAAAGCCCACTATTTCCCACCGTTATCACCCCTATTTTCTTGTCTGCTAGGAGACTTACGCCCCCCTCCCCCATTTTAGGGAAAAATTTTCTCTCTGATTGGTGGTCACTAGTTGAGCTCCCCTTAATTATCCCCCAAAAGTGTCCCGGGTCCGAGGGTGTTATATGGACTCAGCAGTCATTCGACAGAAAAAACGAACACGACAAACTTTTCAAAACATCGACTGCTGTGATTAAGTGATTTCGCAAGGAAAATCTGTCGGAGCTCTGGAAGTGAGTCCCTTTGCTCTGGCAGCTGAAATAGTGGAACCACGTATGAATGTGTGTGTGTGTGAGAAAGATGTATGAGTGAGATCTAGCCGTAATGCGTGGTTAGTGCAATGAATAACTAGCCTCATTGCGAAAGGTAGACAACAGAGGAATTAAGAAAAAAAACGAAAAGCACCCAAGAAAAAAAACCAAAAACAGAAAATACCCTAAACCAACAAGACGATAACAAAAAAAAAAACAACGAAGAATATCACAATCGACGAACACAAAAAAAACCAAATCAAAAAGAGAACCCCTACGAGAACGTTGAGGAGAAGTCTCGGCCTTATACGGCTATCACCGTACCCAATCGGGGCCTCTTTCTATTCAAAAGGATGCCGTTCGGGTTACACAACGCGCCGAAACTGAGCTTGAAGATGTTTTGGAACCGCACGTGTTCTTGTATTTGGATGACATCATAATCGTCACCAACAATTTCCGCCAACAACTGGAAATATTGAAAGAGGTTTTCAAAAGATTGACAGGCGGCAGGCCTCAAGGTTAGCGAACAAAAGTTCAACTTCTGTAGATCGTCGTTGAAGTTTTTAGAATATATAGTTGATAGGAATGGTCTTCATGTTGACCCAGAGAACGTCGAAAGTATGATTAGAATACCTGTACCAAAGAAGGTAAAGGAGGTTAGTAGTTTTGTCGGCACGGTTTCCTAGTATAGGAGATTTGTACCAAACTTTGAAGTTTTTGTAAGACCGTTGACCGAACTGTTGAGGAAAGGGAGTAAGCTTATTTGGTCTGAGTAGTGCGAGTGGAGCAGAAAGCAAAAGAATGCTTGGTGACTGCCGATCCTGACATGTCCGGATTTTGAGCGGCCGTTTGTGGTGCACACCTGCTCATCGGACTTTGGAGTCGACATTTGAAGATGGAGAAAAGGTTACCTGGGTAGGTCGTTGAATAAAAACGAGAAAAACTATTCAAACACGGAAAAGAAGTTCTTAGCCGTTTTGTGGGCTATTGAGAAGTTGCGAATAAATATTGAGGGTGTTCGATTTACGGTTGTGACGGATCATTACTCGTTGGTTTGGCTAAGTAATCTCAAGGATCTGTGTGGTAGGTTAGCTAGGTGGGCGGTTAGGGTACAGCAGTTCGACTTCGAAATTGTTCATCGTAAAGGCAAAGATAATGTGGTTACGGATATGCTTTCTACGAATGCTGCAGTGGTAGCAGAACTAGAAGAGCATATCCCTTATCCATTGATCGCCAAGATAATCAACAAGGTCGAGTCGAACCCGCTGGACTATCCGGATTAGAGAGTAAAACAGGGAACTTTGTTTAATTTTGTTAGGGCAAAACACGTCATTGTGCATGACGAAAGTTCAGAATGGAAGGAAGTTGTTTCACATGTAGATAGAAGTAGGATATTAGAAGAATGTCATGACAATCCGTTAGCAGGGTATATGGGCGCTAGGAAGACATTTGCACGAGTATGGTCTAGGTATTAAGGTATTTCTGGCCGAAGATGAGGTCAGATATAACTAGGTATGTTAGGAACTGTAAAACGTGCCAGAGTGTAAATCCGGTGGATGACAAACCAGCTGGTTTAATGGTGGAGAGGGACTCTCAGTTGGCGAAGGTTGCCTGCTGTATTCGCACTTCCCAACACGACGTGTTAGTTGTCTCCCATTATTACGCGAACTTTGGATGAGACATGATCACGGAAATCAAGAGTGGTATCAGCCCGAAGAAGGTGTCAGCTTGGGAGATAGGGAAGTAGGCTCAGAAGATAGGGAAATGGAGTCAATAGATAGGGAATTAGGTTCGTCAAATAGGGCGAGTGACATGACTGAGCTAGGGATAAGATTAAAAAAGCGTAGGGAAGACATAAGTCGGAAGTTGGCGAGGGCGACTATGAAGGCTTCTAAGTCATACAACCTCAGACGACGCGTCTTTCAATACTTACCAAACGAGGTTGTGTGGCATAGAAACTACATGATCTCCGACGCGGCGAACTACTACGCAGCAAAACTAGCCACAAAATACGTCGAACTTTTCACCAGAAAGGTCTCACCCTGGACCTACGTGTTGGAGGATGAAACAGAGAAGGCACCATTCCCCCACAATTCCCCACCATCGGCACCCCTATTTTCGTATCTGCAAGGAGACTTACTTAAAGTTCGTTGGTAATTTTCTGATGTGCGCAACCCCTTTGGTGCTACAAATTACATTCGCTTCGGTTGGTTTTGAATATATGTGCACGATTCGTAATCCGCTTTTTTTCAAAAAAAAAATACATTTTCATTTCCCATCCGGGTAAAGTGCGTAACTGGTGTTTATATTGTTTTCCCAATTTTGGCAACAAAAAGTGGATGGCGTACACTTGGCATTGTGTTGTTTTGATTCACTTATCTTTTTCCTAACCACCCCCGTGCTGAGCAGCAGGTGTGCGCAGCTTGAACCAGCTGCTTGTTGCAATTCCAGTTTTTTTCGCAATTCCCTTTTGGGCCCCCATTCGGTTTTGCATACTTCCCTCCATTCGCATTTCCATCACCATTCGTGTGGTTGCGGTTTTCTCTCCTCGTTTTGTGGTTGCCGGTAGTCCGGCATCGTTGATATCAAATTTAATAGATTTAAAAGTTAAATTCGCGGATTTTTCAACAATGCCAACTTCCAAATTTATAGATAGATAAGAAGTAGATAAGAAAAATTGAAACCCTTGAATTGCTGTGTAGGTCACAGAACACCAGAATTTTAACTGTACAATTCAACACATTAAAATTCATGAGAAGTAAGAGGAAGGAAATTGTGTTTTTTTAAACGACGGAGGTTATGCAATTTATGGCTTTATGTTCCAAGAGATGTGGAAGCTAGTATTATAAGGAGCATCCGTAAAACAATTGGTTATCTAGAGGTTTCTAAGTGTTACGATCTAATAAAAAAATCAGAAATGAAAACAAGAATTAAGGAGGAAATACATGGAAAATTTTCAAAAAAAAATTTTTTCATAAAATTTTAGTATAAATGTTAAGCATATGTTACCAAATTTTTGAAACTTTATTCAAAGCCGTGAAAAAAGAACGGTGTGTATCAGTTCCGACGCACGACTGGAGTTTACTACTTAAGTATGATTGTCTTTGAATATGCAATAGGCAAAGAGGGTAAATAAACGTATCTCTTATAATACTCTGTATTTCTCGGTTGCAACCACCGCTATTCGAACCATGGTATTTTGCATCGTCGGAGATGTTGGGTTTATCCTTGCTTGATGATGATATTAATTTCACTCCTCATAAAATATCCTTACCGGTGGTCTAGTATGAAAATCGATTCTTAAGGAGTAAAATCCAAAAAGGTTTACGAAAATACCGAAGGATTATTATATGGCGCTAGAACTGCAGACATATCGGTAAGTCACTACCTTTATAATCATTGAATTTTTATGTGCCCAAACTTCAAATGCTTTTTTCTCAAAACTATATGTTTCAAATCGGCTGAAGCGAAAACTCAAAAAGTTTTTTATCGAGTTTTTTATAAGCGCACATTATAGCGCTTATAAAAGCAACTTTGAAAGAAGTCAGCTATTCCAATGTTTACAATCAGTAACAACTATGTGCCTCAACCAAAAAAAGTATTAAAAAAGGGGGAAGTGGGAAGACAGCAGGTACTATTAGTCTAAATAGTGAACGATAAGAGATTTGAATTGTGAGATAGTAGTAAAATCGGTTGTGAATTATTTGGAAGTTATTTCAAATAATAATAAATTACCTGTTTTGAAATAGAATAACGTTTTATCATTTCAAAACCTAGCCGAAATATTACATAATTTACAATTTTGCGATTTGTTCGTTGACATTTGGCCACACACGACGAACCGATTTGCGGAACACAATTGCACTATTAACAATGTATAAATGCAAAAAGCGAAAGCAAGAAAAAACTAATAAACAAAAAAGGCGAATGTGGGTGAAAGAGTGGCTGTATGGTAGAAACGAACGCACAAATACATTAGAAATGTTTGCACCAGAAGATTTTTAAAAATTTCTTGGAATGGATTCAGAAGCTTGAAATGCTGAGTTTGGTCAGTCCAGTCAGTAATGGAAAACAAAACACAGGAATGCGAGAAACAATTACAACAATCGAGAGACTGTCAGCAACCTTAAGATTTCTCGCAACTGGACAAAGTTTCGAGGATCTAAAGTTTAAACAAATATTTCTAAGAATTAAGATAAAATCCAAAAGAAACGTTTTGCTTAAACTTGGCATTTTTTACTTTCCGCTGATGTGCACGCAAAAAATTAATTTAAAAAAGAAAATGTTTGAGAACAACGCCACAAACGGCGAACATGCTCGCGAACAAATCCACAAATTTTGAAATTTTTCATAAACATTGGATCGGTTCGTCAACAGTACCACAAACGTCGAACAAGACCATGAACACGAACAGATCGCACATGTGTTCGTCGTGTATCGCCAGCTTTACTGCGAAAAAAAAAAACATTTTCAAGTCTGCTTGCCTTTGAAAGTCAATAGTAAAGAAAAGGAAAGATGCTAGGGGTAAGCGTATAGTCGAATCGTTTTTGTGCATGTGGTTCTACATAAGGAATTAATTATATATATATATAGAAGACTAATTTTTTTTTAAGCTTTTTAAAAAGAAAAATGGTAGAAAAATACTGAGTTTATTTTTAATTCACGTTTTCATATGTTTTAAAGTTAATTTAGTCATTTATATATAAATAATAATGTGAAATATGTATTTAAAAATTTAAAAAACCATCTTGCATTATTCCTGGGTTTCAAAATAAAAGATGTCATTCAATATCTTCGTCAGGCCGGTATATATTTTTTTTAAAGAAAATGCAGGTCATTTTATTACAGCAATAAAATAAAAGGATATTTCTTGGTTTATTGAAATGAATTACGCCTTAAAAGACATGGGTTTTTCAAAAACCCTTAAATTAAGAGTAAATATTTTTTTTTGCATTGATGATAGAAAAAAACGGTACACGAGTATATATTTTGACAATTCAGTTTTAGTCACGCTATTCAACCATGGCTGTGAATTACAATTACCTGACGAAGAGACGCTTCTCTAACTTTCATCGACTTCAAGCAATATGATAATGCACATTTAGTTAGACCACCACGGTTGTTTATGGAGGCCCTTGGGCAATTAGAAAATAATTAATCATTGAAATCAGAATTTATTTATGAATATAGTGCCAGACTAGATATAAAATATTTGATTACTTTGGTTATAAGGGTGGGAATATACTTTTTAATTAAGAAGTACAAGAAAGACGTTAAAATATTTGATAACAAAAATAAACTTTTTAGCGTTACACATTTATGAAAAAAATTTATTATTTTTTTAATTTTATTTCACAAACAATCTGTTACAGTGTTTCAGATTCCAAGATGTCTCTACCCTGTTTTGTATTCTTTTCTTACTTATAGGCGTTAGCAACACACTTCTAAAATAATTTCAATACAAACGAAAGATAACTGTACCAAGGTCACAAAAAGATAAGGAAAATATTGTGCAGTGAATCTTCTGTTTGATTCATATACTGTGTACACGACAACTGTTGCTTTTGTGAATCGTCGGATTTCGACGACGGGCGAGTCTAGTTTTTGTAAAGTGTTTTTATCTGCAAATTATTTTTTTTCATTTTTTTTGGTTCAACTACAAAATATAATATTAATAAACACTCCAATTTTTTTTTCGGATCAATACAACAAAAGCTAGAAACTACGCCAATAAACAACTCTCACTGCGGAAAGTCGGAAATCGCCCATTTTGAAATATAAAAAAAAATTGTTTGTAATCGTTTAAAATATTAATAACAGTCAATCAATTCGAAATGAGCATACAAGTGTCAAACCACTCAAACTTAAGATACACTTCATGGAAATGATCGCAATTAATAGCACTACCCCGCTGGGCACCACGATTGCAACGCACTCGGGTGATCCCAGAGCAAGCAGAAGTGCTTGTGTCAGAGCCCGACGGATTCCGGGGGCGGGCAAAATGAAGTTTCCAAAATATTTTCCTAAACTTCGGTTTGCAAGTTGGAACGTCGGATCGATGACCTCAAAAAGTTTAAAACTGGAAGCGATTATGCGTTGCAGAACTCTACAAATCCTGTGCGTACAGGAAACGAAGTGGTATAATAGAGGAAATAAAGCGCGTTTTCTTGATTTAAAAACTAAGGCATTCGAGATGTTCTACCATGGAACGGTCAATGGATGAAACGGTGTTGGTATCGTTGTTGCAGCGGATCTTCTAAGCAATATCGTTGGTATTTTGAAAATAAGCGACCGCTGAATGAGTGTAAAACTCGTCATACACAATAAAACGTGGAGCATTGTTAGCGCGTACGCTCCACAAAATGGATGCGACCAATCGAAAAAAGATACATTCTGGTCAGAGTTCGGTAATTTGCTTAGAAATATACCTATCGATAAGATGCTCTTCGTAGGCGGAGATTTAAATGGCCACGTCGGAGAAACAACTGTTGATTATGAGGACTGCCATGGCGGTAAAGGCTTTGGAACCAGTAATTCAGCTAGCGAAGACATCCTTGTAGCGTGTAGGGCTTACGGCTTAACCATCTTAAATAAAATGTTTATTAAACATCAACGACATCTTATCACCTATAGCAGCGGAGGCCACGAAACGCAAATAGATTATCACCTCTGCAAAATGTCGATGAGAAACCGTGTTAAGGACTGTAAAGTAATACTTGGAGAATCGCTAGTAAGCCAGCACCGTCTGCTCATTACAGAATTTTTCACAGCGGAACCACCGAAAACACGGGCATCGTTTGGAAAGCCAAAAATCCGGTGGTATAATCTATCGAAGGAACGAAGCGCAAGATTTATCGCACTGGCTAAAGAAGTACTTCACAATATAAACGGTATTGCAGACTCACTTAGCGCGCAAGAAATTTGGAACAGCATGCACGAGGAATGCATAACACTCGCAAAGTCCCATCTGGGGACTATATCGAAATACCATCACGTCGGCAAAGAAACATGGTGGTGGAATGACGAAACCAAACGAGCTGTGGCCGACAAGAAGAGTGCATTCCAAGCGTGGACAAAATGCGATCGGAGCGACGATATCGAAAAAGCTCGACTGGCTCTTGAATACGAGCGTCTTAAAAAGGTCGCAAAGAATGTCCTGGCTCGAACTCGAGCAGCAGAAGCGGAAAACCTGTACCAGGAGTTGGAACAAATATCCTCACGATCGGCAGATAGAAGACAAGCTATCCAAGAAGTTCAAACGTCGTACAATAAAAAAATGTCAAATATTTTTAAGCTCGCTGCACAGAGGAGTAAAAATTCAATGGAAATAACCTCGCCGAAATACATCAAAACCGCAGACGGTCGCTTACTAACAAATGAAAAGGAAATTTGTGGCCGGTGGCTTGAATACTGCAAGGAGTCGTTTAACAAACAGTTTCCACGTGATATAGTGCCGACAGCTGGTCTATTCGAGGAGGAAGTTTCGGACTTTTCAATCGAAGAAATAAGTATAGCAATCGGAAAAATGAAGCGGGGGAAAACGGCGGGACCAGATAGTATTCCATCAGAGTTTTGGTCGAAGATGGAGGGGATCGGCAGCGTTTGGCTATCAAAACTTTTAAATAAATTAAAATGTGGACAACCTATGCCGAATCAATGGAGAAGTAGCTACTTGGTTCCATTATACAAAGGAAAAGGCGACACTCGAGAATGCAATAACTACCGTTCAATCAATTTTATGTCACACACAATGAAAATCGTCGAAAGAGTCTTAAACGAACGTCTTCGGCAAATAATAAAGCTCGATAATAGCCAGTGTGGATTTGTTGAAGGGAGATCGACGGTGGACGCTATCCAAAGCCTACGAATAATAATGGAAAAGCACCGAGATTCGTCTAAGGATTTACACATGGTATTTATCGACCTCGAGAAAGCATTCGATCGAGTGCCTAGGGATCTCATATGGGCCGCGCTGAGGTCTCAAAACGTACCGGAAACGTATGTTAGAATAATACAAGACATGTACGGAAACGTGAAAACTGCGGTAAAAAGCTCTGCTGGACTAACGAGAGAATTTCCAGTTAATGTCGGAGTGCATCAAGGAAGCGTACTTAGCCCTTTCCTCTTTAACGTAGTATTCGACTATCTTTTAAAAGACTGCATGCGCGAAGCAAATGTAACGCCAATTCTCTTCGCTGACGACGCAGTTATACTTAGCGATAACGTCGAAGATTTGCAGAACGCCTTAGATTCATGGAGAAATGCGCTAGAGAGAAACGGGTTTAAAATAAGTCGTTCAAAGACGGAGCATTTGACGTGCCCATTTGCGCATCCGTTGTGACCTGTTCCGGATATGATGTTAGACGGAATAGTTCTTCCGAAAAGCACTATCTTTAAGTACTTAGGATCAATCGTTAACATGGAAGCGAAATGTGACGACGACGTAAACCACAGAGTGAGTGTGGCATGGATGAAATGGCGGGAAAATTCGGGAATCTTTTGCGACCGAAAATTTCCGCTTAAATTAAACTCTACACCACGGTTGTTAGAACAGCTCTTATATACGGTTCACAGTGCTGGACAATGTACGAAGCGTTTAAAAACAAAATGACGGCAGCGGAAATGAAAATGTTAAGGATGTCTAGTGGAGTCACTAAACGCGATTGCATTAGATCTACGCGTATAAGAGGAAGTCTACATATAAAGAATTCGGTAACCGAACAGCTTGAGGCGAATAGAATAAGCTGGTATTGCCACGTTCAAAGAAGAGCTGCGGAAAATCCGGTTAAAAAGGCACTATCAACTACGGTCACTCCAACTGTAAGAAAACGAGGTCGGAAAAAGAATTCCTGGATTTCTCAGATGGCAAATGCGCAACAACGCCTGGGGCTAACCACTGAAGCGATCCAGGACCGAGCATTATGTAGACGCGTTCTGCGGTCTGCGACATTAGCCAACCCCATAAGCGGAACAGCAGTGATGCAGTAAAAATGGGAAACTCGTAACGAGGAAAGGGTTAATAAAAGGATAAGAAGAATAAGTTTAAAATATTAATAAACTGTAAGCGCGATTAAAAAACATCGAATGAATTATTCTTTAAAAAAATGCAATCCAAATCGACGGGTCTACTTTCCGCTTTCGTTCGCTGAACTTCAAAGCGTATTAAAAACTCCCAGAAAACCATATGCAGGTATTTTTTCTCTTAACTTAATGTTTACCTAACACCGAAGAACTTTTGGACAAATTTGCACTTTATTGGAATCAGCAAAAACAAAATACAAACACAAAAATTCCGGATATTGAGGAGTTATGTAATGCTTCTCACTAAATCACTGCAACATTTGGTTTTTATTCCTTTTGCTTGGTCATCCATCCATCGAAGTGGAAGTAGTCTCATTTATTAACTTAAATCGAATAGGATTGGTGAAGACGGACTAAAACATATACTTCCCCATATTAATTGTATTTAATAAATGCAATCCCCTATCGCCTTCTGACCTCGGCCTCCATAAGTATTTTACCTCTTGAAGGGTTTCCAGAAAATTCCTACAAGATTCTGTTCTCCTCAATCATTTTGATCTTATGTCTAAGGAGCAGTCAAGTTATCGCGCCCTACTGCTGTGGTAAAGATGCTTGATGATATAGAAATCCAATATCATAAACGGTATCTCACTCGACTTTTCAAAGGCCTTCGATACAGTTAACAATACAATTTTATGCATTAAATTGAAACCTTACTTCGGTTTCAAAGACAGTTTTGTTCGTTTGATAAAGATTTATCTTACAAATCGTTTTCAACGTGCTGTTGTGGGTATGGGTGGTTGGGCGCAGTGAAAAACTGCGAAATCTACTATGGCGATTGTCATCGACGGTAAAAGCAGCAGGATGCGGATTTGTTGTGCCACGAAGTCTTGAGTTTCCAGCATGCGAACGAGTTCCTCATAGCTTTCCGTATCGAAGCTAAATTTACCAACATAAGCCTTATATGATGGCGATGGGGACACCAAAGATAGCTTCTACGAGCTCTTGAACAATACCTTCGAGCAATCCTTTAGCTATGACATTAAAACTGTCCTCTGCGATTTTAATGCAAAGCTAGAAAGAGAGGGCAAAAGGAAGTACTCTCGGATGGTAAAGCCTGCACGACGCCACCTCCGATAACGAATTCTGGATAACTCTGCGACGGGGCAAAACATTGTCGTAGATTGCCGAAAGCATTACGCATCATAGAGGAGAGGAAATACGAAAGACGGAAATGACTACCCACATCCTTTTTCTTTTGTTTTTCAAAATCCTAGAAGGGTGTTGTGCAGCTATGTGTCCATTAGCCATTGGGGCATCTTGAAGGACAAACCACCGCGTTTAGGATGGACTGTCCGTTATGAAAGCTGTAAGGAGAAAGACGAGAGACCAGCGTCCAACGTGTGCATACACAAGAGCCTTTTACAAAGTTGTCGGATCTTGCTCCCGTGTGGTGTTCTCTCTCCCACCGGGTAGTTACCGCTCCACCTTTTTCCTACCTGTAGTAGGTTTTCTTTCTGTTCATTGCATGCGTGTTGTATAATGCCACCTTCGGTAGTTGACCTTTTTTCGGATCCTCATTTCGCCGCAGACAATACGAGTATGTACATTTGAATCTCTTTGTTGAAACGTTTTCCACCATTGTGTGGTATTTTTTTAGAAAAGTGTCACAGATAATGGGTGGATTGAGTACAGCCTTGGGAATGCTTAATATATCCATTGGGCTAGCTGTTAGCTTAAGAATGTTTTTTTTTACAATCATGTAAAATTATAAAGAAATTAAGAATATAGTAGGAAATGATTTGTTTCCATTTTCAATTATTTTAGCAGTGCAAAAAAATTTGTAGACGGTTTTTAGTTGAAATTGCTTCGAAAGACTAACATTCGTCATTTACATTCGATATAACGTACGTCATCCCTCCTTGGGATCGTCATTCATGCTGAATTTGGTTAAGTGATTATCTTGGTTTCAGTACATATGCGGACTGCTAAAACAGAGGAATCTGATTCTTCGTGTTTTTATGAGAGATCGGTGTCTCTCAAAATGAGTCATTTTCATTTCGTGATTTTGTTTTTAGGCCAATGAACTTGCTAATGATAGAACATCTGAAAGTTCCCAATCTGTTGTCATTACACAAACATACGGATACTTTGTGGCATATTTACTCGAATGCAATTTTAGTTTGGATGTTTTTGCCGTAAAGTGGCGTAATGTTTTATACAACTACGAAAGTTAGTATTATTTAATTTGGTTGCTGTTTGATGTCGTATTTTTTAAATACAAATAAGTGTTTCTAACAATAAAACATTTCTCCTTGACAAGTATTTTACGAAAATCTTCAGTTCTGAAGCCATCAAAGTTAGAAGAAATTAATATTTTCTTCTTACTGGCTCAATCTGAATAAAGAAATCGTTTTTAAAATAAGTCTGTAGGCATCCATAATGTGAAAAGAAATACAATAGTTATGCTCTACTTTATTCTAAAACTAATAATATTGTCCCTCTAGATAGGCAAATAAAACGAGGTAAATTTTTCATATAAAAATTCTACCAATTGATCCAATTTCGATTTAAGTTCAATCTAAGTTCAGTTTAAATTACTTTACAATTTTTTTTTTGATGGCGCTGCACCCTCGAAAAAGGACCTCAATCAACAAACTAAGCTAACTATACTCTGTTCAACATAAATACAATAAAATAAGAGGTAAGATTAAAGGCTCGGCTTAAAAACGCATATTGCACAAAACTCAAAAAAACAAAAATACAACTTTCAAAAATACAATTTACATAACGACACTTAACTTAACGTCAATATCACGATCCAAATTTAGAAAAATACACGTAACATCAAAAAACTGACCACGCGCTACGAAAACTTACGCAAATAAACAGCATACAAGTTTGTTTAACGAATTTTCTGCACATTAAAAGAAATGTAAAAGATCAAAACAAGATCCCACGATAACACACATCATTAAAAAACATTTTTCAAAGCTCTAAAAGAGTTACTCAACGGACACTGGTAACTCTGAATGCACATCAATTTAATAGGGGTTGAATAGCAGCAGCCACAGGCAATCAGTGCACACTCACATGTCCGTTGAATAAGACGTATTGGGTTTATGTCAGATACAATTGGAAATTCACTGGCGGGCAAACACTTTTTATGGGGGGTTTCTTTCAATATAGTTTGGTACACGTAGCCTCTAGTAGTGCGGTCAGAAAAGCATTTCTCTCAAGATACAGAAGTTTTAAACAAAGCCTTACAAATTTATGCGTGTATTGCAACAAATCGGGCATGTTAAATTCGCAGGTACACGAGTATGTTGCCCTAAAATAAATGTATCAAGTTATTAAAGATCAAGTGTTCTGTTTTTTATTATTCAAAACTAACAATTTTGAAACTAATATTAGCCTACACTTTTTGGAGCTTTGAAGCTTGTACCCAGTATTTGTACACGAAAAAATTAAAAGTTGCTAAACTTACTTACTTACTTTAGGTGGCGCTACAGTCCGGGGTGGACCTGGGCCTCAGTCAACAAGCGTCTCCAGCCAGCTAGATCCCTGGCTAGCTGCCTCCAGTTTCGCACGCTAAGTTGGCTGAGGTCCTCTTCCACTTGCGTGCGCCACCTGAGTCTTGGCCTTCCTCTACTGCGCTGTCCCTCGGGTACGGATTCGAAGACTTTTCGGACCGGAGCATTGGTGTCCATGCGCTCTACATGACCCAGCCATCTCAGTCTTTGGATCTTCACTCTTCTGGCTAGGTCCATGTCGCTGTACAGTCCATACAGTTCGTCGCTGTATCTCCTCCTCCACTCACCGTCAATGCAGACAGGACCGAAGATCGCACGAAGAATTTTTCTCTCGAAGCAACCAAGAACACCCTCATCCGTTTTTGATAATGTCCATGCCTCTGCGCCATAGAGCAGGACCGGGATTATTAAAGTCTTATAAAGGGTGACTTTTGTTGTCCGAGAGAGGGCTTTGCTACTCAATTGCCTTCTTAACCCAAAGAAACAGCGGTTGGCAAGAGTTGATCTCAGCGCTGGTGTCGTTGTCTGTATTTATAGCGGAGCCTAGGTAGACAAAGTCCTTAACTACCTCAAAGTTATATCTGTCGAGGGTGACGTTCTGTCCGAGACGTCGGTGTTGGTTGTCCTTTTTGCTTAACAGCATATACTTGGTCTTGCCCTCATTGGCCACTAAACCCATTTTCGCCGCTTCCGTCTCAATGCTCGCGAAAGCGCCACTGACATCATGCTGTTTTTTCCCGATTATGTCAATATCGTTGGCGTATGCGAGTAGTTGGACGGACTTTTGAAAGATAGTGCCTCTTGTGTTTGCTTGTGAGTTTTGCACTATTCTTTCAAGTACGATGTTGAAAAAATCGCATGACAGCGCATCGCCTTGTCTAAATCCTTTCTGGACATCAAAGGTCTCGGTGAGATCTTTACCGACCTTGATGGAGCAGCGTGCATTCTCCATCGTCATCCTGCACAGACGGACGAGTTTGGCAGGGATGCCAAAACTAGACATTGCTCTATATAGCTCGTCTCTATAGATGCTGTCATACTCGGCCTTAAAGTCGATGAATAGGTGGTGGGTATCGATCTGAGGCTCATGGGTCTTCTCCAAGATCTGCCGTAGTGTGAATATCTGGTCGATGGTGGGCTTTCCTGGCCTAAAGCCACACTGATATGGACCTATCAGGTTGTTGACGAACGGCTTCAGGTGTTCACACAATACGGCAGATAAAATCTTATATGCGATGTTAATTGCTAAACATTTAAGAAAAAAATACAAATATTGATTGGTCATTTTTATATTTATTTTATTCATCAAACTTTGTATCATATCTATTGTTCAAAGTGCAATAGTATGCGCCCAAGGGCTCGTCTTTGAAATGCTCTAACAATGTTCACTCTTTCCTTTGGGTCATGCAATGTTGTATACAATATCTTTCATCTGTCCGTGGTATTAAAAGTTCATAGGCGCAAGGAAAGGGACCTTGGAAGCCACATGGCACTCCCTTCCCTCCACCCATACCTATTTGAAATCACCTCTTAAAGCCCTCGGCAAATTATCCAGAACACATTGTTTTCAGAAGACATATGTAGTTTTAAAGGTACGCTGGCCTAGTTTTAAAAAAAGGTCAATATATTGTGGAATACTATTTGGCTGTATTAAAAGCATTTGCGAGAAAAAACCCATCAGAGATGGACAGATTCTTGGAACAACAATTCGTGGATTCACACGATGACAATGCGCCCCAATTGTGATCGAACTTAAGGCAAGAAACTGAATAGGTACCATCGGTCAACCACCGTATTCACCAGATCTAGCTTCGTGTGACTTCTTTTTATTCCCGAGCTACCGTTTTGACTCGTTGAAATCATAAAACTTGCCTTAAGATCATTGCACAAATTGTAATGTTTTGAAGAATTTAAAAATGATGGCATAAGTGTGTTGCATCAAAAGGATCCTACTCTTAAATAAGTATTGATTAAATAATGAATATTGAATGCTTTATCAAACTATTCCAGGCACATTTTTGTACAGAATGTACTTTAAAGATACCTTTTTATAATAATGTGCGATCAATATCTCGTTTTTTTCTCAGGCTATTATACATTAAAATATATCTACTTTTTTTTAGAAAAAGGATTGGAAAGCATCCTTTCGTATCTAGATGCCGATTCACTGAAGGTAGCAGAATTGGTTTGCAAAGAATGGTTGCGCGTTCTTTCCGAAGAAATGTTATGGAAGAAGCTGATCGAACGCAAAGTTCGAACGGACTCACTATGGCGTGGTTTGGCAGAAAGGCGGGGCTGGATTCAATATGTTTTCAAACCACGCCCAGGATCGACACACCGACCACATTCTTTTTATCGAGAAGACATATTTATTATACATTTAATTTCTTAAAGACATTGAAAGTATAGAAAACAATTGGGGAACCGGACGTCACATGCTGCCCAGGATAAATTGTCGATCAGAGAATTCAAAAGGTGTCTATTGCATACAGTATGATGATCTTTAAATTGTGTCTGGCATTATGGATAACACAATTAAAACCTGGGACAGGACGGATTTTCAGTGTGTAAAGGTAAGAACAATTTTTATTGGAATTTGGCGCTTTGTGGTTTCTTGTTCTGTTTTTTTTTTGAACCTTTATTAAAATTGAGTTATCTTTTAGACTCTTACTGGCCACACTGGATCTGTTTTATGTCTGCAATATGATGACAAAGTTATATTCAGTGGTTCAAGCGATTCCACAGTACGCGTCTGGGACGTAAATACTGGTGAAATGATCAATACGTTGATTCATCACTGCGAAGCAGTTCTTCACTTGCGTTTCAATAATGGAATGATGGTGACCTGTTCCAAAGATCGTTCCATTGCCGTCTGGTATATGTCATCGCCTAGCGAAATAACCCTGCGACGTGTGCTCGATCATCGGCAGCCTTTAACGTTGTTGACTTCGATGAGAAGTATATTGTATCAGCTAGTGGTGATCGAACTATTAAAGTTTGGTCAACTTCAAGTTGTGAGTTTGTTCGCACGCTAAATGGTCATAAACGCGGCATTGCATGCTTGCAATATCGTGATCGCTTAGTAGTTAGCGGTAGCTCAAAAAATTCCATAAGGTAAGCTTTTCTTAGCAAAACTGCAATGAATTTAGAAGAAATTACACATACGAGTAGGTACTTCATTTTTAATGTGAATCTAATTTCTCATCAGGTTATGGAACATTGAGTGCGGAGCTTGCCTACGTGTCCTCGAGGGACATGATGAATTAGTTCGTTGCATACGATTCGATTCAAGGCGGATTGTTAGTTGTGCCTACGATGGTAAAATCAAAGTGTGGGATCTTGTTGCTGCACTAGATCCACGCGCTCAATCGAATGCACTTTGCCTTAACACTTTGGTGGTAAGTTTTCAAATTTTCTTAATAAACAATTCATGAAGGAGTCGGATTAGGAGAGGGGTTTTAAGGTTTACAATGAAATAAGTCATGTGTATCAATTTTAAATTGTCTTGAACTTAGTTCATTGATCTCGTTATTGCTTTGATAAAAAGAAGGCATCACCCCTCCACCCCTATCTCTCCTACCCGATCCGTTTGTTTGTCCTACCCCTCCATTTTATGTCTGCTGTCTCTTTGAAGAAATATATTAGTGGAAAGAATTGGTGGGTTCTGGAACTCTGTCTCTCTGCTTTTATGCTTGTCGGAGGGGACAACCAATAGGTCCGCAAAAAGAAAGAGATAGGAGTCTCTGTGAGAGAGTGACGGAAAATTTCCTCAAATGTGGGATATAAGAATGAGACATGCGTATGTGTATGTGTAAGAGATTGAAGCATCGGAAGTCCAAAGAACTATGGCACACTTCACCAAATTTTGGGAGTATTGCAAACAAAAACCAAAATTGTCCCGTTGGACCTGTCTAAACGGTCTAATGATGTCACCAAAAATGCAGCCGCGAACAACCATTGAACGCATTTACAACAAAACATTCCACAATGGGAAATATATGGGAAAAAATAAAAGTAAGTTAAAGTGTGTGCTTAAAAACAAAAACTTTATATACCTGAGGAGACATTATAAATCTCACGTAAATTAAGTATTCATTTGCAGGTACAGGATTGACAGACGAATACCAAACCCCAGGTCAAGGTCCAACCAGTATGGGTATCATTTCAACAAAATTCCCGAAGAAGACTCTAGCAGTTGGAAGAAATTGAGGTGAACTACGAGCAAATCCTTGAAACGTATTTCCAGTACCCAAGTGATTAACTAGATGCCAGAGACAAAGTTGAGGCCACCCAGGAGAAGGATGACACCGTGGAGACAGATTCTTCATCCGCTCTCTGTTGGAGAACCGATATTCGGCTGCCAAAATTTAATATACAAACTTCGGCTGGGAACTATGAGACCTGGAGGTCTTTTCGGGATCTATTTGTTTTTCTGATTCATTATAATTCGACATTTTCCGAAATACAGAAAATGCACTTAGGCATACCCAGCTTAAGTGTCTTTTCAACCAGCCATCGATTAATCAAGAACGCGCAGAAGCAGTACAGCAACTTTTGGACACGTCAACCGATGTGGTTCATAGTTATCTTATCTCATCTTCAGGTAGCGGTTGAACATTGGGACGTTTTATTAATTTTTGTTCTTCTTCAAAAACTACCCGGAAAAACTCAGCATCTATGAGAAGAGAGGTTAGGAGCGAAAATAAAAAGTAAAGATTTACCTACCTTGGCCGAATTTTGCCCATTTTTAGAAACTCTGTTCTGAACTCTGGAGGCTGTCACTCATCAGAATGCACGTCCAACGTCTGAATTGCCACGTTCTTCTCCAAGAAACACTTTAACGCTCTCAGCGAAAATTCCAACTATAACTGCAAGTTTTGTGGTAAAGGACAGTACGCCATGCGCTAATGTAAGCGATTTTTAGCAGCTAGCGTGGTCGACAGAGGTCAAACTGTGAGTAGATTAGATCTGTGCAGGAATTGTTTAGCATATAGTCATACAGCCGATAGTTGTCCAAGTAATCGTAGGTGCTTCCACTGTCAGCAACCCCATCATTCGCTGCTGCATACGTCAACTCCACCGGCAGCTAATGACTATCAACAATGGTCATCGTACACCCGCAATGAACCTCTTGCACACATCAATCAAGGACATCCACATCATTCTCAAAACCATTTTACGGCAACAGTTAACGCTACAGCTGTAAGTTTTCAGCCATCTGATGCAGACAAGCGCAGTTATTAGTTCGTTTCACACAGTACCGGCCAAAAATACCCAAGTGTTGTTAGCCACATCGGTTTTGAAAGTAAAATCATCATCTGAAGCCACCATTTCACTACACGCCTTGCTGGATTCGGGCTCCGAGGTATCGATTATTACTGAGTCAGCGGTACAACTTTTGAACTTAAAACCAAGGTCAATGCTTGTCGAAGGGACCGGGTTAGGGTTGGTCAGCAGTGGCACCTGCAAAAGGGTTGTAGATATTACGCTTGCTTCTTCTTATTCCTCATTTGAGACCAGCACTAGGGCGTTTATATATAGGTCACTGACTGGGCATCTCCTGACACGAGTCTTTCCAACTAGGCAGTGGATTCACTTTTTTACACCCGCCAAAGTTGACATCCTTTTAGGAAGTGATATCTTGGCAGAAATCTTACTTCAGGTATAACCAAACTCGATAAAACCACTCTTCCCGTTGCGCAGAAAACCAGATTTGGTTGGATTTTGTTTTGGCAGAGCACCAGCTTCCCATTCACGAATCCGTAACTTTTTCCATACATGCGATGTAGAAGAACTGTTCAAACAATTCTGGGAAATCGGGGAAACACCGTTCGGGCACGTCCAAAACTCCAAAGATATCACGTGCGAAGAATATTTTGAACAAAACACGAAGCGTTTGCCATATGGTCTGTACCAAGTTGCGCCATACAAAGGAGAGGTCACAAGACGGAGCTTTGCAACGCTTTAATAGCATGGAAAAATGTTTGGCAGCAGACTCACAGCTCAGGAGCCGATATATTAACTGTGTGGAGGACTACATTAAAAAGTTTGATAGAAGTTCGAGAAAATATAACAACGAATCCGAAGCCGCTTCAACTTAGGAATGTGGATATCGAACGAAGAGATGCTTCTGAAGGGGATTCCCAGCCATGAGCGTACCCCCACTTCATGTGGAAAACGTTTGTGAGGAACAGAGTGAGTGGGATCCAGCGTTTAACAACTGCTAGTATTTGGAAAAACATACCATCGGGACTAAATCTAGCCGACTTGGTCTCCAGGGGACTTCTACCATCGTCATTAATTCAGGCAAGTCTGTGGTAGAACGGGCCTTCTTTTCTTCACACATTCTGGGATTTTTCTTTTCCAAAACAGCCATCAAATGTAAGCACTGAAGAAGAAAGGAGTTCAGTAAAGGTGCATACGAGTAACCTAGAGTTCATACTAAATACAATAAGCAAACTGAACAGCGATCATCAGATATGTTACGACTGGTAAAAATACTTGGTTACTGTAACCGTTTTCTAGCCAAAACGAGGAAATATCGCAGCTACCAGACTTCTGGGCTCTTATATCCGAAGAAACTCGACACAGCGCGTAAACAAATTTCTTGATGCGCTTAGCATGAGATGTTTTCGGAGGGGATTTGCAGGACCAGAGCGATGGCCCTGTTGAATCCATTTGTGTACGGCGATGGAATTTTAAGAGTCGGCGGAAGGCTTCAAAATTCCGACTTGCCATTTCAGCAGTAACACTAAATAATTTGGGGACCGGGACACTGTCTCACCAATCTCATCAATTTGGAGGCACATCACAAAATGCTCCATGGAGAATTACAAGTAATGATGGCATACCTACGTAACAACTACTGGATTTTTCAAATGAAACGATTAATAAAAAAACACACCAATTTATTCACAGTTTGTTACAGGTATAGGAGTGAAGTAGCTCAACAGCTAATGGGAGAACTACCAGTAGCAAGGGTTTATTTATTTATTTATTTATTTATTTACTTCATCTACCGAATACAAGATTTTTACAGACTACACTAAACCTAATATATGATATAACTTATGCTTAACTTAAATTAATAATGTACGAGTATGTACAATAATTTCAAAAAGTTTTTGTTTTACAACATTTCTGGATTCAGATAAATCGATTAAATTGCAAACGCTATTATATGATTTGCTGCATCTATTAATTGGCTCATTTTGACCATACACTTTTCTGTGTAGGAATTGCTAATAGAGACTAATCTTTCAGATACATCCGCAAGCAAATCAACATCTAAAAAGATTAAATCTAACAATTTTAAAGGTTCATTAAATATTTCATTTAGTTGGACCAAGTTTAATCCAAATAAGCTGTCAATTACATACGACTCCTTGTCGCTAGATGTGTTAAGTGGAATCCACAATTTGTCGTCATCAAAGAACTTCCATTTATGGTCAGTTAAATTAAAGTCCCCAAGGACACATATAAATTCATTATTCTTGGATAAAGAAGATAAGGACAGTATATTATCAATATGCATTTTATATAACTCGAAAGGGCTCTGTGGTGGAATATAACTTGCACAGCATATTATATCAAACATATCTGTGGAGTTACAATAACAAGAAAAACGAACAGCAACCTGATAATTTGTTGTGATCATTGATCTTAATATCACTATAATTCAGATTAGTTTTAATTGCAATAAGTACACCACCACCTAATAAATGACCAGTCAATTCAGGACTTCTATCTTTCCTAAAAACTTCATATTTCTCCATATTAACAAATTCACAATTTTTTATATCCTTATGCAACCAAGTTTCAGTAATAACTAGAACATCGAAATTACAATCACAGGTACATAAACAAATAGAACTCTTTTCGCTTTGTTCTCATACCTCGAATATTTTGGTAATAAAGGGAACAATGATTACAATAATTAATATTAGACCTTATATCGGGATTATTAGTTACATTAATTACACCATTATTGTCCGCAACAACAGCAACCGCATTCAGCGTAAGCATCTTCATCAGTAATAGCATTATCTGCAACAATAGCAACCGCATTCTCCGAGACAACAGCTTCAACAATATTGACAGCAACAACTTCATTAACAATAGCATTAGCCACCTTAGTATGCCCCGGCAGACGTGGCGTCATCAAGCACTACGTTTGATTGACTTGATTGAACTGCCTGACTCTAACTCCCGCAGGCAAGAAGTTTGCATCAAATACGATGCCAGCACATTCAGAAGGAACTCCAAGTTTAAAATTCACAGAACGAAGATTATCAACAATATCACCAGATCGAGTTAGTCTGAAGCAAGACAATCTAGATGCATCAATATTTAGTTTAGAAGCAGCAAATTCGAGGATCGCTTGATGAGAAGTTGATGGACGGAAACTAGATAGATGAAACCATTTGAGCCTCCTAACCACCACTATGTTGGTAAAATTGTCGCTATTATTACCCACGACAACTTTCCGATTCTTATTCTTAGATCTACCTGCTGTTTTCACATTAAGTTCCGGTACAGAGTTAATTTTTAACAGAGATGGATTGTTAGAATTATAATTCAATTTATCAGAACTCAAACAAATCTCGGTAGCATCAGCGACAACAGCATTGACAGCAATTATATTAACGGGAGCATCAGAAATCGAATTATTTAGCGCACAGTTGTTAATTTGAGATGTAGACGAGGTAGCAGACACACCACCAACGGCAACATCAACGGTTTTTAAGAATATGCCTTTTTCAGTGATGTAATTACGAGTATTTTCCACATTTTTAATAACAGCTGCAGTCACAGCGGCGGGGGACACACTTCCAGCACTGTTGACAACACACGCTTGGGCAGTTTATATTAGCAGACTTTACACTTGTTCTAGTAATAGCAAGAGAGGAAGTGATATTACTTCGGTTCTTAGAAAGAGATAGTCGTGAGGGTTCATTCACCTCATTATTAAAATTAATGTTCTGAGCACAATGTTTCATTTAAGAATCAATAAATTCCGATTTAGGTTCAAGAAGGGAGTTTAAAACACTATTGATTCTGGTAAAGCACACTCTAATTGGATTTTCACAAAGGGAACAAGAAATAATATGCTCAGCTTTAATCTGAGCTTCACACTTGAAGCAGAATAGTACCATTATAAGCAGAGCAGAACAAAAACACGTCTAGACTGTTACACTGAACTATCAGAACTGGTTAGATTAGACTAACAAAACCATTTTCACAAACAGGGGTAGACTATTAGGGGGCAATAAATATCCTGACATGGAGGATATTAAAAACGTCAAAGGGATATTTAGCCATTTTTATTTTTCTTAGCCACTCAGGCCATCCAGCTAGATTTTCTGTGCTCCAATAATTGTCAGCTATAGAACATGAACATTGCACATTAATTCTTTATTCACACACAATTCCACATGGAATTCGTCGCAAACGAGCAAACTCATTCATATAGCCGGTCAACGGCAAGTAAAGGGTGACTGGAAGTCACCGGCGGGAGAAAATGTTGGCTCCAACGGCGTCACCAAAAATACAGCCGCGAACAATCATTAAACGCATTTAAAACAAGGCGTTCCACGAAGGGAAATTTATTTCAAATGCCAAACAAATGCTATGACAGAAATTCTTAAATAAAACTTTTATAACGTTTTGATCGCATCAACGGATTGTTTTATTTCTTCTGCAATTGCGGAAAGGACACCGATTCCTTTGTTTCTCTATCTCAACTCGAGCTTAAAATTGCCAACTATAACAGGAGTGACTGAATGAATTTATATATGTGACCTACGGTCCGAGCTTATATCGATGGGAGAGTGTTGACCATCAAAACGTTTTAAAAAAATCCATAAGCTTCAGATCCACCTATACATCGATACAAGGGCCACTTATTACAGCATCTATAGAAACGACCTATACAGAGAAGTGCATGGAAGACGATGAAGAATTTGGCTGCTTCATCAAGGTCGATAAACAATTCACTGAGACGTTTGATGTCCAATAAGGATTTAAACAAATCGAAGCGCTGTGATGCCATTTTTTAATATTACATTCGAAAAAAAAGTGCAAAACTCACGACCAAACATAAGAGGCAAAATCTTTAAGAAGTCCATCCAATTACTCGGACTGCGACCTCAGCCAACAAAGCATGCGAAACTGGAGGCAGCAAGCCAAAGATCGAGCTAGCTGGAGTCCCTTGTTGATTGAGGCCCAGGTCCACACTGGACTGTAGCGCCACATTTTATAATCGGAGCACGCAAAAGGGATTTTGTGTAGTCTTAAAATGTTTGATAATATTGCGGGCGAAGGAAATTTATTTAGGGAGGGAGAAAGGAGACGTACGTCGGTTTCATATGTCTGAATATGGTAATGGCTAGGAAATAAAGAGTTCGACAGGGCATGCCATAAACGAGTTGTTCGGCTTAGAAAATAATCACGATATTTCAGGGTACGTCCGAAAGTGGGCTTGAGGTGTACTGATGAGCATTCATAGCGAGACGGGTACTACGGTTGAAGGTTTGGAGGGGCGGAATGCTACTGGCAATTTCTCTGGAGCAATGGTGGTGAAAATAGCGATAGAAGAAGGTGAGGCAGGAGACATTACGTCGGTGGTCGAGGGTGTCAATATACTGGGTGGTATTGGCATAACCTACAAGTTTTAACGCACGATTTTGAATCTTATCAAGTAGGTGCAAAGAAGGCTAAGCATCATCTGACCAGATGTGACCATTGTACTCCAGTTTTGGACGGATGAAAGCCTTGTATACTAGGTAAGGTGAAAAGTAACCTCCTTGGGAATGAAAAAAAAATTTTTTAAATGTGTTTTTATTTTATTTAATATAGTCACCTTTTAGCTTAATACACCTATTCCAGCGATTTTATAACTTCTTAATCCCGTCCGAAAAGTAATTTTCCGGAAGGTCTGCAAAATACTCCTCCGTGGTGTCGATGAATTTTTTTTAATGAGCCATCTTTTGAGTTTTGGGAAGAGATAATAGTCCAAGGGAGCCAATTCGGGCGAATACGGTGGATGCGACAGCAGTTGGAGCCGTAAGTCATTGATTTTAGCCGTGGTTGCAGTGCTCTTGTGAGGCCGTTTTGCAGCGATTTCGGCCTTCAATCGCTCCAATAATGCATAGTAATACTCGCTGTTGATGGTTTTTCCTTTTTCGAGGTAGTCCACGAAGAGTATGCCATGACAATCCAAGAAAACCGACGCCATAAGCTTTCCGACCCATTGAGCCTCCTTTGGGCGCTTCGGAGCACTCATGCCGGCTTCAGTCCATTGCCGGGCACTCATTCTGTTCTCTGGTGTGTGATAGTGGATCCAGGTTTAATCAACAGTTAACAATCGACGCCAAAAGTCTCCCCGATTCCACATCAGCAAGTCCAAACACTCTTTCGAAGTGCTCCCGCGTTCGTGTTTTTGGTCAGGAGTGAGCATGCGCGGCACCCAGCGGCAAGATAACTTTTTCATATGCAGAATATTGCCCAAAATATGGCGTGTGCGCTCAGTACTAATCTTTGTGGTATCTGCTAGCTCGCGCACCTTCACTTTCGGGTCAGCCAACACCATTTCATGTATTTTTTTGACATTGTCCTCTGCCGCTGCGGACTTGATCGGTAGTGGAGTTACGACCACCACGAAACTCTCGAAACCAATATTTTACGGTGTTATCTGACGGAGCATTAGCCCCATAATATTTATACAACTTTTCTTTTGTTTCCTTCGCCGTTTTGCCTCTCAAAAATAATGTTTTATAAGAGAACAAAAATCTTTTTTGTCCATACTCAACATGATGCCAAGCACGTCAACAACGATCAGCTGTCAAAACAAAACTAAAGACAATATCGCACTGAAATTTGGCATGTCTGCCTAAATATGAACGGATTTTAAGGCACCATTACCTTTTTTGCAGTAGCAGCGCATTCTGGAGGTCAAGGAGGTTACTTTTCAGCCCACCTAGTATTGAAACCAGATCAGGCGGGGTGAAAAATTTCTTACATCGCTTAAGGAAACGTAGACGTTTCGCTGCATTTTTTCAACTTCGAAAGTGTGGTCATCCCAACGTAGTGCGAAAATGGATCTGTCCCATTGCAGATTCGACGCGCTCAAGTGTAGGCGGAAACATACCTCAATCTGGAAGCATTGAGTTGGACGCAAAGTGTGCAGCAAACAGATCGGCTTTGTCTAAAGAGGTGACAGCTGGAATATCATTATAAGTGAGCGTTGGGAAGGAGGATAAGGCGGAATTTCTAATATTCTTTACGAACGACCAAAAATGTTTATTATTTTTGGGACACCGTAGTATTTTTTGCCTCGGTTTTTGGTCGTATTGAAATTTTAAGAAACACATTGCAGTCATTCCTATCTCGTTTGAACATTTTTCTGTTTTCCTCTGTTGGGTTGGTCTTGCAAAACCGAAAAAACATTTCTCTTGCCCTGACAGCCTACTTACAGCTCGAGTCGTACCACGCTTTGTCTTTTAGTTAAAAAATTATTTTTTTTTTGTCGTATACTCTTTATCCGATGAGCGATAAAGAAGCGAGAAGTGAGAAACAAGTCCAGGGTGTTGGCGGTATTACTTTCAACGTCTACTGTTCGCGTGGGCTCATTTATAAGCTGGGTCAAGTTATTTTTCGCAGCGAAGATCTCAACACACCTTTCTTCGGGTGTTTCTGAATGTCGAGGCCAACCAGAATTGTGTTTATTGAAATCGCCCGCAATTACGATTTCAGTACGAGGATAAAAGGATACAATTCCTTAAATGGAGTCAGACAGCGCATCAAACTCGTTAAAGGTTGAATTGCTGTCCAGTTTGGGGCTTCTGTAAATAAAGCAGAGGTGGTGGTAAGAGGTGTGAATGGGGAACTGCCTGTGTTTCACTTATTGCCAAAACAGCTGGCCTGTATTTACAGACGTGGACCTACATAGAAAAGTGATTACTTTTCAGCCCGCGAATATTTGGGGGTGGTCGTGGTGTAGTGGTACTAGCCATCGCTTCTCATTTGGACGGTAAAGGTACTTGGAACTTAGTCAGAAAAATCTGCGTGTGAAGGCATAACACTGACATGTAGATTTGGCTGTTGTAGAGTTTCAAGCACAAAACAACCGTTAAAATTCACAACCTGAATCATTCCGAGTGAAGAAAAACTTTCCGTCCACAAATGAGTGTTTCAAACCACTACATCACAACAACTTTCCTTTCTCCTTCTTCTATCTTTCCGCCCGCGCCCTGGCGACAGTAAAAGGGTATCATAAAATCCCTTGAGGCGCGCGTAAATTATAAAAAAAAAAGATATTAGCTATGTCCACTCCAAATTCCCGAGCCACTGGAAGAAAAAAAACCAAAAAAATAAATACATTTTGTGCCAACGAAAGTCAAATGAATTCAAATTATTTCCGTTGAATACATAGACTTCAATGCTGACTTCAACTTACATACAGTGAATTCACTATTTGTTCCCGAAAGAATGGAATCATTTGGCTTAATTCAAAGATTGTTAAAAATTGAATGCATTAGTGACTGAGTTCTAAAGAATGGTGACTTTAAGTTTTATTAAATCGCAGTCATTTATACCAAAAAGCTTAAAACCATTCTGGATAAATTTAATAGAATAACGATCTCTAAAGGTTTCATTCTTTTACAACTCTGGTCTTATGCCCATACAACAATAACCGCAATTAATTATCGCCGATGATCCATATAGGTCATTGATTTGTGTGCATCACAAGAACAACACAGGACTCTACTATTGATCAGGATCAATTTCCATTATCCAAAAATTAGTTCGTGCTATTTCCCACTAAGTTACATTTTCATTTGCAGAAGTTGGTGAAACTTTCGACGTTTGTTAAGCGCGAAGAGAGCGAATCAAGTGAAAGAAAATTGTCAAAAAGAGTCGCGTACTCAAAAGTCACCGTGTAATAGCACGCGCCTCACAGAATAGAAAATTAAAAGAGAACTGTCAAAAAGAGTCGTGGCTCAAAAGTCCCCGTGTAATACCGGACGTATATTAATTTGCTCCTTAAAGAAGACGAGAGTGTTGTTGCAAGAGCATTGTTGAAAAGTTGTATAGTTAAATTAATATAATATTTGTAAACGTCTGCGGCTTGGACTTCTAAACGAACAGAGATACGCAAAATCAAAACAAACTAACCCAAGGCCGAATGTGTTATTTGAAACTTCAGAAAAAGCGCCTTTTTTTATTATTTGATTTTTGTGGATTGAAAGATTGGTAGCTCAAGCCGCCGAACGTGTTGCCAAAAAAAGTAAGTTCGTCTATTTAAATGAATGGTACTAAAATAATATTATTTCGGATAATAAATCCTTCTCTTTTATAAACCTTTACGATACTGCGTTTCACTGCTGAGGGTTAAATTTCCAATGGCAGCACGGGGTCCAATCTCGCATCCAGCAACAAATTTTTATTCTTCTTTTTGCGGAATAATTTTGTATTTGCAAAAGGGGTTTTCGTCTGAGAATAATTGCACAATCTTTCAATCGTCTTCGTTAGAGTGTGGAATTTTCCTGCAAGAGATCTGCCGCCTGTTTACTGTTCATGTTTCCCCTACTTCGAAAGATTCGCCGTTAGTTTGCCCACAACCGTTGCTTGCGAAAAATCTTGTCTGCAAGCGATTTTCATCTACAGTTGCAGCCATTGACAGTTACCGCGCCGAATTTTCACAAACGAATGTTTGATCAGCCTTACTGGAACTTCAACTGATTACTAATTCTCGCGGGATTTATTCTCATCAATAAGCATATGCAAGCCATGCCCGCTACGATTTCCACTGCTACACCTACGTCCAGTTCCACCGTTTCTTCAACAAGCCACCAACTGCCAGTATATTCATCAGCGGGTTTGTGTCAAAGTGCCAACATACTTACCACATCCACAGTTCCTGAAATGTCCACCGGTGTCTTCGAAGCCCAGTACACCCATCACTCATGGCTTCCACCGACGTCCATGTCACAGCAGCTGTCAGTGCCAGCAACTATGAACGTTAGTGCATCTCCTACCTACTCGTTGTTTACTCTGGTACAGGCAAAGCAGATGATAGCCACGACTACGGCAGAGACAAACCTAAGATCCTCGCACACCCTAAAAGTGTCAACGTTTTTTCCATCCCTGAATACCATTCCACCCTATATTCATTAAATGAATTTTCCTACACTGACATTTTATGCATCGCCGTCATATACAAAAAGCCAGGAAACATCGCACGGTGGAAGAAAGCTGAACGATCTACCGAAATTCCTACTGAAAGGCCCGGGGAATGGCTTTCCTGGGGGAAGGTTCGCCTATATCGCTAATGAATTCAGAACTAGCCGAAGAGCTTAAGTTAGATGGCGAATCGAGATCTCTTAATTTACAATGGCTTGGGAGGGAGACATTTACGAAACAGTCGCAAGTTGTGGACCTTCAGATAAGTGCGGACAAGGATCATACAGAAAAGTTTAAGATGAATGGGGTACAAACCATCAGTGAGTTAGGCTTGCCGACTCAGACACTGACCTTCATTCGCCTAATAAACCAACGCAAAGGCACAGTTGTTGATCGGTCTTGAAAATTTGTCGATTTGGAGCGCCATTGCGCACAATCGAACCCGCAGATGTGGAGACAGTCATCACAGAAACCAAACTCGGCTGGGTCATCTACGGCAAAACTTCATAGGAAATATTCAAGAGCAGTAATTATGGGATGGCGACGATTAGTATCAGGCCTCGTAGAAGTAGCATCTTCCGACAGGTGCTGGTTCTTTAAATAACGAGAATGAACCTCTGCAGCCGAACATCTTGCAGCTCCGCTAATCAGCCCTACTTCACGAGCCCTGTATGGGCCAAAGGCAGTGCTCACATCCCGGAACGGATAACTGGCTTCGGTGTACCCGACCCCTCGTCCTAGGGCGGATATGGACGGATGTACTGTTGAGAATCCACGCAAACGATTGGAGGACAATGAGCTTCGGATGTGCACGTGGAATGTTAAATCCCTTAATAGACCATGTGCAGCCGAATAACTAGCGGAGGCCCTAGACTCCTATTCAAGAAGTGCGACGGGATGGGCCGGACAAAAAGAGTATGAAAAACTGCGACATCTACTACGGCTATTGCTATCGACGCCAAAAGCAGCGCTTATTTGGATGCGGATTTGTAGTCGGAGGCAGACAAAGACAAAAAGTCCTGAGCTTCCGGCATGTGAGCGAGCGCCTTGCAGCAATCCGCAGCAAGGCTAACTTCGCCAACTTTAGACTTATATGAGCGCATGCCCCCACAGAGGAGAAAGATGACGACACCAAGGATGCCTTCTATGAGCTCCTTATAGAGACCTACGAGCAATACCCTAACTATGACATTAAAATTGTCCTCGGTGACTTTAATGCGAAGCTAGGAAGAGAGGGTATTTTTGGTGGAACAATCGGAAAATATAGCCTGCACAACACCACCTCCGATAACGGATTCAGGCTAATCGACTTTGCGGCGGGGCGAAACATTGTCGTGGCTAGCGAGCGGCTCCCGCATCTCGACATACACAAGGGGACTTGGAGAACTCCTGATCAATCAACAGCCAACCAGATTTATCACATTGCGATCGACACTAGACACTCCACCAGTATTATGGATGTCCGTTCGTTCCGAGGAGCCAACATCGACTCGAATCATTACCTTGCTGTAGCCAAGACAAACTAATGCTACAATCGCAACAAATCGCCAAGTGTGTCGATCGAGTGTCTCTTAATCTCTTAAGTGGTCCAATACCGGCAGCATCAAGCATCGAAGACCATTGGAAACACTGCCAAAACGCCATAAGAGATGCCGCTTCTGATGTGCTGGGTTTCACTCGTCCACCACAACGAAACCCCTGGTTCGATGATGAATTCCGGCAAGCACATGCAGCTAAACAAGATGCATATAATGCGGCGGTACTTAGAAGGACCAGAGCTGCTCATGAGCTCTATGAGCGGAAGATCCAGGAATCTCCACCATCGACCAAATATTCACACTACGGCAGATCTTGGAGAAGACCCATGAGCTTCAGATCGATACACACCACCTATTCATCGATTTAAAGGCCACGTATGACAATATCTATAGATACGAGCTATACAGAGCAATATCTAGTTTCGGGATCCCTGCCAAACTCGTCCGTCTATACAGGATGACTATGGAGAATGCACGCTACTCCATCAATGTAGAAAAAGATCTCACCAAGACCTTTGATGTCCAGAAAGGATTTAGACAAGGCAATGCGCTGTCATGCGATTTTTTCAATACCGTACTTGAAAGAATAGTGCAAAACTCGCGAGCAAACACAAGAGGCAGTATCTTTCAAAAGTTCGTCCAACTACTCGCATACGCCGACGATATTGACATAATCGGGAGATAGCAGCGTGATGTCAGTGGCGCTTTCGTGAGTATTGAGACGGAAGCGGCGAAAATGGGTTTAGCGGTCAATGGGGGCAAGACCAAGTATATGCTGTCAAGCAAAAAGGACAACCAACACCGACGTCTCGGGCAGAACGTCACCCTCGACAGATATAACTTTGAGGTAGTTAAGGACTTTGTCTACCTAGGCTCCGCTATAAATACAGACAACGTCACCAGCGCTGAGATCAAGCGAAGAATAACTCTTGCCAACCGCTGCTTCTTTGGGCTAAGAAGGCAATTGAGCAGCAAAGCCCTCTCTCGGACAACAAAAGTCACCCTTCATAGACCTTAAAAATCCCAGTCCTGCTCTATGGCGCAGAGGCATGGACAGTATCAAAACTGGATGAGGGTGTTCTTGGTTGCTTCGAGAGAAAAATTCTTCGAGCGATCTTCGGTCCCGTCTGCATTGACGGTGAGTGGAGGAGGAGATACAACGACGAATTGTATGGACTGAACAGCGACATGGACCTAGCCAGAAGAGTGAAGATCCAAAGTTTGATATGGCTGGGTCACGTAGAGCGTATCGACACCAATGCTCCGGTCCGAAAAGTCTTCGAATCCGCTCCCGAGGGACAGCGCAGTAGAGGAAGGTTAAGATTCAGGTGGCACACGCAAGTGGAAGAGGACCTCAGCCAACTTATCGTGCAAAACTGGAGGCAGCTAGCCAGGGATCGAGCTGGCTGGAGAAGCTTTTTGACTGAGGCCCAGGTCCACCCCGCACTGTAGCGCCACTTAAAGTAAGTAAGTAAGTTATTATGCCGCAGTACTACATGTCAACTAGATGCATCTAGAAGATGATCTCTGTCTAGATGGTGGAGGAGTACTTGGACTTCAGCTTGGAAACAATTGGTTTCTGCCGTCGACAAAGGAGCACTACAAATTTTCTCTGACACGACTAAGCAAGTGAGCGCGCACTACCAGACGGGTCTATTGTGGAGTGAAGATTCGGTCGAAATGGCCAACTCGTTTCCTCGGCAGAGCTAGAAACATTACCATTATACAATGGTACGCACCCACTGAAGATGCAGAAATAACCAAAAAAGACGAATTTTATGAACAACTAACATCTACGCTCAATAATACTCGTACACGAAGAAGAGACATTGTCTTACTAATGGAAGATTTCAACGCGAAAGCAGGAAACACCAACCAAGAAAACATCGTGGGAAAACATGGTTGTGGAGTCCAAAACAACAATGGAGAGAGATTAGTCGAATTATGTCAAACATTTCAACAAGAAATCGGCGACACCATCTTTCCCCACAAAGATATACACAAGTAAACCTGGACGTCACCAGGAGGCCGCACATGCAATTAGATCGACCACATATGCGTAAGCAAAAGATGGCGTAGGTCGTTAACTGATGTCAGAAACAGACGAGGCACAGATATCGGCAGCGAGCACGAACTCATCACTGGTGACTTTAAGATCAAGTTGAAAGCACAAAGAACAACCAGACGTAGAAGAAGAAGACGTGTAAACCTCCAATAACTCCAAAGTGTACCTACAAGAAACGAACTAGTGAACAACCTTCTAGAGAAAACACCAACATTAGTTTAAAATCATACATTAGACATTGTAGCAGTATTCAATCAAGTCGGAGAAGGAACACTTGGTTTAGCACAGCTGGAACGAAAAATATGGATATCTGATGAAACATGGAACCTTATATCTTAAAGAAAGGAACTAAAGCCGCAGCTAATCAACAACGCAGCTACTACTAGTCAACACAACATCGCTGCCAAACAAGTAAAGAAAGCCGCTTAAATAGACAAAAAACAGTTCCTGGAAAAATTAGCCATGGCGGCATAAACAGCTACGGTACAAAACAACTTAACAGAGTTACGCTAGATTATAAGAAGTCTCGAAAATCGCAAGTGTAACAGGAACCAACCAGTCAAAGACTCCAACGGGGTACTACTAGTGAACATACATACTCGTATATGCCCAAACTCAAAGATAGAGGAAACATTTCGAAAGAAATTAGTAATACCGTAGATGACGATAACGAATTAAGGTATGAAGATCAAACAAACAGCCACACAGACAATAACTCAAGAATATCGTGTGAAGAACCTGGTGTCAATGAGATAAAGGAGGCTATAATGAAAATGAAGTCTAACAAAGCAGCGGGCGAGGATGGTATCACAGCCGAATTACTACGCGCTGACAGCAGAACATCAGCAGAATTTCTATACTCTCACATCAGAAAGACATGGGAAGAAAAAAGACTACCCTCATCTTGCAAGGAAGGCATAATCGTGAAGTTACCAAAGAAGGACGACCTGAAGGATGCAGCAACTGGAGAGGAATAACTCTACTTAACTTCATATTCAAGATACGCAACAATCATTAAAGGGAGACTTCAAAACAAAATCGAGGGAAAACAAAGAGATGAACAGGCTGGCCTCCGCCCACATAGAAGCAACGTAGACTAAGCCAACACTTTGCGCATAATAGTTGAGCAGTCTATAGAATGGCGTATACCTCTATAACTGCTGCTCATCGATTTCCAGAAGGCCTTTGACACCATCAAAAAAATTGCAATATGGAGAGCACTAAGTTAGAAAGGACTACCCCAAAAAATAATTAACATCATCAGATCAATGTACGAAGATTCGGATCTCGCGTTACTACATAATGGAATCATCAGTGACTCTTTCACTACAAATACAGGAGTAAAGCAAGGATGCCCACTCTCACCTCAACTGTTCACAATTGTACTAGATAAAATTATGAGAGAAGTCTGCACGCAGAGACGTGGAATAACTTGGAGTCTCATACGACAACTCAAGGACTATGCGGACGATGTTTGTCTTATATCACATAAGCTCAGTGACATCCAAGCTAAATTAGAACACCTCACAAGATTAGAACGATGCGCCGGATTGGAGTTAAATGTCCAGAAGTCTAAGCCATAATGATCAACACATGCAACAGAGGAGACATTAGTATCGAAGGAAACCGCGTAGAATATGTAGATAGCTTCTGCTATCTAGGTAGTATAATAACAACAGACTGCGGCGCAGAAGCAGACGTTGATAACAGACTTCGAAAAGCAAGAGCAGCATTCGGCCAATTACGACCAATATGGAAGAGTTCCCAGATTTCCAGGAACACAAAACTTAGAATATTCAACTCATGTGTCAAGTCAGTACTGATATATGGTAGCGAAACCTGGTTGATTTGAAACAACATCATACAAAAACTTCAGGTATTCATTAACAAATGTCTCCGTACCATATGTCGAATATTCTCGCCAAACATAATCAGGAACGTGGATCCGTTGGAAATGACAAGTGAGGAACTTGTCAATGAATCGGGCATCATGAAAATGCCGACAGCATTACTAGAATGGCGTTAGAGTGGAAACCTCAAGGCAAAAGATCCAGAGGTCGTCCCAAGAAAACTTATAACACATCGATATCCTGGAACTAGGAAAACTCAACCCCACTTGGAACAGTTTAAGGATAATTACAACCAACCGGGTGAGATAGAGATGCCAAGTGGGAGCCCTATGCTCCCAAGTGGAGCGGTAAAAGGAAAAAAAAATGAAATGGCCAAGAGACGGCTTTTAAGCCTCGAAAGCAAGCTACGTAGGGAACCTGCCTTTGCCTCGTCATGTAAGGACATCATAAAGAAGCACGTTTCGCTTAAAGACTTTCTATTAAAAGGTCCGGATGATGTGAAGCTGCTTTCAGCCATTCTCTTTAACTTTCAAATGCGGGCTGTAGCAGTGACCGGCAACATTAATAAAATGTTCCACCAAGCGGTAATACAATCGGAGGATCAACACTCTCAAGGATTCCTTTGGAGAAACGAGGAGAGCATACCTATCAGCATTTACGTCATGCAATCTATGACGATCGGTGCTCAGCGAACTTCGTTGAAAAACTTAACGCCATGAGATTTGTGAGCGATTTTTCAAGGGCGGTAAAGGTAGTAGATCACCACTACGTGTACGACTACGTGGATAGTTTTCATAGTGTAGCCGAAGCAGTCAACGTCACCCAAGCTTTTATTAAAATTCATAAGGGGGACTTTTATTTATTTATTTGTTTATTTAATTATTTCGGAAAATATACAAGTAAAACTTCGTCTTTTATAGTACATATGTAACTTAAGGGTTAGGTAATACAATTTAAAGCAAATACAATAAAAAAAAATTTAACTACAAAAAGAAAAAAGGAAAAAAAAAAGAAGGTGTAAAGATAGATTATGGTATATAGCAGTAAGGAAGAAGGAATATAGTTATTGCAATTATTATAAATATTCTAACGCGGCAGTTTTAAATGTTTTTGCTCCCATTATTTGTTTTGTTGTAATTGGAACTACAAATTGCTTTGAACTTTGCAGTTTTGCGTCGAATCCCAAGGAGGTGTTGCGAGATATTTCTCATCTGAAGGCCGATGGGCAGCAGAAGAAGATGGTCGAAATGAATATGGATGCCGTGATGGAAAATGTTCTCTGCATGTGTTGGGAACCAATCGAAGATGTCTTCACATTCAAATTGAAGTTTCCCCGAGTCAGCCAGGGTGTTATGTCGGACTTCAGGTGCCAATTAAAACAGAGTTCCTGCGCATCGTCTGAAATATCAAGTTGTTGTTGCACTTAGTTTGGAAGCATGGTTTTGGCTAGGTCGAGGCCATCCCTAAAGATTTTTATAAACGTAGTAGTAGTACTGGGTCCAAGTGCTCATATTGCCGCATTCGAGCTGCTCAGCCATCGCAACCTATGGTGGGACAATTACACAAGGAGCGTCTCACTTCGTTTCTACGACCATTTACATACACAGGCCTTGATGACTTTGGGCCAGTCTATGTCACTGTCGATCGTCGGAAGGAAAATCGATGTGTCGCACTATTTACTTGTATGACCATTATCGTTTGAGTTCGAAAATTAAATTGAAGGGGAAACTCTACACCACGGTTGTTAGACCAGCTCTTATGTACGGTTCTCAGTGCTGGACAATTTACGAAGGGTTTAAAAACAAAATGACGGCAGCGGAAATGAAAATGTTAAGGATGTCTAGTGGAGTCAGTAAACTCGATTGCATTAGGTCCACACGTATAAGAGGAAGTAACCGAACAGCTTGAGGCGAATAGAATAAGCTGGTATTGCCACGTTCTAAGAACATCTGTGGAAAATACGGTTAAAAAAGCACATCAACTACGGTCACTCCAACTGTAAGAAAACGAGGTCGGAAAAAGAATTCCTGGATTTCTCAGATGGCAAATGCCCAAGAACGCCTGGGGCTAACCAATGAAGGAATCCAGGACCGAGCAGTATGTAGACGCGTACTGCTGTCTGCGACATTAGCCAACCCCATAAGTGGAGCAGCAGCGATGCAGTGAAAATGGGAAACTCGTTACGCATAAGTTCATATAACGAGGATAGGCTTAATAAAAGGATAAGAAGAAGAAGAAGAAGAAGAAGACCATTGAAATTGCGTCTGATTTGTCGACGGATGCCTGCATTTTATTCAGCAGTTTATTGAAAGCAGAGAACATCGTTAACAGCCGTCCACTCACGCACTTGCCAGTCTTGCCCGAAATGAAGAGCCCCTAACTCCGAATCACTTTTTATTGGGTGCTTCAAACTCGACGCAATTTCCAAGTGAAGTCGACATCAGAGCGCTCTGTCTTCGAAGACAATGGCGGGTGTCTTTACAGATCGAGAACCATTTCTGGAGATGAAGGATCCGGGAGTATCTGCATTGCATTTTATTTTTATTTTATAAAAGAGAATAGATACAAATAAAATTAAATATGTTTGTATTTAAAAAAAAAAAAAACAAATATCCGGTTGCATGGCAACTTTGCGCTAAAAAGAAAAACATAAACTCAGATGTGCAGTTGAAATGGACAAGCAAATAAGTGTCAAACTATTACAACAACACAGAACTTAAACTTGCCATTGATCTGGACTGTTTTATTTTAGTTGTGTGATCTATATAGATCATAAGTGATAATAAAACACGGCTAATATGAATCATTGCATTATCAAAATTGCCATATCGGTTGTTACATACACTCAGTCATTGCCTTTGCCTTATAACAGTACACAGCAAACACAGTGACCTAGTGCAAGCAACAGCACTAAGACCAGGGGCAGGAGATGGAGGATACTCGCACTGGTGCCATGGCATAAGATCAAGCGACCAAGCTTTGTGAAAGTGATGTAAGGCCAAATGGTAGAATGTGGTCTTATATCATTTTCCAAAAGCGACATAAGGGCGAATTGTGAGAGCGATATAAAGCCAAATGGTACTCAAATCGCACTTTACATATTTCGGTGAGAAAAAGAACTGTTAAAGTTGTTGTTTATTAATTTTTACCATTAGAATATGATGAATATTTTCTCAGCGGCATTTGGTAAACCCACGCACTTCTCATTGGTAGTACATCGGTGAAAGTGTTGTAATGGAAGATATGTGCGATAAAATTTACAGTTTCGAGTTTTGCGAGGGATTAAAACATTATCATTAAAACATGCAGTGCCAGTGCAGTTATCAACTTTGAGAGTTCCAAAAGCAAGTGCCATTCATAATCATAAAACAAGTAATAAACTCTTGTAAAAAATGAAACTGATGTGCCCAAACGCCTCACTAAAAAGAAGTGGCATTCGGAAAGTTTTTGACCAAGTTTCTGTAGAGAGCCATGCAAGTGCTAAACAGGTAAATATTTGTTAAATATTTGTCGCCTTCGTTGTCTTCAATGTACATTGTTGATTGGAAGATTCCGTTTACTTTTCCAATCATAATTCGTCTTATATTTTTGATTTTCATTGTACAAATTCGGGAGCCGTATCCGCAGGTACAATTCGGCAAAGTACGAAGGCACCTTATGCGCATTCGAAACCAGGTATTACCAAAAGCACCCGTTAATGTTAAAGATGTGTCAGATGTATTTAGAAATGCTAATACTTTTTCCAAATTTGGCACGTCTCGATATCAAAATAGCGAACCGTTTTATAGGACCACAGTGATTGAAGATAACTTTAGTTACTTCATATTCATGTCCCCCGCTATTTGCAACCGCAATCCAAAATCGACCACACACATCGCAACGAAACTATCTTTTGGATGGCATTGTCAGTGTGGTTCCTTTTTGCCGTTATGAACAATTATTAATTGTACACTTTTCCCATGATGACCATGATGAAGTAAAAGAAACTAACTAAGTAGGTGTCGTGCGAGTCTCTATGTTTTCTATGAAACTTCCAGGCTCAATAGCAAAAAGAATTACCATAATTTTCTAAAAGGGAAAGTCAAAATATTTTAGAAAATAATTCCTTTCGAAAAGTGACATAAGGCCATATAAATTTGAGACATAAGACCATATGGTATTTTTTTAAGAATACAATTTAAACAGGTAAGGGCTAAAATCCGGCGTTGACAAAGTGAAATAACGCCGCTCATTGCTTTTGAACTAAGCCGAATTCGGAAACAGCTATAGGCGCCTGCCTAACAGTTGTTGACATAGCTGTACGTGGTGAGAATTTTCACGACGTACTCTCGAGATTTCTATCTTTGATTGATAGTTGATTAGTTGATACGACTTCACTTAGAATTTAGACTATCGAATATATTCTTTACAAAGGAGGACTTAGTTTAGCGAGTGGAGCGAAAAAAGAGTGCGGAATAAGAAAAATGAAAGGCGATCTATTCAACAACGAGCTCTTTACTCAACTAACTTTATTACAAAAAAATGACATGATCAGTAATCGGTCTACTTTACAAAATTTAAACATATAAAAAAATATGGCTGTCGCCGCGATCAGCGGTAAATTCAAGCCTTCTATGTTTTCTACAAAATGTTATAATTATAAATATTCCAGAATGTATCCTTTCAACAAAAACTACTGCATACAATTGTGCGTTCATATAAATTCAATTTCAAAAATGTATTTTTCTTGGTGGCCTTGGCGGTTTTAACATCTGCCACTCTAACTTGACCGTCAGAGCCTTTGATGACTGCTGCTACTTTTCCCATTACCCATCTTTGGGGTGGGATGTTGTCTTCGTGGATGAGGACCTGTAAGTTTGGTAGACCTCTACCTCTACGACCAATCCGTTTCAACGCTGCGACGAATGTCTCGGCTGACACATCAGACACTGCTTTAAAGTGAACAGCCTTTGACGAAAAAACATAGAAAAACTGCGACATAACTTTTATAAGGTACCTTGCCTCTTTGTCTTAAGATACGTTGAAATAGGGCCGCAAAAGTCTACGCTACAACATAGAAACGGACGAGAGGGAGTGACTCTGTTTTGAAGCAGGTCACCCATGATTTGCTCCAAAAGCTTGGGTCGATATCTAACGCAGTGAATGCATTGCCCCACAATCTGCCTCGCCAAATCTCGGGTGTTGATTATCCAAACCCGTTGTCTAATCAGGGCCACCAAAGCCTTAGGACCAGCATGGTAATTAGAGAGATGTATATGACGAACTAATATTTTTGCAAAAATATGGTTTTTTTGTAAAAACAAGGGATATTTGCACGCCTCAGGAATCTCAGCATGCTTCAGCCGTCCTCCTACTTTTAACAATGATAGAGCACTTATTTCTTGCAGGAAAGGATTCAACCAATTGATTGATCCCTTTAGGGGTCGATTGGTTTTAATTGCATCAATTTCCTCAGCGAACGAATCCTTTTGTATAGCATACATGATATGCAACAGTGCATGGTCTAATTCCACGGGAATTAAAAATGATTCGGGGTCCTCTGGCAGATCTTTCATGTTGGAAGCTTCTTCATTTTTCGAGACCACTTCTCCTCAAATCGAGGACAAAATCGTATTACGTACGCTGTTATTCTAAGTATTTTAGAATAGTAACTAAAACGCTCGACTATTTTGTGTAAAAATTGGGTTTTGTTCTTTTGCAGATGCGAACTGTTTTCCGTTTTTCCAATAAAGGTTTCTCTGATGAAAGTGGAATCTCTATCTTTGAGGGCCAATTTTCTTCACTCTCCATTAAAAATGGAACATGGCGCCATAAGTCTCCCCGTGTTTTCGTCTGAATTTCAGCAATTCGATTACCGACAAAAGTGGTCAACTTCGAAGAATGAATAGCAATCCAATGCGTGCAATCCATATGCATGAATAGATGCATCAGCAAACTCATGTATCTGATAACTGCGCCGGTTTCCCATCAAGACAAATCTAGGAACCGATACATTTTGTACAGAGTGCAAATCGGTTATGAACCGTTTCCATTCGGCTTCGATGCTTTGTGGCAGTGATGCGTCCCATTCAATCCTTTCGATCCCTAGTTGTTGAAGGCTTATTTTGCCCCTAATGATGATCGGGCTGAGAAGGCCTAATGGGTCGAAGAGTGACGACGGAATTGATAAAACGGATTTTTTTGTCTGCTTAGAAAATGTCTTGGTAGGTACGTAGGAAAAGATAAAATGGTCACTAACGGAGTTCCACGAAATTCCCAAAGTGCTAGTTAAACTTGACTCACTCAACTTAATCTTTGTAACAGGTACAGCTTTATCGATGTTAGGGTAGTTGCTGTTCCATTTGGATAGCTCTAAGCCTGCTGACTTCAAAATCGATGTGACTTCCTCAAGTTTTTGAACTAAGTTGTCCAGATTGTCGTCTCCTGTGATGAAATCATCGACGTAAAAATCTTCATCCAATGCACAGGATCCTAACGGCGATGATGACCGATGTTTATCTGCCAAATATTTAAGACAACGGATGACTAAGAACGGAGATGACGTAGTTCCATATGCTATAGTATTCAGTTCGTATGTTTGTATTGGTTCTGTTTCACTCGTCCTCCACAAAATGTATTGAAATTTGCAATGAGCAGGATGAACCAGGAACTGTCTAAACATTTTAACGATATCAGCTGTCAGTACAAACCTATGCAAACGAAACCGAAGGAGAATAGTAAATAGTTCAGGCTGGATTATTGGGCCTACCATAAGAATATCGTTTAACGAAATTTGTGAGGAGGTATAGCAAGACGCATTAAACACCACCCTAAGTTTCGTGGATAAACTTCCTGGCTTAAGAACACAGTGATGGGGCAAGTAGTAGCGTGGTCCGTTTAACTTTGGATCCTTGACAAGCGACGTATGTCCTAATTTCTTGTATTCCTCTAGAAACGATGCGTACTGTTGCTTGATAGACTCGTTTTTTGCCAACCTACACTCAAGTGCTAAAAACTGACGAAACGCTATATTGTACGAAGCTCCTAAACAACTCGGCTCCCGTTTAAATGGCAGCTTCACATTCCCTTTGCTCTTCTGTCTCCTGGAGTTCTTCCAACTTCCAAAACCTCTCTACAAATCGATTCAATGAGTCTTCACCCGTAGTCAGAAGACATAGTTTCCTATCATTATCTGACTGCGCCTTACATCTACCTGAAACGATCCAGCCCAGCGAAGTGGTTTGCATGGAAGGAAGTCCTCCACTTAGTTTGATCTGACCCACTTTGAGCAAATCAACAAATTTATCGGCACCTAACAACAAATCGATTCGGGATGAATGAAAGAAATGATCGTAGGCTAACTCCAGAATTGTAGGCAACTTCCAATGTACCACACTAATATTTGATTGTGGGTGATATCCAGTGATGGATGTGGTGATTAAGAATTCTAGTAACACTTTAAAGTTACGATATCTGGAACTAATCGTGGTTTGGGTTTCAAAGTTGATTTTTGTTTCAGCGACCTCTACTCCTACTATATCTACACTCCTCCGTGACCTTCGCAAGTGAAGCGATCTGGCAAATCTTTCGGTGATAAGGTTGACCTGTGAACCTGAATCCAGCAGTGCCCTCCCCATCTGAAAACTTCCAGTAGAATCCATGACGAGAATCACTGCTGTCGCTAAGATGACTTGTGCTCCGGCTAAGGTCCCTTTATGTAAAGCAGTGTGAACAGCCGCTGAAGTTGATTGTTCTCCACTTGTAGAAACATTCTCTTCTTCTCTTCTCTAGTGCTTTGGATAATTTTCATCCGAAACTTGGAAGGCCTTAACCGTGGTGAGAGCCTGGTCACTCAAACAAGATAGCAAATGGTTGAACTTTTGAGTTTTAGTCAAATTTGTCTCATCATCCACCAGCTTTTTGAAGGAATTCATAAAGTTCTTGTAATTGGAGTATTTCCCATTGAACTTCGAAAGCTTGAGATTTGGTAAGTTGTTATATTGTGGCGGTGGTACTACAAAACTTGTTTCCATACCAATACTCCTTGTAGTTCCTACTGGATTTTTGTTTTCGCTGCAATATATAAATCTTCTAACTCTCCACGACTGGTGTCATCCGCTCGATTTGAGTCTGGTAAGCAGGAACCTGCTTAAAATACGACTCGAGTATACCCAACCGACACTCCAATTCTGTTGCTGATAAAGTTTCTGCCTTTGTCTCTACCAGGTTTTTAATGCGAGTAATACTGCCCTTTGTGGATGAACGCATCTGCTTCAGTTCCTCAATTGTAGCTTTGGTAGTAGACGCAGTTGCCATATTGATGGCTTACAAGAAATTACTCACAACTTAAGCTGAAAGCGAAAAACTAATCTAAATGTTGTATGTCTTAGAGATTTGCTCAAAATTGGAGGAAAACACGAATTTGTCAAAGGGATCTAGCTAAACGTATCAGTTGTATTTGAAAGTAATAAAACTGTTCAGCTCAATATGTTCAATTGTAATCGTTGAATCAAAATTCGAATCTATGCATGTTATATGTTGCGAAGAAAATGTGTCACGACATTAATATGTATCCAACAGCGAAACGATGTAATCCACTCAATATAAATCGCAAAGACGAAACGCGCTATAAAGCCTTTTGCATATGTTGCGAAGCGAATTGACAAAGTACACGACCCTATGTCCATCCAACAGCGAAAATGTGAATCCACTCCTACTCTACTCAGTAGACAAACTCTAGCGATGAAGATTATCAGCGAAAGGTAGCGAAAGCTTTCCTTCAATGCAAGATCAATGGAGCATCCACTCCGGCGACGACAAGAAAACAAGGTACCAAAAATCTCTGTGAGTGTAGGCGAAATGAAGATCTCTTCAATGAAGGTATGCAGCATAAAGGATTCCCCTGTAAAGCTTTTCAGGTGTGTGATCGAACTAGCGACGACTAAGACAAGTGAAAGAGACTTGAGTTGATTTAATTAATGTTTTTGGCAATGATTATGATCGTACAGACGTGTGGTACATAAGCGATCTAATGGAAAATTTTATTTTAAGTGCGGTCGCATCGAATGTGCTGACTCACTCATTAACTCATCACTAACTCATTTAACAGCAGTCAAAAAAAAAAATTATGTTATATTTTATACAAGTATATAATAGGTATAGATGATTATGTTGCTTGCATGCATATCGCTATTCCATCGAAAGTGCGTTTTCACAAGATTGAATTAAATTTTCTTAACGTTTTTTGATTATATTGAGGTTTGGTCTATGACTTTTGTAAACGCATGTTCGATTGAAAACCGATTTATTAGGTACTTGAGTGGGAGATGATACTTATCTACCCGCATGTGGTTCCTTTCGATTAGAATAGAATTTAGACTATCGAATATAGTCTACAAATGAGGACTTAGTTTAGCGAGTGGAGCAAAAAAGCGAGCGAAATGTGTAAAATAAAAGGCGATCTGCTCAACAAAGAGTTCTTCAGTCAACTAACTTTATTACAAAAAAAATGACATGATCAGTAATCGGTCTTCTTTACATAATTTAAACATTAATATTAAAAAAAATATGCCTTAGCGGAGCGACGAAGTCGCGTGAGCGGCTAAACCCGGCGGAGAAAAGGGTGAAACCTTTGTAGCGAGCGAAGCGAGTCACCCAGCCCAGAAACTTGGTTCAATTCAAGTTTGAGGTAAGTTTCTTTATGGCCTTATTATGAAAAGGCCATACGAAACAGCCTGCAAAAAGTTTTCCCCATGGCAAGATGTACCACATGTTGGTTTCATTATTGCCAAGTTAACCAAGTAGGTTGTTAGGTTTCTCAACGGAAACAAGAAAGCAAGTTTTGGTACTTCCGCTCTTGAGGCCTGATAACCTGTACGCAGTGTTTCAAATTCTTGATACAGAACGAATAAAACACATTTCCGAAAAAATGGCGAAAGTGTGCACGGAGTTTCTGAAGTACTTCAGAAACCAATGGATGGAGAATGTAATAATTCACCTATTGGTTCTATATGAAATAGAGAAAGGAATTAATACATATAAATTTATAGAAAACTCCTTTAGTTTTCTAATTATTTGATGCCCACATGAAGACAACAAGTGCTCCTGAAGGTTATAACAGCCGCTGTTACCGCGATTTAAAAAAAATAGTGTATAAATAAATAAACATACAATTTGGTGATTTCAAATTACTGTATTTAAATTCAGTTATTGAACAAAGGGTTAAAATTTTCGTATGTCTTTATCCGGTTACCTCCAATTCGAAAGATGATCTTCTCACATGTCCTTTTTGACGTATATTAACATCGTTGAATTAAGGTAACCTGCATTACCGGTATGAAGCCCAGTTTAAATGGTATTGCCAGCTGTAATATTGGCAGGTTTGGTAACACTCCTCCCTGGTAAGCTGAGAGTCTCATTCAGGTTACCATCATCACCAAACCGTTGAACATCTGACACTGCCCGGTTTCTGCTTGGTCGAGTATAAGTTCCATCCACCGTCTGAATAACAGCCGATCTAACCTCACTACTGTTTGTTTGGACTATGACTATGTCACCGATTTTGATGGGCTTTACGGCGCAAAACCAACCTGGTAAGGGTAAGTTAATATTCTCGTATCCACAGCCTCCAGAATCGTGTACCATATTGTTTGCAGATAAACGATTTGTTTTCTCAAGAGGACACCTTCGGTTAACTTTTCACCTGTGAGTTGTAATCCCGATGATGAACCCAGAAAAAACTGGTTGGGTGTCAGAGCCTCGTCATTATCTTTACCTAAAGGAACATACGAAAGAGGTCTTGAAATAATGATACTTTCTACCTCTGCCATCATGCAAGGTAAGACTTCATCCTTTTGATTATGTGTAACCTGTATCTGTGCAAGTGAAAATGCAAGAAACAATCAACACCATGTTTCAAGGAAAACCAAGCCAACTGGAATCTCTTCAAATTCACTACCCAGTCCCGTACAACTTCCATCCCCGTTTCGGCCAACACTAACCAAGAAGTTTCTAAAATTAAGAAAATCATAGGAACAGCAGCGGCAAAATCCATCCCTACTTCAAAGCAAAATTCTCCGAAACCTAATCCCATTTGGTTCTTCCCAGCTATTGCAAATTTAGTTAAGGGAAAAAACGTTGCTTGGATGAGAGCGCGCAGGAAGCCGTCCGTGGAAAACTGCATAGCTTACAGGAAAAATTGCGCAATACTTCGGAGGGCATCGATTCTTGCAAAACGATCCCCGTGGGAAAACTTCATCAACCCTATCGACCCAACTTTAGACATAAGAACACTGTGGCATAGAGTTAGATCACTTCGTTCTTCAAATCCTCCGCAAGTGTTTCCTTATATGTATTTGAATGATTCATTCCACGGCGAACACGAATTGATAGCCAATACTTTTGCGGGCATATCGGGAAGCCATAGTGCTGATATGAATTATGCGCATCAGATCGTTCTTAAAAAACCAATTTTAAAGTAGATTGCCTACCAACCCTAACATCTGAATCAGAATACATGTTGGAAAAAATCATAAAATTCGAATTTGATATCTCACTTAGAACAACGAAAGGTACAAAACCTGCAATGATAAGATCACATACAAGATGATCAAACGCTGCCCTGATGATTTAAAAACTCGAATCTGCGATTTGTACAATAACATCCTGAGCACGGGCATCTTCCCACATGATTGGAAAAAGGCGCAGCTAAAGCCCATTCCCAAAAACTCCAATAGCCGCCATACCTACGATGGGTACCGTCCTATTTCGCTGTTGCCAGTTCTCTCCAAGATTTTTGAGAAAACCCTTGCGAAACGAACTACGTGGGCAAAGAGAAAAAACTAAGTCCCAAGCAATATGCATTTAGGCTAAACCGAGGAGTACACACACTCATACATACATTGAGCATAAGATTGCATCTAATCTATCAACACCGCAACATTGCGCAGTCATGTCATCTGACTTACAAAAGGCTTTTGACAGATTTCAAGCACATCCTGCTATTAACCAACTACATCTCCATAAAGTTATTCAGTCCTTCTTATCGGGAAGAATCTTCAACGTCAACGTTGTTGAAAAATGGAATTCCGCAAGGATCTCCTCTACCCGTCGTCATCTATAATGCCTACATAGACTCGCTAATTGTTAAGATCGATTCACAGGAATGCAACCTTGACTTTGTAGGAATCTACGCCGACAATATATATACAGTAGCATCTGGTGGTCCCATATGTGGACTACGAAAAAGAATTTAAAAATTATCAATACTGCTATCAATGTTTGCTTTAGAACTCCTACTGATATCCTTTAAACCACGCCAATTGAAGCACTTAGAGTGGAGGCCGGATACACAACCATCGCACATCTGGCAATAAAAAGAGGAATTAATTTAATTAGAAAGGCGCTTATTGATTGCACCCACCCATATTATAAAGAAATACGCGAAAAATTTCGGAAAATCAAAATTAAATGAAAAACTTGTATCTCCGCCCTTAACAATATTGTACTGCACCTATCAAACACACCATTTTTCCTGCTTGGAAACGAAATTTATTGCATATCCAAACTAGCCTTGCCAAACACCGAAAAGACGAAACTCCTAAGATGAAATTCCATGCTCTCCATCAAGAAATGATTAACGCGAGTATTGCGGACAATTTTTTGTACACGGATGGTTCTGGCAATGACAAAATCTCTACTTATGTCATCACTGAGCTCAAATCAAATGGACAAACCACAACTATCAATTTCTTATCCTGTCTGGACTAAGAAATGGAAATAATAAGTGCTCCTCTTTAGAAATCATCAGAAATTCCCTTATTTCCCATAATAACATCTCCTTGGCGTGGGTACCTGGACTCGTTGGTATCAAGGAGAATGAAGCAGCTGTCGTAGCCGCAAATGAAGCTATAAAATACCCTTTAATAGTCGAAATGCCAGGTTCACTAGATCTTACTAAACGCATCTTTCTTGATTGAGAAGAGGCGCAACTTTTAATTTCCTGGAAAAACTACCAACATTTTCTTCGCTCTTGTCATCCCCAAACTACACGTATCCCGTACAGCAGATCCTTTACCAGGGAAGAATGCATTATACTCTTGCGTTTTAGACTAGGTAAGACAATTTTTTCCAGTATAAACTTATACGACCGCCAACCTCTAGAAGAATGCGGTAACTGTGGAACCCCGTTCTCCATCTGCCACATTATGGTTGAATATCCCATATCCAGCCAAGTTCAAGAAGTTCAACAGATGTGGACCGACAATTAGCAAAGGCACTTAACCCCTCGTCTATTCAATGTGTTAAATTTGCAGTATAATAAATTAAACGATATTTAAAATTTGTAATTTTAAGAAATTGTTGAAAAAAAAAAGAATGTTTAATGTCATAAACATATTACATAACTCATTATTGTAGTTTAATAGTAACCGTTTATAAAAAACGGCATCATATGGCCTTTGTTGCCCAGATGCTTTCAATCCCTGTAATTTAAAAAAAATTATTTTTGTAAATTACTTTTCAAATAAAAAAATTAATAAATGTCTCCATCGGAACAATATGCCATACATTTCTGCACATAATAGCTTATGCACAATCTTGCAACAGCAAGGCGTTGCCGGGTAGGCTAGTATATTATATACATATACGAGTATATTTTTATTCCACTAAACTGCACTGAAGGTTTTGTTTTTTGCACAAATTAATATTAATTAATTATTAATTTTTTTTTTATCATGTTTTCACACTGTTGGTGCACTCGCTCGGTTAAGAGGGGAATTGGGAAGATGTATTATTTTTTTGTCAGGCGGGTTAGCGATTATACGAGTGCACTGATATTGGGTGTGCACTAGTTGGAGATCAGCTCGGCATTGATGTAAGTTAGTAAGTTTTTCATAACACATGCATCTTTTTTTTTTTATTTAACTCTTGAACCTGCGCTATTTTAATGTAAAATATGTCTACAAATGCATATTTTTTACTATTTTTTGTAATAAAAACGAAATATTAAATAAATAGATATGATTTAGTTTGATTTTTCTTTTTTGATTTTTGTACCTTTAAAACGCTACGTTTTACAAGAAGAAGGCTTGCTAAGCCCACCCAAAAAAACATTGTCACACAGTGTAATTATAAAAAACCAATAGACAACTTATTTGTAGTCAAAGTTGTTTTGTTCATTTAACTTCATGCGGATTTTGTTTTAATCAAATATCTTCAGTAATGAATTCAACTTAAAATAAATAAATAACCATTCATTTTGAAGTTATGATTGACCAATAGTTTGCATTCAAATCTTGAAGTCAAAATGAATGCAATTTATTTTGTTTGCTCTGCTCATTTAAATCACTTTGCAGTTAGTAGCATTCACTGCATTCGCTTAAAGTGGTTCAAATATTTGAAGGAATTGGAGGCTTTAAAGTTATCTGAAGTCATTGAAATTCAACTTGTCGTCGGGATCATCGTGGAACGTGGTGAAAGAGCGAAATTGAGGCAGCACAGCCAATTTTTGTAGTTGGTTATGCCAGAAAATCTTAGTACCCACCAAACGTACCAAATACAAAAGAAATAGCGGTTGGCAAGAGTTATTTTTCGTTTGTCGCTGGTGTCATTGTCTGAATAGGTATACAAAGTCCTTAACTACCTCAAAGTTGAGCCTGTCGAAGGCGACGGAAAGGTAGTTTATATTTAAAGCTGCAAGCTGGTGCATATAACGGCAAACGATTTCACCAATAAGTCTATCATCATTTATGCTTAAGACCCTAGTCCGATTATTGGAGATTCATAATAGGAATAGATGCAGAAATGGTTTTTTGGTGCCGTGTTAACAGCTGAAACAGCAAAACCAATTCAAGAAAACAAGAAACAAGTAGATGATGCGTTAATGGTCATCTCTGATGAGGTCCATTATGAAAGGGGCAACAACAACTTTGCCCCTCTAGCTGCATCCGAATCGGAAGATGAGGATGAATTAATAAATGTCAACATCAGCAGCATACAAAAGCTGAAAGAAAAAGTGCTTGCTATTAAGCAATCAGAGGGAGCAATTAGAAGTAGTGAGCTCCCAACAACAAAGGCAACACGAGCAGAAACAACAACTCCAGAAATAACAAAACCAGCAGCAGAAACAACAACTGCAACAAACAAAACAGCAGCAGCAGAAACAACAGCAGCTGCAAAAACAACAACAGTTGAAACCACAGCAGCTTAAAAACAGAAGCAGCAACAACAACAGCAGGAGCAACAACAACAGCAAAAGCAGCACCAAACAGAACAAGAAGGAGAATGTTCCTTTTTTCAACAAGTATAAATTAGAGGTAATTTTATTTTATTTGTGGTCAAAACTTAAATTTATATAACAATGTTTATGATACTACAGAGATACGGTTTATATATACCTCACTACTGAAAAATTATTACAATAAAACCATTAGACAAGTAAAAAAAATAACAATAGATTTGAAAGAAAATTCCACAGTTAAAAAACCTTCTTTAGAATGATTACGCCGCTTGGACAGCGGAGAGAGAAGAGCTTCGGTGAAAACCAAAACACAAGGCTCGATTTCAGCTTATTAAGAGAATAAATATGTAAATAAATAAATAAATAGATAAATAAATAAATAAATAAATAAATAAATAAATAAATAAATAAATAAATAGATAAATAAATTTAATTTTAAATTATTAAAAGAATAAATATGTAAATAAATAAATAAATAGATAAATAAATAAATAAATAAATAGATAATTAAATAAATAAATTAATACATAAATAAGTAAATAGATAAAAAAATAAATAAATAAATAAATAAATAGATAAATAATTAAATAAATAAATAAATAAATAAGTAAAGAATAAATAAATAAATAAGTAACGAGTAAATAAGTAGATAACACAAATAAATAATTTAAAGGAAAACAATCATAGCAATAAATAAGTTAGTTTACATTTAAACACTGAGTTACTCGTATTTGGATAACAATTTAGAGGCTCAGTATCACAAAGGTAAGTTTGAAATCAAGTTGTAACGATTCTTTTATCGTCTGTTGGCCAGATCACGGTTCTTGTACCGTATTGCTAGTGGAACACTAGAACACCCACACGCTAAGAAAACTATGATGGGCTCAACCCTTCACGCAGATTCACGTGAAGAAAAAATAAGCCTTTAGTAGCTGAGTAACAAGCATAATAATTTTTATTCGAAATTTAACTGGGAATTTATACAAAAAATATTGCTTATCCTACGTAAATGACAAAATGCACAATGGAAACATGATGTCTTATTGACTACAAATGTGGCAAAATTTATGTTCAAGGCTACTAATTACTGACAAAGGAATTTATTTCAAATATGGAACTAAGTTACAGTCTGGCTAACAAGTTATTATTGATTAACTTAAAACCACAGTGAGAGTCACAAGTTGAACATCATTTTATTACTAAAACATTTGCTTAAAAGTAAACACCCTGCCCCGCGCTGATGATCTATTGGTTCATCAGATTTATGTGTTAAACATTGGTCATGACACTGGTGGGTTGCCTTATTCTGGGTACTGGTATTGGTATTGACATGGTAGCCGTTTCTTCTGCAACTACTCGGACAATGTTTCCAGAATACTCGTATATACATGACAACTGTGGCTGCTAGGAACAGTCCACAAGAACTCGTGATGGTATGTCGGATGTTATGATGTTGAAGCTGGTTAGGAAGCTCTATTTGTTGGGCTTTAATTTGTTCACGAAGCTCCTGAAATTCCATGATTTGAGTGCTGATATTGATCGCTTTATGACGAAGTGCTGCCAGGTATGTCACATTGGGTAGGGTTATTGCTTGAAAAAATCTGGTTTCTGATAGCCGGATACTCTCGCTCGCAATTTTAGATAATCTTGCTTTACAACACAGGTTGGCTGAAGTTTTAATAAGCCAGTTCCGCTAATTGTGAGATGCGATGGTTGATTGTCACATACTTTGTTCAAAAGTGTTTCGTTGTTTACGGCGTAGATCTATTGGTTTGTGTTTGAAATTTTTGACCAGACTGGACTCGTTTCAACTACCCCTAATTGACATGTTGATAGCGAAGGTCTATTTTTAAGTAGATTGACTTCACACGAGCTGATGGTTGATCCCCGGCGATAGATTGGATGGGTTTAAGTGCATAGATACCTTTCATTTTTTATAATGGTGCATGATGCAATGTCGTCTTCGGATAACGGATAATACTCATCGACATAGCGGTAAATGGTCTTGAGTTTAGAATGGCTTCTGCATCTACGCTTAAAGTACACAATTCCTCATATGTTAACGAAGCTGATGCGATCTTTTGCTGGAGCAGATGCTTTGCCGATTTAACTGCTGCTTCCCACAGACCTCCGAAATGAGGAGCTCTTGGTGGAATAAAATGGAACTCTATTCCCTTCGAGCTACAAGTGGTTAATATCTGGTCATGAGCCTGGGCTGAATATATGGTTGATTGTAATTCAGTCAATTGATTCCTTGCGCCGACGAAGTTGGTGGCATTATCACAATAAAGATTTTTACAGTGCCCTCGGCGACCAATAAACCTCTTTAGCGCACCAATAAACGCGTCTGTGGATAAGTCGCTCACAACTTCAATGTGCACGGCCTTCGTACTGAAACAGCAGAATACGGAAAGATAACTCTTTTGTGGACGACTTCCTCTCGAGCGGTAATGAATCCAGATTGGGCCACAGAAATCTACTCCGCAATTGATGAACAGACGTGCTGGTTGCACTCTGTGTGGTGGTAAGTTACCCATCATCTGAGAGTACATCTTAGGCTTAGCCTTGATGCAGTCTGTGCATTGCTGGACGATTGAACGTGTTATATTCTTTCCCTTGATTGGCCAGAAACGTTGTCTAGTTATGGCTAACAAAGCTTGAAGTCCAACGTGCAAATTTTCGGTGTGTATGTCCGTCATCAACATTTTTGCATAGGGGTGGATATAAGGTAACAATATTGGATGCTTTGCGTCATATGATAAATTGGCTGCCTGTAATCTGCCTCCCACACGTTACAGTCCTCCTTTTTTTTTCTCAATGTCGGTTGAATGTGGATGTTTGAATGGTTGCCATATGGATTCCTTATAATGTAAGAAGGTGGGCCCGTAGAACCATAAATTGTGATTCCGTAGCCTTTCTGGGCTAATTCCCCTTGACAATACATCTGCTGGATTCTCGGGTGCTTTGACGTGTCTCCATTGTGTGCTGCAAGAAAAACGCTGAATTGCTGCTATCCGCCGACCAACGAATGTTGGAAATGATTCTGGACTTGAATTTATCCAGCTAAGTACAATTTGGGAATCCATTAGTTTTAAGATCTGAATGTACCTGGTTAGAAAGTTCCGCGGCCAACAGGGCTGCGCATAACTCGGTACGAGGTATTGTTAACGAATTTATTCCAGATGATGTTTTGCTCACTGGTGCCACACGTCACTTGGAACACAATAATCGGGCTATTACCCTTCCATCCTAAGTGGTCGATCGAAGATATACCGCTGCGCCATAAGCCTTTTCTGATGCGTCCGCAAATGTATGAATTTGTAGTGACATTGGTACGCATTGTGCCAAAACATGACGTTGAATTCGAATATTGTCCAGATGTTGTATACCTTCGCGATACTTGCTCCATCTTGTAGACATTTCCATTGGCAAAGCCGCATCCCAGTCATATTTCAGTTCCCACAGTTCTTGCAGGAATAATTTAGCAACCACTACTACCGGAGCCACAATTCCGAGAGGATCGAAGATTTTTGCTATTTCGGACGCTATCAATCTTTTAGTGTACCTTCTTTGTGGTGCACAATTTGTCTTCATGGAGAATACATCTGATTTTGGTAGCCACGTTAAACCAAAGGTTTTAACGGATCTTTCCATGCTTCCTTCTTCAAGTGGGATCTCTTGGTGCTCTTAAGCGATACTCGTCAGTAACTGTTGATGATTGGAGCACCATTTTCTTAGCTTGAATCCTCCCTCTTGAAGGGTTGCTGTTAGTTGAGTTTGAATTTCCTTTGCCATTGTCAAATTATCCACCCCTGTCATAATATCGTCTACGTAGAAGTCTCTGCGTAACACCAAGGACTCGATGGGATATTTTATGGCATGATCCTAAGCCAATTTTTGCAGACATCTTATTGCTAAATACAGAGCTGGCTTTGTTCCATAAGTAACCGTGTTGAGCTGGTAACATTTGATGGGTAGGTTTGAATCAGCTCTCCACCAAATTAAATGGTGTCGTCCATCATCTTCCTTCAGGTTTATCTGGCGATACATTTTTTGAATGTCGGCCTTGATAACATATTTCGGCAACCTGAATCGTAAAAGATGGGTAATCAATTCGGCTTGTATTGTTGTCCCCGCGTACATGATGTCATTCAAGGAGATGTTAGATGATGATTTTGTTGATGAATCGAAAACTATACGTAGCTTTGTGCTGCTACTGTCTGGCTTTATCACACAATGATGTGGTAAAAAGTAATGCGGTGATGGAACGGAGTTGTAATCGACTTCTTTCATATGTCCCAGCTCAATATACTCGCTCATGAATTTGACGTATTGATTACATAAATCGGGATTTTTCACAAATTTCCGTTCTAATGCGTAGAACCTAATTAACGCAATGTCCATAATCGCACCTAACCTTTCTGGATCTTCTGCAAACGGTAATTTTACAACGAATCTTCCGGTCATATCTCGTTCAACGGTAGAATTGAATAGTTCTTCGCATCGTTGTTCTGCCAATGTGTGGTTCGACTGAACTTCCGGTAGTTTTTCTACCTCCCAAAACTTTTCCATGGATTGCTCAAGAGACTCATCTTCCGTGTAGATGCACAACGTTGCGGCTGAAAGAGATGTTCCACTAATCCTTCCAGTGACAATCCATCCAAGAACGGTGTTTTGCAGTAATGGCAGGCTCTCTCCTAACCTTATTTGCCCGATACTCAGAAGCTGGTGGTAGTATTCTGCTGCAATAAGTAAGTCAATTTGACTTGGCTTGTTGAATTGTGGATCTGCTAATTTGATGTCTTCTGGTATTCCCCATGTGGATACGTCGAACATTTGTGATGGTTGGGGACACACTATTTGTGACATAATGATTGTCTCCATTCTTGTTGAGAAATGTGTTGCTTCAGAGGCTATCTTGATGTTAGCTCTACGATGTGAATTTCGCCATAATTGTCCAATACCATTTACCATCGTTGGGTTATGTGCAGATGGAATTTCCAAATTGCGCATCATTCTTTCTGTTATTATATTCACCTGTGAGCTGGAGTCAAGTATGCCCTTGCACTTAATGGTTTTGCCGTGATGATTTGTAAGGCAGTTGATAGAAAAACATACCCTTGACTTACACAGTCCCCTTGAGTTGCCAAGGAAGTTTTCTGATCCTTTATCAGAACGTCGGATGCTGCTGAAGAATTACTGGCTTTAAGTACATCATTTGGTATAGGTCTTGTACTCTGCTCTAGGTGCAACAGCGTGTTGTGCTTCTTGTTGCATTTTTTGTCACCTCCAGAGGAGCATTTGGATGCGAAGTGCCCCTCCTTGAGACAGTTTATGCAGTTGTTTACAGATCTTACTACATTTAGTCGATCCCTTGGACTTAGTGTAAGAAACTGCTGGCAATTTAACAGCTGATGAGCGCCCTTGCAGGATATGCACGTTTCTTTTCCTGGTGTAGTTACTGTCAATGCCTTTGACAAGGGGTGCCGTTCACGTGGCACTTTTGAGTGGATCTTGCCATACTTCCCTTCTAATGCCTCTTATGACTGAAAGCCGGTTTCCAGAAATAACATGAAGTTGTTCAATGTGGGCAATGATTTCGGCTCTTTCAAAGACTGTTCCCACAGGGTATGTGTGTTCCGGTCCAACCTGTGTAATAGTATGTGTAACAAAAGTGGATCCCAGTTTGTTGTGTCCACGTCAAGAGCTTGTAAACTTAGTAGACATTCCTGTGTTGTGTCGTGAAGTCCCTTAATCTGAAACGGACCTTCGGTTTGAATTATTGGCTATGACATCAATTTATTAAGGAGAGCCGTTACAAGTAGTCGCTTATTTTCATAACGATCTGTTATGATCTTCCATGCAGCACTGTAATTGCTGTCAGATGTTGTGAAATAACGTATGAGCTGCTCGGCCTTTCCTGTAAGGGTTGTCTTCAAATAAAACATTTCCTGGGACTGTGAAATATGTTGCTTATGAATCAATTCCGTAAAGAAATCCCGAAAGTGACGCCACTCGAGATAATTTCCGTTGAATCTCGGCAATGTAAATCTTGGCAAATTAAAATGAACTCGCTGCGGTTGTCAATGTAGCCGGCTGAGCCCTTAATTCGTCTTTTTTGCTGGACAATTCGATTAAGCATTCTTGAGTCCGTTTCTCCAAATCTATGTATTCTGTCATATTGTACCCCAATGCTATGGGATCACCCTCCGATTCTCCTATCTGATAGTGAAGATCTTCAAATTGGAGCCAATAATTGTGTATGCTCTCTATCTTCAATTCATAGAATGCCTTTCAGCGATCTGCGGTTGTAACATGTAAGTTAGTAATCAGACGTTGAAGAGTGCAGGCAATCATTTTTTGTCTTCTGATTAACTTATGAATCTCTGATATAAACTCAATCGTTGGTTGGGAGGTGTTTCGGGTCTGTGGTGTGGGCTTCGCATTTGCGCTGTGTTCAGTGGTCGTCAATGAACCTCCTGCCTTGGTATCAGTGTCCTCTGTTTCTTCAAATTCCACATATTCTATATCATCATGAATCCGCTTGATTTCCTTATACAATAATTCTACCTTCTTGAAGGTCTCCTCTGCTATATAGGAAGTGTCATATTTAACCACGTTTTTTATGGATTCATGGTTATCCTTGAATTGCTTCCAAATGACACTAATTCGTTCTAGTCTCTCTTGTTGATAACGCCTCGTTTTTCTTGAAGCGCTATCCTTTGAGATATTTACCTTGAACTTGGCTAGCTCATCGGCCAAGGCCTTTTGCCTTCCAACGATGACGGCAAATTCTATTTGGTCCATCTCGGCCCCTTGATGCCTCTTATTGTGTCTGAATGTTGTTCGGTGGCTATTATATGATTGTTGACTACTCGTATATTGGGAATGTAAGCCCTGGCTATATTTATCAAATTTGTGCTTGTATCACGTCGAGGTCACCAAAAATGTAACGATTCTTTTATCGTCTGTTGGCCAGATCACGGTTCTTGTACCGTGACTGACAGGAGTATTGCTAGTTGAACACTAGAACACCCGCACACTTAGAAGACTATGATTGGCTCAGCCCTTCACGCAGACTCACCTGAAGAAAAAATAAGTCTTTAGTAGCTGAGTAACAAGCATAACAATTTTTATTCGAAATTAAACTGGGTATTTATACAAATAATATTGCTAATTCTACGTAAATGACAAAATGCAAAATGGAAACATGATATCTTATTGACTACAAATGTGGTAAAATTTATTTCAAGGTTACTAATTGCTGACAAAGAAATTTATTTCAAATATTGAACTAAGTTACAGTCTGGCTAACAAGTTATGATTGATGAACTTAAAACTACAGTGAGTGTCACAAGTTCAACATCATTTTATTACTAAAACATAAACACAAGTCGTTGTCAGATGCTAAACATGAATTGTTATATTTTTCATGCAGTCGAGCGATTCTGTCGATGAGTTTTTCCAATTTAGTTAGTTCATGTAGCTCTTCAGTAGAGAAAAACCAGGGAAGATTTAACATGGTTTTAAGAACTTTATTCTGAGCTGTTTGAAGCCTAAGTATGTGACTTTTGGCACACTTTCCCCAGACAGGACACCCATAAAAGATTATAGATTGAAAAATGGCTTTATAAATTAAAATCTTGTTTTTGTTGCTCATTTTAGAGTTCCTACATATAAACGGATATAGTGTTCTAGTGGCAATTTTAATTTTTCTTATTGTTTCTTGAATATGTAGCTTAAAAGTTAGTCGTGTATCTAAAGAGATCCCAAGATACTTGGCACTCGATCTCCACTCAATGTGATTGCTATTAAGCGAAAGATTGTGGCTTGGAAGGAAACAGGAAACAGTAAAAAAAAGCGTGAGTCTAAGAAGCATTTATTTTAATCTTCCAATTATTATAGTATTCTTGGACTATGTTTAATGAGAATTGCAAATTGGTAACAATATTAGAACCAATTGCATCAGACGAGTAAATGCAAATATTGTCCGCGAATAAGGCAAAATTTGAGTTGGTAAGTATAGGAAAGCCAGAGGTGTATACATTAAATAAAATTGGGTCAAGTACTGATCCTTGCGGTACACCAGCTTTCACTTGGTTTACCCTTGATAGTGACCCATTTACGGAGACCCTAAAGCAACGGCACGTCAAAAAGGACTGCACTATTTTTGGAATGGGCAAAGGGAAGTTGTATCTTATCATTTTATGCAACAAAGCTTGATGCCAAACAGAGTCAAATGCTTTTTCGACACCTAGTAATACAGTGGAGGGCTACGCGAAGGTGAAAAAGCTCTTAAAAGAAACGACGACGGAGCACTACTCATTCACACCGAAGTGTGAAAAGCGGCAATCGATGCTGCTGAAGGGGTTGGAACCGTCTTCTGATCCTGAGGAGATCCTGGAACTGCTCAAAGAGTACTCAAATTTGTGGGTGTTAAGCCAATTACCACAGCTAGAGCCAGGCGGGAGAAACGGGGTCTGCCGTTCTTCCTGGTGCAGCTCAGTCCTGAAAGCCGTCTGGATAGTCTAAGGAGTATCAATGTCCTAAACTACCAGGTGGTTCACTGTTAAAAAGTAAAAAGCGAAGGCGTTATACAATGCGTTCGCTGCCAGAGATTCGGGCAGCCTCGATGCGTGCAGTGCTCAAAGAACCACAGTTCCGAGAAGTGTGCTCCGGGTAGGGACGGAGCATCCGATAGGACGCAGCTCTCGTGCGTATTATGTGGGAACGTGGGACACATCGCAAACTATCTGGGTTGTCCTAAGTTCGCTGATATCATCAAACTGGCTCGGCAGCAAAAGATGTTAGGTTTCAAACACCAGCCGTCACGTCCCAAATCTCCTACGCCCAAATGGCGTCAGTTAGAGTTGCCTACGGTACAGCAAGCGGCGGTTGCTTCTCCGGCCTGAGGCTTCACAATCCACTTTATTTATTACAGAGGTCGACACGCTTTTTCGACTTCGGACGAATCGGACGAGGCTTATTCTATAATGTGCGGGGATTTCAACGCCAAACACAGAGATTGGGGAAACAATTTTCCAAATACTAGAGGGAACCTACTACTCGATTGGTACGATGTCATGTACAGACTCGGTATTAAGGCGACGGATAACCCGTCGTTTCCCAGAGGCGGGTCTTATTTGGATCTACTGCTATACGATGAACGTATACGATTGACAGGTACGAACTAACAAACGCTAAACTGTCTGCGCAAATTCGTGTATGGCAGCGGCCATTGCGGTTTTAGCACCAAAATTACAGTTCCCAACGAAATTGCGGAATTGGAAAAGTTTGTCCAAAGACATTCTTACAACTACAGTAATGGATGGACACGCTCCTCTGCAACCTGGACAAGAGCACTCTCCTCGAGCACGTTCCACCCACCGTCCAATAGGAATTTGTCAAACGAGGACACCGACAAGTACGTAAAACGAATGGACGAGACAATTAAACAAACTATGGACACTACAATACCGCAGTATCGACGTACCACTAACGAAAACCTTTTCCGCAATCCTACTATCGACGCACTCCACCGCCAGATAAGTAGACTTCTGTCAAGACTCAAAAATTTGTATAGACAGTTTACTGACAGACAAGACCCGGAAATTAGGACACTGAAGTCGATTAAAAATCTTCAAACGTTAATTACAGAATTTCTGTAATTCTAACGAACGGTTACTGGCAATAGCATTGATACAAATGAGGCCGCTGATGATGACGACTTCTTTGTGATCGAGGATCCACAGGAGAAGGTTGAGGCCATAGGGGCGACTTTCCAGGAAGTATACAAGGCCACTGATATCATTGCCCTAATTATGACCTGGACAGTCATATCTTGGTGCACAACTTCTACATTCGAAATGAACTAGAGATCTGGCGATCCAAGGGCTCTGTTTTCACCAAGTTCAGCGACGAAAATATTGCAAATAATATCATTGCCGGAGAGGGTGACCTACCACTGTTTATTTCGAAGGAAGAACTCCATGAGATCTTCAACACAATCCGAGGTAAGAAATCAGTGGGGACCGATGGTATTCCGAACATCGTGCTTCGACATCTTCCTCTAGAAGCGGTGGACATTAACACCACCCTGTTTAATAATGCAATGAGCAATGCACATTATCCAGCGTATTGGAAAACGGCGGTTGTTCAACCTATTCCCAAAAAGGGAAAGGATATATCCAATCCGACGAATCTCCGGTCGATAAGTCTCCTTCCGAATATCAGTAAGGTGTTCGAAAAAGTAATCAACAGAGCTCTGACTAGGTAGGTTGAGGACAAACATATAGTTCCGGATAATCAATTCGGTTTTAAGACGGGATATGATATCTCACATGCCGCGTCTAAACTGGTGTCCGATATCCAATGGAATAAAAGCAAAACCCAATGTACTGGTTCAGGCCTTGTTGACTTGTAGAAGGCCTTCGACACCGTATGGTAAGAGGGTCTTTTCTATAAGATGACTAGGCTGGGGATCAGTAAGCCACTCTTTTACAATCCTTATAATATGCTAACCAACAATTGTCACTTGCGTTTAACGTGAATACCTGTCGTGGAGACTTAACCTCACGGGATGCCCATACATCTGTTGCGGTAAATTTTCCCGCAACAAGGTTTACCCTCTTCCTTGTGCTTCTCCCTTCGTTCCCTCGTTTCTTTGAGTGGGAAGACCGAGCTCTGGCGGAGGTGGAGGGCAGCCATGGTCCCATCAGCCATTGGCCCACCGACCACAGACCTCGGAAACGAACCACATAGGTTCACGGGCGGTTATATCCTCAGAGGAGGACGAGATGGTTCGGTCGGTGAAACCATAAGGACGGTAGGGAGACTCACGACGAACCAGGAGCCCAGGGTGCGACAGGAGGTCCACCAAGATCACCGTTGTCGGAGCCCGTAGGCTAGACTTGAGACTCGCAACGGGCTGCATCAGACAGGACGTCTGAAAGTCATCGGCGGGTGGGGACGGACGGTCCTTGTAAGCCAGACACCCCAACACGATGATGACGGGTGGGGGAGGACGATCCCCGGAACTTACACCCCAACGAAAGCCATGTAAGCAAAGGCTTTAGTATTACCGGCATCACATCTCGAAATTGATGAGGATGCAGAGATAAGACAAAAGGGGAAAGAGATGACGATCTCTTTTGTAGCTACACCCCCAACGAGGGAGCTACGGAGGAGCGACGGTGGTGTGTAGGCGGACAACCAGCATAAACGAACACATCCCAATGACGCACCAGCTATAAAAGTCAGGTTCGATGGGTGAAGGGACGACGACCCCTTTGAAGCCGGCACCCCACCGATGGAGCACCAAGGGAGCAGCAGAGGCTGTAGGCGGGCGGCCAAGTTACGAGACAGCCTCCAACGTGGGAACATAAAAACATTAATAAAAATAACAAAAACCAAAAAAAATAAACTACATCAAATATAAACAATGACAACAACTACAATAACATAAACACAAACTATACAATAATAACAAAATAAAAATCACTACAAAGTACCAGGCGGGCAGAAGGGCCCACAACATAAACAAACAAACGAAACGAAAACTAAAACTAAAGAAAACAAAATAAAATACGTAATTGTAAGGAATGACCCGCTATTGGTCAGTCCATATACTTAGCTTTTTTGGGGCGGCGGTTTAGAGAATGGCTAAACCGGGGTATAATCAGATTAGGATTATACCCACACAACCTTCCTAATTCGTCCCAACACTCCATTGACTTTCGATCATACTTTCTTTCTCCTTCGCGGTTGTTGTTGTTTTGCAATTTTGTTTAGTTCGATGGGGAAAAATTAACCGGGGATCAGCAATGAGAGAAACATTGCTTCTCGCGATTTTCAATGTAGTTCCATCTAGGGCATAGCTAGGATCCACAAGCTATCATAAACTCGCTCAGTGGAGTTCCCAGTTATCACTGGAAGCGGGAGAGAACTCAGCGTCTGAGGAGTTTAGAATGAGAGTGTACAATTGGAAACAATTGGAATGTGTGAGAGGCCTAGTTGGACACGGGAGCACACACTAGCAAAGTTTTCTAGTTGTGTAGCTGGAAACCCCGTTGTTGGGTTCACTAGAGCCAAATGAATGTGTGTGTGAGTGAGTGTGAGAATGCGTGTGAGAATCTGTCGAGAGCTTGTGGAAAGGAAAAGATCTGGAAGTCACTTTGGTGACGACCAGCACAGACAGAGGGTCAATCAAGGTTTTTTTTAGTGCAATTTTTTTGTGTTGTTAGATTGCGAAAAGCAATTTTTTCTGTAAAAAAAAAACAAAAAAAAAACAAGTAAAGTAGATTTTTTTTTTTTAAATAAAATCGCGGAGTGTTCTTTCGAGAACGGCCGGGAAAGTGGGATAAGGAGAAGGAACCAGTATCTGGACAGGGAAAAGGAATAGCAGGACGAAGGGATTAATAGGACTGTTCCAGCAAGGGGCACAGAACCGCCATAAAGCTAAGTATAGTGTACATAGTGCAGTGTAGTGTAGAAAAAAAAAAAAAAAATCGTTTTTTTTATATTGAAAAATTAAGACTCCGGTAGGCCGCGCGTGCGAAAAATCTCGAGAATAGACGAGACACGCGACCCGTTGGATTTCTCTTTGTGTGTTCGGGACTGTAAATAGCGGGTCACTCTGTCGACGAGTGTACCGCTTATTTAACAAATAAATCGTCGCGCTCCAACGGATCCGTTATAACGTGGGGAGAAGTCCGGTGTTTTACTTTGTTGTTGCTTTTCTTCGGGAAGTATCTTCGTTTATTTTGGTTAGATTCGGTCCTTTTTTTTTTCTTTTATTCAAAGTTTCGTGATTCCAAGGGAAGAATCACGTGGCGCTCAACTCGGTTTTTTGTGATTTTGTTGCCCAGGTGTAGCTGCCATCAAAAAGCTACCTGGAGGTGATTCGAACCCGGGTTGGAACAGTTGGTTCCAAGGTTATTTTTGATTCGGGGCAACTGTGATTGTTGCCGAGGATCAATCATAACAATTGTCGCCCGACGTGGGGCTTTGTTTTGAAATTTTGTTTGCAGGTTTTTTTTATTTTTTTTTGTTTTGATTTTATTTAACCCGTTATTTTTTCATTCGTTTTTTTCGGTCGAATTTTAATTTTCGCGAAATTTTAATATTCGTTTCGCGGTAAATTCGGTTAAGTAATTAGGGAAGTAGTTGTTTCTTTGTGTCTTTATTTTGGGAATAGTGATACTCTTGTGTTTTTTTTCTAGGTAATTGCAAGTGGAGTGCAACAAGTGCAAGTGAGATTGCAACAAGTGTAAAAAGATTGAGGAATCGGGAAAAAAGAAGTACCTGTGGGAATTGCGTAGCAGGAGCTAGTTAAGGATTTCCTTACACCTGGGCAAGTACCAGGTCCCCAAGTAGGTGTCTTTTTTTCCCCTTGAATAGTTTTTTTTTATAATAATTGGCGCGTTTTTTTCATTTCAGAGTGTAAATTTTGTAATTTTGTTTTACCTCCCTCCCAAGTGGGAGGTTTTTTGAATATTAAATGCAGACAGTTGACATATACATACATATACAAAAAAACATAGTCACACACGGAACATAAACTTTTTAAACAATAATTTTGCTCGGCGAAACATACACAATATACAAATAGGTATATACAAAAATATCAAACAATTATAACACAATAATATTTATATTCACATTTATATATATATATATATATATATATATATATATACGTACATATACATTTTTTTTTTCAAAACAAAAACAAAAACAAACACTGTGGCGCTGGCAGCTCAGTATGGGCCATGGCCTAGCTTCTTGACACTCATTTGTGTTGCTCATGTTGTCATTTTTGTCACATCTGAGCGGGGCCTACGGTTTATCGCCGAGTCCGAACGGCACTCCTTAGAAGCTTTTTCGTAGGCAATTTTACTTTCGGGAGTTTGCCATTGCCCGCCGAAAGGGTGATGGCGATTTGAAAAATTGTTGGTGAAACAGCCTGGAATCGAACCCAGACTGTCTGCGTGATAGTCCAATGAGCTAACTATCGCGCCATCGCCATCGCCTTTTTCAAAACAACATATTCATATAACACATACAACATACTCGTATATACATTTTCAAATACATTTACCTAAATATATTTATATATACAGAATATTTACATACGTACATACAACCTGTTTTGTGCAATTTTTATTTTTTTTTTGTTCGTTCGTTTATTTTTGATCGTGGGATTATACTTTTTTTTTCTGCTGGTGCGTCCCTTTGAAACTTCAGGGTTACCATCTTTAGTTTTCGTGTGGTTTTTTTTGGCTTAGAGTGACCATTCACTTATTTTCAGCAGAATTTTCATTTGTTTCGTTTGCTTGCCTTTTTTCAACTGCGTGGGTTTTCATTTTGGATGGCAACGATTAGTATAAGGCCTCGTAGAAGTAGCATCTTCCGACAGGTGCTGGTTCCTTAAATGACGAGAATGAGCCTCTGCAGCCGAACATCTTGCAGCTCTGCTAATAAATCCTACTTCACGCCTCCCCGTGGCGCCATCTGGGAATCTCACTAGAGGTTGCGAAGTGAAGGGGCAAATGGCGAGTTTCCTGCGCCATTAACCAGGATTATTGTCGGAAAAACAAAACAAGACCTTATCCGGGCTACTCCGACATATTTGGAGCTCAGGCCGGAAAGGATTTCCAGGACTTAGTCAGGGTCTTGGAAAAGAGATGGTGGCGGACAAGCCCTATAAGGGCCAACGGCAGCGCTCACATCCCGGAACGGGTTACTGGCTTCGGTGTAACCGACCCCTCGTCCTAGGGGCACTCAAAGTGGAACTGGTCCTCCAGGTTGGGGGTTGTGCCGCCGGGGTAACTGCCCGGCCATTTAAAAAAGATTAAGTTACGAAGCATCAACAAGCCTCGGATATGGACGGATCTACTGTTGACAACCCACGCAAACGATTTAAGGACAATGAGCTTCGGATATGCACGTGGAATGTTAGGTCCCTTAATAGACCACGTGCAGCCGAGCAACTAGCGGAGGCCCTAGACTGCTGCAAAGCAGACATAACCGCCATCCAAGAAATGCGATGGGATGGGCCGGACAAAAAGAAGATGAAAAACTGCGACATCTACTACGGCAATTGCTATCGACGGCAAAAGCAGCGCTTATTTGGATGCGAATTTGTTGTCGGAGGCAGACTAGGACGAGAAGTCCTCAGCTTCCGGCATGTGAGCGAGCGCCTCGTAGCAATCCGCATCAAGGCTAAATTCCCCAACGACACCAAGGATGCCTTCTACGAGCTCCTCAACAAGACCTACGAGCAATGCCCTAGCTATGACATTAAAATTGTCCTCGGTGATTTTAATGCAAAGCTAGGAAGAGAAGGTATCTTTGGTGGAACAATCGGAAAATATAGCCTGCACAACACCACCTCCGATAACGGATTCAGGCTAATCGACTTTGCGGCAGGGCGAAACATTGTCGTGGCTAGCACGCGGTTCCCACATCTCGACATACACAAGAGGACTTGGAGAACTCCTGATCAATAAACAGTCAACCAGATTGATCACATTGCGATCGACGCAAGACACTCCTCCAGTATTATGGATGTCCATACGTTCCGAGGAGCCAACATCGACTCGGACCATTACCTTGTTGTAGCCAAGGTACGGTTGCGGATATCCCAAACTACGCCAAGACAAACTAATGCTGTGAGAAAATTCGACGTCAGACGGCTACAATCGCAAGAGATCGCCAAGTCCTTTTCCGATCGAGTGTCTCTTAATCTCTTAAGAGGTCCAATGCCGCCAGCATCAAGCATCGAAGATCATTGGAAACACTGCCAAAACGCCATCAGAGATACCGCTTCTGATGTGCTGGGTTTCACTCGTCCACCACAACGAAACCCCTGGTTCGATGATGAATGCCGGCAAGCACATGCAGCTAAGCAAGATGCATATAACGCGGCGCTGCTTAGAAAGACCAGAGCTGCTCATGAGCTCTATGAGCGGAAGAGGAGAGACGAGCACCGGCTTCTCAGGAGGAAGAAGAAAGAGCACGAGAAGCGCGCGATTGAGGAAATTGAGAGATGCTACTCCAGGAATGAGGTTCGGAAGTTTTACCAAAAGGTAAAAATAACATGCCACTGAAACAAACCCCGAACCGAAGCCTGTAGAGATGAACAAGGGAACATCGTAGTAGAATCGCAGTCAATGCTGAGGATTTGGAAAGATCATTTCTGCAGACTGTATAACGGCGATGACGGACCAAATACCGCTGTCAGGCAGAATCAACCTTTCAACCTGGACGATGATGACCAACAATTCCGTCCACCCGACCGGGATGAAGTGAAGATAGTCATATCGAAGCTTAAGTCCTACAAAGCTGCTGGAGCGGATGGCCTGACTGCCGATCGCGGCAGGCGATGACTTGGTAAGGAGCATACACCAACTCATCTGTAAAATATGTTCGGACGAAAGTATGCCCGATGAATGGAACCTCAGCATTTTTTGTCCAATTCTCAAGAAAGGAGACCCTCTGAACTGCGTCAACCACAGAGGCATCAGTCTCCTTAACATCGCACATAAGATCTTATCCGCCGTATTGTGTGAACGCCTGAAGCCGTTTGTCAACAACCTGATAGGTCCATATCAGTGTGGCTTCAGGCCAGGAAAGTCCACCATCGATCAGATATTCACACTACGGCAGATCTTGGAGAAGACCCATGAGCTTCAGATCGATACCCACCACCTATTCATCGACTTTAAGGCCGAGTATGACAGCATCTATAGAGACGAGCTATATAGAGCAATGTCTAGTTTTGGCATCCCTGCCAAACTCGTCCGTCTGTGCAGGATGACGATGGAGAATGCACGCTGCTCCATCAAGGTCGGTAAAGATCTCACCGAGACCTTTGATGTCCAGAAAGGATTTAGACAAGGCGATGCGCTGTCATGCGATTTTTTCAACATCGTACTTGAAAGAATAGTGCAAAACTCACGAGCAAACACAAGAGGCACTATCTTTCAAAAGTCCGTCCAACTACTCGCATACGCCGACGATATTGACATAATCGGGAGAAAGCAGTGTGATGTCAGTGGCGCTTTCGCGAGTATTGAGACGGAAGCGGCAAAAATGGGTTTAGTGGTCAATGAGGGCAAGACCAAGTATATGCTGTCAAGCAAAAAGGACAACCAACACCGACGTCTCGGACAGAACGTCACCCTCGACAGATATAACTTTGAGGTAGTTAAGGACTTTGTCTACCTAGGCTCCGCTATAAATACAGACAAAGACACCAGCGCTGAGATCAAGCGAAGAATAACTCTTGCCAACCGCTGTTTGTTTGGGTTAAGAAGGCAATTGAGTAGCAAAGCCCTCTCTCGGACAACAAAAGTCACCCTTTATAAGACTTTAATAATCCCGGTCCTGCTCTATGGCGCAGAGGCATGGACATTATCAAAAATCGATGAGGGTGTTCTTGGTTGCTTCGAGAGAAAAATTCTTCGGGCGATCTTCGGTCCAGTCTGCATTGACGGTGAGTGGAGGAGGAGATACAACGACGAACTGTATGGACTGTACAGCGACATGGACCTAGCCAGAAGAGTGAAGATCCAAAGACTGAGATGGCTGGGTCATGTAGAGCGCATGGACACCAATGCTCCGGTCCGAAAAGTCTTCGAATCCGCCCCCGAGGGACAGCGCAGTAGAGGAAGGCCAAGACTCAGGTGGCGCACGAGTTATGTATAAGTCAGCATACTCAGATATCGAGAATATTTTGAAAGATATTAGAACCAGTAGATATTAAGTTACAGAAATGTTCCCAGATTTTTCCGCTGATCACATGCAGTTGCATACCTGTGGGAATGCAGAAAAAGCTGAGTAAACATTTCATAGTGTATAAGTAGACGTAAGATAGCATTCTAAGCGTTCGTTCGTTGTTAACCTTGTAAGTGAAATCAAGTTCTTTTTAAATAAATAAAGTTTTTTTTTTATTCGATATAACTCAAAGATTATTTATTTGGCGCAGTCGGTAGGATAATTCTAAGAATTATCCAGTGATAACGAATCAATACACAGCGTGAAAATAGTGAAGTTATTATTAAACGCTAGTGAAATAAAGTCGAAAAAAAATATATATATATACAAAAAAAAAAAAACAACAGTGTTCTAATTTGCATTCTACCTCTTATGGACAGTCACCAGCTAGGATAAAAGTGTAAAAGAATCTGTGTGAAATATTTATGAAAAAAGACAAAACAGGATTTTACAACTATAATAGACGAGGATTGAAAGAACAAACAATGGAAGAATTAGCAGCCGAATTACGACAAAAGAACCAACAGTTGGAACAATTAGCCGCTGCATTCCAAGCTTTACAAGTCAGAACAGCATCTCGTGATAATACAGAAAAAGCATTAAGAGAAGTAAAGCACATGTCAACGTTTACCGGACAAGGTGAAGCTACCACCAATTCATTTATAAGTAGTGTAGAGTACTACTTATCAGGAGTCGAAGAAGAAAACTTGAAGAAATGTATGGTGAAGGCAATCTTTTACGAAAAAATACAAGGAGAAGCAAAAAACACAATCATAAATCTACCACAACCGGATAACTGGGAACTAATAAAGGGAACACTCAAACTTCGATATAGACCAGATGTGGAGCCATCCGAAATATATAAAAGGATCACCAATCTCAAAGTTACCAATGTAAGTGAATTATCTAGTGAAATTCAAAACATAAAATATAAAACAGATGAGCTTAGGGTTTATTATAAAGAAGATAGAAGTATTGACTTAACAAGTGTAGAAAGCCTCCTAGTACATACAGTGAAAGAAATGACACAAGGTGTCCTCTTAGATAAAATATATGATAAAACAGATTTAGGTGAAATAATTTCAATTATGAGAAAAAGAAGATTTGAGGATTCATGCATTAGGTATGAATTTAGGAAACAAAAACATAATAAACTCAATAACCCAAAACAAGAAAGTAGAAGTAGTAGTCGAAGACATGCCAACCAAGAACAGGGAACTAGAAATTTAGGAAATCATAAAAAAGATTATCAAGACCAGGGAAATTCAGGACAAAACCGACAATACCATAATTCAGGACAATCTAGACAACACTATAATTCAGACCAGAGACGACAATACAATCAAAACTCACATAGACCTGAACCCATGGAGATAGGAAATGTAGAAAATAGGCAATCACCAGAGTTAGACAATTTGAGCAACCATTCGGGCCAACATCGCCACCAACAGAATGATTCTCAACAAAGAACAGCACCACCGGGTCCCAGTGACCATAAACAAAGCAAAGATGATAAATACACTTCGGAAGTAAATAATGCTAATTTTTTTTGGAATTAGCCTCGGACGATCTTCCACAAATTTATTTGACCATTAATAAAAACAAATATTTAGCTTTAGTAGATACGGGTTCAACTCTAAGTATAATTGACGACAGACTAGATGAATTTACCAAAATTCCTATTGAACCAATATACTTTACAACAGTTACCGGTAAAGATAATATAAAATTTGAGGTACATACACCTGTACCTGAGGAATTAAGGGCCCCCCTTAATGCTCGAATAAGATGGAAAGTAAAAAGACTTTCTAATAGAACGTACCAATTTATAATTGGTACGGATTTATTAAACAACTTAAATACTTTAATAAACCTGGATGAAGGAACCATCAACTTAAATAATCAATGTTTAAAGTTTGTGAATCATCCATATACAGCGAATGATATATGTTCACTTGAACCCCTTGATAACTTTACAAAACACATCAATACTGATCATTTAAATGAAGAAGAACGACAAGAAGTCGAAAAGCTGATGAAAAGATTTGAGAACTTATTCTTGAAAGAGGGAGATAGACTCACTAGCACCCCAGAAATTGAGCACGAAATAGTGACAATAACAGATCAACAAATCAACGCCAAATTATATAGGTATCCACCTCAACATGAGGCAAAGGTACGTAGACAAATCCAAGAAATGGAGGAACAAGGAATTAAAAGGAAAAGTAATTCCAAATATTCCAGCCCCCTTATAGTTGTTCCTAAGAAAATGGACAACTCAGGTAAAAAAAAATTCAGAATTGTGATTGACTACAGGAAACTGAATGCCGTTACAGTTGACGACAAGTTTCCATTACCTAACATAGACTCAATTTTGGATAAGTTAGGTAAGGCACAGTATTTTACAACGTTGGATCTTGCTAAGGGGTACCATCAGGTGCTAATTAAAGAACAAGACAGAAAAAAGACAGCCTTTGTTACCCCTCATGGTTTATATGAGTTCATCAGAATGCCATTCGGTCTGAAAAATGCCCCAGCGACATTCCAAAGACTCATGAATGATATTCTGAGAGACTACATAAATAAAACCTGTGTAGTATATCTTGATGATATACTTATTTTTAGTACAACATTAAAAGAGCATATCAAATCATTAACCGATATATTCAATGTATTGAAATCAAAACAATTAAAAATACAAATCGATAAGTGTAATTTTATGATGAAGGAGACAGAATTCTTAGGACACATCCTAACAAAGGAAGGTTTAAAACCAAATCCTGAAATAATATCGGTAATCCAAAAGTTAAAACTACCCACAACACAAAAAGAAATAAAAAGTTTTCTAGGTATCACAGGATACTACAGGAAATTTATTAAAAACTATGCTAAAATAGCACAGCCTATTACCAAATATTTGAAGAAAAATAGCAAAATTAACCTAAACGACCCTAATTATATTGAAGCCTTTGAAAAGCTTAAAATTCTTATAACCAGTCATCCAATTTTAAAATATCCTAATTTTCAAAATAAATTTTGTATAGCAACAGACGCCTCTAATTATGCAATAGGAGCAGTTTTATCCCAGGAGGGACATCCTGTATGCTTCGCGTCGAGAACCCTGAATAATCATGAAAAAAATTATTCAGCCACGGACAAAGAATTTCTTGCAATTATGTGGTCTGTAAACTACTTTAGACCATATCTTTATGGGAATAAATTTAAGATTTATACAGATCACCAACCGATTAAATTTTTGCATGCCAAATACAAAGGTAAGGATCTTTCTCCCAGACATCAGAGATGGCTCTTAAAGCTAGGAGAATACCAATTCGAAATCGAATATTTAAAGGGTAAAGAAAACAGAGTAGCTGATTTTCTGAGTAGAATTAAACCCAACGAGGACGTTACTCATAATAAGGAAGAAGAAGAACAATCCCATAGTACAGACAACTTTTCACTTGAATGTAATGAAAATGACTCAATATCCGATTTTGTATTTAATATGGAAGACAATAATTCAGATGCGACAATTCATTCAGCAGAAGAGGAACTCATGGACCACATACCAATCAAAGAAGAAATAGTGAACAAATACAAAACTCAAATAATTCTAACTAACAACAAAACCCAAGAAGTTGAAACCATTCATGGAAAACGAATAATATACATAGAAGAATATGACTTTGATAGATTAACCGATATCTTTAAAAATTTTATAAAAAATGGAAAAATTGGTATTTTTTCAGAATTACCAGATCATCAATATAACGTAGTTTAGGAAAAGTTAAGAGAAATGTTTTCAGACGATAGCCAAATTAAATTTGTTAAATGTTCTTTTAGAGCGCAAGATATCAAAACAGAAGTAGAAATAGTAAAACAAATATCACTCTATCATGTGAAGGAAAGTTTACATTCAGGAATTCAGGAAACTTACAGTGCTATCAAACACAAAATTTATTACCCTAAATTACAAGAAATAATTCAAATAGTTATAAACCAATGTGAGATATGTCAACAGGTTAAATACGATAGAAAACCAATAAAAACAAAATTTCAATTAACCGAAACAGCAACAGATCTTAACGAAATAATTCATGTAGATACATTTGTCATAATGAAGTGTAGTTTTCTAACAATTATCGACAAGTTTTCAAAATTTGGATTAGCGTACTATCTTTCAGACAGGAACCATATTACAATAGTAGGGGAATTAGAGAATCACTTCGCTAAAGTAGGAAAACCTAAAAAGATTATAGCTGATAATGAGTTCAAATCAATCCACATTAAAGAATTCTTACAAGAGGAAGATGTAGAAATACATTTTACCAAATCAAATAGTCACACCGGAAATTCTGACATAGAACGATTTCATAACACCATATTAGAAAAATGTAGAATTTTAAAATTAAATAAATAAAATATATCAATCAAAAGATTAATAACAAAGGCCATACGAAACTATAATGAGAGAATACATTCCACAATTAAAACAACTCCTAGCGAAGTTCAATATAAAAGAATTGATTTTGAAAAGGTAAGACAAAACTTAAGGTCAACAAAAGAAAAGAATATCAAAAAGTCCAACGAAAATCGCGAAGATTACATTGAAGAGAGGTCCACAGGATTTATAAAAAACTACGAGTATAAGGCAGTTAGACATAAACATCAACCTAAATTTAAGCGTAGTAAATTAGCAAACGTTCATACCACTAATATTAAACGACAACCAAAATTTTCAGCTTTTCACGAGGACATTTTTACTCCTACTAATAACGCCAACTAACGGACTCTTACATATATACGACATAAAGGAACAAACAGGATTTACTCAAATCAAACTCAATGACGTCGACATAGTCGTTAAGACAGACATTATCATTCACATGATCAAACCAGAAGACATAATAAATTTATTAAATGACATAGCATTAAATATAGACAGTCTTGACGTACAACACAAAGAACTACTTAAAACAGAACTCATACATTTAACAAATATAGTAAAAACAATTATTCCGAGAGATAATAGAAAGAAAAGAGGTTTAATTAACATTGTAGGAAAAGCATCAAAGTGGCTTTTTGGTACATTAGACGAAGAAGATAGAATAGACATTGAAAACCACCTTGAAAATATAGAAGTCAATAACCACAATTCAATTAGTAATTTAAACCAGCAAATTATAGTAAATAATAGTTTCAATAGAACATTTAGACAGCTTAAAGATGTTATTAAGAAAGACAGGGAAATAATTTTGCGACAACTAAACAATGTATCCAGTCGAACAATTGAACAGAATTTATTTGTTGATCAGCTTTTTAAAGTACAACTAATAAAAGAAAAAATAGAACACATACAAGATAATGTAGCATCAGCAAGACAGGAAATAATTCATCCTAACATCTTAACAGATGAGGAGATACAAAAATACAATATAGATTTGCATAAAATGAAAAATATTAAATTAGGCATTACTAAATATAAGAATGATACTCTTATATTTGCAATAAAAATCCCAAAAGAATTTAAACAGATTCCACTAAAAATAATAGTACCGATTACAAACAAAAATGGAAAAGAAATCGATTGTTCTAAAGAAAAGGTAGTAGAATACAATAAAATCAATTATAAGTATGAAGAATTTAAATAGCTTAATGAATTAAGCATAAGTAAACATTGTATTTTTCAAGAAAATTGTAAATTAATTAGAAATAACCAAACTGAAATCATATTAATAGATGAAGAAACCATTTTAATAAAGAATGCAAATAATTTAAACATAAGTCAAAATTGCGACAACAGAAATTTAAATATAACTGGAAACGTGTTAATACATTTTAATAATTGTAAAATAGAAATTCTAGATCATTATTTGTCAAACATAAAAGAGAGCTTCCAAGAGCGATTTTACTATCCAATGTACAAAAAATTTACAAATTTTACTGATAAAATAACTTTAGATGAAATAATATTTGAAAATGAAAATAATCTTAATAAAATTAAAGAATTACAATACCATAAAAATGGTATTTATATAGCTTTGTCATAATTTTAATTGTTTTAGTAACCATAATTCTTATATCTTTCAAAATACAGCAATCTGTTAATGTCAAAGTAAAAAACAAAATTCAGGAGAATTTTAAAGAAAAGGACGGAGAAGTTATGTATAAGTCAGCATACTCAGATATCGAGAATATTTTGAAAGATATTAGAACCAGTAGATATTAAGTTACAGAAATGTTCCCAGACTTTTTCCGCTGATCACATGCAGTTGCATACCTGTGGGAATGCAGAAAAAGCTGAGTAAACATTTCATAGTGTATAGTAGTAGTAGTAGTGTATTCGATATAACTCAAAGATTATTTATTTCACGCAAGTGGAAGGGGACCTCAGCCAACTTAGCGTGCGAAACTGGAGAGAGCTAGCCAGGGATCGAGCTGGCTGGAGAAGCTTGTTGACTGAGGCCCAGATCCACCTCGGACTGTAGCGCCACCTAAAGTAAGTAAGTAAGGGTTTTCATTTTATTCGGATTGCGTTGTCTCTTTTGCTTTGTTCTAATTTTTAAAATTTTAGCGTTAACAACGAGGGTCTTATTTCTTTTACGTTTGGTTGCTATTTTTTAGTTTGCCGAAAGATGTCTTTTGTTATCAACAGACTCTCTGTGGATGAGATGGCATACGAGATGGAGGCTCGCGGTCTTCCCATTGGCACCTTGGATGCTATGAGGAAGTCCTTGAGATCCGCTCGTATGCTAGAGCGCAGAGGGTCGTTGAGTTCAGGCCCGGTCTACAAATTTAGTTTTGCAGAGGACCGAGATGCTTTACTCGCAAAAATTAAGCAGATAGAAGAGCTCTTGGAAGAGCCTCCAAGTAATCCTAAGTCGAAGGAATACTTGAAGGTTCTTACCAAAATCGAATGGGCTCTTAGTAGGTTGGATAGGGCGAGAGACACTTCTCCTGAGGAGATTGAGGAGAAGTGTAATCTCCGGCATAGGTTGATTGTACTAGCCGGGGAGTTGGCCGGTTGTACAGAAGAGGATTCCGACGATGAGGACGAGGTAGGCGACGAGGACGAGCAAGAGCCAACGTGCTCGAGGCTCGTCAAAACCCGAGCATCACAGCCATCGAAAGGTGAACAACATCAACAACAAGAAGGGATCAAGCATAAAAGGTCGACCTACCAGCAGCAACAAGCTACGGACAGAACACCAGTCCGCGCTGTGAGGTCACCAGTGACGCCAGCCGTTGCGGAAGAAACCGGTTTCTACGCAACCACTGGTGAACACAGCGAGCGCTTGCCGATTGCGAGGTGGGAGAACCTGGCCAAGTGGGAACTCAAGTTCACGGGGGAACGCTGTGGTGCTTCGGTCAATTCATTCTTGGAGCGGGTGGAGGAGCTCAGTCAAGCGCGAGGGGTGACTGAAGCTCAACTGTTTAGGTCGGCGGTTGAACTTTTTTCAGGGAAGGCGCTCATCTGGTTTAGGGCTATTAGGTTGTCGGTCTGTTCGTGGCAAGAGTTGGTGGCGGAATTGAAACTGGAGTTTCTTCCCCCCAACTATGATGATCTCCTGCTGGAGGAGATAAGGCATCGTACCCAGGGAAGCAGTGAGTCAATAGGGGTATATGTAGCGGTAGTGCAAAATATGTTCGGCAGGCTTTCGGAACCGCTAAAGGAGCGGCGAAAGCTTGCCATAATTCAAAGGAACCTGGCCCCCTTTTACCAGCAACAACTTGAGCTGGCAGACCCGAAGTGTGTTGCAGATTTGGTAAGATTGGGTCGAAGGTTGGAGATGGTGTGGGCTACCGTGGAAACGTTTGACCCGCCATCGAATCCGAGATCGCATCGGTTGATGGAGCCGGATTTGGCTTACGTCAACGTGGAGGAACCACGAGTGTCGGTTGTCAGCGAGGACAACCAAGCGCGTGCACCTATCCGGTGCTTTAATTGTAATGGCGAGGGTCATTTTGCTACGACGTGTTCAGCTTCTAGGCGCTGCTACGGGTGTGGAGCGCAAGGAGTGACACGGTGCCACTGCCGACGTTGTAGTGGTTCGTCGGGAAATGCGCAACGGACTTCCGGGTCAGCAGGACGGGAGCGCCGGCGCAAGTAGGCAGTAGGTCGCCTGTTGGAGATCGGTCGGGGAACTCAGTAGTTCATTTAGGTTTTAGCTTGAAGGCAAACGGGAGAGATAGGCGTCCATATGTAGGAGTTAGTATCTATGGAATAGGGATGTTAGGTCTTTTAGATAGTGGCGCATCTCGCACTATAATAGGGGGTGAGGGATGGAGAATAATTAAGGATTTAGGGCTTAGGTTAGGAAAAAACGAGGTTAGGTCCGTCGCTTTAGCTGACGGAAAGAGCATAGATGTAGTGGGTGGTGGGTAGTGGTAGTTTACATAGAATGTCTTGTTATCCCAGCGATACCACACCCTTGGTGCAGATTTTTGGGCGCTATTGGGAATTGTCCCGGATTAAAGATCACGAGTGTAGAGCGGCCAACAGTCGGTTGCCTCGATTACCGCTATCCGCGAGATCTCAGAGCTGGACGTCGCCGAAGCTGGGCAGTTGGAAGCTTTGGACGAAGGCAGTTTTAAGTCGATGCCCGACGGATTGGGGTGTACTCATTTGGTAGAACACAAGTCGGCAGAACCTATCAAACAGCGATATTACCCGGTGTCGCGTGCGATGCAGAGACATTTTGATAAGGAGCTGAACGAGATGCTGGAGGCAGGTGTTGTCGAGAAATCGAACAGTCTATGGGCATCTCCAATAGTTCTTATCAAGAAGAAAGATGGGTCATTTAGGTTCTGTGTCGACTTTAGGAAATTGAATAGGGTTACAGATAGGGATGCTTATCCATTGCCATTTATATCAACGACATTGGATAAGCTTAGGGACGCCAAATACTTGACGTCATTAGATATAAAGTCGGCCTACTGGCAGATCCCCATGGAGGAGAGATCGCGCCCACTCACAGCCTTCACGGTTCCGAATAGAGGCCTTTTCTAGTTTAAGAGAATGCCTTTCGGGTTACACAATGCGCCTGCTACGTGGCAGAGATTTATAGACAGCATCTTAGGTGCTGATCTAGAGCCACACGTATTTGTGTACCTGGACGATATTATTATCGTCACAAATACACTCAACCAACACCTTAACATACTGGAGGAGGTCTTTAAGCGATTGTGTGAGGGTTAAAAGTTAGTCGGGAAAAATGTAACTTTTGTAGGCCGTCTTTAAAATATTTAGGTTATGTAGTAGATAGGAACGGACTTCACGTCGATCCAGAGAAAGTAGATAGCATGGTTAGGATTCCCGCACCTAAAAGTGTGAAGGAAAGTAGGAGCTTTATAGGGACAGTCTCGTGGTACAGACGTTTCGTACCAAACATCGCCGCTTTAGTTAGGCCTTTAACAGACTTGTTAAAGAAAAATAGGAAATTTATATGGACGGATGAGTGTGAGGAAAGTTTTAGGAAGGCGAAGGAATGTTTGGTCACGGCACCCATTTTGACATGTCCAGACTTCGATAGGCCGTTCGTAGTTCAGACGGACGCCTCGAATCATGGAATAGGGGCCGTATTGTCGCAAGAGTTTGATGATGGTGAGAAGGTCATCTGTTATCTTAGGAGGTCTCTTCAGAGAAGTGAAAGGAACTACTCTACCACAGAGAAGGAATGCTTGGCTGTCCTGTGGGCGATTGAGAAGTTACGACCATACATCGAAGGGGCTCGGTTTACGGTCGTAACTGATCATTATTCGCTGGTGTGGCTGAGCAACCTTAAGGAAGTGAGGTTGCAGCAGTTTGATTTCAGATAATCCACCGAAAGGGGAATGAGCATGTAGTTCCCGACATGCTTTCTCGAGGAGTTCCGGAGTCGGCTGGGATCTCAGAAGCGGATCAAGACCCCTGGATTAGGAAGATGATTGGGGTAATAGAAGCTAACCCCTTAGCCTACCCCTTGTGGAGAGTAGAGGGGGACAAACTGTTCAAGTTTGTGAAAGATAGGCATTTAGTAGTATATGATGGCGTGCCATGATAACCCATCCGCAAAACGTTTGCGAGAATAGGAGCTAGGTACTACTGGCCGAAGATGCGGTCAGAAGTAACAAAATATGTAAAAATTGTAGAGTGTGCCAACAAGTTAAGCCGGTGAATGAGCGACCCGCTGGACTGATGGTCGAGAGGGTAGGTGTGTCAAGGTGTTGGGAAATGGTTTGTGTAGATCTGCTAGGCCCACTTCCCAAGTCCACTCGGGGTTACAGTTATATCTTGACGGTTGTTGACTGCTTTTCAAAATTCCCCTTGTTGTTTCCTCTACGTTCGGCAACTGCGAAAGCAGTTTGTAGGGAACTAGAGGAAAACGTCTTTCTGTTATTCGGCGTACTCAAGGTTGTCGTGTGTGACAGCGGGCCCCAGTTTAGGGGGAAAGAACTCAAGGCGCTCTGTGACTCTTACGAGTCAAAAATTCGATTCACGGCGCATTACCATCCCCAGGCGAATCCTGCGGAAAGGGTAAATCAGATCATCAAGACAACGCTCAGAGCGTATGTCTCGGAGAATCACCGGGTTTGGGATTCGCAGTTGGCGAAAGTAGGGTGCGCTATTCGCACAGCCCAACACGAGGTGCTGGGGGTATCCCCATATAATGTCAATTTTGGGAGGGAGATGGTGACTCGCGGCACGGAGTTTGATGCCACGAGTGATTATCTCCAGAGTAGGATAGGTAGCGAGGATAGGATAGGTAGTAGGGACATAGTACCAGGTAGTGAGACCACAGGTACTGTAGGTAGGGACTTAGATGCGGAGAGTAGGGAAAAGGAAATTAGGGAACTAGATATACCGGAGTTAGGTAGGAGGTTTGAGATTTTGAGGAAGGATATACGTAGCAAATTGGCGGCGGCAGCAAAGAAGTCTGCGAAAGCCTACAACCTCCGACGACGAGATGTACAATATCTCCCGAACGAATTAGTATGGCGACGAAACTTTGTGTTGTCTGACGCAGCTAATAACTACGCGGCCAAACTAGAGCCGAAATTCGTGGGACCATTCAGGATCAACAAACGTGTGTCAGCGTGGACATACAGTTTGGTGGATTCGACTGGTCAGAATAAAGGTACCTGGCACGCTAAGGACCTTAAGCCTTATAGCGATGAGCCAGAAGAGTCCTAAGTCCCAGTAATAGTAGAGTAGGATAAAGGACCGTTTGGGTCAGAATTTGATTTAAGTTTTATAGGACTGGCAGTATTGGCCATGATGGAAATGTCTTTCCAACTAACCTTTGGCCTCAGGAAATGGTTTGCGCTTCTGAAGAAGGCAGGCCCATTTCCTAGGAGGTGAGGGTGGGGTTTGTTGCGGTAAATTTTTCCGCAACAAGGTTTACCCTCTTCCTTGTGCTTCTCCCTTCGTTCCCTCGTTTCTTTGAGTGGGAAGACCGAGCTCTGGCGGAGGTGGAGGGCAGCCAAGGTCCCATCAGCCATTGGCCCACCGACCACAGACCTCGGAAACGAACCACATAGGTTCACGGGCGGTTATATCCTCAGAGGAGGACGAGGTGGTTCGGTCGGTGAAACCATAAGGACGGTAGGGAGACTCACGACGAACCAGGAGCCCAGGGTGCGACAGGAGGTCCACCAAGATCACCGTTGTCGGAGCCCGTAGGCTAGACTTGAGACTCGCAACGGGCTGCATCAGACAGGACGTCTGAAAGTCATCGGCGGGTGGGGACGGACGCTCCTTGTAAGCCAGACACCCCAACACGATGATGACGGGTGGGGGAGGACGATCCCCGGAACTTACACCCCAACGAAAGCCATGTAAGCAAAGGCTTTAGTATTACCGGCATCACATCTCAAAATTGATGTGGATGCAGAGATAAGGCAAAAGGGGAAAGAGAAGACGATCTCTTTTGTAGCTACACCCCCAACGAGAGAGCTACGGAGGAGCGACGGTGGTGTGTAGGCGGACAACCAGCATAATCGAACACATCCCAACGACGCACCAGGTATAAAAGTCAGGTTCGATGGGTGAAGGGACGACGACCCCTTTGAAGCCGGCACCCCACCGATGGAGCACCAAGGGAGCAGCAGAGGCTGTAGGCGGGCGGCCAAGTTACGAGACAGCCTTCAACGTGGGAACATAAAAACATTAATAAAAATAAAAATATCCAAAAACAATAAACTACATCAAATATAAACAATGACAACAACTACAATAACATAAACACAAACTATACAATAATACGAGTAACAACATAAAAATCACAACAAAGTACCAGGCGGGCAGAAGGGCCCACAACATAAACAAACAAACGAAACGAAAACTAAAACTAAAGAAAACAAAATAAAATACGTAATTGTAAGGAATGACCCGCTATTGGTCAGTCCCCCCATTCCCCCCAAATCTGAACGCCGACCCACCGGAGTAAGTAGGGACCCGGGGTAATATAGCACAGAGACACATATACTTAGCTTTTTTGGGGCGGCGGTTTAGAGAATGGCTAAACCGGGGTATAATCAGATTAGGATTATACCCACACAACCTTCCTAATTCGTCCCAACACTCCATTGACTTTCGATCATACTTTCTTTCTCCTTCGCGGTTGTTGTTGTTTTGCAATTTTGTTTAGTTCGATGGGGAAAAATTAACCGGGGATCAGCAATGAGAGAAACATTGCTTCTCGCGATTTTCAATGTAGTTCCATCTAGGGCATAGCTAGGATCCACAAGCTATCATAAACTCGCTCAGTGGAGTTCCCAGTTATCACTGGAAGCGGGAGAGAACTCAGCGTCTGAGGAGTTTAGAATGAGAGTGTACAATTGGAAACAATTGGAATGTGTGAGAGGCCTAGTTGGACACGGGAGCACACACTAGCAAAGTTTTCTAGTTGTGTAGCTGGAAACCCCGTTGTTGGGTTCACTAGAGCCAAATGAATGTGTGTGTGAGTGAGTGTGAGAATGCGTGTGAGAATCTGTCGAGAGCTTGTGGAAAGGAAAAGATCTGGAAGTCACTTTGGTGACGACCAGCACAGACAGAGGGTCAATCAAGGTTTTTTTGAGTGCAATTTTTTTGTGTTGTTAGATTGCGAAAAGCAATTTTTTCTGTAAAAAAAAAACAAAAAAAAAAACAAGTAAAGTAGATTTTTTTTTTTGAAATAAAATCGCGGAGTGTTCTTTCGAGAACGGCCGGGAAAGTGGGATAAGGAGAAGGAACCAGTATCTGGACAGGGAAAAGGAATAGCAGGACGAAGGGATTAATAGGACTGTTCCAGCAAGGGGCACAGAACCGCCATAAAGCTAAGTATAGTGTACATAGTGCAGTGTAGTGTAGAAAAAAAAAAAAATAAATCGTTTTTTTTATATTGAAAAATTAAGACTCCGGTAGGCCGCGCGTGCGAAAAATCTCGAGAATAGACGAGACACGCGACCCGTTGGATTTCTCTTTGTGTGTTCGGGACTGTAAATAGCGGGTCACTCTGTCGACGAGTGTACCGCTTATTTAACAAATAAATCGTCGCGCTCCAACGGATCCGTTATAACGTGGGGAGAAGTCCGGTGTTTTACTTTGTTGTTGCTTTTCTTCGGGAAGTATCTTCGTTTATTTTGGTTAGATTCGGTCCTTTTTTTTTTCTTTTATTCAAAGTTTCGTGATTCCAAGGGAAGAATCACGTGGCGCTCAACTCGGTTTTTTGTGATTTTGTTGCCCAGGTGTAGCTGCCATCAAAAAGCTACCTGGAGGTGATTCGAACCCGGGTTGGAACAGTTGGTTCCAAGGTTATTTTTGATTCGGGGCAACTGTGATTGTTGCCGAGGATCAATCATAACACATCCATGGGAGCAAGGGTACGCCTTGCCATCGCTTATTTGCTACATTAACAATTAATACCAATGCACAAATCCACTCTTGGTATGAGTCGAGGCCCACCTAAAACCTCTTACTGATCTTAGGGTCTCAGCACCCAGCACTTATAACCACTCCACTCCGGGTATTGAGCCCTAGCAGGGCTACCCTCCCTGCGATTTAGGTTTAAACCACAGCAACCGTGTCGCTCCCACAAGGGGGCCAACCTCAACAAGTCCGGGGGGGCTCCTAACTCCCACGGTACCGTGTTTTAAGACCTGATATGGACTACCGGTGGTCTTGCCACTCAACAAGACCTATGACCGGCAGCTTGATACTGGACAAATCATAGCAACCATCAGAGGGGAAGGGTCTGATAATGTTTATGATAAGTCCAGTATTTACTCTGCCCCCGCTTTATATTAGACAACGTCATTGATGGGCGAAGCCTTGATAAAGGGGCGGGGGCCCATGCTAACCAACAGACAGTTCATCGTGAAAAATGGTGATGTGACTTCTGTTAGAATATTTCAAATTAAAAATGGTCTTGAGTAAGGTGCGGTCAATTCGCCGATCCTATTCAACATTCATACAACTAACTTGATAGGTTCGAATCCCCATACTATTACGTACGCGGATGACTTCATAGCGTACAGAATGGGTCCAACAATCGAGGTCATTAATACTATCTTACAGCGTGACCTCGATAAGGTAAGACGTTTTTGCGATGACTGGAAGTTGAAAATCAACTTTCAGAAATCGGAAACGATTCTCTTTAGGACGCCGTTGTCTGGAGCCTCTAGGGATACCAGGAAAAATTGGCGAAAGTTCTCGATCATTAGACAACACAGACAGCCTCTTGCCTGTCGAAAGGTAGTCAGATACCTTGAGATCTAGCTAGATCAGTTTCTGTATTTTGACAAAAGCGTAGATGCTGCTCTAGCCAGAGCTAAAGGCGCTTTTGCCCTCACAAAGATTCTGTGTTATAGCAGCCAACTCGATACGAGGGTAAAGGTAATCTGCAACATGGTCCTTATCAGCCCCATGCTGGTATTTGGGTGTCCCATGTGGTTCTATGTACGAGCAAAACTAATGGAAATGATTCGGATATTTGAGAGGGCTTGCCTTAGGGCTTGTCTTCGCTTGTACAGAACACTAGAGTCGTAGTACAAAAAATTGTTATCCTTATGAGGTCTTTCACAATAGGACGAAACTAATACGAGTGGACAACTTCGTAATTAAGCTGACTCGAAGGTACATTGCAAGAGCAATGGCCTCGACGAATAACCTGATATCTGGGCATACTACCCCAATTACCTTTACCACGAGAGTGTGCGCTCTGACGGCTTCGTTCCACCGGAAGCGTTTCTCTACTTAGATCAGATAGGGTTGATCCAGAATACATCAGCGGTCCCGTTAATTTTCCATGTCACTCAGAGAGCTGGGAACAGGCGACTCAACTACAACAGAGACGTCGTATACAACAATGTAGATCGTCTTAGCTGCATGTGCTTGCCGGCATTCATCATCGAACCAGGGGTTTCATTGTGGTGGATGAGTGAAACCCAGCACATCAGAAGCGGTATCTCTGATGGCGTTTTGGCAATGTTTCCAATGGTCCTTGATGCTTGATGCTGGCGGCATTGGACCTCTTAAGATATTAAGAGACACTCCATCGGAAAAGGACTTGGCGATCTCTTGTGATTGTAGCCACCTGACGTCGAATTTTCTCATAGCATTAGTTTGTCTTTGCGTAGTTTGGGATATTCGCAACCGTACCTTGGCTACAACAAGGTAATGGTCAGAGTCGATGTTGGCTCCTCGGAACGTATGGACATCCATAATACTGGAGGAGTGTGTTGCGTCGATCGCAATGTGATCAATCTGGTTGACTGTTAATTGATCAGGAGTTCTCCAAGTCCCCTTGTGTATGTCGAGATGTGGGAACTGTGTGCTAGCCACGACAATGTTTCGCCCTGCCGCAAAGTCGATTAGCCTGAATCCGTTATCGGAGGTGGTGTTGTGCAGGCTATATTTCCCGATTGTTCCACCAAAGATACTCCCTCTCCATAGCTTGGCATTAAAATCACCGATGACAATTTTAATATCATAGTTAGGCATTGCTCGTAAGTCTTGTTAAGGAGCTCATAGAAGGCATCTTTGGTGTCGTCATCTTTCTCCTCTGTGGGGGCATGCGCGCATATAAGGCTAATGTTGGCAAATTTAGCCTTGATGCGGATTGCTACGGGGCGCTCGCTCACATGCCGGAAGCTGAGGACTTCTTGTCTTAGTCTGCCTCCGACAACAAATCTGCATGCAAATAAGCGCTGCTTTTGCTGTCGATAGCAATTGCCGTAGTAGATATCGCAGTTTTTCATCTTCTTTTTGTCCGGCCCAACCTATCGCATTTCTTGGATGGCGGTTATGTCTGCTTTGCAGCAGTCTAGGGCCTCCGCTAGTTGCTCGGCTGCACGTGGTCTATTAAGGGATCGAACATTCCACGTGCATATCCGGAAGCTCATTGTCCTTAAATCGTTTGCGTGAGTTGTCAACAGTGAATCCGTCCATATCCGATGCTTCGATTACTTTACTAACAATTTTAGGATTTTTTTCTGAAATCAATTTTATCATATCAATATAGTGGTTTCTGTACAATACTCCTTCGCCTGATTTAAATGTTTGTCTTAATGAACCTTTACAATTTGTATTCACTTCAATGTTTACCCTCATGCTAAAATTATTATCAACAGATTTCATTTATGTAATTTTATCACTATAGTGCATTAAGGAACTTAAATAATAATATTTTAGAAGGAGATTTGGAGGCAACTGTTGATGTAGTGTCGCGGTAATTAAAAAGGAAATCATATATTCTTTTTTTCTAACGACATTAAATTGTTTTTTTCTAAAAATCTTTTCCCACCAAAGAAAAAAAAGTTCAAATGAACAGGGTCAAAAGGAAACTGCGCTGGCGTCCATTTCGTTTCAAATTTTTCGTGTGGAACGTTTTGAGTTTTCTCACTAACTTCACAGTTTCTTTCGAATAAGGTTATTGATTTATCAATACCTCCACACGAATGATCACGATTACATTTCCATGCACTACACCTGCATGGTTCTTATGCAACAACTCGAGAACACTCTTTTCAAGCGAGAGTGGAACAACTACTTTCAACCATTTTCTGTGGATAAACTGGTTTTATTTTGTAAATACGGCTTTATTTCATTTGATATCTTATTCGGCCACCCTAATTTGAAATACTGGAAAACATCCTTCAGTACTTTATCTTTTTGGGCACAATCGCGTACGGATTGAATATTGATTAAATTTATCGCCGAGTCCGAACGGCACTCCTTTGAAGCTTTTCGTAGGCAATTTTACTTTCGAGAGCTTGACATTGCCCGCCGAAAGGGTGATGGCGATTTGAAAAATTGTTGGTGAGTAAGCCAGGAATCGAACCCAGACTGTTTGCGTGATATTCCAATGAGCTAACTATCGCGCCATCGGCATCACCACTTCCAAATCAAATTTTATAATTATGCTGGGCAAATCGTGGATTTATGACCATAGTTGTGGAACTTATTTACATTGGCGGTGCGATTGTGAAGTTTTTTTTTCTGCTGTTGATAGAGTATATGACGTAAAACTAACTGATATTTCTCTGCCGTTTACTAGATGGCATAAAATCGCTCCAACACCATAAGGGTTTGCATCGGTGAATAAAACAATTTCTTTATTAGGGTCAGTTGCAAAATGTCATTACTCAAAAGCTCTTTGGCAATCTTCTGTCTATACAAACTGTGTATGACTAAATATGTGATGCGAAATTTATTAAAATAATTAAGATTATATTATTGTCGTAAATTTTTGGTGAAGGGGCTTGAACAATTGCTTTCACTTTCTTTTGGTTAGGTCTAATTCCTTTAGCGCATAGTGTACGACCTTGCAGCTTTCAAGATTTATTTGAACTTTGTGGCTTTCTAGAGGTCGTAAGATTTCAAAAAGATTGCGTACGCAATCAGCTGCCGATGCACCCCCAACTAAAATGTCGTCTAAATAACAAGAAACATGTTTTAACCCCTAAAGAATCCTATCCATTACGGACTGAAATATTGCAGGTGCGCCACTTACTCCAAAAACAAGGCGAGTAAAGGCACAGAGGCCTGTAAGTATATCAATTACTAAGAGCTTCTGCGAACTTTCTGTTACAGAAAGTTGCTGATAAGCACATTTTAAATAAATTGTTGAAGAATTCGAACAGCCCAATAATCCTGCAAAAATATCCTCAATACGCAGTAGTAATATTGTGTTTGCAGTCAACACAAATTCTTATATAACCATCTTCTTTTCGCACTATTACTATGGGGTTGACCCACTGTCTGAACTCAAAAGGAACTAGAATTGGTTCATTAGCTATCGGTCGCGCAAAAGCTGCTGAAACTTTTTTTGTGAAATTGTAGCTGCTGACCGTGGTGTTTAGTTTCAATGAATACTAGAACTACCTTTTTGTGGAAATGTTCTCCTTTATTGAATATATACGAGTATCATATTGTGTGTCATAGGTTGGATGGCACGTGACGCATTATGTGAAGCCTCCACATTTAATGCTAGGTAACACACCCTTTCAAAGGTTTACGAGTGATGCAGAAGAAGAGTTTCTTGAATCTTGTCACTTTTTACTCTGACATTGAATCTGTACGCCAAAGCTTCATCCAGAATAAGAGATTTTAAATAGTGGAATCTATATACCAAGAATCGTGGCGCTGAATTCCGATTTTGGTGTCGTATGTTGGTAGCGGGGTTTAAAATGCCGATTGTCGTTTTATTGTTTCGAGTGACATCTGTTGGTGGCTAGCGTCTGGTTCCCACAAAACTCCCTCTTTAGTGAGAAAGTCACGATAAATTTTTAAATGCTATTTTCTTTTTTGTTGATGTTGTGTGAAATGTTTTGCTGTCAAAATCATTCTGCAGATGTGCTGGTTTCAATCTTCCTACAGATACATTTGATTCTCGACCATCAATTTTGATTTTATATAGCTGGTTGTTGATTCTTTCAATGAGTGGAAATGGTCCTGTATAAGGTGGTTGAAGGGGCTTCTTCACGGCGTCGCAACGCAGGAATACGTGTGAGCACTACTGGAGATCTGGAGACACAAATAGCTTGTTCTTGCCGTGTCCTGCGTACCTATGCAGGACATGAGCTTTCGGCCACCGACTGTATCTGTCTGTATTCGTTAGACAGTACCTGTTACATTTCCACAGAGGAGGACCGATGATGTATGTGTGCACGTGTTGAAATCGTTTTTCAGGGACAGTAATTGATGTTGGTTTTAATTTAGTGTGCTGAGGTATTTTTGACCGTTGACATTGCACACGAGTTTGTGACTAGTGTACGGCATCCTTTCTGATATTCGGCCAAATGTATTTTTGTCTAAGTTGGCGGCTAGTTGCTCTGCCACTTGCATGGGAGAGATGGTGGACTGTCTCAAATGCCTCTGTGGTAAGGAAAGTGGAATATATGTCCGAATTATGTTTTCTGAGATGTAGCAGAATATTGTGCAGTTTGGTTCTGTTGTTAGTTGACGGAGAATTAGTGAAAATTTTTTTATAATATTTTGAAGTTCTGTGTCCTGTGTTTATCATGTTTGAAATTCTTTTAAGTCCAGTTTTGAAGGCATTGTAATGGCATTAATGCGCGATAGTGCATCTTCAACTGAGTTTTCTTCGCCAGGCAAATAAACTATATCTGTAGTTAACTCAGAAATGTTGTCGAGTTGCCTTAAACGACGTTGCGGTGCTTTTTTGCTGGTATACTGGAAAGCGTACACCAGTGGTTTGTGGTCTGTTTGGACTACGAACTGCCTGCCGTCTAGGCTATGTTTGAAATGACGTACAGCGAGATAAACTGCCAGTAGTTCCCGGCCATACGTGCTGTAACGACTTTGCGCTGATGATAGTTTGCATGAAAACAGTCCTATGGGCTGCAATCACTATTCCTGACCTGTTCATCGGTAGTGAGGACCATTTGGGCATTGGGGTCAACATGATTAAGCATTGTCGCTTTTTCAATGCTGTCTTTACATGTTTCAAATGCTTGTCCAACTTGAGGTGTCCAAATAATAGGTCGCTTATCGTTCTTTCTGCAATCCTTGGTTAAATCGTCTAACGGCGCTTGTATGTCCGCGCAGTTTGGTATATAACGTCTATAATAACTAACGGTACCAAGGAAACGACGTTATTCTTGAACGACAATTGGTATAATTTGATATGACATCAATTTCAATTCTGGTGGCCTGCATCCGTATTTGCTTATTGAATGTCTTATATAAGTAAGTTCCGACTTGCCAAAGACACATTTGTTTGTATTGATGATGAGACCATATTCTTGTAGGCGATGCAAGACTTGACGAACGTGTTCCCGATGTTCTTCTTCTGATCTTGAGAATACAAAAATATCGTCGATATAACAAAAGACAAAATCTAGTCCACGGAGGACCATGTCCATGTGTCTTTGGATTGTCTGGGAGGCGTTTTTAAGTCCTTACGGCATGACGACGATGTAATCTTATCGAAGATCCGTCTAGTTTTTAAATCAAGAACTAGACCGTAGTGCGCAAGTTAGTCCGCTCCGATGATAGCTGTTTTGACGTCAGCAATTAGGAAGGGCCAGGCTAAAGCCCGTCGGAGACCTAAAGATCCAAAGTGAGGATCTTCTCGCCATACGTGTATATGTGTGTATTATTTGCTCCATAAATGATAGTTTCCTCGCGAGTAGCTTTGCAGTCTTTGGTTTGTGGTATCACACTGATTATTGAGCCGGAATCTACAAGAAATCTCTGATGGCTTTTTTTGTCGGATACATGTAGGCGGCATGCAGGGTTTAGCATGAATCTGTTGTCTACCGCCTCCGATGACAAAAGAGAATTTAGTTTTTTTGTTGTGAATAATTGCAGGGTTGGATGCATTTTTTGGCCTGATCACCAAACTTCTTATGAAAGTAGCACACTTTCAGATGTGATCGAGGAGAGGATGATCTGGAAACGGAGTTGTGTCTAGACTGTGGTCGGGACCTTCTATTGTTGAGTTTTGTAAATAGTGCTTGTACTGTGGCTTGTAGTGCGGACAAAGAAGATTCGAGCCATTGAAATCGTCGATCAATATCACTTGAGTGGTTTGTTGAGACGACTTCAGGACCTTGGCTGACAGCAGCAGTTGAGAAAACTGCATGAACAGAGGTATTATCAATTATCTTGTCAGCGATTTCGGCGAGAGCGGTGAGTCTAATTTCATGGCTAACGGATAAGATGTCGTCGCTAGATATATTTGCTTTGGCGGATGTTGTCGCACTGCTAGCTGCACTTGATTGCGTTTCATCGTCCATCATTTTAATTTTTGCCTTTTGGATAAACAATGGAAAGTTAAATATTTAAACAACAATGTGACAAATAGCGAAACACTGTTTGTTTTTTTTTTTTTTAACTGAATACGGTTTTTACTATTATTTCGATAGTCGGGGTCACCACTTATGGGAACACAAATGAAAGGCAACACATCTTCTAGGTTCAAATTTTATTAATTTTGTAACGAACAACTAATTTTAAATGCTGGAATCTATATACCAAGAACGTGGCGCCGAATTCCAATTTTGGTGTCATTTGTTGGTAGCGGGGTCAAAAATGCCGATTGTCATTTTATTGTTTCGAGTGACATCTGTTGGTGACTAGCGTCTGGTTGCCAAAAGTTCTTCACACGATCTTTCAGTTAGCGTTTTAGTAATAATTAATGACATATACAATACATATTTTGGTTTCCACGATGGTGGTAAAGAGCAGAGTTTTTGCCTCTTTTACGATGTCATTTACTATGAAAAATTATTTTATGCGAACTTTATATGGCTTGAAATCAATGTCAGGTACAAAGGATTCTATATTTCTGACTAGTGACAACATTTTTAAATTTATGTTAACTAATAAGCACGGTGGTTGGATGCTGTGGAAATTGGGTAGGCACTGAGAGATGTCAGCCTGGCGATATACAGTGTTGTACTATCTTCTACACATCAATTGTGCTTATAATACCTCCACGTGGTAACCGCCGGGTACTGGTCAATGACCAACCGGACTGGACTTGCTAAACTTATAAGTGCGGGTGCTGACAAGCAGACAAAAATAGCAGGACTATAAACGGGACAGTGAATGAATTCCCCAGATGAAATCAATGGTGGAAAAAAAATCTGGGAACAAACGAAACCTTATCCGGGCTAATCCGACACATTCGGAGCTCAGGCAGGAAAAGATTTCCGAGGCTAGGTCAGGGTCTTGGAAAAGAGATGATGGCGGAAGAGCCCTTAATGGGCCATCGGCACTAACATCCCAGAACGGGTTACTGGGTTTCGGTCCAATCGTCCCAGGGGTATCAAAAATGGAACTGGCCCTCCAGGTTGGGGTTGTACAGTCAAAGTAGCTACCCCGCCATAGAAAAAATACACAAGCTACGAAGCAACAACAAGCCGGATACACACGAACCTAGTATTGACAAAACATGCAATTAAGGATAACGAACTTCGGATAGGCACGTAGATTTGTAGGTCCCTTAACAGGCCACGAGCAGCCGAAACTTAGCGGAGGTCCTCAACTGCTGCAAAGCAGACCTAGCCGCCATCCAAGAAATGCGATGGAATGGGCCGGGCAAAAAGGGTTTCGAAAACTGCGACATCTACTAAGACGACTATTCTCGACGGTAAAATCAGCGCCTTTTTGGATACAGATTTGCTGTTGGAGGCAGACTTAGGCAAGATGTCTTGAGATTCTGGCAATTGAGATTCTAGCAATCCGCATCAATGCTAAATTTGCCAAATTAGCCTGATATGCGCACACGCCCCCATAGAGGAGAGAGATGACGACAGATTAGATGCCTTGTATGAGCTCTTAAACAAGACCTACGAGCAATCCCCTAGCTATAACATTAAAATTGTCCTCAAGAATTTTAATGCAAAACTAGGAAGACAGCGCAAATTTGGTAGTACTGTCGGAAAATATAGCCTGCACAAAACCAACTCTGATAACTGATTCAGGCTAATCGACTTTGCGGCGGGACGGCGGGACGTTCGCGATATTCACAAGGGGACTTGGGGAACTCCTGATCAATCAACCATCAACTATATTGACCACATTGCGATCGAAGCAAGATATTCCTCCAGTATTATGGATGTCCGAACGTTCCGAGGAGCCAACATCAATTCAGGCCGCTACCTTGTTGTAGCGAAGGTACGATTGCGGATATCCCGAACAAGGCCAAGACAAGCTAGTACTGTGAGAAATTTCGACGCTAGTGCAAGAGATCGCCAATTTCTTTTCCGATCGAGTCCGTATTATATCTTAGGAGGTCCCTTGCCGCTAGCATCGAGCAGGACCAAGTACATGCACTCAACACCGACGTCTCGGGTAGAACGTCACCTTTGACAGACATATCTTTGAGGTACTTAAGGACTTTGTCTACCTAGACTCCGCTGTAAATTCAGACAACGACACCAGCTCTGAGATCAAACGAAAAACCTGCTTCTTTTGTCGAACAAGGAAATTGACTAGCAAATTACTGTCTCGAACAACAAAAGTTACCCTATATAAGACCTCAATTCTGCTTTATGGAAAGTCATGGATATTATCAAAAATAGATGAGGGTGCTGCTTGGCTGCTTCGAGAGGAAATTTCTTCGGGCGATTTTCGATCCTGTCTTCATTGATAGTGAGTGGAGCAGAAGATACAATGAGGAACTGTGTGGACTGTACAGCGACATCGACCTAGCCAGAAGAGTGAAGATCCAGCGAGAGGCAGCGCAGTAAAGAAACACCGAGACTCCGGTGGCACACGCAAGTGGGGGACCTCAGCCAACTTAGCGTGCGTAACTCGAGGCAGTTAACAGAAGATCGAGCTAGCTGGGGACTCTTGTTGATTGAGGCTCAGGTCCACCCCGGACTGTAGCGCCACCTAAAATATAGTATCCCATCATATTTCCCATCCAATGACAATGACATCCAATGACCTAGCCAAAAGAGTGAAGATCCAATGACAGTCCAATAAGTAGAGGAAGACCAAGCCTCAGATGACGCACGCAAATGTAAGGAGACCTCAGCCAACCTACCGTGCGAAACTGGAGTCAGATAGCCACAGATCGAGCTAGCTGGAGACGCTTGTTGATTGAGGCCCAGGTCCACCCCGGACTGAAAAATCCTCGTCGCCACTCTGAGAGATTTTTAATATCAACAGAACACGTTGGCCGCCAATTGTTAGGATTGAACTCCCGGCAACTGTCGAAGCTGCATAGAATCAAAAATAACTTTGGAATCCCCACTACTGATTAGTGCTTTAAGAGGCAGCTAAACCTGGGAAAAAAATAAAGAAAAACCAAATAAATAATTGTAAGGAGTGACACGCTATTGGTCAGTCCCTACTCCCCATTTCCCAACATAACTTCTCGCAATTTTCCATTTATTTCCAATGTCTAGCGCAATAGCTAGGCATAGCTAGGATCCACAAACTCTCATAAACTCTATCAGTGGAGTTCCCAGTTATCACTGGAAGCGCGAGAGACTGAGGAGTTTAGTGTGAGGGGGTGCAATTGGAATGCATGAGAGGCCTAGTTGGACCCTAGCAAAGTCTGATAGTCGTTTAGCTGACAACCCCGTTGTCCGCTAGAGTCAAATGTATGTGTGAGTGAGTGTGGATGAGAATGAGTGCGTGAATCTGGTGGGCATTTGTGGAATGCAAGAGATCTGAAAGTCACTTTTGTGACAACCAGCAGATAACTCAGTTTGTTTTTGCGAATTTTTGGAATTGCGGAAAGCAATTATTTTCTTGTAAAAAGTTAGTGAAGTAGAGTAGATTTTTAAAGTAAAATTGCGAGTTTTCTGGTGGATAGGAAGGGGATAAAAGGCCGATAAGGAGAAAGAAAGGACCGAGAAGCAGGATAGAGTGGAGCAGCAGGACGATAGTGATCAGGAAGACTGTGTCAGAAAGGGGCACATGAATCGCCAGAAAATGCTAAGTATAGCGCATGATATAATGCAGTGCAGAATACTGCCCCGTAACAAAACGTTTTCTTTTTTTGGGAAAATCAAGACTCCGGTAGGACGCGCGTGCGTTGAAAATCTCTGGAAAAGTCGAGTCGTTTCGGGAATATATTTCCTTTCGATATTTTTGGGTTTCGTAATTCCTGTAAAGATCACATGAAGCTCAACATTTTTGATTTTGTTTCCCAGGTTTAGTTGCCATTAAAGCGCTACTTGGAGGTTAATCGAACCCACCGTGGAATAAGTGTGTATTCCACAAGTTATTTTTGATTGCGGGCAACGACTGACAGTTTTAGGGATTAGCTTAGGAAAGAATGAGGTTAGGTCCATCGCTTTAGCTGACAGAAAGAGCATAAAGTTATTGGGGGTTGTGTCTCTACCAATAGTAGTAAAAAGTCGGTCCGTTTTAATAGAACGACTCGTAATCCCAGCCATAGTACACACCGTGATCCTTGGTGCAGATTTTTGGCCGCTATCGGGAATCGTCCCGGATTTAAGATCATGAGTGGAGCTTCTCGAGTCAACAGTCGGTAGCCTCGATTACCGCTATTCGCGAGATCTCAGAGCTGGACATCGCCGCATCTTAGGCGCTGATCTAGAGCCACACGTGTACCTGGGGTACCTGGACGATATTATTATCGTCACAAATACATAGGAATGGACTACACGTTGTTATATTTAATTCCCGGCAACTGTCAAAGTCGCCCCGAATCAAAGATAACTTTTGGAACCAAACTATTCCAACCCGGGTTCGATTAACCTCCAGGTAGCGCTTTAATGGGCAGCTAAGCCTGGGAAACAAAATCAAAAATGTTGAGCGCTACGTGCTTTTTGCGGAAAAACACTAGACCTTTGATGCGAAAAGAAATAATAAGAACCAGATCTCAAAACTAAAGAAAATCTTACCCGAGAAAAAAAACAAAGAAACAGCAACACGGAAGAAAAATAAAAAATTTTTTTTCCACAACGTTCCACAAAGTTGAAGTAGCGGTGCACTCGTCAACAGAGTGACCCGTTATTTCACAGTCCGAACGCACAAACAAAAAGGATTAACGGGTTGCGCGTCTTGTCTTTTCTCGAGATATTGCGCACGCGCGGCCCACAGGAGTTTCACTTTTCAACTTCAAGTTTCTACACTGCGCTACACCTTTCACCATACTTATCTTTACTCTGGCGGTGCTGTGCCCCTTTCTTGCACAGTTTTCCCTTCTTCCTGCTACTCCCTTGCAATCCATTCATCCTATTCTTTCTCCTTTTCCCTTTTTTTTTCTTGTTCCCAAAAGAACTCGCGACTCTTATTATGATAAGCTCCTCTAATTCAATTAGTGAACTCGACACTCACAAAAGAAAAAAAAATTTCTTTTCGCAGTTCCCAACTATCGCAATAAAAAACTATCGCTTAACCCTCACTTGTTGCTGGTTGTCACAAAAGTGACTTCCAGATCTTTTCCATTCAACGAACTCCCGCCAGATTCACGCACTCATTCTCACCCACACTCATTCACACAATTTGGCTCTAGCGGACCCAACAACGGGGTTTCTCAGCTACACGACTAGCAAACTTTGCTATTGTGTGCTCCCGTGTCCAACTAGGCCTCTCATACATTCCAATTGTATCCAATTGCACACACTCATACTAAACTCCTCAGTCACTGAGCTATCTCCCGCTTCCAGTGATAACTGGACATTGAAAATCGATTAGAAATTGCGAAGAGCAATGTTTCTTCTTATTGCTGATCTCCGGGTAATTTACCCCCATCAAACTACTCAAAATTACAAAACAAAACAAACGCGAAGGAGAAAGAAAGTTTGGTCAAAGGTCGATAGAGTGTTGGGACGAAGGAGGAAGGTTGTGTGGGTATAATCCTAACCTGATTATACCCCGATCTAACCATCCTCTAAATCGCCACCCCAAACAAAGCCAAGTATACGTGACTCTGTGCTACTTTACCCCGGGTCCCTACTTACTCCGGTGAATCGGCGTTCAGATTGGGGGGGAATGGTGACTGACCAATAGCAGGTCATTACTTACATAATTATGCATTTTATTTCTTGTGTTTGTTTGTTTATGTTGTGGGCCTTTCTGCCCGCCTGGTATTTGCCAGTTTGTTGTTATTGTAGTTTGTTATTTTATTATTGTTGTTTATATTATGTATTGTTGTTGTTTTTGGTTAACGATTGTTGTTATTTATTATATTGCTGTTATTGTTGTTCTTGCTTTATGTTTCTATGTTCCCACATTGGAAGCTGTCTCGTAACTTGGCTGTCCGCCTACAGCATCTGCTGCTCTCTTGGTGCTCCATCGGTGGGGGTGTAGCTATAAAAGCGATCGTCTTCCCCCATTAGACATTTCAAGGTTCGCATCCACATCGATTACGAGATGTGATGCTTCTGGTCTCCACATCGATTACCGGATGTGGACCTCCTCAAAACTTTGCGTCTTAGGGTGTAGGTTCCGGCGATGGTCCTCCCCACCCGTCACCATCGTGTTGGGGTGTCTGGCTTTAAAGGACCGTCCGTCCCCATCCGTTGACCACTTTCAGACGCCTTGTCTGATGCTACCCGTTGCGAGTCTCCCGGCTAGCCTACGGTCTCCGACAACAGTGATCTTGGTGGACCTCTTGTCGCAACCTGGGCTCCTGGTTCGTCGCGAGTCTACCAACCGTCCTTGCGCTTCACCGACCACCTCGTTCCCCCTCTGGGGGTATCAATAGCCCGTAACATATGTGGGTTCCTTCCCGAGGTCTGTGGTCAGTGGGCCACTGGCTGATGGGACCATGCCTGCCCTCCACCCCCGCCAGAGCGCGCTCTTCCCACTCCAAAGAAAAGAGGGAACGAAGGGACAAGAACAAGGAAGAGGGTAAACCTTTTTGCGGGAAAATTTACCACAACAACGTAGATCCAGAGAAAGTAGATAGTATTTTTTTAAATTTTTTTATTTATATACTTTTATTTATTTCATATTACTGATTTTTATCTTAAGATTAACAATTTCGTAATGATTTATAATATGTATAGTGAATGAATGAATATATTAATCATTACATAATTTAATGAACTATTGTTGTTCCAAATTTAAATCGATTTAATGTATATATTTTGTGTAACTTTATAGCAATTCAATGTTAGCCATATCAATAGTAAATAACCACTTTGTAAATTTTTTTATGTACGAGTAACCATTATAATTGTAAATGTAAATATGAAACTGTTTGAGAAGTGTGTGGTACGTGAAATTGGTGTATTAACTAAGGCCATGCTGTTTACTCGTAAATTGTAAATCTGATTGTGTCTGACTGGAATGTTACCAATTGGCTTAAAAAATTATCTTAGTACTTTAAAGATGTACAAGTGCCTCAATGGTAATACTCGTATTCCAAGCCTTTTGAATAAAGGCCAACTATGAGTATTGCGCTTTGCACTGGAGAGTAAGCGAGCTAAATGTTTCTGTGCAGTTAAAACCGGTTTAATTGTACTGAAGTAAGTTCCACCACAACAACTGATACTTCGAGTGTACAAGACCATAGTAAACCTTACATAACTCTGTTTTGGAGCAGTAAGGTTTAATGAGATAAAGCTTACCAGCAACCATTACCGAGACCAAGGCTAAGCTTGATAAATACTATGGGGACTCTGCACCATCGATTTCAATGGTAAAAAAGTGGTTTACTGAATTTCGTTGTGGCCGTACAAGCACTGAAGATGCCGAACGTCCTGGACGCCCAGTTGAGGTCTCTACACCCGAAACAATCGAAAAAATTCACGATATGGTGTTGGCCGACCGAAGATTGAAAGTGCGAGAGATTGTGGAAGCCGTAGGGATCTCGCATGGCTCAGTGGTTTCAATTTTGAATGATCACTTGGGCATGAGAAAGCTTTCCGCAAGATGGGTGCCGCGTTTGCTCACAGTCGACCACAAACACATGTGCAGTTGCCATGGCAAAAATCCATGAATTGGGCTATGAATTGCTCCCTCATCCACCCTTTTCTCCAGATTTGGCTCCGAGCGACTACTTCTTGTTCCCAAACCTGAAGAAATGGCTTGGTGGAAAAAGATTTGACTCCAATGATGAAGTCATCTCGCAAACAAAGGCCTATTTTGAGGACCTCGACAAATCATTTTTTTTGGAAGGGATAAAAAAATTGGAGAAGCGTTGGACAAAGTGTATAGAGTTCAAGGGAGACTACGTTGAAAAATAAAATTATTTTTTTATCAAAAAATCTGTGTTTTAATCCAAAAGTCACGGACTTATTGACCCGCCCTCGTATCAAGTTCATTTTTATAAATCCATACTTCACTTAAAACAATAACTACAGGTAATTTAGAAAATGTATTAATATGTGATAACAATGATGAAAAGTTACTTCTAAAACTACGAATATTTTGATGAAGACAGAAATCATAGGGAACATCGGGATATTCACATGTTTATATGAGTATATTGATATTGATACTGTCTTGTGATTGTGGATCGTTGTTCTCCGTGTTATGTTTATGCTTCGTAATTTTTTTTCACGTAACAGTAGTCAATGTCTTGCTCTGTTGCACTAACATTTAAACCATCACGAAAAACTTTCAACGCTGAGTCAAGGGGAGAGGTGTTGGTGTTTGGGGGGGAACATTAAAGATTTCAAATGAGTTAGAAATCAGCTGTTGTTGAAGTTAATTGGCCTTATTTTCCAACAAGTTAATTTTTTGGTTACACTCCTTGTTCCTCGCTTGCAGCTCCTCTATCTAAATTTTTTGATTTTCCTTGATATCAAGTATCTCAGAATAGATCTTGTTGAGAGTGGTTTGCAGATGTTCATGTTCGGTGCCGTGAGAATTTGATGCATTCGTATTATTCGTAGCTTGAGGTGTTATGTTGGTTGTTTGTTGACTACGTTTTAAAAAAATCCAACTCAGTAGGCAATATGTTTACACACGAGGCGTGAAATATGTTGCTGCAGTCGCAGCAGACTACTTTTATTTATATATATCTGAATACCTGAACGATCGATCGGTAGATCTCTTCAGAAAAGCGAGGGGAACTACTCTACCACAGAGAAGGAATGCTTGGCTTTCGTGTGGGCGATTGAGAAGTTACGACCATACATCGAAGGGGTTCCGTTTACGGTCGTGACTGATCACTATTCGCTGGTGTGGCTGAGCAACCTTAAGGAACCTCAAGGAAGACTAGGTCGATGGGCAGTGAGGGTGCAGCAATTTGATTTCCAGATAATCCACCGAAAGGGGTAAGAGCATGCAGTTCCCGACATGCTTTCGCGAGGAGTCCCAGAGTTGGCTAGGATCTCAGAAGCGGATCAGGATCCCTGGATTAGGAAGATAATTGCTGCAGTGGAAGCTAACCCAGTATTCTACCCCTTGTGGAGAGTAGAGGGGGGCAAACTCTATAAGTTTGTTAAAGCTAGTCATTTAATAGTATTTGAAGATAACAGTGACGAGTGGAAATAAGTTATAGGAAAGCAAGGTAGAGTAGGGATATTACAGGCGTGCAATGATAACCCATTAGCTGGTCACATGGGCGTCCGCAAAACGTTTGCGAGAGAAGGAGCTAGGTATTACTAGCCGAAGATGCAGTCAGAAGTAACAATGAATGTTAAAAATTGTAAAGTTTGCCAAAAAGTGAAGCTAGTGATGAGCGACCCACTGGTCTGATGATTTAGAGGGTAGAAGTATGAATTGGGAAATGGTGTGTGTAGATTTGGTAGGCCCACTTCCCAAGTCTTACCTTGGTCGGTTACTTCTCCAAATTTCCATTGTTGTTTCGTCTACGTTTGGCAAATGAGAAGGCAGTTTATAGGGAACCAAAGGGAAATGTCCTTTTGTTTGTTCGGGGTACCCAAGTTTGTCGTGTGCGACAACGGTCCTCAGTTTAGGGGGAAGGAGCTTAAGGCGCTTTATGACTCTTATGAGGCACAAATTATGTTCACGGCACAATCAGGCACAGGCGAATCCTGAGAAAAGGATAAATCAAATATTCAAGATAACGCTCAGAGCGTATGTCTCGGAGAATCATCGTGTTTGGGATTCGGAGTTGCCTCGAGGGATTATCTCCAGAGTAGGATAGGTAGCAAGGATAGTGTGATAGGTAGAAGTGATATAGTACCAGGTAGTGAGACCACAGGTACCATAGGTAGCGATTTAAATGCGGATAGTAGGGAAACACAATTTAGGGAAACAAACGTGTGTCAGCGTTGACATACAGTTTGGTGGATTCGAATGGTCAGAACGAAGGTACGTGGCACACTAAGGACCTTAAGCCCTATAGCGATGAATCAGAATAATCTTATGTCCCATTAGAGTATATTAGTTATAATTTTGGTTTTGCATAAGACTGGCGGTATTGGTTTTCCCGTAACAAGGTTTACCCTCTTTCCTTGTTCATGTGCCTCCATTCCCTCTTTTCTTTAGGGTGGTAAGACCGAGCTGTGGCGGAGGTGGAGGGCAGCCATGGTCCCATCAGCCATTGGCCCACCGACCACAGATCACGGAAAGGAACCCACATAGGTTACGGGCTATTTTACCCTCAGAGGAATAACGAGGTGGTTCGGCCGGTGAAGCCCTAAGGACGGTTGGGCGACTTACGATGAACCAGGAGCCCAGGGTGCGACAGGAGGTCCACCAAGATCACTGTTGTCGGAGCCCGTAGGCTAGACGGGAAACGGGGAGCTACGGAGGAGCAACGGGGTATGTAGGCGGACAGCCAGCACAATCGAACACATCCCAACGTCGTACCAGCTTCAAAAATCAGCTTCGATGAGTGAAGCCAGTACCCCACCGATGGAGCACCAAGGGAGCAGCAGAGGCTGTAGGCGGACAGCCAACCTTCGAGACTGCCTCCATCGAGGGAAAACATAAACATAAACAATAACAACAATAGCAACTATAAACAATAACAATAACAAACCACAACAATAACATAAACATAAAATATAACAATAAATACCCGTCGGGCAGAAAGGCCCACAACGTAAACAAACATGACATGAAAAAAATAAATAATTATGTCTTTGGGACGGCTATTTAGAGAATAGCTAGATCGGGTTAGGATTATACCCACACAATCTTCCTCCTTCGTCCCAACACTCCATCGACCTTCGATCAGACTTTCTGTCTCCTTCGCGTTTGTTTTTATTTGCAATTTTGTGTAGTGCGATGGGGGAAAAATACCCAGGCATCAGCAATAGGAGAAACATTGCTTCTCACAATTTTCCACTCAGTTCTAATGTCGAGGGCAATAGCTAGGCTAAGCTAAGATCCACGAACTTTCATAAACTCTCTCAGTGGCGTTCCCAGTCATGACTGGGAGTGGGAGCGAACTCCAATACTGAAGAATTTAGTATGACTGTGTACAATTGGAAACAATTGGAATGCACGAGAGGCCTAGTTGGAAACGGGAGCACACACTCGCAAATTCTGCTAGTCGTGTAGCTAGAAATACTCTGATATACTCTGTCGGCGAGTGTACCGCTAATTCGAACAATAAATCATCGTGCTCCAACGGAGCATTTATAACGTTGTATTACGAATATTGTTTTCTTTTCTTTTTTTCGTTGTTGTTTTCCTTTCCTTTTGGCGATGGCGCGATAGTTAGATTGAGATTGGACTATCACGCAGAGAGTCTGGGTTCGATGCCTGGCTGGGTCACCAACAATTTTTCAAATCGCCATCTCCCTTTCGGCGGGCAATGGCAAACTTCCGAAAATAAAATTGTCTACGAAAAAGCTTCTAAGGAGTGCCATTTCAAAGGAAAATCAAAGGTAAAGTAAAGAAGTTGCCACTTTAATGCTAATTGTGCCACTTGTGCTGGTCAACACAAAGCTACATCAGCACATATGATGCTTACAGCAACACAGAAAAAAATATTTCGTTTGATTATTTGTCCGAGTTTTCTCCGCAGAGTCATTAAAAATATAACAACAGTGTCACCCCCAACTCTCACTCTTTTGGGTACAAATTAGAGATCTGCATGAATGTCAAAAAAGTTACCCATGAGACACCCATAGAAATTAACTACCCATACTCATTGAATTCACACACAGTGATTCCTCACTCAATGAGTGAAGAGAATTATGAATGCATGTGAGTATGGATGCAACGAGGTCTCATAACTCACAGGATTCATACAACCCATGATTCACACTCAACATAATTCAGTACCCATAGCATTCTTTATTTTGGGTACTTGTGAATGCTGTATAAGGGTGAAAATTCACTGGATCCTTTTGATTCAGTTCCTCTGCTCTGTCTACCGCTCCAGATATGACTCTAGGTTTCCCGATAAAAGAGCCAGGTGGGAGGCCTGGAAACTCTAGCGAACGGGCGGTCTGCCTCTTTGGAGATGTCAACAACAACAATGGCTGAGCGCCCAACATACATACTAATTATTTGCAAAAAAAATAAGATCTGTAAGAATCCCCTTATTATATTTACCATATTTGGGAGTGAATAAAACACGCGTTTTCTAGGCCTTGGTTTAGGACTTTATTCTTAAACACACTAACCTTATATTGTACTTATACTAATCTACATCTTATTCTATGAAGAATGATTTCATTGACTTCGAAAATTGAAACCATTCAGTACCATACAAAACTATCTTAAATCATTACAATCTCCCCTTTTAATTTAATGCTCCTATTCTGATTGTGATGTCGTCACAATTCACGAATGTCTTTGATGCAACAATTGTGATGCTCGTCTTGTGAGGATTCTTGTGAGCATTCAGCTAATTGGTATTCTGGTCAATACCTCACAAGAAATAGTTACCACAGTGTGGTGAATTCATTTTCATGTCAAAAAATTACTTTTTATTGTTTTAACAATCATTATTTGATAGAAGTTTGTGAAATAAATAATAAAATAAAGAAAAATGGCGGAAACATTATATGAAACATTCATCGATTTATGAGAAAGCATCATTCCTTTCCCGCAAATTCAGTTCAATTTTTTTACGCTGTAATCTAAAATAATTTAAATATTTACTACATTTGTACACTGTCCAACAAGTAATAAATATATTTTTTTACCTTTCTCTTTGTTTGTTTATTCCACTCACAAGCACTCACTCCTCCATTTTTATTTTCAAAATTAAAAATTTTGCCTTTATTTTTCTTTTGTGACCGGCTGCTCAATCGAACATCACAATTTTGATAGTTCTTGTGATTAGAATACGAAAACCTCACAAATTGTGACTCACCTCACTCTCGTGAGGTTGTTGTGACATATGAGGCATCACAAATGTATGCCAGAATACAGGCATAAGTTTCCATCTCTTTATGACTTGTAACTTAAATACATGAAATATACTTCATTATTTGTAGTCTTCATAGCAAAAAAATAAATAATTCGTTTTAGATATATTCTTACACTTTTCTTTTTTTTTCTTTTTTAATAGATCAAGGTTTACTTATTGTTAATATTTCTTCAATGTTTTATTTTTTAACTTAAGTCTATTACTTCCTCGAACAAATTCCAGCAAATCGATATCAACTTTTCCATTTTGGCATTCACCTCTTAGAATACTCATAAAACTATAGTAAAACTTCTTACTTTTCTTTATATTAATTGACATCTGTTTTTTATTGTTTACTAAATCTTATAAAATTTTAGGTTTAAACGAAAATAAAAGTTCGGATGGAAACTTCGGTGAAACTGAGCTTGGAGTATTTCAATAATGAGTTAAGAACTTAGTTATGTGATCATGCACACTCTTACTTTCGTTATCAGTAAAAATCGTTTTCTTTAAGTAATTTTTTATAGTTTGCACATGTCGTTCGGCCAAACCATTTGATTGGGGGTGGTAATCAGGACTGTGCAGTAATTCGATGTTATTATTTATGCAAAATTTCTTAAATTCATAAGAAGCAAATGGTGGACCATTGTCCGTTACAATTTTGTTTGGTAACCCGAAAATTGAATAAATAGTTACTATTTTGCTAATAAGTGTTTTCGCATAAGTTGTACTCATATTGATTATATCCATATACCTACTAAATGCATCTACTATCAGCAAAAATAGTTTCCCTTGGAAATAACAAAAATCTAAATGTATTCTCTTAAAAGGGTATGTGGCCTTGGGCCACTTAGTCATGACTTTTTCTTTTGGAGCATTACGAGTTGCTTGACAGGCGTCATAGTTTTCTATGAACTGTTTAATGTCAGAATCTAATTCTGGCCACAATAAATATGATCTAGATGTTTTTTCCATTATTATTGTAGCAAGCCATAGGAGAGAAACTGATAAGAATGTAAGAAATATAAGGCGGCAACACTAATTAGTGATTGTAAAGTGGCCACACTAGGAAAAGAGTCTACCGGTGGGTAGAAGATTTGTCGTAAGTCAAACCATGTGGAATACAGATGCCTATAAGCAAACAAATAAAGTGCGTAAATTATATTTCTTCAAAGGATTGTGTTGGTTTTATTGGCTAAAAATCAGAAGTGGGATCCAATCCAAAAAAAAAAATAATACTCGTAATAAAGAACGAAATTGAACTAAATAAACGAGTGTGCAAAAAAGTAAATACAAAAGAGTGTGAAAAAAAAAACAAAAACAAAAGAAGAGGACGAAATAGAGCATTCGATTACTGCGTCGGATTATTCCTCCGCAGAGTTGTAAATGGTTATTACGTCTTGGGCTTTCCACAGCCGGCGCCAAAAATGTGCTTGTGATGCGTTTAAACGATGAACCATTCGAGCAACGCGGCAAAGCACCAACGAGCGGTAACATCGAAGAAGAGGTAACAATATCGCAACGGTTGACTCAGCGGAGGACAGAGGAGGACGCCGAAGCAGAATACCAACGAGTTGACGAGCAAGAGAGGGAAGTAAACAGAAGTGAACGGGCAACGGAATCCGAAGATAATGGATGCATCATCGAACGATCGGCTGCTAGTGTAAGTGCAGCATGCGCAGCCAGGGAGAAACGGTTATATGAAATAATAGAATTACTAAAGAGAGAAAAAGAACTACTGGCAAAAGAAAATGAGTGGCTGCGAAGAATGGCGCGAATAAGCGAAACTACACAAAAGAATGCTGACACACACACACACGAAGGAGTGCAGGCAAATGACCTGCCACAACCAAATGAGAATGAGATCAACGCAAACACACAAACGAGCGAAAGTTAAATGGGTGCAACAATATCTGATCCGCAACATTTGAGTATGTTGAAAGACATGTTGCCAGAATATGACGGCAGCACAAATCTGGATGTGTGGCTAGCCCAACTGAAAAGAATTCAGGATGTATACAAACCGGACGAGAAAATGATGCGGACACTTATGTTGACAAAATTGAAAGGTAAAGCATTGGAGTGGATGCACTCAAAGCCGAATTTTGATCGAAGGAGTGGACGAATTGGTGCTACAGATGAAGGAGCTGTTCAGTACAAAGGCAAACAAAATGGTATTGGGACAAAAATTCGAAGACAGGAAGTGGCAGGCGAATGAGAGTTTTATGGACTACTTTAATGACAAGATCATTCTTTCAAATTGCTTTCAAATCGACGAAGATGAGCTAGTTGAATATGTGATAGAAGGCATAACGGATGAATCGCTACAACTACAGGCACTCATCCAATGCTATTCTACAAAGGCACAACTACTCCAAGCCTTTTCAAAAATAAAACAACGGAAGCCGTCCAACGAGAGCGAAGGAGTGATACAGCAAGGGACCAAATCAGAAAGGAAAAACGAGAGAAAGGCGCTTGCCACGTTTGTGCCAGAATAGGACATATAGCAGCAGACTGTCCAGAGCGGAAAAAGCCTAGCAGGAAGCCGATATACAACGTACACCAAGAAGACGAAGCAAATGAATCAGTAAGATTATTTAATTGTATATTTACACATAAAAATCTACATCATAAAATATTATTAGATCCACTACTAGTTACCGGCAGCTCGATCAGCATAGTTAGGCAGGGATACGTTCCAACAGCAGTTATTAATTCATATGAAGAAAATGTAAAGTTTCAGGGGATAAATAAAAGTCCGTTAAGAATACAAGGTAAAGTGTGTTGTCAAATTTTATTGGAAGAAGGAAAGGTTGAACTCGATCTACTAGTGGTACCGGATGGTACAATGACATTTCCCCTAATTCTAGGTAGGGATTTCATGAGAAAGGCGTTGCTAAGATTAACTACCGTAGCATTAGAAAAACAAACGAGTGAGGTAAGCATAGAACATTTTCAGGAGTTACTAAAGATAGATGTAGAAACGGAAGTAGAGCTATTAAAAAATTGTAGTCTAGATTGGGAGATAAAAGAAAAGTTTAAACGAATGTTCAATGAGAAATATTTGTACAGTAAGCGTCCCGAAGAACCCGAGATGAAATACGAAATGAAGCTAAGGTTGAACGATACAAAACCGTTTTATTGCTACCGAAAGAAACTCTCATATACCGAAAAGGAACAAGTACAATCTATCGTAGACGAAATGCCGCTGGAAGGAATAATCAGGCAAAGCAGATCAGAATACGCGTCGCCTATAGTATTAGTAAAAAAGAAAACAGGCGATTTGCGATTTTGCGTGGACTTCAGGAACTTAAATAAAGTTACCTTACAATCACCCGATTCCACTAATTGATGACTTACTTGACGAGTGTTTAGATAAACGAGTGTACACATTATTAGATCTGAAGAGCGCTTTTTACCATATACGAATGAGTGACGAATCGATTAAATATACATCATTTGTGACACCAATGGGACAGTACGAGTGGCTCAGGATGCCATTTGGACTAAGGAATGCTCCATTGGAATTCCAACGTTATATTTCAACTGTTTTTGAAGATCTGATTAAAGAAAAGAAGGTCAAAATCTACATAGATGATAAAATGATAGCGAATAAGACGGTAGAAGAACATTTAGAGATACTGAATGAAGTTTTTCGATAGGTAAGTGAAGAACAAGTTGGAGTTACGTTTGGACAAGTGTCGGTTTATGGAAGCTAAGGTCCAGTATTTAGGATACACCGTATCCAAGGAGGGTATCCAGCCAAATGAAAAAGGCATCGAATCGATAAAGAATTTCCCTGTGCCACAGAATGTAAGGGCTGTACATAGTTTTCTAGGACTATGTTCCTACTTCAGAAGATTTGTTAAAGGATTTTCAGTGTAAGCCCAGCCATTATACAAACTTTTAAAGAAGGATACCATTTTTAAATTTGACAGTGAAGAGATACAATGCTTCGAAGAACTAAAAGGAAGACTACTGATGGCACCTATTCTGGCAATTTACTGTCATCGGGATGAGACGGAGCTCCATTGCGACGCGAGCTCCACCGGATTTGGGGCCATATTGATGCAGAAGAAGGCGGATGGGAGGTTCCATCCGGTGTTTTATTTTTCCAAAAGAGCCACAGAAAGTGAGTCGAAGTATCACAGCTTCGAACTAGAAACATTGGCAATTATTTATGCCCTGCAAAGATTCAGGTTATATTTACATGGCATTAGATTCAAGATTGTGACAGACTGTAACTCACTAACATTGACACTTAACAAAAGAAAGGTTAACCTCAGAATAGCCAGATGGGCACTGGAGCTCCAAAACTACGACTACACCCTGGAACATCGTGGCGGGGACAGAACGCAGCATGTAGACGCTCTCAGTCGAGTCTCAAACATTCTGGTGCTAGAAGAAAATACCTTTGAACAAAATTTTTCTATTTGCCAACACAAGGATAGGAAAATCATAGGAAAGTGGAGAAAGAATAGTGTTTTACGTCCCTATAGGGATGGAAAGTAAGATTTTGCATATATACCATGACGAGATGGGTCATGTGGGTTGCGACAAAGTCTTGCATGCGGCTCTGAAAACATATTGGTTCCCTCAGATGAAATTTAAAATCAATTCGCACATAGCGAATTGCTTAAAGTGTATCGCATTTTCACCTAAGTTTGGAAAGCACGAAGGCTACTTGCACAACATACCAAAAGGAAATGTTCCCTTCCAGATGATACATGTAGATCACTTTGGCCCAGTGTCACTCAAACGGGCGAAAAAGAAGTATGTGTTCCTAATAGTAGACGCGTTTACTAAGTACGTCAGACTTTTTGCCGTTAGGACAACCAACACAAGTGAAGTAATAAGCTGCCTTAGATCTTATTTTAATTCGTATAGCCGACCGAAGGTGCTGGTGTCAGACAGAGGAAGTGCGTTTACTTCAAAGGATTTCGGAAGTTTCTTGGAAGATAAGAATGTACATCATATAAAGATTGCGACGGCTTCCCCACAGGCCAACGGACAAGTGGAAAGGATAAACAGAAGTCTGGCACCCATGATAGCAAAACTGACAGACGCAGGATACGAAAATTCTCTAGACAGGATACTACCAAGGATAGAATTCGCTATGAACAACACAATACACCGAAGTATAGGTACGACACCGAGTGAATTGCTGCTCGGAGTAAGTCAAAAAGGCGAAGTTATTGATTTTCTGAAGGAGAGTTTAAATGAGCATCACGAGGAGGAAAATGAGAGAGATTTAGAGAAAATACGAACGAGAGCTGCTAATTAAGTGTCAGGAATATAATAAGTCACGAAAGGACCACTACAGAACGCATAGGGCATATGGGAAAGGAGATTATGTAATGGTAAAGAACTTTATCAGCACCCCAGGTGCTAGTAAGAAGATAGCTCCTAAGTTTAAGGGTCCGTATAAAATTGAAAAAAAATTGCCAAATGATCGGTACATAGTCAAGAATGTAGAAGGATTTCAAGTCAGCCAGATCCCGTATGAAAGAATATGGGAAGCAGCCAACATCAAACTATGGTTACAAACGAGAGCAAACGAATCACGTCATTGTAGTAGGACAAAGGGGGAAATCGGGACGATTACAAGTCAGGATGGCCGAGTTGTAGCAAGCCATAGGAGAGAAACTGATAAGAATGTAAGAAATATAAAGCGGCAACACTAATTAGTGATTGTAAAGTGGCCACACTAGAAAAAGTCTGCCGGTAGGTAGGAGATTAGTCGTACGTCAAACACTGTAGAATACAGACGCCTATAAGCAAACAAATAAAATGCGTAAATTATATTTCTTCAAAGGAGTTTGTTTTATTCGTGATAAGAATTACGGCTAAATTATTAAGCCATTGTTGTTTTTATGCAGAAGATTTAAAATATGCCATTGAAATTTGTGTGAAACTAAAACCCTATCGTTATAAAAAATGCATTTGTCCTCGATACTTAAGCAGTTTTTAAATTTCTGGTACTTTTTTAGCTCCTCATCTACTTGTTTTGGCCGACCTGTCTTAATAGTTTCATATAACTTTTTTAATACCGCATCCTTCTGTGTGGATTCTTGGACTCTATTAAAATCTATTAAAATTCTATCCCAAATAAATAAAAAACTAATAATAATTGCTTCGACATTTGTTTCTTAATTTTTTGATAATCGGGATAGAGCATCAACGTTTGCCATATTTTTGGCTGACCGATGAACAATTTTATACCTAAACATCGATAATTTTACTTTTCGTTTTAATCTCTGTAATCTAAGAGCTGCTACAGCCGTAGTACCTTTCTTCAGACTAAAAATTTCTTTAAGAGCCTGATTGTCAGTTTCTATAATAAACTCCTTTCCATAAAGATATTAAAAAAATTGCTCCGTTGCAAAAATTACTGCCAACGCCTCGCGATGCAGCTGCATATAATTCCTCTGAGCCGGAGATAAGGTACTGCTGGCAAAAAGTACTGGCTTCAGAACACCATCTATCATATGAGAAAGCACTGCAGCTACGCCGTAAGGACTTGCATCGGTAGAAACAATAATTGGTTTTAAATGGTCAAAAAGCGCAAGAACATTGTTATTTAGTATTAATTGTTTCGAATTCTGAAATTCCTTTTCACAAGGCCAGTCCCATACAATTTTTTTATTTTTCTGAAGTAATGCATACATATTCTTTAGCTCTGCCGATTAATTGGGTATACAACGTCTATAGTGATCAATAAGTCCTAGATAGGATTGAATTTCCCTTATATTTTTTGGTGCGGGGGCATTTTGTATAGCCTCAACCTTCTTTGGGTTCGATTTAACTATATGACCCAAATACTCTACCGAAGTTTGTATGCATTTAGCCAAATCAATTTTAACTTTATGCTTATTAAGTCTATCTAAAACTAAAAACAATTTTTAATTACATTCCTCCGGAGGGGTACCCCCCATGATAATATCATCAATATAACCAAACACATTTGGAAAGCCAGTGATAATTTGATCAATTTTCGATTAAAAAATTGATTGTGCGCTCGCAACTCCAAAAGCCAAGCGAGTAAACTGAAAGAGCCCTTTATTAGTATTTATAGTAAGAAGCTCTCTGGAATTTTCTGAAAGTTCTAACTGTTGGTAAGCACCAGCCAAATCCAACACGTAAAAAAATTTACTATTAGCCACACTTGCAAAAATGTCTTCTATGTTTGGGAGTGGGTAATGTTCTGATTTAATAAATTTGTTTATGGTTACCTTGCAGTCTACACACAGTCTAATACTGCCATCCGACTTTGGCACACATACTACTAGGGAAGCCCAATTACTATGTTTTACACCTATATAACTTTTTCACAGACCAAACGATCTATTTCACTGGCTACTGCTTCTCTTAAATGAAAAGGAACAGTGTAAGCCTTGAAAAATATAGGCTTACACTCACCTAAATGAATTTATACTTTGTACCCCACAATCATTTGATTTGGATCCGCAGACACTACATTGGAAAAACTAGCAATAATTTCCCTACTTACTGAATCACAAACTTGTTTGACCTTACCAACTTGGTGTTCAGCTAACTTATTTCTCCAATGTGGTACTAGAGATGAGAACCATGTTCTTCCAAACAACGGCTTAAAGTATGGACCGTCAACAACAACTAACTCCAATTTCTCAGCTGCACCACCGAACTCCACCATTACATTAACTTTTCTTACCACTTTTAATTTGTGACCTAAAATCGTACTTAAATTTATTTCACAATTTTGTAAAACTTGGGACTTATGTGGCGGAGACGGCTTATCCCCCTCCACCAACAGAAAACCCTTAAGAGAGCTAAGTAGCCCTTTTTCATGTTTATATCGAAATACATTTTTGTATTATGCGGATTTAACGGCCGTAAACCTAAGCCTTTTTCCCGTCTGAGACGGTTATCTAATTGAAATTACGCGACGCGTTAAAAAGTGGCGTTTCGACAACGCGGAACTGTGGGCCTTCCGTTGGCCGAAATATCAGTTGAACAGTAATTTAAAATTTTTTTTTTTTTTGAAGAAAAGTTTTCATATTTTTTCTCCTTTTTCGGCATACCCTGTAACCCTGTACCCAACAGTAATTCTCCATCAGGAAAAAAAAATTGTGCGTTTTTTCGTCATTTTTTCCCCCAATTTAAACATTGTTTACGTATCGGTCTTTTGTTTTTAGCGATTGTCGAACGCCCTCTTGCGGTTACATTTTAAAAGTGTATTAAAAAAGTCTAGTAAATCTTTTACCATGAAATTTATTTCTTACATTCACACAATACATAAATTCGTTCACAATATATGATATAAGTTTGAAGAAAAACAAGTTTTACTCAAAATGGGCGCGTTTAGCTTTGACGCAGGCTTTTAAACGTTGTGGTCTTAAAGGCCTTGCTCTCCAGCTCTGACCACACACTGTAGTCCAGCGGATTTAAATCTGGGCTTCCTGATGGCCAATATACAGCAGCGATCAAATCCGGAATATTGCATCTAAGCCACTCTTGCGTCGTTTTGGCTTTGTATGCCGGAGCAAAGTCTTGTTGGATGACCCATCTTTCCCCGTTGAAGAGGGTATTTGTAAAGCCTTTAACAACACCATCGAGAACAATCTCCTGGTACACTTTTGCCCATGTTTTCACACCTTTTTCGCAAAAATGCAGTGATGTGACACCTTGATGCGATACCACCAACCAAACCATTACAGAAGTAGGATGGTGTCCGCGCTGAACCCTCTGAACAACTTTTTTTGCTTCTTCAATAACGTTGTATAAACTTTGTCATTCTGTTTGTTATAAACTTCTTCTATAGTAAACATTTTTTCATCAGTAAATAAAATATTTTCATGTCCATTAACTGTAACATTTTTTTTTGCTTCTTTCGAGCCTTATTTTTTTCGGGTTTGGAGTTAACAGATGTCCCGTTGCTCGACGATGTTCTCATATGGAGATCATCTCGAATAAGCCTTGATATGGATCAAGCGGATATATCCTATTCTCTGGACATTATCTGTTGTTTCCGATGAGGATTTCTGCAAACTGGTTCACGCACAGCTATAACTTTCGCACTCGTTCGAGCGACGCGTGGACGACCACTTCTTGGTCTGTCCTCTACTTCTTCGTTTTATAACATTTTCGATATACCAAGTGGTTTGAGAAGTTCGAAAATTTGGTTCGAATTTTTTCCACACTTATGCGAAGCGATTACCGCGACACGATTTTCTTTGATGCCCCACTCAATATTTACTTATAAGTACACGTGTTAGAAAAAAATATAGTTAACGGTATTATTCCTATTGAAAATTATGAGCAAGGGATACTTGAAATCTTGTAACAGAATTTATGGCTAGACTAGGTACGCACATCATGCATGAGTCTTTAATCATTCATTTTTACATTAATATTGAGATGCAAGCACGTACGGTTTCTTGTGCGATTTCAATTTAAATCAGTTTTTAAAAAAATATATAAAGGAAAATATGAGTAACACGGACGATTTTTGCATCGCTTTGGTCCTTTTTTTTATAATTTTTAAGAAGCGTTTTTTACTGATCATTTTTTTTAACTACGGTTACTACGAGGGCGGGTCAATAAGTCCGTGACTTTTGGATTAAAACACAGATTTTTTGATAAAAAAATTATTTTATTTTTCAACGTAATCTCCCTTGAGCTCTATACACTTTGTCCAACGCTTCTCCAATTTTTTCATCCCTTCCAAAAAAAATGATTTGTCGAGGTCCTCAAAATAGGCCTTTGTTTGCGAGATGACTTCATCATTGGAGTCAAATCTTTTTCCACCAAGCCATTTCTCCAGGTTTGGGAACAAGAAGTAGTCACTCGGAGCCAAATCTGGAGAATAGGGTGGATGAGGGAGCAATTCATAGCCCAATTCATGGATTTTTGCCATGGCAACTGCACATGCGTTTGTGGTCGACTGTGAGCAAACGCGGCACCCATCTTGCGGAAAGCTTTCTCATGCCCAAGTGATCATTCAAAATTGAAACCACTGAGCCATGCGAGATCCCTACGGCTTCCACAATCTCTCGCACTTTCAATCTTCGGTCGGCCAACACCATATCGTGAATTTTTTCGATTGTTTCGGGTGTAGAGACCTCAACTGGGCGTCCAGGACGTTCGGCATCTTCAGTGCTTGTACGGCCACAACGATATTCAGTAAACCACTTTTTTACCATTGAAATCGATGGTGCAGAGTCCCCATAGTATTTATCAAGCTTAGCCTTGGTCTCGGTAATGGTTTTTTTTCGCAAGAAATAATGCTTAATAAGCACACGAAATTCATTTTTTCCATTTTCTCCTTAAATTAGTGAGTAGTCTGATAAAAATAGCTGTCAAACACAAACTAACTGACGCAGCAAGTTTAAATTTTGACAGGAGTCAACTGAAAGATGCTGTCAACAGGCAGTGTTGCTGTTTCAGTAAAGAGGTCAGAAATTCAAAAAGTCACGGACTTATTGACCCGCCCTCGTATATAGGTTTGCTTTTACGTTACGCCCTTCCGCTGACTGATTGCCATGTTGTCCCGTCGTTATCCAGGCGAAAATGAGCAAATTCATGATCAATCAAGCAATCACCGGGGTATCTTTTACTTCAATCGCACACAGGATGAACATTTCGGGGTAAAATTGTGTATACATATTAATCGATTTTGTAGTATTTCTGATAATTTTCTTACACTTAAAATTGACAACTTATGTGTGTATTATGTTTTCTCTTCACACTTCGTCTCCCTCTTCTATAAAACCAACCCGGGGTTACCCCGGGATAATGAGTCCAGTGTGCTCTGGCCCATATACACTATATCAATCCTGTCTACCTGATTGACCAAAAATCCATACATGTTGATTTCGCTTCAGGCAGCCATACAACGTATACCTGTCTCATTTTCACTTATACACTCTCACATGCTTGGTGAGTTTTAAGCACTACCATAAGCCCGTAATGTGTGGGAAAAGCAAACTAAAACGCAAGCAGCTCTTCCAACAATGCAACAATCCTGAAAACATCCAAAGCAACATTTATAATCAACATTTCGTTCTGTTTACAATCGGGGAACTTAATTCCCTAGCAATGGAAATGTAATCGAGTTTATCTACATGTAAATCTAAATTATAAAAATTTCAACTTATTGGACGTTTAGCAACTAAATTTCTTTACACTAAGAAGCTGTGTTAGCAAGTTGAAATAAATAAATAAATAAATAAAATAATATGATAAATGGTTGCTTAGTTACGGAGACTTGGCTCAAAAATGTATAAATATATAAATTTATCAATATCTGAGTTCAAATTCTCCCGAAATTATAGGATAGAACATCAATTTAACATTCGCTCTTGTCTGTCGTTAGAGCGATTATGATGAGAATGTTGGGATTGAAATACATTAAATAATTCAGAAATCAATTAATGTTTTTTGTGTTTATTACCCGGGTAAAATTCACACTGGAAGAGAATTATCTTCATACAAAACGGTGAATTCCATATTGGAGGAGCTCTCAATTGCAGACTTAAGAATTGGGGTTGTATAAAGCAAATGCATGGGGAAATACACTTACAGATTATCTTGTTATGTTGTCAATCTCTGTCTTGTTTCCTCCTAATTTAACTTATTGCTCAGCTAGTTACGTGACAATTCTTTCGTCCTCGACTGAACTGTATCTTGTTGCTTAACAAATCCAATATCTTTAAATTAACTTAGTTCTGACCATAATCCAGTTTTTTGTCGTTTTCTTTAGCCTGGGGTAATAAAAAATCCTTTACATACATATATCCAAGACTTAAAAAATGCAAAGATTCCGCTCGGGTGGCAAGTCAAAATTGTAGAACATTCGCCTGAAAATTAAAAATATTTTAACTAAGGAAGACGTTGCAGACAACTTCTCAGTTCCAACAAAGAGCTACTTTTCAAGGCTACCTATGCACATAGTTAACTTAATTAAATGGAGGAATAATTGCAGACAAAGAAATTGGCAATTCCGGTCAGTATAAACACATAGACACTAACCTTCCTAAGTATCGTAATAAAGAATGTTGCAATAAATTCAATATACTAGGCAAAAATGGAAAACATAATTCGCGCCCTAACCGTCAAATTATAGTAAGCGACAAAATGAAAAGGAGGCTTTTTTTTGTTTTTTGTTTGAGCTACAAAATTTTTAGTATTTAATTACGTTTTCGTAAGTACAGTTATGTGGTAATAAAGCGGACGCAGCAGGTGTCAAATTGGCGTTTGTTTTTGGCATTTAAGATATTTTGCCGGTCACTGTTTTCCCGTCTAATATCAAATTTTGGCGTTTACGATAAAATGATATTATTAACAAACTATACTTTAATGAAAATTTCACTTTATTTATTGTTTATTGTTGGTGAAAGTAAAGCTTAGTACCTTTGAAAACAACAAATATATTCCATTTAATAATAATATTACACTATCACCTCATAGCCATTCGAGAATCCATGTTTAAGAAAAATTAAAGGCTTAATTTTTTCAATGGAAGCAATAAGAGATCTTTTACCTATAAGAGATCTTTTACCAATCTTGAAAATCTTTATAATTTGAAACTATATATTCATAACGTGATGGATTGCTTCATGCATTATAAATTAAAGTAGGCCATTCGGAAGGAGCCCATACGGTCTAATTACGAGTAAAAGATTCAATGGTGCTATGAATTGAATCCACCGGCATCATTGTGTGGCCAGGTAATAGAAAAGTGCACATAGTACAGCTATCACAATAAAGGTGAGTAATATTGTACTTGTAACCTTTCGTTGATCTCCCAAGGTCAAATATTTAAACATTATAGAAGAAATTTCATTGCCTCCACGTTTCCTACAGCTTTCTCTCCACAAAAAACAGAAACCCTTCCATTAAAGCAGTCACATTGTATGCATGTCGCTTACGATATTTTGCTGTTAGGAAAAAATGTAAACGTCGCTTACGATAAATTTAGATTTCTCTGTAATTTATAACTTTATTAAAAAACCGAACAGTTACCTTTTCTACAGAACTCATCGGGAACATGCTTTACCGACGTTGAAAATGCTAATGTACTTCCTATAAATTGTTTAATGAATCATAGGCCCTTATTGCGGTTGTCGATCGTCGATCAAGTCGATAGTCGATCGTCGATTCGACTGATTTCATGTTTGGTATTGTGTAACTCAATCGACAAAGGGTTCTATTATTGTGAATAAAACAATAAAAGTGACTATTGTGAATACAATTTGTTTTGACAGTTGTATTCTTATTTATTCATTGCCGAAATATCTTTGAAAAAAATCTTAATAAAATGATCTCCATCAAATTGTTTACGTGATTCAGACTAATTATTTAAAATGGCCAGATAAAGAAAACGAATAAGAGATGCCTCAAACCCTTTAGAATTGGAGAAAAGGGTGTAGGTATTTCATACACACATACTTCACTACAATTTCTCCTCTGCAGTTTTGTGAGATATTTCCGTTTGTCTAATTAGAAACTAAGCAGAAGTCGACTGTAAGAAACTTTTTTATGCCAAATATTTTGAAACTAGGTGTGTTTGTCACTTGCTTCGCCCTAAATTCAAATTATTGTTGTTTTCACATAAACTTCACGTTTTTTATGGAAATTCTCACATTTAAATTTTTTTTTCTGCAAGCCACAGACCAACGATCAGGAAATTTCGATCGACTAAAAACAGCTGTCAAATCGACAATAGTCGATCACAATCGACACTCACAATACCGAAATTAAAAATCGACGATCGTTAATCGACAATAGTCGATTAAGGAATATTTACCTTAGGCAATTGCTCAAAGCAGGTATAAGATTCGTAACGTTTATTGTAAACTCTTGTCTTTAAACCCACTATTTTCTCGGCATATGGAAACTTGCAAAAGTGTTCCCAATATTAAAAGCTGATAAGCCTCCAGAAAATCCAAATAATTAAAGACCTATCAGCTTTCTTAGTAACCTTAAGAAGGTATACAATGTGGCTTCTGGTTCCACCAGTATGGTCCGTATTGCGGTTGTCGATCGTTGATCAAAGTAATTTGAAACAAAGTAATTTTTTAGGTTATTTTGCTATTAGGTTCCCAGGCATGGGGCGACTCTGCAAAGTGTCATGTACAAAAATTGCAAGTGTCGCAGAACAAACTCCTGAAAATGATGCTAGACTTACATTGGCACTGCTCAACACATTATTGTAAATTCATAACAGAGTGAATGTTGAATTCATATCAAATGGAATTATAAAACTTAGTAAAACATTAAAAACAATGTGTAGTTTTGCCGATAACCCCTTGTATATGAATAAAATTCTTAATTTATCTGATATCTGTTGTTAATATGATGAAACGGTTTAGGCGCATATTCCACATCAGGATATACAGTTGTACTTCCCTACAGTTTCATTAAGTGGAAATAACAGCCATTTACATGATCTTTTTGTTCCCTCCAATTACAGATTTAGAAAAGGGCACTGATAGGTGTATACCTTTAAACCATCATTTTAAATAAACCATCATCTCAAACGAAAAAACCCTTGATATTCAAGTTTTATTAAAACTCTCAGAAATGTTAAAACATAAATATAAATACTTAATCTTATTTAGTAACGGCGTAGAACGTTCTTGGAACTTGAAATTCACTCACCACAAACAAAATAAAAGATAACCGGTGAATTTGAGCATTTTTGATTCATATTGAAACTGTATGTATTTATTGTAGTAAACTTCTTCAAAACCAAATCGTTTGAAATTTAACAAATAACTTTTCACAACTAACAGTAACCCATTAAGAGAAACACTAGAAATAGAACGCCGTTAACTGTAATAAATATTGTAGGTATATTAAACTTCAATTGACCAACAATATCGTAATGAAAATATACAGATTTTAGGGTATATCTTGTACTTACAAATAGCAATCTCATTTTTGTAAGTAAAGCTTGTTGCAATACTTTTTTTCGATACACCGTTAAAACATAATTGTATGTATATTGGGTTTTTCTGCTTCTTATGCTTTAAATATTAAAGTTTCAGGACTTATTGGCGGCGAAAGAATTCGCAACCAACTTTTATACTTTTCCCAAAAAGTACCTAAATTGTATGTTTTGGCAAATATTTGGTTTAAAAAAATTATATATGTACATACATATTTCTGTTTAAGGTTAGATTTTATAGTCAGTTTTGTTGTATTACTCCCTATATCGGTTTATGCCTTAATTCCAATATATTTTTTTTAAATTTTTAATTTCGATATTTCGCTGTAATAAAATATTTTAATTATTTTCCTGTAGATACTTATACATGAGATATACTAAAAAAGTATGATTGGATTAACGGTAAAGGGTGTTGATGAGTGTAATAGAAATAAGGTTTTCGAGCTTGTCGGTAGGATAGTGAACTGTGCTGTGTGGACCATAAGTTGCTCTAAGCGTAATAATTTGTAGACGCTGTGCCAGGCTGTCTTTAGATAATAAAATATAAAACAATGAACAATTCTACGTCAGTGTGACATGATGCATGCTTGATTTCTCTTGAAATCCCCACTAGATATGTACCTTTACAAAAAATTCACCCTTTATACAAATATGTATATATATATTTATATTATTAAAAAAGGCAATTTATTACTTTTGCCTATTTTCTTAAAAATAAAACATATAAAAAGGGAAGTGAAAACATGTACACGCATTTATATTATCGCTACTATTAACATATATGTTGTTCTTAAAAGAAGTAATGATAATAATCCGTAGCTTGGTGAACCCCAGAGAAAATGGCCAACCAACAATGATGCACCAACTAAAATAAGAGTTTTGAATGATGCCAAACGGCGAAGGCATATTCTTGGTGGTAGATGATTTTCATATAGTTGACTCACACCTAGTTAGATATATTTATGTATGTATTTTCTTTATAACATATTAATAAAATAGTACATACCTCCTGGTTTATCAAACCACTGTGCTGTCAAAGGTGGACTAAGAATCTGTTGAGATAAGCTACCCCACACATCCGATCGGTTCCAGAGATTGTGCATTTCTTTTGAAAACTTAATGAGGCAACATCTTTTATTTTCTTTTTTTACATAGCTTTCGCCATTTTCTTACCATAACATTAAGCTTACAAGACAGCTGATGCAAAAAACGAACAAGAATAGACCATTCGTCGTTCTGGATAGGAACTAAAGCTGGATCAACTGTTGATCTTATATTTGCAGCATTGTTCTTCATCTGTAAGAAGCGGATATTATTTTAAGTGCTGAAAAAGTAATAGAAACAAATGTGACAGTACGAGGGCGGGTCAATAAGTCCGTGACTTTTGGATTAAAACACAGATTTTTTGATAAAAAAATAATTTTATTTTTCAAAGTAATCTCCCTTGAGCCCTATACACTTTGTCCAACGCTTCTCCAATTTTTTTATCCCTTCCAAAAAAAATGATTTGTCGAGGTCCACAAAATAGGCCTTTGTTTGCGAGATGACTTCATCATTGGAGTCAAATCTTTTCCACCAAGCCATTTCTTCAGGTTTGGGAACAAGAAGTAGTCACTCGGAGCCAAATCTGGAGAATAGGGTGGATGAGGGAGCAATTCATAGCCCAATTCATGGATTTTTGCCAATGCAACTGCACATGTGTTTGTGGTCGACTGTGAGCAAACGCGGCACCCATCTTGCGGAAAGCTTTCTCATGCCCAAGTGATCATTCAAAATTGAAACCACTGAGCCATGCGAGATCCCTACGGCTTCCACAATCTCTCGCACTTTCAATCTTCGGTCGGCCAACACGATATCGATTGTTTCGGGTGTAGAGACCTCAACTGGGCGTCCAGGACGTTCGGCATCTTCAGTGCTTGTACGGCCACAACGAAATTCAGTAAACCACTTTTTTACCATTGAAATCGATGGTGCAGAGTCCCCATAGTATTTAATAAGCTTAGCCTTGGTCTCGGTAATGGTTTTTTTTCGCAAGAAATAATGCTTTATAAGCACACGAAATTCACTTTTTTCCATTTTCTCCTCAAATTAATGAGTAGTCTGATAAAAATAGCTGTCAAACACAAACTAACTGACGCAGCAAGTTTAAATTTTGACAGGAGTCAACTGACAGATGCCTGTTGACAGGAGCAGTGTTGCTGTTTCAGTAAAGAGGTCAGAAATTCAAAAAGTCACGGACTTATTGACCCGCCCTCGTAGATGATAAACTATTATTGCGCTTGCAATACCATCCATTACTGACGAATACACTGTAAATGAACAACTGATACTTGCTCAAGCCTGTTCAAAGCCAAAATGACTATCGGCATTAACTATAAATGCTCGGAAAATTTGGAAACTTGCATTTAATTTGTCCAAGAAGTGCCATATGTTTTTACGACCCCATGTTATCATGGAAAAATAGGTCTGGTATTATTATTCGCGTTAACCAATATAAATATCCTACATTAAGTTAGCGCATATAGGTTAGGTTGTTAGTGTATTGTACACGGGTTTTGAAATAACCGCTGATACCGGTCAATCGAATAGAAGCAATCCGAGGAAAGAGGTTTTTGGAACAGCACATATTTGGAAAGCTTTCCATGTATGTAAGTTCAGTGGTCATACATGAACAATATATAGTCGAAGCTATTTACATACATATGCATATTGAAAATTAAGGTCGGTTTTCCGACATTAAGTTAGCGCATATAGGTTAGGTTGTTAGTGTATTGTACACGGGTTTTGAAATAACCGCTGATACCGGTCAATCGAATAGAAGCAATCCGAGGAAAGAGGTTTTTGGAACAGCACATATTTGGAAAGCTTTCCATGTATGTAAGTTCAGTGGTCATACATGAACAATATATAGTCGAGGCTATGTACATACATATGTATATTGAAAATTAAGGTCGGTTTTCTGTACACAGTACGCGGGACAAACGGTTGTTAAGATATTAGTAGAGTTTGTTAGCTAGTTTAGTTTTATGATTGAAAGCCAAATTCACCACACACTTTAACTCAATTCCTAATTGCTTCAAATTAAATCAAAATCATGTCTGACGTAATCATTTGATCTATGTGACAGTGATTATTAAACCTCATGTGGTAACCATCGGGTTCTGATCGATGTCCATCCATGAAAATTGCCAATTGGGATTCCATCAAACTAAATTGGCAGACTGCCACGGGCAATCTCACATTTTTTTCCTTCCCTCCATAAAGTTTTAAGAACCTTCAGGATAATTTTAAGGTTCTAAGTTCGTTTATAAACCACTTGTCAGCATCACATACTGTTATTCTTTTAGTTTGTTTTTTACACAGGATATAAATTATTAAATTGTAATGTTGAAGAAAGAACATGAAGGTTTGCAAAATTATCTAATTGGACACATTTTTCTCTAAGAAATGCTATAATTTAATTTTTTTTGTATTTTCAAATAATTATGATTTATTCATCACCGACTAACACTCGACTCGGAAACATCTTTCAGATGATTGGATTTCTCTCGGACTTCTTTTTTTCGCGGTGCGAACCGGTTTCTTCAACCAACCAAGTTTTTTTGTACTTTTTTCTTAATTTTTAACCTGCTAGTGCGTAAAATAATATACATACAGCCGTTTACTAAACCTGCTCGACTATGGCCGAACTGCCACGTGTGCTTTCGGGAAACCGTTTTAGCGATCTGCAAACAGACCCACCCCCTGAATATAAAAGTAAAAAAAGGAAAAAACCAAATTACTCCCCTTTTGTACCATCAATTTTATTCTCGACCCACACTGTCCCGGACAACCCAAAATTTATAGTGATCTCGTCGACTAACGCGGAAAAGCCTCTCACATCTTTAAGCGTTTTCCTGCTAAAAAAAGCCATCGACGGCATAAGTACAGCTTATGAACAAATCACCCAACTACGCGATGGTTAAAGCCAAAAAAATAGCGGATCTCTTCATATCAAAGAAAGCACTTTCCAATCTATGCTCGATCTCAGCAACCCTTCACAGCCAACTGAACTCATCAAAAGGCACAGTATATACCCCATATTTAACCAACGTCCCTGAAATCGAAATCATTGAAGAAATGAAGTCACAAGGGATTACGGACGTGTTCAAATTTTAAAAAAACTGAAGATGGAAAGCAGCTTGCAACTGGACTGGTTCTATTCACCTTCGACCGTTTTCATCCTCCAAACACAGTTAATATCGGCTGGTATATTGTCCAAGTGACCGAGTATTTCCCTAATCCAATGCGATGCCAAAATTGCCAACTTCTGGGCCACACCGCCAAACGCTGTAAAGGTAATTCTTCATGTGTCAATTGCAATCTACCCCCTCACTCCTCCGAAAAGTGCACACGTACTTCATGCGCTAATTGCAATGGAGATCACGCTGCCTCTTCTTAGGCATGCCAACGTTACCAACAAGCAAAAGAAACACTTAAAATTAAGACCATACGTAAATGTGGCTAAAGCTAAACAAATATATAAAGAACAAAACCCCACCTCACTCATGACATCAACCTATTCAATGATTGCAAGTACGACAAATACACAAAAACCTAAGATTGCGGTGAACGAATCAATACATAACAAAATCCCTAGCAACGGTACTCCAACGAAAACACCACACTCTCTTCAACACACACCAATGTCAATTATTAATCATAGAAACACAATAGCAACTGTTCTTCACGAACACAGCTAAAAATTAGCATCACATCACAACACACAAATTCTAACGCTTTACTTAATACCGTAAAAACAAATTTCCCTAACACACCCGCTGAAACCTCCGCCCCCGCGCAATGCAGCTCGTCCAGCACTCACATTAAAAACATAAACAGAGAATATTCTACCCAACCAACACTCAACGCAACCAAATACACAAAATCAAAACAATACAATACAATCTCCAATTTTATCTATCACTCAATCACTAATAAAAAATAACATATACTACACAATTCCCCCAGAATTTGATAACCATGAAACCAAGCAATAACAACCACTTTAATGGTGACTCCAACCCAGCAGATCGGACACTTAATTATTCTAGCACCATGCCTAGATCGAAAAGTTTAGTTCCTGAACAACGGGTTGGGTATGTTGACCCAAATTCTATTCCCATATCAAACTTATACGCTCCGACATCCAGATATCGGGATTGCTACCCACACTTATCTAACCTTCCCAACCCCAAACCAAAGCACATCGATAGAAGACTCAAAATCCTGCAATCGCTTTATCAATAATTATGACGGGTTGTGTATTCTTATAAAAGAACAGTCCCCCAGTATTATTGCCTTTCAAGAGACTCACTGTCCGCTCCTGTTTATACTTAACACACCTAAATCCTATAAAGATTATTTTTATAATTTTCCACAAAACTCAACTGCCAAACAAGGTATCGGAATTTTAATTAAGGAAAACATTCCACATAAACCAATTCCCATCACCTCGAACATTTTAACAATAGCGGTCGAGGTCCAACTCGCGCTTAAGTTCACTGTTGTTTCCATTTATATTCTCCCCGACCAAGCTTTTTCTAGGTCTGATTTAGAAAATATTTTTTTGAACCAGATTCTGACCCCCGTACTACTGGTAGGTGATGTCAACGCCTGGAGCGTACTGTGGAGTTCCGCCACCACTAATTCCAGAGGGGCTATACTGGAAACATTTTTAAGTGACTCAAATCTTATGATTCTTAATGACGGCTCCCCAACCAACTTTTCCACCCATAATACACTAACACACATTGATTTAACATGCAGCTCACCCGAATTATATACGAGGGCTTCCTGGGAAATTTTAGATGATCTCTATAACAGCGACCACTTCCCTATAATTTCCACTATCAATATTGGCATAGTCTACTCAAATACAACGACAAATCGCAAATTTAAAACTGACTGCTAACTGGGCTTGTTTTAACAAACACATTTTAGATTATCTGTCAGCTAAAACCCCGTCGTCGAACATCAATAATGAAGCTGCGATAATCCAAAAAGCAATACGAGTCGCCGCCAACAAATCAATCCCGCAAAGTATGACGACCACAATCTCACAAATTGTTTCAAAGTTTGCAAAGCTGAATCCCTCAACCTTACTCAAGAGTATAATTTAACATATCCTTCAGCAAGACACATCGAAGGTCCAATCACCACGCTAGAGTTCGAAGCGTGTTTAATATTACTGAAAGGTAAAACTCCTAGTAGGGACAGAATTTCGTACCCTAAGTAAAAAAATCTTCCAAAGTCATCTAAACTTAGACTCTTACAACATCCTCATTGGAGGAGTGATCCCACAGAACTGAAAATTAGCAACAATACTGCCTCTTCCTAAGCCAAAAAAAAAACCTAAATAATATCAACGGATATCGTCCGATATCACTTATTCCCTGTATGTTAAAAGTTCTGGAGAAAATTATCGCTAAGAGACTGCTTTGGTTTTATAATCAAATAAGCTATTAAACTCAAATCAAGTAGCTTTTCAACCAAAAAAAGGTTGCAATGATGCGCTCCTCCATCTGGACTTCTTTATCTCCAAAGTGCTTTCAGCTAGAAATCATGTCACAATCCTCTCACTTGATTTCGAAAAAGCTTTTGATAAGATAGGCATCCATCTAGTATTAAATAAACTTAAAACATGGCATATTGGTCCGAAAATTTTTTACTACATAAAATCATTCCTTACCAATAGAAAAATTTGTGAGAAAGCAAACATTTTCTTCTCCTCATCCCACTCACTTATTAATGGAATTCCCCCCCTATCGGTGGTGCTTTTCATTATCGCTTTTGATGATATAAGCAACATCTTACTTAAACACAAACATATCGATCATTGTATTTATGCAGATGATTTATACATCCTGTGCAAGCACGCGGATCAAGTAAAAACTAAAACCTTACTAACAAATGCAATCAAAGACATGGTCTAATGTTTCAGGTGCCAAATTATCATTAGGCAAATGCAAGACTACATATCTGCCGGAAGATTTCATGTAGTGATCATCAAATATTAATAACTTATTAATAGAAACCGTAGAGTACTTAAGTATCCTAGGTTTAATTTTTAACAATAAGTATAATTGGAAAGATCACTGTATAAAATTAAGAAAAAGGCTAGCTGCGAGAGTCAATATAATTAGTTATCTAGCCAGTAAGAAATGTAATACACACATCAACACTCTCTATTCAATTGTTAAATCTATAGTTCTAAGCAAGATTGACTACGGTCTACTCATCTACGGAAACTGTCCGAAATCTACAATAAATATCATCAAAGCGCCGTACCATCAAGCCGCACGAAAAAGCATTAATGCTTTTCCCACAAGTACTGTGAATAACGTATTGGTAGAAGCTGGTCTCCTTACAAAAGAACAACGCATTGAAGTAACGAAAGCTATGTTATACATAAAGCTAATGTCTTCTAAAGGGTCAATCATTGACAAAGACATCATTTCCGCTATGAAAATGAAAACTTCAAAACGCCTTCTGTCCGCTATATCTCTCGCATTAGCATTAGTATTCGCTAAAGAAATTGAATTGCCGATAGAGAGGATTGGTGAACACAGATTGGTATATCTACCGTGGTCTATAATACACACATCCTTCATCTTGGACCTGGCAAAATATAATGAAACAAATACCAACATAGACATATTTCACGCACTATTTTCCAGCATCACCTCGCAACTCAAATCAAACGGTTGGAATTTATTATTTACAGATGGCTCTAAAACCAACGAAAGCACATCTTTCGCAGCTACGTATGAAGATGGTTCTCTGCTTAGTACAGGGCTATTACCTGCAAACCTATCTATTTTTACCGCTGAAGCCTTAGCTATTCAAAAAACCACAGCAATAGCGTCCAATATACGTACGTGGTAAACATGTAATATGCTCAGACAGTTTATCAGTACTGGAATCTATAAAAAATCCAAATCACAATACGCTGATTGTAAACAAAATCACCCAATAAGCTGAAAATAATGTGGGTCCCCAAAGGAAACGAACATGCCGACGCCGCTGCCAATCTTGCACACCGCGCTCCTATACATAAATTTGCGATATACACTAAACTAGACATGAAACGAAACATTACCCACAAGCTTAAGTCTAGACTGCTTTCGGATTGGCAGAACTACCACCACCACTATTCACTCATTAACACAGACAGATCCCAACCGATTTACCCCACCACGGTCTCAAAACAAAAGATCACAACGTTTGTAAGGCTGCGTTTAAACCACACAGCCTCGACCCAACAATATCTCATCAAAAGGGAGCCATCACCGTTGTGCCAAGTTTGTAACTCCAGATTTGACATGGAACATGTCTTGGGAATAGGTAATTGTCAGTCCTGCCTACCAACAAACGACTTACTCAACCTGGGATCAACGGCCTACGAGCTTTTAAGAAACACTAATCAAGTAAATATCCTTAAAATGTACAACTTCACTAGCAGTAGATTGAATTGCAAGTGTAACCAAATATCATACGAATCTAAAACCCTAAAACGTTGATTATGAAATATTTATATATCTATGTATCTATTTATAATATAACATACTTTTTAGTTACAGTAGAACCGAAAGCCTTCGCAGCTAGCGCTCAATTAATGTTAGCATACTAATTTTAATTATATGATAATAAACTATAATAAACTTAAACTGGCCTTAAACTATGACTTCTTCATGATTACCAATCTAAAGTTCCAAAACTGTATCTGACGAAATATTCTTCTCTTTGGGCAAATAACAAAGTCAATTAATGACCTAGAGCTTTCTACGATTCGGATAGGTTTGTTTGTAATTTGTTTCAAATTGCTTGTTATTGATATTTCACAAAGAAACTTTAGTGTAGGTATAATTTAAATATAGAAGTTTGGTATTAAAGTCGTCAAAAGTTTAAATATGTTATCAACCCTCTACTCCACAAGATATATATGGCTTTTGATTTTTCGGCGACGACTGCTGAAACAGCTTACCTGCCATTGGAAAATAGTTATTTAGGCCGTTTAGATAAATCATTTTTTAATGTGTATATGTAAATTTGGTTACCTTTATCTCTGCACAATTGCAAAGAACTGCGGTCGAATTCAATAGGGCGCGTTGTAAGGGCTCAGTGTAAAAATATAGAAAGAAAAACTGTTTTATTTTTGAGTAGCGAGTACCTCCAAAAGTGATAATAATTTTTTTTTATAAGATTTGATACTAGTAAGTAAAATTGATATGTTAAATTTGCCATTTTAAATGTGCGATTCAAGATACAACGCGTTTTTGACAATGTCCATATATGGCTTCTTGTGCATTTACTGAAATATTCACAAAATTTCAGGGTGTCATATATGGCTCCTTGTGCATACAAAGACGGTTATTGGAGTTCCTCGGTTTTTCTACAGTGACTAAATAATGACTCCATCACGTTCGTTTTACAATAAAACGAGATTTTATACTATTCCTGACGATGGATTCCAGAGTGAAGACGAAATCCTCGAGTCAGAAGATAGACTCGACTCTAATTATTACCTCAACGGGACGGCGTCATGAGTTTCCGCTAAGTTCCGTTGATTTGGATTCAACTGACCACATTCCAAAATGGCAAAAACAAGCAATGCCAAAATGATAGTCCATACAGGTCTTTCATTATACGAGTATGCAAAGTCAATCTGTGTTTGAACAAGGACCGAAATTGCTTTGCTTCATTTCACTTATAAATTTTTTTAAACTATTTAACGTATTTAATATTCTTTTTTAATGAATTTAAAACAAAAAACTGTTATTTTTGATTGGACGAAATGCAATATTTCACAAATTTTTTTTTTTATTTGAAAAATTGCTAACTGCACAAGTGACCATATATGGCGAAGTTTTGTGTTTTTTTTAATAAAAGCAAATTTAATTTTTATGTCTTAATCCTTTAACAGAATAGAAAAAAAAATAAGGCAAAAAAAATTTATTTTTTTCATTTGATCATAATGCAAGCAGTAGAGGGTTAAATTTGTATCCAAGACTAAATCTATTCAATTTGAAAATATAGTATATTACAATATTCACGTTCCGGACTCCTAGGCGATCTATATAAAATAGGAATATGTATATCACTCATAGTTCTATATTGAATTTCTTTTTTAACATAAAGCACAACGCCGCCTGTATGGCTGTTTCTACTATCGCTTTGTAGGGAAGTACTATAGTTTGAAAGAGTTATTTCATTATTACTTACGTCTCTAGTGAAACGAGTTCCTGAAAAGGCGGGAATTTCAAATATACTGTTATTTACCAACAATTACATTTCGTTATAGTTATCTATAAGACATTGAACATAAGCACACCAGTAATTAAATTTTTTCAATTGCTAACATTGTGAATGATGAATGGTTATAATTAGAATTCATACCTTATGACTTGTTCAGTTCTTTACAGTTTTTGCTCTTAACTTCATCAGACGTACAATTTTGTACCCCATGGTCTCCCTCAAGCAAGCAGTCTTATTTTTACACGCATTAAACTAATGGTTAAAACCCTGGCACTTTTAGCAGCGCGTTAGACATTGAACTTATCCTATCTTTATTCTTTCCAATTTCATTATTTTGCAAAAGCTGTCTACTTCGAGAATTACACTTAAATTTCTGTATCGGTCTTTTATTTCTACATAGAAAATTAAGATCACAGCCGCTTAATTCGGCATTTTAATTTTTTTTATTTTTTCTAATAATTTCTCTTGAAGTTCTTCACTATTCATGATACACTCTTTTGGTTTATATTCTGCAGGTACCTTGTATTGATCTGGCTTCGATTTCATTTTTTAAATTTTGTGAAGATAACTCATCTGAACACCACCATTCTTGTTAACCACACAGTTTACATTTAATTTTGTAAGTTCTATTCGTTTCTAATTTACTTTCTTGTTTTATTTAATTCTTGTTTGTTTTTAGGATAGATAAGGAGAGGTGATTTGTATCCCCTTTTTGATTTGCAGTGCTATTTTATCATATATCATTATTAGCACTGACTAATTTAGATATATGTTTGTCACTTTCTTTTAATTGGTCTGAAATCATGTCTTGTTCCTGTGTATTTGTTTTATTTATTAAACACACGTTATTTAACTTCTTTTATACAAGCAAGTGCTTAAAGATGTTTGGACGTATGGCATACAACTTTGGGGCTGTACTATACGAAGTAACAGAGATATCCCACAATCTTTTCAAAACAAGGTTATGAGAATCATAGTAAATGCCCCGTTGTATATCAGAAACCGTAAGATCCACAGAGATATTGGAGTATCTACTCGATGACGAAATAACGAACTTTGCTCGTAGAGTAAGGGTTCAACGACTGAGATAGCTGAGACACCTAGAGCGAATGGACATCAACGCTTCGGTCTTAAAAGTCATTGAATCCGCTTCGGGGGATAGCGCAGTAGATGAATGCCAATATTCATGTGGCGCACGCAAATGAAATGAAACCGCGGCCAACTAAGCGTGCGAAACTGCGAATTCTAGGAGGAACAAGTAAGTTAAAAGTTAGAATTCTGACTATTTTTCATATATTCATACAAATGTACATACATAAATGCAAATACTAAAACACAAAATTTTTGATTACGTTTTGTGATTCTAAAGTTAAATATGTCAAAACTGCGAAAAATCTGAGCGTCAAAGGGTACTGACATGGGATTCCCACATCAATACGGCCGTTGGAAAAGTATATGGAGTACTACGCCAGCTATGGATGTCACAATTTAATTTACTCCAAAGGACACGCATTTTGTTATCGAAAACTCTGATCATCTACGTTCATACCTATGGATGCGAACTTTTTTGCAACTGTGATTTAAATAGTCGGGCGATGGCGCGATAGTTAGCTCATTGGACTATCACGCAGAGAGTCTGGGTTTGATTCCTGGCTGGGTCACCAACAATTTTTCAAATCGCCATCACCCTTTCGGCGGGTAATGGCAAACTCCCGAAAGTAAAAAATTGCCTACGAAAAAGCTTCTAAGGAGTGACTCGGCGATAAACCGTTGACCCCGCTCAGATGTGACAAAAAAGAAAAAACATGAACAACACAAATGAGTGTCAAGAAGCTAGGCCATGGCCCATACCGGGCTGCCAGCGCCACAGTGATTTTTTTTTTTTGTTTTGATTTTAATAGTCGACGAAGGCTTGAGTCTGTTCGAAATCTAGGTATAAACTTTAATCGTACATTATCGTGGGACGTTCATATCACTGCCACAATTGGAAAAGTTTATGGCTGTCTCCGTCTTCTCTGGGCGTCACGTGCCTATACACCAACAAAAAAGAAAATGCTTCCAGCAAAAACTCTGCTACTGCCAATTTTATGAAACTGTTGGGAATTATTTGGTAAACTCGACTACAGGTTAAGAAAGAAATTAATTGTAGTCTACAATAACATTGCACGATACATATATAACCTGCGTAGATATGACCATTGTTGAGAAGTCGGGCCGGGTGTAGAAATAAAACACGTATTTGAAGTATCCACGAGTGTTCCAGACTCTAAAATCTTTATTAACAAAATAAAAAATGTAACAAATGTAATATTATTATTCAATGTTGCTTACAATTGTGCTTGGGCACCACTCAGTCTCTCACAAGTTCCAAAAGAAAAAGTGACAGATGCGACGTTGGTTCTGGTGTTTGGCAAAGACAAACAACCATGTTTCGTCGTATGCCAAAACACCCATCGGATGTTCCTTTGAAAATGTACTGCAATACTTCTCATTGACTTGTATTTACGACATTATTCAAACAAAAACCAGACTATCTTTACAGTAAGCTGAGGTTCCTCGTATCGCAGCGAACCTTTGTACGAATCCAGTCAACGAACTGCTGTTAAACATCAGAACGCCAGTTTTTGTTCATGCTACTCGCCTATGGAACTCCCTTCCGATTGAACTGAGAGGGATAGAAACGCAAACCACTTCAAAAAAACAACTCCTTACACATTTGGCCATTGATCACAACTAATTTACCTTTTTATAAATGTATATCTATTATTTCTATTATATTTTAATTTGTTTTTAATTTTTTAATATTCAACCTTCCTAAACATTGTACAAATTTATAAGATTTTTGTAATCTTTATGTGCAACTTTTGTACATTATTTCTTTAATACATTAACTATTATTATAACTATCCATACTTATTTTTTCTTTCCCCCCTGCGCCCAAAAAACACTTTTACACAAAAACTTGCATTACACATGAATCTTACCTCAATCTTAAGCTACACTATTTTATAATGCATTTTTGTATCTTAATGTGTATGCTACATAATATAGTTTCGGGCTCTTATGAATAGATTGATGATTAACCGGCAGTCAAGATCTATTTTTTGAAGCAGCGCAATCAAATTTTTTCAACATTTCGTTGGACCAAAACATACGAGCCTGTTAAGCGGAAGTGGAACAAATGCCCAACATGCTTCGATTTCACGAAAAGTGAAATACACAAAGTTGATATTTTTGTCACGAAATTCGTCCTATATTTCGGGAAATCAGCAAAACGCAGTGACCCGACTGCTCAGAAAAAGTCGAAGCGAGCAGATCGGGACACTGTTGTTAAGTTAATCCATGTCAAATATAGTAAAACATCATCGCATAAATATGATCACGAGAAAATGCTATTTTTTAGATGAGACGACTTTGTCAAGTCACAATAAAAAACGCAAAAAGCACTCGTATGAAAAGTTTTGAAAGCGTGTACGAGTGAAACCATCAAACTTTACAATGGTGATGTAAGATTTGACCTACTTAACCTTTATTTTAAATTTTAGCCACGATGGAGCGCTTCACGGGACATTCAAACGATTACATTCAACGTAAGTTATTGGCTGACACTATGCTGGAGCGATTCTCTGAGCTTGAGAATGTATTGTTTACGGACGAGGCCCATCTTTGATTGCAGGAGTGCCAACGACGAGATGGGGCACATCTCGAGGATGTAATTTTTAAGAAAAAAATTTCAATAAACGTTTATTACGTTAGATAAATGATCAACAAACTAACATTTTTAGTTTTATTTCTATTCATGTTTCAAATGTCCAAAAATTTACGGGCCATTCTGTATAAAATTGACGTGCTTCGTCATACCAATTTACTATCAGGGACAAAATGTCAATGGGCGTGCTTTTTGAAATTTAGTACAATGTGTGATAGCATTTCTCCGATTTTTTTTCGTTGATTTGAAAAAAAAAGCAAAAACCTAAAAGCCTTTGATCATGTTTTTCATTTGTTTATTTCAAAAAACAAAAACAAATGCTCAAATATTTGTATTTGTTGCTTTCTTAGTTTTCCTCGCTTAAATCCATCTTTTTTTAAAATTTTTATTTTTGATGGCAGGTGTTTTGGCATTTTTGGCACTTTCGATTACAATTCAATGAAATTGTTTGAGAGCACAATTTTTAATGCGGTTAAGTACATAAGCCAGAATAAGTATTATAATTCTATAAAGTTTTAGTTGTTGTTTATTTAATACGTGCATTTTTTCCAGGACTATATACTCGTAGAACAGATGTTGACGAACCTTAACGTTATGACAAAATAATACGCATGTATCTTAATATTCCAAGGCCATCAGTCAACAGATACTCACTCTAATCACCTTCATCGATTTCGACTAACAATCGACTTGATTTCGACCGACCCGGAGCATTGCATATTCCATTTGACGAATTTTTATTTTGTAGTAGAATATGGTTGGGTGCTGTAGAAATAGGGTAGGCACTAAGAGATGTCAACCTAGCGATATCCAGTGTTGCAACTCTTCTACACATCAATTGTGCTTATAATACCTCCACGTGGTAACCGCCGGGTACTCGTCAATACCCATCCGGACTGAACCTGCTAAACTTGTAAGTGCAATTGTTGACCAGCGGATGAATTCACCAGATGGAATTAACGGTGGAAAAATCCCGGAACAAATGAGACCTTGTCCGCGCTACTTCGATATATTTGCAGATCAGGCGGATAAGGATTTCCGAGACTAAGTCAACGGCAGCACTGACATCCCAGAACGGGTTACTGTCTTTTGGTCCAACCGACCCCTCGTCCTAGGAGTATCAAAAATGGAACTGGCCCTCCACGTTGGTGGTTGTGCCACGGGGGTAACTGCAACAACAAAACTCGGATACGGACGGATCTACTGTTGACAAACAATGCAAACGAATAAAGGATAACGAACTTCGGATATGCACGCACACACCGCGACAAAAAGACAGCACATTCATATTATTTTACAAAAATACAGTTACGAATAAATTTAGACAATTGTATCCTTGTTTAGATTTGAATATTATTTAAATGAATTTCTTAGAGTGTAGTTTTTTGAGCGCAGAGGTGAAGTACTCAAAGAGATTCAACTTTATTTGGGATCGTCCACTATGCTGTGTCTTTCCATAATTTCGGGATTCCTAATCAAATTTATGATAACTTTTCGTCTTCTGCGTAAATGTTTTGCTCTTTCACTGATTTTCATACATTCTTTGTGAAGTTTCAGAGCTGCTGGACTAAAGTAATTATATTTAATTTTTAAAATGACTAACAGATAATTTTATTACAAAAAGAAGAAATACACCCGGTCTTGCGATCGCTCAAAGTAAACTGAATGCAAATTCATCGTAGTGTGCTACCATTTTCTCGCGCCACACATCCGTTTTTTTCCAAATAAAGTTGAATCTCTTTGCTGCACTCAAAAAAAAAACTCTTAGAAATTCATTAAATACTATTCAAATCTAAACAAGGATACAATTGTCTAAATTCATTCCGAACTGTATTTTTGTAAAATAATATGAATGTGCTATCTTTTTGTCGTGGTGTGTAGATTTGTAGGCTTCTTAAAAGGCCACGAGCAGCCGAACAACTGGCGAAGGCCCCAGACTGCTGCAAAGCAGACATTACCGCCATCCAAGAAATGCGATGGGATGGGCCAGACAAAAAGAGGATGAAAAACTGCGACATCTACTACGGCGACTTTTATCGTCTGCAAAAACAGCTCCTATTTGGATGCGGATTGGTTGTTAGAGGCAGACTTAGGCAAGAAGTCTTGAGTTTCCGGCATGTGAACGAACGCCAACATAAGCCTGATATGCGCGCGCGCCTCCAAAGAGGAGAAATATGAAGACACCAAAGATGCCTTCGACGAGCTTTTGAACAAGACCTACGAGTCATGCCCTAGCTATGACATTAAAATTGTCCTCAGCGATTTTAATGCAAGGCTAGGAAGAGAGTGCATCTTTGATAGCACTGTTGAGACATAGCCTGCTCGACACCACCTCCGATAACTGATTCAGGCTAATCGACTTTGCCGTGGAACAAAATATCGTCGTGCTTAGCACGAGGTTTCCCAATCTCGATATTCACAAGGGAACTTGGATAATTCCTAAGACACTCCTCCAGTATTATGGATGTCCGAAAGTTTCGAGGAGCTAAAATCGACTTGGACCACTCCTAATACTGTCTACTACTACTGACAACTACGACTACAGTAGATGCTGAGAATTTGCAAAGATTATTTCTGTAGACTGTATAACGGCGATAACGAAACAAATATAGCTGTCAGGCAGAATGAACCTTTCCACCTGGACGATGCAAACCCAAAATTCCGTCCACCCGAGCTGGATGAAGTGAAGATAACAATATAACTGCCGAACTCCTCAAAGCGGAAGGCGATGACTTGGTAAGGAGCATACACTAACTCATCTATGGCCGATCGAAAGTATGTCCGATGAATGCAACCTCAGCATTGTTTGTCCGATTCTCAAGAAAGAAGACCCCTGAACTGCGCTAATTACAAACGCATCAGTTTTTTTAAACAAGATCTTATCTGCCGTATTGTATGAACGCCTGAAGCCGTTTGTCAACAGCCTGATAGGTCCATATCAGTGTGGTGTCATGCCAGGAAAGTCCAACATTGACCAAATATTCACACTACGGCAGATCTTGGAGAAAATCCATGAGCTTCAGATCGATACACACCACCTACAGTCGACTCTCGTTAATTCGAAACTCGAAGGACTTTTAAAAAATAACGTATTATCGGGAGTTTGAAATATTAAATGGTTCGAAATTTTCAAGCAACACAAACTTGTAATCTGTAACCAACAGAAACTGAAGCTAAACACCAAACGGAAGTGTCAAACTTCGTAATCATTTTAATAACAAATACTCGTTCAACGATAATACAAGTTTGAAGTTGTCACAAAATGTACCTCTATGCAATCTGATAACTTTGAATTGTCGAGTGTTTGACACCTATGAATTCGAATTAACGCGTCGTTTTGTTACGTAGCGATGATTTTTTTGTTTGAAATATAAAGAGATTTTCTAGGGAGCTCGTGATAACTTCGAATTGTGGAGAGGTTCGAATTATCGCTGGTTTGAATTAACGAGAGGCGATTGTATTCATCGATTTTAAAGCCGCGTATAGAGACGATCTATACAGAACAATGTCTAGTTTTGGCATCCCTGCCAAACTCGACCGTTTACGCAGGATGACAATGGAGAATGCACGCTGCTCCATCAAGGGCGGTAGAGATGTCACCGAGACATTTGATGTCTAAAAAGGATTTAGACATGGCGATGCGCAGTCGTGCGAATTCTTCAACATCATACTAGAAAAAATAGTACAAAACTCACGAGTAAACACAAGAGACACAATCTTTCAAAAGTCCCTCCAATTACTCGCATATGCCGACGATATTGACATAATCGGAAGAAAGCAACGTGATGTCATTGGCATTTTTGCAAGTATTGAGAAGGAAGCGGCGAAAATCCCAGTCCGAGTCAGATGAATGTAGACCGGGTGGACACCAAGCTGGTTCAAAAAGTCTTGGAATCTGCTCCCGAGGGACAGCGCAGTAGAGGAAGACCTAGACTCAGGTGGCGCATGCAAGTGAAAGGGGACCTCAGCCAACTTAGCGTGCGAAACTGGAGACAGCTAGCCAGGGATCGAGCTGGCTGGAGAAGCTTGTTGACTGAGGCCCAGATCCACCCCGGACTGTAGTACCACCTAAAGTAAGTATAGTAGAGTAAGTAGAATAAAACATATTTTCGGCTTCAACTGCTATTAGGTTTGGAGCATGGCGGATGGATAAATGGCATTTTGAGTAGTGAAAAAAAAGATAAACGACTAGTTGTCATTAATTTGCTTTCAAATGTCTTTAATCCGTTTTATTTAAGGTGCTTAGATTATTAAGGAGTTTTTTATTGACCAAATAAAAAAAAAAATAAGTTGACTTTTTCATATGAATTTTCTTACTTCATCCGCACAAAACTTTTAAGATAAATTTAACTCATTAAAAGTATTTTAAGGTTTGATTGATAAGGATGGATTTATTGAAGGATGTATCGATGAAATTCGTATCGAGTTTAATTTGCTTTCCACTTGCTAAAGAATAATACCAAATAACTCTTTTGTGACCCTGAAATAATGCATAAACCTATTTTAAGCATTTGAGAATTATATACTTTTTAATTAGTTAAAATGAAAACATATATAAAAAAAACAAAAAAAAAAAACTGTGGCGCTGGCAGCCCTGTATGGGCCATGGCGTAGCTTCTTGACACTCATTTGTGTTGCTCATGTTTTTTTCATTTTTGTCACATCTGAGCAGGACCTACGGTTTATCGCCGGGTCCGAACGGCACTCCTTAGAAGCTTTTTCGTAGGCAATTTTTACTTTCGGGAGTTTGCCATTGCCCGCGGTGATGGCGATTTGAAAAATTGTTGGTGACCCAGCCTGGAATCGAATCCAGACTTCCTGCGTGATAGTCCAATAAGCTAACTATCGCGGCATCGCCATCGCGATAAACATAAATCATGTCTGGCAAATTAAAGAGTTCGCAGCGTTTTCCTACTTAAAGCAAAAGTTTCTTGCTATTTTAATTTTGTTTGTTTTCTTCGCTAGTGTTATTAAAATCGCCATAACTTAAATTTAGTTTTATTTATTTCATCTTTGGATGGCAACGATTAGTATTAGGCCTCATAGAAGTAGCTTCTTCCGACAGGTGCTGGTTTTTAAATAACGAGAATGAGCCTCTGCAGCCGAAGACCTTGCAGCTCTGCTAATAATGTAGATTTTGGTTAATAGTTTTTTTTTTGTTATGTCCACGCAATCGGTCTCTTGGCGTTCTTTTTCGCGTCTTTTAAGTATTCATTGAGTGGTGCTTGAAGTTAAGCGGCATGCGGTATACATTTCCTGTAATAATTTAACATTCCCAGGAAGCGTCTCAACTCAACGATTGTATGTGGTTTTTTGTAATTTAAAATTGCTTTCACTCGTTGGATAGGTGGCTGACAACCGCTGTTTGAGATGTTGTATCCCAAATAGGAAACCTCTTTTGACCATTTGTTCACGTTGATGCAAAGACCATGTTGTTGTAACCTTTTGAGAACCGTTTTAAGGTGAGAAAAATGTTGTTCTGCATCATCCGACATGAAGACGATCCACGAAATCATTTATATGCGCGAAGGGGTATCGATCTGAAACCGTCATCACGTTCAGTTTCTGGTAATCTCCACAGGGTCTCCATCCTTCATCCTTTTTTGCTACCATATGTAAGGGACTTGTCCTCTGGCTACTGGAAGGTCGACATATGCCTAGTTTGACCATTTGTCTGTCTATGACCATTACTGTTGTCTAATTTTGATAACTTGTCAATTATTTAAGACAGCTGATGCCCGATGGCAGACACTCGTTGAGTGGTCGGGTTGATAGCGTTTATATTTGTCGCTGTGGAAACGGTTGGAACACATGAGATAGGCGCAATTTGTGCGGTCAACACATTTTCCATTTTCCATACTAATGTAGTTTTAACTTAATTTTTATTTAACTTTTCTTTTTCGTAAACTTCTACAAGCGTCAAACATAACAACAGCCAATCAGAAGACTTCTTCTATCAATACATTGGATAAAGAAGCCGGTTCGACAAATTTCACCAAATCCGGATTATTTAATTTAGTAAATTTGTTAAATTTCGTCAGGGTCACCAATTGTAGATTTTTGTTAACGGTTCTACAGAACCAGATAATTAAACGACTTGTTCTCTTTATTTCGGCGATGGCGATGGCGCGATAGTTAGCTCATTGGATTATCGCGCAGACAGTCTGGGTTCGATTCCTGGCTGGGTCACCAACATGTTTTCAAATCGCCATCACCCTTTCGGCGGGCAATGGCAAACTCCCGAAAGTAAAATTGCCTACGAAAAAGCTTCTAAGGAGTGCCGTTCGGATTCGGCGATAAACCGTAGGCCCCGCTCAGATGTGACAAAAATGACAGCATGAGCAACACAAATGAGTGTCAAGAAGCTAGGCCATGGCCCATACCGGGCTGCCAGCGCCACAGTGTTTTTTTTGTGTTGTTCTCTTTATTTCAAAACGACGAATTATAAATTTATTTCGCAATGGAATGTATTGGTGGATTGTAAAACTCAAAAAGAAACGACAAGTAACAGCTGATGGGTAAGAACCCTACAATAAGCCCTACTTCACGCCTCCCCATGGCGCCATCTGGGAATTACACTGGAGATTGCGAAGTGAAGGGGACAAATGGCGAGTTTCCTGCGGTATAAATTAGGATTAGTGTCGGCAAAACAAAACAAGAACTTATCTGGGCTGCTCCGACATATTTGGAGCTCAGGCCGGTAAGGATTTCCAAGACTTAGTAAGCGTCTTGGAAAAGAGATGGTGGCGGACGGGCCCTATATGGGCCAACGGCAGCACTCACATCCTGGAACGGGTTACTGGTTTCGGTGTAACCGACCCCTCGTGCTAGGGGCATTAAAAATGGAACTTTATCTCCAGGTTGGGGGTTGTGCCGCCGGGGTAACAGCCCGGCCATTTAAAAAAAAAACAAGTTACGAAGCATCAACAAGCCTCGGATATGGACGGATCTACTGTTGACAACCCACGCAAACGATTTAAGGACAATGCATGGATGCTTCGAATATGCACGTGGAATGTTAGGTTCCTTTATAGACTACGTGCGGTCGAACAACTAGCGGAGGCCCAGACAGCAGCAAAGCAGACCAAACTACCATTCAAGAAATGCGATGGGATGGGCCGGACAAAAAGAGGATGAAAAACTGCGACGTCTACTACGGCGATTGCTATCGACGGCAAAAGCAGCGCTTATTTGGATGCGGATTTGTTGTCGGGGGCATACTAAGATAAGAAGTCCTGAGCTTCCGGCATGTGAGCGAGCGCCTTGTAGCAATCCGCATCAAGGCTAAATCCGCCCACATTAGCCTTATATGCGCACATGCCCCCACTGAGGAGAAAGATGACGACACCAAGGATGCCTTCCATGAGCTTCTTAAGAAGACGAGCAATGCCCTAGCTATGACATTAAAATTGTCCTCGGTGATTTTAATGCAAAGCTAGGAAGAGAGGGTATCTTTGGTGGAACCATCGGAAAATATAGCCTGCATGACACACCTCCGATAACGGATTCAGGCTAATCGACTTTGCGGCGGGGCGAAAAATTGTTGTATACACAAGGGGACTTGGAGAACTCCTGATCAATCAACAGTCAACCAGATTGATCATATTGCGATCGATACAAGACTCCTCCAGTATTATGAATATACGGTTGCGGGTATCCCAAACTACGCCAAGACAAACTAATGCTGTGAGTAAATTCGACGTCAAACGGCTACAATCGCAAGAGATCGCCAAGTCCTTTTTAAGTGTGTCGAGTGTCTCTTAATCTCTTAAGAGGTCCAATACTGCCAGCATCAAGCATAGAAGACCATTGGAAACGCGGCCAAAACGCCATCAGAGATGCCGCTTCTGATGTGCTGGGTTTCACTCGTCCACCACCACGAGACCCCTGGTTTGATGATGAATGCCGGCAGGCACATGCAGCTAAACAAGATGCATACAAACCGATGCTGCATAGAAGGACCAGAGCTGCTCATGAGCTCTATGAGCGGAAGAGGAGAGACGAACACCGGCTTCTCAGGAAGAGAAAGAGCATGAGAAGAGCGCGGTCGAGGAAATTGAGAGATGCTACTCCAGGAATGAGGTTCGGAAGTTTTACCGAAAGGTAAAAATAACATGCCACGGAAACAAACCCCGTGCCGAAGCCTGTAGAGATGAACAAGGGAACATCGTGGTAGAATCGCGGTCGATGCTTGGAAAGACGACGACGAAACAAATACCGCTGTCAGGCAGAATGAACATTTCATCATGACGATGATGACCAACAATTCCGTCCACCCGACCTGGATGAAGTGAAGATAGCAATATCCAAGCTTTGGACTTTGTTGGACTTTAACAAAGCTCATAGAGCGGACAGATTAGAAGACAATTCAAACCGGAGTGTTGGTGTCCACTCGTCCGGTCTACATAACCCAGCCATCTAAGTCGGAGTTGGATTATTAAGGTCTTATATACGATAACTTTTGTTGTTCGAGAGAGGGCTTTGCAGCATATACTTGGTCTTGCCCTCGCTGACCGCTAAACCCATTTTCGTCGCCTCCGGTTAATGAATGTTGATGAATTTTGTAATTCTTAATCTCCTTGAAAGGGATCTCCTGGTTTCTTTGGAGACTAATATCGTGCTGAACTAACATGATTTGATTGGAGATATCTGATGCTAAAACGGGATCTTCATCTTTTTTGTAGTTGAAGTTGATAAGCTGTTGCGATATGTTTTGAATGGGAAGATGCGATGAATTTAGTCTTGTTGTCATAATTTGCCTCCCGAAAAGGTTCATAGTTGATTGGTGTATTCTGCAGTTTGGTTGAAGTTTCAGGATCCCAGTCTCATTTAGTTTAGCATGGTTTATTGTCGAACCACAGGCGATGATACTTCGACTTTATAAGGTGCATTAAATATCGATGTATTAGTATGTTGCATCTTTACCCAATCAAGTTATGGCTGCACGGATCTAGTGAGGCATGATGTTGGTAACCTGTACGCCGCAAAAGTTTTATTTCACAAGAGCTTACACATGATCCGGTAGAATATATTGGATGCTGCATTTCACAGCAATATGTGTCCGAGGACCTTCGTTTACATGAAGAGAAATGATTGGATTACTGACTCATGATGTCGGTCTTCAGGTATCATCATTTTCCTTGATATGTTGCCATGTATGCGAGATAATTCCATTTTAAAATTATGGTATATGACGTGTTGTGTTGCCAATATTATGTTGAGTAGTATGGTTTCTATGTTACGATAGTGAATCACTTTAAGGATGTTTGAAAAGGCGTTAAAGAGGAATATTTGAAATGCATGCTCATTATTATTCTGAATGTTCAGCCTTAAAACCATATTCATTAAAGTTTTTAGTTATCTCTGTGATGACAAGTGTTCTTCTTTAAAAATGTTTAGTGTAGAGTCTATGATTGTGGCCTGATTTTTGACTAATTTCATAGATGTTGCTCATTAGTTCCGATTTTGTCTATTGTTTGTTCGTAATGATAAGCAAAGCGTTGATTTAATATTCCTCGTTGGCATGGAGCAATACCTTATTGTTTAGGTCTATTTGTTGAAGCTGATGTTCGAATAAATTCAATGTATTGTTACATGGGAAAGAGTTCGATTGAGTCAGATTGGTAGTGGAACAAATTTCATTCATGTGCATGACATATCTTGTACACACTTTATTCCAACCAAAAATTAGTTAAGTTGAAAAATACAATAGTCTTCCAAGAACTCACTTCTAAATTCGTTCGACCTTTATTCTCAAAACATATGCCTGGGTTTGTCGCGAATCGAGTTATATTAAAGTTATCGGTGGTTTGTTGAGTGGTTATTGGGCTTATAGCTATTGCTATGATACACATCCAAAGAATAGGTTTAAAACATGTGCGCCCCATGAAAGATATTACAGTTGAGTTCTAAATTGCACCTGTCTTACTTGACGGATTTCCTGTTCCTGCGTCACTGCATTTTTCCGCATTGTTTTCAATCGGTAGTCGACTCAGCTTCGTTATTGGTCTTTTTGCGTGTCGTTTGTAAACCGTGACTGCACGAACAATCTTATCCTTCCCTTGATGCAGTTCAGTTACTTTGCTTAAGTTCTATTTAGTAGGTGGTAATCTATTACCCTTAATCAATACTATATCACCAGTATAAAGGTTTGGTTTTTCCTGTTTCCACTTTGTTCTTTGTTGTAGTTGTGCCAAATATTCGGAAGACCATCTCTGCCAAAAATCTTGCTTCGACAAATGTCTTTCCGCATCTCTGACAAGTTCGAGGTGAATTGCCTTAGTTGATAAACACACAAAATCGCAATGTAGCCCTTTATCAATCGATTGCCTCTACCTTTGGAAATGAGTATCTGAACTGGTCCTGCGTAATCAATACCCGTGTGTGTAAATTGTCTTGATGGCATTACCCTCGGATTCGCCAGCATTCTCATAATTTGAGTCTTTGTAGCTGCATTAATGCGATGACATCGTATGCAATTATAGATTACTTGACGAATAACAGATTTAGCTTGAATGATCCAGAATAACTGACGGAGCTTTGTCAATGTTAACTGAATTCCTCCATGCAGTATTTTCTTATGAACGTGTTTAACTAGTAACTTGATGAATATGTTGTTGTGTGGTAATATATACGGAACCTTCTAGTTTTCTGGCAAATTTGCGTTGTCAAGTCTACCCCCGACCACTAGAATATTGTCGTTTTCTAAGCGTGCGGTTAGGGCAAGGAACTTGCTTTTCTTGTGAAGATTGTTACCATCCTGTAGGCACCTGATGTCTTATAAAAATTCGGTTTGTTGATTTTAAGACACCTTCAAGTTTATAGGTGGCCAAGTCTCCAGTTTGTTTGTTTGCTTGATGTTAACAGTAAAGCGCAAATCGTTTACAATAGAATACCGTTCTCATCACTCTTGTGTACGAAGAAAATCCTTCGATGTTGTCTTCCTTTACTGTTAAGATTAAACAGACTTACGCGTCCATGGACTCAGTTTCAGAAAATTGATGTTTCTCGGATTGTGGCGCCCAATATTCAATAGGCTTTTCAAACCACAAGGGTCCACTTATGGTATAGTGGATGATGTTTCAGTTTAATTGGTGTGACACCTCTTGATGCACAGTCAGCAAGATTCTCAGTTGATCATATAGTATGTGCCTCTACGAACGTTGGTAAATATTTTTATGTATTTGAGCAACCCTGTTAGAGACAAATACCTTTTCTTTATCCAAGCTAAAACGATTGTTGAATCCGTCCAGGCGTGGACATTTTCTTCTGGAGTCTCAAATACCCGCTTCAATTCAGCTAGCAATTTCCATCACAAGTAGGCTCCGCATAATTCCATCTTTGGAATTGTGAGTTTCTGCTTGATAGGTGCTACTTTAGTTTTACATGTAAGCAAAGTGATTTTCTGTGTTCCATTCTGATGAGTAGTTCTGGAATATATTATTGCTACATATGTTGCATCAGAAGCATCTCAAAACCCGTGTAGATCAATTTTGTGTGATTTATGTTTGCTAGTCGATCTTGGAATTTTTATAGTTTCAGCAGTTGGAAGTGTTGATGAAGCCCCAACCTTGATGAACTGTTATCGATATTAACTTTAAATTGAAATGTATCAGTCGATTGGTTGCATCTTGACTTATCATTAAGAGTTCTTTGTGATTTGCTGCCTGTTTTCTTAAGTGGAATCCGCCACTGGCCAGTCATTGAATTTATTGTCCGTTGCATCCCCTTGCACTCATTTAACCTCCTCCACTCATTAGGTCGTCTACGTAGAAATCGTTTCCCACGAGTTTAGAAACGGCTGGTTAATTTTGCTGTTCATCTATTGCCAACTGGTGAAGAGTTTTTACAGATAAATATGGTGCTAAAGCCGTACAGTAAGTAACTGTCTACAGCTTGTTATCTTTTATTGCTTCTTTTGTTGAACTCCTCCACACTATACGCTGATAATCTTGGTGATGGGTGCTTATTTTTACTTGGCGATACATCTTTTCGATGTCCGCTATAAATGCATAGCGGTGTCTTCGCCAGCGCATAATAATTGCAGTCTTGGACCAATATGCATCAATTGGTTGAGGCTGACGATTTTGATGATGCGTCGAACACTACACGTAACTTATCAGTAGTGTTGTCTGGTTTTAGAACTGCATGATGCGACATATAATAAGTGGTTTTGTCTTTGGGCTTTGCTTTAGTTATCTCGACTATATGACCCAATTCCACGAATTCGTCTATGAATTTTATATATTCCAATCTCAACTGTGGGTCAGCGGCGAATCTTTTTTCTAATTGTAGTAAACTAGCTGTAATTCCTGATTAAAGGGGATGCTTACGATGTATCTACCGTCGGGTTCTTGATGGTGTTTTTTTCTTTCTGGAAAACCCATTCGCAATCTAACTCTAATTGTGTCTAATGCCTCACTTCAGGAATTTCTTCGAGTTCCCAGAATCGCTTAAGTTGGTTTTCTATTGTTGTTTGAGCGACCATCCCTACGACTTTCACATTTTCGTCTTTCAATGTACGCCCTGTGATGAACTATCCCAAATGCGATTTCTGAGCCACCGGGGAACCTTTCAAACCCTCTTTAATGAGATTGGGAATGATGTCCCCATACACATCGGCTCCTAATATCATATCAATGGGTCCAGGAATGAGAAATGTGCGATCGGCTAATTCAAGATCTTTGAGTTGATTAGGAATCTTGTCGATGTTGTTTCTATCCAGCATATGTTTGGTAAGGTTTGGTAATACAATCGCTGAGATTAAAAGTTTGAAATCTGATTTTCCTCTTGGTTCAATTGAGAATTCCACTTTACTGCGGGCTATACCAGCATCCGTTGCTCCCAGCCCACTGATTTCTGCTTAGAACTTCTGTTTTGGTAAACATAACGACTGGACAGCTTGCTCTGTAATGAGTGCCGCTTGGGATCCTGGATCTATGAGAGCCCTTATTGGTACTAATAACGATGGCTGCGGCAAGTAGCACACTTTGGCTTTGATGACCGCTGCCGTCTTCCAGCGTAATTATCTTTGTGAAGTAGTGTACGGTGCTTTATATTACATTGCTTACATGTTCGCAGACTTGAGTAAGTGATTTTCCTGTCATGTCTCAAATAGTTAATGCATATCCTTGCTTGTTTGAATTGCTCACATCTTTCCCTGAGGGTCCAGTTCATAAATTTGTTACAAGAGTAGATGTTGTGATCACTCTTGACTTGATTGCTATGTGGTAATTTCTAACAGAATTCTTATTTTCGTCCTTATGCGATCGTTGTCGTGGTGATCCCAATACCTCTAATGCTTGGTATCTTCTTGGGAGAAACTCAAAGAGTTCTTCTTGCGTTGGCCCCTTATTTGGCATCTTTATGCCTTGCTCAAACAGAATTCTGTTCTCCGAATCCAGTGCCTTTACAACTAGGTGAACTATGATTGGTCCCCTAGAGCCGCAAGACCTTCTTTGTTTGCATTTAGTACGGCTTTTAAATGACTTGCTGTATATTGGCTTTGCTAATGGCTTTTTTTGAACATCCTATCCATGTGGAAAGATACGATTTCGCTTTCGTTTTCGAACGTCGGAAACGTTTCTTAAGAGTTTCCCAAGCACTCTGGTAATTTTTACTGGATATTGTGAGGTGTTGGATGAGTTGGAGTGGCTCGCCTGCTAAATGGGTTTTCAAGTACTCCACCTTCTCAGTAATACCACGCGTGACTTTGTTGTATTATTATTGTAGTGAAGAAAGGCAATTATTTATGTCTGCTTCCACTCCTTCATACCTGTGTTCTGTTAGTTATGAAGTTTTGTTATCTTCAGTTGTTGCATTGAGGAAAAATTCTTCATGCAATTCCGTTAAAACTTTCCATTGATCAAGCAGTATTTTTTGCTGATACGCATGAACTTCTTTGGAGTAGTTCTTTAATGTTTGTTCAAAAGAATCATGATTGTCGCAATTTTTACTATAACTTTTTTAGGCGGAGTCGCTGATATTCGTTTCTGGATGGCGAGGGCTTCTCTTTATCTGCTTCGACTAATTCCCTCTAGTGGAAGAATATTTTCTAACTTAGATCTCAACTGTTCACAAATTGTTTTAACTAATTGTTTCGCTCTATATGTAGGGAGTATCGGGTTTTATGACTTTTCGAATTTTTTCATGATTCTCCTTAAATTCAGCCCAAATTTCATCAATTTTTTTTATTCGTTCTTCTTTTTATCGCCGTGTTTTTCGGACTTCGCTGTCTTTCCAAAGTTGATTTGAGCCTGTTTCAGCTGTTTCGCCGAACTCCTTTACCTGGCAACAGCAACGTTGACAATTATTTCCTCCATTGCAGATGTTTAGTATAACTTGCACTGAAGTTTGATTATTTTACTACCATTGTTTTTAGCCCTGGCAACGCTTTCCACTAATCTTGAATTTGCCAGTGTCTAAAGCCCTGGTAACGATTTAAAGTGTATAAAGGCTACACTAATAATGTAAATATATCTTTAAATAATCAGAGTTAAAGCCCTGATAACGCTTTTTGTTGGCTCGAAGGACCAAAATGTTTTGCTAAATAACGTAAGAGATGTTAGACTTATCTCTGGTATGGGGTCTTACAATGAACAAACAGCCCGCACTATGGCTTATCGACGAATCAACAATTGCTTTATTTGTAGGCTATTTATATACAAATTTTACAAAAATAAAAAGCATAAACTAGACACCTACACTGTCAGGTCACACAGGTGTTGGATGACACCACTCAGACGGTGACACGACACCTTCAATGTCCAGCGTACACCGCTGATTGCATGGGAATTATGTTGTTCACAACAACAGTAGAGGGAAAAATGGCCCGCAGACAATACAACTCGAGTTATTAGAAGCTAACGAAGGGGCGGAGGGTTTATTATATGTCTTTGGAATAGACGACTTTATATAACTTGGAAAAAAATGTTTTACTATATGTAAAGGGCTTTTGAAATTGCGTTTTTCTCAAAACTGTGTTTTTAAAGTCAGTTAGCAAGATTTCTCGAAAAAGGCTGAACCGATCAATCTTAAATTTTAATACAAGTGTCAAAAGTTTTGGACAACAAAATTGTATTTTGCTATACAATATATATTTGATGCTATATTTACATTACTAACTGATTTAATTAAATTGGCAGCAGCTGAATGCAATGTTTTTGATATCCAGTATAAATTTGTTAGTTTAGGTTATTATAAGACTAAGGTATATGTAAATAGTGCGAGTGTGGATGGGCTTATTACTAATCGATTTCGCGAAACTGGTCAAGGCGCATATTCATTCTCTACCAAGGAGAAAAAGAAGACTTCTATACTTCTAAAAGGTTTTGATGGGGATACACCTATTGAAAGCACTCGTAAAGCTCTGGAGAAATCTGCACCAAATATGAAGATAAGTAAAATAAGGCAATTCTTCGCAGCCCAAAATGTTAAATTAAACATATCTCTTGTACAATTAGAGGTTGGACAGTCTATCAAAGATTTAATAAACATTATATAAGAAGCCTATAGCACCAAAGGGTGTATTGGGAAATGAAAAATAATGGGGTGGATATAAGGTGTTACCGTTTTCAACGGATTGGTCACATGGGAGACTGTTGTGCCTATAGTTCTTGCTGCGTTCGCTGTGCAAAAGTTATGACTCCGAGTCTTACATTGAGGCTCACAAAAATTGTAGGGAAACAAATCAGGAAGTTCCAGGACTTAAATGCATTAACTGCAATAAATCAGGCCATTCAGATATGAGCTGTCCATTACATATAAAATAAAAAGAAAGAAGGGAAGCCTTGTCTCATACTGCAAAGTTGAGAAAAATAACTAACATAAGATGATTAACCAATTCTAATGGACTCTCTTGATGAAAAAGAAGACGATTAAAAAGTCGACGAACACCTGGAATAAGAGGAGCGTATCTTGGTTGGGGAATTTAGAACACCCATTCCCGTCTAGGTCATCTATTCGAATTCCAGCCACTCACCAACCAAGACAGTTCCCTTCTGCAGCAGAATACCCGACAATTCAACGCTGCTCGAAGCGAATCGGTAAGTGGAACCTGCAGTTTACTGGGGAACGGTGCAGTTCATCAGTGAACACGTTCCTAGAACTGGTCGAGGAACTTCGAGAAGTATGCAATATGTCGGAAGACCACTTATTTCGCTAAGCAGTCGAACTTTTTGATGGAAAGGCACTTCTCTGGTTTAGGGCGGTTAGGAGAACGGTTTCTTGTTCGCAGGGCTTAGTTAGGGAGTTGAAGTTAGAATTCCTGCCTCCAAATTATGACGACTCTTTATTGGACGAAATTCCAAAGGAAGGAACAATCCATCAGAGTCTATGTTGCGATTATGGAGAATATGTTCGGTCGGTTGTCAGAGCCGCTCACAGAGCGAAGGAAGTTAGCAATAGTGCAATGAAACTTAGTACCTTTCGGCCAAACTCAACTCCCAAGTCTATTCCAGATTTGGTCGCTTTGGGACGGAAATTGGAGATGGTACAAGCGAATGTGGAGACATTTGCGCCACTTTTTGAAACCCGACATACGCATACAGTCCATTTGATAAGATCGTATACGGCAAAACTCGTTTATGAAAACCGGTTTGAAAGTGGCATTTGCATTAGCAGATAAAAAAATACTTCTGCTAAGATGCTTTGAATAAAAAAATTTAAAGAGTGTTCAATTTTTGTCAGAGACGGAAGTATTTTAAAATGAGTGTCGCGTTTGCATCACGTTATGAAGCAGCATTCTTGTGGACGCTTCCAAAAGGATCGAAAATGTCGCACGGAGCAGCTGCTAAATACATGAAAAAGTCAAAAGCATTTGTAAGCAAGTGGGTGCACCGTTATTCCCAAGTTAAAAATGTGGATGATTTGCCGGATTGTGGGTCTACGCCAAAAGCAGGACGAAATGATTTTACGCGTGTTTGAAAAATATCCTCTTCTATCGTTACATGGAGGACAAGGGATTTTACGTAAAAGGGGTCTAAATGTGTGTTGTGATACTATAAGAAGACGTTTACTAGCCAATAATGTAAAATTTCGAAGCACAATAAAGAAACCACTACTGTCAAAAAAACACGTAGAAAAACGACTCAGTTGGGCCAAGGAGAATTTGGACAGAGATTGGAACAACGTTATTTTTTCGGATGAAGCTTCTTTTTGGGCATGGTCTCCTATCACTCATACCTGGTGTACACAATCCAATAAATTAATCCAGCGGACCGTCAAACACCCGGCAAAGGTGCACGTTTGGGGATGCCTCTCAAAACAAGAATTTGGCAATTTGTTCATGTTTACAAATAACTTAAACGCACCCAATATGGTCAAAATTTATAAGAAGGCTTTATTACCATCTGCCCAAAGGTGGTTTAAAAGAAGAAATGAGAATTGGTTACTGCAAGAAGATAATGACCCGAAACATCGCAGTCGTTTGTGCAGTGCGTGGAAACAAGAAAATGATGTCGATGTTTTAGATTGGCCATCACAGTCGTCGGATGCAAATCCCATTGAAAATGTTTGGGCATTCATGAAGCTAAAGCTCCAAGGAAAGAAGATCTCGACGGTCAAACAATTATCACGAAAAATACGAGTTTTATGGAGATCTTTGTCTCAACATTATGCTATAACATTAGTATAGAGCATGCCTCGAAGACTCCAAGCAATTATTGATAATGAAGGAGAGTGGAAAAAACATATTAATTGAATAGCATTCAAGTAAATAAACAAAATAAAGCAGTACAATTGATTTTTTATTATTATTATAAGTTCTTCTTTAATTTTTGTCGTGTACGATGTTATCAAACAGACTGTACGGGGCAGTCGAGGAACCGAGGGCAGCAGAGCGTGGGGCGGTCGAGTCAAGACCGCTGCAACCAAGATTATCTGTTTTGAGTAGGGAGCCTCAGCCGAATAGGCGGTTGAGGTGTTTCAATTGTAATCAAAAAGGTCATGTTTCCGCTAACTGTCCCGCTCCTAAGCGATATGTAGGGTGTGGTAAGCTAGGGGTTCATAAGGAAGATTGTTCCCAAAGCAGGGCAAGAGCGCCGACGAAGTTAGATAGGTTGCCTGCTGGCAACCAGCTGGGAGGATTAACGGATGAAGTTTATTTAGGTCTCACATTTGAGGATAAGGAAGGTGATGGTCGCCCTTGCTTAGGTGTTAGGGTTTACGGCATTAGTTTAGTAGGATTATTAGATTCAGGATCTTCGCGTATCATCATCGGTAGGGACGGATTGAAAATTGTAAAACAGTTAGGGCTTAAGTTAGGAAGAGCTAGGATTAGAAGGGTTTCATTGGCGGACGAAGCCGGAGTAGAGGTAGTAGGGACCGTGGGTCTACCTTTTGTGGTGCAAGTGAAGTCAGTGGTGCTGGAGTGCATGGTAATTTCAACGCTTCTCCACACGTTCTGATATTAGGGGCCAACTTTTGGGTCCGTGCAGGAGTTGTCCCGGATTTGAGATCAGGCAAATGGAGGTTTTCGAGGCAAAAGGAGGTGGCTTCGATTTCGACAGCGAGGAAAGTCAGCAACCGACCCAGGTGGAAAGAGTGTTTAAGGATATGGCGGAGGGCATCGGGTGCACACATCTGGTAGAACACAGGCTTAGGACGGCTTCGGAACCAATAAAGCAGCGGTTCTACCCGGTATCCATATAGAGCCATATAGATAGGGAATCAGAAGAGATGTTTAGGGATGACATAGTTGAGAAGTCCAGTAGTCCTTGGTCCTCACCTATCGTCATGATTAGGAAAAAGGATGGATCGTTTAGGTTCTGTGTAGACTACAGGAAGTTGAATAAGGTCACGGAGCGTTATGCCTACCCACTTCCTTACATTTCAGCGACCTTGGATAATCTCCGGGATGCAAAGTATCTGTCATCTTTGGATAGTCGACGAAGTCACCCCACACAGCCTTCACTGTTTCGAATCGTGGACTCTTCCAGTTCAAGGTGATGCCTTTTGAGTTGCATAACGCTCCAGCAACATGGCAAAGGTTTATCGACACAGTGCTTGGTGCCGATTTGGAGCCACATTAGCTCGTATATGTCGATGACATAGTGATGTCACGAAAAACTTCCAACAATATTTGGATGAATCTTTTATCTTTTTAATTTTAACTAAACGGGTTTTGCAACAACCTTCATGAAAGTCTTTCCCGACTAGACATACCCTCAGACAGGAACCTTTCGAATGCTGCGAAATTAATTCCGTACTGGCAAGAAGTATCGATCGATATTCGGTTATATGCCAATCTAAACAATCTAAGTACAGCAACATCTCTTTTCTTACAACGAAAATAATTAAAATACGTTCTCTGTGGCTCAGATAACTGCAAAGAATATATCATAGACACCTTAATAGAATAAATCGGGAATATCGCGAGTTGTCGTCAAGATTCAAATGCATCAGTTAAATCATAAATAAGGGAATAAAATTAGATATCAATTCCACTTTCAAGTCAAGACTGCAGAAAATATTGCCTTCTCTGGACGAACAGTTTTTGTACGGACCTTTCAAAGGGTATACTGACGCATAATATCGTGGAGCAGTGGATACTAAGACTAAGCCCAATACATATGAAGATTTTTATTTCTTTGTCTGCCTGGACTAAATACCTTGTTTCGGTAATAATCTGACTACTGAAATCTGAAGGTCTGCCAAGAAAAACAAAGAGTTTCGTCCTATATTCTTGCTCGCAAATAAAGGAAAATTGTTTGAATAAATATTAAACGAATGTATGAACATTTTCTGTGAGGAGACAAATGTGATCCCAAAAACACCATTCTAGCTTAGGAAAGAGCGAAACTTCTGTTATGCAACAAGATCATTCAAAACTTAAGGAATAAGAAGTGTACAGTTGCGTTGACCATTAACCTTGAGAAAGCCTTCAATTCCCTTTGGCACAAAAGCGTGATTTTAAAACATATAAGATTGTACTCTCCCACATGGCTCATTCGATTACTTTATGACTTCCTCCAAACTCGTTTTTCCTCCGTAATTATACATTTTGAGCACTCAGAACCATTCCCGGGTTTGTCAGGTATTCCAACGGCTCTATTCTAAGTCCGCTAGAAATGCGGCATAACTTGCAGTCGCAATTCTAGTGGAAAAGGTCATCGCTTAGCTGTGAAAAAAATCAAAACGGTAAGTTTGAAAATCGGTAACCATTCCATTTCCATTTCCCTGCGGTCAGAATTGAAATACTTAGGTGTACACTTCCACAGCAGATTTTTTTTTAATAAACATGCAAGAAAGACATTTGTGAGAGCTTAAGCTGTTACCGCTTCGCTCCCAAATACATAGTTATTGATATACATAACGCTTATAAGACCCATATTGGCATACGGATTCTGTGCATGATTTACTATCTCTCCCACAGTAGCAAACAAATTGGAACAATTTGAAAGACGAATACTTCGAATCTGTTGTGGAAAGTAAAGAATAAAAAAAAATAAATTATATCCAAATAAACTTATGGAAGACCACATGCGAAGTAACACCTTTTATGACATACCTCATTAATATTACCGAAGGAAAACTTCAAAACATAGACTGCACCAGACCAAATGCACTGATTAAATCTTTGCTGGACTCAAACAAATGTGAGGGTTTGGACGACAATTACTATCTTTCACCATTTAATATGCTGGCATACTCACACTATACATATACGTATTTAAATATGTTCTATATTATGTAAGGCTTTAATTTTAGATTAATAATTAGATTTTGCTAATAAAAGCATTTATATATTACTCATTAAGCAGGTTTATTTAGAATTTCTACTAGAGTGTAGAGATACATATTTTTATATATTAAATAATATTTATATTGATTGTGCATGACACTAGTGTGTTCTGTTTTGTCTCGTTTTCTCTTTTGCTTTAATGTATCTTTTAAGCCAGTCATTATTAAAAGTTGCTTAAATTATGCGGGGAGAAAGCATACAGGAAATCAATCATTGTTATTAATAATGCATGTATGTATATTGATCGAAAAGCTTTAACTTTCAAATATTTTTGCATGTTTTCAAGGACGACTGGTGTGCTTTTTCGGAGTTTGGACAACGAAAACGGGGCGAGAAGTTACATGTTCCGCAAGAACCGCATCGTTTGCTAATATGGCCCAGTAGCTGGTAATTATGACAGCGCATTGGGTTGGGGAAGTATTCTTTAACTATTACATTTTACCAACCAATATTAACCAAAGCTGATGGATGCAACAGATCAAGTGTTAATAAGATTAGACCACTGCTGCGCTGGTTATCTTCAATTGATTTTTTGAATTTGAAAACATCAATCACGCCTTGTGTTTTCTTTTCTTTTATGATTTCTTATTTAAGGACATTTATGTGGTATGGTGCACAGTTGTCATTTTAGAATAGTTTAAGTTAAGAAATCGGACAAATGTTAGACAGCCTTTTTTTCGATAGGAATACATCAGCAATTTTCTGCGATTTTACGAAATCGCCTACATAAATGTCCACGAAGATTCTCACCTTCATATCATTCGCAAGCGACATCGGCATATCAATTTCAACTTAACACAGAAAACCCCACTTGAACTGCCATGGACCCTGAAGCATAATTCTATTAATACCTCTCACCGCCGATTACACCGTCAATTGTTCAAATCATAGAACAAATCTGTCCTCAGATTAGACGCACCAAAAATGTTTTCATCAACATAAAATATTTTGATATATACAGATCCCAGGAAGAGCGCATTATCTTGCTGGATTATCCACAGGAGAGGATAAAAAAGCTCGCGGATTTTGGGAAAAGCAGTTTCCAACCAGTTTTATATGAGTTTCCTGTCATTTTATTGGAAACGAAAACCAATTCAAATCGAAATGGTTCCCCATACCTTAACTCCTTCTTCTCTAGCATGATAACGGCTCAAAAAAAACATTCTTCTTTTCGAAGATCATAAAAGTAGAAGTTGTCCGCCGCAATTGAATTTATTTTCATCTGAAAAGAACTCTTTTCCAGTCATTCGAAACACTTGTTTGCACATCCCCCGTCTGGTAATTTTTTGCGAATAACAGTCGCTGTTGCTTTCGCGTGGAGTTAAGTAGTGGCTTTTTTTAAGCTTTTTCTTTTTAAAATGTGGAGCTTTTAGAATCATGCGACGAACTGTACTTCTACTGGCATTTACTCCCTTTAATACACCGGCTTTTTATGTTGAGAGAATTATAGTGCCTTCGAATTGGTTTCCGTTTTTAATAAAATGACAGGAAACTCATATAAAACTTGTTGGAAACTGCTTTTCCCCAAAATCCGCTAGTTTTTGGTGCTTTTCAGTGGATATTCCAGCAAAATAATGCGCCCGTTGATAATGCTCGCGTCGTTAAAGCCTACATTGGAAGAGAAAATATCGAGTTATTGCCCTGGCCTAATTTTACACTCTAGTGGGAGTAATAAGTACTATAACTATCTTATCATTTTCAAATTAAATAAAGAAATTAAAAAAAAAATAACTGTATGTTTAGAAGTCTGTTTTTCTCTCATATCTAAGGTGCGTCTTATCAGATGAAAAGAAAAAAGGTGCTATTTTACACTATTTAGAAAAAAAAAGTAAAAAAGTTTTTGTTTTCTCTCAAATCAAAAATTTACATTTATCTAATCAGTATTTAATACTTTCTCTTCTGGACCAATTTGTTTCCTCCTGGAATTAATATGTATAATATTATTTATTTCAATGAAAACATTTTTGGTGCATCTAATCTGATGAACAGCAATGTATATCGCATTTCAGTCGATAATGTTAATCAGCCCTAGTAGCAGCGCTTACTGTATTATCATTGTGATTTAATTACATATAATAATAAAAAAGAATGGAAATTATTTATTTAACTGCAATATATGTAGTGATGGTTATAAAGAATTAATAAAAGTTAAAAAAACATATATCATGGGCTTTTCTTTGGAGTAACTGTCTATAATCATAAGTATACCTGATTTGGAGAAAGTTTTGAGGTGTCCAAATATTCACTGCTATCGTAAAGAGATACATTTGAATCTTTATAGTTTTGATCCTTAGACTCAAGCTGAGCTATTGAAATTTCTGGAATACTAACCTAAAATGAAAAATTAATTGTCACACTACATTAAAAAAATTATCATAAAGTCCATTATTGTGATTAATTTTTATTCACTTTATATGTAATATGCATAACACTTTTATGTTATACTCACATCGAACATTTTGCCCAAAGTTTGTATTGCCAAATCAAGTATGCCGGATATCTTAATAACTTCTTGCAGTTTCATTTCAGTCGGCGCCATATCATCAAAAATAAAATTAATAATTCTCGTAATGAATTGAACATTACTTTTTCTTTCAATTTTGTTAATTCTGATCATATACATTTCTTGCTGAACGTACATTTTGGCAGTATATACGGTTTTGATGAATTGCTCAATCTCACACTTGACTCCTTGACTAAATAAAGGAATATAACTATCGTCATTGAAAAAATTTTCCCATTCTCCAATATTACTATCAAGACGGGAACTGGAAAAGCAGAATTTAAAGTAAAAGATATATGATGCAAAATAATCAGTTATAGACAAAACAATAAAACCTTTAAGGAAAACCGCAAGCAAGTATGGGTAAAATTAATTATAACGCAAAATTTTTTTCCGTTGCGTAATGGTGCTCCCTTTTAAGTAGAGGAGATAATGAGCAAACTAACGCTTAAGAAAAAATGTTATCGATCTGGAAGCAGATGATGACAGATGAGATTTGTATTAACAAAGACAAATATATGAATATACTATTACAACTTTAAAGTGCAGAGCTTCACAATTTTATGAAAAATGCAGATACTAGGTAAAATCAAAATATTTATTTTTCATGCCATTACCCTCAAAATTATCGCTGCAAGATGAGACCCAAATCAGACTTCTGTTTAAGAGGAACTTTATTATACTAAATTTATGCAGACATTAAAATGTGCTAAAATAGTGCGAAGGAGACACAAAATAATACCGTCTTTTTGGAAGTAATGGTACTTCTTACAAAAAGCACAGAAAGAATCTTATCGAATTCGCCAAAAGACATCTGAAGTGGATATCCCCTGAGAACACAAAAAGTGTCAAAATATCCCTTGCTCAGTGTAATGGAATGGCAAGAGATCAGACATTCGAAGAATGAAGCATATCAACCCCAAAAGCATCAAGAAAAGAGGCAGTAGAGTGTGTTTTAAGTCTCAGGCATATTTTATTTTTTGGTTATTTTTAAATGAAACACCTTTTTATTAATTAACAAAATACGATGTATGAAATATGATGTTGATTTACTGGCGTATATTTTTAAGCACATTTTTCAAAACATCCCCCCAGGTTTCTGACGTTATTTTGACAATCTCTCTTCGTATATGGATAATGACTGATTTGGTTTTCTTCAAATACTCCTACAAAAAAACAGCTGTAATCAAATAAGGGTAGTTAATGTATCAATATTTCGACAATATTCGGAGTTGAATCATTGCCACGTTGCCTACATCAACAAGCTTTTTTTTTATATGGGACATCTTGCAATTAAATCTATTATGAACAATTATTTGAATGAAATGTTTCCATAACTTTAACATTATTAAAGTCCCTCCACGATTATCAAATATGAACAAATGAGTCTTACTGAAACGGACTTCGGACTCAAACGTTGAACGCTGCCTGTATCGTTTGGCTAAGTTTTTCATGGCAGACCGTAGAAAAAATTTATACTTTATGTTGAAAGAAGTCGTTCATATGTAAGCTAAATGGGAGATGTCAATTTATTGAAAGTTTAAAGACATCGACTCGAAGCATACGTCGCTGGAAAAGGGTATTAATTAGTTGTTCATAATAGTGTGTCATAATGAAGAGAATAGGTCAACATTTTGTATATTGGTCTTGTTGTTATGCCTACTCTTTTTATACCTTTTTTTAATTATTTCTTAGTTATTAAAATTGTATATGAAATTGTATGTTCCCCATTAAGATTGAATTGTTTTGTCCGTAACTATACAAATTTATTTCGTATCAATTACAGATATTGGCGGTTTAGTTGCTGTACACCAAGAGCCATTCCAAATGCGTTGTTTTCAGCTAAAATCTTTTCGAATTCAAAAAGCTTTTGGGGGAGAAATGGCTGGCTAAAAACCTAAAACAGAATTTATATTATTATGTTTCAATTATTAAAAAAAAAATGCTATTGCCTTGACCAATCGATGTAACATAATAACATTCCTAACCGTCGTAAAATCTAAACGATTAAAGCGTGATAGAATTTGATGAAATATTTGGGTATAAATGACAAGATTATCTTGAATAAAACTGTCGTATTGACTACTTATCGTAATTTCTGCAATACTAAAATCCAATATTTGAAATACTAACTATTTTCACAAAAAAAAACTCAAATTACCTTTGATTTCGCCATTCGAGAGTATATCTCCAAGGTTGTATATAACTTAACCAAAGTTCGAGAACAACAGAAAGGGAACTATCAAGTGGCCAACGATTTATTATACTTCTTAGGAACGGAAAAATTCTTGCTTTCATCATCAGCTGTGACATTTTACGAAGTCCTCCCATGGGAGTAGTATCAAGAGCAGCACAATTGGAGAAAGTGTGTATCTGCTTTACCATAATACGAACAACTCGAATAAATTCGCTGCTTGGCAGATCCTAATTATTTAAGAACTATTACTAAACAAGATTGTACGCTTTACCAAATCAGATAACATACTATTGCTTCGTCTGCATCATACCGCAGCCAGGAATCAATAAACATGTGCAATACAGACTCTGTACGCCACGCATACGCTCTAGGTGATTCCGCATTTCTTACATCTTGGCTATTAGTTGAGGAATAAGGTGTTACGTAAGATATTTTTAAATATTTCGGAGACCGTTTTGGCTGTAACTGTTGTGTGGGGATTGGTTGTGGAATTTTTATCGGAGTGCGTATGCTAGTCGGAACCACTGATTGATCTGGGGTTCCAGGCAAAAATGTACAAAAATACTGAGCCGATAAATAAAAATAAACGGTTTTGATCCTTTCATTGTGTATTTGTAAAGCGTTCGCAAAGTGTTTTTGTAATGAAAAAGTACCATGAACTGCAAAGTTTAAAATAAAATAGTCAAATGCGTTTAGAGAAAGCGACGTAACACATCTTCGGAATGGATCAATGTTAACTAATTCCGAGTAAAATATTGAGTACTGTCCATTTTGCAGCATCTCAAATGACTTGTGCTAGAGAAAAAAAAAATAATAATGATAATATAGTAATTAAACTCGTATCTATACCCACTTACTGGTAATAACCCTAGATTGAATTCAAATTTAATACCATCATTGATCAATCTATAACATAGTCTAAACATTGGGCCATGCGGGATAAAGAAATCATGAAGTATTTCAAAATTAATAGGCGATATTTCTCTGGAAGTAGAACGAAGGCCCCACCCCAGCCCACCGCTGTTTAATTCAAATATCGAGTTAACTATTACTGGAAATAAATCATGCAATTCACGTACACTACACCGGTCAATTAAGAGGCGAAGTTCTGTACACCGCTCTGATATCGGTTGTGAGAGAAGTTCAAGAATACGGCTCTAAAAGAGGAAAACATTGAAATCATTCACAAGCAGTTAAAAATTGACTTACACTTCGACCGACATTTTCAGCGTAAAAATTCATTTTCATTACGTGACTCCTTAAGTAAGTACAGTAGTCATTTAATTTTTTAATTAATTTAGTGATTTTGACATTTAATATCAACTTAAAAATTGTAGTTAGATGTTTACTTTTAAACATAAATGAAGTAACAGACATAGAAAACGTTCCAGATTTCGCCCCTTCCAACACCGCTTTCCACTAACTTCCCCAACGGTGTGACCATAATTCACAATAGGGCTGTTCGCGTACTTTTCGAATTAAAGTGAGAATATTAACAGTGTTAAACACGACGTTTTGCTTAATCAAATTATAGTTTTTCGGTAACTATCTCTTATGTATAAGTACAATATTAACAGACCAACTTGGATGGATAAACGCTTTTGCGTGTTTTCTTTTTCCACATCTCGTAATTGTACGGGCGGGTCAATAAGTCCGTGACTCTTTACTGAAACAGCAACACTGCTCCTGTCAACAGGCATCTGTCAGTTGACTCCTGTCAAAATTTAAACTTGCTGCGTCAGTTAGTTTGTGTTTGACAGCTATTTTTATCAGACTACTCACTAATTTGAGGAGAAAATGGAAAAAAGTGAATTTCGTGTGCTTATTAAGCATTATTTCTTGCGAAAAAAAACCATTACCGAGACCAAGGCTAAGCTTGATAAATACTATGGGGACTCTGCACCATCGATTTCAATGGTAAAAAAGTGGTTTACTGAATTTCGTTGTGGCCGTACAAGCACTGAAGATGCCGAACGTCTTGGACGCCCAGTTGAGGTCTCTACACCCGAAACAATGGAAAAAATTCACGATATGGTGTTGGCCGACCGAAGATTGAAAGTGCGAGAGATTGTGGAAGCCGTAGGGATCTCGCATGGCTCAGTGGTTTCAATTTTGAATGATCACTTGGGCATGAGAAAGCTTTCCGCAAGATGGGTGCCGCGTTTGCTCACAGTCGACCACAAACACATGTGCAGTTGCCATGGCAAAAATCCATGAATTGGGCTATGAATTGCTCCCTCATCCACCCTGCTCTCCAGATTTGGCTCCGAGCGACTACTTCTTGTTCCCAAACCTGAAGAAATGGCTTGGTGGAAAAAGATTTGACTCCAATGATGAAGTCATCTTGCAAACAAAGGCCTATTTTGAGGACCTCGACAAATCATTTTTTTTGGAAGGGATAAAAAAATTGGAGAAGCGTTGGACAAAGTGTATAGAGCTCAAGGGAGATTACGTTGAAAAATAAAATTATTTTTTTATCAAAAAATCTGTGTTTTAATCCAAAAGTCACGGACTTATTGACCCGCCCTCGTATTTATTTATTTTTTTCTTGTATTTGCGGATCTGAGGTCTGGCTATTGTGCTATAGGTATATTAGTAGGATTCCACCTCTGAAAATACTCGTATTAAGTAGCACTTCACTGTCTTTAGTGATTTGTTTAACAATATGTTTAAGAAAAAAACACTTAAAGCGTAGAACACAATGCTATGTGTTCGGTGTTTAGATTAGAACTGACTTTATTATGGGCTGACATGAACAATGTATAGACACATACATAGATATGTATGTTAATACTGTAACATGTCCCCTTTAAAAAAAAAAGGCATCATGCATTTAAAAAAACAACGATTCAAAAATAATTCATATGTCCTACATCTATTTATTGTACAAAATTATAACTATGTCCGGTACTACGCGGTGACTTTTGAGTCACGACTCACACAAGTGCAAAAGAGAAAGAAAATGAGGTAGAAAATCATCAACCTTGTGAGTCGTCGGGCAAAATTTCAATGACTCTTTTTGACTTTTCTTCTCTCCTTGTTCGTTATTTTTCTATATCGCTTTATTTCTATTCGTTCTTCATGAAGGGTTGTTCGCAAAAAAACAAGGAAGAAATTTTTTGGTCAAAGGAATTGGGGAAAAATTCAAAGCTTTTGTTAAGAGAGCGAATCGTTTGTGTTTATAGCGAAAGATGAAATAAAAGAGGGCTGTCAAAAAGAGTGGTGTACTCAAAAGTCACCGTTTAATAGCAGCCGCCTCACAGAATAGAAAATTAAAAGAAAACTGTCAAAAAGAGTCATGAATCAAAAGTCACCGTGGAATACCGGACTATAATATTTTTTTTTTTTAATTTATTACATATTTGGAAAAACAGTTTAAAAAAAAAATAAAAATATTCAAAGGATAATCATTCAGTTCAATATTTCAAATAATATTTTATATATTTTACATACAATTACATTGTTATTCCGCAACAATTTTTTAATTTTCCGGATCTTAATTGTATGAAATCCTTTGGTTTCTCTACATCTTTTTCATTTGTTGCACTTGTTACATTACTAGTTTTCCTTAAAATTAATTGACGCCAACATGACGACCATCTACAGATTTAACAACGTAAGATCTAGGTTCTTTACAAAGTCCGAATATAGAACCATTAGTCCATGAAATTTCTTCTCGATTGATTTTAAAGATAACTTTATCTCCTTCCTTCAAGTTACTTAACAGTTTTGCCGATTTATCGTAAAATTCCTTCTCGCATCCTTGATTACCTTTTAACTTGGTTTTATAAGCGTCATTGCCCATAACCAATGGTTTCAGTTGCTCAATTTGACTTGGTATTTTTGACCTTAAGGTCCTCCCCATTAGCAATTGGGCCGGTGTATTTCTTTGGTTCAATAGGACAATAAAAGGATCAGTATTCGATTGCTTAAACTTTTTTAACATCTTTTTAATGGTTTATATTCACTCTCTGCCAAACCATTTGTCTGCGGAAAGTGTGGACTACTAGTTTTATGACTGATATCACAGTCCTTAAGAACCGTTTTCATTTCAAATGAAACAAAAAAGGGCCCCTCGTCCGACACAATAACTCTTGGAATACCTAGTCTTGCAAAGATTTCTTTAAGTTTTGTAACATTGGTTGAGCTGAAGCATTGCGTAAGCCTACAGAATTCGATGTACGAGTATTTGAAATAATAATCGACAATTTGCAATAAGAAGTCCTTTTCAATTTGAAAAATGTCCATTCCTATAGTGTCCCAGGGCAATTTCGGGATATCGTATGGTTTAAATGGTTCTTTGGAATTGTTATTCGGAAAACTTTCGGAAATCTTACAACAATCTACCAATCTGTTTATTTCTTACGTGATTCCTGGCCAGTAAATATAAGCTCTTGCACGTCTCTATTCCTGCATGGCCTTATGCTCGAGTGGAACGTTTGCAAGAGGTTTTTCAAATAGTGATATCAGAGGTTTGTGTATGGAGATTTTCTGGCCGTATATATACTTATGAAACTTATTGCATCCAAATACGATTGCATACAGCTCTTTTTCGATTTGTGCATATAAATGGATTTAAATACGTTAACATGCCTAAAAATTCTTGTACATCTCTTATGCATTTTGGGGTTGGCATTTCCAATATAACTTTTATTTTGGACTGATTTGGTAAAACACTTTTCCCATTAAAAATATGACCAAAGTATGTGACTTACGGAACTCCCAATTTAAATGGATTTAAATTGGAGGGTTCGGCGTTCAATCCCAACCGCGACCGAAGGACACTCTTTTTTCAGGCAACCAAAATCATGTGAGATGAGTGGTTGTCTAAAACACAAAAACAAGTCAATTTACACTAATAATTAGTCTCCCATTAAATGTTGGATGCCACACATGGATCGAAATAACCACTGAGTCCAGCATACAGATTACATATTCCGACTACATGTATTTTCTCCTCACTGAATGAACTTATTTAAAGTTTACACAAATGTAATTTTCTGACTGTCATTTGTAATATTTTTTCAAGGTACTCGTATTACATGAAATCAAATTTACTTGTGCACCAGTGTCTAAATGGCACAATTCCTCCATCCAAATATTTGTACTAGAACTTAAATCTACTTTATTGATAATAATGGCACCCAAGAGAAATCCCCGCATTCTTCCTCTATAATTGATGAACTAGAATTGCCCTCTCTACTACTCGTATGATAGTAAGCTTGGAAATATTTCATATATTTTTTCATGTAACACATATTAGCAAAATGATTACGTTTACTGCATTTATTACACGTGTACTGATACTGGTATCCACATTTAAGGCATGTCTTCTTTGATGACGTAGAAGTTCTTATATTTGAATTCTCCCTGATACTGTTGTTGTTGGACGCTGACGCGTGTTGATTGCTCCCTGCCGGTGATAGACATGTTAAGTTGTGACCGCTGCATGTGATTTCGTGTTGGTTTTTGTACCTACGCTGTGTTTTTTGTATTGCTGCACCGATAAAACTACTTTGTGTTGGTGAGTTGTAAGTGTCATATCCGTGATCTGCTGCTTGCTTGCTTCATATGATTTAACAAGCTCTTTCAACATTGTGAGCGCAAGATTTTCCTGTGTTAGGAGTTTCGCCTTTAGCACTTCATCCGCAATGCCAATGATAAAGACGTCTCTTATCATCTCGTTTTCACCCCCATACTCACACGAAGCTACCAATCAGTTAAAATATGTTCGAAGTTCTGATGTGGTCTTTGTCTGTTGGTCAAAATTTGTACCGCTTGTAAACCAATTTTTTTTTGTCCCAAAATGGCTCTTGCATTTTCTTGTTAATTCATTGAATTTAATATTTTTAGCCATTTTAAACGTAATATATAGCTTTATCCCATCGTCTCCTATATTTTTGAGAAGAATAGCCATAGCCATTACTGTACAACACAAAGTGAATATGCGTCTGCCCTTGCTGCCGAAGCGGAGAACTGTCACACTGTTCACTTATATGGGATTCATAGAATACCCACAATGTGCATCTGCCTCTGTATCTGTTGCTTAAGGTCAATCGACTTCAACTTTTTGAAGCGATTCGATTGTGACGTTTACTGAATTCTCACGTGTTTGCGGAGCTTTACAATTAAGCATTGCTAAAACTTTAACGTTTTTTTTTTATTGTTTTTTATATGTTGTATTATTTCCATATACTATATACTCGTATATTGTTCTTTTAAACGGATATTAAATTTAATGTTTGTTTGTACCTATACTATATATATGTACAAGGTGGGGAAATGAATGTGCCATAATTTTTGCAAAATTAAGAAAAAAAACCAAAAAGTGGATTAGCAAAACATTCTCTTAGGTTGTGTGATTATAAAGTACGTTTACACTTCCTTGCATAGGCATTGAAATGTTATTTTACATTTCACAGTGAGGGGAAAACAAATATTCTGTAATTTGACAAATACACGTCACAAAAATCTGACAAGGAAGTTTCGAAATAACCACACTAATATCTTTCTTGATATAAGAATCGCATCCACCTGTTTGTGTCTGTGTCTGTTTTTCGTTAAGCAATTTTGTTGGTTAAAAGCAAAACTTCACAACATTAAGCAGGAATATAACTTTTTCAGTATCTGTCGCGATTGACGGTTTGTATTTAAATCAAACACATTTTTTTAGAGCAACTTAATTTATTAAATTCATTTAGTGAGGAAGCGCTTCAAAAACAATATGTTCATTCATGTGCCTATAACCGAGTTACTCATGCAGAATCTCAAAAAGAACTTCTTCGTTCAAATCTATATGTCCTACGTGACGTATAACAAAGAACAGTTATAGTGCGGAATGCTATGTACCTATACAGAGAAAAGACAAAAGCTGCGTTTGTTTGCTCGCATGTTAGCTAAATTTGCAAAAAAACGATCCATCCCCGCTTAAGAGTTCATCATAAAAACTTGGAAGCACAGACATCTATATGGCATTTAGTGGTGGCTCATTTGTCGGTTAGTGAACAAACTTAAATTTCTTTAAAAAGAATTTTTAGGCGAATGGTTTTTGCTGATTTATTGGAAAAATTCATCCGAAACGAAGATAATATGATTTGGGAGCACTGTTTTATATCCGCTTAATGGCGAGGATAAATTGACTTAGCGTTGATCGCTATGTTATTTCTGTAATTAACATGCTAATTGCTTTTTAAGGGGATAGCGGATTCGCAAAAAACACGACTAAAGTCGTACATGTACATTAGTGTATGTTACTGAATATTTTGGATAAATATACATGAATGTAGTATTTCTATGTGTTCCGACGGGAACATCCTCCCCCTCGTTATCGGGTCGTGATTACCCTTTTTTTATTGCCGACGTCTAGTTTGACTAGCTTAACTGATGGATGGTAACTTCCCTTCCTTCTCTTTTATAGTATGAGTTATATTTCTTTTCGGCGATGGCGATGGCATGATAGTTAGCTCATTGGATTATCACGCAGAGAGTCTGGGTTCGATTCCAGGCTGGGTCACCAACAATTTTTCAAATCGCCATCACCCTTTCGGCGGGCAATGGCAAACTCCCGAAAGTAAAATTGCCTACGAAAGAGCTTCTAAGGAGTGCCGTTCGAACTCGGCGATAAACCGTAGGCCCCGCTCAGATGTGACCAAGATGATAACATGAGCAACACAAATGAGTGTCAAGAAGCTAAGCCATGGCCCATACCGGGCTGCCAGCTCCACAGTGTTTTTTTTTTTTTATTTCCTTTCGGCCAGCAATGTCTAGGCAGCGTTTCATCGACGATGATGACAATGTCTCCGACCTGTAACGGTGTTGTTTTTTTGGAACCATTTGCTCCTTTTGGTCAGTGTTGGTACGTACTCCTTTATCTATCTACGCCTGAATTGGTCCGAAAACTGTTGAGTTTGTCACCATCGCTGTTTATTGGCTTGTAGCCTAATAGCTTGATAAGCCTAATAGCAGGTGATTCGGGGTAAGTGCCTCGTCGTCACTTGATTCTAGAGAAATGAATGTTAGTGTTCGAGAGTTGGTTAAACATTCGACTTCTGCCATGGCGCTTTTCAGGGTCTCATCATTGAAATTCTTATTGGTACAATGTATTTTTAAGAGGTTGAATGAGTTTTTCCCATGCCCCACCCATGTGGAGCTGGAGCTGCAGGCGGATTAAATTTCCACTTAATGCCATCAAACTTCGTAGAAGCAGCTTCAAAGTTGAGTTTTGCTTGTTCAGCTCCAAATTTTTTTGCTGCCGTGGTAAAGTTGGCGCCATTATTAGTGCATATCTTAAGTAGAGTTCCTCTTCGTCCATTAAATTGTTGAAACTCATAACACAAGAACTGGTCCCGAGACTGTAGGCGATTTCAATATGTACTGCCCGTATGGTAAGCTAGGTAAAGAAAACGCCCAATCTTTTCTTCTTTCTTCTACCCACAGTGGTGTATAATGGTCCGAAATAGTCAATTCCCACGTAGGTGAATGGTCGCTCAACGCTTACGAGTCTTGCTGGAAGTAGACATATATGCCATTACTGGAACAGCAGATGCATCTTAACAGTGTTGATATGAACTTCGTACGCTTTTGTACAGAGCTCGGGTATACTATATAATATCGGCTTTTGATGTTGTTGATGGCGTTCTCATGCGATATATGGTGAAATTGTTCGTGAGTGTAACGAACTAACAGAAGAGTTACATGGTGCCTGGTAGGTAATATTTTTGCATCGTGATGGTTAAGATGTGATGTACGTGGCCCTTAATAAGCCCTTGTCATCTAGAATGGCATTCAAATTTCTACAGACTGCCCTAGAAAGAAAGAGATGCAACTGCCTGTTTTCGATGGCCAAACATCGTGGCCAATATATGGAAGACAATTTGAAGCAGCTGCCATGACCAACAACTGGGACGACAGAGAAAAGTCGATTGCGCTCACGCTAGCACTGAGAAGTACACCTGCGGAATTGCTGCAAACCATCTCAGAAGATAAACAACTCAACTACGACGCTTTGGTTAAAGCCATAGAAATGCGCTTCGGAGATGACCATATGCAGCAAGTACACAGAGTCCAACTGCGCAGCAGAGTGCAGAAGAGGGGCGAAATACTTCAGCAGTTGCAGGCCGATATCGAACGGTTGGCGCATTTATCTTATCCTAATGCCGGAGAAGACTTTATCAACGAAATGGCTGTTGAGGCGTTTACCCAAGCGATTGAAGATAGGCAGTTGCAAATGGCTGCAAGAATGGCTGGAAAACGAACCCTTCCTGAGGCCCTAGCATTTGCCCTGACGATGAAAGCTGCCGACCAAGCATCTCAAGGAATCCACCGCGTAAGAGAAGTGACAGCCGTGGAATGCTCATGCCAACGAGCAGACTTCGTGGATGTCTCCGATCAAAATCCAAATCTCCCAAACAAAACGAAGTAATAAGAGTCTTACAGTGGAAGCCCATATAGGTCAGAATAAGTGTGTGGCTACCATTGACACCGGTGCCACTGCCTCCATTATAAGAAGGGATATCGCTCATGATTCATGGCTGCACAATACCAGTAGCTACTGTCTGAAAACAGCAACAGGAGCGACGGCGGAGGTATATGGAGAGTTTCTTCTTACGATCAATCTGGCAGGTCTAACATTCACCCACGTATTCCTAGTGGCCGATATATGCGACGAGTGCATCATTGGAGTTGACTTTATGAAGGCGCATAATTTATTGCTCGACATCGGAACTCAAGTACTTAAGTACAGGAACGTTGAGATTCCGATGGTGTACGGGAATGAGAATGCCGCATGCCTTAGGACAGTAGTCAGCAAGGACGAGATCTTACCACCTTCCGCAGAGACACTTATTTGGGCGAAGCTGGAAGGTGATCTTGGGAGCCATCGATTCTACGAGTATTTGATTGAGCCGGACTCTAAAAATCATTATCAAGATTACGTCGTGGGAAAGTTGCTCGTTGAGCCGAAAGGCAGGATGGTCCAGTAAGGATCTTGAATGTGGGAAATAAGAGCATCAAACTAAAGCAAGGACAATCGATCGGAGCGTGCGTACCGATAACTGCTGTCACCAAGTTGTCGAAGGAGAATGCTGCTATATCTTTGCCATCAAGTAGCACAGCTGAGTTGAAAAGAACTATACTCAGGCAAACCGAGCTGAACCAGGAGCAACGAGCGATGGCAGAGGAACTAATCAACGAATTTGCAGACGTATTTGCCTCGCAGGATGGCGAATATGGCAGCACACATTTGGTACAACACCGAATAGACACTGGAGATGCAAGACCCATACGTCAACCTCCTAGGCGTTTACCATTAGCTAAGCAGACGGAGGTTGCAGAAATGGTTTCGACTATGGAAAATCAAGGGTTGATTGAAGGCTCTAAGAGTCCATGGGCATCACCCGTTGTACTGGTCAAGAAGAAAGACGGCACCAATAGATTCTGCGTGGATTATCGCCAGCTAAATAATGTCACCAAGAAGGATAGCTACCCGTTGCCAAGGATTGACGACACACTGGACACACTGTCAGGAGCGCAATGGTTCTCCACGCTTGATTTGAAAAGTGGCTATTGGCAAGTACAGATCCATCCGGAGGACCGTGAGAAGACAGCCTTCACCGCAGGAAACGGGCTTTGGCAGTTCGCAGTAATGCCATTCGGATTGTGCAATGCTCCGGCAACCTTTGAGCGTCTAATGGAACGCGTTTTGCTGGGACTAACATGGAAAACCTGTTTGGTCTACCTGGACGATGTCATCGTGGTCGGCAAAACTTTTCAAGAACATCGAGATAACTTAAAGGAAGTGTTCCAAAGACTACGAAGTGCACAGCTAAAGCTAAACCCGAAGAAGTGTCATCTCTTTAGGCCAGATGTCAAATACTTGGGACACATCATCTCATCCGAAGGGGTAAGGACAGACCCAGAAAAGATCGAAGCGGTGAAAAATTGGCCAGTCCCAAGAGACAAACACTAACTGAGAAGCTTTCTGGGACTCGCTACGTACTACAGGCGGTTTGTGACGGATTTTGCTGGGATCGCAAAGAGTTTACATCAACTTACAGAAAAGGGAAAACAATTCAAATGGTCAAGTGAATGCGAAAGAAGCTTCAAAACTCTCAAACAACAACTATGTGAGGCCCCTGTACTAGTGTACCCTACTCCAGGAAAAACATTTATTGTGGATGCAGATGCTAGTAACGTCGGAATTGGAGCTGTCCTTTCGCAGATGCATGACGGGCAAGAGAAAGTTGTTTCCTACTTTAGTAAGGTGCTCCCTAAGCCAGAAAGGAACTACTGTGTTACCAGGCGGGAACATCTTGCTTTGGTCTTGGCAACAAAGCATTTCCATAAGTACCTGTACGGACGAAAATTCATTCTTCGCACAGACCATGCATCTCTGAAGTGGTTCCTGCAATTTAAAAATCCTGAAGGACAAGTCGCAAGGTGGATTGAACGACTCCAGATGTACGACTACGAAATACAGCATCGAAAGGGAAGCCTTCACTCTAATGTGGATGCTCTGTCCCGGCGACCTTGCAAATCTGATTGCAAACATTGCGCACGACAAGAAGAAAAAGATGCGGTATCCACTCAACGACTAAGAGCTGATTCCACTGACGGTTGGAATAAAACAACCAAAAAGAGGATCCGGATATCGAGCCAATACTCGCTTGGAAAGAACATGAAGAAATACCACATTGGCAGGAAATATTCATTAAAGTCCCGAACTGAAGTTATACTGGGCACAGTGGGACTCACTTCATGTTCAAGATGGTGTTTTGAGACGAAGGTGGGAAAGCTCGGATGGAAAGTCGTTTGTGATGCAGCTCGTTGTGCAAGGTCGAGAGTCAGTGACGTGTTAAGGGAGCTGCACGATGGAGTTTCCGGAGGCCACTTGAGAGTGAATAAGACGTTAGAAAAGGTGCGAGAATGTTTTTATTGGGTGCACGCCAAGGACGATGTCGAAAATTGGTGCAGAAAGTGTATCACCTGCGCTGCCAGTAAAGGCCCGAGGGTTAGAACTCACGGCAGAATGCAGCAATACAACGTTGGAGCGCCATTCGAGAGAATCGCAGTTGACATTGCAGGACCGTTTCCTGAAACCGAAAAGGGAAATCGCTACATTCTTGTTGTTGTGGATTACTTCAGTAAGTGGCCTGAGGCTTTCGCTATCCCTAACCAGGAAGCCAAAACAGTGATTGAGCAGATCGTTTACAACTGGGTGAGCAGATTCGGCGTACCGATGGAATTGCACTCTGATCAAGGGCGTAGCTTGGAGTCTAAGATTTTCCAAGGGGTGTGCGAGCTACTGGGGATTGAAAAGACGAGAACAACACCACTCCACCCACAATCGGACTGAATGATAAAACTCTTCAACAGAACCTTGAATGAACACCTATCAAAGGTCGTTGGCGACAAGCAATGCGATTAGGATAGGCATATTCCAATGTTTCTATTAGCCTATCGGAGTGCAGTACACAACATCACTGGTCGCACACCATCGGAAATCCTTTTCGGTCGAACAGTACGGTTACCTAGTAAATTGAATTTAAAGTGTACTCCGTAGACCAGTTTAAGTTCTTTAGCTCGGGTTAAAACTCAATTTCATAATACTCGCATTCACTATTTTTGGTTAGGCCAGTCACATTTTTGGCATTTGTTCGCTCGCAGGAGGCAGGAGATAAGAATTTCAATTAAAATATGAAAAGTGACAAGACGGGAAAAAAATGTTGATGGCTTCGTCGAATGGCAGAAGACGAATTAATCGAAGAGCTTATGGAACAGCAGATGATTAGTCAACCTTGTCCTCGTCGTCGAGTGTACCGAAAGAAGAGGCATTTTGTGGCTGCGTTTGATGATTCGACAGGAATTGGATGGTGATGAACGTCGGTATTGTAGTCACTACATAAATATGGTTATCGGTTTTTTTTATTTTGTGTTCATTTTAGGTCACGGGAGCTTTCAGTCGAACATAAGCTGTTGGCTGTGTTTCGTCTGTTTGCCTGCGGCAATACAGAGCAAACTGCTGCGGTTTACATAAGCACTGCGCAAAATACTGTTGCCAATATTTTGCCAAGGGTATGCGATGCAATTTTGCGACACCTTCTCACAATCATCCACATGCCACGGACTGGAATTTCGATAACTTGTAGAGGTCCATCCGATGGCGATGGCGCGATAGTTAGCTCATTGGACTATCACGCAGAGAGTCTGGGTTCAATTCCTGGCTGGGTCACCAACAATTTTTCAAATCGCCATCACCCTTTCGGCGGGCAATGGCAAACTCCCGAAAGTAAAATTGCCTACGAAAAAGCTTCTAAGGAGTGCCGTTCGGACTCGGCGATAAACCGTAGGCCCCGCTCAGATGTGACAAAAATGACAACATGAGCAACACAAATGAGTGTCAAGAAGCTAGGCCATGGCCCATACCGGGCTGCCAGCGCCACAGTGCTTTTTTTGTTGTAGATTTTTTTTTAAATTGTAAATGTGTTTGCGGCATTACATAATATTTGTGTTAAGTATGCAGTCGAAAACCTAGAAATTGACAACATTGAGTAGGAAAACAATAATGTTTTCAACGGCATGTTGAGGATATCCTAACCGACAGTACTTTTGATGAAGGTAGACGGATAAGAGATACGATATTAAGCTTTATGTAAATATATTTAATGAAAAACAGTGTAGTATTATTTCAATAAATGAAAAATAAAAGTTTATTTTAACAAGAAGTAAACTTGATGACAAAAAAATCGGAGTTCATTCTCAACATTTAAACCTAATAAAAATAAATCTGTAGGTATACATACATGAGTTCAGTCTCAAAAAAAGAAACTCAAAAAGGAACACTAAAAGGTAAATATGAAAGTTAAAAAAGCCAAATAAATACGACTTCAGTCTCAACAAAAATTAAATAATGTACTATGTACATAGTGTTTTCAAGATTTTGAGAATCTTGCATTTGTTTTTTAAGCTCTAGTGTCTCTATTTTTAGTTTCAGTTTGGCTTTTCTGTGGCTGTCCTTATTTTAACCGCATTTTACTGGCAGGTCAGTAACCAGCACAGTAAAATTTAAGATTGCAAACAACAAGTCGAGTGCTGGCGATAAATAAGCCAGCATTGATTGCTGCCGATAAAGTTTTAAAAATTTTGAAATTAAGATCAGGTACGTATGCTATAAGAAATGATTTTGTTTTATGAAGGTTGGCGGATTTTCAATCAAAGGATGCGTTCGTTAATTATGTGTGTTTTTTCTGCTCGAACTAAAAAATAATAAAGAGAAAAATAATTTTCATCTTAAATTTGTACGTGTTCATTAGGATGTCCCTTATTTTTGAAAGTTTTAAATTTCTAAGGCATAGGTTTTAGTTTTGTTCGTTTACCTCTAAAACGCTCGGAAACACATTTTTACCTTTTACCATACATGTTTCGCGGCATTAGCGGTGCGTATTCACGGCATTTGTCATTTGTTCTGAATTATTCCTGCGATTAACACGTATTAATTTTAGGATGGCATTGGAATTAAGAAGCAATAAAAAATGTATTTTCTTAGTTGGTGACGTAAATTATCAAATAACAGGCGCAAAGTTACCGTCTAATCGTGAAGTTCTTTCAGTACTTTTTTTTAAACATTCGCAAAGTTAAATTGACTGTTAGTGAAAGCGCTAATCTCGTCATTCGGGAATGTATTATATTTTGGGAAAAAGCTAGAATCCCTACCAGAGCTATACCTAACTGTGTAAAAAAAACATGTGGATCTTCACCATGCTTGGAGGGAGTTGCAAAAAAATTCTAAAAAGATACAAGATATTTACAAGCGCCGTGAGGAGGACTTTAAGAACAATTTAGATAATATGTTTGATATAGCTCACGCTGATGCTTTGCAGCAGATAAACGTTGAAGAAGATTAGATACTTTACAAAAACCAGGGCGTCGAGGACGTTAAGCGGGTGTAGACAAAAAGTAAGCCGAAAAAGAAGAAAGGGCAAGACAAAGGTAATTAAATGAAGAAAAAAACTCATGTGAGCAAAGTTGTTTCGGAGGTTTATCGTCATCCGTTACTACGCAAGATTCTATTTAACTAACCAGCTCTGATGAAAGCCTTGATGAACCCTTGGCATCCACCTCTCAAATGGTAAGTTCTGAAACTACTACAAAAAGAGGAAGGAAAAACTTTATCACGTCTAAGTTAGTTGCAGCTTTAGATATATGCCAATTAAGCATAAGGGATTCTGTCTATATATTTCAGGCTGTAGTAGAAGCACTGGATCTTAGCTGTGATGATTTTCCGAAAAAGAAATCTTCTATTCAACGTATTCGTGCACAGAGTCGAAAAGATAGAGCGGTATCTATAAAATCAGATTTTCAGAATAATATGGCTGAAATGGTGACCGTTCACTGGGATGGGAAATTATTACCTGGACTTGACGTGAGAAGTTCTAAAGAAGAACGCCTGCCGATTCTAATTTCATTTGGAGAAAAGGAACAACTTCTGGCTCTACCCAAACTGGGAGCGCTTCCGACCAGGATCAAGCTTAAGCTGTGTAGAACGCACTTTATGACTGGAACCTCGATGACAAAGTACAAATAATGTGCTGTGACACAACTGCGTCTAATACGGGGCGATTGAAAGGAGCTTGTGTAATTTTGGAACAAAAACTAGACTGGACTAGTAGTCTTTGCTTGCCGCCATCACGTTTACGAACTGGTTTTAAAATGTGTGTTCGAAACAAAAATCCACCAAGTCACAAGTAGCCCTGATATCCCACTGTTCAAAAAGTTAAGAGACAACTGGAAAACTATTAATTCTGCTGCCATTGAAACATACTATATACCGATATCATCACCCGACATTTTTGTAATACAACAATAGGAGATTTGTTTACATTTTATAATCAAGAACTGCAAAAAAACTATTGGACGTGACGATTTTCGGGAACTGATTGAACTATCTATTATTTTCTTAGGAGGAGACAGTGAAAAAAAAAAAAATTAAAATTAGACCTCCTCAAGGAAGGTGGATGGCTAAAGCTATTAACTCTTTAAAGATGTGTTTGTTGCAATTCCAGTTCAAAATTAGCATCAAGGATAAGCGATCACTTCAAGACATCTGTTTATTCATTGCGGTTTTATATGTAAATCCATGGCTTGGATGGAGTCTGGCGGTGAAGGTACCAAATCAAGATCTGTGCTTTTTAAAGAGGCTTAAGGAATATGAAACTGTTGACAAATTGATCTCCAAAGCAGCCTTGTTGTCAGAAAAAATTTCCGTTTTATCACTCTTTGATGATGAAGTTAATGAACAAACCAAAACGAATATTGCAGTGAATTTCCAAAGAGAGAGTTTATATGATTCTGGGAAGAGATACATTCCATATGAAGAAGTTATGTTTGATTAATTGTATAGTAAGTAGGAATACAATAAATAGTACTATTTTTTATACTGTTTTCAATAAATTGCTAATACTCGTAATACTGCCTTATTTATTGTTGCAGGAAAATCATTAGGTAAGTGATTTTCTGTCTGTCAAGAGCACAAATTTATTTTCTCGATTAAAAATTGATAAAAATTTCCTCCAGAGACCTGTTTCTACATGGGAGAAGATGTTGCCTATTCAGAGGCGAAAAGGAAAGTGCTTTCTTTAAGAGCAGTTAATTATACGGCTTAAACAGCTGTAAATCTTATGCAAGATTTTCATGGTTTGATCACTGCAAAGGAAGAGCAAAAGCAAATTTTGCTACGCTGTGTTCAGGAGCATAGAAATCAGTATCCAGACTGAAAAAAGAGACCATTAAAAGAAAATATCCTGCCTGCTCTGTAATTTTATCTTATTCTAATAAATATTTCATAAAAAATTTAATATTTCAATTGATTTAGCTATATAACGGAAAGGATTAACAACAGCAATTTTCAATTACTTTTTGTTACTTTATTGTTAAGTTTCAGCACAAAGATATTTATTTTCACGCACAGTTATACAAAATACATATTCGCAAAGCAAAACAAATCGATTCAAGTGAGAGAAACATATTTAATTGAGAGCATTTTTGTTATACATTTGAGCTGAAGAATTTCGCGCTTGCCTTTACGAACCGAATTCTATTTGCTCAGGACTATAAACTAAATGCGAGTTAAAAAAAAAAAAACATTTTTTTTAATAAGCGCAATTTACTCATACGAAACAAGCAACATCGAACAACTTTGCGAACTTACCCCCAAGCTTATTCAACAAGTCAAATGACGAGTGAGTTAAATTGTTTTATTGGCATTGAATGCTGAGCTGGCTACTGACCTGCCAATAAAATCCACCTTTTGTTTATATAGTTTCAATTTTAGGATTTTGCTGTTGTGTTTTTTGTCCTGTTGATATTTTTCTTTGAACAGTATTCAATATTTTGCACACCTTTTTTTCATATCACTCATTAAATTGGTTATATTGTCGTAAAACTGTTTTTGAGCAGAAGTTTGGTTTTCTAACAGTATTATACGATATTGTTGCAGTTCTTCAACTCGCGGTGTTGCTTTCGTTTTTCTTTGAGCTGTTGGTCTTTCTGAGCTTTGGGTGCTATCGTTTGGCCAACTTAATTAACTGGAAGTCGCTGGTAGCGTTGTATCAGTTTCATTAAGCCCGAATTCAATACCAGGAGGATCTACGCAAGTATTTAATTCAAGGCTACGAATTACTGCCTCTTCCATATCGATTTGGTCCACCACCAGTTGCAGTAATTTCTACCTTATTTTCAACTTTCCACTTGTTAAGCTTGCATTTTAGATCGATCCATACCCAAACCAATGTAGAAAAAAGAAATTGAACTTAAGTCTCTTGTAAATGTGCACAATTTACTCTTTGCCATTTTTGCCAATCTCGTTCCGGTAGCCTAAGTCATTAAGCTCTGTCGCAAATTGTCCCCACTTCGGCTGCGCACTAGTTTTGGAACAAAATCCTTTTGCGACATCAAGATTTTGCTCCATCAATTCAACCAATATATTGAGTTGCCTTTTATTGCTTACTATTTTAGCCCTTAAAAGCAAAAATATTTATATCAAGACTTAAAACTTAAAAACACTTACATTTTTATGTACATATCGCCCTAATCAACGACGTTCCACCTTTAAAAGTCAGGTTCAATGGGTAATGGGACGACGACCCCTTTGAAGCCAGCACCGCGCCGATGGAGCCCGAGAGAACAGCAGGAACATTTAAGCGGGACCGAGTTATAAGACAGCCTCCAACAAGAGAACACATAAACGAACAACGACATTAGCAAACAACAACAATAACATAAACATATAAATAATAGTTCATAGTTTTTTTTTTAGTTTATATAGTATTTATTCATATAGTATTCAGAGTATAATTCAACTACAATTCATTAAAAAAAAAAGTTAAAACTAGTTTAATGCACAAAACTTATTTATATGAAATGATGAGACATTCTGTATTTTACTAACAAAAGTAGTGAAATACTCGTAGTTTTGAATGCCACTTTAGTCAGTTATTTAAATTGATATTAAAGTTTATGATGGGGTGGCCATAAACAACAAAAGTAATTCATAGTAAAAATCAATTAACAAAATAAGCAGTATGACGAAAAGGATCAGTTAAATTTATAAATTAAGAAAGATTAAAGAAGACAAAAGAATTCAAGTTATAGTTAAATCAGACTATTAAAAGTAACGGATTCTAAGCTAGCGTAGTTGTGGTTCAGAAGCCAGTTTTTTAGACATTTTAAAAATATTCCAGGTATTGCTATTTCTCTGATAGACTGTGGAAGTTTATTAAAGAGGCGGAATGACAAAACGGTATAGAAATTACGGTAGGCAGTGGAACGAGCAAATTGAACAGGTAACAAGCACGAAAAATTACCTCGTAAATTGTAATTAGAAATAAATCTAAAATTTCGATTACGTGATTTCATAAAGAATATCTTCAATACTTTAGTATATGCTTCTGTAAAACTAATAGAGGTTGTATTTTGTTAAGATAAGTACCTCCCCAACAGGAGGATTTTATATTTCATATTTCAGCTCTGAATGAAAGATCCCATAGTAGATTTTCTTTAGAAGATTTGTGGAGCAGACATTTTGCAAATTATAGAAGTATCTCAGCGTGGAACGGAAATACTTCCTCAGAGAATCCGTGTGATTCGAAAAACTCATATTGGAATCGATAGTAAGACCTAGATATTTATATTCATCTACTTTCTCGACAAGAAAACATTTATTGCATTGCAATTGAAAAATTTGTATTTTTTACACTCATGTGCATGAAAGTGGACATTTGCTCCGAAACTGTTTACTGATGACAAAGTGAAATACATAATTTTTGTTATGGAGCTAATTATCAACTTGTGATTCTCAAACCAGATTCCCAACAAATTTAAATCGCAATTTATGTCAGCAACGAGTTCCAAGGGGCTATTCTTACCATATGAAAAAGCTATGTCATTCGCGAAGGCAGTTGGTGAGCCTTTAAAATCAAGTGCAAAAAGTGAATTAATGTATATGAGAAATAGAATTGGACCCAAGACAGAGCCTTGTGGAACACCCAGGTTAAACAAATTTATTTCGCTCCTTATCTCATCAATCTTCACACTTTGTGACCTATTTTTTAGGCAAGACTTTAACCAATCAAGCATAAAGCCACGTAATTCAGCTTTTTCCAATTTACTTAACAAAATATCGTGACTGACCATGTCAAAAGCTTTAGTAAGCTTTTACCATCAAGATTATACATTGTTTGGGCACAGAACTGCAGTAGAGCATCTTCAGTAGATTTTCCTTTCCGAAAGTCAAACTGTTTAGGACTAAAGTAATTATTGATATCTAAAAACTGTACTATTTTGTCTTTCATCAGTTTTTCCAAAACCTTACTAAGCACAGGGAGGAGAGAAATAGGTCTGTAATTGCACAGTTCAACTGCAGAACCTTTTTTGAACAAAGGTATAACATCGGCACGCTTGAGTTCATCAGGAAAAACCCCTGCGAAAACGCAGTCATTGAAGATGTCCTTTAAGACATCCACTATGAACCAAGCAATTTTTTAAGAATCATACTTGAGATACCATCTGCGCCAGGAAGTCACTTTGGTGACAACCAGTATATAGCGAGGGTCAATATAGTTCTTCGTGAGATTTGTTTGATAAGTAAAGGAAAAGGGGATTAAGGAAAAAGAAAAAAAAACCGAATTAGATAGCTGGATAGCAGGACGGAACTAATAAGAACTGATGCAAGAACGGGGCCTAGCACTGCCAAGAGATGAAAGTTAAGTATAGTGCAGGAAAACGTTTTTTGTTTATTGAAAAAGTAAGACTTTGGTAGGCCGCGTGTGCGAAATATCTCCAAAAAAAGCGAGACATGCGATCCGTTTAAATAATTTTAGCGTTCGGGACCACACTAAACCGCTGTCTTTTAAATATCTTTGGGCTATTACGCTGGAAATGTGGCTCATGGGGCAACTCAAACGGAGACGATTCGGAATTTTATGAAGTTTAAACAAAGTTACATGACTTAAGACCCACATCTAGGGAAATCTGTATTCAAAAAGCATGCATGCATTCCATGAATAATAGTTAATGTGCTACCCGGGACTCAAAGAAGCATTTGGAGCTCTGGTATTACATTCTTGAAAGACACTTTACGGAAGACAACTTTATTCGTCGAATACTACGTACTAGCAGGATGCGCCCAGACATAACGCAATGGAGTCAGAGAGTAGTTGGATCGTGTGACTAAAAATTCGACAATAGAGCAGGATGTGTGTATTTTTCCAAAAACTTTTAACAGTTTAAACTTTCTGTTTAACACCCCTATAGCCGTTCGCGAATCGCAGAAACTGCGCAAGTCGACAGAGTCCTCGAATCTTTCTTTACTCGGTATTATGGCTAGCGAGTTTGTTGATTCACCTGAAAATCATTGGTGCGACAAAGAAACAGAAAATTGACAGCAACTCAAGTGTCGGAAAAATTTAAAATTCGTTGTCTGTTTTGAATGTTTCAATTTGGCTTTGGCTACCCAGCTGAATACGACTCCGGCTCCAGATATCCCAGCGAGCAATAGTATGAACCTCTTCCAGCTTGTCATTGCTCTGACCTGTTATCCACTACCGCACGTTCATTCACTTTTATTTATTCTTCTTTCTGGGTAATCTTCCTCGCATAACACAAGTGTAATGCACTGCCTAGTCACCCACTATGTTGTTGTTACTTGATCTTCATGGAATGTGGCGAGGTAGGTACAGCGACCGCAATAGATAAACAAACAAAATACGATACTGCTCGAAGGTGGTCTGAAAAGATTTTGCATGTTAGCATTTGTTCTTTATCAATTCTACTTAATTAACTTACCTAATATTTTGATTCCACACTCGGCCATCCTGGTATTATCGACCAGTCGAGGTCGGGTTCATCTGCGTCTTCCTCGCTGCTCTCCATGTCATCCGACTCCTCTTCGTTTACCAACGCTTTCATGCAATCTGCCGCCGTTGAAGTGGTTTTAGGCCCCTCGTGCTGCCCCATTTTGTGGACGTCATAGCGGTCATGTCGTTTTACTCTTACCACCTCGTAGGGCCCAAAATACGAGGGCGGGTCAATAAGTCCGTGACTTTTGGATTAAAACACAGATTTTTTGATAAAAAAATAATTTTATTTTTCAACGTAGTCTCCCTTGAGCTCTATATATTTTGTCCAACGCTTCTCCAATTTTTTTATCCCTTCCAAAAAAAATGATTTGTCGAGGTCCTCAAAATAGGCCTTTGTTTGCGAGATGACTTCATCATTGGAGTCAAATCTTTTTCCACCAAGCCATTTCTTCAGGTTTGGGAACAAGAAGTAGTCGCTCGGAGCCAAATCTGGAGAATAGGGTGGATGAGGGAGCAATTCATAGCCCAATTCATGGATTTTTGCCATGGCAACTGCACATGTGTGCACCCTTGCATTGTCTTGGTGAAAAAGAACTTTTTTCTTGGCCAAATGAGGTCATTTTTTTTTTCAAATCGTCATTGAATCGGTCCAATAAGTTGGCATAATATTCCCCATTGATTGTTCTTCCCTTTTGAAGGTAGTCAATGTGGATTATCCCGCGTGCATCCCAAAAAACAGTCGTCATAACTTTATTGGCTGACAAACCCACCTTGGCCTTCTTTGGCGCCGATTCACCCTTAGAAACCCACTGTTTTGACTGTTGTTTGTTCTCTGGAGTGTTGTAATGGATCCATGTTTCGTCCACGGTTACAAAACGGCGCAAAAACTCCTCCATATTGCGATTAAACAACGCCAAACCTTCCTGTGAAGTTGTTACACGATTGCGTTTGTGGTCGACTGTGAGCAAACGCGGCACCCATCTTGCGGAAAGCTTTCTCATGCCCAAGTGATCATTCAAAATTGAAACCACTGAGCCATGCGAGATCCCTACGGCTTCCACAATCTCTCGCACTTTCAATCGACATCGAACTGCGTTTCATCACCGCCACCAAGTCACTCACCTTATACTGTCTAGCTGCTTTCCTCTTCTGGTTGTACGTCCTACGGTTCTCCTCCTGAACCTTTAGAATTTGCTCTTTCGCTGACTTTCGTGCTTCATCTCTTCCTCGCTCCAAATCGTCTCTAATTGCCTCTTCCAGTAAGCGGCAGCAATTCGGGAACACCTTTCCTCTGCATCGTCGTTCCGAACATGATCTGGAATGGGCTATGCTTTGTACTTCTCGACACTTTTGTGCCATTGCCTGGGGTTATCTACGGTCAGCCGGCTGAGCACTTCGATGATGATTCGGTTCATCCGCTCGACTTGCCTCTCGCCAGTCATCAGTACATGTTGTATACGATTCTTCTCGCAATATCCCTCGAACGCGTTGGACGTAAACGCGGCTTCTCGATCCGAAACTATTTTGACCGGATTCCTGAACACCTCGCCCTGGAACTCAAATATTTTTATAACTTCCTCACTCTTGTTCGTCTTCATTGGATAAATCCACCCAAACTTCGTGAACGCGTCGACGATTGCCAAGATATAGCTGTAGCACTTGGCCGTGGATGGTAGTGGTCCCAAATGGTCTACGTGGTACGTGTGCAGCGGGACATCGCCCCTCTCTATGGGCTGCATTAGACCCTCCGCCTTTTCCTCCTTCCGGGATGCTAGGATACACGCCACACAATTCGAGAGTACTTTGGTGACCACGTTCGTCAACTTCGGAACATAATAATCCTGCTTAAGATCGCTTGTACTCTTCCGGCACTGATCTGCCCTTGCTCGTGGATGCCCCGCACCACTTCTCTTTGCATAGCCTTGGGCACGACGAGTAAATGTGCCCCCTCCTCGAACTTGTAGAGCAGTTCTCCCCTCACCTCATAGTCTTTTTACGCACCAGTGGCTGCAAGTGAGGTCATTACTAATTGACAATATTCATCTTTACCTTGCGCTGTTCTGATCCGGCGCATGTCCCATCTTCTATTACGCCTACTCTCGGATATCGACTTAGCGCATCTACGTGTCTCATCGAGCTGCCGGAACAGTGATAGCCCACCTGACCACCCTCGGACACAGATCCCGTTTCATTATAATGGCCTGGAACGCCTTACAGTCCGTAACGTCAACGTGATATTCATCTGGACACACGACTTTTCCGGTCTCCTTGGCACGTACGACCTTGTTATGTCTTCCACGTGTTCCCTGTACTGCTCATTTCCCACGCGTAGCTTCTCCTCGTTGTCCATGGCCTCCATCGCCATGACGTCGTTCTCTTTTAATTCGTATACTGCCGTGTATTTCCCTTCCTCCGTGTCGTTTTTTCCCACGATCTCTACTTTACCGTGCCTTATAATTACCTCTACGTTACTTAAAAATCCCTTCCTAAAAGATTTTGTCAGGAATCCACCGATCCGGTATCACCTGAAACCGAACCCACTGCTTATCTTGTCCGATTTGTATCTCTAGCAGGCACGACCCCAACGTCCTCCGGGGCCGGTTTCCGAGCCCCCTTAAAACCATCCCTGGCTGATAAAGCGGTGCCACTCCAATGTCATGTTGAAAATATTGATGCGTTAGTGACACGTCACTCCCTTTGTCAACAACCGCTTGGTGTGACTTACCTCCTATGTTTACCATAACATGCCTGCCAACTGCTTCAATGCGTCTTACCTGACTTATGCCCTTCGATGACGAAACTCCTTCGGCCTTGACCGGACAGTTTGGTGAGATGTGCCCGAACTAGTTGCATTTAAAGCAACGCGTACCTTTACCCCTGTCTGGGCAATTTAGCGCTAGGTGCGACAGACCCCCGCAGTTGTGGCACCGTTTTGCCACCGACGACCCTCGACCCTGGCTTCCACTCACCTCCACTCACGCCTTAGGCATCTACCGCTGCATCCTCTTGTAAGTCTCCAGTTTGTGTTTTAACTCCTCGAGTGTCGAGGCTTCGTAGAGTATTGCCTTGTTTCCCACCGCGTCCGGAATCCCGTTGATTATATGTTCTGCTAACTTTGCGGTGCCCTTTAGCAACCAGCGCGCGTACAGATAATTTTGGATCTCCACATTCCTCCACATCCCGGAACACGAAGTTATTCCTATTGGCCATTGTATCTTCTAGTCGCTCCACCCGTTCCTCTCGTATCTCCGCTCTAGCTGAGGCTTTTCCTTCTTCGTCGGATTGTCCAAACCCCTCTTCTTGTTCTTCCACGTTTCCTTCGTCGCCGTTCTCTTCCTGCACTTCTACCTGTTCTTCGTCTCCACTCGTATCGGACCAGTCGTCTTCCCTCTCTCCAGTGGTGATTAACACGCCTTCAATTTTGAAACTCCCCTATTCAAACGCGTTGTACACCCTTACTACCAACTCCCTTTTCAAGTCGTATCGACACGACAATCCCCTTCAGAAACGCTCGCAATTGCTTTACGGTGAGTTCATGAAGTTCGTCCATTCACTTCAACGTACCCACTTCTCCACCACTTTTTACTTAATGCTTCTTACCCTTCTTATGATAAACCCTCACCACCCTTTCCTTACTTTCTACTCTTCGCTTCCTTTTCAGTTGTTCTTCACCACACACTATTTCTCTCTTCCTTTCTTAACCCTTACCAATCGCTCGAGCCTGGCGGTTCGTCACGCAAATAGTTCACGGCTGAACACAATAGAAAACGCAAACAAATTCGATTTACCAGTTTGAATCCCGGTTTGGCCCCCAAATGTAGGAATTTATTTTTATTTTCTATTTCTGAAGTTATTTACTAAGTTACAATGAATACTTTACATTGATACAAATTAATCTTTAATTTAACAGTAAATCTTCTAAGACCGCCCGACCGCGATGATTAACCAACGAGAACTCTCTTCTTTTTTCGACTATCCATACCTCGCCTCATAGCAATGACCAGATATTTAGCTGATCGAGCATTCGATACCAGGCCCACACCTTGGCTACCCAGCTGAATACGACTCCGGCTCCACATACCCCAGCGAGAAATAGTATGAACCTCTTCCAGCTTGTCATTGCTCTGACTTGTTATCCACTACCGCACGTTCATTCACTTTTATTTATTCTTCTTTCTTGGTCATCTTCCTCGCATAACACAAGTGTAATGCACTGCCTAGTCACCCACTATGTTGTTGTTACTTGAACTTCATGGAATGTGGCGAGGTAGGGACAGCGACCGCATTTGTTCTTTATCAATTCTACTTAATTGACTTATCTAATTATTTGATTCCACATGTATAGAATAAGGAGAAATATAAGGGACAGTTCTAATCCTTATAGTTTCTTTATTTTCGGACAGCATTTCATCCCTCGCTGAGTTGCTTGTGCTCGCATCAACAAATGGCCCAAGGATTAGCAGCGTGCTGAAGACTCAGTAAGGAATCGACAGCATGTTCTAATGGAGAGAATGAAAACTTGGCAACCGTCCACCGTCAGTGACAACGGCGATCTTCTTTTTTGGTTTCAGTTTATAATCTAACCATACCTGAAATGAAAGGCTGCAAAATAACTTGAAAACTACTCCCGCATTGGAGGCCCCAGAGAATGAAGATCAATCGCGCACCGTTCCCAAAAATCAGTGATATTTTTGCTGGAACCAAAACTGCCTACCTTAAGCAATTTCTGGATTTTGCTCCATGACCTTGTTTAATTAATGAACGTTCGTCTTTTTGCTTTAATTAATTTAGTTTATTATTTTTCCACTTATGTTGATGCTTTATTTTATATATATATTACCATTTGTTCATAGAGGTTTCCATTTTTTCAAATTCGCCAACCGTGTCACACAAATTCTTTGTTCACTTAAGTTTGACATTTAAAGCGAACGAAAACTCGGCGAGTCGCTAACTGTAATTCAACGAAATTACATTCGCCATTACTTTGACATTTAAGGCGAATGCATATTCGCGATTCGCAAACCATAATACCAAATTATCAAATTCGCCTGTTCTTTTGGTAATAGGGGTGGTAAGCCAAAAAGTTGGGTATCTTGAAAACTACTCCCTTGAGACAAAATGCCCCTTTTGATTTAAATACAAGGCACATGTTTCAAAGACGCGAAAATGGGGTCTAATAAATTTATGACAAAGGTACAATTTTAAGTTAAGGAAACAAAACAGAGAATGGTGCTTTGTTTTATACCTCTGTATCTCAGACACCAATACAATTCTTTTCTTAAAATATGTCAAATGGGCACGACATAATAGAAATAATAATATTTGTTTATTGAGATATAAAAACTAGTGTTGCTAACAAAAATATAACTTGCTACATACGGCTTTAAACAATTGATAAAATAAAAAATATAATTATTCTGAACAAAAATACAAACAAAAATAAAGCTAATAATGTATCTAGAACACAAAAAATCAAATTCTCGCAGTAAACAAACTACACAATACACTATATGTATATTATTAAAAGTACACGAATTTTACTACGAAATAAATTTAACAAGTCTAGAAATCACATATAATCAATCCTTTTATTATATATATTATGTAAATATTTATACAGTTATTTAATATTTGACAACTTTAATAAATATTTTCTACGATAAATGCGTAACCTACGTAGAAATTCCTTAACCCGATGTTTGAAACAATTATGTTTTTTTATTGAACCTATTTCCTTTTCTTTTCTTACTTTGAAACCATCCAAAGGGAATGCAGCTCTCTGGTAAGCAAAAATACCACGCAGAAAATTCCAAATAGTAATCTGTGGCCAAAGGATTCGGGTAAAGTACAGCACGGATGCTGACAGCTGAAAACAAAAAATGTATATATAAATATTTGTACATATGTAAACATAAATATGTATGTAAATATATTGATGATCATAAACCTTCAAGTCTTAAATGTATTTTGAAATATATTTATGTAAATATGTATAACCATTTCTGCTTTTTTATATAATTAGAAAAGTCTTGTACTAACAACCAATAAATTTAAAGAGGAGAAAATAAAAGTGCGGAAATACTTTGTTTTTGTAAAAACTTGAAATATTTTTTAAAAATAAAAAATAAATAAATAAATAACATTCAAATAGGTACCAAGTCAAGTCATAAATACTGGTACACAACTGAACTCACTCATAGATAGATACATAGATAGGTAGTTTTATTAGTTAGAAATAACTTTAAGTATCTGAACAATTAACAATTTTGAATTTTTTTAATTTACATTAATTAAAAGCAAAAAAGTTAAAAATTACGTTTCTTAAATCGTGTCTTTTATAAATTTTCAAATTTTCCTTTAAAACCCTAGTAATCTTTCTTCGTTTTTTATATTAATAGGCAAGTTGTTAAGTGGATAATATTTCCCTCGATAAAAAATTTATTGCTGTGTACTTGTCAATCTGCATCTTGATGTTCTGACGTTTTCGTTACTTCTCAAGTTATACGGCTGGACATCTCTATCAGTCATATATTCGGGTAACAATCCGTTGTTCATTCTAAATATGAATACCATTGCATTGTATGTCAATCTTTGTCTGACATTCATCCATTTTAAGCATTCAACCATATGCATACTTGAAGTATAAATGCCAAGCTTTAGAATTGTCCGCATCGCCTTGTTTTGTAGTTTCTGGAGTCGATTTTTAGTTTCTTGGTTGCACATGTACAAAATTGTTGAGCAGTAATTGAAGTGGGGCAGTACGATTGCATTATAAATTAGTATCGCTGTTTCGATAGACAATTAGTTTCTAAATCGTTTTAGGAAATTTATTTTCTTTGAAATTTTACTACATACGTAATTAGCATGATCTTTAAAATTAAGTTTTTCGTCAATTATTACACCAAGATATTTAATGCTTTTTACACACTCAATTCTTTCGTCGTTAATATTTACATTAATTGGACTATTTACGCAAACTGCATACACTTAGTCTGGTTTACATTTAGCCTTAGCTTGTTCATCTTTTGCTAGTTATTAATAGATTTTAAATCTTTGTGTAATTGCTCATACATAAGTTCAAAATTTTTACCACAAATATATACTAACGTGTCATCAGCGAACAAAATAACTTTACAATACATTAAGCACATTTTTATATCATTTATATATAACAAAAAAAGTATTACTCCCAATACTGATCGTTGAGGTACTCCTAAATCAGATTTCACTTCACAAGAGAAATGGTCTTTAACTTTCGTCCGTTGTGCTCTCCCTTGTAAATAGGACTTGAACCATTTATTTTCCTCCCCCGTCACACCATATATCTTAAGCTTTGCTAGAAGTATTGATCGATCTATTGTCTCAAAAGCGCATTGTATAATAAATCCAAGGAAACAACTATAACCGAGTTTCCGTCGTCCATCTGTTTTTTCCATTCACATACTATATTATTTAGTGCAGTATCACATGAATGTCCGTTTCTAAATCCAGACTGTTCTTTAATAAGTACAGTTGAAACTCTTTTATCCGCAACTCCAATAACCGGGAACCTCTAATATCCGGCATTCTGTTTAGCAAGTACTTTGTTAATATTCTCTCTATTATCCGGAGAAACCTCTTATATCAGGAGCATATGCAAACCTATTCAGATTTCACGAAAATATGTTTTTTGTTAAAAACAAAAGTTTAATTTATTTTTATTCTTGCGAGCACAAAAATGATTTCTTGCTCAATTTTGTTTAAACCTCTAATAACCGGAAAAACCAATTATCCGGAAGACCATTGGTCCCGAGCATTCCGGATAAAAGAGTTTTTACTGTATTTTATTTTTCTCTAAATACTATAGTTCGTCAACTGGTCAGCTACAAACTTTTCCATCAGCTATCGCAAGTGGGAAGAGTATTTACTGGGCGAAACTCCTCACATTTTATTGTATTATTTACTTTTTCTATTGGCACTACTATCGTTTCTTTCCACATATTTGGTAATATACCAGAACTTAAGGATTGGTTTATTATTTTCAATAATGCTGGACTTATAATTTCAATAGATTGATAAATAATGTCTCTATTGATACCAGCAGCATCCCTCTTATTATTGCACTTTCTAATTATATCACAGATTGCTCTTATATCACAGAATTGAAATCTAAATCTAGTAGTCACATGTACATATATCTGGTAAAATAAAGTGAACATATGGAATTGATGCATTAATTTCACAGACACTCTCCACAAAATATACATTTAATTTATTTGCAACTTCCCCTTTATCACTTAGAATCTCGTTCCCGAATTACACGCTTGATGTATCTTTGGCTTTATAGTTTTTTATAACTAGCTTCTTAAGTATTCACCAAATTTGTGTCTGATTACCCCTTCTTATTGCAATTTGTGAACGAATGTGTTTTTCTTTTGGTTTTTTAATTTCCCATTTTTCTAAGTTACGGATTAGCCTATATCTCTCACGTTTTCACTCGTGTTTCCGAAAACCGCACTTTTATACTAGGTGGGGTGAAAAGTAACCTCTTTGACCGCCAGAATGCGCTGCTACTGCAAAAAAGGTTATGGTGCCTTGAAGTCCGTTCATATTTAGGCAGACATGCCAAATTTCAGTGCGAAACTGTCTTTAGTTTTGTGTTGACAGCTGATTGTTGTTGACGTGTTTGGCATCATGGGTGGTATGGACAAAAACGATTTTCGTTCTCCCATAAAACATTATTTTTTGAGAGGCAAAACGGCGAAGGAAACAAAAGAAAAGTTGGATAAATACTATGGGGCTAATGCTCCGTCAGTTTACACTATCAAATATTGGTTTCGAGATTTTCGTGTTGGCCGCAACTCCACTACCGATCATGTCCGCAGCGGTAGGCCCTCCGATGCGGTTACAGAGGACAATGTCAAAAAAATACATGAAATGGTGTTGGCTGACCGGAAAGTAAAGGTCCGCGAGCTAGCAGATACCACAAAGATTAGTACTGAGCGCACACGCCATATTTTGGGCAATATTCTGCATATGAAAAAGTTATCCTGCCGCTGGGTGCCGCGCATGCTCACTCCTGACCAAAAACACGAACGCGAGATCAGAATCGGGCAGAATTTTGGCGTCGATTGGTCACTGTTGATGAAACCAGGATTCACTATTACACACCAGAGAACAGAATGAGTGCCCGGCAATGGACTGAAGCCGGCACGAGTGCTCCGAAGCGGCCGAAGGAAGCTCAATGGGTCGGGAAAGTTATGGCATCGGTTTTCTGGGATTGTCATGGCAAACTCTTCGTGGATTACCTCGAAAAAGGAAAAACCATCCACAGCGAGTATTACTGTGCATTATTGGAGCGATTGAAGGCCGAATTCGCTGCAAAACGGCCTCACATGAAGCGAAAAGAATGTCGTTTTTGCAAGACAATGCGCCGGCGTATAAGAGCATCGCAACCACGGCTAAAATCAATGACTTACGGCTCCAATTGCTGTCGCATCCACCGTATTCGCCCAATTCGGCTCCCTCGGACTATTAACTCTTCCCAAACCTCAAAAGAGGGCTCATCAATAAAAAATTCAGCTCACGCGAGGAAATCATCGACGCCACGGAGGAGTATTTTGCAGACCTTCCAGAAAATTACTTTTCGGAAGGGATCAAGAAGTTGGAAAATCGCTGGAATAAGTGTATCAAGCTAAAATGGAACTATATTGAATAAAATAAAAAAACATAAAAAAAATATTTTTTTTTTTCATTCCCAAGGAGGTTATCCCACTTAGTATATTTGAATTTTTTCACATTTTAAGCGTCTTAAATTGGAATCAAACCATTTTACATCGTCGTTTCTGTATTTCATAGTTGTCGTTGTGGTTAGACTCTTACAATTCTCATTACTTTTTGCATGAAATTGAGACACAAGATTGTCCAAGTCCTCGATCAAATAAAGGTCTGCGAAATTTGATTTCTTTAAAAAATTATCAAATTTTTCTTTGGTATGCCTGATAATTTTTATTAATTGAACATCATTATATTTGCACTCACTTACAGTAATAAGCATTTTAAAAGTCTCATGGTCAGAAATTTAATGTTCGTCAATTTCAACTAACACATTTTATCTAAACTCTATATTTGTCATTACATAATCTATTAAAGTTTCCGAACTGTCTGTTATTCTAGTGGGTTGATCTACTAGCTGCGTAAGACCATGATCTACCATAAGATATAACATTCTTTAGCGATTACTATTTCTTGTCAAGAGATCTATGTTAATATCACCGGCTATAATTATATTACTTTCATTTTCTAGGGACTGATCACACCAATTGTCTTGAGTGTGATGGACAAGAAGCATGTTCGTAATTTGCTCATTTTATTTCTGATTTTTATATGCCATCAGTAACATGTGTTTTGGTAAGCAACAACAGATACGGTTTACAATCTTTGACTAATATATTTAAATATATTTAAATAGTACGACCTTAATTTATTGTATTTTGTTCTTAGTTGCTACATATATTTATTTCTAACTACATTGAGTCTTCGTTTATACACTTCACATTTATGATCAAACGCATTATGATTGACATTCAGACTACAGTTCAACTCCTTATTAATCTTCACACAATTCACACATTTAAAACATTCAACTTGGCATTCAGATCCAATATGACATCCCGCACGTTACTAACACACTTTATTTTCAACCTTGCAATCTTTACTTGGATGATTAAATCCAAAGCATTTGAAGCATCTTCTCACATCAAACGCTTCTTCTACTGGACATTTATCCCATCGCACACTCAGTTTTCCTGCCTTTATTACTTCTTTATATGTCTTGTTATCTAGTTCTATTACACTTGTAAAGGTTCCCGTTTTGTTTTTCCACTTTGTTTTGTATATAATATTGACATCTTTTATTTAGTATATCATTTTGTTTTTTTAAACTACATATTTATAAAATTCGACTCAGACATTTCTTCAGAATAGAAACAAACTTTTAATCTTGCGTTACTTTTTTTTACAATGTCGACATGATAGTTTTCTCGTGGGTTTTCTACTACTTTTTCTTTAATTGTTTCCATTGATTTTATGTTATCACATGAAACAAATATTGCCCCCTCGTAAATTTTTTTATACCTGCCACTTGGATGCCAGAATCGCTAGGGTTAACACTCAATTTCACTTCATTTTTAGTTTTATCCGAACTTTGTTTACCTTTCGGTTTAATAACTAACGCACTTTCTTTTTAACTTCACTTGCGTATGTTCTTTTTTCACTTAAGTTTTCTGCTATTGTTTTCTTAATCTCATCTATAATTTTTTTTGTCACTCCCCCTTCTGTCAGTCTGCATAGTTTTTCCGAATTTGTCGCTTAAAGTATATTCAACTGAATTTCTTTTATACTTTCTTCAATACTTTGAAGAGAAAGCAATTTCTCTTTGCATTTTTCACATAATATCACTAAGTATGATTTGCTAGCCACAGCTTTGACATCGTAGTGCGTTAAACCAATACATTTAGGATGAAACACACTACCACATCCACCTTTACACAGTACTGTCTCTCCAGAACGGCTAGATTTCGCACATACACTACAACACGTACTCATGATTACTCTTTATGTGTTAGTGCGGTTGTCGAATGAATTTAATGAAATAAATTCAGATTGTAAATGTTTTTTGTGTCCAATTTGTCTATTTTTTCTTATTTGAAATGTACACAGATTATTCTGGTGCAATATAATAAGAAAAAACTTAAATTGTACACTAGATTCACCACCGATTTATAAACACTCATTACGAATGCAACACTGGGCGAATCCATTTCGTATTGATTGCAATTTGACAGTTGATATTTATGCTTCATTGTGACGTAAAAGTTTTTGACATTAACTGCTTACAATCATGGAATGGGGCGACATCGAAAGTCATATTGTTGTAGTTGGCCTACTTTGCGGGAAATGCAAAAATCCATGTCTCGCATTATCAAAGAAGATTTAGGACTCAGCGCGTACAAGCGACATAATGGACACCTGCTCACGGTCGAATTGAAGGAAAAACGCAAGTGGTGATCGAAAGCGTTACTCAGCCGGTACGTGAAGAACGCTCACAGACAAATTCTGTTTACTGACGAGAAAATCCTCACCGTAGAAGAATCGTTCAATAAGCATAATGATCGTGTGTATGCTCGGTCATCCTGAGAAGCATCCCAACTCATCCCGAGGGTTCAAAGAAGCCACCATCCCGCGTCAGTAATGGTATGGTGGGGAGTGTGCTACCAAGCTCCATTTTTACGAGAAAGGAGTGAAAACATCGGCCAAAGTATATCAATCGACCGTCTTGGAACCCATTGTGAAGTCTCTCAACCAATCAATGTTCAGCAACAAGCCATGGACTTTCCAGCAAGACTCTGCTCCAGCTCACACAGCAAAAACGACTGTTTTTAACTGTGGCTTAAAAACAACGTTCCGGACTCATATCAACGGATGATTGGACAGCTGGTAGTCCAGACCTCAACCTGTTGGATTACAAGTTTTGGTCCGTATTAGAGGGCATGGCTTGCTCTACTCGACACTCAAATATTGAGACGTTGAAGCGAGCCCTTGTCCGTACAATGGACAATTTCCCGATGCATGAAGTGCGTCTCGCAATCGATGAGCGGCCACATCGTCTTAAGTTGTGCTGGAAGGCAAATGGAAGTCATTTCGAATAACTTTTTCTAAGATTTGCAGCCATTGAATAAAAATTAAAACAAAAGAAAAATTGTTTAAATATTAATTCGTTTTCATTGGGCGCTGATTTTTCTGTGTAACAGTATTTATGACTTGACTAAGTATAATGTTCCAGCATGTGTTAAGTTTTTGAAAAAGTGGACAGAGGAAGGAAGGAAGATGCTTGGACTCAATTGTTATTTCTCTACAAAGGCGAGACTAAATTGTTAGTAAGTGTTGTATTGTTTTTGAGACAACTTCACATCTTTATGGATTTTTGTTGAATGAAAAAATAAATGTTGTCAGGCGCGGTTGGGAACCGAACACCGAACCTTCCGATTTGGAAGCCTGTTGAGCCAGGGCCGCCCACGGCCACTTGCACCGTATTAAATCTCTGAGATCACGAACATATTTTTTAGCACAGTTTTTAATTTTTGTAAGCAAAAAAAAACTGATAGAAGTTCCTTTTCTCGGAAGAACTTAAATTCCAATATGAAGTTGAATAAAACAGAAAAAAGAGAACGCAACCACAGATAATAAAGTACATAGATATCGCATGCAGAGCAAAAAAAACTGACCACTCTTTCAACGACAGTAAAATTCTCAAACCTAAGGGTTGTTGCATTTTAAGTTGTATAGTCGTGGATATCGACCATCCTTCAGTGTGTTGTAACTTCGATATACAGATATTTTTTTCATATTTATTTTGTTTTTCGTCTTAATCGATCTTACAAACGAACATATACGAATGACTGACTGTGTCGCTGGTGTTTATTTGGATCACTACACTGTGGTGTTTGTGTGAATATATTGATTGAGGATATGCACATCGTACATTTACATTTACATATAAGCGACACCAATGTCGCTTTTGTTCGATTTTAATTTTCAATTTCATTTTCATTCGCCGTCACCTTTCCACTTTTCGAGAGATTTGGCTGTTTTTGGTTTATGATTGAGCGATTTTTTTCAGCGGTATACTTTTAAAATATTTAGCAATGCGTGATACACGTAAAAGGAAGATTTGGAAAAAATCGAAAAGAAATTTCTCCGATCTGAAAATTTTTGCATGTCCTTCAAATGAAAAAAATGAAATTTTGAGTAATTTGTGGAGGCAGCCGAAGAGCGAACGAAAATATTTTGTTTGTCAAAATAATTGGCAGAAAAATGCTTAAAAGGGACGCTGTTCCCTTCTTAAACCTAAATCGTAATTTTAATTTAGACTTAAGTTTATAAAATATTTCATCTTTGCTATCAAAACGAAGAAGGAATCCAGCTTATAATGAGCTTAAACAATTTTTGTCTTAGTGATAAGTGATGTTTTATTCGGGAAAGTTGACTATTTACTCTGTGTACGAATGAAATGCTTTAATGTCAAAAATTCTGTCCTCAAATCTAATTGCTTTCTTTCCTCATAGTAATTGTGATGATGACGATGTAGAATTTTTAAATTTAGATACCTCCCAGACTCAACCGCGCACATCAAGAACTTTTTTATTACGTGAAGCACGCGAGGAAACTGTATTTGATAATACTTTGTTCGAAAAAGTGATAAATAAAATCAAAATAACAAATGGAATTTCATTGTAAAGGACTGCAATGCGTTATTTTACAGGATATCTGGCATTTAAAATGCTTTTAAAAAACAAGTGAGCAAATTGTTCGAAATCATTTTTAAAAAGTGATGAGAACAAATAACATGTCCGTCAGAATTTTTCATTTTTGCTAAGAATTTTTCCCAAAATACTGATTTTGGAAGACTTTTAGCAGCAACTGATAAATATTTCAATATTTGTAAGCTCAATTTCAAAGTATACCATACCATTTTTAGAGTACATCAAAAGAGTAAAAATCAAAAAACTCAAATTTTGCCAGGAAAACAAATGCAAAACAATCACGAAATTGAACCAACTCCGTTAAAGTGAGAGGCACGGGGACCTCAATATAGACCAGCACCCCAAAAGTGAGAGGCACCGCGACCTCACTATAAACCAACAACCCAAGACTTAAAAGCAGTATCCCAAGTTGCTGTTGCAAGCTATACTTTCCTGCTAATTCCCCTCACTGTTCTCAAGAAAAAAAAAAACAAAACTTTGAACAAGAAATTCTGAAATACAAAAACAAACACGCTAGGTACATGAAAACAAAAACCGAAATAATGAAAAACAAAACAGAAAACAGAAAAAAGAGAAATAAGCAAAAGCAACAAGCGGTTTGTTGTTCCTAATAAATTTGAAAGAACATCATGTTTTATGTGCGATTCGAACAAGTTCGATCACACTGGGACGTAGTAGTAAATCCCATTCGCTTGAAAAAGTGACATATTCTTTAATCTGAATGCGATATCTATGTACTTTATTATCTGTGATGCAACGCGTTTGTAGAAATGTGTCATATATCAATTTCTTTGGAAACAAAAAAATTGACAACTATCAGACAAATCTCTAAAATACAAAATGTCCCTTAAATTTAATTTTTAGATTCGCACTTAAATTTCTTTTTCAAAAATCTTGGTTCGATATCAGATGAACATAGTAAGAGGTTTCTATTATTCTATATAGGCTTAAAAAAAATTACATGTAAAATACAAAAACAAATGAGACTGTATAGAACTACTTATTCTGGATAGCTATAGGCTTATTTATTTAGCCCCAAAAAAACAGTGCACCCAAATCATTTTATTAGATGGGGCTCATCAAAAAAAGTGCAAAGAGATTAATTCGAGCCAGAAAAACTAAGAACACATAAATTTAAAGCAGCAAGTACAAACAATTGGAAAATTTGAGCAGAGGAGTCGGTTTTAAGTTGTTCAAATCAACAAAAAAATAAACCTGAGAAATGTTAGCAGACATAGTGCTGCCAAATTTTTAAGATTAAATGACCTAGCCCCGATAGGTGTTTTTCTGATGCATTATTTGTTTAGCCTATATACCCCTTTCAGACCTGAGCAACACAATTGTGTGGTTTAGTTTAGAAAAATGATTTTTCATACAATTCTGAATTTGACTTATTAAAACCCGCAAGCAACGATTGTGCGTTTCATTCCCCATACTGTTTTTAAAGTCAACTTGTTCTATATGTTCTTATGCAGTAGCAGATGACAAGTAGTAACAATTTTTTCTGTAGACCATCATCTCCAGAAACTACTTAGCACCGATAACGACAGTGCTCTTCTTTTAAAAAAGCTAACATACTCGTATAATTATAAAAATTACAAATTAGCTGTTAAGCCTGGGCGATGAAGCCTTAGGCTAAACAGAATACGTTGACTTACTTACTTACTTACTTTAGGTGGCGCTACAGTCTGGGGTGTACCTGGGCCTCAGTCAACAAGCTTCTCCAGCCAGCTCGATCCCTGGCTAGCTGCCTCCAGTTGCGCACGCTAAGTTGGCTGAGGTCCTCTTCCGCTTGAGTGCGCCATCTGAGTCTTGGCCTTCCTCTACTGCGCTGTCCCTCGGGAGCGGATTTGAAGACTTTTCGGACCGGAGCATTGGTGTCCATGCGCTCTACATGACCCAGCCATCTCAGTCTTTGGATCTTCACTCTTCTGGCTAGGTCCATGTCGCTGTACAGTCCATACAGTTCGTCGTTGTCTCTCCTCCTCCACTCACCGTCAACGCAGACGGCACCGAAGATCGCCCGAAGAATTTTTCTCTCGAAGTAACCAAGAACACCCGCATCCATTTTTGATAATGTCCATGCCTCTGCGCCATAGAGCAGGACCGGGATTATTAAGGTCTTATAAAGGGTGATTTTTGTTGTCCGAGAGAGGGCTTTGCTACTCAATTGAGTTCTTAACCTAAAGAAACAGCGGTTGGCAAGAGTTATTCTTCGCTTGATCTCAGCGCTGATGTCGTTGGCTGTATTTATAGCAGAGCCTAGGTAGACCTAGGTAGACAAACTACTTCAAAGTTATATCTGTCGAGGGTGACGTTCTGCCCGAGACGTCGGTTTTGGTTGTCCTTTTTGCTTGACAGCATATACTTGGTCTTGCCCTGATTGACCGCTAAACCCATTTTCGCCGATTCCGTCTCAATTCTCGCGAAAGCGCCACTGACATCACGCTGCTTTTCCCGATTATGTCAATATCGTCGGCGTATGCGAATAGTTGGACGGACTTTTGAAAGATAGTGCCTCTTGTGTTTGCTCGTGAGTTTTGCACTATTCTTTAAAGTACGATGTTGAAAAAATCGTATGACAGCGCATCGCCTTGTTTAAATCCTTCCTGGACATCAAAGGTCTCGGTGAGATCTTTACCGACCTTGATGGAGCAGCGTGCATTCTCCATCGTCATCCTGCACAGACGGACGAGTTTGGCAGGGATGCCAAAACTAGACATTGCTCTGTATAGTTCGTCTCTATATCTCTGTATCGATCTGAAGCTCATGGGTCTTCTCCATGATCTGCCGTAGTGTGAATATCTGGTCGATGGTGGACTTTCCCGGCGTGAAGCCACACTGATATGGACCTATCAGGTTGTTGACGAACGGCTTCAGGCTTTCACACAATACGGCGGAGAAGATCTTATATGCGATGTTAAGGAGACTGATGCCTCTGTAATTGGCGCAGTTCAGACGGTCTCTTTCTTGAGAATCGGACAAACAATGCTGAGGTTCCCTTGATGGGGCATACTTTCGTCCGACCATATTTTACAGATGAGTTGGTGTATGCTCCTTACCAAGTCATCGCCTGTCGCTTTGAAGAGCTCGGCAGTCAGGCCATCCGCTTCATTCAGGTCGGGTGGACGGAATTGTTGGTCATCATCGTCCAAGTTGTATACGTTGGCAGGAATATTAAATTAGATAATACAAGTTTGTTGATTTTAGGTAATCAATTATAATTTTAGAGTTATGTGGATTGGGATTGGAGAGGAGTACATTAATTGGGAATTAGAACTATGGTTTTGAAAGACAGAACATTCGGATAGGAAATGGCGGATGTTAATAGGAAATTGGTTGCAAAATGAGCAAGTGGATGATTTTTTTTTTGATATACAAATAGTGTTAATGGAAAAGTCTGCTGTGTCCAAGTCTGAGTCTAGTGATTTTACTTATTTGAATACGTGATATATTTGAAGCTGGAGCGTATTCCATGATGGAGAGTTTACTTTTGTACTTCAGAGACACCCTGAGTGTTCATTTCTCTTACAATTTCCTCTTTGAACTTGGATCAGAGAAGAAGCGTACACCGTACCTTTTGAGCAGTTCAGTGTGTTGTGGAGACTGACGTTAATAGAACAGATATTGGACAACATTTTTTTTGGATTTGAATAAATCAGCAATCCTTTAGTTACGTCATAGGATCGTGCTGATACTGCCGATTTCTTTTTTGAGGAGAAATACATTATATGAAGTGAGTGGTTTTCTCTCGTCACTTGCACTTATTGTTATAAATTTAGGATCGGTTGACTTAGATAAAGTTGGTTGTGGATCGAAGAGTTGGATTGGAATATTGTTTTTTTTTTTTCCTTTTTGAATATGGTTCAGATATCGAGTTCATTGAACTGGTTACCCGGAGGTTCTAAAACACGCGCGCTTTGAAGAGACTCGCTTTAATACACGTCTTGTCGGTAGCGTGGTCAGACGATGACTCTGAACATTGCCCTTAAATCATTTTATTGGATGTGGCGCCTACAATGATACTACATCCATCACGCATAAAAAAAACATTGCAAAGAAGAGATGAATTATTCTAGCCAAAAAAGCTAACACATGAATTTAGAGCAACAAATACAAATATACAATAACATACCACGGAAATAAACCCCGAACCGAAGTCTGTAGAGATAAACAAGGGAACATCGTAGTAGAATCGCAGTCGATGCTGAAGATTTGGAAAGAACATTTCTATAGACTGTATAGGTATAACGGTGATGACAAACCAAACACCGCTGTCAGGCGGAATCAACCTTTCAACCTGGACGATGGTGACCAACAATTCCGTCTACCTGACCTGGATGAAGGGAAGATAGCCATATTTAAACTCAAGTCCAACAAAGCTGTTGGAGCGGACAGCCTGAGTGCCGAGCTCTTCAAAGCAGCAGGCGATGACTTGATAGGGAGCACACACTAACTCATCTGTAAAATAAGGTCGGACGAAAGTATGCCCGATGAATGGAACCTCACCATTGTTTATCCGATTCTCAAGAAAGGAGACCTTCTGAAATGCGCCAACTACAGAGGCATCAGTCTCCTTAACATCGCATACAAGATATTATCTGCCGTATTGTTTGAACGCCTGAAGCCGTTCGTCAGCAACCTGATAGGTCCATATCAGTGTGGCTTTAGGCCGGGAAAGTGCGGCAGATCTTGGAGAAGACCCATGAGCTTGAGATCGATACACACCACCTATTCATCGAATTAAAGGCCGCGTATGACAGCATCTATAGAGACGAGCTATACAGTGCAATGTCTTGTTTTGGCATCCATTCCAAACTCGTCGGTTTGTGCAGGATGACGATGGAGAATGCACGCTGCTCCATCAAGGTCGGTACAGATCTCACCGAGACTTTTGATGACCTCAGAAAGAACCCACATAGGTTACGGGCTATTGTTACCCTCAGAGGAGGGACGATGTGGTTCGGTCGGTGTAGCCCTTAGGACGGTAGGGAGACTCACGACGAACCAGGAGCCCAGGGTGCGACAGGAGGTCCACCTAGATCACCGTTGTCGGAGCCCGTAGGCTAGACGTTAGACTCGCAACGGGCTGCATCAGCCAGGGCGTCTGAGTCATCGGAAGGTCCTTCTAAGCCAGACACCCCAACACGATAATGACGGGTGGCGGACGATCCCCGGAGCTTACACCCCAAAGAAAGCCAAGTTGTACAAAGGCTTGAGGAATCCCACATCATGCCATCGATGTGGAGACAAGAAGCATCACATCGCGTAATCGATGTGGATGCTAACATAAAAAGGTCCAAGGGGGAAGAGATGACGATCTCTTTTATAGCTACACCCCCAACGAGGGAGCTACGGAGCAACGGTGGTGTGTAAACGGACAGCCAGCACAATCCAACACATCCCAACGACGTAGCAGCCGTAAAAGTCAGGTTCGATGGGTGAAGGGAGGACGACCACTTTGAAGCCAGCACCCTACCGATGGAGCACCAAGGGAGCAGCAGAGGCTGTAGGCGGACGGCCAAGTTACGAGGCAGCCTCCAACAAGGGAATACGCAAACATAAACAAAAACAACAACAGCAACCACAAACAATAACAACAATCAGTAATTAGTTAGTTTTATATAACTTTTATTTCGATTTTAAATTCAATACATTAATTATACTATCTAGGTTTATTATGACTTGGCCTATGGCCGTCTACCAGATTGACAGTACATTTCAAATATCTCTATTTTTGCTTTGAAAAGAAAACAATAAATATATACATTAACCATTAAAAATTTTCTTCAACTATACATTTTCTATAACGAAGTGCATTTGAACAGTAGTTGCAGAGTACATCCCACCCTCGGACTCCGTTTAAGACTTGAATTGCTTCATCTATTTCCAAAATATAAAGAGTCTCACTCGAATTTCTTTTAAAACTGGGCATACGTGAGAAAGTGAAATACATCTCCTCGCATCTTCATATTGCAAAGATTGCACAAGATAGGCAGCTCTGGACGGTGTGGGATGAGATTCAGATTCAGTAGCTACTTTTTCCAATAGGATGTTGAAATGTGCTCTTAGTTGTTCAGAATGTACATCGGGTGTTATCCTTATGGTTTCTCCAGTTAAATGCAAGGCGTTCCCATTCTTGAATGAAACATGCTCTTCTTCTTATGACACTCTTGAGTACTACTTTTGGCAGTCTATCTTCATTCATTGCCATAACTTTAACCAGTCTCTTGGTGCAGCATATAATTAGGCGTAGCACTTAGTAATCGGAATATTCGTTTCAAGAAATAGTGAAGAAACTTCTCAACTTAAACAGTATCCCCACACCTGCGCTTCACATAAAAGAACTGAAACTGCAATTGAGCGAAAGAGTTTTATGATGCCGAAATCGATTCCAACCTTTACAGTGCCTGATATGTCATTAATAAATAGAATAAACAGTAAGGCACTCAAAATACATCCTTGCTTCACACCCATCATTTTTGTAAACTCTTCAGATATGGACTCCCCATAACATACACACGCCACATTATTTGCATACATTGCTTTTAAGATGTTAATTATTTTCGTTGAGAAGCCAATATTGTATAATCTATAAAACAGAGCCTCGCGCGCTATGGTGTCGAAGGCTGCTCGAACATCAACGAAGAAGGCATATAGTTTTTTATGTTTCTGTTTATAAATCTCGGCGATATTAAGGAGTGCAAAAACTTGATCGACTGTTGAGTAATTCTTCCTGAATCCTGCCTGAAACTCCTGCAAAACTTTTTTATTTTCAACTCAGGCGGCAAACAATTTGTCCGGGTTTATATGACTCTTGGTTAGCTTAAAGCACACTTGAAAGATGTTTTTGGAATACTCTTCAAAAATTTTGACAAGGATTCCCCATGACACAATATCTTTTGAACAAGTGAGGATAGTCATATAGAAGCAAAATTCGTTGATTTTCAATATCGAAAAAAGGCTTGTTTTTGTTTGCCCCAAGTATTTTGTATGCTCTTCCATTATTGCTGCCTTTGTTACAACAAACAGCATTAACTTGTAGACCACACTCTAAAGTGTTTGATATTGTAAATTTCAATATCTCGGCAATTTAATCACCTTTCCGGCATCCTATGTAATAAGATGTGGATTGTTTCCAATTTTTATTTAATCCCATAAGGGTAAGAACCATTACTTTGGAAGCTACTGTGGTGCGTGTACCCAGCTCCCCGAAGTCAGAAAAGCCGTATACCATGTTATTTTAAATGTTGTAATTAAGTTCAGGTTTGATTGCAATTTCATCAAAAATTAATACGCACCTTTTCCCTATGCTTGACATCGTTTCTACCTTGCTCTTTAAAAAGTTAATCATTTGGTTTGTAAAACCGGCCGGTAAGCTTATGGAAGATTCCCATCGATGGATTGTGCTTATAGATGGTAAGCTAAATCCCGAGCTTTACATATGGGAATATAATGAGGGAGACTTATAAAAAAAAAACTTCAGACACAAATACTAGTATTTTTCGCCATTTGTCCAATGTGCCTTTGCCTTATGAAAAAGTTGTATATTTACAAAAGTTTTTACGTCGACTGGCTTATTTTGCAATTGCATGTCAACGTTTTTCTCCAAGTAATAGAATATAGTTCCTATCAATCTTTAATCGTTTTGGCGTATCATTATGAAAACGAGTTTCGGGAGAAGGAAATTTGCCGTGGCCTGTTTTCTAGGCGCCCGCCAACAAGCAAGCTGCATTGTCCTTGTCATCCTGGGGTGGAATCGGCTAAGGTGATCTGTGATTTTCATATTTTGTGACAATCAATGTGATCAAACAAAATATTCCGTCTGCGAACGGTGATCAAAAAACGCCATAAAAAAAATGAATGCTGAAGAGAATATACCCATGCAGAAACTGGTTGCCATGACTGCAGATGGAGCACCTGCTATGATCAGAGAAATGTTGGATTTATTGGACTGTGCGAAAGGGATGAAGATTTTCCAAAATTTAATTCCTGTCACTGTGTCATACACCAGGAAAATTTTATCGCAAAAAAACTTAACCTTGGCCATGTAATAATGATAGTAGTGCGGATTGTAAATTTCATTCACGGAAGAGCTTTAAAACACCGTTTTTTTTAAAGATTTGCTTGATGAATTGGACAGTGCATATGGTGATTTGATCCACTTCGCGGCTAAACCGTGGTAAAGTGCTGACAAGATTTGTTGGTCTGATGGCCGAAATCAAAATATTTTTGCAATCCAAAGATAGCTACGAAAAAAAAATCGATGATAAAGCATGGCTGGCTAATTGGCTTTTCTTACTGATGTTACTGCAAAACTTAATAGCCTCAACGAAGCATTCATGAACAAAATCGATTTATGTAAGAGGTAGTTAGAGGAGAACAACATTCAACATTTTCCTTCGTTTACTCCCCTTTTGGACGCTGATTATCTTGCCGAGTACAATCCAACTCAACATTTGGAGCTATTTTATCAGCTTGAATCGGAATACGAAAGGCGTTTTGATAACATGTTTTGTATGGAACCGCTCCTTATTTTTGTCAAAAATCCATTCATAAATATCGATGTTTCAAAACTAGCTTCATTAATGCAATCTCATTGCTTCATAAACAAAGGGGAGGCTGAATTAGAAATTGTTACACTTCGCAGTGATATCATTCTTAAAAGCGCAGAAAATAAAAGCGACGAGGTTTTCAAGCTGATGAATCCTGTTAAATACAAAAACATACGACACTGTGCACTCATAATTAAAGCATTTTTCGGGTCAACATATCTATATGAACGTGCCTTTTCTTAAAAAGTACTCGTAAATTAAACTAAGTACAGAAGTGTATTAACAAACGACCACGTCAAAAATTGTATGATTTTGGGTTGAACAAAAGATTACCAACCAAACTTCAAGAAGCTATATGAAAACGTAAACAGCAAAGTTGTCTTCGGCTTTGTTTTTATCTCTAAACAGTTTTAAATAAAAACAAAAACAGCTTGATGGTTTTCGCAAGTTTACACGAAGAAAAATTTTGGACTAAAATGGGAAAAAGAGGAAAAAGTACGCGTACGGATTTTGAACGGGTTTTCATCAGTTATTGTATTTTCGGAAAGTACCCGAACAGATTTAAATGTATTTGCTATAGGCATCAACGAGTCGTGGAACATATCATAGCTATTGAGATTTGTTTTACTTACGCCTAATCGAATTTCAATCAAAGGTTATTAAATTATTATATTTAAAAATGCAAATATATACAATAATAATTTAATTACCTGCCACATAAGAAAATCGCTAACACGATTCTCACCGGACGTTCGGAATAGCAAATCCGGCTGGGTTGACTTTCGAGTATACATGCACTGTGCAAAAAGTTGTTGATTAATATCTGTCACATTCAATACATCAGTACCTAGATTCAATGTAGATTCCATGGCCTGTGCTATTTCGTCGTGGGATGTATAAGAAAAAGCAATATTTAAAAATAACTTATTATTTTCCTCGGTACACAAAACCGCTTGAGCAATAACTTGTTGAAGTTCAGGAGGCAACAAAGCTACATTTCCTATGAAACGTATTCGTACTCCATGTTCTTTGAGCTTATCCTTTTCAATCAAAAGTTTGCACAACTTCTCCTTGGCTAAGTTAAAGAGCCCACTGATTTCCTTTTCTGTTCGCTTAAAATTTTCTATGCTAAAAGCAAATGTGGTAACCTCTCTAATTCCTACATCCAGGCACCAACGTAGGCAATCTGCTAATTTTTCAAATCCTTTTGAATGTCCATCAATTTTAGCAATATGTTCACATTTTGCAAATCGCCGGTTTCCATCCATTATAAAAGCAATGTGCCGTGGCAATTGTCCACAACGAATAACGTTCAAAGCCAAAGTTTCGTACCACTTGTATTTGTAGTTTGATATCCAAGACATTTTAACAACCCTTAGTGCAACAATTTTTTTAATGTTTTTCTATGAATCTATCTGTCGAAGAGTACGTTCATATTCACTTCCAAATCGTTCGCACTACAAATTCACTAACATAGAGCACAAATTTTCTACATCTCCGCCCTTCCACAAAATGAACTAACATCATAAATGAACTAACATAGATGGCAAACCTTCCAGATATCGGTCGTTCCAATAACCTGTTTTTACTGAAGAGCACTATCCGTATGAACCTGACAATGAATACGTGTTAATGCCAGAAATTAAAATTGACGTCACCCATATCTTGTTTTGACATTTCTGATGTTTACAACTCTTATTTTGTGTTAGTTCCAAACAAATTTTAAGGGCAGACCAGTGTGTGAATCTGAAGCTTGAATCTTGAATCTGTATCTCGAGGTTGGGTGCTATTCAACTTCCAGATACAGATTATGCATGTATTCAACTTTCGACAATTAGATATCAGATACGGATTTAAGCTTCAGATTCACATTCTAGTCAGCCCTTTAATGTTGGACAGTAATTTGTTTTCTTATATTTTTCAGGACAGCAAAAAAAGAAATCTGAATACATATAGAACAAGAAGAAACAATTTTCTTCAAAATACAGCTGCCACCAACGGATTGGTTTTTTTGTGGATGTGGCAAAAGCAGTTGAATTAGTTTGTTTACATTTTCTTTCGAGTAAGTAAAACTATTTAAAATTATTAATAAGACTTCTAACTTAATCTTACTTTTCAACATCCTGGCAAATACCTTGAAAGAGTGGAAACATTGGTAACTTACTGAAGACATGTGAGTAAAATGTAATTGTTCTAGCGAAACCGCACTCAATAAATGCGTTTTTCTTCGTAGATTCAACATTTGCAGTCCCAAACATCCTGATAAATGCATTGGAAAAGTGGAAACATCGAAAAGTCACCAACGATGAAAGAAAAATCGGTAATTTTCCTCACGGTTTGATAAAATTTATAGTCATATTTTTTTTATATTTACTTATATTTTATAAATAAAAGATATTTACTTTTAAAAAAAACTTTTGTTCACTTATTACATATTATAGATTATGAATTTCCACACCACCTTTGAGGTGCGCAGAGTGGTGTGTTAACCAAATCTATTATTCATTTCCAACGATAAATACTTTTAAATCTGAAACGAAAACTAATGTTGATTTCATTTCTACGAAACAAAAAAAAAATCCATTGTATTCTAAGTACAAAATAAAACATTTAAATCAATTTTTTAAAAGAAGTTTAACTGCGCACAACTGTTCAAACTCTCTTTTTCTCATGAAGAAAGAATAAATATAAAATCTTATCTTTTTCCACTGAAAAAGTGAGGAAGAAAAAAAACAATTATATCTCATAAAAATGCTCGACGACATCCTGGGGCCCGTTTGGACTCCTAGCGTAAGGACTTTAAGTCCAAAACAGCTAGCCTTCCATCCGATCTTTTCGCTTTAACATTTCTATTTTATATTCGGACAACTGCTGTTCGCATTATTCTATCAGGGCCAGGATAAACTGTCCTTACTCGACCCAATTCACACGAAGACCGAATCTCATTAGCCTTGATAAGAAGCACTATGTCTCCTACCTCCAATTTCTTCACAACCTTGTGCCGCTTGGAACGTTTTAATAGTTCTTGCAAATATTCACGATACCAACGTCTGGAAAACTGCATCGTCAAGTGTTAACTTCGACGGCTGTAAAGTCTACTAAATGCATCACTTTTGCAAAAGATTTCAGAAGCATAGAGCTAGGAGCAAGCGGTTTTGGGTCATCTGGATCAACTGGAATGTGATTGAAGGGACAACGGTTGATTTGTCCCTGGGCTTCGACTAAAGCGTTACGGAGTGCATCTCCCGGCGAATCACCCCTTTAAAAATAAACTTTATGGTGCGTTAAATTGATTGCATTAGCCATTCCCACGCAGAATGTACAGATCTTCTCTGTACAAAAATCTGGTGACGACTCGATTACAAAACGCCATTGAACACTGATCCAAGCTGAGTTCGTTCAGCAGCTCTATCAGCACAAACTGAAGATAGGACTCGAACTTCTGACTTTCCCGGTTGCTTGAAAAAAAAGTCTTCCTAAAAGGTGTCTTGTTGAATCTTTTGAAATAACCAATCCTCTATGCGGCAGAACTCGTCCGGTCTAACAAAGGCTTCGGTGAAAATAAGTCTCTTACGAAATCTCTCTTTGAAACATACAAAATATGCGATGATACTGACTTAAGAAACCCACCTCGCAGAAAGTTCTCCATAAATCGCATATGAAACGGTCAAATGTTATCCATGAAGCAAGCTGTGATGCACTGTTTCAAACAAGAAACTTTCCGTCTTTGATGCACTACTCGAATATATAGGCCAGTTGTCGAAGTCGCATCGGAGAAAATCAGGACCTCTGAACCATCTTGAATTTGAGTTTTCTATAGATGGATCAGACCACCTCGTTGCGTCATCAGCAACGTTGTCCTTAGAACTCACAAAAAATTATTGTCTGGACGACGAAACGTCTAGAATTTTTCCAACTTGAACTGCGACAAAAATGGAAATTTGAACGTTGATGAATTTATCTAAGAAAGCACATGAATCCATAACACGATGTATCTTAGTTGTCTGAGTATTCGAGATCGTCATCGCGAACCGTGAACGGACAGATTTTTACTGGAGCAATTTTTTCTTTCGCTATAGCCAGTAAGATCTCCAGCTCATCTCGAGTTTTGAAACAAATATAAGCATCGACTGAAAAAGCTTTTTCTGTGGTATCAACCAAAATGATCAAACTCACCTCGGACAAATTAGGGCTTCAGGCGTCGTAGCGACGGAAGATCTTGAAGAAGATCCCAATCGAAATCTATCCTCCATATATCTTGAAAGATGATCCTACCTCAAATTATTTCCAAGGATATCAGCAGGTCGAAGATCTGCATGACTGTTCTCAAAATCTCTCGCTCAGAAATTAACAATTCAGAGAGAAGCATCTTCTTGAAAATTCCGTAGCCTGATATCTTGTTATGATCACTAACCGGTAACCAAAGTATACCTCGGATTTTAGCGGTAACTCCTTTGCATTCATTTGGGTCAAACTGGACAAGTCTGGAACTCACATGGCTAGATGGCAGAAGTTGCATTAGCTCGACACTGTTAGATTGAACGCCAATGAGATCGAAGCCCATGGATTTGCAGATTCTGATGGCATCCCCAGTAACTATCGCTGCGAGTTCGACTATATCATGGCTGTTAAAGTAATCATCGACATAAGTACTTTTTGTCAATGCATCGCAGGCGTCTGGAAACTCCGACTGAAACGTATTAGGGTGGTGATTCTTCACAAATTGCGCACATGAAGGTGAACATCTTGGTCAAAACATCATGATCTCCATGATACAAACTTTCGGGCTAATGTTACTTACGCCGCCTCTCCAAAGAAAACGTTGGCATTGTTGATCCTCTGGCCTTTTTCTGATTTGGTAGAACATTTCCCTTGCGTCTGCATTGCATGCAACCATGCGTACACAAAATTTAAAAAAACCCGGAGAGGAATCAAATTGTCAGGGCCCTTTAAAAAGAACGTGTTTAGCGGATCTTCATTGAACTTGGCTGCCACATCAATAACCTTCCTCGGCTTTGGAAACAACTTATTAGGGTTCTCAACAATAGAGATAGGCGAATACCGCACTCGAGACCACTCGTGGATAGTTTCGCATTACAACTAATGGTGTTTAATTCCTGGCAATTGTCAACCGTCACCAAGAATCAAAAGATAACTCTTGGAATACTTACTTATTCCAAGCTGGGTTCGGTCGAACTTCAGGTAGCGTTTGGCGGCAGCTATACCTCGGCAAAAGAAACGACACGAAGTTGAGCGCCACGTGATTTTGAAGGAATCACGAAACTATACTTCAAACAACGGAAAAAATTAAATACCGCAAAGGAAAAAGAAAAGCCTGCCCAAAGAAAACAACGAAAGAGATAAAAGAAAGCGGGGTTTTCAGCAACGTTGTAGATGCTCCGTTGGAGCACGACGATTTATTGATTAAATAAATGGAACACTCGTCGATTGAGTGACTCGCTGTTTCACAAGTCCCGAACGCACAAAATAAAACTTACGGGTTGCATGTCTTGCCTCTTCTGGAGATAGTAACGTACGCGCGACCTACCGGAGTCTTTATCAAAAGTTACAAAAAAAAAGTTATCAAAAAATTGCACTATAACTTTTAAAATATTTAGCTTGGTTCCCGAGGGTTCTGCACCCTTTCTGCCGCAGTCTTTCCTTCATCGTCCTGCTAATCCTTTTCCTATCCTGATCCACTTCCTTTCTCCTTGTCCTCCTTTTTCCACTAAAACGAACTCGCGATTCTATTTTAAAAATCTACTCTACTTTTTTATTTTTACAAAGAAAGAAAAATTGCCTATCGCTATGTCAGCACAACTTTCGCACAATAAAAAAACTTTGCTGGACCCTCACGCTTGCTGATCGCCACCAAAGTGATTTCCAGATCTGTTGTTTGTCTTTGTTAGAAATGAAATGAAAAGTAATTTAATTCTTCAGATTTATTTTAAGAAAAACGGATTGACAACAACTGATGAGCAGTAATTTTACACAGCATTATATAGAAATTTGTATGTAGTAAATCTTACGGTTCGATATATATGTACTTAATGTGTGTTAGTGTTTGCGTACAATATCATTGGGAGGATGAAAATATTATAATGTATATTATTTATGTGTATTCAATAAATAATTACATTATTTCTCATTAAAACAAAAAACAATTCTATAATATAAACTAAAAATGTTTTCAAGATACACTTCAATATACAGCGAAAACTCTCTTGGGCGGACAGCGACCGTCGGACAATTTTTTGTCCGCCAAGAGTACTGTCCGCCTAAAGGGAGGGGAGTGGCCTGATTTATACATTTATTTTTTATTAATTTAAAATTGATGAATACTAAAGTAGGCGATGGCGATGGCGCGATAGTTAGTTCATTGGACTATCACGCAGAGAGGCTGGGTTCGATTCCCGGCTGGGTCACCAACATTTTTTCAAATCGCCATCACCCTTTCGGCGGACAATGGCAAAATCCCGAAAGTAAAAAATTGTCTTCGAAAAAGCTTCTAAGGAGTGCCGTTTGAACTCGGCGATAAACCATAGGTCCCGCTCAGATGTGACAAAAATGAAAACATGAGCAACACAAATGAGTGTCAAGAAGCTAGGCCATGGCCCATACCGGGCTGCCAGCGCCACAGTGTTTTTTTTTTTTTTTTTTTGAATAGTCAAGTAAGGGAGATCCAGCTTTACACATGTATCAAGTTTTTATACTCGTACTTAACAAACGAAAATAATTACATATATACATATATGTATGTATGTGCGGTGTTCTACATAGTAAAAAACATACTCGTAAAATAACACAAAATGAAAAGATAGCATTAGTGGGTCCTCTGTTAATACATTTCAAAAGAGAAGAACAATATCTTCCGTATAGACTTCTAAATTAAAAACGTTACAATCTATAGTAGCTTAAAAAATTTTGAAATGGTCGATTGACGTACATTTTTTTGTTTCTCTTCTAAAAATCTATTTTGCATATGGCTTTCTAAATTTTTTCAATGTTTGAATGCAATGTAATCGTCTTTTAAGAACTGCTTTAAATTTGCAACGAATAGAAACGCGGTTTTGTTTGAGTATACCTCACAAGAACCCTCAGATATAGGTTCAGTATCCGTATCATTGTTGTCAATTACGTCTACTGTTTCGATACTCGTACAATCAATATCAAGCTTTTGCTCTGGATTTCCTGTCGCCATATCATTGTCTATAGCGAGAAATTCTTCACAATAAGACTCCCCGAAGGTTTTGGCCAGCTGAAAAATCGAAAACAGCGTTGCTGTTTTTTGAAAATTTTTTTTATTGTTTCCGGCTGTACCTTGAGCCAGGCTGCTTTTATGAAATGTATAGCCTCCAAGACGTTAATTGGCTTATTTGCCGAACATGTCTCAATACTTGCCAAGATATGTTTAACAAAGAGGCTTCGATAGTGAATTTTGAAATTTTGAATAACAGCTTGGTCTAACGGCTGACAAGCTGATGTCGTGTTGCTTGGAAGAAAAATAATTTTCATATTTTTTAAACGTGAATCACGAGGGTGCGATGTTGCGTTGTCTAGGAATAGTAGAATTTTTTCTATTCTGCAGGCCTATTTTTCAGTCGAATTCCATTAGCCACTGGCTCATCAAATCGCGTGTCATCCATGCCTTCTTGTTTGACTGCCAATTTATTGGTAATCTCCTGATGTCCACTGTGGCAAACGCTCTGGAGCATGCAGCTTTCCCAATCAGGAGTGTCTTTTCTTTATCTCCGGCAAAATTCGCGCAAAATAGGACTGGGAGTCTTTTTTTGGACAATTTTTCACTCTGACATTTTTCGGATTTGAGCACTAAAGTTTTGTTTGGCAAAGCTCTGAAGAAGAGGCTTGTCTCATCAGCATTATAAATATCCTGCGGCCTATAACCAATTAATATGGATGGAAGTTTTTCTAAAAACTGTTTAACATCTAATGGGTTTATAGCAGCAGCTTCTCCGGATACACATCGAAAAGTTATGTTGTGCCTATTGCGCCACCTTTTGTAGATGCTGCAAAATCATCGATTCCTAGTTTCAGAGCGATTTCCTTCGCCTTCCCTTGAATAATTGGCCCAGATATTGGAGTGCTTTGACCTCTTATCTTACAAAACCAGTCGTACCACATGGAATCAATTTCGCCGTCTGTATACATGAAGCTTCTTTTCTTATTAATGTTTTCACCAGACAGCCAACTTGACCGTATTGTCTCTTTGTCCCGAACAATAAGCGCAGCCTGTGTTTTGCAAATGTTAAATCTGGTTAAAGCCACATTGATTAATTAATGTTTTTGCAGTTTTAGTTTCATTGCATGTAGTTTTACCTTTTAGATAACGCACGCACTGATGAATTATCTTTTTCATACGCGTTTACAATCTCCATTTTTCCTTTTAAACGTAAGTGTTTTTCTCTCTGCCATTCTGATGTTTTTACTTCAACATGCCAAAACTGAATAAGGCAATGTAGGCAGAATGAACTAAAATCGCAAACACTGTATCCGGGAAATCCCCAACTTTGGGCTTTCTACGACGTACAATTTATGATATAATTTTGTGCCTCGCGTCGGTTGCTAAGGGGTCCGCGTCCGGCTAAGAGAGGCGTTTTTTACAATCCATAAAAATATATTGTCCGCGTCCGGCTAAAATGGGGTCCGTCCAAGAGAGGTAAAATTGTTCCGAAAAGTATAAAACAAAATGGTTTAAGAAAAAATGTCCGCGCAAGAGGGGTGTCTGCCAAATAGGAGTGTCCGTTAGGAGAGTTTTCACTGTAGATACAAAGTTCAGTAAAACAAAAAACAGAATATTAATTCAATAAGATATTATAGTAATAAACGATTCATACTATTAAGCCCAGCAATGAACACAATTCTGAAAGTTTGTTCTGTTTTAAGTTCCTTGTTAAAATATCTGCAATCATATATCATAATTATATTGATTAAGCCATTTGCATAGACTTCCCGTATGTGATGATCTTTTATGTCTATGTGTCGGACCATCGATTGGGGTGTAAGATCCTAGTTCAACTAAAAAACTCAGTAGATAGACAATTTTTTTTGATGCTGAAGAAAGGGCGTCATATTCAGCCTCGGTACTGCTGAGAGCAACGGCTTGTTGATTCTTACTTTCCCACGAGACGGCTGCACCAGCAACAAAAAGAGCAAAACAATAAACCGTTTTTTTGTCATATGAGCTGTCAGCGTCAGAAAACACTCTTAGACTTCCTTTAGTCTGAAAATATTTAATTTTGAAATTTATTGTATTGTAGTATTTCAGCTAGGGTTCGAAATGATAAAACGTTATTCTGTTTCAAAACATTTTCATTTCATTTCATTTCAAACACTCTATTTATTATTATTTAAACACAACTTTCAATTAATTCATAAACAATTTCACTACTATTTCACAATTCAAATCCCTTATCGTTCACTTATTAAGACTTAGCTCCTTTTCTATCACTTTCCAAAAATCAACTTATTGTCCGCAGTTTCTCATCCTGTATTTATACCACATTTGTCGGGTTCTAGTTCTTTCTCGAAACTTCTGGTTTGAAACTGGGGTAATAACTGAACCCTCCAACGAGGAGAGTCTGTATGATCCTAAAGCTATGCAACACTGGATTCTTGATTTATATATCTCCCTCTTAAACTTGTTCGTCCCGAACAAACTCTTCAACATTCTGCCCAATATAGCGATGTATTCGATCCACATGAACCCATTTCAACATGCCTCTTCCCCGTTGAAGACTTAGCTCCTTTTCTATCACTTTCCAAAAATCAACTTATTGTCCGCAGTTTCTCATCCTGTATTTATACCACATTTGTCGGGTTCTAGTTCTTTCTCGAAACTTCTGGTTTGAAACTGGGGTAATAACTGAACTCTCCAACGAGGAGAGTTTGTATGATCCTAAAGTTATGCAACACTGGATTCTTGATTTATATATCTCCCTTTTAAACTTGTTCGTCCCGAACAAACTCTTCAACATTCTGCCCAATATAGCGATGTATTCGATCCACATGAACCCATTTCAACATGCCTCTTCCCCGTTGAATGCGATAGACAACATCGTTGATGCGTTTTACGACTTTATATGGTCCTTCCCAGTCTTGCTGTAATTTGGGTGATATGCCTTTCCGTCTATGAGGGTTATATAGCCACACTAGATCTCCTTCCTGGAATACCGTTGTGGTTGCCTTGACATCATACATACCTCGTCTTCATGCGGTCACTGGCTATCTTGATCTTATCCCTGGTTCTTAGGTGCACGTCCGTAATAATCAGTCTGAGGTCTGCGACATAGTCGTCTTCATTTCTGTTCTCTTCAGACGGCGGTGATCCGAACATCAATTCACTAGGTAACCGGACTGTTCGACCGAAAAGTGGCCTCAGGCCACTTACTGAAGTAGTCCATAGCAATAAGAATGTAGCGATCTCCATTTTCGGTTTCAGGAATCGGCCCTGCGATGTCAACCGGAATTCTCTCGAAGGGCGCTCCAACGCTGCATTGCTGCATTCTGCCGTGAGTTTTTACCCTCGGGCCCTTACAGGCGGCGCAGGTGACACATAAGGGCCCGTATCCTCTTTTTGGGCGTTCCGCATTTGACTTTCATTCCAACCGTTAGTGGGCTGAGCTCTTAGCCGTTGGGTGGATACCGCATCTTTTTCTTCTCGTCGTGCGCAATGTTTGCAATCAGATTTACAAGGTCGCCGGGACAGAGCATCCGTATTCGAGTGAAGGCTTCCCTTTCGATGCTGTATCTCGTAATCGTACATCTGGAGTCGTTCAATCCACCTTGCGACTTGTCCTTCAGGATTTTTACTTTCTCTTGCCGGTCATGCATCTGCGAGAGGACAGCTCCAATTCCGAAGTTACTGGCATCTGCATACACAATAAATGTTTTTCCTGGAGTGGGGTACGCTAATATGAGGGCCTCACAGAGCTGTTGTGTGAGAGTTTTGAAGCTTCTGTCGCATTCACTTGACCATTTGAATTGTTTTGCCCTTTCTGTTTGTTAATACAAAATCCTTCACAAACCGCCTGTAGTAGGTAGCGAGTCCCAGAAAGCTTCTCAGTTGGTGTTTGTTTCTTGGGACTGGCCAGTTTTTCACCGCTTTGATCTTTTCTGGGTCTGTCCTTACCCCTTCGGATGAGATGATGTGTCCCAAGTATTTGACAACTGACCTGAAAAGATGACACTTCTTCGGGTTTAGCTTTAGCTGCGCACTTCGTAGTCTTTGGAACACTTCCTTTAAGTTATCTCGATGTTCTTGAAAAGTTTTGCCGACCACGATGACATCGTCCAGGTAGACCAAACTGGTTTTCCATGTTAGTCCCAGCAAAACGAGTTCCATTAGACGCTCAAAGGTTGCCGGAGCATTGCACAATCCGAATGGCATTACTGTGAATTGCCAAAGCCCGTTTCCTGCGATGAAGGCTGTCTTCTCACGGTCCTTCGGATGGATCTGTACTTGCCAGTAGCCACTGTTCAAATCAAGTGTGGAGATCCATTGCGCTCCTAACTGTGTCCAGTGTGTCGTCAATCCTTGGCAAGGGGTAGCTATCCTTCTTGGTGACATTATTTAGCTGGCGATAATCCACGCAGAATCTATTGGTGCCGTCTTTCTTCTTGACCAGTACAACGGGTGATGCCCACGGACTCTTAGAGCATTCAATCAACCCTTGATTTTCCATAGTCGAAACCATTTCTGCAACCTCCGTCTGCTTAGCTAATGGTAAACGCCTAGGAGGTTGATGTATGGGTCTTGCATCTCCAGTGTCTATTCGGTGTTGTACCAAATGTGTGCTGCCATATTCGCCATCCTGCGAGGCAAATACGTCTGCAAATTCGTTGATTAGTTCCCCTGCCATCGCTCGTTGCTCCTGGTTCAACTCGGTTTGCCTGAGTATAGTTCTTTTCAACTCGGCTGTGCTACTTGATGGTAAAGATATAGCAGCATTTTCCTTCGACAACTTGGTGACAGCAGTTATCGGTACGCACGCTCCGACGCTCTTATTTCCCACATTCAAGATTCTTACTGGGACCATTTTGCCTTTCGGCTCAACGAGCATCTTTCCCACGACGTAATTCTGATCATGATTTTTAGAGTCCGGCTCAATCAAATAGAATCGATGGCTCCCAAGATCACCTTCCAGTTTCGCCCAAATTAGTGTCTCTGCGGAAGGTGGTAAGATCTCGTCCTTGTTGACTAATGTCCTAAGGCATGCGGCATTCTCATTCCCAGTGGCTACTGGCATTGTGCAGCCATGAATCAGTAGCGATATCAATTCTTATAATGGAAGCGGTGGCACCGGTGTCAATGGTGGCCACCATTCCTATTCTGACCTATGCGGGCTTCCACTGTAAGGCTCTTGTTACTTCGTTTTGTTCGGGAGACTTGGATTTTGATCCTGGGGGCGTCAATTCCAGGAACCAACTTCTGCTCCTCGAAGTTGGTTCTTACACGTTTCCCGCCTGTTGACTTGCCGTTGCGCTGCTTGCAGGATAGATGGCATTCCTGCCTCTTCGTTACGTCTCCTAGCAGCGCATTGTGGACAACTGCGTTGATTAAGTGGAGACCTGCACTCACGCTGCAGATGTCCTATTTTGTTGCAGTTCCAACAACGGACTTGTCCTCCACGCACACTGTTCCGCTCCACGACGTCTGCTCGTTGACAGGAGCATTCCACGGCTGTCACTTCTCTCACGCGGTGGATTCCTTGAGATGCTTGGTCGGCAGCTTTCATCGTCAGGGCAAACGCTAGGGCCTCAGGGAGGGTTCGTTTTCCAGCCACTCTTACAGCCATTTGCAATTGCCTATTTTCAATCGCGAATATGGCAGCACACATTTGGTACAACACCGAATAGACACTGGAGATGCAAGACCCATACGTGAACCTCCTAGACGCTTACCATTAGCTAAGCAGACGGAGGTTGCAGAAATGGTTTCGACTACGGAAAATCAAAGGTTGATTGAATGCTCTAAGAGTCCGTGGGCATCACCCGTTGTACTGGTCAAGAAGAAAGACGGCACCAATAGATTCTGCGTGGATTATCCTCAGCTAAATAATGTCACCAAGAAGGATAGCTACCCCTTGCCAAGGATTGACGACACACTGGACACACTGTCAGGAGCGCAATGGATCTCCACACTTGATTTGAACAGTGGCTACTGGCAAGTACAGATCCATCCGGGGGACCGTGAGAAGACAGCCTTCATGGCAAGAAACGGGCTTTGGCAATTCACAGTAATACCATTCGGATTGTGCAATGCTCCGGCAACCTTTAAGCGTCTAATGGAACTCGTTTTGCTGGGACTAACATGGAAAACCTGTTTGGTCTACCTGGACGATGTCATCGTGGTCGGAAAAACTTTTCAAGAACATCGAGATAACTTGAAGGAAGTGTTCCAATGATCACGAAGTGTACAGCTAAAGTTAAACCCATCTCTTTAGGCCAGTTGTCAAAAACTTGGGACACATCATCTCATCCGAAGGGGTAAGGACAGACCCAGAAAAGATCGAAGCGGTGTGATGCAGCTCTTTGTTCCAAGGTCAGTGACGTGTTGAGGGAACTGACGAATGTAGTATCCGGGGGCCACTTGGAAGTGAATAAGACGTTTGAAAAGGTGCGAGAACGTTTTGATTAGGTGCAAGCCATGGACGATGTCGAAAATTGGTGCAGAAAGTGTGTCACCTGCGCCGCCAGTAAGGGCCCGATGGTAAAAACTCATGGCAGAATAAAGCAATGCAACCTTGGAGCACCCTTCGAGAGAATCGCGGTTGACATCGCAGGTCCGTTTCCTGAAACCGAAAATGGAAATCGCTACATTCTTGTTGTTATGGACTACTTCAGTAAGTGGCCTGAGGCCACTTTTCGGTCGAACAGTCCGGTTACCTAGTGAATTGATGTTCGGATCACCGCCGTCTGAAGAGAACAGAAATGAAGACGACTATGTCGCAGACTTCAGATAGATTATTAGGGACGTGCATCAAAGAACCAGGGATAAGATCAAGATAGCCAGTGACCGCATGAAGACGAGGTATGATGTCAAGGCAACCACAACGGGATTGCAGGAAAGAGATCTAGTGTGGCTCTATAACCCTCATAGACGGAAAGGCGTATCACCCAAATTACAGCAAGACTGGGAAGGACCATATAAAGCCGTAAAACGCATCAACCAAGTTGTCTATCGAATTCAACGAGGAAGAGGCAAGACGAAAGTGGTTCATGTGGATCGAATACATCGCTATATTGGGCAGCATGTCGAAGAGTTTGTTCGGGACGAACAAGTTTAAGAAGGGAATATTGTGGTATATATGTGATTAAATCAAAAATTCAGTGTTGCATAACTCTCCACGTTAGAGAGTTCAGTTATTACCCCAGTTTCAAACCAGAAGTTACGAGAAGGAACTAGAACCCGACAAATGTGGTATAAATACAGGCTGAGAAAGTGCGGACAATATGTTGATTTCTGGAAAGCGATAGAAAAGGAGCTAAGTGTTAATGAGTGAAAGATAAGAGATTTGAATTGTGAAATAGTAGTGAAATCGTTTGTGAACTAATTGAAAGTAGTTTTTAAATAATAATAAATAGAGTGTTTTGAAACAGAATAATGTTTTAACATTTCGAACCCTAGCCGAAATATTACAATATCTACACTCCTCCGTGACCTTCGTAAGTTAAGCGATCTGGCAAATCTTTCGGTGATAAGGTTGACCTGTGAACCTAATCGGAGTATTTCCCATGGAACTTTTGAAGCTTGATTTGGTTAGTTGTTATACTACTAGGCCCACAAATGAGCAGGACGCCCCCGTATCCACTTGAAATGAGATCGCACGTCCATTAACCTCCAGGTGAATCATGATCCAAGATTTCGATCCCTTACTGATTTGCACACATTCACTGGACTACACCATATTGTTAAACTAAGTTGCTCGTTACTGCAGGCTGCTTACTTCTTATGTTGTAAATGTATCCTGCGATACGTACTGTTACTACCGCATTGGACGCTACGACTCATGCATTTTGCTACTTTTTCCGTGCTGGTAAAATTCTGACTACCTGACATACATACTGCTTCCACATGACCCATCTTCTTGTATTTGCGACAAATTGTTTTGTAGTGTCGGAAATCCATCCTGCTTTGATGAATGAAACAGCCAGGGCAGGATTTCCGAAGTAATTGTGTGGATGAAGTAGGCATATGATGACCGATGGTCGCTGGCACTTAGCATACCTCTATCACATTTTCTTCTTTAATAGTTGAAAAGGTTTTCAGTGTTGCTTCAAATGCATTAGCGATATACAACACATCCTGCAGAGAAGGGCCGTTTATTGAAGTGCTTAGGTACGGACACTGTAGTGTGGTGTGTACAATACTACTACGTCCCAGATCATATTATCCCCGTACGACTTTGTACACCCACAATCGGAGCACGATAACAGACAATTGCGCGCAATACCTCTGAGATCTGCTACCCATGCCGCATAAGTTTGTCCAGGTTTCATAACCGTCTTATGCTACTTCATCTGCTTAAAGTAAGTTTTCTAATTGTCTTCCTTCGATTACGCTGGGAATGGCTGAACAACTACAGTGCTTTCTTTCATCCACGTTCCTTGATCCATTAATATCCCCTGCATCCACTCGCGTTGTGTAGCGAGGGTATGCGAGGGTTTTCTGATCCATTCCACTGCGATAATATTCAGATTTTTTTTTCGGGCACACCAAACATGTGAAATACGTCTTTTTCCAAGTATTTCACTATCCTTGTTCACTGGTTTTAAAAATACATATTTCAAAAAGTGATCTGAAAAAAAAACACTGTGGCGCTAGCAGCCCGGTATGGGCCATGGCCTGGCTTCTTGACACTCATTTGTGGTGCTCATTTTGTCATTTTTGGTCCGAGTCCGAACGGCACTCCTTACAAGATTTTTCGTAGGCAATTTTACTTTCGAGAGTAGGAGCCAGGAATCGAACCCTGACTCTCTGAGTGATAGTCCAATGAACTAACTATCGCGTCATCGCCATCGAAAAGTGATCTAGGGCAATAAATATGTGGATGTTAGCGTTCTTTGCTCGTCGGTACGATCCTAGAAAATCTATGTATAGTCTTATTTTTATTCATTTTACTATCCTTATTTTATTCTATTCTCTGGGAAGGGTGCTCTGTTACAACTTGTTGTCCCATCGGCGGTCTAGACACCGTGTTGAGCGGCTTGCAGCACTTGCAGACTTAGCAAGACCTGACAAGATTCTGGACATCTGTTACCATGTCTGGCCAGAAGAACATCTGCCTCAGGCATGCCGGAATCTTGTGAATCCTGAAATATCCAACAGCTGGTGCAACATGTGCTGCAGCCAATAAGCTCTCACGCAACTCCTTCGGAATCCAGAGTTTCCAGGCTAATTCGTCTTGTATTGGGTCTCCTGTTCCTGTTTTCTTATATACAAATCCGTCTGAGACGCATGTGTCTGAAAGTTGGTCATGGTTTTTTGCTAAGATCTTCTTCAACTCCTGGTATTCCTCTGTCGAAAAATATGAGGAGTTGAGCCCAACCTGCAGAATGTTGGATTGGGTACCGAGCTCTTCCATGTGTGCGAGGGAGTATCAAACACTACGTTAAGGGTACCCTTCCTATGCTCGATCTCTAAATCGAAGCCTTAAAGTTTAAAGCTCCATCTGTCCAAGAGACCAGATAGATCCTTCTGGCTCATGAACCACTTCAGACTTGCGTGATCAATTATTATAGTAAAGGGCAAGCCCTCAACATAGGCCCTAAACTTCTTCACCCACAAGCATATCATTCAAGCTCGGTAACGCTGTAATTCGGTTGTGCATAATTAAGCTTCTGAGACATGAGTGCTATCGGTCGTTCATTTTTCTCAGCGTCCACCTGAAATAGTACACTTCCTACTCCTGTCACCGAAGTGTATTGTATTGTATGAAGATCCGCCTCCTAAAGTCCGGATTTGCAGGTATAGGTGCGGACACCAAAGTCGCTTTAAGCTTATCAAGCGCGTTACGCACTTCGTCTGTCATAATAAAAATTTATCCTTTCTTTAGGCAGTCCGTCAAAGACGCGGATAGCCCGGCGAAGTTCGGAATAAACCACCTATACCACCCTGTCATCCCTAAAAACACAGGCACTCTTGCTCTATCTTCGATTACCCCTATTTCGATTATACGATCCAGCACGTCATACAAAACTTTTTGTATCGCTGACGAAATGGGGTAATGTCGTTGTTTTATAGGACCCTGCTGTTCGGCCACTTCTATCACATGTTCTAGAAAAAAAGTTTGGCCTGACTCCAGGATTGCGAACGACGGAAACAGCGGTTTCAACCTCTACAACTGCTTGGTTAGTTGTTGAGGAAAAGCTTAGATTGTGTAATCATGTCCAGTCGGCGATGGAAAGCCGAACCTTAAAATGATGTTAGGAGCGATTGCGAAACCTTTCCAGAAATTTACCCCTAAATATAATTCCACTTGTTAGTTCCGGACCATGAATATTTCTTATTTCGAGAGTGCAATGACATGAGACAGGAGATCTAAATCGTCCTAGTCGTTTCATACATTTATCACTGCTTCTTATAGCCGTTTTAATTTTCCTAAGCCTTTGTATCTTTTTGTATCTTCTAATATTCTCCACTGGCACTGTATCTTCATTTCCGAAGAAACGCCTCCTCACTTCGTTGTATTCGACTATCCTTTGATGGAGGGTCTACCGTTGGGAAGCTCCGGTTTCAGCTATAAGTGTTGTAAGGTCACGCTGCAGGATCCTTACTGGGTGGGTTTCATGGGGTTCGCCGGGGATGTGGTCAGTATCAGCGGATGACCCCCGGCATTCCCGCCGGTCTGCAGATTCCCCTGCACTTATCACAGTAGAAATTTACTCGTATGATCCCTTGCCAGCAACTGAAGCAAGTAAGCGTACGCAATCCAGAAGGACAGACCTGTGGATTAATCAAATTTATTTTCGTCGGCTTAGTTTTGCAAACGTTAGTCCTTTCCGTGTAAGTTGGTCAGTCAGGTTTGGTGTAGTTGTTTGGTACATTTCTTAATCGATTTTGTAGAACCGCTATCTCAATGTCGTCATCTGGAAATTCTTGTTGGTCTCCTCTACATAGCGTTTGTGTCTGTAGTCCTTAGTTGTCAAATACCAAGGACAGGAACTGGGCAAGCAATTGATCACGGGGCACACAATTCTTCCGCTTAAAAGATTCGATTGTATAACACATTTGAATTGTTTAAAAATTCAAAAGAGTTTCAAAAGATTTATTAATTTAATAAAGATTTGATTTCACATGTTTAAAATTAATTGTCGCGGGAAAAACATCCCTTCTGGTCGGCTGCCGGAAAACCATAATGTCAAAGTGACAACTCCTTAAGCTTTAGCTAAGGTCTGTTTGATTTTCATTTGTTTAAATACTTTACATACTTTCCCCAACTTACCTTAGATACATGAAATTTATATGTTTTATTTTTTAACAGAAGTAAGATTATTTTTAATATATTTACATTTCTTTTTTAACCTATCCGAACGTCTTGGTTAGAATTTTGATTCCATTTTTATGTTTTCAGATATATTAGGTTTAGGAATTCTAGAGCTAAAGAAGTTATGTTTGGATTTTCCAATTTTCTTAAGCTGGTTCATATGAGCAATTTTTATAACATTGTTTATCTTGATAAGATACGAGTATCTTAAGTTACTTATTTTTTTCATTATTTGACATTTTAATGTCTAATTATACTTTTGAATGGATTTTTATATAATGCAAAATCCTTTTATCTAAGTGAATTCTTACAAACATGATTTTTTGAATGATTTTGGTTGATTTTTCCTTTCGGATTTCGGATTTATAAAATCTTAAGAAGAAGTTGACTTGTATCTAAATATGAGTTCGCTAGGACTTAAGGAATTCGACGAGTTGGGTATATTTCTGTAGTTTGCTAAAAACAATTTAATTTGATTCATTTGATAGTAAACACTTTTTCAACACTTTTCTACTGATCTTTCAGCCTGACCTTTGCTTTGGGGATGGTAAGCTGGACTAAAGGACAATTTGATATCAATTTTTATGCAAACAATTTTAATTTCATGCGACGCAAAGGGGGTGCCATTATGAACAACTATTTCACCGGGTAATCCGTACTTACAAATAAATCCTGTTAAGACATTTATTAAAGATTTCGTGGTCACACTATTCATGTGTTCTATTCAATAAATTTGCTAGAAGCATCCACGTTTATAAAGTTAATTTTTTCCCTGAAAGTGAAAAAAGTCAAAATGAATACGTTCAAATGTAAATGTACATTTCGGCCACTAAGTTTTTACTTTTTCTTTGGGTATGTTTGAGGTTTGCATCCATGTCATAAATTTTTTTTACAAAATCTTCGATGTCATCGGTCACCACACATACGATCAAGTCGCTTTTTTCATTAACACCATCCCATTGTGATTATTGCGCAACACACTAGTACTCTTCCTATCAGGTTTTTTGGAACTATCGCTTCAGCCATAAAAAAGATCATCATCTTCAATTGTCAGAAGATTTTCTTTCATTTTATAAGAATTTAGTTTTGACTTGACTTCCTTAGGCCAGCAGTACTTTATAAACTTTTTGACTTGTCGAAGATCGGCATTTTATTTCCGAGCCTCTTTTATTTGGGATAACTTCAAAGGTAAAACATCGGGTGGCCCTGGTGTAGTGGTACTAGCCATCGCTTCCCACTCCGAGGGTCAAGGTTCGAGTCCTACACATAACAAGTTTTTCACTTGTGTAATTGGAACTCAGTCAGAAAAATCTGCGTGTGAAGGCATAATACTGGCATGTAGATTTGTAGAGTTTCAAGTACTACAAAACTTGTTTCCATACCAATACTCGTTATAGTTCCTTAAAGCGACTGGGTTTTTGTTTTCGCTGCAATATATAAATCTTCTAATTCCCAACGACTGGTGTCAGAAGGTGTTACCCGCTCGATTTGAGTCTGTTAGCAGGAACCCGCTTTAAGTACGACTCGAGTATACCCAACCGATACTCTAATTCTGTTGCTGATATAGTGTCTGCGTTTGTTTCTAACATGTTATTAATGCGATTAATACTGCCCTTTATGGATGAACACATATGCTTCAGTTCCTCAATGGTAGCTTTGGTAGTAGACTCAGTTGATATATTGATGGCTTACAAGAAATTACTAACAACTTTAGCCGAAAGCGAAAAACTAATCTAAATATTGTATATCCTAGAGATTTTCTACAAATTGGAGGAAAGTACGAATTTGTCAAAGGGACCTAGCTAAACGTATCAGTCGTATTTGAAGGTAATAAAACTGTTCAGCTCACTTTGTTCAAATGTATTCGTTGAATTAAAATTCGAATCTATGAACGGCGAAACGATGTAATCCACTCAATATAAATCGTAAAGACGAAACCAGCTCTCAAGCCTTTTGCATATGTTGCGAAGCGAATTGACAAAGTACACGACCCTATGTCTATCCAAAAGCGAAAATGTGAATCCACTCCTACTCTACTCAGTAGACGAACGATGAAGATTATCAGCGAGAGGTAGCGAAAGCTTTCCTTCAATGCAAGATCAATGGATCATTCACTCCGGCGAAGACAAGAAAACAAGGTAACAAAAAACTCTGTGAGTGTAGGCGAAATGAAGATCTCTGCAATGCAGCATGTAGGATTCCACTGTAAAGCTTTTCTTCTGTGCGATCGAACGAGCGACGACTAAGACATGTGAAAGAGACTTGTTTTGATTTAATAAATTCTTTTGGCAATAATTATGACCGTACAGACCTGTGGTACATAAGCGATCTATTAGAAAATTTTATGGTAAGTCCGGTCGCATCGAATGTGTTAACTCACTGGCTATTTAACAGCACTTGAAAAAAACTATGTGAGTGGCTGCAGCAATGTGTTCCTTAGGTGTATATTTTATACAAGTATATAATATGTATAGATGACTATGTAGCTTGCATGTATATCGCTATTCCGTCGGAAGTGAGTTTGTTCATAAGATTGAATTAAATATTCTAAGCCTTTTTTGTTTATATTGAGATTTGGTCTATGACTTTTGTAAGCGCACGTTTGATTAAAAACCGATTTATCACGTACATGAGTGGGGGGATAATACTTATCTACCCGCATGTGGTTCCTTTCGTCCGCGGTCTTTTTATTTTTTTTTAATCCGATTCCTTTGATGTTTCTCCGCTTCTCTTGATTTCTCTGGTGGGTTGTATGGTACCTATGTACTTGTCCACGCGAAACCGATTACCGAAATGCGATTCACTATGATGTTTAATGTATGCACTTTATAATTGTCTTTATGTAATACACTATAATGTCTTTGAAAATTGCAAAATTGTTTTTTTGATACGACCTTGCTTATAATTTAGACTATCGAATAAAATTTTTATTTAGGAAGAATTACTTTAGTGAGTGGAGCGAAAAGAGCGAGCGAAACGAGAAAATTAAAGGTGATCTATTCAATAACGAGTTCTTCAGTTAACTAAATTTATTACAAAAATTGCATGATCAGTAATCGGTCTTCTTTACATAATTTAAACATCTAATATAAAAAAATATGGCTGTCGCCGCGATCGGCCGTAAATTCAAAATTTCTATGTTTTCTACAAAATGTTATAATTATAAATATTCCAGAATGTATCCTTTAAGATAGATGATTTAGTTGCTCCTCTGACATATACGTTTATTCGGTGACAGATGGCTGACAGATATTAATGATTTCAGCATTAGGTGATTCCTTTGGTTCTAACCATTTACGTATTTCATTAGCTTCCACAACACCATCATATGGAAGCTGAGCCAACTGACAGTTTTCCACGTCTCTGACCACATACCAGTCGTTAGGGAATACCTTATGGACTACGTACGGGCCGCGGTATTAGGTACAAACTTCTTGTTTTGCCGTACGGTAGTACCAATATGTCTCATGACAACATAGTCGCCAACTGAATATTACCCTGCTGGCCGACTGTGCCTTATGAAATACTGTTAACTATAATCTTGAGACTTTTTTCTGGCACATAATGCCCTTGACCTATTTTTATCTAAATCGCGGTGCTTGACCTTAATAATTTTCTCATCCAAATATTCCGTTAATTCATCAACAATTTTACCCAATTTATTTATTCCAAAGAACAATTGACTGGGTGTCTCTTTCGTTGTACTATGTACTGTGTTGTTTAACGCGTTTTCAACCTGATTCAATTTTGATACCCAGTCTGCGTGTTGAATCGACAACGTTAGCTTACTAAGCATTGCTCTAAGAACACGATTCACCCAGTCCACTTGGCCATTGGCCTGAGGGGAAGCCACTGCAAATTTGACATGGTCAACATTATTCTTAAGTAGAAAATTACTGACCTCGTTAGAAGTAAAACAAGAACCGCGGTCAGAAATCACGCGTCGTGGGCGGCTATAGTAACTAAAGTATTTTTGCAGTGCACAACACACTTCCTTAGTGCTTGCCGAATTAACTGAACATAAGGGAACAAATTTTGTAAATGCGTCAATAACGACAAGCACATGTTTACGTTTGGAAATGATTGAAGGCAGGAGGCCAAAGTGATCTACGTGAACTGTATCAAAGGGAATTGGGTTTGCCATTTCTTAGTTTCTCCGCAGCGGCTGATGGGCACATTTGTTTGCTAAAATCACTTATTTCTTTTCTTAACCTAATATAGGTAGACTGAGTGGCTTTAGGACATATACGAGTATGTCTTTTAAATTTATTTGAATTCAGTTTGTGTTGAAATACTTTTTTTTTTGAGTTAAACAAATAAACTTGATTGTTTAATTAAACTAATCGGACTACCGGAGTCAATAAGAGAAAAGAAATATATGAACTTGCTGCATCTGTCCTTACAAGAGCTGTGATAATTATAATTGAAAGCCAACCTAACCATTTGAACTGCGCATACCGCTCCTGAAACATCTTCGTCAACATTATCGTTGGAATTTACTCCTGAAGATTCCAGGGCAGCAACTGTTTGGTGGCGTCTGGACTTTGGGCACTCTTTGTGCTGATGACCATCTGGTGACAAGTAAAACAGGAGCCAGGAGGCCTTTGTGGCTTCGAGCAGGAACTTTGAAAATGCCCAAACTGGGAACAATTAAAACATTGGATTGCTTCTTTTCCAGAAGTAACAGCGGTGGTCCTCGGCCTCGGACTAATACTAACATTTAGCTTTCTATTATTTGCACGGCGTTGCTCATATCGTTCCATCCAGCCGGCGCCGAATACCCAAACACTTCTCTCTTTCACTATAGGAACATGCAGAGGCATGATCCTCAAACTGAGCAAACCGCTTGATAATATCTTGGGGATTGTCGCCAGAAAACATTGGGAGTGCGGCATCTAACATAATTCTTTGAAGTGCACACGTTGTCTAGTAGTCACTTGAGTTACTTCCATAAGCTGAATCTGTTTTTCTTACTCGAGTACTTCACGAGTTGCATCTAGTTGCTCTTGTAACTTGCATATTTCGGCACTAGGTACCCCGCAAGTGGCACTTGTAGTAATTAATATTTATATTAATTAATAATTAATTTATTGTTATAAAAAAATATTTTTATTGAACCTCTCACATCGAGGGAGAATTAAGAACTAACTTAACAATAGTTTCATACTACCTAAGATACTTATATTTCTAATGCATCACAATGTCCCACGGTAGCTCCAGACGTATCGTCAGCATTTCCGTTAATCCTTGTCGTCCGGTGACACAGGTGTTGGGTCATATGTCCGGCATGTGGCGAACGAATTGTGGGAAAAGAATGTGTTCACGCTGCCCTCTCGTGAAATCAGCGTATTGTTCGTTAACTCCTCCGCCCTAAGATTTGAACGTCTTCGTTCGAAGTTGTTATTGTAGGGTGGTGGGGGAGATCTACTGATGACGTAAAGTTATTTCACTAATTTTAGGGATAGTACCTCTTCTATTCTGTCCTTTTCAGTTGCTGGTTGTAAAATTGCAGGTAAGGGCTGGTATTGAGTGAATTCTTTCGCAATTATTTGTTTCCCATTTACTTCCACTGTGGTGTTGAAATGCCGTATTATGAAGGTGCCTTTGAGCATGGTTGTTTCTTGATTTATGTTGATAGGACCATCGAACTGGTTTAACAGCAGGATTCCCGGGGACAATTCTTCAACTTCTGGAATGTGGTCGTTGTTGATGAGAGAGCATATTGTGGTATATATGTGATTAAATCAATTATCCAGGGTTGCATAGTTTTAGGATCATACAAACTCTCCACGTTGGAGAGTTCAGTTATTACCCCAGTTTCAAACCAGAAGTTACCAGAAAGAACTAGAACCCGACAAATGTAGTATAAATACAGGATGAGAAACTGCGGACGATAAGTTGATTTTTGGAAAGCGATGGAAAAGGACCTAAGTCTTACTAAGTGAAAGATAAGAGATTTGAATTGTGAAATAGAAGTGAAATTGTTTGAAAGTTGAATTTAAATAATAATAAATAGAGTGTTTTGAAACAGAATAACGTTTTATCATTTCGAACCCTAGCCGAAATATTACATTGGTGTCAGAAGTGGGATAAAACTTATTCTGAGTGCTGTGAAATAAAAAAAAAAATAAAAAAATAAAATAAAAAAAAAATGGCACGTACATTGCTGGAGCTAAGTATACCCCAGCTGAAAATTGAGCTAGAGAAGCGGAATCTCTCCGCAGCTGGAGGGAAAAGTGATTTGATTCTTCGGCTACAAGAAGCGATCGAAAAAGATGGAAAAGATCCGAAATCCATTTTGTTCGACGTAGAAGAAGAACATGTGAGCACAGGAGTTGACATGGCCGTTATGATGGAATTACTCCTTGGATTGAATTCTAAATTAGAAGAACAAATGAGAAGTATGGATTCTAAGTTAGAAGAACAGAAGAATTCCATTGTTGCCGCGCAGAAAGACACTGTTGAAGAGTTCAAGAATTCTCTAGAAGCGAAATTCGAAATAATCGATCAAAACTTAAATATGCACGAGGCAAAACTCGCAAAGGTTGGAACCGAATTCCAGGAACAGTTCGTGAAAGTCGAGGAACAGTTCGGGAAGGTTGAAAACAATATTGAGAATCTTGCTAAAGAACTAGAGAGAGTGAAGAAACAGAAGGTCCGAGAAATTTCTACAGACAGCCCTAGAAGGAAAGAGATGCAACCGCCTGTTTTCGATGGCCAAACGTCGTGGCCAATATATAGAAGGCAATTTGAAGCAGCTGCCATGACCAACAACTGGGACGACGGAGAAAAGTCGATTGTGCTAACGCTGGCACTGAGAGGTACAGCTGCGGAATTGCTGCAAACCATCTCAGAAGATAAACAACTCAACTACGACGCTTTGGTTAAAGCCATAGAAATGCGCTTCGGAGATGACCATATGCAACAAGTATACAGAGTTCAACTGCGCAGCAGAGTCCAGAAGAGGGGAGAAACACTTCAGCAGTTGCAGGCCGATATCGAACGGTTGGCGCATTTATCTTATCCTAATGCCGGAGAAGACATTATCAGCGAAATGGCTGTAGAGGCGTTTACCCAAGCGATTGAAGATAGGCAGTTGCAAATGGCTGTAAGAATGGCTGGAAAACGAACCCTTCCTGAGGCCCTAGCATTTGCCCTGACGATGAAAGCTGCCGACCAAGCATCTCAAGAAATCCACCGCGTGAGAGAAGTGACAGCCGTGGAATGCTCATGCCAACGAGCAGACGTCGTGGAGCGGAACAGTGTGCGTGGAGGACAAGTCCGTTGCTGGAACTGCAACAAAATAGGACATCTGCAGCGTCAGTGCTGGGCTCCACTTAAAGAACGCAGTTGTTCACAATGCGCTGCTGGGAGGCATAACAAAGAAGCATGTAGCAGGGAAAACATCTATACTGCAAGCAGCGCATCATCAAGTCAAAAGGCGGGAATACGTGTAAGGACCAACTTCGAGGGGCAGAAGTCGGTTTCTGGAATTGACGCCCCCAGGATCAAAATCCAAGTCTCCCAAACAAAACGAAGTAACAAGAGTCTTACAGTGGAAGCCCACATTGGCCAGAATAAATGCGTGGCCACCATTGACACCGGTGCCACCGCTTCCATTATAAGAAGGGACATCGCTCCTGATTCATGGCTACACAATACCAGTAGCAACTGTCTGGAAACAGTAACAGGAGCGACGGCGGAGGTGTATGGAGAGGTTCTTCTTGCGATCAATCTGGCAGGATTAACATTCCCCCACGTATTCCTCGTGGCCGATATACGCGACGAGTGCATCATTGGACTTGACTTTATGAATGCGTATAATGTAGTGCTTGACACCGGAACTCATGTACTTAAGTACAGGAACGTTGAGATTCCGATGGTGTTCGGGAATGAGAATGCCGCATGCCTGAGGACAGTATTCAGTAACGACTACGAGATACAGCATCGAAAGGGAAGCCTTCACTCTAATGCGGATGCTCTGTCCCGGCGACCTTGCAAATCTGATTGCAAACATTGCGCACGACAAAAAGAAAAAGATGCGGTATCCACTCAACGACTAAGAGCTGAGCCCACTGATGGTTGGAATGAAAGTGAAATGCGAAACGCCCAAAAAGAGGATCCGGATATCGAGCCAATTCTCGCTTGGAAAGAACACGAAGAAAAACCAGATTGGCAGGAAATATCCAGTAAAAGTCCCGAACTAAAGGCATACTGGGCACAGTGGGACTCCCTTCATGTTCAAGATGGTGTTTTGAGGCGAAGGTGGGAAAGCTCGGATGGAAAGTCGTTTGTGATGCAGCTCGTTGTGCCAAGGTCGAGAGTCAGTGACGTGCTAAGGGAACTGCACAATGGAGTATCCGGAGGCCACTTGGTGCGAGAACGTTTTTATTGGGTGCATGCCAAGGACGATGTCGAAAATTGGTGCAGAAAGTGTATCACCTGCGCCGCCAGTAAAGGCCCGAGGGTTAAAAATCACGGCAAAATGCAGCAATACAACGTTGGAGCGCCATTCGAGAGAATCGCAGTTGACATTGCAGGACCGTTTCCTGAAACCGAAAATGGAAATCGCTACATTCTTGTTGTTATGGATTACTTCAGCAAGTGGCCTGAGGCTTTTGCTATCCCTAACCAAGAAGCCAAAACCGTGATTGAGCAGATCGTTTACAACTGGGTGAGCAGGTTCGGCGTACCGATGGAATTGCACTCGGACCAAGGGCGCAACTTCGAATCCAAGATTTTCCAAGGGGTGTGCGAGCTACTGGGTATCAAAAAGACGAGAACAACACCGCTCCACCCACAATCGGACGGGATGGTAGAACGCTTCAACAGAACCTTGAATGAACACCTATCAAAGGTCGTTGGCGACAAGCAATGCGATTGGGATAGGCAAATTCCAATGTTTCTATTAGCCTATCGGAGTGCAGTACACAACACCACAGGTCACACTCCATCGGAAATCCTTTTCGGTCGAACAATCCGGTTACCTAGTGAATTGATGTTTGGATCACCGCCGTCTGAAGAGAACAGAAATGAAGACGACTATGTCGCAGACCTCAGACGGATTATTAGGGACGTGCACCAAAGAACAAGGGATAAGATCAAGATAGCCAGTGACCGCATGAAGACGAGGTATGATGTCAAGGCGACCACAATGGGATTCCAGGAAGGAGATCTAGTGTGGCTATATAACCCTCATAGACGGAAAGGCATATCACCCAAATTACAGCAAGACTGGGAAGGACCATATAAAGTCGTAAAACGCATCAACGATGTTGTCTATCGCATTCAACGAGGAAGAGGCAAGATGAAAGTGGTTCATGAGGATCGAATACATCGCTATATTGGGCAGAATGTCGAAGAGTTTGTTCGGGACGAACAAGTTTAAGAGGGGGATATTGTGGTATATATGTGATTAAATCAATTATCCAGGGTTGCATAGTTTTAGGATCATACAAACTCTCCACGTTGGAGAGTTCAGTTATTACCCCAGTTTCAAACCAGAAGTTACCAGAAAGAACTAGAACCCGACAAATGTAGTATAAATACAGGATGAGAAACTGCGGACGATAAGTTGATTTTTGGAAAGCGATGGAAAAGGACCTAAGTCTTACTAAGTGAAAGATAAGAGATTTGAATTGTGAAATAGAAGTGAAATTGTTTGTGAATTGATTGAAAGTTGTATTTAAATAATAATAAATAGAGTGTTTTGAAACAGAATAACGTTTTATCATTTCGAACCCTAGCCGAAATATTACAGTATAAAGGAATTGGCAATATTAGCTTTTGCCCAATGGATGGCGTAAGCAATGTTAATTATCCCTTCTTTCAGTAGTTCTAACTTATATTTAATTTTTAATATAGAATCGTTGTTATTTATTTCATTTTCCTTAAAAATTTTAATTATTTCGTTAGTTACATTTGACAGTTCATTAATTTTGTTAATTGTCATTTTATTAATTATTAATTGATTATTATTATTTTGTAAAACACCATTAATTTTATCTGCTACAATTTCAAAGTCGCAGTGATCCAATTAAATCTATTGAACGTTTACTCTTATTATTATTCTAAGCCTATCTAAGTATGACTTAATTCTAAGGACTTCGTAGGAAAGGATGTGGTATAGGGGATGGTTAGTTTTAGCGGTTGACCTTAATGTTACTTCCAGATTTTTTAGAGTTTTGTCGTAAGCCTCTATGTCGATTAAGTGTATAATTTTGAATGAGCCGTTTTGAAGTTTTGCTCGTCCTGCGTCAATCTTGATCAATTGGGAGTTGGAGTAGGACAAGATTTGTACGCTTGCCATGCACAATGGCATCAATATCCTATTGAGAAATTGATTTTTAATAAGACTTTTGTGTATAGTCCTGCCTGAACTGGTTATAACTGTGGTATTTCTATTTTCTGCAACAATTTCTGTTTTTGAATCTAGGTGTAAGCTTGTTTCCTGTTCTTTCATTTATTCTGACATAAATTGTTTCGCCAACTGAATAATTTTTTAGGGAACATTTTTTCCTATTATGATATTCTATGTCATTTTCCTGCCTATCTTTAATTTTTGTGATATTTTCTTGTCGTACTCGTTCGAGTTCTACTGGGTTATTAAATAGTTGTTTTCCGAAAAATATGTCGAGCGGTTTCTTACCAGTGGTTGAATGTATTGAATTATTGTACTCGTATATTGATTTATCTACAATTCGGGAAAGGTGTTATAGCGATTTTCAGCTTTAAGACATCTCAAGACTTCTGAAAGCGTTGAGTGGAATCTCTCCATTTGTCCGTTAACAGAATTTTATATTGAAAAAGTTTTTTATCATGAATAACACAGAACTAGAATTAATGGACTCCTCATTATCAACAACTAAACACCAAATTATAGAATGAGTTCTCTTAAGGGATGTTTTATGTCTTCTGCTGACCTGGATTTGAGTATCCTCGCTAGGGCATATTTAGAGAATCTATCAACTGCCGTGAGGATAATATGTTTGTTGGTAAAGTAAATATCTATGTGGATTATATGGCCGGGATATTGGGGAATCGGGGTTGCTTGCAACATCGGCTTGTTTGGATGCCGCTCATACTTATGGTCTTTACATATTCGTAATTTTTTCCATTTTCGCTCTCATCTATGGGAAGTAAATTTTTTGTAATATTTGAATTTTATTTTCGCGACCATTACGGTGCGCTCGGTTGTGTTCTTTAATGATTTCGGTTTCCTGCTGTGTTTCATCGGTTAAATCTGTAACAAGTTTCCTAGCAAAGCGTATTCTATATTGAATAAAATGAGTGGGGTATATCTCCTGAATCTTTCCTAAAGTTCTCTCATCTGTTTTAATGCCATTTGTGACGGAAGGGTTAAGGTATCGTTTTAGAATATCGGTCAAATTTTCGTTTGTAAATTCGGTTTCAACTATCGTATGTCGGTGGTATGTGGGGAATATTATTTCAAAATTGTAAGATGATGTGTTTTAAATGGTAAGGATTATTAGATTTTTAGAAACATTTATTGGCTCTTCTGCTGTTTGGATAAGGTTTTGTCCAGAACTCTCATCACTGTGTTGGGTAGGCGTAAGTGAATTGCTTTCGTTAATTTGGGGTGGTCTTGACAAGGCATCCGCAACAACATTGGATCTACCAGGCTTATACTTTAACTCGTAGTTGTATTCCTCGAGTATAGCCTTCCAACGTTTGAGTTTATTGTTAGACTTTTTGTTGCTGAGTGCGTAAGCCAGGGGTTGGTGATCGGTGAAAATTTTTAAGACTGTTGGACCATAAAGATAATTACGTAGTGTGTTTAGAGCCCATACTATAGCCAACATTTCCTTTTCATTCGTGGCATAGTGTTCTTCGGCTTTCGTGAGTGTGCGGGAGATAAATGTAATTGGTTTGTTTTCTTGAGCAAGCACAGCACCAATGGCATAGTCAGAGGCGTCTGTGGTTAAATGAAATTCTTTTTTAAAATCCGGAGAGAGAGAAAACTACATTTTCTGAGGTAAGAGAATTTTTTATTTTTTCAAATGCGTTAAGAGCTTCGTCATTTAAATGTAAAGTTTTTTTCCTGACGCTTGTTTTGACGTGCGTCCATCCTCCCCTCTCAAAAGGGATGTCAGGGGTGTAGCGATTTTGGTATAATCTCTAATAAATCTGCCATAATAACCTGACAGACCTAAAAAAGATCGCAAATCCTTGAGTGTTTTGGGACAAGGGAACTTAACTATCGCCTCTACCTTAGCTGGATTTGCCTTTATCCCTTCATTATAAACCCGAGAAACTCAACATTCGATTTCAGAAATTCACATTTGTCTATTTGAACCTTAAGATTAGCATCTTGAAGGGTTTTACAAATTATTGAAAGGTTTTGGAAGTGAGAGTCTACATCTTTACTGAAGATGACGATTTCATCTATGTAGACAAAGCAAATCTTTCCTATGTGTTCCCGCAAGATGTCGTCCAGTGCCCTTTGAAATTTGAACGGCGCATTTTTTAACCCAAATGGGAAGTACAAACTCATACTTCCCGTTATTAACTGAAAAGGTGGTTTTTTCGATGTCTTCTTCATGCAAAGGGATTTGATGAAATCCGCTTTTTAAATCTAAAACTGAAAACCATTTATTCCTTCCTAGTTGAGATAAAACCTCGTTTATCTCGGGAATGGGATATCGATCAGGAATTGTAACTGAATTCAGTTTCCTGTAATCGATTACCATTCTATATTTTTTTTCTCCCGAAGCATCAGCTTTTTTCGGTACAATCCATATGGGGGAGTTATATGGAGACCGTGATGGTCTAATAATACCATCGCTCAGAAGTTGATCAAGCTGTTTATTTACTTCGTCTTTAAGAGATGAGGGGTATGGATAATACCTAGAGTAGACAGGGTCGTCCGTAGTTGTACGGATTCTTCCTTTTACAGTAGTTGTAAAGGTAAGCCTTTCATTGGGATCGAGAAATAGGTTGGGAAATGATTTAGTTAATTGAATCAATTGGCCTTTTTGACTTTGGGACATGTGATCAGTTCTTATATCTACAGAATTCATTGACTCAGATATTTGCTGTTTTAACCGTATTTTTAAGTGGTTATCAATGAGCATGTTACTTTCTTTTGCATAGACTACTGCTGAAAGTTCTATCAGAGTATCGTTGCCGAGAATTCCATGGAAAGATCTAAGAGTAGGCAGAAGGAAAAATTGTATATTAGCTGACTCAATTTCGAATAAATTAACGAAGGTATGGTGAGTGACTTAAACTTTGCCTCCAATAGAGTTGGCATAGAAATTTTGTTTATTATGGATAATGTTTTTTACAAGTTGGGGTTGAATATAATTCCTGTTATAGCCTGTATCGACGAGAAGTTTCATAATTTTGTTGTCACTAGTCCTACACTCAAAGTAAGGCAGTGACGAGTGGGTTAACCTAAAAAATATATATATGCAAAATCGTACGACTACGAGATACAGCATCGAAAGGGAAGCCTTCACTCGAATGCGGATGCTCTGTCCCGGCGACTTTGCAAATCTGATTGCAAACATTGCGCACGACAAGAAGAAAAAGATGCGGTATCCACCCAACGGCTAAGAGCTGAGCCCACTGACGGTTGGAATGAAAGTGAAATGCGAAACGCCCAAAAAGAGGATCCCGATATCGAGCCAATACTCACCTGGAAAGAACATGAAGAAAAACCAGATTGGCAGGAAATATCCAATAAACGTCCCGAACTTAAGGCAAACTGGGCACAGTGGGACCCGCTGCATGTTCAAGATGGTGTTCTGAGGCGAAGGTGGGAAAGCTCGGACGGAAAGTCGTTAGTGATGCAGCTAGTTGTGCCAAGGTCGAGAGTCAGTGACGTGTTAAGGGAACTGCACAATGGAGTATCCGGAGGCCACTTGGGAGTGAATAAGACGTTAGAAAAGGTGCGAGAACGTTTTTATTGGGTGCATGCCAAGGACGATGTTGAAAATTGGTGCAGAAAGCGTGTCACCTGCACCGCCAGTAAAGGCCCGAGCGTTAGAACTCACGTCAGAATGCAGCAATACAACGTTGGAGCGCCATTCGAGAGAATCGCAGTTGACATCGCAGGACCGTTTCCTGAAACCGAAAAGGGAAATCGCTACATTCTTGTTGTTGTGGACTACTTCAGAAAGTGGCCTGAGGCTTTTGCTATCCCTAACCAGGAAGCCAAAACCGTGATTGGGCAGTTCGTTTACAACTGGGTGAGCAGATTCGGAGTACCGATGGAATTGCACTCGGATCAAGGGCGTAACTTCGAGTCCAAGATTCTCCAAGGGGCTACTATCAAAAAGACAAGAACAACACCGCTCCACCCACAATCGGATGGGATAGTGGAACGCTTCAACAGAACCTTGAATGAACACCTATCAAAGATCGTTGGTGACAAGCAATGTGATTGGGATAGGCAAATTATAATGTTTCTATAAGCCTATCGGGTGCAGTACACAACACCATAGGTCGCATTCCATCAAAAATCCTTTTCGGTCGAACAGTCCGGTTACCTAGTGAATTGATGTTTGGATCACCGCCGTCTGAAGAGAACAGTAATGAAGATAACTATGTCGCAGACATCAGACAGATTATTAGATGATATCAAGGCGACCACAACGGGATATCAGGAAGGAGATCTAGTGTGGCTATATAACCCTCATAGACGGAAGGGTGTATCACCCAAATTACAGCAAGACTGGAAAGGACCATATAAAGTCCTAAAACGCATCAACGAAGTTGTCTATCGCATTCAACAAGGAAGAGGCAAGATGAAAGTTGTTCATGTGGATCGAATACATCGCTATATTGTGCAGCATATCGAAGAGTTTGTCGCTGAAGCTATTCTTCCTTAGTAAAGACTATATTCGATAGTCTTAATTATAAACAAATTCGTATCAACTAAGATTAATCTATCAATCGAAGATAGAAATCTCGATAGTACGTTTTGAACACTCTCGCAATGTACACTTAGGCCATTCGAAAGCTTATCTCATTTTATTTCTCTTTTGCCCCTGTGTGAGTCGTGAATCGCGGACCTTGCTTGTCAAAATGCCTGAATCCAATAATCCAGAATCCAGCCAAGGAAACAGAAGAAGAATGAGATTTGTTTAGTTTGCGAGGAATGTTATGTAACTACAGTCCGTGCCAAACGTCTTGCGTACTAAAAGAAATTCATAAAACAGGAAGCACTAAAGCTAATGAAAGAAGATTAAAATTCCCACACGGGTGAATGTGGCCCCGAAACGAACGCCACTATGAAGGTATGCACCCGCCAGCAGGATGGTCCATCGATATCGGCAGCTATGGAGCGTATTCAGAAACAGGTAGAGGAACATCAGGTGCAATTGAGACAGATGCAGCCAATGTAGACAACTGAACCGCCTTAGCATTGAGCAACGGCTTATCAGACGTAAGCAAGTCTCCTCCGCCGCTATCAGGCTTCAACAGCCATTATCATGACAACACCCACCACCACAGTCATGTGTACCAGTTCCGGAACAGCTAAGTATGCACCATACACATCTACATCGCAGCCGCAGCCTAGTAATGAAACAGCTCAGTACGTGTCCGTTCCACAACAGTCGCTGCTGAAAGACACACAGCAAGTCAATACGAGTCACAGCCTTTTCTGCTACATCTCACTTCGGTGCAGAAAGTGCCAACATTCCTGCTACCATTCACCATGTTCCTTCCTATTTGTCAGTAGGAGAGCCAACACCCGCAACAAACCCTTTGATCACTTATGTTTGTGCTTCAACAACCATAGACGCAATCAAGTACCCTGCAAGAAAACTACATGATCCACCAATCTTCACGGGGAGGCCTGAAGAGTGACTGATGTTTTCCACTGCCGTCTTGGAGTCCACTGCTATGTTTGGTTACTTCAACATGGAAAACCTATTCCGCTTGTAGAAGTGCATCAAGGGAGATGCAAAGTTCCTATTGGAAGCACTCTAGACAACATACACCAAATGATGGCAGCCTTGGAATTTCGTTTCTTTCGACCAGAGTTCTTGTCACAGAGCCAGTTATCACAGCTGGCAAACATCGTTCCGATTTCGGAAAACAAATTGGAAATGTTTATTACATTCGCCATCAGGTTGCAAAATCTTTCCACATTTCTCGAGTCAAGTGGAATACATTAACATCTAACTAACCCTACTTTAATTGACGAGCTTGTAAGCAAGATTCCAATAAGCAGGCGTCTGGAATGGGCCCAACTATGCATCTACATCCTACAGCGAAGCAATTTCAAGTGTGGTTGAGCGAAATCGCCAGACTTCTGTGCCTAGTCACTACTCCCTCAATTCAACCACCAACCAAAACTGACAACAGGTTGAAGCCCAGACATCTACCGTTAGCTTCTGAACCTGCTGGAGATCGATGCTTAAGCCGATGTCAGAATGATCAGCCAACATCAAGAGACCTGCTGGCGAACAGGCGCCATCAGCCACTCCACAAAGATGTATGCCGACATGCAACGGTAGATCACATCATTTAGCCAAGTCTAGAAGTTTCGTCAACTTGGAGATCTCATCGAAATGGAACTTCGTCAAGAAGGAAAAGCTGTGCTTTTCTTGTTTTAAGTATGGACACAACGTCAGTGCCTGTAAAAAATTAAAAGCTTGTGAAATTAACAACTGCTCCAGAGATCACCCTACGTCACGTCATGAATGAGAATGAGCATATACCCAAGACAATGCCGAGTTGCAACGGAAACATGAATGCAGCGATCTTCTTTCGTGTAATACCAGTCGAGATCTATAATTGCGATATAATGTTGAGGACGTTTGCACTCTTTAACGAAGATAGGCCCAACGAAGGAGCTACGGAGGAGCGACAGTGGTGTGCAGGTGGACGGCCAGTAAAAGGAGACACATCCCAACGTCGTATCAATTTTCAAAGTCAGGTTCGATGGGTGAAGGGACGACGACCCCTTTGAAGTCAGCACACCACCGATGGAGCAGCAGAGGCTGTTGGCGGACCGCCAAGTAATGAGATAGCCTCCAACACCAATACAATAAATAACAATAATCAAAAACAATAAACCACACAAATAAAAGCAACAACAATGACACAAACATTGATATAAACAATAACAATAACATAGTAAAAACAAAAAGCATAATAAAATACCAGGTGGGAAAAAAGGCCCGCAGCATAACAAACAAACGAAACAAAAACAAAACAAAACCAAAATAAATAATTATGTGTGGAATGACCCGCTATTGGTCAGTACCCACTCCCCCCAAATCTGAACGCTGATCCACCGGAGTAAGGAGGGACCTGGGGTAAAGTGGCACACATGCACGTATACTTAGCTTTGTTTAGCTTAGCTTAGAGAATGGCTAGACTGGGGTATCGCGTTGTTGGGTTCACTAGAGTCAAATGAATGTGTGTGTGAGTGAGTGTGAGAATGCGTGTGAGAGTCTGGCGGGAGTTTGTGGAAGGAAAAAAGATCTGGAAGGCACTTTTGTGACGCCCAGCAAATTCAGAGGGTCATTTTAGAGACTTGTGACTTAACTTGTGCTAAATTTGTGCGTAATTGCGACAGGCAATTTTTCTTTTGTTTGTAGTAAGGTAAAGAGTAGAGTAGATTATTTTAAAAATAGAATCGGTAGTTTTATGGCAGACAGAAGGAGGGAAAGAAGATAGGAGTAAGGAAGCAGGAAGGATTAAAAAGGAGTAGCAGGAAGAAGGGAAGATTGTGCCAGAAGGGGCATAGAACCGCCAGAAAGAAAAGAAAAGCTAAGTATTGTGCAAATTATAGTGCAGTGCGGAAAATCGCAGTGTAGCCATTCGAGTATTTAAGTGAAAAGAAGATTCCGGTAGGTCGCGCGTGCGTTTCTTTCTCGAGAATAGGTGAGACACGCGATCCGTCAAGTAATTTTTGTATTCGTTCGGGACTGTTTAAACAGCGGGTCACTCTATCAACGAGTGTTCTGCTACGTAAATTTGAATACATCGTCGAGCTCAAACGGGAGCTTTTATAACGTTGTGGAAACCCCCATCTTTTCTTTTTGTTGTTTTAGTTTTTTTTTCGGGAAGAATTTTCTTTTTTTTCCTTATTTTTCATGTAAGGTTTCGTAATATTCCCCAAAAATTACGTGGCGCTCAACTTCGTTTTTGGATTTTGTTGCATAGGTTTAGCTGCCATTAAAGCACTACCTGGAGGTAAAGTGAACCCACATTTGGAATCGGTATTGGGGATTCTTGGCAACGGCCAATTAATCACAACAATTGGCGCCCAACGTGGGGCATTTTAATTTTGTTTGCCGTTTTTTTTATTTTTTTTTAATTTTATTTCACCCGTGGTTTTTTCTCATTCGTTGTTTTATTCGGTAAAATCTGTCGCGTAGTTTTTGGTAATAATTCGGTTCGCGGTAAATTCTGTCAAGTGGTTAGGGAAGTAGTTGTGTGTGTTTTTTTTTTCAAAAAAGTATCTTTGATACTGTGTGCTTTTTTTGTTCTAGGACTGCAACAGTGCAACAGGTGGGAAAAAGTGGAGGCAGCTCGAAGATCAAGGAAGCAGGGAATTAGAACAAAAAGTACCTGTGGGAGTAGGAGCTGTATTATCATTCGCATACCTGGGTAAGCACCAGGGTCACAAGTAGGTGCCTTTTGTTTTCTTATTTGGTTAGTGCGAATTTTCTTTCAACCTACCCCAAGTTGAGAGTTTTTTTTTAATTTCTTGGTGCCAATTAAATACATTTATCTATATAAATTGAAACATACATATACACTTACCGAGTGCACACACACTCGTGTATATGTTTAAAAAAAAAATAAAAAATTGAATGGCGTTATATTTTGAGTAATGTTGATCCAATAAACACATATTTTTATACGCACATATAAATATATATAGAGATACTCGTACATATAATGTATCCATAAACATTTATTTTGAAGGAATTTTTTTTTGTATATATTTCCTTTCAATCATTTCATACTTACACATATGTATATATATATATATCGTACATTTTTTTTCTCTCGTGTTTTGGGGTGATTTATTGGGTTTTTTTAGTTTTCTCTAGCTGACCAGCCACTTTTTGTTGCATTTTTATTTTTTTTTGTGTGACCATCCACCTTTTTTGAGTTCTTATCGGTTTTATCGATTTCCTTTTCACTTTGTGTTTGTTTTTTGAAGTTTTTAGTTAACTTTTTGACATCATTGGTTCTTTTTTTCCTTCGACAGTGGTGTTGAGTTTTTTTTTCGTCGGTTTTTTTCTTCAAAGGTTCCAGTTTTGACAACGTGGGTTTTACTTTTGTTTTATTTGCTGTTGTTTTGTTTTAGTAGTTTCTTTGGGTGTTTTTTCTTAAATAAAGATGCCTTTCGCTATAAACAGACTCTCTGTGGACGAGATGGCATATGAGATGGAGGCTCGTGGTCTTCCGATTAGCACCCCATGAGGAAGTCCTTGAAATCCGCTCGTATACTAAAGCGCAGAAGGTCATTGAGTTCAGGCCATTTGTAGAAGACCGAGACGCCTTATTAGAAAAAATTAAAGAAACAGAAGGGCTCATGGTGGAACCTCCAAGTAATCCTAAGACAAAGGAATACTTGAAGGTTCTTACCAAAATCGAATGGGCTCTTAGTAGGTTGTATAGGGCGAGAGACTCTTCTCCTGAGGAGATTGAGGAGAAGTGTACTCTCCGACATAGGCTGATCGTACTAGCCGGAGAATTGGCCGGTGGTACGGAAGAGGATTCTGATGAGGAGGGCGAGGTAGGCAACGAAGACGAGCAAGAGCCAACATGCTCGAGGCTCGTCAAGAACGGACCATCAGAGCCAACGAGGGGTGAACACCAACAGCAAAAACAAGAAGGAATCCGGCATAAAAGGTCGAGCTACCAGCAGCAACAAGCTATGAACAGAAGACCAGTCCGCGCTGTGAGGTCACCAGTGTCGCCTGCCGTCAGAAAGAAGAAACCGGTTTCTACGCAACCACTGGTGAACACAGCGAGCGCTTGCCGATTGCGAGGTGGGAGAACCTGGCCAAGTGGGATCTGAAGTTCACGGGGGAACGCTGTTGTGCATCGGTGAACTCATTCTTGGAGCGGGTGGAGGAGCTCAGTCAAGCAAGAGGGATGACTGAAACTCAATTATTTAAATCAGCTGTGGACCTTTTTTCTGGGAAGGCGCTTATTTGGTATAGGGCTATTAGGTTGTCGGTCTGTTATTGGCAAGAGTTGGTGGCGGAATTGAAACTGGAGTTTCTTCCCCAAACTATGATGATTTGCTACTGGAGGAGTTAAGGCATCATACCCAGGGAAGTAGTGAATCCATAGGGGTATTCGTAGCAGTTATACAAAACATGTTTGGCAAGCTTTCGGAACCGCTAATGGAGCGGCGTGTCCTACTCCTAGGCGCTGCTATGGGTGTGGGGCGCAAGGAGTGACACGGCGGCAATGTCGACGTTGTAGTGGATCCTCGGGAAACGCGCAACGGACTTCCGGGTCAGCAGGACGGGAGCGCCGGCGCAAGTAGGGAGTAGGTCGCCTGCTGGAGATCGGTCGGGGAACTCAGTAGTTCACTTAGGTTTTAGCTTGGAGGCAAACGGTAGGGATAGGCGTCCATATGTAGGAGTTAGAATGTATGGAATAGGGATGTTAGGTCTTTTGGATAGTGGCGCTTCTCACATTATCATAGGGGGTGAGGGATGGAGAATTTTTAAGGATTTAGGGATAAGTTTAGAAAAAAATGAAGTTAGGTCCGTGACTTTACCTGACGGAAAGGGCATAGAGGTAGTGGGGGTTGTGTCTCTACCAATTGAGGTACAGAGTCGGTCCTTTTATATAGAATGTCTCGTCACTCTAGCGATACTGCACACCGTGATCCTTATTGACATAGCATATTGACATGGAATTAAAGGAGATGCTGGACGCGGGAGTTATCGAGAAATCAAACAGTCCATGGGCATCTTCAATAGTCCTAATTAAGAAAAAAGACGGCTTATTTAGGTTCTGCGTCGACTATAGGAAATTGGATAGGGTTACAGACAGGGATGCTTATCCATTGCCTTTTATAGCAACGACATTGGATAAGCTTAGGGACGTCAAATATTTGATATCATTAGATATAAAGTCGGCCTACTGGCAGATCCCCATGGAGAAAGATCGCGCCGACTCACAGCCTTCACGGTACCGAATAAAGGCCTTTTCCAGTTTAAGAGAATGCCTTTGGGGTTATACAATGCGCCTGCTTTATGGCAGAGATTTATAGACAGCATCTTAGGCGCTGATCTAGATCCACACGTGTTTGTGTACCTGGACGATATCATTATCGTCACAACTACATTCAACCAACAAATTAAAATACTGGAGGAGGTCTTTAAACGATTGTGTGAGGCAGGGTTAAAAGCTAGTCGGGAAAAATGTAACTTTTGAAGGCCGTCTTTAAAATACTGAGGTTATGTAGTTGTTAGGAACGGACTACATGTAGATCCAGAGATAGTAGATAGTATGGTTAGGATTCCTGCACCTAAAAGTGTGAAGGAAGTCAAGAGCTTTATAGCGACAGTCTCGTGGTACAGACGTTTCGTACCAAACTTCGCCGCTTTAGTTAGGCCTTTAACAGACTTCTTAAAGAAAAATAAGAAATTTATATGGACGGATGAGTGTGAGGAAAGTTTTAGGAAGGCGAAGGAATGTTTGGTTACGGCGCCCATTTTGACATAGATCAATAGGCCGTTCGTAGTTCAGACGGACGCCTCGAATTATGGAATAGGGGCCGTATTAAAAGTCAGGAGCTTGATGATGGGGAGAGAAACTACTCTACCACAGAGAAGGAATGCTTGGGTGATTGAGAAGTTACGACCATACATCAAAGGGGTTCGGTTTACGGTCGTGACTGATCATTATTCGCTTGTATGGCTGAGCAACCTTAAGGAACCTCAAGGGAGACTAGGTCGATGGGCAGTGAGATTGCAGCAATTTGATTTCCAGATAATCCACCGAAAGGGGAAAGAGCATGTAGTTCCCGACATGCTTTCGCAAGGAGTCCCGGAGTTGGCTGGGATCTCAAAAGCGGATCAAAGATTAGGAAGATGATTGCGGCAATAGCAGTTAACCCGTTAGCCTACCCTTTGTGGAGAGTAGAGGGGGGCAAACTCTTCAAGTTTGTTAAAGCTAGGCATTTAGTAGCATATGATGATAACGATAACTAGTGAAAAGAAGTAGTAGGAAAACAAGGTAGATTAGAGATCTTACAGGCGTGCCATGATAACCCATTAGCGGGTCATGGGCGTCCGCAAAACGTTTGCTAGAGTTGGAGCTAGGTACTACCGGCCGAAGATGCGGTCAGAAGTAACAAGATATTTGAGAAATTGTAAAGTTTGCTAAAAGGTTAAGCGGGTGAATGAGCGACCCGCTAGTCTGATGGTTGAGAGGCTAGGTGTGTCAAGGTGTTTGGAAATGGTGTGCGTAGATCTGGTACTATCCCACTATCCAAGTCCATTCGGGGTTACACTTACATTCTTACTGTGGTCGATTACTTTCAAAATTCTCTTTGTTGTTTCCTCTACGTTCGGCAACCGCGAAAGCAGTTTGTAGGGAACCAGAGGAAAATGTCTTTTTGTTGTTCAGCGTACCCAAGGTTGTCGTTTGTGGTAACGATCCTCAGTTTAGGGAGAAGGAACTAAAGGCTCTCTGTGATTAGTTTTATGGCCCGTTATCATCCACAGGCGAATCCTGCGGAAAGGATCAACCAGATCATTAAGACAACGCTCAGAGCGTATGTCTCGGAAAATCACCGTGTTTTGGATTCGCAGTTGGCGAAGGTAGGGGCGCGATTCGCACAGAACAATTTTTGGAGGGGGGTGGTGACTCGCGGCACGGAGTTTGATGCCTCGAGGGATTATCTCCAGAGTAGGATAGGTAGCGAGGATAAGACAGTTAGTAGGGTACATAGTACCAGGTAGTGAATGAATGAATGAAAATGTTTTATTTTATTTTTACAATACTTTCAATTTACAATAGTTTACCCACAAAGCAAAGTGTTTATCTGTAGGCGGTTACAAACAGTAGTATTATTTAAGTTTACTAGTGATTAAAAAGGTTCAGTTAAATTTTATGTTTTAATAATGTTTGGCATATGGTTTTTAGTTTACTTTATAAATAAAAAATTTAGTTTAAAACTTTAGTGCATAATAATAGTGGTAGTTAATTATTGTTTTTACTATCTCACAAAGAACAATTCTAGCAGATATTTTTTAATTTCTTTCTTTCTTGAAGTTCCGTGGTATTTGGTTTAATATCTTCGGGATAATAAATCTAAGTTCTCTGTTTCCGTACACGTTAAACGTTGTCGGGATTTCGAACATCTCAAGTGCACTTCTTCTGGTATTTTGGTTAAGTCTTATTAGCTGTACCTGGAACCTTTGATCACTCATATAATGTTGCAATACAGTCATGCGATAAATTGTGTTTATATCCAGAACTTCAAAGTCGACATTATTACGTTTAATCAGTTTAATTAAAGTATTTTGTCTAGATGTGTTTTTGAGGCGTTACCCCATGACAGGATACCATATCGTATTCGTGATTCTCCTAACGAGTAGTATACTTGTTTAAGAACTTCGAAGTTTGAAAATCTTCTTACATAAACCAAGGCAAACAGGGTGCTTTTAAGTTGAAGCCGTAAAGTATTTATATGTCCACGCCAAAGAAAATGTTCGTCTATTGTGACTCCGAAATACTTCACCTTTTTAACAACTTTGATTGACTTGTTGTTGGGTGACAATGGACACTGGTCGTTTCGGTGATATATATTGAATATATCTTCTCGCTAAAATGCGTGGCGTATATGCATCACTTTTGTTTTGGTAGCATTGATAATTAATCCATGATCATGACACCACTTAGATACATCATCAAATTGCTCTTGAAGTATTTCTATTGCTGAGTTTAGTTGTTTGTATTTTACTATGATGGCTATATTGTCTGCATATGCGTAGACTGTATTGTATTTAATTAACCTTAAAAGTTCATTAGTATATAAAATGAATAGAATGGGGCCCAGTTTGGAACCTTGTGAAACACCATATATACTTGATTTTTCCTGACTCCAAGTTGTTGATACCCTTACTTTAATTGTTCTATCAGTTAAGTAGTTTTTGAGCCAGTTTGACAAGTATCCTCTTACACCAATTCTATTTCAGGTTTCTAAAAGCTTTTCCTGACTGAGAGTGTCGATGAATAGCACAAGAACGTGATGGTTCCGATAAAGGCCTGCGTTAACTGCATTTTTGAACTCTCTTAGAAGTTTATCTGTACTTTTGCTTTTTTGAAATACGTATTGATTTGGGTGTTAAATTTGGTGTTTGCTGATAAATATATAAGGCGCTTGACGACTATTTCTTCCAAACACTTTTCTACGACTGACATAATTGCGATTGGTCTATAATTTTCAGCTTTGATTTTGATGCCACCTTTATAAATAGGACGAATAATAGATGTTTTCATGAGTATTGGCACGCAACCTTGTATCAAGCTACGATTAGTTATGGTTTGTACTACAGGCGTCAGAATTTCGGCATTTATTTTGAGATCAATTGGTCGTATGTTATCTGCTCCAGGTCCTTTATTGATGTTTATTTCAGGATTTTAAATATCTCTTCCTCGTTAGCTTCTTCAACGCATATACTCTCTTGTATTTGTAAGTTCTCATGGCTTGAAGTTTGTGTTTTAGTATGGCACATATGCATATATCGCATTCACCGTTAACATTTGTTAAAAAGTTCGTTTGTATAATTTCATCAATAGAGAGTTTTTTTCTTCCTAGAATTACATTTATAACAATCCATGTTTTTCTGGGGTCATGTTGTGCATTTAAGAATTTGTGTTAGTAATAGTTGGCTTTTATGATTTGTTTATTTTTGTTTACAATGTTACGGAAGTTTTTGTATACACGATTATAATTTTGGCTTCTTGGATTATTTTTCCATCTCCTATATAACACATCTCTTTTCTTACACATTGTTATTAATTCACTATTAATCCACGGCTTTTGTATTCGTTTTCCTTTTGTTTTCTTATATTTACTTCATTCCGTATATATGTTGTTTATTTTCAATACGAAGCAGACATATAGCGTTTCAATGTTGTTTTCTTGAATCATATTTTCCCAATTTGTTTGTTGTCTGAGTTCGTTAACTTTCTGTTGATTAATACTCGTATGTACAGCATTGGTTTCGTCGATCAATCGCTCATCGTGTAGACCTTTTGTACCATAAAGTATAGCATAATGGTCGCCAAGATCAGTTTCCACAACTGCTGAGAATATTTTTTGCGTTGTGATGCTTACGTATATGTGATCTATAAGGGTGGATGTATTTCGTCTAGGACCGACACGTGTAGGTCTTTTTATGACATATTTAAGTCCTTTTGATGCCATCATCTCCATATATTTCAGAACTATTGAGTTGTTTTCGTCAAGTATATCTACGAGGGCGGGTCAATAAGTCCGTAACTTTTGGATTAAAACACAGATTTTTTGATAAAAAAATAATTTTATTTTTCAACTTAGTCTCCCTTGAGCTCTATACACTTTGTCCAACGCTTCTCCAATTTTTTTATCCCTTCCAAAAAAAATGATTTGTCGAGGTCCTCAAAATAGGCCTTTGTTTGCGAGATGACTTCATCATTGGAGTCAAATGTTTTTCCACCAAGCCATTTCTTCAGGTTTGGGAACAAGAAGTAGTCGCTCGGAGCCAAATCTGGAGAATAGGGTGGATGAGGGAGCAATTCATAGCCCAATTCATGGATTTTTGCCATGGCAACTGCACATGTGTTTGTGGTCGACTGTGAGCAAACGCGGCACCCATCTTGCGGAAAGCTTTCTCATGCCCAAGTGATCATTCAAAATTGAAACCACTGAGCCATGCGAGATCCCTACGGCTTCCACAATCTCTCGCACTTTCAATCTTCGGTCGGCCAACACCATATCGTGAATTTTTTCGATTGTTTCGGGTGTAGAGACCTCAACTGGGCGTCCAGGACGTTCGGCATCTTCAGTGCTTGTACGGCCACAACGAAGTTCAGTAAACCACTTTTTTACCATTGAAATCGATGGTGCAGAGTCCCCATAGTATTTATCAAGCTTAGCCTTGGTCTCGGTAATGGTTTTTTTTCGCAAAAAATAATGCTTAATAAGCACACGAAATTCACTTTTTTCCATTTTCTCCTCAAATTAGTGAGGAGTCTGATAAAAATAGCTGTCAAACACAAACTAACTGACGCAGCAAGTTTAAATTTTGACAGGAGTCAACTGACAGATGCCTGTTGACAGGAGCAGTGTTGCTGTTTCAGTAAAGAGGTCAGAAATTCAAAAAGTCACGGACTTATTGACCCGCCCTCGTATATTCATATCACCTAAGACGACATTTTCCTTTTCTGTGTTGATAGCTGTATTCAGTTCTTCAATAAAACGAATTGCGCTTAATTTTGGTTGTCTGTATATTGCATGAATATGTTTCTTTTCGTTTCTATGTGTTATTTCCAAATGAATTCCTTCATAGTTTATGGGGTTCATAGATATAATTTCATATGGTATACGAGTATTATTTTTTATAAATATTGCAACACCCCCGCCTTTCCTTTCCTATTAAAAAATTCTGAATTGAATCCATGTATGTGATATATTTCATTTTTACTTTTAGGTATGTTAATTTCAATTAATACTAAGATGTCGACATAGCTTAGCACATTTCCAATTTCAGCTATATAATTATCCCAAGTTTTCGTTATAGATCTTATGTTAAAACAAATGCAACAAAAATGCATATTTTTTAAAACTTCATTTTCAATGCCAGTAACTCCATAAATTACCCTAAAGTTGACATCAGCTTCACTGTATTCGTTTTCCATCATGATATTTTTGGCTACTTATTCTTCTTTTCAAACATACAACCGTGAACTAGTTGCAGATTTTACTTATATCGTTGCATGTACCAATTTGTTGGGTTCACCGTTCTCATGTATTTTGCCGTAGCTCTCCCACACGAATTTCCAATTGTATTCTCTCGCTTTAGTTTTGGCTAGCCAAAGAAGATGCTTATTGGTTTGTGTAAGATGATTGTTTACATAAACATAATCGCTTATTTTGTTTGTTGTTGCAGCCAGGTCATTGCTTGTGTGGTCATTGCTAGTAATTTCTGATATAGGTATGTTGCGTTTGGCCTTTGCTTTCTTAATTATGTTAGATTTGCATGTTTGACTGACAAATGAGACAATTATCGTTGATTTTTCTGGACTTCGTTTTTTGATTCGGTAAACATCAGTGATATCTGTGGTGGACACATTGTATTCAATTGTCTTACCCACTGCTTGGACAAATTCGACCAGATTTTCATTTAGCGTCGGTGGAATATTTTTTATTATTGTTTTTTAATAATTGTTGTTCCGTTGATTTTCGTCTCCATGGTGAAAATTTGTTGGTCTTTTTTTGTGTTACTATCTTTTAATTCTTTAATCTCATTTGAGAGTTTTTGTAGCAATTCATTGTTCGCGTTCATTTGGTGTTAAATCTCATCATATTTGATTGCAAGAAATTCACAACTTAATTTTATGTCGGTCATTTCTTTAGTAATTTTTCGCATTTCGTTTAATACATCACTGTTTGGTACATCATTGTTTTTTGTTTTTATTGCATTTGTGTTTGTAAATATAGATCCTTATTCTTGGGTAGCATCGGGAGAGCTAACATTTCTCATACGTTTGTTCATCGGTTGGATGGGTGTATTTTCATCTAAGATCGTTTTAGTTATGGATGGCGCAAGAAGTTCTTTTCTGCAAGCCGAACATTTCCATTCCTCTTTTTTGGCCGCTGTCATTTTCCTATAGGATTTTTCGGAGATTGTTGTACATCCATGCGATCACACCTGTGACAGGTAACGAAGTCTTTATCGACGGGGAGATCGGAGAGGCATTCAGAGCATGGATCCATATTGTACAAATCAGTTTATGTTTGTATGTGTACTTTTTACACCTATAGAGTAATTGCTGTTTCTGTAATACATACACATTATAAAGAATAAAGGGAATAAAGGATCTTTTATGACTAAAAGGAAGTTTTTTTTTTTTAATAAAGTTTTAAAATGTTGTTTTGCAATAGTTTTTTTTTTACAACTTATTTTTAGCACCGGAAAAAAAGCACAACTGATCACTTAGAAATTCACTTGACATTGAGACCACAGGTACTATAGGTAGGGCTTTAGATACGAATAGTAAGGAAATACAATTTAGGGAAAGAGATATACCGGAGCTAGGTAGGAGATTGGAGCTCTTGAGTGAGGATATACGTAGGAAATTGGTGGCGGCAGCAAAGAAGTCTGCGGAAGCATACAACCTCCGACGGCGAGATGTTCTATATCTCCCGAACGAGTTAGTATGGCGACGAAACTTCGCCTTGTCTGACGCAGCTAATTACTACGCTGCCAAGCTAGCGCCGAAATTCGTGGGACCATTCAGGATCTGCAAACGTGTGTCAGCGTGGACATACACTTTGGTGGATTCGAATGGTCAGAACACGGGTACCTGGCACGCTAAAGACCTTAAGCCCTATAGCAATGAGCCAGAAGAATCCTAAGTCCCATTAAGAGTAGAGTAGGTTAAAGGACCGTATGGGTCAACATTTTGATTTTAGTGTTGTATAGGACTGGCGGATTGGTCATGATGGAAATGTCTTTCCAATCAACCTTTGGCCTCAGGAAATGGTTTGCGAGCTCTGGTGGAGGTGGAGGGCAGCCATGGGCCCATCAGCTAGTGGCCCACCGACCACAGACCTTGGAAAGGACCCCATAGGTTTACGGGTGGTTTTCTCCTCAGAGGAGGACGAGGTGGTTCGGTCGGTGAAGCCCTTAGGACAGTAGGGAGACTAGACGGGAGGCTCACAATGGGCAGCATCAGACAGGACGTCTGAAAGAAGCCGACAGGTGGGGACCGACTGTCCTTTCAAGCCAGACACTCCAACACGGTAATGATGGGTGGGGGAGGACGATCCCCGGAGCCTACACCCCAACGAAAGCCAAATTGTACAAAGCCTTGAGCAATCCCACATCTTGCCATCGATGTGGAGACAAGAAGCATCACATCTCGTAATCGATGTCGATGCTAACTTTGAAATGTCTAAGGGGGAAGAGAGGACGATCGCTTTTATAGCTACACCCCCAACGAAGGAGCTACGATGGTGTGCAGGTGAACAGCGAGTACAAGAAGACACATCTCAACGTCGTATCAATTTTCAAAGTCAGGTGAGACACGCGACCCGTTAAGTAATTTTTGTATTCAAGGAGTTTTCTGCTACGTAAATTTTAATACATCGTCGAGCTCAACCCGGAGATTTTATAACGATGTGGAAAACTCCATCTTTTCTTTTTGTTGTTTTCGTTTTTTTTCCCTTATTTTTCATTTAAGGTTTCGTGATTTTCCCCAAAAATCACATGGCGCTCAACTTCGTTCTTGGATTTTGTTGCATAGGTTTAGCTGCCATTAAAGCGCTACCTGGATGTTAATCGAATGTAATTTAATCGATGGCAACGAATAGTATAAGGCCTGTCAGAAGTAGTTCTCTACATAAGGAGGATGAGCCTCTGCAGCCGAACATCTTGCAGCTCAGCTATTAAGCCCAACTTCACGCCTCCCCATGGCGCCATCTGGGAATCTCACTGTATAAAGGGGACAAATAGCGGGTTTCCTGCGCCGCGGACTAGTGTCGGAAAAACAAAACAAGACCTTATCCGGGCTACTCCGACATATTTGGAGCTCAGGGCAGTAAGGATTTTCAAGACCTAGTCAGAGTCTTGGGAAAGAGATGGTGGCGGACGAGCCCTATAAGGGCCAACCGCAGCGCTCACATCCCGGAACGCGTTATTGGCTTCTGTGGGGTTGTGTCGCCGTGGTAACTGTCCGGCCATTTAAAAAAAATTAAGTTCCGAAGCATCAATAAGCCTCGGATATGGACGGATCTACTGTTGTCGACCCACGCAAACGATTTAAGGACAATGAGCCTCGGGAACGGAATGTTAGGCCCTTTAATAGACCGCGTGCGGCCGAACAACTAGCGGAGGCTACTGCAAAGAAGACAAACCGCCACCCAAGAAATGCGATGGGATAGGCCGGACAAAAAGAGGATGAAAAACTGCGACATCTACTGCGGCCATTGCTATCGACGGCAATAGCAGCGCTTATTTAGATGCGGATTTGTTGGCTAAATTCGCTTTTTTTTTTATAATTAGCCCGCGCTCAAGTGGTTGTTAGTACCTTTAAAATGATTGCACACAGCGCGGGCGATGGAAAGTCAGGAAGGGAAGAAACAAAGATACCGATGTACGTTGCTCTTAAAGTTTTGGAGGTTATAATGACTAGGAAATGAAGAGCTCGGCAGGGCATGCCATAAGCGAGTTATTCGATATTTCAGGGTACATCCGAAAGTGGGCTTGAGGGTGTACTGATGAGCATTCATAGCCAGACAGGTGTTACGGTTGGAGGTTAGAAGGGGTGGAATGCTACTACCAACTTCTGAGGAGCACTGGTGGTGAAAATAGCGAGAGAACAGGGTGAGAAAGGAGACATTACGTTGGTGGTCGAGGGTTTTAATCGACTGTGTGATATTAGCCTCACCAATTAGTTTTATCGCACGGCTTTGAATAACATTTAGTAGGCGCAATTAGCCTTATATGCGCGCTTGTTAACACAGAGAAGAAAGATGACGACACCAAGGGTGCCTTCTACTAGGTGGGGTGAAAAGAAACCTCCTTGACCGCCAGAATGCGCTGCTACTGCAATAAAGGTTATGGTGCCTTGAAGTCCGTTCATATTTAGGCAGACATGCCAAATTTCAGTGCGATACTGTCTTTAGTTTTGTTTTGACAGCTGATTGTTGTTGACGTGTTTGGCATCATGTTGAGTATGGACAAACACAATTTTCGTTCTCTCATAAAACATTAGTTTTTGAGAGGCAAAACGGCGAAGGAAACAAAAGAAAAGTTGGATAAATATTATGGGGCTATTGCTCCGTCAGATTACACTATCAAATATTGGTTTCGAGAGTTTCGTGGTGGCCGCAATTCCACTACCGATCAAGTTCGCAGCGGCAGGCTCTCCGATGCGGTTACAGAGGACAATATCAAATAAAATACATGAAATGGTGTTGGCTGACCGGAAAGTGAAGGTGCGCGAGCTAGCAGATACCACAAAGATTAGTACTGAGCGCACACGCCATATTTTGGGCAATATTCTGCATAAGAAAAAGTTATTCTGCCGCTGGGTGCCGCGCATGCTCACTCCTGACCAAAAACACGAACGCGAGAGCGGAATCGGGCAGAATTTTGGCGTCGATTGGTAACTGTTGATGAAACCAGGATCCACTATTACACACCAGAGAACAGAATGAGTGCCCGGCAATGGACTGAAGCCGGCACGAGTGCTCCGAAGCGGCCGAGGGAGGCTCAATGGGTCGGAACGGTTATGGTATCGGTTTTCTGGGATTGTCATGGCATACTCTTCGTGGACTACCTCGAAAAAGGAAAAACCATCAACAGCGCGTATTACTGTGCATTAATGGAGCGATTGAAGGCCGAAATCGCTGCGAAACGGCCTCACATGAAGCGAAAAAAATTTTGTTTTTGCAAGACAATGCGCCGGCGCATAGGAGCATTGCACCCCCGGCTAAAATCAAAAATCCAATTGCTGTCGCATCCACCGTATTCGCCCGATTTGGCTCCCTCGGACTATTATCTCTTCCCAAACCTCAAAAGATGACTCATCAATAAAAAATTCAGCATCGACACCACGGAGGAGTATTTTGCAGACCTTCCGGAAAATTACTTTTCGGACGGGATCAAGAAGTTGGAAAATCGCTGGAATAAGTTTATCAAGCTAAGAGGGGACTATATTGAATAAAATAAAAAAACATTCAAAACAAATTTTTTTTTCATTCCCAAGGAGGTTACTTTTCACCCCACCTAGTACGAGCTCCTTAACAAGACCTACGAGCAATGCACTAGCTATGACATTAAAATTGTCCTCGGTGATTTTAATGCAAAGCTAGGAAGAGGGGGTACGAGGGCGGGTCAATAAGTCCGTGACTTTTGGATTAAAACACAGATTTTTTGATAAAAAAATAATTTTATTTTTCAACGTAATCTCCCTTGAGCTCTATACACTTTGTCCAACGCTTCTCCAATTTTTTTATCCCTTCCAAAAAAAATGATTTGTCGAGGTCCTCAAAATAGGCCTTTGTTTGCGAGATGACTTCATCATTGGAGTCAAATCTTTTTCCACCAAGCCATTTCTTCAGGTTTGGGAACAAGAAGTAGTCGCTCGGAGCCAAATCTGGAGAATAGGGTGGATGAGGGAGCAATTCATAGCCCAATTCATGGATTTTTGCCATAGCAACTGCACATGTGTTTGTGGTCGACTGTGAGCAAACGCGGCACCCATCTTGCGGAAAGCTTTCTCATGCCCAAGTGATCATTCAAAATTGAAACCACTGAGCCATGCGAGATCCCTACGGCTTCCACAATCTCTCGCACTTTCAATCTTCGGTCGGCCAACACCATATCGTGAATTTTTTCGATTGTTTCGGGTGTAGAGACCTCAACTGGGCGTCCAGGACGTTCGGCATCTTCAGTGCTTGTACGGCCACAACGAAGTTCAGTAAACCACTTTCTTACCATTGAAATCGATGGTGCAGAGCCCCCATAGTATTTATCAAGCTTAGCCTTGGTCTCGGTAATGGTTTTTTTTCGCAAGAAATAATGCTTAATAAGCACACGAAATTCACTTTTTTCCATTTTCTCCTCAAATTAGTGAGTAGTCTGATAAAAATAGCTGTCAAACACAAACTAACTGACGCAGCAAGTTTAAATTTTGACAGGAGTCAACTGAAAGATGCCTGTTGACAGGAGCAGTGTTGCTGTTTCAGTAAAGAGGTCAGAAATTCAAAAAGTCACGGACTTATTGACCCGCCCTCGTATCTTTGGTGGAACGATCCGAAAATATAGCCTGCACGACAAAACCTCCGATAAAGGATTCAGGCTAATCGACTTTGCGGCGGGGTGAAACATTGTCGTAGCTAGCGCGCGGTTCCCACATCGCGATATACACAAGGGGAATTGGAGAACTCCTGATCAATCAACAGTCAACCAGATTGATCACATTGCGATCGACGCAAGTCACTCCTCTAGTATTATGGATGTCCGTACGTTCCGAGGAGCCAACATTGACTCGGACCATTACTTTGTTGTAGCCAAGGTACGGTTGCGGATATCCCAAACTACGCAAAGACAAACTAATGCTATGAGAAAATTCGACGTCAGACGGCTACAATCACAAGAGATCGCCAAGTCCTTTTCTGTCCGAGTGTCTCTTAATATCTTAAGAGGTCCAATGCCGCCAGCATCAAGCATGAAGGACTATTGGAAACACTGCCAAAACGGCATCAGAGATGCCGCTTCTGATGTGCTGGGTTTCAGTCGTCCACCACAACGAAACCCCTGGTTCGATGATGAATGCCGGCAAGCACATGCAGCTAAGCAAGATGCATATAAAGCGGCGCTGCTTAGAAAGGCCAGAGCTGCTCATGAGCTTTATGAGCGGAAGAGGAGAGGCGAACACCGGCTTCTCAGGAGGAAGAAGAAAGCATAAGAAGCGCGCGATCAAGGAAATTGAGAGATGCTACTCCAAGAACGAGGTTCGGAAGTTTTACCAGCAGGTAAAAATAACATGCCACGGAAACAAAACCCGAAACGAAGTCTTTAGAGATGAACAAGGGAACATCGTAGTAGAATCGCAGTCGATGCTGAGGATTTGGAAAGACCATTTCTGTAGAATGTATAACAGCGATGACGGACCAAATACCGCTGTCAGGCAGAATCAACCTTTCAGCCTGGACGATGATGACCAACAATTCCGTCCACCCGACCTGGATGAAGTGAAGATAGCCATATCGAAGCTTATGTCCAACAAAGCTGTTGGAGCGAATGGCCTGACTGCCGAGCTCTTCAAAGCGGCAGGCGATGACTTGGTTAGGAGCATACACCAAATCATCTGTAAAATATGATCGGATGTGTATGCCCCGATGAATGGAACCTCAGCATTGTTTGTCCGATTCTCATGAAAAGAGACCCTCTGAACTGCGCCAACTACAGAGGCATGAGTCTCACTAACATCGCATATAAAATCTTACCCGCCGTATTGTGTGAACGCCTGAAGCCATTCGTCAACAACCTGATAGGTTCATATCAGTGTGGCTTCGGGCCGATAAAGTCCACCATCGACCAGATACTCACATTACGGCAGATCTTCGAGAAAACCCATGAGCTTCAGATCGATACACACCACCTATTCATCGATTTTAAGGCCGCGTATGACAGCACCAAACTCGTCCGTCTGTGCAGGATGATGATGGAGAATGCACGCCGATGTCCAGAAAGGATTTAGACAAGGCGGTGCGCTGTCATGCGATTTTTTCAACATCGTACTCGAAAGAAGTGCAAAATTCACGAGCAAACACAAGAGGCGCGATCTTTCAAAAGTCCGTCCAACTACTCACAATAGCCGACAATATTGACATAATCGCTAGAAAGCAGCGTGATATTAGTGGCGCTTTTGCGAGTATTGAGACGGAAGCGGCAAAAATGGGCTTGGCGGTCAATGAGGGCAAGACCAATTATATGCTGTCAAGCAAAAAGGACAACCAACACCGACGTCTCGGGCAGAACGTCACCCTCAACGGATATAACTTTGAGGTAGTTAAGGACTTTGTCTAACTAGGCTCTGCTATAAATACAGACAACGACAGCAGCGCTGAGATCAATCGAAGAATAACTCTTGCCAACCGCTGTTTCTTTGGGTTAATAAGGCAATTGAGTAGCAAAGTCTTTTCTCGGACAACAAGTCACCCTTTATAAGACCTTAATAGTCCCGGTCCTGCTCTATGGCGCAGAGGCATGGACATTATCAAAAATGGATGAGGGTGTACTTGGTTGCTTCGAGAGAAAAATTCTTCGGGCCATCTTTGTTCGCGTCTGCCTTGAAGCAGAATGGAGGAGGAGATACAATGACGAACTGTATGAACTGTACAGCGACATCGACCTAACCAGAAGAGTGAAGATCCAAAGACTGAGATGGCTGGGTCATGTAGAGCGCATGGAGACCAATGCTCCGGTCCGAAATGTCTCCAAATCCGCTCCCAAGGGACAGCGCAGAAGAGGAAGGCCAAGACTCAGGTGGCGACCGCAAGTGGAAGAGGACCTCAGCCAACTTAGCGTGCGAAACTGGAGGCAGCTAGCCAGGGATCGAGCTACCTGGAGAAGCTTGTTGACTGAGGCCCAGGTCCACCCCGGACTGTACCGCCACTAAAAGGAAGTAAGTAAGAAAAATTAATATTTTTCAATTACAACAAAATACAATTGCCGCCCCGAAATTTCGTTTCGATAATGTCACTTTATGTATATATTAAATAACTAAAAGGATTGAATGACTTAGAGTAGCTGATTAAAATTTTTTAATTAAAACAAAACACAATTGCGCCCCCGGTCAGGGGGCACTATCGATCGTGTCACTTCATGTTATAATACACATGGTTAAACTCGAATATTGGTTATACCTTTAACCAATTAATGAAAATATTAAAAAATAATCGTAAAAATTAGCTTGCTACGAGTATAAACGACTGTTTACAACTGTACAAATGGCAAATGAAATCTATTCGGTATTTGGTGTAAACACCTCAATTAGATTTCGTAAGCATTTCAGTGAAATCTCGGTTTTCGATCCAAAAATAAAAAAGAATTTGCGAAATTTAAAATTTAACATGAAAACATATTGTACATGTCTACAAGAAGACCATAAGAATTGTATTTTTTCTCGGCAGATTTTGACAGATTTTACATATTAAGTTCAAGGATATTGCAATCAATGTCTACTTTTACACGGTGCCCTTTGAGCCACGATAACAAGTGCAAAAGAGAAAGAAAATTTCAATGACTCTTTTTGACGTTTCTTCTCTCCTTGTTTGTTATTTTTCTATATCGCTTTATTTCTATTCGTTCTTCATGAAGGGTGGTTCGCAAAAAAAAAAAAAAAAATTATTTGGTCAAATGAATCAGGGAAAAAACCAAAACTTCTGATAAAAGAGCGAATCGTTTGTGTTTAAAGCGAACTGTCAAAAAGAGTCATGACTCAAAAGTCACCGCGTAAGCCGGACAGACCTTCAGCAAGCTGTTGCTATTAGAAACTGTTTTCAGTTCGATCTATATATTTTCTTGTTGACGAAGTCCTCATCTACGTGGTTTGAACCTTCAACTCTTTACCAACTAGCCCGTGTGTATGTGGTGTCAGTATTATTTAATACCTTCATATAATTTTTATGAATTTGTCGTGTTATTTTATCTCCATTTTGGAAATGTACTTATGTTTATATAGTTTTAAAGCTATTTTGCGTTTGGAATACGTTTGACAAAGTAAAAAGCGTTAAGGAATAAGGACGGAAGAAAATGGAGCACATTGGCTGACGGCGGGGTCTGTCAATAGTTTTGTATAATGTAAAAGTCTTAATTATCGGCAGTTTCAATCTTAAAACAAAAAATATCGGCTTGAAGGCGTGATTAATTTTTTTTTTAAAAGTTTCTTAAAATGGATAAACAAAAAGCTAGCGAAAATAAAGTGGTTTCAGGTAAACAAAAATTTAATTTACAACAATTTTTGAGACAACTGAAAGTAAAATACTTGTTTTGTTTTATTTGCGATGATTTTTTCATTAAATTTTCAGAATTATACTTCTTAATATCGAAGTTTCTCTCTGCTGGACCTTTCAAAGAAATAGCGAAGGTTGGTTTTTTTTTTTTCTTTACTAAGGAGAAGGCAAAATTATTTTATATTAATGTTTATTTTGTTGCAGGTTTTAAATCAGGAGCTTGAATGCAAAAAGGTATATTATAGATCTGTATTTATTGAGAGAATTTGTTTTATTTTTTTACTCAAACCAGGGCTATGCCCTTTGCTTATTATTTCGAAAAAGACGTTAACTTGTTTCAAAATTAAGATTTATCCTAAAAAAATAGTTTGGCACGTGCTTCTAATGTTTTGATTTTTTAAAGGCTATAGAAATATGTGCCGCTTTTTCATTGTAAAAGTTTGCATGTTGCAATAAGGTATTGCGAAATCATAGTAGAGTAGCCTAGTCCTTAGGATAACTAAATTATTTTATTCTTGTGTTTTAATGCGATATTTGAGATTTATTTTTTGTTTTCACATAGGTCCTTCCTAGACGGACAGATTGGTTGGGTAATGAACATGACCAATCCTTCGATGAACTGGTGAGTGTAAAAAAAAGTTTTTTATATCGTTAGTTAATTTATATTAATCATTTGCCGATATTTGGAATGATAGCAAATCGGATACTTACTTAGCCAGCTTAACCCCATCATTTACAACCCTTTACATTTTCTGTGATGCAAAAAATACTTTGAGATCTTATCATTTTTATTTCCTTATATGCATGCCTTGTTACAAATTTATGTGTTCGATGAAGAGTGAGTGCTATACGGGTATAACGAATAGTTTCAAAAATGCAAACTAAAGCGCCGCCGCCGAATGGACGCCATATTGTGGTGGCTGGTTGTGTTTCATTGTTCCTTTTTTAGATGAAAAACTATAAAGTTGCGAAAAGAAATTAGAAGAATATAATAGAAGTATTTTAAAACTATATGTAAAAATAAATTTTAAATTCAAATGTTAAATATTTCATACACTTTATGGTACACAACTAAATTGTAAAACAATGTGCTATTTTATTTTTGTTGCGATGGTTTATAATGGCGTTTGGACCTGTGCATATTGTATAAATATGTGTACATATGTCTTAATGTATAAATAATTGAAATATACTTCGTCATATTCAAATAAAATATAATAGGAAGTGTTACTTTAGAAATAAAGACTTTCCGCTGTACGTCATTACGTGCTTGAGTCGTTTATCTCTTGTGGAATATATTCTTTGTGTGACATAAGTAGAATAACTGATGGATTAGTATTCTGGAAATCGTTTTTAAGTCAGACAATGACAATATTACCGGCGAAAGGAGTTGGTTAGATTTTGCAAACGACTGGCAGTAAAAATTGTCTCAATATGTAAGTTTTGTTCCAGATAGATAAAATAAATTTTATTTAAATAATTATTAAACCTTTGTGGATAAATGCAAGAAAACAATTTATTAGCAAAATTTTAAGGAAGGTGTTTCCCAAACGGCTAACATAAAAACTGGGTGGGGCTACTTCTTTACTTCTTTATTTCAATTTGATCAGGCAAACTTGGCGGTTTTTCCAAGTTTGAAATCCTTCAGCTTCAGTGGGGTTGGCGTTTGCTTTTGCTCCCTGACTCTTTTGTATAGTAACCAGCTATTTATAACAATAACATCAAGAAGATGATAAAATATTTTCAAATACCATTTTCTTGTCCTAATTTTTATTTTATATTTTCCCAGGAACGAATCCAGTAGGTCCACACCACCCATATGCTGGTTATATATTCTTACAATTTGGGGACAATCTACCTGTATATATATTTGTTTGTTTCTTGCAATATCTCTTTACAAAAGATGATGATAAGACAACGGGTTTATTTTCATACCGCATCACTTACGATGTCTGTATCATTAGCCATCCATTCTTCGGAAAAACCTCTCTTTATCTTTTTTTGAATCTTTAGGGAATTGTTTGAAGATCCTTTCCTAACCGACCTTTGTTGGGAGTGCCCAGTGATTGGATTCCTTCTTTGGTGAAACATGAAATCAATTCTGGAGACGTATAATAGTTATCAAAGAATAACCTGTATTGCTCGTTCCTTGGTATGCACCTAGCTAAGCGTACAATGATATTTGGACTCGCTCCCAAGTCTGGCTCATATGGATACCTTAGTTCTGGATCGTTCTCCATTTCCGAGGAAAGAACCAGTAATTTATACCCCCATTTATGTGGCTTGTTTGGAAGGTATTGGCGCAGAATATTGCAAGCTTTGGTCGCGCATATTTGCTCGTCAACAGATAGTGCTTCTCTTTTAGGGACACTAAGACATTTTTTTTTTCAAAGTTTCCAATCTTATGTAAACGATCACACCCTGGGGTACCTTACGGTTGTTGTATGGTGTGGTCGTTGAAATACACGAACTGGCAAACTTTTTTGAAGTAATTAAGTGACATTGTCTCCATAATCAGATGAAGCCCAATGCATTCGGATATTGGTCAATGGTGAAAAGCTCACAATCAGACAGATACCTAAAAACTTTGTTAATTCAACAACTATATTTTTGAATGGACTTGAAGAATTTTGTTGAATACTAAATTTGTACATTTCTTCTACAACATGCCCCAGTAGTTCGTCATTAAAAGACCATGAAAAATATTGAAGGAGAGTTTCAAATTCTATAATTGGTGGATGTAAATTTTTATTTCCAGAAAACTGAAAATATGTAGATTGCAAAGCTTTTTTTTCCAAATGAAGCTCCTTTTCTTCTTTTTGATGACACCCGTCGAGCCTTGGGTTCTAGTTCGGTTAGAAAAAGCAATACTCACAGACGTCGGTGACTGTCTCATTTCATGTGATTGTCTAATGGCACATGCAGTACTCGCTGAAGTCACACCTGAAGTACTGAGCTGAGTGTTCACTGCTTGCTCGCTAAATGAACATCTTCGTTAATGGAAGACAAATATCTGCGGCGATGGTGGTGTTTTCCCATCACTAAGGGATTTAGAGAAAAAATTGACAGCAGACTGTATCTGCTAGGTTCCAGAAATCAAGTGAAATGAAATCGAAATTGAAAATCGAGTGAATTCATTTTCAGTGTTCTACACTCCGATCGATCCCAACTCCGAATTTTTTTTCGAAATCACTTGTGAAATTGAAAACAGCTGATATCTGTCATTTTGGTCTTAGTTAAATTATTTTACATTTAAAAAATAGTGATTGCTAAAAAAATTGGTTTTTGTCGCGTTTTAAAGCATTGAAATGATTTTGTAATGAATGCTGTGTTAATTGCTGCGGTATTGCAGACCGAAAGGCGGAAATATGCAGAAGAAAAAATAAAGAGACGAAGGCTGAGAGATGTATCGCGAATCCTTTGGAAATTGCAGAATCTGCGTATGTTTTTAAATTTAAAAATTGGTGTGATCATAAAACTAAAGTTTTAATTACATATTTGTCATAAAATATAGGTTCATATCATACTACCGTCTTAATAAATGTGCCTTCCGAATGGTATTGCAAATTGTTGAGCCACACTTGAAACAATCTTCAATACCTGGGATTTTGAAGTTAGCCACAGTCTCGCGTTTTCTTGCCGAAGGCAACTTTCAAAGGTCAACTAGGAAAGATGCTGATGCTGCTTTGGGTCGAAACACTGTCGAAAATTTTGACACAAGTACTAACAATTTTAGAAAATCGAATTTGTCCAACTTGGATAAAATTTATGTCAGACGACGACGAATTAAGTAAGTCCGGCATTTATTGGACAAATTTAATATCCCTGGCGTCATAGGATGCATTGATGGCACACATGTTAGAATTTCGGAGCCGAATCAAGATCCAGCGCTTTACTACAATAGGAAAGGATACTTTTCAATGAAAGCGATGATTGTAAGTTGTTTTCTTTGTCACAGATAGCACATCACATATATTTTCTTTAAATAGATTTGCGATTACAACATGGTTATAAAAGCTATCGACGCGCGTCGTCCAGGTTCAAGTCATGATGCTCTTATCTAGAGCATGAGCAAAGTTCGGAACTATTTGCGTAGAAGATATGACAGTAGTGAGCGTTCTTCTTGGCTTTTATGAGATGCCTACTATGCACTAAGGCCTTTTCTTCTAACGCCCTATAGAGATCCAGAATTGGGAACCTTCCAGCACGCATTTGACCAAAAATATTCCTCTGCTCGAAATGTAGTTGAGAGGACAATCGTCGTTTTAAAAAGCCATTTTAGGTGTTTGGCCCGTTGTCTTAAATACCAGCCGACGAAAGTGATACAAATAATTAATGTTTGTTGCGCGTTGCACAACATTTGTAGACATTATAAGATAAGGGATGAAGACGATGAAAACATTTTGGTGAATAACAAATTTAATGAAAATGAATCTAAAAACGAAATAGAAAGGGCTGCACATTTCAATGAAGCAAATGAAATAAGAGACCACATTGCCAGTAGAATACGGTTGAGATAAAGTTCATTTCATTTATTTTAAATATTTAAATAGAGAATACAAAGCAACGCAAACGTTTTTTTAATTCTGAGTTTTAGAAACGAAAGTTCAATTCAGTTCACTTAAAAGGCTAAAAAAGTTAAAAAAAAAAAAATAATAAATAAATAACACAGTTCTGAGTACTAACAGAAATGCAAATTCAGTCCAATACACTAAATGGCACTAGCTAGGTTAGTCTCGAAATTCGCTTTTCTTATAAATATTGAGCTTCATTTCTTTAAGTTCTATCTTCTTCTTTCTTAAGAGAATCTCCTCTTGGTGTTTTTATTCCATTTCTATGTTATGCCTCTTCGTTTCCTCATTGTTTGCTTCCGAAGCATTTTAAACAGAGTCCACGGACCTCTGTAGTTTTCTTAATGTGTAGTCAATATCCTTTGCAACACGAGCGTATTTATTGAAAGCTGCCAATATACCCTCCATGTTTTCACCAATTTTATCCATTGTTTTGGTTTGCTTTGCAATATGATCACCTAGATTGTTGCTTACGGCTTGTCTTTTTCTGCCTGCTGTTATTGTAGGTTCAGGTTCGCCTATTTGTTCTTCTTGGGAATTATGGTTGTCATATTCGATATCTGATTGCATTTCATCCTTCAAGCCGAAATCCATCGTATAAGGAATTCCCTCAACCACTGTGTAAATTCCACTAATTTTAGCAATTGCATCTTCCGTGGATGATATCATAATCTTGTTAAATGGCCCCCCTCCAGTTGATACATCTTCGGCCTTGTTGTGCGATAGTTTCTTTCTTATAGAAGACTTCCAGTCCGTCCAAACCTTTGCACAAAATAACACACAAGTCTTCTTCTTAATCTTTATTCTTTTTAATTTTGCTAGTTATTTACCTTTTTCCATGCACTCGCATCCTTTTACGGTGGCCCATGACTGTTGAGATCAGTTTTTAAGTCTTCCCACAAAACTTCGGTGAGAACTCGGTCCCCTTTGACAAATCCTCTTGCCGAATCATTGTGCTGCTTCAAAAATTTGACAAATATTGCCTCCTGCGCATTATTTTTGTTTAGCCCTGTTTAAAATATATTTTTAGCCAAATAAGCTTGTTTAAAATGCAATTTCTTACTTACATGCTCAAAAACGTTTGCTATCTTCCACTATTTCACAACGAATGACAAACTCGATTTAAAATCACTTGCAAATCGACAAAATCGAATTCTAGAACACAACAATTTCACTTTGGTTCAATTTCGAAAAATTTGATATCGAAATCGATAATAGTGAAATATAGAACACCAAATTTCATTTTCGATCGATTTTAATTTCATATCGAGTGAAAGTGAAATGTGGAACCTGGCTGTATATCTTCACCACTTTCAGGCTCAGAAAAGTCTTCCCCCATCTTCATAGCCAATAAATCCTCAATATCATCACCAAGCAATTGTTTTCTCGCCATAATTTCTAATAAAAGTATTCATAAGTACAGTTGTCATAAATACGTATTCTCAAAAAAAAAGGTTAAAGCTCAATAGCGACATCTAAACGTAATTGTCACTCACTGTCAATGCAGACGGGACCAAATATCGCCCGAAGAATTTTTCTCTCGAAGCAACCAAGAACACCCTCATCCATTACGATAATGTCCATGCCTCTGCGTCATAGAGCAGGACCGGGATTATTAAGGTGTTATAAAGAGGTGACTTTTGTTGTCCGAGAGAGGGCTTTGCTACTCAATTGCCTTCTTAACCCAAAGAAACAGGGGTAATCAAGAGTTATTCTTCGCTTGATTTCAGCGCTGGTGTCGTTGTCACATTGCCCTGTATAGCTCATCTCTATAGATCTGAAGCTCATGAGTTTTCTCCAAGATCTGCCGTAGTGTGAATATTTGGTCGATGGTGGACTTTCCTGGCCTGAAGCCACACTGATATGGAGTTATCAAGTTGTTGACGAATGGCTTCAGGCGTTAACACAATACGGCAGATCTTGTATGCGATGTTAAGGAGACTGATGCCTCTGTAGTTGGCGTAGATCGGAGGGCCTCCTTTCTTGAGAATCGGACAAACAATGCTGAGGTTTCATTCATTGGGCATACTTTCGTCCGACCATATTTTGCCGCTTTGAAGAGCTCGGCAGTCAAGCCGTCCGCTCCAGCAGCTCTGGTCCTTCTAAGCAGCGCCGTGTTATATGCATCTTACTTAGCTGCATGTGCTTGCCGGCATTCATCATCGAACCAGGGGTTTCGTTGTGGTGGACGACTGAAACCCAGCACATCAGAAGCGGCATCTCTGATGCCGTTTTAGCAGTGTTTCCAATAGTCTTTGATGCTTGATGCTGGCGGCATTGGACCTCTTAAGATATTAAGAGACACTCGGACGGAAAAGGACTTGGCGATCTCTTGTGATTGTAACCGCCTGACGTCGAATTTTCTCATAGCATTAGTTTGTCTTTGCGTAGTTTGGGATATCCGCAACCGTACCTTGGCTACAACAAGGTAATGGTCCGAGTCAATGTTGGCTCCTCGGAACGTACGGACATCCACAATACTGGAGGAGTGACTTGCGTCGATCGCAATGTGATCAATCTGGTTGACTGTTGATTGATCAGGAGTTCTCCAATTCCCCTTGTGTATATCGCGATGTGGGAACCGCGCGCTAGCTACGACAATGTTTCACCCCGCCGCAAAGTCGATTAGCCTGAATCCTTTATCGGAGGTTTTGTCGTGCAGGCTATATTTTCCGATCGTTCCACCAAAGATACCCTCTCTTCCTAGCTTTGCATTAAAACCACCGAGGACAATTTTAATGTCATAGCTAGTGCATTGCTCGTAGGTCTTGTTAAGGAGCTCATACTAGGTGGGGTGAAAAGTAACCTCCTTGGGAATGAAAAAAAAATTTGTTTTGAATGTATTTTTATTTTATTCAATATAGTCCCCTCTTAGCTTGATAAACTTATTCCAGCGATTTTCCAACTCCTTGATCCCGTCCGAAAAGTAATTTTCCGGAAGGTCTGCAAAATACTCCTCCGTGGCGTCGATGCTGAATTTTTTATTGATGAGCCATCTTTTGAGGTTTGGGAAGAGATAATAGTCCGAGGGAGCCAAATCGGGCGAATACAGTGGATGCGACAGCAATTGGATTTTTGATTTTAGCCGTGGTTGCGATGCTCTTATGCGCCGGCGCATTGTCTTGCAAAACCAAAATTTTTTTTCGCTTCATGTGAGGCCGTTTCGCAGCGATTTCGGCCTTCAATCGCTCCATTAATGCACAGTAATACGCGCTGTTGATGGTTTTTCCTTTTTCGAGGTAGTCCACGAAGAGTATGCCATGACAATCCCAGAAAACCGATACCATAACCGTTCCGACCCATTGAGCCTCCCTCGGCCGCTTCGGAGCACTCGTGCCGGCTTCAGTCCATTGCCGGGCACTCATTCTGTTCTCTGGTGTGTAATAGTGGATCCTGGTTTCATCAACAGTTACCAATCGACGCCAAAATTCTGCCCGATTCCGCTCTCGCGTTCGTGTTTTTGGTCAGGAGTGAGCATGCGCGGCACCCAGCGGCAGGATAACTTTTTCATATGCAGAATATTGCCCAAAATATGGCGTGTGCGCTCAGTACTAATCTTTGTGGTATCTGCTAGCTCGCGCACCTTCACTTTCCGGTCAGCCAACACCATTTCATGTATTTTATTTGATATTGTCCTCTGTAACCGCATCGGAGAGCCTGCCGCTGCGAACTTGATCGGTAGTGGAATTGCGGCCACCACGAAACTCTCGAAACCAATATTTGATAGTGTAATCTGACGGAGCAATAGCCCCATAATATTTATCCAACTTTTCTTTTGTTTCCTTCGCCGTTTTGCATCTCAAAAACTAATGTTTTATGAGAGAACGAAAATCGTTTTTGTCCATACTCAACATGATGCCAAACACGTCAACAACAATCAGCTGTCAAAACAAAACTAAAGACAGTATCGCACTGAAATTGGCATGTCTGCCTAAATATGAACGGACTTCAAGGCACCATAACCTTTATTGTAGTAGCAGCGCATTCTGGCGGTCAAGGAGGTTACTTTTCACCCCACCTAGTAGAAGGCACCCTTGGTGTCGTCATCTTTCTTCTCTGTGTTAACAAGCGCGCATATAAGGCTAATTGCGCCTACTAGATGGGATTCAAAGCCGTGCGATAAAACTAATTGGTGAGGCTAATATCACACAGTCGATTAACACCCTCGACCACCAACGTAATGTCTCCTTTCTCACCCTGTTCTCTCGCTATTTTCCCCACCAGTGCTCCTCAGAAATTGGCAGTAGCATTCCGCCCCTTCAAACCTCCAACCGTAACACCCGTCTGGCTATGAATGCTCATCAGTACACCCTCAAGCCCACTTTCGGATGTACCCTGAAATATCGAATAACTCGCTTATGGCATGCCCTGCCGAGCTCTTCATTTCCTAGTCATTATAACCTCCAAGACTTTAAGAGCAACGTACATCGGTATCTCTGTTTCTTCCCTTCCGGACTTTCCATCGCCCGCGCTGTGTGCAATCATTTTAAAGGTACTAACAACCACTTGAGCGCGGGCTAATTATAAAAAAAAAAGCGAATTTAGCCAACAAATTCGCATCCAAATAAGAGCTGCTATTGCCGTCGATAGCAATGGCCGCAGTAGATGTCGCAGTTTTTCATCCTCTTTTTGTCCGGCCTATCCCATCGCATTTCTTGGATGGCGGTTATGCCTGCTTTGCAGTAGCCTCCGCTAGTTGTTTGGCCGCACGTGGTCTCTAAAGGGACCTAACATTCCATTCCCGAAGCTCATTGTCCTTAAATCGTTTGCGTGGGTTGACAACAGTAGATCCGTCCATATCCGAGGTTTATTGATGCTTCAGAACTTAATTTTTTTTAAATGGCCGGACAGTTACCACGGCGGCACAACCCCACAGAAGCCAGTAACCCGTTCCGGGATGTGAGCGCTGCGGTTGGCCCTTATTGGGCTCATCCGCGACCATCTCTTTCCCAAAACCCTGACTAGGTCTTGGAAATCCTTACTGCCATGAGTTCCAAATATGTCGGAGTAGCCCGGATAAGGTCTTGTTTTGCTTTTCCGACACTAATCCGCGGCGCAGGAAACACGCCATTTGTCCCCTTTATTTCACAATCTACAGTGAGATTCCCAGATGGCGCCACGGGGAGGCGTGAAGTAGGGCTTAATAGCTGAGCTGCAAGATGTTCGGCTGCAGAGGCTCATCCTCCTTATTTAGAGAACCAGCCCCTGTCTTAAGATGCTACTTCTGACGGGCCTTATACTAATCGTTGCCATGATCAGTTATCTTTAAATCAATAACACATTTTTCGCAAATTGTAGACGAATTATTTTCGAACCGTCCATAAATATGGTCTAAGCAAGTGCCTGAAGCAAGTCTAGTTAATTAATAACAGATGCTAGACCATGTAATGCTAGTAAAGCATAATACATGAAACAGTATTACATTTGAAATCACCAATTAAGAGGACATTTTTAGCTTTTTCCTTTTCAAGGAGACAAGAAAATTCTGCCATAAAAGACGAGATAGCGTACCTATGAAGCCTATAAACAGTATCCAGCACTTATAGCTACTCCACTGAGGGTGAGACTAGCAGGTTCACCCTCCCTGCGTTCAAGATTTAAACCACAGCCACCGTGACACTCCCGCAAGAGGGCCTACTTCAACAAGCTAGGTCCGGACCGGCTCCTAACTCCCACGGTACCGTATTTTAAGTCCTAGTATGGACAACCACTTGCCACTCAACAAGACCAATGACCGGCAGCTTTGAACTCGACAAATCATAGCAACCATTAGTTGCGTAAAGGTCTGATGATGTTTATGATAAGTCCAGTATTGCTCTAACCCTGGTTGTTATTAGACAACATCATTGATGGAAGAAGCCTTGATAACCGGCGGGGGCCCAAAATAGCTACAATGAGATTAACACATTTAACGATTGGTTCATGGCGCTAGTAGAGGCCATTGGGTATTTGTGTTGTTATTTGGGATTCTTGAGTAAGCCATTGTGTAGACTCGTCTCATCGGGTTTAATACTGCTCACGTACGACCTTTTACTTGAAGAGAAAACGAATTCTGTGTTTCGTTGATACCATTGCATTGTGCAACTCATTATCAGTCAGCGCAAGGAACATAAATAAAACTGGGATCTTCTTCGAGAATATCTTTATTAAGTATGTGGCCAGCAACGAAATTTTTTTATTTTTTTTATTCTATATAAATTGTATTTCGCTTTTACATAAAACTTTCTTTTAATTAGTATTGGGTTGTTCGGAAAGTTAATTCGTTTTTTCCCAACATCCAACTTCGCACTTAAGCCGCATAATTATCATACCTACGAGGGCGGGTCAATAAGTCCGTGACTTTTGGATTAAAACACAGATTTTTTGATAAAAAAATAATTTTATTTTTCAACGTAGTCTCCCTTGAGCTCTATACACTTTGTCCAACGCTTCTCCAATTTTTTTTATCCCTTCCAAAAAAAATTAATTGTCGAGGTCCTCAAAATAGGCCTTTGTTTGCGAGATGACTTCATCATTGGAGTCAAATCTTTTTCCACCAAGCCATTTCTTCAGGTTTGGGAACAAGAAGTAGTCGCTCGGAGCCAAATCTGGAGAACAGGGTGGATGAGGGAGCAATTCATAGCCCAATTCATGGATTTTTGCCAGTTGTTACACGATTGCGTTTGTGGTCCACTGTGAGCAAACGCGGCACCCATCTTGCGGAAAGCTTTCTCATGTCCAAGTGATCATTCAAAATTGAAACCACTGAGCCATGCGAGATCCCTACGGCTTCCACAATCTCTCGCACTTTCAATCTTCGGTCGGCCAACACCATATCGTGAATTTTTTCGATTGTTTCGGGTGTAGAGACCTCAACTGGGCGTCCAGGACGTTCGGCATCTTCAGTGCTTGTACGGCCACAACGAAATTCAGTAAACCACTTTTTTACCATTGAAATCGATGGTGCAGAGTCCCCATAGTATTTATCAAGCTAAGCCTTGGTCTCGGTAATGGTTTTTTTCCGCAAGAAATAATGCTTAATAAGCACACGAAATTCACTTTTTTCCATTTTCTCCTCAAATTAGTGAGTAGTCTGATAAAAATAGCTGTCAAACACAAACTAACTGACGCAGCAACTTTAAATTTTGACAGGAGTCAACTGACAGATGCCTGTTGACAGGAGCAGTGTTGCTGTTTCAGTAAAGAGGTCAGAAATTCAAAAAGTCACGGACTTATTGACCCGCCCTCGTATTATAGTATACAGCCTTGGCCAAATGTATTAGGCACCCTAAAAAATTCGTTATATCTTCAAAAAACAAAAAGTTTAATGAAATAAAAAGAAAGATTATATGATAAATAAATATTGTAGTTTTATCATATAATAATAAGTATAATATAGATACTATTAGTATTAAGTTTTTGATAAAATCGAGAGCTCCTGGAGCCTATGGTTTAGAATACTCCATAGATGTTCTATAGGGTTGAGATCCGGGGTCTGCGCAGGCCACTCAAATAGGTCTATATTATTCTCCTCAAACCACCTCATACTTAGGGTTGATTTGTGCCTGCGTGCATTGTCTTGTTGGTGTCCCCGAAAATGTTGGAAAAAAAAGTTTAAGTACACTTTTCAACACATTTATATACTTGCGGGAGTCCATCCGACCATCACACACATGTATTTCACCCACACCGCTGGCAGCCATGCATCCCCAGATTATTATGCAGTCTCCACCGTGTTTAGCAGTTGGTACTACGCAATCTGGGTTGTACTCTTCTCCAACCCTTTGTCTCACAAAATTCACACCAAGGGTGCCAAATGTAATGTTTCTTCTTCCGGATTTTACGCGATTTATGTGCGAACCAGTCTCTCTGTACCGCTTAATTTTACATTGCCTTCATAAAAAAAAAACTGTATTTTAACAGACTAAGTTCACTTGTTTTTGATATTAAAAAAAAAATTATAAAATTTCACTATTGTAAATAATAGAAAGTGACCAATTACACCTCTCTCGATTTTGAGCAATGATAGCTTCCTACACCGGAAAAATGCATAAGCTCGCTATTGCATCATTAAAGTGCACTGGTGACCTTTCTTAAAAAATAAAGGTCCTTTACAACCTCGAATAATGACGTCGTAAAACACGAAATTCAAAGTAATTACTTTCGGGAAATGATAAGCAGCAAAAAGAAAAAGAAATATGTTCTATGCTGTTCGCTCTAGACGTCCACTCACCACAGATAACGATCAAATCTTAGCTGCAGTTAGCGTTGACAGGTATTTGACGACACGGGGGATCGCTCAGCGGTTTAACATCGCTCACATAACCATTTTGCAGAGGCTAAAAAGGCTTGAAATGACCACGGCGGATGTTTGGGTTACTCACGAACTTAGTAAATAAAAAATTATGTATCGCTGTGGGTCTTTGTTGAGATGGAATTCGTTTGAGGCTTTCCAGAAAAGAGTTGTTACGGGAGACGAGCTTTTGGGGCGTTTCTTGATGAAACATCGCAATCGGTCTGTTAACAAGCACCCACCGTAATTTCCAGACCTTGCGCCTTCTGACTACCATCTGTTCCGCTCTCTCCAAAACAATACGGACGGAAGATAATTCAACCTAAAAGAAAGGCTTGCTTGTGAATAAGTTCGATTGATTCTATGCAGAAGTTTTTGGTTGATACTCTTTTTAATCTGGAAAGTGAAAAGCAGCATTTTAGGCATATTTTACTTTTTAGCTATCAAAAAGGTAAAAATGCAAATTAATTTTTTCTTAATTACTCGGTTAAAAAAAAATAACTAAAAAATAAAAGATAAATCACCGAAGTGATCCGTTGAAGTTACAAAATAAGACTTAAAGACTAATCTAATTTGTAAAACTATTTATACGAGGGCAGGTCAATAAGTCCGTGACTTTTTGAATTTCTGACCTCTTTACTGAAACAGCAACACTGCTCCTGTCAACAGGCATCTGTCAGTTGACTCCTGTCAAAATTTAAACTTACTGCGTCAGTTACGAGTAGTTTGTGTTTGACAGCTATTTTTATCACACTACTCACTAATTTGAGGAGAAAATGGAAAAAAGTGAATTTCGTGTGCTTATTAAGCATTATTTCTTGCGAAAAAAAACCATTACCGAGACCAAGGCTAAGCTTGATAAATACTATGGGGGCTCTGCACCATCGATTTCAATGGTAAAAAAGTGGTTTACTGAATTTCGTTGTGGCCGTACAAGCACTGAAGATGCCGAACGTCCTGGACGCCCAGTTGAGGTCTCTACACCCGAAACAATCGAAAAAATTCACGATATGGTGTTGGCCGACCGAAGATTGAAAGTGCGAGAGATTGTGGAAGCCGTAGGGATCTCGCATGGCTCAGTGGTTTCAATTTTGAATGATCACTTGGGCATGAGAAAGCTTTCCGCAAGATGGGTGCCGCGTTTGCTCACAGTCGACCACAAACGCAATCGTGTAACAACTTCACAGGAAGGTTTGGCGTTGTTTAATCGCAATATGGAGGAGTTTTTGCGCCGTTTTGTAACCGTGGACGAAACATGGATCCATCACAACACACCAGAGACCAAACAAGAGTCAAAACAGTGGGTTTCTAAGGGTGAATCGGCGCCAAAGAAGGCCAAGGTGGGTTTGTCAGCCAATAAAGTTATGGCGACTGTTTTTTGGGATGCACGCGGGATAATCCACATTGACTACCTTCAAAAGGGAAGAACAATCAATGGGGAATATTATGCCAACTTATTGGACCGATTCAATGACAATTTGAAAAAAAACGACCTCATTTGGCCAAGAAAAAAGTTCTTTTCCACCAAGACAATGCAAGGGTGCACACATGTGCAGTTGCCATGGCAAAAATCCATGAATTGGGCTATGAATTGTTCCCTCATCCACCCTATTCTCCAGATTTGGCTCCGAGCGACTACTTCTTGTTCCCAAACTTAAAGAAATGGCTTGGTGGAAAAAGATTTGACTCCAATGATGAAGTCATCTCGCAAACAAAGGCCTATTTTGAGGACCTCGACAAATCATTTTTTTTGGAAGGGATAAAAAAATTGGAGAAGCGTTGGACAAAGTGTATAGAGCTCAAGGGAGACTACGTTGAAAAATAAAATTATTTTTTTATCAAAAAATCTGTGTTTTAATCCAAAAGTCACGGACTTATTGACCCGCCCTCGTATCTTCTTATTGTATATTGCATTTAGGCAGTTTATGTCATTGATGCTGGTGATGATTCAGGGTGATAACTCCCCCCGTTCTAAAAAGAAACGTCGCGTTTCTTGAAATTTGTTTATCATATCTTGAATTCTTGAATTTAAATTGTTGAAAGGGTGTCTCTTGTGGCGTTGTTTTTGTATAAATGATATTTTATGATGCAAATACAATTAAAGCTAATATTATTAGTACAATTAATATGGTTAAAGTCGTATGATTTTCAATGTGATTTTTCATAGAAGATAATATGTTTATACGAGGGCGGGTCAATAAGTCCGTGACTTTTGGATTAAAACACAGATTTTTTGATAAAAAAATAATTTTATTTTTCAACGTAGTCTCCCTTGAGCTCTATACACTTTGTCCAACGCTTCTCCAATTTTTGTATCCCTTCCAAAAAAAATGATTTGTCGAGGTCCTCAAAATAGGCCTTTGTTTGCGAGATGTCTTCATCATTGGAGTCAAATCTTTTTCCACCAAGCCATTTCTTCAGGTTTGGGAACAAGAAGTAGTCGCTCGGAGCCAAATCTGGAGAAAAGGGTGGATGAGGGAGCAATTCATAGCCCAATTCATGGATTTTTGCCATGGCAACTGCACATGTGTTTGTGGTCGACTGTGAGCAAACGCGGCACCCATCTTGCGGAAAGCTTTCTCATGCCCAAGTGATCATTCAAAATTGAAACCACTGAGCCATGCGAGATCCCTACGGCTTCCACAATCTCTCGCACTTTCAATCTTCGGTCGGCCAACACCATATCGTGAATTTTTTCCATTGTTTCGGGTGTAAAGACCTCAACTGGGCGTCCAGGACGTTCGGCATCTTCAGTGCTTGTACGGCCACAACGAAATTCAGTAAACCACTTTTTTACCATTGAAATCGATGGTGCAGAGTCCCCATAGTATTTATCAAGCTTAGCCTTGGTCTCGGTAATGTTTTTTTTTCGCAAGAAATAATGCTTAATAAGCACACGAAATTCACTTTTTTCCATTTTCTCCTCAAATTAGTGAGTAGTCTGATAAAAATAGCTGTCAAACACAAACTAACTGACGCAGCAAGTTTAAATTTTGACAGGAGTCAACTGACAGATGCCTGTTGACAGGAGCAGTGTTGCTGTTTCAGTAAAGAGGTCAGTCACGGACTTATTGACCCGCCCTCGTATTTTCAAGTTTAAGTTCAATGTTTTCGGATTCATGTAACTTATTATGTCAAATTGGCTTACAAAATTTTTTTTTTAAATGGTTTAAAATTTCTGTTGGTGGATTGACATATATTATATAATTTTTATTTTTATATGTTATTAAGTATATACCATCTAAGTTTACCTGACACAAGTATAGTGCCATCTTTAATTATTTCTATTTTTTATTATTTTCTTTGATTTTTATACATTTAGGTGTTTGTTTATTTAATATTTTTGAGAAGCATGTTTCGTTTAAGTTTAGTTCGCAATATGTGTTTCTTAATTCTAGCTTACAGTTTTTAACATTGTCTTTACATTTTATTATTTCTTTTTCAATTAATAGTTTCCTATCTTGTTGGCTTATGGCTCTTGTTTCGTATAGGTTACATGTTTCAATTATTATAGGGTATTTAATATGAATAATAATTACATCTTCGTTTTGTAAAATTTTGAATTTAGAAACGCCTAAAAGGACAGTTATTGTTAGTGTTTCATGTTCGTGTCTTATTATATCTTGAATGTCTTTGTAATTTAAAATGGCGGGGTTTAAAACGCCTACTTTTGATAAAGCTACGGTATTTATTGTATACTGGAGTTCTATAATTATGAGTTTATTAATACGTTTTATCATTTTTTCCTTATGGCTGTTTTCTAATAAGTGTATGGAATTTTTAATTTGAGTAATTGAATTAAAAATTTCGGTATTTGTTGTAAACTGTTTATTATTATTTTCTACTAACTCCGTTATTTTATTTGTAATTAAAACTTAGTCGTCGTGGTCTGGGGATCCTGCTATCCATTTCCATATTTTACCTAATTCGTTTATTCCACGTTTATTTCGATAATGTGTAATTTGTAGGTTTTTCTTTCCAGTTCGTTTCTAAATTATTGCTTATATTTGTATAGATTACGCTATTGTTGATACTTCTATAGTCGTTAAATTTCATGTCTTTATTTCGCGTTTCTGATATAAATACTTTGAAATAAGTCAAATTAGTAATGTGAAATATGTTTCCATAGTCATATTAAATGTTTGCGTAGCCATTTTCTATTAAAATATAATCTATAATTTCCGCGGAGGTTGTAGTGATTATGAATAGTAATAATAACATTGTTGCCTAATGTAAGAAAAAGAAAGAAATTTATTTCTTAAAATTATCTTTATGTATAATTCTATCTTTAGAGTGAATTTTTTATTTCCTAAGTCTTCTCTAACTTCTTGTTTCCTGTATTTGGGTAGTAGTTTATTTCTTACACATAAATATTCCTTTCATATATTATTTCATTTGGCTTATAAGTTTTCTTTTGCCTATTCTTGTTTTCTCTTGCTAACATTCTTTAGTTTTAATCTTTCCATAAGAGTTTTAAATTGGACTGTAGTAAATCCTGGTTCATTATCTAATGTTATACTTTTTGCATCAGGGAAACTCTGTAACAACTCTAGAACTTTTTCATATAATTTCGTTTTGTCATTTATTAACTTTACTATTAAAAATTTCGAATAAGAATCAATGCATGTTAAAAATTTTAAATTTTAAATGTCTAAGCGCAATTGTTCGCCTTCTTTTGTGGGAATTGGAGCTACCCCAATTGGTGTCTTCTATGGATGTCTTTCATATTTATTTTCGTTACATAATTTCTTATATATTCTTTAAATTGTTCTTTCATTTTAGGCCAGTAATAAAGTGAGGATATTTGATCTAGATTTTCTTGGTAACTCCTATGAGCACTTGTATGAGTTTGTTGTATGATAATTGACTGGTCCTCAGTGTTGGAAATATCTAAAGGAAAATTTTTAGTATATAGAAACCGATTACGGAAGGTTTCTTTTAGTTCTTATTTTATGACGTATAAGTCTTCTAAAGTGCAATGTATTGCAACTACTAGGTTGTAAATATTGTTTAAGGATTATAATTAAATTTTCTGATGTATCGAATTCTATAAAATGTCGTGTTTTACCAAAATTAGATCTGTAAGACCATAAAAATAATTTCTCAAATTCTTCAATGCCCATACAATGGCATGTAGTTCTTTTTCATTAGTAGCATAATTTTGTTCTGTGAAATTCAAGGTTTTTGAAATTAAGGTTATTGGCTTACCTTCTTGAGTTAAAACACTGCCTATTGCGTTGTTTGAAGCATCTTTAGTTAAAAATAAATTGTTTTGTTATAATCAGGTTGTACTATGTAGTTCCATTTGATTATCACCAATTTTTTTTAAATTATCGCAAGGCATAATTGCCTCTTTATCTAGAGTAATTTGTATTTCATTTGAAATATTTTTTGAGGCTCTGCCGTTTTCTCCGGCTAAAAATTTGGTTAAAGGTTTTGCTTTAGAAGCATAATTTTTTTTATATATTTACGGTAATAACCTGTCGTACCTAAGAAACTTCTTAGTTGTCTTAATGTATTTGGAATCAGAAAATCTGAAATTATTTTAATTTTATTAGGATCGGTTTTGGTAATATTATGCGCAACCACATATCCCCAAAATTCTATCTTCCGTTCGTAAAATTTTGATTTTTCCAATTAAATCTTCATATTGGCGTTTTTCAAAGTTTCAATAATAATTTTAATGTGTTCACATATTTTTCCAATATGATGACGTAAAAATCGTCCATGCCCGTTGAAATATACTTGGGGCATTCTTTATGCCAAAAGGCATCCTGAGATATTCATATTTTCCTTTTTCTGGTCGCGTAATCTCCCGTTTTGGCGATTTGGCATGGCCAGCAGGATCGCCCGATTTAATTCCTTGTTGACCAAGCAATTAAAAAAGCATTATAAGATTAATTTTTTTTAATAATTTTTGATTTGAGTGTCATTAGAAGCAAAATTCAAATTTTGATTTCTCAACGACTCTCAAGGTCGAATACTGATGGTGGTACTCAAAAGTACCGTTGGGCTGTCGGGACACTTTTTTTTGAGAAAATATATTTATATCTTTTGCTGACGAAGTTGTTATAAATTAAAAAAAAAATGTTTTATTTGTTTATATGTTATACACCTACTTATGAAAGATATTTAATACGACAAAAACCAAAATTAACTAAAATAGATCTCTTCAAAGCCTAACTTGCTGTCAAAAAAATACCGTTAAAACTGTTGAAAAGACCAACCCAAGTAAATATGCAACAGAAAACATGAAGATAATATGGTACTTAAAAGTACCATTGGTCGCAAGTTACAAAATATTTTTGTCTATAGGTTTTATTTGAACTTTAACATGGTGGTACTTTTAAGTACCGTCGGACGACAAAGGGTTAACCATCCCAGACTTCTTTTTTTGAGGCTATTTTGAGTCGCGGGAGTATGCCAACAAGCCTCAGACAATCCAGCCCTTAAGGAGAATATTCGACAGGAATGCGAACAGTTATCACCGGAAATCTTGCGGAAAGTGTATCAACACTGGCGGCAGCCACTTGGTGGATATAATCTTTTCCACTTAACAGAAAAAATTGTAAAGGTCCAAATCGGTGTTTAAGAGTGCTTCAATATTTTTATTTCATTTGCTTTGACTTTACTGCGACTGCGAAAAGTTTCAAAGCCGGCAGCAAAGCGAAAGTAAAAACAGAAAAACGAACGAACGACTGTTGCTTTGCTGCGAAGATAGTAGCAGCGCGACAGCAAAGCGGCAGCTTAACGAAGATAAAATTAACTTAACTGTTGTTGTGCTGTGAAGATCTTCGCAACGACAAAAGAACTCGAATTTCAACTGTTGCTTTTGCTGTCGCTTTGTTTTCGCTTAACTCAATAGAATAAAGGAGACAAATAATAGAAGAAAGACTATGAAACTGTTCTGTGCTGCGTTGCACTGTTCGTACCTGCATCGGCAGTTAAAGCATACGAAGAGCAGCGAACATTTGAAACTCTGGTTTGACTGTACGAAATTTTGAAATCAAAGCAACAGAACAGCAAACTGAAACGAGCATTACAGCTGTGCTGTGGCTTAGCTGTAGACATGTGCGCAGCAAAGCAAAGCAATAAAAGTTTAAAAACAAAAGAATTGTTTTCGCAGCACAGTAACACCAGTTTTTTTTTAGTGCTGTTGCTGTTATGCTACCACTTTTTCAAACTCTGGTCCAAATAAAGATTTCCACTCAAAATCATTTTTTTTATTTAGTAAAAAAAGAATTCAAAAACAAATGTGGGTGATTAATTTTGCCCCACCTTGTACTTGCTGAACAACCCAATACTTTATGAACTCTTACTGGACAATTTTTAACAAAATTTCGACTAAATTTTAATCAATGATCAATAAACGTTTTAAGAAAAAGACAGATTATTGTGTTAATCGTTTTATGAAGAAAATTAAGAATAATAATATTAAAAAAATTATATTTTTGAATGTTTTAGGCTGCGCATATGGCTACGCGTATTTGAATGGCTTTTCGAACAAACGCAAGCACATTGCACATTATCATGGAAATCGTATTTGCACACATCAAAAGGACACTAGCCAGATCATTTTGAACGAAAATTAATTTGGTTCCCTTCTCTCCATAATCCATTTACTTTCCACTTTCTCCCAAGTTGTTCTTAGTGGTATTTTATTGTGGTCATTAAATTGACGAAGTTTCAAAAACATTGAATTTACGAAAGATACATATGTATTTTGATTTCAGTTATTTTTTTTGCGAACAGTCGCTTCAATTCCCAGAACGTCGCTTAACTTGCTTTTTAAATTGTTGTGTGTTGCTCGACGCAAATTCGCTTAGCCATAAACGCAGCCTTAAGGAAAACTGCGGAACCAACATTTTAAGTAGTGAATATTTTTATTTCATACATATTAAGTAAATCATTCCTCATTTTTAGGAAAATAAATATTCGCACATTGGTGCCAATCACCTACTAGAAATATGTTGCCGCATTGGACCAATTCTAGACAGCGAACTTACTCCAACTGTACCCGGCCTCGTATCCTTATTAGGAAGTGGACGTCAAAGTTTGTTACGAACAAAGGATAGCATGTACCATCCAAGATCGTTGCTAGATTACTGCACAAGGGTACATGGTGTTTCCTTACCGGATTCTGCAATAACCAAGCCAACTCATAATATAGGTAAAACCAGCACTTACAAAAAAAAATTCATTAATATTGGTTTCTCTCTTTCTATTTTTCTCTTTGAAGATAAAGTACTTATTGGTCGAGAATATGGCGGCTCCATCCGGAGAAAACTTATAATTCCCACGAATCTATATAGCAAATCGCGTTTGTTACGTCGCACTGTTGGACATTTGTCATCTGTGTACTGTGTTCTTTTCGATCGTACAGGTCACTATATTATTACGGTAAAAAAAGCTTAAAATAACTCGGTGTTTTTATATACAATTAAATTTAAAATTATTAGGGAGCTGATGATCTTCTAATAAAAATATGGAGTGCAATTGATGGTCGACTTTTGGCTACATTACGTGGAGCTTCGGCCGAAATAACAGACATCGCAATTAATTTAGATAATACAATGTTAGCTGCGGGTTCATTAGATCGCATTCTTCGAGTATGGGATCTACAAACCACTTCCCCTATAGCTGTTTTAACAGCTCACACTGGAATGATTACATCAGTGAATTTTTGTCCTTCACCGCGAGGCGACTTAAAATACTTGGTAACAACAAGTACAGATGGATCAATTGCATTCTGGCAATATACAACGCCACGTGCAGGGAAAACTGTTTTTGCTCCCAAACCAATTCAATATCATGAAAAGTTGCGCCCTGGGCAAGCACAAATGATGTGTACGTCATTTTCGCCAGGAGGAATGTTTTTGGCTGCTGGATCTGCGGATCATCATGCCAGAGTGTATATAATGTCGGAAGATGGTCCCAAACGAATACTAGAAACTGAGGCATATACCGATGCAGTGGATTCAGTGCAGTGGGCTCATAGGGGTCTGAAGTTTGTTTCTGGGAGCAAAGATGGGACGGCACACGTTTGGACTTTTGAATCCCAACAATGGAAGAGTTTAAAACTTAATATGACTGAAAGACTTCCAGCGTAAGTAGTCCAAGAAAATATAAAAATTGTTTTTATTTTTCAATGATTATTTCATATTTTAATATTTTTAAAATGAAAAATATCTTAAACGTTGAGGCTATTCGCAGTTCGGCGAGCTGCAAATGAGTTTTCGGGAAGAAATCAACGAAAAGATTATATGTCCTCGAATAAGCGCATGCTCTTTGTAAACTGTCAAATTTTACTCGCTTTCCACAAATGTAGAACAAAAACTATAATATATTCGCACTATTAAAACATTCGTATGAATTTGACATCAAAATACTCCTGTTATAATTTGTTTTTTTCGCTGGTTGTTTCCACTGATTAAAAAAAGAGCTTTGAATGAAATGCAAACATTTGCAAATATTCTCTGGTTCGTAAACCCCTTAAACTTCAAACTATTGGTCTACGGTTCATCTTTTGGAAAAGTGCAGGGTTTTTATTTATTTATTAATTTTATTTAATGTTTCATAAAATATATAATAATAAACAATATACAGGGTGTCCAGGAAAGAATGGATAAGCCTAAAACACCTCATAGGTGGGCTATCGGTTGCTCAAAATAAAATACAAAAAAAAAGATATAATATATCTCAATTGGTATATAAGATATGCAATTTTTTTAAAAACAGTCTATTTTTTCACATGATTTTACGTTTATTAACACTACGGCATCAAAAAAATGAAATATATCGTTCTTAGTCAAAGATGCTGCAAATAAAATTATGTGCATTGAAGGTTCGTAAACAACTAATGAAAAAACACCTAAGAAATAGATACGGAATTTGAGGAAAGTGAAAATGATGTTTGTGAAATCCTGATGTATTTTTGCGCTTTTTATTTACGACCACATTTTCCTCGTCCATATTTTTGGAAATTCTTTTCATTTACAGAAATTTTTTGAATGGAGAAAACCAAACGACAACACCCAGCGGTCTAGAAAATATTTTCAATGCAATGTAACACTTTTACACTCCGTAAAAATAGGGTTGGAGCATTGCTAAAGTGTAAAAGTGTAAAAAAAAATGACAGCCATTGTATTTTGTTGTTGTATTGTAATGAAATGATAGACTTTTACACTTTTACAATAGTCGTGTTTTTTTTTGCGAATCCGCTATCCGCTTAAAAAGTAATTTGCATGTTAATTACAACAATAACATTTAACTTTTTTTAAAAAATGTAAAATATTGATTGCGATTTCAATGAATGCAGTACTAAAAGAATGCATTCTTTCACTGCTCTACAACCATTCGCCTACAATTTTTTTTCAAAACCTTTTAAGTTTTACCGACAAATGAGCCACCACTAAATGCCATAGAGTTGTCTGTGCTACCAAGTTTTTATGATGAGATCTTAAGCGGGTATGGATCGTTTTTTTGCAAAGATAGCTAACATGCGGGCAAAAAAGCACACCTGTGATACAAGACCAGATACAACGAAGCGTGAATACCCTTAATATTTTTTAATCTTTATGTGAAAACCTTCAATTTCACCTTGAATTTCTACGTACATACATACATATATCGACCTGCTTTTCTTAAAACCCTCGAAGATTTTTAATATGTTGCGCTGTCCAACTCGTTCGTATATTTTAATTTTTTCCAGCTATACAAATTTTGATTGTCCGTCATACTTTGAAGGGAACATGACCGTCTGTAACGTTAAACAAAATCGTTGCTTCCCGTTGACAAACACCTCTGATCAATTTAATTTATTTATTATTATCGTTGCACTTAAAAAAGCGTGCCTTTTTCCTTTACCGGTATAAGCGTCTCAGCGCTTACCACCCAGAGCTGATTTCTGTGAAAGTTATATTAAGTTACTTTCTCGACTGGTACCATTTTCTTTTTCGTTTTATTTTTTTTTACGAAAAATTTTGTAAACTAAATTCAGCACATGCGAGTGTGTTTTTTTGGAAAGTGATTTCCTGACGTGTCCGTTTAAAGCCCCACTGATAAAAAGCCTTTTCTCCCTTGATGTATGTATGTATTATTATTTATAATATCACATCAAAGTCGATTCAAAAAATAAGTTTTTCGTAGGCACTCAGAAATTGGCATATTGGGTACATATGCCTCAAATTTCTTCTTCTTATCCTTTTATTAACCCTTTTCTCGTTATACGAACTTATGCGTAACGAGTTTCCCATTTTTACTGCATCGCTGCTGCTCCACTTATGGGGTTGGCTAATGTCGGAGACCGCAGAACGCGTCTACATAATGCTCGGTCCTGGATCGCTTCAGTGGTTAGCCACAGGCGTTGTTGCGCATTTGCCATCTGAGAAATCCAGGAATTCTTTTTCCGACCTCGTTTTCTTACAGTTGGAGTGACCGTAGTTGATAGTGCCTTTTTAACCGGATTTTCCGCAGCTCTTCTTTGAACGTGGCAATACCAGCTTATTCTATTCGCCTCAAGCTGTTCGGTTACCGAATTCTTTATATGTAGACTTCCTCTTATACGCGTAGATCTAATGCAATCGCGTTTAGTGACTCCACTAGACATCCTTAACATTTTCATTTCCGCTGCCGTCATTTTGTTTTTAAACGCTTCGTACATTGTCCAGCACTGTGAACCGTATATAAGAGCTGTTCTAACAACCGTGGTATAGAGTTTCCCCTTTAATTTAAGTGGAAATTTTCGGTCGCAAAAAAAACCCGAATTTTCCCGTCATTTCATCCATCCCACACTCACTCTGTGGTTTACGTCGTCGTCACATTTCATTTCCATGTTAACGATTGATCCTAAGTACTTAAAGGTAGTGCTTTTCGGAAGAACTATTCCGTCTAACATTATATCCGGAACAGGTCGCAACGGATGCGCAAATGGGCACGTCAAATGCTTCGTCTTTGGATGACTTATTTTGAACCCGTTTCTCTCTAGCGCATTTTTCCATGAATCTAAGGCGTTCTGTAAATCTTCGACGTTATCGCTAAGTATAACTGCGTCGTCAGCGACGAGAATTGGCGTTACAGTTGCTTCGCGCATGCAGTCTTTTAAAAGATAGTCGAATACTACGTTAAAGAGGAAAGGGCTAAGTACGCTTCCTTGATGCACTCCGACATTAACTGGAAATTCTCTCGTTAGTCCAGCAGAGCTTTTAACCCCAGTTTTCACGTTTCCGTACATGTCTTGTATTATTCTAACATGCGTTTCCGGTACGTTTTGGGACCTCAGCGCGGCCCATATGAGATCCCTAGGCACTCGATCGAATGCTTTCTCGAGGCCGATAAATACCATGTGTAAATCCTTAGACGAATTTCGGTGCTTTTCCATTATTTTTCGTAGGCTTTGGATAGCGTCCACAGTCGATCTTCCTTCAACAAATCCACACTGGCTATTATCGAGCTTTATTATTTGCCCAAGACGTTCGTTTAAGGCTCTTTCGAAGATTTTCATTGTGTGTGACATAAGCTTGATTAAATAGTAGTTGTTGCGTTCTCGAGTGTGGCCTTTTCCTTTGTATAATGGAACCAAGAAGCTACTTCTCCATTGATTCGGCATAGGTTGTCCACATTTTAATTTATTTAAAAGTTTCGATAGCCATTCGCTGCCGATTACCTCCATCTTCGACCAAAACTCTGATGGAATGCTGTCTGGTCCCGCCGCTTTCCCCCGCTTCATTTTTCCGATTGCTATACTTATTTCTTCAATTGAAAAGTCCGAAACTTCCTCCTCGAATAGACCAGTTGTCGGCACGATATCATGTGGAAACTGTTTGTTAAGCAACTCCTTGCAGTATTCAAGCCACCGGTCACAAATTTCCTTTTCATTTGTTAATAAGCGACCGTCTTAATTTTTTATGTATTTCGGGGAGGTTATATCCATCGAATTTTTTCGCCTCTGTGCTGCGAGCTTAAAAATATTTGGCACTTTAGTATTGTACGACGTTTGAACTTCTTGTATATGTAGCTTGTCTTCTATCTGCCGATCGTGAGGATATTTGTTCCAACTCCTGGTACAGGTTTTCCGCTGCTGCCGCTCGAGTTCGAGCCAGGACTTCCTTTGCGATCTTTTTAAGACGCTCGTATTCAAGAGCCAGTCGCCTTTTTTGATATCGTCGCTCCGATAGCATTTTGTGCACGCTTGAAATGCATTCTTCTTGTCGGCCACAGCTCGTTTGGTTTCGTCATTCCATCACCATGTTTCTTTGCCGACGTGATGGTATTTCGACTACTTCTTTAGCCAGTGCGATAAATCTTGCGCTTCGTTCCTTCGATAGATTATACCACCGGATTTTTGGCTTTCCAAACGATGCCCGTGTTTTCGGTGGTTCCGCTGTGAAAAATTCTGTAATGAGCAGACGGTGTTGGCTTACTAGCGATTCTCCAAGTATTACTTTACAGTCCTTAATATGGTTTCTCGTCGACATTTTGCAGAGGTGATAATCTATTTGCGTTTCGTGGCCTCCGCTGCTATAGGTGATAAGATGTCGTTGATGTTTAATAAACATTGTATTTAAGACGGTTAAACCGTAAGCCTTAAACGCTACAAGGATTTCTTCGCCAGCTGAATTTCTGGTTCCAAAGCCTTTACCGCCGTGGCGGTCCTCATAATCAACATTTGTTTCTCCGACGTGGCCATTTAAATCTCCGCCTACAAAGAGCATCTCATCGATAGGTATATTTCTAAGCAAATTACCGAACTCTGACCAAAATGTATCTTTTTCCGATTGGTCGCATCCATTTTGTGGAGCGTACGCGCTAACAATGTTCCACGTTTTATTGTGTATGACGAGTTTTACACTCATTCAGCGGTCGCTTATTTTCAAAATACCAACGATATTGCTAAGAAGATCCGCTGCAACAACGATACCAACACCGTTTCGTCCATTGACCGTTCCATGGTAGAACATCTCGAATGCCTTAGTTTTTAAATCAAGAAAACGCGCTTTATTTCCTCTATTATACCACTTCGTTTCCTGTACGCACAGGATTTGTAGAGTTCTGCAACGCATAATCGCTTCCAGTTTTAAACTTTTTGAGGTCATCGATCCGAGGTTCCAACTTGCAAACCGAAGTTTAGGAAAATGTTTTGGAAACTTAATTTTGCCCGCCCCCGGAATCCGTCGGGCTCTGACACCCAGCGGGGTAGTGCTATTGATTGCGATCATTTCCATGAAGTGTATCTTAAGTTTGAGTGGTTTGACACTTGTATGCTCATTTCAAATTGATTGGCTGTTCTTTTAACCCACCGGTAGTCTCCAGACGCGGAAAAGTTTTAAGGTGTTAAAGTGTCACAGGCTCATTTTTGATGTCTTAGTTGCCTGTATATGATGGTGTCCAATTTAGTCGCCTTTTACGACAAGCTGGGACGCACTGCGGCACTATTCTTTATCCGATGCCGCACGGATGAACATGTTTTACTGGTTATATCTTCTTTTTTTGGTTCGATTGAACAATAGGCGATACATTTTCATTACCTTCTTTTTTAATAAAGGATTAATTTCATTTTTCATTAAACATTTCATGTTTGAGATGCATATCGCAATTAATGAGTCGTCAGTTTTTAGGATACTCTTCATTTCTATTAGTCGGTCCAAATCATAGAAAAGCTCTATTAACTTATTGATCTTTTTACATTAGAATGTTAATGTTACATAATTTGACGAAGGAAACTAAAATAGGCTTTGTGTTTATGTATGTGCGATGATAATGAATCGTTGGTATTACATAAAACACATACAAAAATATTGACCCCTAAACCTTGTTTACGCAAAGGCTTCTCCAATTTTTAAATCAGCACGAGGCAGCATACCGAGGTACTTATTAACTTTGATTCAAATTGATCCTTGTTCTATATCGGGTTCTAACTTGCTCGCGCCACATTTTCTTGTTCCGTTATGGAATTTATGTAGTTTGTGTCTATCCCTTTTGGGGATAGGATATACCACCGCAGTTTTACAATGCGATGGGTAATGGACATTATTCATTATATTATCAAACATGATGGTATAAACGTTCATCGTTTCTGGTGGGTATTCAATCAGTTCTCACTTATTTTAAACCTCTGATAGAGTCGATGATTGTTAAAAGCTCTTTCTTCACAAAGAGCGGGGGGTTTTCCATCTGGCTATGACATCATTTGGCATATTGTCGTCACTGAACTCGATGAAACCCGAGCTCTTGAATCGCCAGTTGACATTCTGGAAAGATGAAAAGAAGTTGTAATCATCAATGGCCTCATTTCATTCTAACGCAAAAATAATGCGGTCGTTGTCTGTCGTTAGCGCGATTTTAAGACACGAAATGCCAAAGTATTTTGTTTATTTACGGGAACATATTAGGCTGCTTGCATCCTAAATTTAGTTGTTGCAATACAAACTTACAGCAGCCCTGTACTTCTCTTTTATAAATACATGGAGGCTCTGAAATGAATAGTTGGATTGAGTAAGCTTAGGTGTTTAGACAGAAACCTTGTACAACCCCTTTCCAATACGCAGAGGTATATAGACGATTCATGCTTCCAATGCCTAGAACCTACGCACTGCACGACTGCATACTATTTTAAAATGTAATCCCTTTTAAAAAGTAACTTGGTGAGTAACGGCAGGTGGATGTTTAACTCCCATTTTCTGTTCAAGAGCCAGATTTTCCCTTGTTAAGTTTTGGAATGTTGGACAACTCCGTGTTCCTACATAATTAATGGTACACGTGTCCGGAACGATTTGTCATGCAGATGATATTACCGTTTTTTTCAGATTGGGAAAAATTATCTCAGTAAAAAAAATTAATTAAAACGTGAACATTTTCGATGATTTTAAATAATTATCGACGGGGTTAACTTAATAGTGTGCCAGATAACATGCTGTGCAGGAACTGATGTTGCAACATCGTCGTGTGACTTACCATACTATGGCATTAGGGCATGTTTTGTCATAAGTTAAATAATAAAAAGAACAGACATAATCGGGAGAAAGCACAGTGATGTCAGTGGCGCTTTCCCGAGTATGAGGACAACTAGCACCGACGTCTCGGGCAGAACGTCACTCTCGACAGATATAACTATGAGCATTGTATATGAAACTAATAGTACTATCATCAAGCGATATTTTTTGGTATCCACTTTGACCGACTAGGTGGCGAGCTCTCATTTCTCACGAGCAAAGAAAGATGTTATTACTCTTTTAGAGTGGAGTTAAAATGACAGGATGGGTGAGTGATGAGTGCAAACAAAGTAAACAAAACCTGTTTTGGGTTTCCATTCCACTTTGAATTTTAATCCACATGTTACGCAAGTGAGTGAATGATTTTGCCAAGGTAATGAGTAAAGAATATGATTAAACGACAAGAACTATGTCTTAGAATATATGTTTTTATATGCAATTGTGGCCGTTTTTCCGCAATTTCTGTCTTCAGCTTGGCAAATAATGATGCGTAGTATGCTCCTGTAATGGTTTTTTCTTTTTGAAGATAATCGTTGCCATCACTTTCCCAGCCGAAAAAACAGTTTTTGCTTTTCTTGGAGCCGGCTCGTCCTTTGCAGTCCACTGTTTTGACTGAATTTCTATTTCGGGCGTATAATAGTGTATCCAAGTTTCATCTACAATAATTAATCGGCGCCAAAAACTAGGATTTATTGCGCCTAAACTGCGCCAACAGAGCGTTGGAAATGTTCATTCGAACACCTTTTTGGTCTATCGTAAGCAAACACGTCACCCAACGAGCGGATAGCTTTCTCATGCCTAAATTTTGATGTAATATGTAACAAATGATCTTTGGACATTTTCATAACCTCTACTATCTCTCTCACTTTAATTCGGCGATCGCCTAACACCATTTGGTGAACTGCAGCAATGTTATCGTCAATGGTTGCAGTATTTCCCATATTAGTTCTATAGCAAGTAAAGTTTGTAGTAATCTGCCAAAGCAATATGGCTTCTTCATCTTACCGGTAGATTCCCAAAACGATATCCACTGCCTAGCAGTTTGAATGGACTGCAGAGTCTCGCTATGTAGTGAAATAGGGTGTCGATTAGGGTTGCTTGTACTTTAACTGTAACTGTTTAAGTTGTCGAAAAGATCATTCATTTTGCTTAGAAAAATTGCCGTTGAGGCAGCAATCTTCTGCTGCCTTGGTCACAACACACGGAAATAACTTGCAGACCATACTCTAAAGTTTTTGATATTGTTAATTTTAATACCTCAGCAATTTCATCACCTTTCGGGCATCCTATATAATAAGGTGTGGTTTGCTTCCAATTTTTATTTAATCTCCTAAGAGTAAAAACCATTACTTTGGAGGCTACAGTGGCGTGTCTACCTAGCTCCCCGAAGTCAGAAAAGCCGTATACTATGTCATTTTTAATGTTGTAATCAAGTTCAGGTTTGATTGCCATTTCATCAAAAATTAATACGCACCTTTTTTTTATGCTTGACATCGTTTCTACCTTGCTCTTTAAAAGATTAATCATTTGGTTTGAAAAACCGGCCGGTAAACTTAAGGAAGAATGCCATCGATAGATTGTGAAGATGGTAAACTAAATCCCGAGCTCACCATATGTGAATATAATGAGGGAGACTTATAAAAAAAACTTCAGACACAAATCTTTTTCGTCATTTGTCCAATGTGCATTTGCCTTATGAAAAAGTTGCATATTTACAAAAGTTTTTACATCGGCTGGCTTATTTTGCAATTGCATGTCAACGTTTTTCTCCGAGTTATATGTAGTTCTTATCAATCTTTAATCGTTTTGGCGTATCGAAAATTTACCGAGGTATGGTATTTACTATTCGCTCATTATGAAAACGAGATTCGGGAGAAGGGAACTGTGAAGGAGAGATTTGCAAACTATTATTTTCAAGCTAAGGTAGAGAGAAATTTCTAATATATGTCAGAGGGTTGGGAACTCTATTAACACAAAGTGTAGTTGGAAAAATCGCAGTATTGTCAGTTTCAATCAAATTTTGGCTGATATATAGTACATTAGATGCACTAGAACCGTCTGATATGACCGCTGAAGGAAGCTTTGTATCTCTGATGTTATTCATGATTCTAAGGCAAGACTGGTTGATAGATACATCAGAGCAACTGCATACTGACATCGACGACATTGGCAGGGAATTTTTAGATAGCAGTTTTCGATGTGCTTCAACCTTTACATCTTTGCTATAAAAATGGGTTTCACAAATGAAAATTTGTTTTTTCAATGTATTACATTGTGCATGCTTTAACCAAACATCCCTTCTACGATCTTTAGGAATTGTAAAAAATGACAAGGAAAATGTTCTTTTGATATTGTCACGATCGTTATTCGCAACGAAATAAACACCCACACTCCCCCCCAGACCCCAGGCATAGGTGAAAAGGAAAAATTATGTTTGGGTATTGGTATTGGGTGTGGGTATTTTTTTGTTGAGCACATTCTTTTCGCTTCATTTTCATTACCACTCAGATTTACGTGCAGAAGGATCGTGCACCAACCAAAGCAACTGACAGTGTAGCACTGCGTTGGGCTAGGCCGACGAATTATTCACATTGCAAAATATCTATCTTACTCGACACAGCATGTTGTTTGAGTGGGGTGGGTTTGTGCATAGAGAGTCCTGGCATGGGATTGGTTAGATTCGAGCAGAATTGTGTTATGCAATGCCTTATGAGTGGATTTGCATATGGAGATTTTTGAAGCAAAAGAGCGTAAGATTTTTGTGGTACTCAGCGAATGGTATGTACTTGGGCCGATAGAGGCACCACCATCGATTTCCTCAAGTGATAGTACTATTAGTTTCATATACAATGCTATGAACCAGTTAAGGACTTTGTCTACCTAGGCTCCGCTATAAATGCAGACAACGACGTCAGCGCTGAGATAAAACGAAGAATAACTATAGCACTTGAGTAGCAAAGCCTTCTCTCGGACAACAGAAGTCACCCTTTATAAGACCTTAATAATCCCGGTCCTGCTCTATGGCGCAGAGGCATGGACATTATCAAAAATGGATGAGGGTGTTCTTGGTTGCTTCGAGAGAAAATTTGTTCGAGCGATCTTCGGTCCCGTCTGCATTGATGGTGAGTGGAGGAGGAGATACAATGACGAACTGTATGGACTGTACAACCACATGGACCTAGCCAGAAGAGTGAAGATCCAAAGGATGATATGGCTGGGTCATTTAGAGCGCATGGACACCAATGTTTCGGTCCGAAAAGTCTTCGAATCCGCTCCTGAGGGACAGCGCAGTAGAAGAAGGCCAAGACTCAGGTGGCGCACGCAAGTGGAAGGGGACCTCAGCCAACTTAGCGAAACTGGAGGCAGCTAGCCAGGGATCGAGCTGGCTGGAGACGCTTGTTGACTGAGATCCAGGTCCACCCCGGACTGTAACGCCACTTAAAGGAAAGGAAATAAGAAAGAATTTTCTCTAATAAAAGTTCTTAATTCTTAACAAAATTGTGTCAAAATTATTTAAATATGGCAGGTGATTGTAAGAAATGCGCTGAAACAAAAATCGAAATAATATGCGAAGGATTTTGCTTCTCGCAATTTTCCATTTATTTCCAATATCTACGGCAATAGCTAAGCATAGCTAGGATCCACAAACTCTCATAAACTCGCTCACTGGAGTTCCCAGTTATCACTGGAAGCGGAAGAGAACGTAGTGACTGAGGAGTTAGGTATGAGTGTGTACCATCGGAAACAATTGGAATGTATGAGAGGCCTAGTTGGACACGGGAGCAAACACTAGTAAAGTCGTATAGCTGAGAAACCCGTATGTTGGATCCGCTAGAGCCAAATGAATATGTGAGTGATTGGGTGTAAGAGTCTTGCGGGAGTTGGTGTAAACAAAGAATTGACGACCAGCAATTGAAGAGGGTCAGCTGAGGTTCTTTTTTTTTGTGTCCGAATTTTTTTGGGAATTGCGAAAAGCAACTTTGTTTCTCTTTGATTCGAAAGTAAATTAGAGTAACCGTATAAGAATCGCGAGTTCTTATTTTTCTAAAAAGGAAAAAAGGTGGGAAGAGGAAAAAGGAGAAAGGAAAGAACGACGTGGAAAAGTCGGTTTATATGACAGAGCTGTAATAACTTATTTAAGAGCAGACCGGGTAGATACAAACTAGCTAGGAACTCGTACAAATACAAGGGCATTAAAACGCCATCACCATCACCCAAAAGAGCTTATATTGAATGAATAATTAGTGAAAAGGCTGGTGACCAAAAAGGCCTATGGAAAGCATTTAAACAACAAATTTTTAAGGAAAATGAAAATGTTCCCCGTGAACTTAAATTTAACGGTATTGCCTTGAATTCAGACCAGTGTTATAGGCATAAACAATAGTATCCTATATGTTCAATATTGCGACACCATTGCCTTCAGTGAAAGAAGTTTTAAATTTTGTGAAATTTATATAATTTCGAAATGGAGTATTCGCTGAAAGTGGGAAGATTGTGGACATCATACCAGTTGAAGGGCACAAGGGAAAAACATGCAATATCACAAAGACAATGGGCTGAGAAAATCGAAAATTAAACTTTTGATCCATAAAAAAGGTACATTAAAGCTTCAATTAACCGAAAAATATATTAATTTTTAAAGAAAATATATTTGGTTTGGTTTGGTTTTTTTGTAGTACAAAAAACCTTTTGTTTTTTATGCTTATTAAGTTAGTGGAGGAAAACTGAATCAAGTCAGCAAATACAGTCAAAAAATAATGCAATGCTTGTTTAGGTATTGCATCAATAATTTTGAATGAAGATTGTTCCGGGACTGTGCATGCTACGGCAAACTGTGTATTAGGGTCTCGTTCTACCACATTTAAACTATACAATGTGCCCTTTATTTGAAAAAATAAGTAATGCGAGCGCACCATAGGAATGGAGACCCATACACATGTTGCCTATCTACGAAAAGATATTAGAGACAATAGTTTGTAAGTAGTTAATGTGCTTTGCGGAGGAAAAGAAAATTTTGTGTGTAATTAATGTAATTGGGTAATGAATGAATGGAAAAAAGAAAACGAAAAAAGGCAATTTTATAATTTGAAACAACAGATTGGGATATATTGGCGAGTAAGCTCTATAAATATGGTATTCGTGAAAAGGAATTACAGTGGTTTAAAAGTTATTTACATGAACGAACTCAGAAAGTGTGTATTAATGAATCATGTTCAAGCCCGCAGCAGATATCGATTGGTGTACCCTAAGGTCCTTGGTGTTTTACTCCCTTTATTGTACATAAACGATGTCAGTGATTCCTTACTTCATTCAAAAGTATGCCTTTTTGCAAATGATACTCTTGTACTCGTATACCTCAATGGAAGAGATATAGGTGTGAGTGACAATATCCTCTAGAGTGAAATAGAAAAAATTCATCTTTGGCTGTGTAAAAATAAAATTAAGATTAATGTCCAAAAGACTAAGTGTATGTGTGATACTCGTAATAGGAACAACTTTAGTGTAATCATTACTGTTGACAACTCTGTCTCGAACAGCTATGACTTGTACAATTAAGCTGTCAAATTGTCAATGTGCCTTTTTTCTTTCTTTTGAAAGTAACCTTTAAGCAGGTAACAATATCGAGAGAAATAAATATAATAAACTAATTTGTAATAAGTAACATATTAAAAGAACTTTGTAACAAACAATAAGACAAATAAAAGCTAATGAATTTACTATTGTATTGTAATTACGCCCGTTTCTCTCTCCCGTTGTTTGTTCACAAAAGCTGAAATAGTTGCCAAGAATAGCAACATTTTACAAAATCCTTTTATATTGTTATAACAATTTCCAATATGTCCAGGCCCCCAGCACAATTCACGGCGAGAAAATCGCTAATAAGGTCCCCGCCTCCAACCAATGCAAATGCAGATCCACTAGCCAAGTCAAACGCGGAGCAGCACGACCCAAGTGAACACAACTGCAAAGCGTGCACTGCATCTGACCCGGCGGATAATATGGTTCTGTGTGATAACCCTAATTGCGGGTCCTGGTATCATTATTTAGCGGGAAGAAAGACAGCAACGCGATCAAGATTACATAAAAAAAAAAATATCGAACTCTGAGCTTGTTGGAAGATGCCGAAAGTTAATCCAAAGAAGAATCACGCTCGTCGGTCAGAGGGAGAATCCACAACTGGGTTGAGGAGGCTGTGCAGAAAGGAGCCGCGGAAATGCAAAATGCTGCGCTGTCACATGCAAATATTGGTTGCATGTCCCATATTGGAAACACAAAATGAAGCGTCGTTAAGAAGTCAGCAACAACAATTAAATGGCACCCGACAACGAATCAACTACAAGAGCTGGTAGATAAGTTGCCACCTGCAATTCGCCTAAACTGGGCAATCCATAGACGAACTCTCTTCTTTGACACTTGCTCTCTTTCAAATTTTTATCAAATAGCTAAAACTGCAAACCTTGTCAGCTTACCAAGTTCATTAAACACCAATAAGCCAAGTAATCGTTACACCAAAGAAAGGGGATTTCTATACGCCCATTCCGAAAAAGAAGAAGACAGAAATTACAATTATTACCTGACCGAGCGAAAGTGTTGCATTTGTAGCGGAAAGTTTCGATCGGTGTCAATATGTAAACAGTTTGAACAGTTAAGTCATAGTTCGAAGTGGGCAGCAGTACGAGTGAAACGACTTTGTAGACGTTCTCTTGATAAACACGGGAGGCAGCGTCGCAAGGCAGAGACTGTATGCGGAAAAAACAATTGATGAAGGTGTATCAGCCAACCATGACGACTTCCTCTCTTGCTAACAAAAAACTGATCCGGTAATTTTTAGAGTGATACCCGTCACCCTATACGGCAACAAGTGCCAGCTAGAATGCTGTGCATTTTTTGATGAAGGTTCCTCCTTAATTCTCCTAGATGAAGAATTGGCTCGACAACTAAGCGTGACTAGTGTAGCTGCTCCGTTACATATCAAATTGACTGGTGACACGCATCGGTATGAAAATGATTCTGAGATAATGGACCTCAAAATATCCTGTATAAATTCGGAAAACATATACACTTCGAAAAGTCCACACCGTCAAAAGTCTTCAATTGCCCCTTTAGTCGCTGGACTACGAAAAACTTCTAAATGAGTATGAACACTTAAGAGGTTTGCTTGTAATTTCCTATTCCACTCAAAGACCTCGTTTACTCATTGGTATCAATAACTGGAAGCTAGGCTTACCGCAAAAATATAAAGAAGCCAATGATTGGAGCCCCGTTTCCACTAAGACTAGACTTGGATGGACAGTTCATGGTGTTTGTAATAGGGACCATCCGGATCCGAAGAGTGTTACAAGAAGCTGCCATATTCATACTTGCCATTTCGAACAATGTGATAACGACGACGCTAATCTTAAAGAGATGGTGAAGCAGTTCTTATACTAGATACCCTTGGGGTGTCTAAGTCGGAAAACTTAGTGCTGCCTGTTGAAGAAAAGCGCGCGCTAGAACTGTTTAAAGAGCTGACCTGCCCCAAAGAAGTGCGATTCGAGACTGGCCTTTTTTGGAAGTACGACGACTTCAAACTACCGGACAGTTTTCCGATGGCACTGAAGCGCTTTAGGAGTCTACAAAAACGAGTGACGCGAGACCCGGCCTATGGTCTTCAGCAGAAAATCCAATATTACCTTGTAAAGGGTTATGCGAGAAAGCTCTGCGCAACGGAAACTAAAGGTAGATCCGAACGTTCATGGTATCTTCCAATTTTTGCAGTCACAAATCCGAATAAGCCCGCCAAACTGAGGATTGTATGGGATGCCGCGGAGAAAGTTCGGATTATGTCATTGAATTCTGTGTTATTGAAGGGTCCTCATCAGCTTACTAGTTTGGTTTCCGTACTTAGCAAGTTTAGATAAAAGGCCATAGCACTATGCGGTGACATCATGGAGATGTTTCACCAGATCAAAATCAGAGACGAGAACCAACATTCCCAGCGTTTTTTGTGGTGTGATAACTCGGACAAACACCCTGATGCTTACGTCATGACTTTTATGGCGTTCGGGTCCACCTGCTCACCCGCTTGTGCTCAGTACGTCAAGAATGGAAATGCTAAAAAGTTTGCCAAAATGTATCCAGCGGCGGTCAAAGCAATCCTAGAAAATCATTACTTACTTACTTACTGGAAATCACCGCCCCACCAAACGAGAAGACCTCTAAAGAGGTCAGAAATTCAAAAAGTCACGGACTTATTGACCCGCCCTCGTATATATAAAAAAATGTTGTCAAAAAAGTATGACGCTAATGATCTCAGTTGGCATTCGACCATTTTCAATATACTTTTTTTTCTATGAAAGATATGGTCGAGAAGAAGGTTTTAAGCTATGCGCTATGTGCTTATGTGTATTGGTTTTCGATTTATGGCTGTTTTTGTAAGCATGAACTAATACACATAAACATAAACATAAACAAATATATAAAAAAAAAAAATGTTGTCAACAACGTATGACGCTAATGATCTCAGTTGGCATTCAACCATTTTTTTCAATATAATTCTTTTTTTATGAAAGATATGGTCGAGAAGAAGGATTTAAGCTATGTGCTATGTTTGTTTGCATGTTTCGGTTATGTGATGGTTTTATTTCATTCTCATTGGTTGCCCGCCAATTCCTGATTTCGCTATTGTTAGTTCAGCCGGTGTATATCTTTGAAATAAACTATTTTGCGATAAAACGATTTCTAAATAATACGTTTTGAATACAATAATATGGTACGTCCACGTAGTAATTTGGGCCGATCAACTCGGAAAGTTGCAGCTGGAAGAGTAGCTAGAGCTGCTCAAACAGATCATGAACGAGCTGATATTAATGCGGTTAATCGGCAGCGTAATGCCCGTGTGAGAGCTGCACAACGAATAAATTTGGTGCGTGGTGCATTTACGTATGATTCAAATCTGAATTATGCTTCTCTAGATGTGGTTTCAATTGGATTAATGACTGTTGTGTGCAGTCATTGCAAGGCATTCAAATCTAAACATGAAACTCCTGGATTGTGTTGTGCAAGTGGTCAAGTGAAATTGCTCGTATTGAATCTACCACCAGAGCCATTGCGGTCATTGCTAATTAGTGGAACGCCCGAATCTAATCATTTTTTGAAAAACATTCGAAACTACAATTCATGTTTTCAAATGACTTCTTTCGGTGCACCAAACATTGTTCGAGAACAATTTATGCCCACTTTTAAGGTAAATATTGCACATGACACAGTTTATGTTAATTTTGATGATTGTAACACGTTCGATTGTAAAAATTTTGATATTCAACAGATTCAAGGCCAAGTATACCATCGACTTGGTTCTTTATTGCCTTTTCCCGAGTTATCAATTTCTGCAGATACACTTTGACATTTCGACAAATTTAAAAAGGCATATTGTTGAGCGATTGTAAACAATGTTGAGAGATGAAAATCAATTGGTGCATTTATTTCAAACTGCTTTGGATCGCATGCCATCTGACGATTATGCAATTGTTATAAGTGCAGATAAAACACCGCCAGGTCAACATGCCGGACGGTTCAATGCACCGACCATCGATGAGGTCGCAATAGTTATTGTAGATGATGAATTCAATTCACGCGATATTGTTTTGCATCGTCGAAATAATCAATTGCAGAGAGTTTGTGAAACGCATTACAGTATCCACTTTTGTTTAGTCGTGGAGAGGATGGATATCATTTGAATATTACTACCGGTAAGTAATTATATTTTTTGTGATTTTCAATAGTTTTTTCAATTTTTGAATATTTAAAATTTAAAAGAATTTACGGTTCAATGAATTATTATTCATATCGATCATATGGTGCGTCAAAATGAAGTGAATTACATTTTACATTGTCGCCAACTCTTTTATGAGATCGTTGTTGACATGTATGTCAAAATTGAAACGGAAAGGTTGAATTTTATCAGGTTCAATCAGAAGAAACTTCGTTCTGAAGATTACATCCATTTGCGAGATGCAGTAAACAGTGATGGAAACGTCGATGATTTGTTGATAGTGGAACAGGTGGTTTTTATTTTTTGGATGCACCAGGTGGTACTGGCAAAACATTTTTGATTTCATTAATTTTGGCCACGTTGCGTTCTACAAATAAAGTTGCGTTAGCATTGGCATCGTCTGGCGTAGCAGCTATTTTGTTGGATGGTAGTCGAACTGCACATTCTGCGCTTAAATTGCCATTGAATATTCAAGTTATTGAAACGCCAACTTGCAATATTTCAAAAACATCTGGAACGGCAAAATTATTGCAGCGTTGTAGCATAATTATTTGGGACGATTGTACCATGGCACACAAAAAAACTGTCGAAGCGTTAGAACGAAGTTTGAGAGACATTCGAAATAATGGTGTATTATTTGGTGGTGCATTGATATTATTAGCTGTTAATTAAGACAAACATTGCCTGTTACACCTAGATCAACTCCAGCTGACGAAATCAATGCTTGCTTAAAATCCTCATATCTATAGAGATCTATATCAACTTTGAAATTAACCACTAATGTACGTGTACAATTACAAAATGATTCATCTGCAGCAACGTTTACTGAGCAATTGATAAAAATCGGAAATGGAGCAATGCCCGTTGATGAATTTGGATTGATCACATTGTCAGGTGATTTTTGTCAATTTATGCAGTCCAAAGAAGAGTTGATTGAAAGTGTTTTTCCGCATATGGAGCAAAATTATAGGAGCCATGCTTGGTTGAGCGATAGAGCAATTTTAGCTGCGAAGAACAAAGATGTCAATGAATTGAATTTTGCTATTCAATCGAAAATTCCTGGTGATTTGGTTTCGTATAAATCTGTTGATACCGTTACCAACGAAGATGAAACAGTGAATTATCCTACTGAATTTTTGAATTCATTGGATTTGCCAGGAATACCACCGCATAATCTTCGATTGGAAGTTGGAGTCACGGTCATTATGCTACGGAATTTAAATCAACCACTTTTGTGTAATGGTACGAGTCTTGCTGTTAAAAAGCTGATGCCAAATGTTATCGAGGCAACTATCTTGACTGGCAAATTCAAAGGCGAAGAAGTTTTCATTACACGTATTCCAATAATACCTTCTGATATGTCATTAGAATTTAAACTTCTTCAATTTTCCATTCTTTTGGCCTTTGCTATTACCATCAATAAAGCTCAAGGTCAATCGTTAGAAGTTTGCGGTGTGAATTTGGAGTATCCAGTTTCTTCACACGGGTAATTGTATGTTGCCTGTTCGCGTGTAGGAAAACCTTCGGTTTTGTATATCTCCACCGCGAATGCGAGTAGCAAAATAGAAAACGTTGTTTACCACAGAGCATTACAATAAACAAGTGTTATTTTTGATTGAATTATAAATTGTAAATTGTTTTATTTTATTTCTATCTTATGCACTACGAAGTGTGCAGGGTTCCGTTAGTAATATTATATTTTTTGATTGTTGTTCATCCAGAAACTTAGAAAATTAATTTAAAAAATTGTTTGCGGAACACTTATGTAGTCTGTACAATAAACAATAGTCTAAAACAATAATGAACCCCTAATAATTCGCATTTAAGACAGACAGAAAATTCGGAATAACATCATAATCAGACATTTCATAATTATATATTCAGATTTCTGATAGAAATAAAATATCAGGTAAATAATCCAAAGGTGCAAGATGGAGTAGAAAAGTATTAAAATTAGTTCTTAGACTGCGAATATTCTGATGTATAATAGAAAATCCCGAAGAATGTGCATTTACACTATGTTCAATACAGAAACATATTAAATTAAACGATAATGTGGACGAAGTTTATTGCAAGTGAAATCCATTTGGGGATACATATTCGAGTTATTAATATTTTAAATTAATGAATTTAGTATTAATAATTTTGAATAATGGTAAGATTCTCAAATGAATTTATCTGCAAAGCTCTATCACCCTCTTTCCTTCTAATGAGCATTTTTGAATCTCTTACCCAAACATACATATTTACAAATATTACTCTCTGTTAGTCCAGTTGCCTTTTTTAAAAGAGACCATGAAAAATTAGTAAGGCAATCATTAATATATATCAGTGGCGAGGCGTACATATATCTCGATTCCTACCGAGTTACGTTTTAAAATGCTACTTTTCAAGAATGTATCAATATAACAAGCAATATGAATCTTAATATGTGCATATAAACATAATATTTGTATGTTTCCTACGCCTGCACACGCAAGCGACTAATTCTACCAACCCACAAGCCTGCCCACTTGCTAGTCATCCGCTTTCATATCGTTCTACTACTCTACGTCATTACATGCCTATTCTGGAACATCACATACTGCATAGTCTATAAGAAAGCCAACCGCAAAGCGGTTGCACAACAACGCATAATAACCCGAAAAATGTCGAGCTATAAAATATCTACCTGGTAAGAACATATTCGTTTTCTTTCCTTGTTTCCTTCCTTTATCGTTTACTGTGTTTGACTCCTCTCTGTTCAATACACGCTTCTTATGCAACAAAATAACCCGCTTTTCCTCGACATTCGACAAACAAAAGTCTTTTTGCACTCTAGAGTGAAGATAACACTCTAAAAAATGCTCCATTGGCACTTGTTTGACGTTTTCAGAGTGAAAACGTGAATTTGTTCGCTCCCAATTTGATTTCAGAGTGCACGACGCATAAAAACGAAACGTCGAATTGACGGTTGCAATTTCAAAAAAAAAAAACATTTGTTCATTTGCTCCATTTTGTATGCATTTATCAGAATAATGAAATTTGACATAAGCAATCTAACTAATACACACACAAACATTTTGAATTTTCAAATTTTAAAAATTAGAGTAATATAGAATTCCATTCAATTCGAGGGAGTGCTAATAAAATTGGAAAATCCCATTAGATTATTTCTGTTTGAAAAATTCAGTTATGGAGCAGATTGTAATTACGAGTAATTCTTAGAATTGTAGAAGATACTATTGTAAGGTAACATACGGCTTCATGTTTTTCGGAGAAGCAACTCCTTCGTACCGATTTCTTGATATTTGCAAATTTTCTAAATCTCTTATTAGATATCTGTCGTTCGGAAAAACTTTGACTACTTCGTATGGACCTTTATACTTTGCTATTAGTTGTTATTTAACCTGGGAGTACCAATAACATTTTTTTATCAGGACATAATCACCTACTTTATAAGAAAATGGTTTATTATGCCGCTTGTCAAAATTAACCTTATTTGATTCCTGGCTACGAATAGTTTTTTCGCATGCCTTTTGCCTAATAGAATTCAAGTTTCTAGGTTCATCAAAGAATATATGTTGCTCAAGGTACTCGCGGACTTTATCAACGACATTCCCTTTTTGTGCCACACCAAATACAAGCATACTTGGGCTAAAGCCGGTACTTTTGTTCACTAGATTGTTGAGACCGAATCCAACCTTTTCAAATGGACTGACCAATCACCAGGATTAAGTTCACTCTCTTTATACAACATCGGTACTGGTGTCCTATTAATACGTTCCACTGGCCATTTGATTGTGGCGAACTTGTTGCCACTTTTATATGTTGAATATCGTAGCTGTTACGTAAAATCCTCAGACGTGAAATAGCTTCATCCGTCGGAAATCAAACGTGTAGGTTTGCTGTAGGCTGAGAAATAAGATTCGAGACACTTTACTACTTCAGTGGTACTTGTGCGTTTCACTGCATAAAGCTTTGCGAATTTAGAAAAACCGTAGTCGATGGTTTCGCCCTGAAGGTGGGAATGGGCCAAGATAGTCAATATGAATGATTTCAAAAGGTTTATCACCTTTCGGAATGTTATGCAAAACACCTTCCTTTTTACCCGAAACTGAAGAAAACTGCATGCATTTTAGGCAACCATTAACGTAGTTCCTTATTTTTGCCTTCATGAAACGAAACCAGTAAGTTTTTTTCAAAAAATCACAGCACTTCTCTACACCTGCATGACAAAGGGCGTCATGATGAGTCTGGACAACATTCCTCTCCATCAAGGTTGGAACATAAAACAAAAGTTTTTGGTTGAGCTTCCGATATACTAAACCGTTTATCGGTTCATCGAGAGAACTTTCTTTCTGCTCTAACATATCTACCAATTGTCTTATTACAGAATCTTTCTGTTGGGACGCAGCCAAAACATGTTCGAAGGAATCAGGTTCTATGATAAGTATGTTATGACATCTACTTAGAGCATCTACATGTGTCATTCTCTTACCATCTCTATGCTCTATGACATAATCGTAGTCCTGCAATTCTAAGGCCCAACGAGAGATCCTAGGATTTATTAGCTTTTTGTTAAGTGTGAGCGTTAATGAATTACAATCGGTTAGTATCTTAAACGTTATACCGGAAAGATAAATCTTAAATCGTCTCAATGCATAAATTATTGCCAAGGTTTCCAACTCGCATGAATGGTATTTGGATTCCGGAGCTGTTGCCCGTTTGGAGAAAAAGAAAACAGGATGGAAACGTTTATCTTGCTGGCGTTGCATCAAAACTGCACCAAATCCCAAATTGCTGGCGTCACAATGCAGCACAAGTCTCTGCTTGGGGATTATAAATACTGAGTAATGGGGCATTAACTAACTTCTTCTTTAAAGTCTCGAAAACATGCAATTCTTTCTCACCAAAAACGAAATTAGCATCCTTCTTTAATAGGTCATATAAAGGTTTTGCCAAAATAGAAAAATCTTTAATAAATTTTCGGAAATATGAACACAATCCTAAGAACGAATGCACTCTTTTGACATTTGTAGGTAAGGGAAATTCGGATAAAGCTTTCAAGCCAGTTACATTAGGACCTATACCATTACTCGAAACTTCATACCCTAAATAGGTTATTTTTTGAAACATAAACAAACATTTATAATAACGCGATTGTAACTTTTGTTCCATAACTATAGCCATAACTTGTTCCAAAATAACTAAATGTTCGTCTTTGGTTTCAGTAGCTATGAGTAAATCGTCAATATATACGAGTAATTTTGAGTAATCAATAAGATCCTTAGAAATAGAATTAATAAATCGAATGGCATGCGTAAATATTCAAATTGTCCCAGAGGTGTGATAAAAGAAGTGTATTTAATTGAGCCCTTGGACATTTTCACGTGATGAAAACCACTTTTAAAATCTAGAAGAGAAAAATAACTTTTATCCCTCAATCGATTCAAGTGATCCTCATTTAGTGGTAGCGGAAAATTGTCCTTAACTGTGACTTTATTAAGTTGCCAAAAATCTACACAAAGGCGCAATTCATCGGTTTTTTTCTTTGCTAAAACTATCCGAGACGCAAAAGGGGAATTGCTCTCGCGGAAAACTTTGTTTTGAAGTAACTCATGTAAGATTTCTTGCAACTTCAACTTATGCATATAAGGCAATCGTCTAAGTGTAGAATTAAAAATACTCTTCGGATCTGTCAAAGTAATTTGCATTTCATAATCGCAAGATTGGTATAAACAACTGTTGTTTGTACTCCCGATGACTCAACTTTTAACTTTGTATTTTTCTTCCCAGGTCAAATTTTCATTTACGAGGGCGGGTCAATAAGTCCGTGACTTTTTGAAGTTCTGACCTCTTTACTGAAACAGCAACACTGCTCCTGTCAACAGGCATCTGTCAGTTGACTCCTGTCAAAATTTAAACTTACTGCGTCAGTTACGAGTAGTTTGTGTTTGACAGCTATTTTTATCACACTACTCACTAATTTGAGGAGAAAATGGAAAAAAGTGAATTTCGTGTGAGACCAAGGCTAAGCTTGATAAATACTATGGGGACTCTGCACCATCGATTTCAATGGTAAAAAAGTGGTTTACTGAATTTCGTTGTGGCCGTACAAGCACTGAAGATGCCGAACGTCCTGGACGCCCAGTTGAGGTCTCTACACCCGAAACAATCGAAAAAATTCACGATATGGTGTTGGCCGACCGAAGATTGAAAGTGCGAGAGATTGTGGAAGCCGTAGGGATCTCGCATGGCTCAGTAGTTTCAATTTTGAATGATCACTTGGGCATGAGAAAGCTTTCCGCAAGATGGGTGCCGCGTTTGCTCACAGTCGACCACAAACGCAATCGTGTAACAACTTCACAGGAAGGTTTGGCGTTGTTTAATCGCAATATGGAGGAGTTTTTGCGCCGTTTTGTAACCGTGGACGAAACATGGATCCATCACAACACACCAGAGAACAAACAACAGTCAAAACAGTGGGTTTCTAAGGGTGAATCGGCGCCAAAGAAGGCCAAGGTGGGTTTGTCAGCCAATAAAGTTATGGCGACTGTTTTTTGGGATGCACGCGGGATAATCCACATTGACTACCTTCAAAAGGGAAGAACAATCAATGGGGAATATTATGCCAACTTATTGGACCGATTCAATGACGATTTGAAAAAAAAACGACCTCATTTGGCCAAGAAAAAAGTTCTTTTCCACCAAGACAATGCAAGGGTGCACACATGTGCAGTTGCCATGGCAAAAATCCATGAATTGGGCTATGAATTGCTCCCTCATCCACCCTATTCTCCAGATTTGGCTCCGAGCGACTACTTCTTGTTCCCAAACCTGAAGAAATGGCTTGGTGGAAAAAGATTTGACTTCAATGATGAAGTCATCTCGCAAACAAAGGCCTATTTTGAGGACCTCGACAAATCATTTTTTTTGGAAGTGATAAAAAAATTTAAGAAGCGTTGGACAAAGGGTATAGAGCTCAAGGGAGACTACGTTGAAAAATAAAATTATTTTTTTATCAAAAAATCTGTGTTTTAATCCAAAAGTCACGGACTTATTGACCCGCCCTCGTATGTTCAATAAAAACTTTTCATCGCGGTCATTGCATGCATCGATATTAAGAATTTCCATAATATTATTATTCAAATTATTATCAATAGGTTTTTCTTCAAAATTATCTAATTTCTCTAAAGTCAATTTAATATTACTCTTCTTTAAAAAGTCCCTACCTAAAATAATAAAATTTTTCATAGAATCATTTTTAACAACATGCAAACATAATTCAACTAAATTACTTTTAACTTCGATTTTACAATGCACCTTTCCAAAAATAACTCATCTACTATTGTTAATACCCACATAGTCTGCCATGGCCGGCTTGATTGATGTCATCAGATAGGATGGTATATACTTCTGCTGCACGAATCTTATTGGACTTCCTGTAGCGATCATAGTCATCGCCTTCAATGTTATATTGGCTGCTCCGGAGTCGTTGTAAAGAAATTCATAATTGAAGAAACCGTTGAAATTTTCTAGAAATATTTCTTGATTCTCCATTGATAATTCTGGATCTTGAAGAACCATTATTGGTTTCGAAGTTCGTTGAGGGCAGTCTTTAACATGATGGTTTCTTTGCCCACAATGATAACACGGCCCCCGTTCTCTGCTCGGCTTGGGACAATTGGTGGCTACATGTCCAACATCACTGCAGTTGTATCACTTGATGACGTTTTTGTTACGGAACTGCACGACTGGTTTTGGTTGAGAAGCAGTTCTTATAAAAACTGGAGCCTGCGCTGCTGGTTGATAATCAAACTTCATTTTCACGTATCTCCTCAAGCCACTTTTTAGGATGGTATTTGCTGTGAACAATATCTGTTTATTAAAAGTGGAATCAGGGATACCTTTCACTATGTACTTTATAATATCCTGTTCCTCAATATTAGCTGAAGAAGCGATCTCTTGCATCGCCAAGACATATTGCTGAAAATTTTCATCCTTCTGCTTCTTTCTCTTGCGCAGGGCATTGTGGACATCTGTGAGGGTAACATGTTGGTGAAATTCTGATAACAGGACTTCCTTTAATTCGATCCATGATCGACATGATGTAGATTGGAGATACAGTTTTGCTGTTCCCGTTAACAGCCGTTGGGCGTATATGAAGCACTTGGAATCATCAAACTTATGCATTTGCTTTGCATCATCAGGTGTCACCTCCAGAAAACTTTGGAAGGGACTCTTCGATGTCCCTAAAGGAATATGTCGGCTGGACTGCTTCTGTTGGATTATTCAACTCAATAAATCTCAACTGAAGTCGTCTAATTTCTTCTTTTTTGTCACGAGGTCGCGTAAATTTTCCAATTGCTCTGAAACGATATTTTCATCTTCTCTTTCCGATCTACTCATATTCGAATCCGAGTTCAAACGTTCAATCACATTAACTGGGAAAAATTCATCAAATTGGACTTCATTAAATTTTTCAACAGCTTGTTCCAGTCGCACTTTCAACGTGTTCTTTGCACCACTTGTAGGCAATCCTATTTCGGCCAATTTGTCTTTCAATTGGGACACTGTTGCAATCAATAAAAACGCTTTCACAGCTGCCATATTATTTTACACAAATAACACGATAAAATAATCGAAAACTCAACATAAAACTTAAACTTTTTCTTAATTTCCGGACTTTGAGTTAACTTATCCCACTTCTGATTTATTTGTAGGGACTTTTGAATAAATATAAAAACAATAATGTAAACACAACAGTGCGATGTCTCGCGCACAAACTCTTCATTACAACTGACTCTTGGAAAAACTTAACAAAGCTTTTATGCGAGAGTAACATAACTGAAATACATTTACATCATAAAATAATGTTGTCTTAGCAAAGCATAATCATTCGATTATTAAACTGTTTTGCTAAATGAAGAGAGAATAACCGATCATGAAATTGCATAGGGTGGTCAATCCGGTGGATCACCTTAAATGCGATTTTTTCAATAATGTGCAATAATGTGTGAACCTTACACTTCTGCAGTGGGACAGGAATGGTTTTAAAAAGAACTACAACGAACTGAGTATATTAACAAAAAATCATTCACCAGCTATTATGCCCTTTCTTGGTATCCGTTCGAAGAGTAATTTTCTCCGCAACGCAAATCCAGTCGGAGACTGAATTTACGTTCATAGTACCCGTTTTCCGAAAGTGCATCGACGCATTTTGTTCCCTTAAATATATTTCCGCGACGAACAGATGTCGGAGACCATCGGAGAGAAATGGACGTGCGGCTGTCAAAAACAGATGCAGAAAACACAACCCATCGCAATGAAACGTAGACTGCCGGTGTGCTTTCCGTTTTGTCGGAGGAATGTTCCAAACAACATTGAGACTTCGGAGAATTTTTCTTTCGGAACGGATACCATGATAAAAGAAGCTCACTGCGTTATCAATTTACCCCAATCAGACATGAGTCATACAAACCATTTCTTACCAATTTTCTCTTCTCGGCATGGACTCGACCAGTGTGCGGCAAGTACTCGTTGGACTGCAGTACCATGCTGTTTCAATTCTGCTCCGAAACTTTTCTTTATTTCTGGGTTTTTCGGCACCAAAGGACTTTTTTACGATTGCCCAAAAATTTTCCAGGAGATTGGGGGAGGGCCACGTCATAGGATCAACATTATGCTCTTCCAGCAACCTTTTCACTTTGCCTGCCGTAAGCTTCGGGTCGTGCTTAAACTGCCACTTAAGTGGTGGCATCTCCCATTCAGCATATGGTAGCATGATCTACCCCAATATTTTGGTGTACAAATGCTGGTCCATGATGTCAAATCTCTTTCGGTTATGGAACAGTGCTGTCTAAGACCCATACTGCCTGTTTCCGTAAATAATTTTGTACATCTAATACACGGTTTTTTTATATTTTCATACCCAAATTATTATTCTTGAAAACCAAAATCAAATCTTAATCCTCGCCACCAAAAAAATATGTACAAGCAAATTGGTCTTATTTTTTCGTCCACACTCCTTGCCATCTTCTTCACGTTTGGTTACGTTTTGCTTTCATATGATCATGTTAACTCACGATATTTTGTGCTTGAAAGAGAGTACCGATATCAACGACGAAAAATATTACGGCCTACTTTTACAGTTAATTAAATTTTAATGAGAAAGGGATACAGGTGTGTTTTGTTGTTGATGGAAACGGACGCATAAAAATTGTTCTCTTACTACTCGTATTTACATCACTATTTTATCGAAGTTAATTATTAAACTTGCACTTAAGTCCCATATAAGTTAAAGTGTGCATAATGAAGTGTGTGACGTGTGACTTAAAAATTGAAAGTCATGATTTAAATATTCAATGAATCAATCGCAAAGAAAGTTTTCATGCTAAGTGCGCTAAAATCAACAAAAGAGAAATTGATTTTTACGAAAAGTGCAGTCAAGGTTTCAAGTTTTCCATTGCATTACTCAGCGGAGAAAATCACTACTTGTTAACGCTCCCATTATGCGGAACAAAACATTACTCTGCAAACAATATACAGAGAGTTAATAAATTTAAAGCAAAGAATTGACTCATTTGAGACGACTCAAGGCTTGCGAAGAAAAAACGCTCCTCTTATTAAGAGAATTGAATCATTGGAGGTGAAGCTGAATTTGATGGAGCTGAAAGAAAAAAAGAGCTCAGTAGACATAATTGGAATACCCAATGTAAACAATAATAATGTGAAAGAAAAACAACATCGTCTGTATTCAGTTCTCAACTCTCCAAAGGAAACAAGCTGTTATGAAGAAGATGCGAGACAACAAATCTAAAATCTCTTCAGAAATATTTAATTCTCAACGCAACAACATCAACGGCGATGACTCCAGCTCCAGGAGCAGCAATGGGAACAACTTGATATATATCAGTGGCGTGGCGTGAAAAATTTTAAATGGTAAGTCGGAAAAAATATTCACCTGCAAACTCTTTCTGAAATTATGTTGTGTATTGCAAATCGCATATAAGTAAATGAATTCAAGCCAATTTTTCATATGTACTTCAAGTCATTAAAGGTTAAATTTACAATGAACCGGAGCTTTTGCTTGCGCATGTCATCCGTATCTGACCTTTCAAACCCAAAATTTCTAAACGCAGAAGATCACCAATTTCCGAGTACTATCGATTGTCCTTGGACAAAAAAAATCTGTGCCAATATGCAAAATCCGAAAAAGAAAAAAGAAAGTGATCCCAGTTATAATTACTGGAGTCCCTTGCAATGCCTTCCGGATACCGAAGAAGACATGGACGAAATAATTTCGCCAAATAATTCTAGTGAGAAAGTGTTATTGCCTCCAATTAAACTATTGCAAAAATCCAGTGAATTTGTGCACAACCTAGCAAAATCGTTAAACATAACAGATTACTTTGTTGAAAAAATGCCTATAGGCATTAAAATCACGTGCAATTCTGTTGAATCTTACAGTGCCATATTAGAAAGACTAAAAAGTGAAAGTTGTCAATTCTCCTCTCACGATTTCAAGAGCGAAAAAGCTTTCAAAGTTGTTTTATATGGTATGAGCGAAATGGACCCCAATCTTCTAAAAACTGAATTGATTAAAATTGGCCTAAAGTGCATAAACATTTAAAAAATCATTAAAAAATCGGAGCATTTCACAGACACAATTTATATTATATCATTAGAAAATGGTTTAATAAAACTGCAGGATCTTAAGAAAAATTATCGCCCCATCTTTCACACGCAAGTGAGCTGGATCTACAAACGTAAACTAAAAGGTGAACTAACCCAATGTCACAATTGCCAGATGTTTGGGCATGGTGAAAAAAATTGCCACGTCGGAACCTTCTGTGCCAACTGTGCCGGCTCACATAAAACTTCTGTCTGCACTAATCCTTCCGCTGAAAAATGTGCAAATTGCAACGGACCGCTCAAATCAATTGATCCATGATGCGTTAGCCGATCTAAGTTCTTAGAACTCAAGAAAAAATATAAACAAAATGTTATATCAAAGACATGCAACCGACAACATATTCCACCACCCACTTACACTAAACATCATCGGGTTCCAATTAACTCTCTGTCTGAGTTCCCACAACTTCCACAGTTTCCCGCCTCTCACACAAATCAAACAATGCGGGAAGGTGTCGCCCTTCTAACAATCAACAATGTTTTCCACAACACTCCACTTACGTTTAGCAACATTGCCGCCAGCGCGACTTGCAACATTTCCAGCAACAACACTGTGTTCACAGCGGATGAATTAAATAGTCTAGCTATAGAATTAATTACAAATTTATCTACATGTAAGAATAAGTTTGAAAATTTAATGTTATCACACGTTTAGCAACTAAGTTTTTGTGTCATTACTCTAAATAATATGATAGATAGACATTCAAATATTATTACTTGGAATAGTAGAAGTATACGCAACAAAATCACTGAGTTTGTTAACTGTTTAAACGCTAGAAATGACGACATAGCTCTTGTAACTGAAACATGGCTTAAACCAGACTTAAGACTGTCCACACCCTATTTTTAATGCTATCGATGCGATAGAGTCGATCGAGACGGAGGTGGAGTGAAAACGCGGTTAATAGAAGACATTGGAATTAGCGTAAAATTGCGTTACCAGAGAGAAATTAAAATCTTTTGTGCTTACTTTCCCGGCGGTAGAAGCTCATTAGAAAAAAAGATAGCTTTTAAGAATGATCTCCGCAAATTACTTTCATTCCAAGGTGAATTTATAATTGATGGGGACTTAAATTCTAGACATAGAGATTGGGGTTGCTTACGAGCAAATGCCTACGGTACGATCCTGTCAGATCTATGTTTAAGTATTCCAGCATCTGTGATATTCCCTTCTAGTCCAACATTTTTTCCCAGTTCTAACCGTAGTCCATCTGTGCTTGATTTATTTTTGTCTAATGTTTTCCCACCTCAATAATGTTATCTCCAAACTTATTTTTGATTACAACAATAAGAAGTGGAACATCAAAATACGATCTCTGGATGTAAGTTCAAAACCTTTTTGGAAAATGTCAAAGTGGTTAAAAACAAAAATAGACAGCTTCCCTTTCTTAAGGATTCAGATACTACGTTCTTGACAAGGCTAATGCACTTGCTCTAAACTTTCGCGAAAATCACGAAATATCTTCAAATTTAGGTGACGCCGAAACAATTAATTTAGTGAACCAATCCATTCAAAATCTTTTGAGTGGTAACAATGATCCTCAATCACAGCACGACTCATCAAGTGCTAAGGATCTGCAATCATGTTAAATCGTCTCGTGCAACAGGCAAATCAACAGGTATGATATTATTAGACGTCGAAAAAGCTTTTGATTCTGTCTGGTACGACGGGCTTATATACAAAATGATAAATTCAAATTTGTCCGATTCTCAAGAAAGGAGACCCTACGAACTGCGCCAACTACAGAGGCATCAGCCTTCTTAACATTGTTATGATTGATTCCCGGCAACAATCACCGTTGCCCCGAATCAAAAATAACTGTAGAATTGTCCTTAGTTTCTTGTCCAACCGCTGTTTTAGAGTGCACATTAATAAAGATATCTCCAACATTGTCTACTTTTATTCTGGTGTTCCTCAAGGCTCAGTCCTTGGACCTGTTTTGTATAACCTGTTTACGTCTGACGTACCATCTATACCCAACTGTGAAGTTGCGGCTTTCGCAGATGATATAGCGATATTCTCTTCTCACGACTATGGGTTTAATAAATGGAAAATACAACTAAACGAGCACAAGCTACAAGCAATCTTTTTTACTAGGAAAAGAAAAGCCTGTTTTCTACCTAGTGGACAATTACATGCGAATGGGGCTAGTATAAGTTGGGAACCTTCAGTAAGGTATTTAGGAATTCACTTGGATTCTAAACTAACATTTAATACGCATATCACAAATACCTTAAACAAAATTTCTGTCGCGACCAAGATATTATACCCCTTCATAAACCGTAAGTCAAGACTGTCAAATGCCAATAAAATAACGATATTTAAAGTTATTTTTCAAGCAATACTGTTGTATGGTTGCCAAGTGTGGGGTAATTGTGCGAAAAGCCATCTTAAGAAGTTGCAGGTGTCTCAAAATAAACTTTTGAAAATGATGCTTAATTTACCTTGGTATCACTCAACGCGCGATATTCACCAAACGGCGAATGTTGAATTAGTGCTTAATAGAATATTAAAATTGAATCAACGTTTTCTTGCTCGATGTGATTTTGTTGATAATCCCTTAATAAAAATGATAATAACTTTCCAACTTGATACTCTGTATTTAATTTATTTACCTGTTCTCTATTTATTCCTTTTTGTTATTTGTTTAACTGTTATACTTAATCAACTATTTTCATTTATTAGTAATTTATTTATTTTTATTTCTTTATTTATTTAAGTATTTATTTATTTATTTAAGTATTTATTTATTTATTTATTTATATATTTATTTGGTTATTTATTAATTAATTAATTAATTAATTAATTAATTAATTTATTTATTTATTTATTTATATTGAAGGGTTTTTTTCTGCTTTCCCTTCGTAGAGTTAATTAATGTCCATTTAGTTTTAAATTATATATTCATAATAATATTACAGATGAAAGATAAAATATGTATCATATATCTGAACTGTAAAACGTGTGGTAACCAAACCTTGTAATTTTATGCGAAATAAAGAACTATCTATCTATCTATCTACAATGAACCTAAAGTATAACTACTGTATCTATAAAATGATCCATTAATTGAAAGTTTCTATCAACTTTTTTGTTGTGAGCTACAAATGAATTATCTAAGGAGGTTTCAATGCGATTGGTGCCGAATTTGTGCAAAGATAAACAGCTACGAATGTGTTTTCCCGTTTTGACATGTTTTTTTTTCCGAATTAACTAAATTGTTTATGATAGCGTAGCCCGTACGAAAACAAAAAATTTTATTAAGTTTACAACTACCAGTCAACTAGATAAAGTATATTGTTGGTATATGGATGCATTAAAATGCGAAACAAAACCATCCTAGCGCCTTTTGTCATAGAAGGAGAGCGTCCTATCTCTATAACTTTTTTGTAAGAAAATTTAACTTACAAAAATCATTTTCTTCCTCTACCAAACAACAACAATTTACAGTTAAAAATGCCATTTTCTCCTAATAATTATTTGAAATTAGATGAATCTAACTGAAAAATCACAATTTAAACTTTTCGCACTTTTCACAACAACTTTTCTGACCTCTTTACTGAAACAGCAACACTGCTCCTGTCAACAGGCATCTGTCAGTTGACTCCTGTCAAAATTTAAACTTGCTGCATCAGTTACGAGTAGTTTGTGTTTGACAGCTATTTTTATCACACTACTCACTAATTTGAGGAGAAAATGGAAAAAAGTGAATTTCGTGTGCCTATTAAGCATTATTTCTTGCGAAAAAAAACCATTACCGAGACCAAGGCTAAGCTTGATAAATACTATGGGGACTCTGCACCATCGATTTCAATGGTAAAAAAGTGGTTTACTGAATTTCGTTGTGGCCGTACAAGCACTGAAGATGCCGAACGTCCTGGACGCCCAGTTGAGGTCTCTACACCCGAAACAATCGAAAAAATTCACGATATGGTGTTGGCCGACCGAAGATTGAAAGTGCGAGAGATTGTGGAAGCCGTAGTGATCTCGCATGGCTCAGTAGTTTCAATTTTGAATGATCACTTGGGCATGAGAAAGCTTTCCGCAAGATGGGTGCCGCGTTTGCTCACAGTCGACCACAAACGCAATCGTGTAACAACTTCACAGGAAGGTTTGGCGTTGTTTAATCGCAATATGGAGGAGTTTTTGCGCCGTTTTGTAACCGTGGACGAAACATGGATCCATCACAACACACCAGAGAACAAACAACAGTCAAAACAGTGGGTTTCTAAGGGTGAATCGGCGCCAAAGACGGCCAAGGTGGGTTTGTCAGCCATTAAAGTTATGGCGACTGTTTTTTGGGATGCACGCGGGATAATCCACATTGACTACCTTCAAAAGTGATGAACAATCAATGGGGAATATTATGCCAACTTATTGGACCGATTCAATGACGATTTGAAAAAAAACGACCTCATTTGGCCAAGAAAAAAGTTCTTTTCCACCAAGACAATGCAAGGGTGCACACATGTGCAGTTGCCATGGCAAAAATCCATGAATTGGGCTATGAATTGCTCCCTCATCCACCCTATTCTCCAGATTTCGCTCCGAGCGACTACTTCTTGTTCCCAAACCTGAAGAAATGGCTTGGTGGAAAAAGATTTGACTCCAATGATGAAGTCATCTCGCAAACAAAGGCCTATTTTGAGGACCTCGAAAAATCATTTTTTTTTGGAAGGGATAAAAAAATTGGAGAAGCGTTGGACAAAGTGTATAGAGCTCAAGGGAGACTACGTTGAAAAATAAAATTATTTTTTTATCAAAAAATCTGTGTTTTAATCCAAAAGTCACGGACTTATTGACCCGCCCTCGTATATATAGAAATAATATTATTGGGCGATTTTAATATTGATCTTCTGTGTGATTCTTCTGAGATGGATTTATTTCTATCTGTATTGTCATCGTTTGGTTTTAAAGCTGATAATTTTCAACCTACTCGCTTTAGCTTTTGCCTAGACTATGTGTTTGTAAGGTTAAACAGAAATGTAGAAGTAAATTATAATACAAATGTATTCGATCTTAGTGTTACAGACTATATAGTAATATCATTTCAAACACCAGTAGTAGTAGACTTTTTAAAATTGAAATCTTATTTGAATTTCGAATTTTGGGATACTGTTTATTCTGAATCCGATCCATCACTTGCTTTTGATTTATTCATTAAGAAATTGCAGTTTTTTATTTCAAAGAGTGTTGTTATTGAACAACGGTGGCAACGATTAGTATAAGGCCCCGTAGAAGTAGCATCTTCCGGCAGGTGGTGGTTCTTTAAATGACGAGAATGAGCCTCTACAGCCGAACATCTTGCAGCTCTACTAATAAGCCCTACTTCACGCCTCCCCGTGGCGCCATCTGGGAATCTCACTAGAGATTGCGAAGTGAAGGGGGCAAATGGCGAGTTTCCTGCGCCATAAATCAGGGTTAGTGTCGGAAAACCAGAACAAGACCTTATCCGGGCTACTCCGACATATTTGGAGCTCAGGCCGGTTAGGATTTCCATGACCTAGTCAGGGTCTTGGAAAAGAGATTTTGGCGGACGAGCCCTATTTGGGCCAACGGCAGCGCTCACATCCTGGAACGGGTTACTGGCTTCGATGTAACCGGCCTCTCGTCCTAGGGGCATTAAAAATAGAACTGGTCCTCCAAGTTGGGGGTTATGCCGCTGGGGTAACTGCCCGGTCATTTAAAAATAAGTTACGAAACATCAACAAGCCTCGGATATGGACGGATCTACTGTTGACAACCCACGCAAACTGTTAAGTTTAAAAGTTAAAACAACCGACTTAAAGGGAAATCCAAAACAAAGAAGAGAGTTTATTAGCGGTTTTGTGGTTCTATATATACCCGGAAAGTGTTATACATTTCAAGCAGAGTTGCCATGTTAAATTATATGAATTGACAGAGTATTAACTCATATTTTTCTTAACACTCCCACTTTTAGATAATTTAATATTTTAATTACATGGTTTCATCATTATTTTTTTTCTATAATTCCAATTAACAATCTAAATTTTTGAAATTTATCTTTACTTAGACCCTTTGTTAAAATGTCAGCTTGTTGTTGTTCAGAAGGAACAAAGTTTATCAAAAATTCTCCTCTTTCGTATCGCTCACGTATGAAGTGATAACGAACGTCTATGTGTTTCGTTCGTTTATGAAACTCTGGATTTTTGTTGAGCCGAATCGCTCCTTGGTTGTCCATTTTCAGCATAGCATCGCCAATACCACCCGGAATCATCTCAGAGAGCAGCTGCTGTAGCCATATCATGTCTTTTACTGCTTGTGATGCGGCTACGTATTCTGACTCAGTAGTTGACAAAGAAACACATTTTTGCCTCTGTGATGACCAAGACAACGGGCCACTCCCGAGTGAAAAAATGAACCCAGTGGTAGACCGCCTTGTTCCAGGATCCCCTGCATAATCAGCGTCACTGAAACAAACTAACGAATAACATTTAGTTCTTTTAAAAAATATACCCATTCGTCTGGTTCCACTGATATATTTCAAGATTCTCTTCACAGCGTTGACATCATGATTACTTGGCGAATCCAAATATCGGGAAACCACTCCTACAGCAAAGGCAATATCTGGACGAGTCGCCACCGCCAAATACATGAGAGAGCCTACGGCTTCTCTGTAGGGAGATTTCACTACTTCCGAAGATAGAGTATCTGGTGAAGAATATTGCTCCGCTGGAGTTGACACCGGCTTGCAACAACTCATGTTGAATCGTTTCAACAACCGCTCAATGTAGTTCGATTGGCCAACATGAATTCCATCGCCTGGTTGAACTGTGATTTCCATCCCGAGAAAGCAACCAGCTTCCAAAACTGTGACTTCGAAATTCTTCTACAGAAATTTCACCAACTGATTCGCATCATCTTTGTTCTTCGAAGCCACGAGCCCATCATCGATGTAAACAGCTAATATTATTCTGCATTTATTATCTGCTGATAGAAAAATGCAAGGATCCATTTTGCTAGGCCTTAGCCTGAACTCTCGCAGAACTCCTGTCAGCTTTTGATTCCAGCAGCGAGACGCCTGTTTGAGTCCATATAAGCTCTTTCGCAATTTGCAAACCTTATCTGTGCCATCACCAAAACCCTCTGGCTGTTGCATGTAAATTTCCTCAGTGATATCGCCATATAAAAATGCAGTTTTGACATCAAATTGGGTCAAAACAAGTCCTTCGTTGGCTGCTATGGCAAGAATGGAACGAATCGAGGTGAACTTAGCCAGTGGACTGTACGTTTCTCCATAGTCGATGCCATATTCCTGGGTGTAACCCTGTGCAACCAATCTCGCCTTATACTTTTGTTTTCCAGCGCCTAGATCTTTAAGTTTATAAACCCATTTGTTACCAATAACTTTCCTACCCCCAGGTCGAGATACCAAATCCCATGTGCGATTTTTGTAAAGACTACTTATCTCGTCTGCCATTGCTTCTTTCCAATTTGTCATCTCGTCGCAGGAAATAGCTTCTTTGTAACATTGTGGCTCTCCTTGCATAAAATACGCATGCTTTTCCACAAAATTACAAGCCCCTGGTGCAGTATCCTTTCTTTTGCGTAGTCGACTCTTCAGACTCGTTGGGGTCATATACCATGTCTATAGCGTCCTCCTCATCACAATGGTAATCCTCCTTTTCCAATTGTTCTTTTGTCCTTACATCAACATCGTCTTGTTTTTCCGTATCAATAAAAACATTTTCTAGTGAAAGATTATCGTGCTTGCTCATATGGATAACAGATGTACTTGGAGATTCGTCGAAAACACTATTTGGAAGTCTTTCTTGTTCGCTTCCCTAAAAACGACATCTCTGACGATTACCACTTTATTTGTTGCAGGTGTCCAGATCCGATAGCCTTTGGATGTGTCCGAGTATCCCATGAATAGACCCTTTTTAGCCTTTCTGTCCCATTTTTGGCGTTTTTGCTTGGGAACATGTATAAATCCCTCAATACCAAACGTTTTAAACTCCTCGACCCTTAGCTTTCCTCCACACCACATTTCGAAGGGAGTTTTACCTCCTAAGGCGCTGTCCTCAATGCGGTTCAAAACGTATACAGCAGTGTTAACTGCTTCTGCCCAAAACCGTTTACTCAAATTCTTCGCACTAAGCATAGTCCGAGCAGCTTCGACGACTGTGCGATTTTCTCGTTCGACGCTCCAATTTCGCTCGGGGTCTCATGCCGAATGGAATGTTTCCTTAGAAGCAATTCAACGCCTTTGTTGACAAATTCCAAACCCTTGTCAGTACGGAGTGTTTTTACTGAGTAGTGGCTTTCTGAGTTAGCAAGATGTAAGAATTCTTCAATGGACGAACAAACTTCTGATTTCTTCTTCAAAAATTGTACGACTCTGTAATGTGAAAAATGATCCTTGAAGAGGACAAAGTATTTAGCTCCTCCTAATGATGTCTCTTCCATTGGTCCACATACGTCGGCATGCACAAGTTCCCCTGGTTGACTTGCCTCAAAAGAACTCCTTGAAAACGGGATTCGATGCATTTTTCCAAAGACACAAGCATCACACATAAAATCTTGATCGTCTATGAAACTGATCCCATTCCTTTTAAGATGATCACGCACTTTCTTGATGTTTTGGTGAGCCAGTCTCTCGTGCCATACCTTTAGTGGCAACGCTTTAGTAGTTGCCAAATTTGCCGTCGGCTTAACCGAAACCTGTACACGAAAACACATTCTCAATAGCTGCGCCTCACGCTCTCCCACTGCCACGATAGCTCCGTCTACATTAATAAATTCGCATCTTATCTTATCAGAAACAAATTTTAACCCTTTATCCAATGCACGACTTGGGGAAAACAGATGAATGGAGATTTTGGGCACATACAAGACATTAGATAAATGTTTTTTACACCACCCTTTTCCATTAAACGACAAGATGTTGATGTCGCCCGTACCTAACGCTAATATTTTTTGACCGCTTCCAACTCTAATCTCAATGGGGTTAGAAAATGTTTTATAATTTATAAACCAATCCTTTCGAAATGTCATATGATCACTAGCACCTGAATCAAGATACCAAGAATCATTGAACCAGCAGTGCATTGCACACCTTTAATTCTTTCTCCTCTACCGTGCCTGCACTTCCACTCCTTTTAGCTTCCGTTGAATTGGATTTTCTTCCTATTGGCACTTCGCCCCTGCTTCCAGTCCTCACACGATCATCGTTCTTTGAATTTGGCTTCCTCACCACTATTACCTCGCCCTTGCTTCCAGTCCTCACACGATCATCGTTCTTTGAATTTGGCTTCCTCACCACTATTACCTCGCCCTTGCTTCCAGTCCTCACACGATCATCGTTCTTTGAATTTGGCTTCCTCACCACTATTACCTCGCCCTTGCTTCCAGTCCTCACACAATCATCGCACTTTGAATTTGGCTTCCTCACCACTATTACCTCGCCCTTGCTTCCAGTCCTCACACAATCATCGCAGCAGCTTTTAGCACCGCAGCTTTCAGCACTGCACATTAGTGCATCTCCTTTTCTCATTCCACCTTTGATTCCATTGGTTTTATAATCAGTTAGCTTTTTGGGACATTCTCTTTTCCAGTGTCCCACTTCATTGCATCTGAAACACTTACCGGGTTGGAAAGTTTTGTTTTTGTGTTGTTTCCAATGTCTTCGTTTCGCAATTAGTGCCGAGGTGCTTGTGTCTGGAACAGATGAGCTTGAAAGCATTCTTGTTTCTTCCATGATTAACCGTGACGTTAAGTTCTCCAAAGTTTGCTCATCTTTTGTTGTTGACTCCCACGCAGAGAAAAAATGCTTAAAGTTTTCGGGAATTGTCATCAAAATTTTTGTGATTACCATGCTTTGCGTAATCTCCTCCCCTACGTCCCTCAGCTGCCGTACTATGTTTTCTAATTTTGATATGTGAGTTGCAACGTCATCCTCAGGTTCCATCTTAAATGTATAAAACCGCTGCAGCAGCATATGAACATTTGCATTTGATGATTGCTCGTATACCGACCGAAGTTTTTCCCACATTTCTTTTGCAGTGGTGCAATTTACAATATGGCGAAGTGGTGTCGGGCCAACACTCATTGCAATTATACGTTGCGCCTTACAATCATCTTTCGCCCACCCAGCTAATCGTTTTTCATAAGCTACCTCAGTCTCAGATTCTGCCTTAACCGGTCGGTTAATAGCACCATTAACAAAATTATATAGATCTGAGGCACTGAGTAATATTCTCACCTGGAACTTCCATACAGAATAGTGTTCAGAGTTCTGCAATTTGTCAATCTTGAAAATTTCGTTTTCCATTTTCACTTTACTTCGCAAAAAAAAATTAATTTATTTAAATGTATTATGCAGCAATTTCCGAATATATGTAAATATATAGGTATATATGAATATGGATACTCGGGGATACTCGGGTATGTATGAATATAAAACGAAAGGCAGAAAACTAGGTATTTTAATGGACTACCGGATTTAAAACTGTTTCAGAAATTTTTCTCTAAAAAACAACCGCGCGATCTGGGCCCATAACCTGTTAAGTTTAAAAGTTAAAACAACCGACTTAAAGGGAAATCCAAAACAAAGAAGAGAGTTTATTAGCGGTTTTGTGGTTATATATATATACCCGGAAAGTGTTATACATTTCAAGCAGAGTTGCCATGTTAAATTATATGAATTGACAGAGTATTAACTCATATTTTTCTTAACACAAACGATTTAAGGACAATGAGCTTCGGATATGCACGTGGAATGTTAGAACTAGCGGAGGCCCTAGACTGCTGCAAAGCAGACATAACCGCCATTCAAAAAATGCGATGGGATGGGCCGGACAAAAAGAAGATGAAAAACTGCTATATCTACTACGGCAATTGCTATCGACGGCAAAAGGAGCTAGCCAGGGATCGAGCTGGCTGGAGAAGCTTGTTGACTGAGGCCCAGGTCCACCCCGGACTGTAGCCCCACCTAAAGTAAGTAAGTAAGTTGTAATTGAACATCACCAGAATAAGAAACTTCTTAAACCTTGGATGAACACTTCATTATTAAACAAAATCATAACAAAAAATAAATTCTGTTGTATCATTAGAACACATCGCAGTGATTCTAATTTGGTCAATCGATATGTAAAATTCAGTCGTGAAATCAATAATGAAGTTAAACGTTGTAGAAATAACTACTTCTGTAATAGATTTATGTTAAATGTTGGTAACATGCGAAAAGAATGGTAAGTTGTTAATGAAATTGTAAATAAAAATAATTATTTTAGTAATATTACGTTAAGCATTAACATTTCTGCTGTCTCTGAACCTGATCGAGTTGCAAATCTGTTTAATTATTTCTTTTGTAGCAAATACATAGCTACTCAGATACTCCTTGTTCTTTAAATGAACCATATCAGCCACTTAGCTTCCACTTTGAAGAGTTTTCACCGATTGAAATACATAAAATGATTAATTATTAAAATTCTTCATCTCGTGACAGTATTTCCAGCTTTTTATCATAAAATATATCTTTTCTTTGCGATGTCTTTTGTTTCATTTTTAATACTTGCGTTAAAAAAGGTATTTTCCCTAACTCGTTGAAAGTAGCTGTAGTGTAGCCACTCCATAAAAAAGGTGATGCAATGTGTCTGGACAATTATCGCCCTTCTAACGTTTTTGGAAGAGGAATAAAATCCAGAATACTTTCCTTCTTAGATAAAACTTACTTTTTCGAAAACTCTCAATTCGGATTTAGGAGTGGTAGTTCGACTGAAACTGCCTTATTACAATTAACAGGGAAGTTACAAAGTAGTTTGAATTTTTCACAAATTACTTCTGTTTTATTTATAGATAGAACTAGAGCTTTCGATACAGCGAATCATAGATGACTGCTGAGTAAACTATATAGTGCAGGTTTCATTTATTTATGATTGGTTTGCTTCTTGTTTGAGAAATCGTTATCAGGTGGTGAAGATAGAAAATGTCATTAATTATAAAAGGCCTATTAACACCGGTGTCCCTCAGGGTTCCGTACTGGGCCCAATACTATTTTTGATTTACATAAACTCGCTTTTTTTTCCAGTTATGGTAATGGTAAGTGATGTAAACTTCGACTTAGATCTACTTCGAAAATGTTTTTTTTTCATCATAAACTTACTCTTAGCAACAAAACCAAGTTTATGTTATTTTGTTTTAAGGACGGAAAGTTTGTTGACTTGCCTTTATACTATAATGCTCCTAAATGCTTGCGTTTTAGCATATCTGAATCTCAAGTGTTACCTTTTAATACAAATATCAATTGATGTGATGATTGCTTTAAAATTGAGGGTGAAGACAATTTCAAATACTTAGGTGTAGTATAAGATTATAAACTTAACTGGAAAGAACATATTTTCTGTATTAAGAATTATTCAAATAAAGTTGTTAGACAACTGTACTACCTTTATTTCAACTCAAGTGTTTTAAAATTAGTTTACAATGGTTTAATAAAATCAAAATTGCAATATGGTAGTTCCTGCTGGGGTGGTATCTATTTCAATACTATATAACCTTTTTGAACTAAACAAAAACGCGTGAGAATCATGTCGAAGACTTGTCGTAGAACACCCAGTTTTGATTTGTTTAAGCAGCTATTATTTCTTCCCCTAAGGCCTTTATATTGTTACAAAGTGCTAAAACTATTTTTCAAAAATTCGGGTTTTTACGATATCAGATTGGGTAATAATTACAATATCAGAAACAATACAATACCAGAAACTATGTATCTGTACCAACTATTAATAAAACCCTTTATTCACGTTGTCATTTTGTCACCGCACCGCGTCTTTTTAACTGTTTACCATACCATCTAAGATGCGGGAGAGTGGAATCAGTATTTTTATTTGGTTTGAAACGATTTATTTTTTAATCATTTAACTTTTTTAATTATTTGGAAATTGAAATATATTTGTCCTACAGTATTAGTTCATTTGCACTTATCTTTTACCTTTTATAAATAATATTTCATGAAATTGTTTTCCCCATCATTAACCATTAATTATTACTATGTATTTTCGAAATACTTTCACCACTTGTCTTAGCTCGGCAAAAGTTATTACTATTTTTTTCGATTAATATTATCACTATTTAATTATTACTTTAAAATTTTAAGTCCTAGTGGTCTTATTGTTTTGTTCATAACTGTATGTATACTTCCCGATTAACAATTCACCAAATCTGACATAATTAATATCCTAAACCAAGTGCCAAACCCCAGTGGTATTAGCCGCTGACTGAGGCGCCGTGTGGGAAGACTGAATTTTAGAATCTAACCTCATGGTGTTTAATGATGGGTCGCCGACACATCTGTCCAGCCACAGTACTAATATAGACATAACACTGTGTTCCCCGAGGTTATTTGCAAAAATATTTTGGCTTGTTATTATCACCTCGATTTATTTTGGGCACAATAATTCCCAAATTTAAAATGGACCAAGATAATTGACCTTGTTTTAATAAGCTGGTCTTAGACTATTTATCGGTACACCCTTGTCCCCTAACATCAACAAAGAGGCTGCTGTGTTTGCAATATCGATTCGAACGGGCCAAATATTACGATCCCCCAAAGTAACCCTTGTTCAAATAAAATCCACTGGTGGAACGTTAAATCAAATATCTTAAGCATAAGGAAAATGGCAGCTCGGCCAAACCAAATACGAGAATAAGGTAACAAGTTCTCGGCCTGACAATGAAAGACTGGGATTTTCAGTTAAAAAATGATTTTATTTTTCTACATAATCTTTTTTGATTATTTGATTATTTTATTTCTTCGACAGACATTATTAATCATTTTGCTTCTACTTGGCCTAATTAATCAAAGAATGAAAATGAATGAAACAGAATAAAAACAGCCTCAATAAATTTCACAGTTAATCCCAATAACTTATCTCCAACAGCTAAACTTATCGAACCTCCTATCTCTATATTAGAACTTGAATCCAGCTTATTCAAGGTTAAAAGGAAAACTACTTCTAGATATAGAGTCTCCTAACCCTATGCTAAGGAATCTTTGTTGTTCTTTCAATTCCAGAGTCACAAAACCTTACAATAATATTTTCGAAAGCGGGACTATACCTCAACATTGGAAAGTTGCAACCGTCCTTCCACTCCCAAAATCTTCTTTTTTTTGGTCAACATCTTTGGAATTGTATTTCCAAAGTCCTCGAAAAATTGCCGCTAATCGTCTTCTTCAGTTCATCGAGTCAAACAAACTTATTAGCCCAAATTAATCAAGTAGGTTTTCAACGCAACAAAGGCTGCGCAGACGTTCTCTTACACGTGGATTTTTTTTGTATCAAATGCTTTATCTTCCCGTAACCTGTTACTCTATTCTCGTTGGACTTTCAAAAAGCTTTTGACAAAATCGGGATACACTTAATCCTCGAAAAATTAATTTCTTTGAATGTTCGTCATAAAATTTTCAGCGTTATCAAATACTTCTTAAGTAACAGAAAAATGTGCGTTTAACCTAACAATACCTTTTTCTTCACGGTACCTCTATCAAAAGGAATTCACCAAGGCTCTCCTTTTCAGTTGTCCTTTTTATAATAGCTAATAATAATTTAAGCCGCATCATACACATCCGTTCAAAATAATTTATTAGAATCAAACAATTTTTTTTTTCTTATATTGTCAAAGATATTATTAATTGGTCCGATTTCTCGGGTGCAAAATTAGCACTCGAGAAATGTAACACGCTACATATTAAATTCATTATACAAAATTAATAAAAAAAACTTGAAAATGTTATAATAGTTCATTGCCTATTCTAGGACTATAGTAATAGATGTCTTTGGAAAGTTTCTTGTATAGATTTAAGAAAGAGCCAAGCTGCAAGAACCAGTATTTTTAAATATTTAACGCAAACAAAACGCAAAACACTGGACTACTTTTCGAATAAACAAAAGAAATATGTAATATGGTCCGATAGCCTTCGGTACCAAATGTTATTAGTAACCCCAACTACAGAAGTGAAGTGATTGCAAAATTAGAGACTATCTAATAAGACTTCACAAAAGATTTAGTCTAATGTGGATACCAAGTCATATTGAGATTTTGGGAAATGAGCACGCTGATGCTGCCACTTAATATGCTCACAACAGCCCAATCTTTATTTTCCAAAATCTCGGTAAGAACGAGTTATTAAAGGAAATCACAGAGCTGCTTGAGTATGATCGATCACCTTTACTAGAAATTCAATCAAATCAACAAAACGAAAATTTTATGATCGAACACGCAAGAGCCACCGTTGAATGTTTGCAAGCAGCTCACACGATTGCTTTGTGTGATGAACTACGAATGTTTGTTTGGAACGAGACCCGAACAATGCAATGAATGTTTTGATGTCGAGAGCATGAGCGTATGACCGAAGTTGATCGGAACGAAGAAGCTCGAGTCAAGAAAAGTAAAATATGTATGTACACAATATATTTAAAGGTGTATGTGTGTATGCAAGTATGTACATACATATTTGTTTTATTTAAAATCAAAATGGGTGGAGTGGCACAGAATTCACAAACATATATATTAATTTTTGCAAATTTTGTGCGTGCACGAGTAGACCGTAGCTCGGGTGTCATGAGCTTCCCGAATACAAGCGAACTGTTCGATCATGCAAGTTGATTGCGAATAGCATGGGCGATCATTGCTCGATCATCTTTTACTTCTAAAAGTTCTTCTCCGCTGTGGGGGTTGGAAATTATCATTGTTAGTGTTAGTTTGTTTGTTTGTTGCACCTTATATTATTTCTGATGTAGAAAGATTGAGGCACTCTCGCATGTTTGACATCCATTACAGTCTTTGTCTTGATTTCTATGCTAATATCTCTGCTACAAAACACTTTTCTCATTCTCTAGAACACCGCCCTCGCTTGTTCTATTCTGCACTCTATTTCTTTATCAGGGTTAGCGTTACTATTAGTTATCGTTCCCTGGTACTTAAAATTGCTGACTCTCTCGATGTTTTCGTTGTTCAAGTTTCGGTGTTGGTTGTTTCCTTGTGAGTATCATAAACTTTGTTTTGGCGGTATTTATGCGTAGTCCGTATTTGTTGCTTACACCACTACACTTCACTTAATTCAGAAAGATCCTTTCCTAACTACCCTCCTATCTCAAGACCATCAATTATGACGTTTGTCCGACTACGCCTAGGGCATACCTTCACAACCCATCAGCATTTCTTTAAAAAGGAAACAACACCAGCCTGCTCGTATGCTCTTTAACGATCGACATAACGCTTCTTCTTGGCCTAATAGAATGCTCATCCAGCAAACTATTTAAACATCTTTTGAAAACCAATGCTACACCACACCAATCATGACGTGAGCTTTTACCGGAAAATTTTAGCCGTATCATTAACATAGTTTAAATATATGCAATTTGAATATTTAAATCTAAGTACATCTTTATTTCGTTTAATATATTACATTGGTACTGTAACCGCACATTTTACGCATACGTTATAAGTTTTCCTCTGAAATATTATCTGGTGTATTTTCTAAGTATCATAAATAATAATAGGAAAGTTGTTATGAGGGAAACACGAAAGCAAAAACCTCCAATTACTAATTATCTTAATAGAGATAATAACTATATTATACAGATTGACTAGGGTAGTAATAAAATAATTATAAATTGAATTATTAATGCTCAAGGATAAATAAATAATAATAATAAATAAATAATAATAATAAATAAATAATAAATAAATGAATAATAAATAAATGAATAATAAATAATATAATAGGATTGCTTGAAAAATGATTTTATAAATTATCATTTTGTTATGAGAACAGAGTAGTGATTTCCTGTTTATAATTGGGTAAAGCATTTTAATTGCAATTCCTTCCTTTGTTTTATGTGTTCGTTAAACGTAAGTTTGGTATCGAGATAAACGCCCAAATGCGTACACCATTAAGTTGCAGCTGGAAACTAGGCAAAAAGCAAGTCTTTCTTTTTCTTGTGAAAAAATAGCTTGCATTTTAGTTCCGTTAATTTTTATTTTCCACTTAGAATAATATTTTTCTAAAATTTCCATCGCATTTTTCAAGTTACTCTCAATGCCTAGAGCAAAATAATGTGATGAAAATATGGCAGTGTCGTCATCAAAAATAGCAGAACCACAGTTAGGTAGGTCTGGAAAGTCATAAGTATACAGATTAAACAGTATTGGGCCAAGAACGTATCCCTGCGGCACACCTGCATTAAATAATTTCAGACTAGGTTGGCTGCTATTCACGGCCACTTTAAAAGCGACGGGATAAAAAACTATAAACTATTTTAGATATATAAAGGGAAATTAAGTTGAATCATTTTAAATATGATACCATTGTACCAGACTGTGTCGAAATGTGTTTAGCTATTCTTTCTTTGAGTACTTTTTCAAAAATCTTGCTAAGACTACTAAGCAAACTTATAGGCCTATTGCTTTCTATGTTTTCAATGGGCTTTCCAGCTTTTAGTATAGGAACGATTTTAGCTTCCTTCCAGGCTTGAGGGAAGTAATCCATTTTTAAGTATGCGTTCACAAGAAATGTAGGAAGTCTTATGCCATATTTAGGCAAATTCTTCAGATAAATATTTCTTATAGTGTCTATACCACCTGTTTTTCTAATATTTAAGCTATTGACAAATATTAGAGCAACAGTATGTCTTCCTCCGTTGCATAACTAACATCAGAACTGCTCTCAAGATGGGTCTTAACTGTGCTGTCTACATACGTAGTGGCTTCTAAGTCCCCAAGGTGTCTAGATATGGAGTGATTCTTTAAAAAGTATAGTGCGAGATCATTAGCCTTTTCAGTATCAGAAAAATACGAGGGCGGGTCAATAAGTCCGTGACTTTTGGATTAAAACACAGATTTTTTGATAAAAAAATAATTTTATTTTTCAACGTAGTCTCCCTTGAGCTCTATACACTTTGTCCAACGCTTCTCCAATTTTTTTATCCATTTTTTTATCAATGATTTGTCGAGGTCCTCAAAATAGGCCTTTGTTTGCGAGATGACTTCATCATTGGACTCAAATCTTTTTCCACCAAGCCATTTCTTCAGGTTTGGGAACAAGAAGTAGTCACTCGGAGCCAAATCTGGAGAATAGGGTGGATGAGGGAGCAATTCATAGCCCAATTCATGGATTTTTGCCATGGCAACTGCACATGTGTGCACCCTTGCATTGTGAGCAAACGCGGCACCCATCTTGCGGAAAGCTTTCTCATGCCCAAGTGATCATTCAAAATTGAAACCACTGAGCCATGCGAGATCCCTGCGGCTTCCACAATCTCTCGAACTTTCAATCTTCGGTCGGCCAACACCATATCGTGAATTTTTTCGATTGTTTCGGGTGTAGAGACCTCAACTGGGCGTCCAGGACGTTCGGCATCTTCAGTGCTTGTACGGCCACAACGAAATTCTGTAAACCACTTTTTTACCATTGAAATCGATGGTGCAGAGTCCCCATAGTATTTATCAAGCTTAGCCTTGGTCTCGGTAATGGTTTTTTTTCGCAAGAAATAATGCTTAATAAGCACACGAAATTCACTTTTTTCCATTTTCTCCTCAAATTAGTGAGTAGTCTGATAAAAATAGCTGTCAAACACAAACTAACTGACGCAGCAAGTTTAAATTTTGACAGGAGTCAACTGACAGATGTCTGTTGACAGGAGCAGTGTTGCTGTGTCAGTAAAGAGGTCAGAAATTCAAAAAGTCACGGACTTATTGACCCGCCCTCGTATGTCTTATCGCAATCCTTTAGAAACGGTATTTGTTTTTTTTTTTCTTTACAATCTTTACTATATTCCAGAAAGGCCTACTACTTTTGTCCAGTGTACCTAGTTTGTTGTTCCATTCTTTATTACGATATTTCGAAATATTTAAGGCAATAATTTTATTCAAATAGGAGACTTGAAATCTAGAAAGGTTCTGACGGTATCTTTGCCATTCTCGTCTACACTTGTTTCTCAGCTTGATGTTATAATCACTTTTTATTTTTTTAGGTATAGCATTTTCAGCAGCATCTAATATTTTGGATGTGAATTCACTTGCAATAAAGTCAACATCTTCAGTGCTTGAAATACGTTCCAAATCTACTGAAAAGCTACGTAGCGTAGAACTAAGTTCTGATCGGAAGCCATCGAAGCTTGCAAAAGACGGGAATATGATCAGAGCTTAGGTTATATATCGCAGTAGGTGGTGTAATTAAACTAGGTACCTTACTAACAAAAAAGTCTAGGACAGATGGACGACCACGAGAGCTACACGGGAAAAACGTTGGACTTGGAGGAAACAAAATTGAGATTGGTAAATATATACAAAGATTCGAAAGGAAGTTGCCCCAAGAGTTTGCTTTTAGGCATCCCCAATCTCTATGTCTACAATTAAAGTCACCTCCAATAAGAAATTCACCACTCATGCTGAATAATTTTTGCAAATCTTTTTTCAGTGCAATGCTTTTAACATTTGATACACGGCCACCGGGGAAGTAGACGCAAACAATTTTAAACGAACGCTGATTACTTGTTTTTATCTCAGTTCCTACGTTTTCAACAAAAAAGGTTCTGACCACAGGTAAAAGCGAACGCTGAATTGTTCTACGAATAAATATTGCAACACCACCACCGGGACTGCCCGTACGATCGTTACGATAACATTTAAGGTTAGGTGTGGATAAATTTATATCATTTTGAAGCCAGGTTTCTGTAACTATAGCAATATCAATATTACTTCTATTTAAAAAATAAACAAATTCTAGAATTTTGGTGCGTATTCCTTTCGCATTCCAAGTTACAATTTTAATGTCCCTACTTAACATTTGGGTATAAAAACTTAGTAGCTAAATGTGCGATTACATTGAACTGCTCAATCTTATTTTTACAATCTGATAATTTTCTTATCATCTCAATACAAAGTGAATTGATTTCTTCAGCCGGAAACAGCGTATTGGAAAAGTTGCTATAGTTGTTGCTAGCTAGTTGTTGTTGTTCAACAGCAGCCAACTTGATGCGAGGGTGCAGTTATTATGCTATTATACACGGCCCTTATCCGCCCTATGGTGTGCTTTAATTTGGATGCATAAAAACTCGAGTGATTGGTAGGGGTTGTTTTAGGACTTGCCTATCCTTGCCCAGAACATCAGACCCAGAATAGATAAAATTCTACCCAAACAACGATTTCTGGACTGGACCATCTGAAATGAAAAAAAAAAAATTTCGTTAATATAATGTATTATCTCATTTTTTGACAAAATAGTAGCTAGGACTTAAAATGTAAAATATTTATCGGTGAGAAAAAATCTTCGATCAATCGGTAATAATACTCGTATACTTAAGAAGCTTGTGGTAAAATCTGAGACTGACCGGTTCAGTCGTTTCCAAGAAATCTTGTTCACCGACTTTTATAACACAGTTTCGAAAAAATAAAAAACAGTTTTAAAAGCACTTTAAGTATAGTCAAAAAATTGTTTTCAACTTACATCAAGTCGTCTATTGCACGGCCATATAACAAACCCTTCGCCCAAATTAGATGTTGTCTGCAAACAATCTTTCCCTTTTGTGTGCTCTCATGCGCTAGATAGCAGCTGCCGATCCGAACTCCTACTTTCAAACGCTCTGACAAGTTTTTACAAATACGCCTGTAACTTAAAGAATAATCGCTGGACTCATTGTGTGTGTTCTTAAATATATGTACATCACGAAAAAAAATAAAAACAACCGATTTATTTTGAAATTCTAACTGTATATAATCGCGTTAAATGGTTATTAATAAATAAGTAAATTAAATTATTAGATTATTTATTTATTAATTGATTAATTAATGAACAAACAGATAAATTAATTTATAAATAGGTAAATAAATAAATAAATAACTGAATTACAGTAATATTGTAGAAACGAATGAACAAAGAAATTAATAAAGATATATACGAGGGCGGGTCAATAAGTCCGTGACTTTTGGATTAAAACACAGATTTTTTGATAAAAAAATAATTTTATTTTTCAACGTAGTCTCCCTTGAGCTCTATACACTTTGTCCAACGCTTCTCCAATTTTTTTATCCCTTCCAAAAAAAATGATTTGTCGAGGTCCTCAAAATAGGCCTTTGTTTGCGAGATGACTTCATCATTGGAGTCAAATCTTTTTCCACCAAGCCATTTCTTCAGGTTTGGGAACAAGAAGTAGTCGCTCGGAGCCAAATCTGGAGAATAGGGTGGATGAGGGAGCAATTCATAGCCCAATTCATGGATTTTTGCCATGGCAAACACGATTGCGTTTGTGGTCGACTGTGAGCAAACGCGGCACCCATCTTGCGGAAAGCTTTCTCATGTCCAAGTGATCATTCAAAATTGAAACCACTGAGCCATGCGAAATCCCTACGGCTTCCACAATCTCTCGCACTTTCAATCTTCGGTCGGCCAACACCATATCGTGAATTTTTTCGATTGTTTCGGGTGTAGAGACCTCAACTGGGCGTCCAGGACGTTCGGCATCTTCAGTGCTTGTACGGCCACAACGAAATTCAGTAAACCACTTTTTTACAATTGAAATCGATGGTGCAGAGTCCCCATAGTATTTATGAAGCTTAGCCTTGGTCTCGGTAATGGTTTTTTTTCGCAAGAAATAATGCTTAATAAGCACACGAAATTCACTTTTTTCCATTTTCTCCTCAAATTAGTGAGGAGTGTGATAAAAATAGCTGTCAAACACAAACTACTCGTAACTGACGCAGCAAGTTTAAATTTTGACAGGAGTCAACTGACAGATGCCTGTTGACAGGAGCAGTGTTGCTGTTTCAGTAAAGAGGTCAGAAATTCAAAAAGTCACGGACTTATTGACCCGCCCTCGTAATTTGAATATTGCGAATATAGATTGCTTCCAAGGGGATTTTCAACACTCGAAAATTTATCTATAAAGTTAGAAGTGAATCTTAAAATTCTTTCATTAACCAATTCAACATTTGCAATGGTTGACTGATGCCAATGTAGGTTTAGCATCATCTTTAAAGCATTTGTTCAGTATGCTGTTTATGTGGTCCTTAAAAATCAGTTAAGAATCAAGACAAATACCTAGATACTTAACTGAAGTTTCCTAGGCTATAGTGGTTCCTTTGATATAAAGGCTGCTAGTAGAAGGTAGCAATCATTCCTTTTCCATGTGAAAAAGATAGCCTTTACCTTAGACAGATTAAGTTTAATTTTCCATTTGTTGAAATAATTGTTAAGAACTTCCATCGCATCGTATAAATTTCTCTCTATGTTGAGAGGAAACTGGTGGGACGAAAGTATCATAGTGCCATCTGCAGTCATAGCATACTTACAATTTGACAGCACGGGAAAATCGGACGTAAACAAATTATATAATAAAGGTTTAAGCACCTTGGGGCACGTTTAACAAAGCAGAAACGGAATAATTACCATGTACTTGATTGAACCGGTCGGAAAGGAGGCTTTGGACAATTTTAAGTAAATATATTTGAAGAGGACCATAATTTAGTAATTTATATAATAATTTAGTAATTAATAATAATTCTACAATTGGGCGTTGTAAAAATAGGGTAGACACTGAGAGATGTAAACCTGGCGATATCCAGTGTTGCAACTTACCATCAGGTACTGGTCAATGTTCATCCGTACTGGACCTGATAAACTTATAGGTGCGAATGCTGACCAGCAGACAAAAATAGCACCACTATACACGGGACAGCGGATGAATTCCCCAGATGGATTCAACGGTGGAAATAACCCCAAAACAAATGAGGCCCTACCCGGGCTACTCCGACATATTTGGAACTGAAGCCGTTAAGGATTTTGGAGTTTAAGTCAGGGTCTAGGAAAAGAGATGGTGTCGGAAGAGCCCTTAATGGGCCAACGACAGCACTCACATCCCAGAACGGGTCCTGGCTTTCTAACCGACCCCTCGTTCTAGGGGTATCAACAAAATGGAACTGGCCCTCCAGGTTGGGGGTTGTGCCGCCGGGGTAACTTCCCGGCAATGGAAAAAATGAAAAAAGTTACGAAGCAACAACAAGCCTCTGGTACGGACGGATCTACTGTTGACTAAGGACAACGAACTTCGGATATGCACGTGGAATGTTAGGTCTCTTAACAGGCCACGAGCAGCCGAACAACTAGCAAAGCAGACCTAACCGCCATCGAAGAAATGCGATGGAATGGGCCGGCAAAAAGAGTATCAAAAACTGCGATTTGTTGTTGGAGGCAGACTTAGGCAAAATATGTCTTGAGTTTCCGGCATGTGAGCGAGCGCCCCGTAGCAATCCGCATCAAGGCTAAATTTACCAACATCATGCGCGATATATATGATATGCGCACGCCCCACAGAGGAGAAAGATGACGACACCAAAGATGCCTTCAATGAGCTCTTGAACAATACCTACGAGCAATGCCCTGGCTATGACATTAAAATTGTTCTCGGCGATTTTAACGCAAAGCTAGAAACAGAATGCAACTTTGATAGCACTGTCGGAAGATATAGCCTGCACGACATCACCTCCGATAATGGATTCAGGCTTATCGACTTTGCGGAGGGGCGAAACATTGTTGTAGCTAGCACGCGGTTCCCCCATCTCAATATTGACAAGGGGGCTGGGTGAACTCCTGATCGATTAGCCGTCAACCAGATTGACCGCATTGCGATCGACGCAAGACACTCCTCCAGCATTATGGATGTCCGAACGTTCCGAGGAGCCAACATCGACTCGGACCACTACCTTGTTGTAGCCAAGCTACGGCTGCGGATATCTCGAACAACGCCAAGACAAGCTAATATTGTGAGGAATTTCGACGTCAGACGGCTACAATCGCAAGAGCGATCTCCTTCAAGTCGAAGTCGTTTTCCGATCGAGTTTTGCTTAATCTCTTAAGAGGTCCAATGCCGCCAGCATCAAACATCGAAGACCAGTGGAAACACTGCCAGAAGGCGATCAGAGATGCCGCTTCTAGTGTTCTGGGTTTCACTCGTCCATCACAACGAAACCCCTGGTTCGATAATTAATGCGCGCAAGCACATGCAGCTAAGCAAAAAGCACGCAATGCGGCACTGCAAAAAAAGGCCAGAGCTGCTCACGAGCTCGATGAGCAGAAGAGGAGAGATGAACACCGGCTTCTCAGGAGGAAGAAGAAAGCATGAGAAGCGCGCGATTGAGGAAATTGAGAGATGCTACTCCAAGAACGAGGTTCGGAAGTTTTACCAGGAGGTAAAAATAACATGCCACGGAAACAAAACCCGAAACGAAGTCTTTAGAGATGAACAAGGGAACATCGTAGTAGAATCGCAGTCGATGCTGAGGATTTGGAAAGACCATTTCTGTAGAATGTATAACGGCGATGACGAACCAAATACCGCTGTCAGGCAAAATCAACCTTTCAACCTGGACGATGATGACCAACAATTCCATCCACCCGACCTGGATGAAGTGAAGATAGCTATATCTAACCTTAAGTCCAACAAAGATGCTAGAGCGGACGGCTTGACTGCCGAGCTCTTCGAAGCGGCAGGCGATGACTTGGTAAGGAGCATACACCAACTCATCTGTAAAATATGGTCGGACGAAAGTATGGAATGAATGGAACCTCATCATTGTTTGTTCAATTCTCAAGAAAGGAGACCCTCTGAACTACGCCAATTGCAGAGGCATCAGTTTCCTTAACATCGCATACAAGATCTTCTCTGCCGTATTGTGTGAACGCCTGAAGCCGTTCGTCAACAACCTGATAGGTCCATATCAGTGTGGCTTCAGGCCAAGAAAGTTCACCATCGACCAGATATTCACACTACGGCAGATCTTGGAGAACGCTCATGAGCTTCAGATCGATACACACCATTTATTTAACGATTTTAAGGCCGCGTATAACAGCATCCATAGAGACCAAAAAAGTATTTCCATAAATTCGACGATATTCAAACAAACATCGAGGAACTGGACGTTCCTGAGTTGGAGAAGGATAAGAGAAGAAACTTTGAGGAATCATATTGCGACCTGAAAACTAAAATTCGAACGCTTATCAGTAATAAAATTCCGGAGGAAGCACCACATACACCAGAAAAGACATCCACGTCATTTGTGATCCAAAAGTCTAAAACAACTCGGCTGCCAAAACTTGAGCTAACTAAATTTAGTGGTAAAAACAGTGAATGGCTGGAGATTTTATGGGGTGTTTAAAACATTTGATTCATTGTCATTGTCAGTTGACTGCTCAACCAAAACTTCTACAGGACTCGCTGAACTGCTACTTGGGCCAACAATATAAGCTAACCTCTTTATAACTCTGTTATGATTTTAAACTTATAGATATGCTATCACTGCGTATTTTTGTAAAATGTATAGATGCGTCTTGGTCAACCCGCCTGACAGTCAGTTTCAATGTATTGGCGCAATGACAAGAGCGAAGAATTGAAAATATTCACACTTAGCACTGTGACCTATGGCACTGCTTTCCTCGCTATACGAACCATGCATCAACTTGTTTTGGATGAAAATAAGACTTTTCCTATTGGCTCTGAAATCGTTCGAAACCGCTTTTATGTCGATGATATGTTGAGTGGCGGAGACACATAAGACGAACTACAATATATCAAATCAAGAGCCAAGTCTCTGAACTATGGAGCAAAGTCACTTCAAAATAAGAAAATGGTGTTCAAATAATTCAAAGATCCCAGAAGATGTTCAAGCTGAGGATAGTCTTTTTTTTTTTTAAATAAATGTTATAAAGACCTTGGGTCTAATATGGGACCCTGCTCTGGACGAATTTTGGTTCGCATACAAATCGTCAAATATGGAGAAAAGAATCAATAAGCGAAAAGTTCTGTCTGATATTGCTAGATTATACGATCCCCTGGGCCTTGTCAGTTCCGTAGTAATTAAGGCTAAGATAATCTTGCAATTACTTTGGAAAGAGAAATTGCATTGGGATGAGACTCTCCCTGTTAAGATGCATACCATTTGGGCTAAGTTTTGTAATGAACTGAAACTTATCAATGGAATTAAAATTCCAAGATACGTTACGTCCCTTTGCGCTCAATATGAAGTCCAAGGAGCATCGATTTTGCTGCTGGCATTATCGTTCGATTCTTGTACTCAAAGACAACGGTAGCACCGATAAAAACTATCTCCTTGAATTGTGTGCAGCCCTGCTGCTGTCTGAGTTGATAGATATTATGATCACTAACAAAATAGTAAAATGCCATCGAATTCTCTGCTGTTCTGATTCTGATCCTATCATGGATTAGATCCTCTCCATGCAAATGTAGTACATTCGTTGCGAATAGAATTGGCAAATACAAACCTTAACTCAAGGTATGGATTGGAAGTATGTTCCAACCAGTGAAAATCCAGCCGACATACTATCTCGAGGGGCTTACCCTGGAGAAATTATAAATTCTTCGGTGTTGTTTAGTGGTTCAGAGTTTTTGAAAAACCCAGAGACAAAGTGGCCAAAACTTGAACTTCTCATTCCAAAGAGTTACCAGAACAACGGAGTCCAAGATCAGTTCTTTTGGTCACATGGTCGGAAGATCTTTCTGCGTCGCGTAAATTTGATAACGCTTTTCGAAAACTTCGAAGGTTTTTCGGATACATTTACCGCTTTGTTAACAATCTCAAGGGTCAAAGGGAGGATCGCGTTATAGGGAGTTTAATAACCAAAGATGTCGATATGGGAACTAAAACTTTAATATTCAAAGACATGAATTTGCTAAGGAGTATTTTGAACTTAAAGGAAAAGGACATATCAATAATAATGTTCAGATAGATTAAAGAAAAAAAGAATAATCATAAAGACACTTTGATACAATTAAATTTATTTGTGGACTGTATTTTACATTGGATAACCGCACTGGTTGAAGAACGAAAACAAAGTGAAGGTAGAACGAAATCCTTGTCATGGTATCGGCTCTTATGTGTGCCAAGCTCATCGACACGACATCTCGGTCAACCACCGCTATCCAGCGCACTATGGAATGGGATGTGGTCTTCGGGTAGTGCACATACGATATGTACTTGCATGCATGTGAACTTCTCTGATGATTTGTATTTTTCGGTTGCAGGTACCGCTAATCTTCAGATAAGGTTTTATTGACAATCGTAGACGGCTCTCGTCTGGCTCTTTCTGTGAACGGCGTCGGGCACCGTTGCCTGGTGATATGATGTGTTGTTCGCCGCCGGCATGGTGCCGTTGTAGATAATGGAAATCCCTTTTGTTGTGAGGGTTCCCATGACCCTCCTCAGATGGTGTTTCATCGCATTGACGCTGGCTTCCCAAATTCCGCCCGTATGTGGTGAGCCGGGGACGATGAATTTCCACTCGGTTCCCATAGCGACGATCTGCTCGACTGGAAGTCACTGGTAGCTCTGACGTGCGTTCTTGCGAAGCTCCCTTTTCGCTCCGACAAAGTTTGTGGCGTTGTCGCTCCACAACACTGAACAAGCGCTCCTACGCCCGGTGAATCGCTGGAAGGCTGCTAAAATGGTTTCGGTGGATGGCTCTTGTAGCCAAGCACACGAACACTGCAATATAGCCCTTCTCGATTATGTTGGACCGGCCTGCCCTGGCCTTTATTCCCACTGGTCCCGCGTAGTCCACGCCACTATGCCGGAAAATTCTTGCTCGTTGCACTCGCTCCTTGGGAAGACTGCCCATTAATTGCTCGGACACCCTTTGCTTCTGGCGGAAGCATGTTATGCACTTTCCGATGTGGGTCCTCAGTGCACGTCTCAAAGTGGGAACCCAATACCTCTGCTGATATACTGTGCGCTCAATTGCACTCCGCCGTGTAACGTCCTCCCTCATTATCAGCTCGACGAGTTTGCTCTGCGCCGGCAGAATGATTGGATGTTTGTCGTCATTATGCAGGTCTGAGTTGTGAAGGCGTCCCCCCACCTTCATGATGCCATTTGCGTCGTTGAAGGGAAATAATGTCGAAATGCTGCTCGTGACATCCACTGATTGCCCTGCTCTAAACGCTAAAGCTCTTTGCAATATGCTCCTTGCTGCGTTGTCTTCTCCCAGTAGGCCAACGCTTCTTCGCGCTCAGAAGGAGTGATTGGTCCGGCCTGTACCGATCAGCTGTCCCTTCTGCATTTCCGCACAAATCGCAATACCAGCGCCGTCACCTTCAATGTGCTCTGCAGGGTAGATTTCCTTGTCAGCTAACTCTCGCCCATTATGCTCAGCTCGCTTACTTTATGTAGTATTAGTCCTGCTACTATTTGTGGTTTAAGTGCTGACCTTGCGCCCGCTTGCTCTCCTGTCCTCAATTTGAGCTGCATATTTGGCAAATCCTGCTTCTGCTTCATGAGCTAGTGGCCCTTCCCACCATAGTGTTAATTTTACTAGCTGCTCTGCGTGTATTCCACGGGAAGCCAAATCGGCAGGATTGTCGCCTGATGAAACGTGTTTCCAGGGATGACCTCCTGAAAATTGCTGTATGCTGCTGACTCTCTTGGCAACGAACATTTTTGATTCGGCGGGTATTTTCTTAAGCCAATTGAATACCACCGTGGAATCGCTTTAATAAGTTATTGGTATATCATCCAATTTGCACGCTCCGACCACTTGTTCCATCAGTTTGCACAATAACACAATAACGCTGCACATAGCTCTAACCTCGGCACAGTAATCGCCTTTAGCGGCGCCACTCGGGTTTTAGATGCCACTAATAGGGATGAGGTTTCACCACTGCTCGATTCGGATCTCATGTAGACAACGACTGCATATGCTCTCGTTGATGCGTCGGCGAATCTATGAAGTTCTAGCTTGCTCGCGCTTTCACTCCCAAGCCATCTCTGGACCCGATTGATGTCAGCTGCTCTTCTGAAAAATTGCTCCATTTCGCCGTCTTGCCGGTTGGGATCTCCTCGTCCCATTTCAAGCCGCAACGCCATAAATCTTCGCCGTGATAATGACTGGTGCTTTGTACCCGTTCGGATCTTAAAGTCTGGCGATCGTGCTCATTATGGATCTTTTACTCCAGCTCCTATGCTCCTTGTTGCGCTGAACTTTGTAACGTATCTCATCATGGGAGGGATTCCATACTAGCCCCAATATGCTAGCTGTTGTATCGTCTGACTCTCCTAACTCCCTCTCCTCAGCACTCGACGACTTGGTGAGATGAAATTGCCCAGCTCGAATCCACCCGCTCTCAATGAGGCTATCACCACCTCTTTGCCCAAAATTGCTGCCTGCTCCTCCGTATTCGCTCTGCTCAACATGTCGTCGGCGTAAAAGTTGTTAACTATGGCCTCGTAGGCCAGTGGATATTGCTCTTTGTTGTCACTCGCATATTGCAGCATTGCTCGCACTTTATGCATTGTAAGTACTGTATGCCATTCCATAAGTAACCATTGTCAGCCAGTACTCCTTCACCGCTTCTCTGGGGTTTTCTCTCCAGAATATTATTTGAAGGCTCCACTGCCGTCGGTCAACCTTTACTTGGGGAAATATCTTTCGAACATCGGCGCAGATGGCTACCTTGAAGCAACGGAATCTCCTTACGATGGTTGACAATTCATCTTGAAGCCTTGCTCCGGACAGCTGAAGGTCATTGAAGGACACTCCAGTGTCGCTCTTGCACGACACGTCGAATACCATGCAAAATTTATTCATGACGCAATGGTGCGGTATGTGGTTCATAGGTTCGTTATCTTCTAGCTCGTTGGTGACTAGTACCATGTGCCCAACCTCCTCGTACTCCCACATGAACTGGATGTACTTCTCCCCGAAGTTGTCGTTGGCAGTCAGCTTCCTCTCGAGTTGGAGAAATCTTCTATGCGCCACAGCTCGTGAACTGCCCAAGCTCTCTGTACGTAGGTTGAGCGGGATAGTGACAATGTATCGTCCAGATGGATCCCTACGATATGTGCTCTTGAAATTCTGCCCAACCCATTCGTCATCGTCGGACACCAGTGTTGGCACGGTCGGTTCCTTGACTTCCCAGAATTTCTTCAGCAGCTCGTTCAATCCAATCTCCGGTGACTGCAGGGTTGATGTCATTGCTCTGTCCAAACAAAGTTGATTCCGCTGCAGTTGCCCAAAGACAATCCAACCCAGATGTGTGTCTTGGGCTGTTAAACCAGTATCGTACCGAATTATCTGGTTCTTGATGATACTGGCCCAGATATGCGCTCCAAGTAACATGTCTATTTTGGAAGACTTATTGAATGATTCTTCTGCCAAGTTTAGTCTATCAGAGTCAGGCAAAGATGACGGGTTTTTTGGAATTACATATACTCAGCATTTCAGTCGGTAGTTTTGTTCCGTTCGAGGCGATATCTCCACTTGTGTTATGGATGTGAGCCGCACATTGCTCTTGTGCACAATGCCCCGAACTTGAAGCTTACAGCTGCGCTTAAGTGAACCTAATCTATGAGCGCACTGTACTCTTGCTTCCACTACTCGCCCTGCTCCTGTATGCACTTTCACACGCGCAGTGGACAGTAACGCGCTGTCACTGTCTGCGCTATGCTCTGCTCTGTTGTATTGCACTATATCACGCTCAATTTTATCTGCGATGTTGGTATGTTAAGTCCCGCAAATGTTGATTGCCATGCCATCCCGTCTTTGCTGCTACGGCAATGTTGACTCGTGGGGACCTTGGCTCGCTGCATAGCATGCTGTTGTGCTTCTTGTTGCAGCGACGGCACGAGCCCGATGAACAGCTCTGCGCTTTTCCTCTCCACTTTTCAGGCAGTTTGCACACAATCTCCATGCCTTCACTCTATCATTCCTCGACTGTATGGATGGAACCAGGAACTCTTCGCAACGGTACAACGCGTGCTGTGACTTACAGAGGGGACATCTAGCGCTCGTTCCAACTCTGTTAGCTCTTGAGTTTATGCTGCTCTTCTGCATCTCCGGCTTCACCATTTGGTCGAAGAATGCAGAGTCCAAAACGTTCGCTCTGCGCTCCAGGAATTGCAAGAATTCGTCTAAGGTAGCATTCCTTAAGACGTCCACGCGGCACATCTGCTAGGCGTGGTTAGTTCTAGCATCCAGTCTCCCTCGCAGCATATTCACAATAACTAGATCCCATGAGCTCACATTACTTCCAATCGCACGAAGTGAGCTCAGGTCTACGTTGGCCTCATTGATCATATTACGAATGCCGGCCGCCATGGAAGACTCCTTCCCCAGCTTCGGGATGTTCGATGTTCTGCTCATTGTCGAAGACGTCATTCAACTTCTTCCAGGCATCAGCGTAGTTGTCGTCGACCTTTGAGCTCCCGCATCTTAGTGACATTGGCCAGCGAGGGATTGTTGTGCACCTTGGTCTGGAACTGGTCGCGAAACTCCCGCCACTTCGTGTAGTCGCCCTCAAAGGTTATTATTTTAATAGGCCGCTCTTGCCTAACCTGTATCACGTTGGTGAGTGTTGCCCCGGGTTCTGCAGCAGCACTAACTATTCTTTCTCTCTTCATCTCCGCTATGCGCGACCGCAATGTCGCGACCACACGGTGGAAGGCATCCTCAACTCCAGCCAAGTAGTCGTTGTGGATTTTCAGCTCCGCTTGATCGTTCGCTTCTTGAACGAACAACAGATGTTCATCAAGCAAGTTTTTGTAAGCGCACTCGGCGGCCGTTAGCTTTGCACTAAGTAACTGCTCGTCTGCTCTACTATCTACTATCCTCGCTCTTGAATAATACGCTCCCGTAAGACTACGCACAACGGCTGAGACTCGGGTCGACCCCCCGGAAGTTTCAACAGTCGTGTGTAGAATCGCTCAATTGTCTATGCACTAAGGCACAAGAAATTCTGACACGCACTGCTCCATCCTCTATGCCAATAACTTTGCAATCTCGTAGCTCTTGACTTTTTTCCTGCTCAGAAGCTCCGACGCTGCAATTTTCCACCAACTCCGAAATATCTTTCAGAAAATGGTCAGAGGGTTCTCCTTGTTTCTCGAACACTTTATTTATATTTGGGTTACAACACTCTTCAAATTTTCAAATTTAAATTTTCTTCATCCGACAATCCAAAATATGGAATGAATAGTTCGATCGCTGCGCCTCCCATACAACTTAAAAACCTTGCCACTTGGATTGCACCATCTTCTTTGTTTGTCCATGTTTCAGTAGATTCAGGAAAATCCATGTTTTATTAATCACATAGTAACAATACGATCATCAACTACACTTGATTATCTTATTTAAACTTCACCGGCTGCGCCATGTAATGTGAGTTTGAGAAAATATGAAAAGCAGGTGTATATATGTACGTCAAGTGTCTGTATTTGATTGAATTGACATTGTTGTTGCTTTTGACAGCTACAGTCGTGGCGAATTAGGAACGATTAAAAAAACAAGAAAAAATCGCCACTACAATAAAACGAAGATGGCAACCCATAAAAAAGATCCATTATTTTGTTGGTATTATTTGATCTGTTATGTGACAGCTTTTTAAAATAATATTGCACTCCAATATATATTTGCATATGAATTATTAAAGTGTTCGATAAGAAACGCAGTTATTTTGTGAAAAAATTTGTGATATTAACAAAAATAATCGGTAAACATGCAAATTTTTATTAAAATTAAATGAAAACAAATTCAATCAATATTCGATAATCTAGCCAGAGATTGATTGATGAAAAAATAGGACTTGCACACCACAGTTGCGGGATGGCATTGTGAGAACTATCGAAAAATTATCCTTTTCAGAAATCGGGAAAAGGCTGAATTGCTCAAAAACAATGGTCTTCAATGCAGTAAAATACAGTGAAAAACATCAAACTGCGGAGAAGGTAGCAAGACGCAAAAGACCGCGTAAGACTAATGAGGCTGAGGATCGAAGAAATGTTCGAGTTGCCAAAAAAAATCTATTCATGAGCTCTAAAGAAATTCAAAAGGACGTTTTTGGTGAGGATCCGAATGACCTTTCAGGACGTTCCATACGGGAACGGTTGAATGAAAACCAACTTTTTGGAAGAGCGATTCGAAAAAAACCATTGCTCTCTGAAAAAATCGAAAAGTTGGGTTAGCTTTTGCGGAGAAACATAAGGACTGCACGGTTTCTGGTTGGAATAAAATATTATGGAGCGACGAAAAAAAGATTAATAGAGTTGGCACAGGTGGTAAGAGATATGTCTGGCGTCCAAAAATTGAGGCATTTAACCCGAAATGCACAACGGTCACTCGTGTGACGGAGGAGGAAGTGTGATGCTTTGGGGATGTATGTCGTTTAAGGGAATCGGAGCATTATATCAGAATATTAGAAAATGGTTTGTTACCCTATACTGAGGAAGAACTGCTGGGAGCCTTCTAGAAGCTCCTCTCGCACTACAATGCCAAAAGGCATCCTCTTGAACTAGAAGAGCCCACGATAGCGTACAGTGAAGGCTGTGTATTGACGGGACTTTTCCTCGGCATTGATCTGCCAAGATGCGGACTTAATATCCAAGGTGACAGATACTTCGCATCCCCTAGATTGTCCAAGGTCGCTGAAATGTAGGAAAGAGGGTAAGCATCACGCTCCATGACCTTATTCAGCTTCCTGTAGTCTACACAAAACCTTAACGATCCGTCTAATCATGACGATTGGTGAAGACCAAGGACTACTGGACTTCTCAACTATTGCATCCTTAAGCATCTCTTCTAATTCCCTATCTATATGGCTCGGAACACCAGGGGATATCGGGTACTACCGCTGCTTTATTGGTTAAGAAGGCGTCCTAATCCTGTGCTTTACCAGATATATACACCCGATGGACTCCGGCATATCCTTAAACGCTCTTTCCAGAACCTGGGTCAGTTGCTGGCTGTCCAACTCAGTTCTCTCCTTAAGAGCCGAAATCGAAGCCAACTCCTTTGGACTCGAAAACCTCCACTCGCCTGATCTTAAATCCGAGACAATGCCCGCTCGGACCCAAAAGTCAGCCCACAATATCAAGACGTGTGGAAGCGTTGGAATTACCAGGCACTTCAGCACCACTGACTTCTTTTGCACCACAAAACGTAGACTCGCGCTCCCTGCTACTTCTACTCCGACTCCATCCGCCAGTAAAACCCTACTAATCCTAGCTGTTCATAACTTAAACCCTTTCTCTTTTAAGACTGTCCACCCTTCCCTACCAATGATGGTACGCGAAGCTCTTTAATCTAATAATTTTATTAAACTAATGCCGTAAAGCATTAGACCTAATAATAATAAGGGCGACTATCATCTTCCTTATCCTCAAGTGAAACTTAAATAAACCTCCTCCGTCAATACTACCTACTGGATGCCAGCAGGCAACCTATCATATTTCTCCGGCGCTCTTGCCCTGCTGGCGCAAGAGTCCGATGACCATTTCCCGAACATTGGGAACAGTCTTTTTTTAAAATCCCTAGCTTACCATTCCCTATACATTGCCTAGGAGCGGCCTTTCTGGTTACAGTTGAAAACCCTCAACCGGCTATTCGGCTAAGGTTCCTTACTAACAGATAGACCTGGTTGAGCTTAACATGGCTCAACCACCCTACGCTCTGCTGCCCTCCGTTCCTCAACTGCCGTGTATGCCAAATCGGGGTCCGATTCCGAAGAGGTGGTGTGAGCGAGTAGGAGGTGGCGCAAATGTCTCCACATACGTTCGAACCATCTTTAATTTCCGTCCCGAAGCAACCAAATCCAACTACAGCTCCCAGACTAAGCCCTGCCAAGAATAAACAGTTTTCCTAACCGTCCTATACCATAAAAGTGACTTCCCATCAAAAAGTTCAATAGCTGATCGAAACAGGAGATCCTTCGACACATTGCGCTCTTCACGAAGCTTCTTAACGCGTTGTAGGAGCGCAAGTTCGCCAGTGAACTTGAGATCGCACTTGCCGAATCGCTCCGAACAACGTTCCATTATCGGGTGTTCTGGTTAACGTCTTGGTTGGGGAGTGGATGGGATTCTAATCGATGTGCTAGGGGAGGGTATGGGGGTTCTAAAGTTATACTGCTCTTCTTCCACGGGTTCGTCGACTTCATCATCGTCTCTTTCTTCATCATCTTCTAGAGAAGCAAATCAAATCATGGGTTCCACATGAACTCAAGCCGAGAGACGTCGAAAGGCGGTTTTGCATGTCCGAAATGCTGCTGGAACGCCACAAAGGTGATGGTGATGAAAACTGAAATACGGTTCACATCAGAGCAGAATATCAAAAATTGGCGTGATTCATTCTTGGCTGCCAAGCCGGCGCAGTTCTTTTGGGATGGGATCCACAAATTGCCAGAAAGATGGGAAAAAGTTATAGCTTCAGATGGGCAATACTTTGAATAATACTATTGTACATGTTTTTATTAAATAAACGTTCAAATTTTGGAAAAAAAAACCCGCACGAATTAAGTTATATACCCAATATATAGAAAGCAAAACAAGGAAATTTATTTGTAGATATGTTACTCGTACTACGAATAAATGTAGGTATGTATATAATGTGTAAGTAATTTTTTTATGTGTATAATATATATGTTTGTATAAGTTAACACAACATCAGTGAATTACTTCAGACAAATAATATTCGACACCATCCACGAGCATCCGGTCAACTTCAACAATCATGATCCATCCAAAACGATCGTGCCATACATTCAGTCGGCACATGACACCTATCCAAGTGTGCATTCAATGCACACATTCTACATACGACACCTTCCCAGCACACCTGACACGAATTGCACTATTCCCACACTAAACCTGCTGACTTCCCACATTTTTGCATGTATGCAATGCTCCACATAGAATAAGTTAGGTGATAAGTTTAATTAATGTTAAGCGGCATATACATTGGTCAAATTCTTATCAAGCATGTGCGAGTGTATTAGTAAAAATGAGACACGTATACGTTTTGTGCCTGCTTGAAGCAAAATCAAAATGTTTGGATTTTTCGTTAATCAGGAAGACAGGCTTGATATAGTGTACATGCGTGATTGACTAATTGATCATGCATTTGCTCATTTTCGCCTGGACAGCGACGGGACAACATCGCAGGCAGACAGCGGAAGTTTTTGAAGGGTTAAATATGTTCGATGATTGGGGATAATAATTTTATTTTGGAATTTCTAGAAGTTTATCGTTCTCTACCTACGTTGTGGAATGTAAAAGCAAAACAATATAGCGACAGTAATTTAAAAATTTGTATAATTTTGGGCGTTATCATTTGAAGAAAGTGATCGTATGCCTGCCTCCTCGTCCATGCGGAGGAAATTTATAAAATCGATCGGTCAACTGAATTACAGCTCATTCAGGAGATTTTCATGTTAAAAATCGTTTCGTTTTTTCAGCCATTCGTTCATCCACACCCGTTTCTTCCGAATCTTTTTACTTCTCATCTTCAAAGCTAGCGCTAGTCCAAAGCGATGGAGCAATCGTCCGTGTCACTCATTTTTCTTAAAAAAACCGCACGTGCTTTTACCTCAAAATTGAAGTAAAAATGAAAGATTGAAGACTCATGCTTGATGTGTGTATTAGCAACGTCAAACTGAATTACTAATACACTCTCGCTTGCTTTTTTTCTTTTAAATTTTGTAAAATAAATTTTTAACTGAAGCCCGAGCAGGGACCGATATCGTTCGTGAAGTTTAGGTTTGTTAAGTGCCCGTAGATCATTCTCATTGCCAGTGCTCGCGAACTCAAGTAGCTCCTGTGTCTCTCGCGTTCGATATTCGGTCGTACCCAAAATAAAGTCGCCCGTTATCTCAAGAAGCTACAGTGCGGACTTAAAGTGAAAAAATACATCTAAAATAAAAATAACATCCTCTGGTAAAGAGGTCAGTGGGACAATAAGTAAAAGTGCATCCAGGAAACGAGGCCCCGTAGTACTCCTCCAGAGCGAGCAAACCGAAGACACGGACTGTGTCAGCCGCCTGATGTCTTTCATCATTTTGCTGTAAGCGTAATTTTCGTTTTATTTTATATTATATTATACAAAATTCCCATGTTCGGGATTAAAGAGCTAAAAGCAATTTTATAAAATTTCACAATTTATAATTTAAAAATTATATTTACTTTAAGAAGTGAACAAATAAGAAAAAACAAGCAAAAGCAACAACTAGAATTAATTAGAACCAGAATTAATTAAAACTACTGTAGAATTTATGAAAATTACAATTTATTAATTCCAAAATTCCATTTCAAGTAAACTTTTATTTGATTTATTAAACTTTTATACAATCTTACAAAATCCTTTTTACACACATTTTTTACTGAATCCTAATAAAACATGCCTACCACAAGATCAGGATCTGCTTCTATCCCTCAACCTCAATCAACTGAATCCACCACCCAAATTTCTTCGGTTGAAAATATACCTTTTACTTATATCACCCCCTCCCCCCAACCGCTGTACTAACCATATTTAGGGAATATGAATCATATCACAACTCCTTCCAGTCAACTTCTTCTCGGGCTGACCAAAGTCAAAACCAAGAGATTGGTACATCCCCAGAATTCGAATCAATTCGCGGTACTCCGAAATATTTCGGTATTTTGAGTGTGGTCGTACTAGAGTCGTACAATACTCCTTTAAATTGAAACTGTATCTCTAGATGTCTTATCATGCACTACCCTGTCAAGAGGGATTTGGGTACTCTAGAGTACCAACTAATGTCCCTTATACAAGGAAATAATTCCATTCAAACGTTCCACTAGGCGGTATATAGCCATCTTTCCCTTATTCTCAATAAGATTGACTGCTTGAACATAAGTAATGAGTCAATAGCAACGCAAACATTTCGAGACACTGCGGACCTACCGCAAGGTTTATATTTATATCCTTCTTCCATCCTTCTTCTTCAGCTATACCTCAACCCAATAATTTCGAACCCCCACATTTTAGGAAAGATTCATTTCCACAACAAGCCTCTGCTTCCCAGGGAGCAATGCCTCGTGCGCAAAACCATCCATCCGTTCCACAGGCAAATAACCATCCTCATAACCACGGTCAGGCGAACTCCAGACAGCAGCACAACTTCCGACCTTCAAATCTCACGACAACACAACTTCAACCAAAACTAGAAGTCCAAAGTTACAGAATGGACCAGCGAAACATAAACAATCCCATAGACCCGCTCCGCCTTACAGCATAGAACCTGAACTTCAATACAATGAATGGTTCGCAGCTGAAACTGCCAACAGCGACGAGACGCTTACCACACTACACACAACACGTACAGACAAACTACCCCGAAAATATGGATGTAAACGAAACTATAGATTTTTTAGGCTGAAAAACTCTTTGTTACCACATACAAAACACGATTATATGCAACTAAAAAACGGCCTGAAAATTAAGATAAAGCAACAACCTTCACAATCAGTTAATAACCTAAATTTGCGCACAGATCACATGTCCCATAATCAAAAATCCTCCGTCCAAGACCTTGTAGCAAGTGTTCCTAGTTTGTTGTTGGAACCTAATTGTAAACTCACATATATAACAAGCGTGAAAGGAGAAATAAGAACCTCCCGCGACAACCATGTTTTCTCCAAACGTTACCCATATCCCATGTCGTTAAAAGATGAAGTTAAGAGAAAAATAAGCTAACTACTAGATGATGGTATTTTACGAAAATCTTATTCTAAATACAATATACCCATATGGATCGTGTCAAAAAACCTGACGCGTCCGGAGAAAACAAATTTAAACGCACGCTAATCTCAGAAGATACACTTCTAATATATCCTGATTTTACTAAGGAATTTCACCTCACCACCGACGCTTCCAATTTCGCAATAGGCGCTGTCTTCGAACAGTACCAAAAACCAATAACATTTATTTCGAGAACTTTCACTAGAACATAGGAGAATTATGCTACCAACAAAAAGATGTTGGCCATAGTTTAGACTTTGGGTTCTCTTAGAAACTCCCTTTACGGTTCCGCCAAGGTGGAAATAATAACAGATCACCAACCTCTAACATTCGCCCTTAGAGGTGCCCCGAAACCAATTATCAATTAGAAAAACCCTTTCCAAATTATTTCAGACATACTTTTACTCAACCCACATATAGCAAAGAAAATAATATTTCCATTTTGTAAAAGATACCTCTGAACAAGTTATGAGACAAATCCAAGAAATATACGTTCTGTTTTTTAAGAAATATAAAATAAAATTTACCGAAATCAAGGTCGAAGATTTAAAAAAGGAGGCAGATCAAATAGAAACAATTTTTAAAACTCATAATCGTGCACAGCGGAATGCCTTTGAAAAAAAAAACCAATAAGTAGAAAAGTTTAACTTCCCAAAAATGACTTTAAAAATAAAGACTCTCGTTAAACAGTGTATTGTTTGTAAACAGAATAATTAGGACAGACACCCCAATAAGCCACTAATACAAGCCACCTTTTTTTTCCAATTTCCAGGACATATTCTTCATATTGACATCTACACGACTGAAAATCACTTAGTACTAACAGCTATCGACAAATTCTCAAAGTATGCGCAAGCGAGAATCCTTAAATCTAAGGCAACCACTGAGAGATTTACTATTTTCCTTTGGACTCCCAGAAACGATTGTGGTCGACAGTCAAAAATCTTTTAATTCTGAATCCATAAAATTCATGGTACAAGACCAATTAGGGATCCAAATTTATAAAACCCCGCCTTATACTAGCTCAGTCAATGACAAGTGGAAAGACTCCACTCCCCACCCTCTCCAAGATAATGCGTTGTCATAAAACAGATACCAATAAGTCCGTGACTTTTGGATTAAAACACAGATTTTTTGATAAAAAAATAATTTTATTTTTCAACGTAGTCTCCCTTGAGCTCTATACACTTTGTCCAACGCTTCTCCAATTTTTTTATCCCTTCCAAAAAAAATGATTTGTCGAGGTCCTCAAAATAGGCCTTTGTTTGCGAGATGACTTCATCATTGGAGTCAAATCTTTTTCCACCAAGCCATTTCTTCAGGTTTGGGAACAAGAAGTAATCGCTCAGAGCCAAATCTGGAGAATAGGGTGGATGAGTGAGCAATTCATAGCCCAATTCATGGATTTTTGCCATGGCAACTGCACATGTGTGCACCCTTGCATTGTCTTGGTGGAAAAGAACTTTTTTCTTGGCCAAATGAGGTCGTTTTTTTTTTCAAATCGTCATTGAATCGGTCCAATAAGTTGGCATAATATTCCCCATTGATTGTTCTTCCCTTTTGAAGGTAGTCAATGTGGATTATCCCGCGTGCATCCCAAAAAACAGTCGCCATAACTTTATTGGCTGACAAACCCACCTTGGCCTTCTTTGGCGCCGATTCACCCTTAGAAACCCACTGTTTTGACTGTTGTTTGTTCTCTGGTGTGTTGTGATGGATCCATGTTTCGTCCACGGTTACAAAACGGCGCAAAAACTCCTCCATATTGCGATTAAACAACGCCAAACCTTCCTGTGAAGTTGTTACACGATTGCGTTTGTGGTCGACTGTGAGAAAACGCGGCACCCATCTTGCGGAAAGCTTTCTCATGCCCAAGTGATCATTCAAAATTAAAACTACTGAGCCATGCGAGATCCCTACGGCTTCCACAATCTCTCGCACTTTCAATCTTCGGTCGGCCAACACCATATCGTGAATTTTTTCGATTGTTTCGGGTGTAGAGACCTCAACTGGGCGTCCAGGACGTTCGGCATCTTCAGTGCTTGTACGGCCACAACGAAATTCAGTAAACCACTTTTTTACCATTGAAATCGATGGTGCAGAGTCTCCATAGTATTTATCAAGCTTAGCCTTGGTCTCGGTAATGGTTTTTTTTCGCAAGAAATAATGCTTAATAAGCACACGAAATTCACTTTTTTCCATTTTCTCCTCAAATTAGTGAGTAGTGTGATAAAAATAGCTGTCAAACACAAACTACTCGTAACTGACGCAGCAAGTTTAAATTTTGACAGGAGTCAACTGACAGATGCCTGTTGACAGGAGCAGTGTTGCTGTTTCAGTAAAGAGGTCAGAAATTCAAAAAGTCACGGACTTATTGACCCGCCCTCGTAGCATTCATCGAGATTTTCAAGAACTTCTAGAACTCAGTATCTGCGAATACATTTTCTCTATACATTCCTCAACGGGAAAAAAAACCCACAGAAGTATTTTTCGGAAAAAATGTAAGTACTGACCCGAGTCAATTTGAAAGACTCAGAAACGAAAACATTGAAAAACTTGGGAAAAACAGAAAACCGATCCGAAAAATCATAACAAAAACCGTCAACCCATAAAATCTTATTCTCCAGGCGAAGAAATTTATGTAAAAATTAATAAACGTCTCGGTTCGAAGCTCACCCCGAGATATAGAAAAGAAATTGTTAACCAAAATTGTTCTCAATAGATTAATCGTCGCTACCACCTACGGCGAGATAAAAATTTTGGATTGCTCTCAGTCCCAAACTATTGCAATAAGGACAGAAACTGCAAGATTACAGACATACACATATAAATTGATTGATGATTGATGAATTGATGAAGTTGATTTGGAAATCTACCAAAAATTAGTTGACGAAATGTCAACATGCATTGGCATGAGAATTAGTAAAAATTATCCCTCCTATTACTTCCTTTCCCAAGAACTATCCTTAACTAGAAAAGTTAAGCGTTCATTAAATTTTATAGGGATCGCATGGACATGGGTAGCAGGTAACCCTGACCATGACGACTTACACATTTTAAAGAACATAAAAAATTTATCGAGAATAATAATAAACAAACAATCATTTGGCCATTCATCGGGCGAAAAATAAAAATATAAACCCATTTTTACTGTCAAAAACAACTATTCAGTTGACCTCGCAAGGAGAGGCTGATTTCCATAAGAAAAAAAAATGATGGGTACACTATTGTTCTCATTCTAACTCAGGCAAAATTAAATGGGGTTTGGAATTTGAACCAAAGCAATAGATGTGTGCTATTTGATCTAATGAGACAATGTTCTTGGTCAATTATTATTATTATTAAGTCAAACGAGTAGTACCAACAACACCAATAATTTATCTAAAGAACAAACTTAACATTCTAGTTAAAACTAAATTTATGTTCTCCCATACATTCAAACGGCAAATGTACATAAATTTGTTCACACAATATTGAAAGCTTTCCCACGTTATGTTCAGACTGCAGACTTCTTGTAGGTTTTCCTGTAATCTATAAGTATAGGACTATTTTCTTTATTTTTTTTCAATATTTTAGAGTAAGTACTTTCGGAGATAATAGGGGAGGAATGGTCACTTTTCATATATTTTCTCAAATAACTTCAAAACGATTTATTTTAAAATTATATTTGACCCTTACAAGAAGCCTTTCATTTGATGTGTCACACGGTACAGTTTGGTATAATTTTTTTTTTAATTTCCTAATTTGCCCCCCACAAATGACCCCCATGTTCAAAATTCATTTATTTAGGTTATGTGTCCATGATTGGGTCACAGAAATACATACGAGGTGTGATCAAAAAATAAGGTGACTTTTTATTTTTAAAAAAATATATTTATTTAATCATCCAAATTTATTTTATCCCCTTCAAAATAATCCCCCTCTGATACAATGCACTTGTGCCAGCGCTTTTTCCAGTCGTCAAAGCACTTCTGAAACGCACTTTTTGGTATTGCCTTGAGCTCCTCCAGCGATGCAGCCTTGATCTCCTCAAATGTTGCAAATTTCAACTTTGGAAAGAGAAAAAAGTCGCAGGGGGCCAAGTCTGGTGAATACGATTTCTGAGGCATGATAGAAGTACTATTTTTAACATGTCTTGGGCAATGTTCATGCGATGCTGCTTTTGATCAAAATTAAGCAATTTTGGAACGAATTTCGATGACACACGTTTCATACCCAAAACATCCGTTAATTTTGGCTTGAGCCAAACGATAAGCCGAGATCATCCGCTATTTTCCTAATCGTGATTCGACGATTTTTCAACACAATTTCTTTAACTATTTTAACATTTTCGTCTGTGTTTGACGTGCTAGGTCGTTCATCATTAACATTTTCTCGGCCCTCTTGGAATAATTTATACCACTTATAAACATTTTTTTTGCTCAAAGTTGACTGTCCGTACGCTACTGTCAACATTTCAAGAGTTTCTGAGCACTTAATACCATTTTTTACGCAAAAATTAATACAAACTATCTGCTCCATTACTTCTAACAACAAAAAATCGCCTAGTAAACAAACTTTTATGCCTCTCATATAAAAACAACAACTGCTATATGGTTAAAACTATAAACATATGATCGTGACAAGTGGACCAACACAACAACAAAAAAATTTTGAGTTAGAGTGTACTGAGCGCGCGAAATTTAAAAAGTCACCTTACTTTTTGATCACACCTCGTATGTGTACTAATGTTTGCAAACTGTACCGGGTGACATATCAAATGAAAGGGCTTTTTGTATTGGTCTCAAATATATTTTTTTTATAATTTTGAAACAAATAGTTTCAAAGGTATTTAAGAAAATAGATGAAAATTGACCATTCCCCCCATTCTCATCCCAGAATGAGAACAATATTCTACACATAATTTTTTCCTGATAGAAAATAACTTGCGATGCAGATATTTTTGTGAGTAATTTTTCCCCCTCCACAGAGTGCTAAAGGCTGTGTAATGTATTGTATACGGACAAAGTGGAAACAGACTGGATTTTCTCCTTTTTTATGCGTTCATGCTTTTTTATGCTCTGATTCTTTTTCTTTCAATTTTAGTAAGCAAAGCAATATAATTTGTTTAATAAAATGGAAATCAGCGTACGGAACCCTCTCCATGCGAGGTCAACTCGCACTTGTCCGCTTTTCTTCTTTTTCTTATCGATTTACGAGGATTGCGCATATTTTTGCGTCGAACTTCACCCGCATGTTCTGACATAGATGGCTCCGGGGGACCTTGGTTAATCTTAATTTCCGAGCATTAAAGTGAAAAGCATTTAAATATTGCTCAAAAAGACCAGTTATTCATTGCGACTACTACCAAATCTGCAAATCACGCGCGTTGAGCGATACCCCTCTTACTTACCTCATCATGCTAGTTTACGAGCAATTACAATTTATACTTAAATTTTTCACTGGACACCCTTTACATCCTTTAAAAAAAAAATAAGAAGATAAAGATGTGACCACACTTAACATATATTTTGAAAAACCTTTTTGAGACATCCCAAACATTTTTCTTAATGTCCACATCATCATCCACATTTCTGAAAATATTTTTTTTTTTTGCTAAATCTTAACAAATTGTATGATTAAGATTTTTTAAAAGAATTATTACTCCATCTTGACTACGATTTTCAAATAATGTCTTTTTTAGTTGCCCAGAACCGGAAGAAGGGAAAAAACTAAAAGTTACCATGGTTGCCTGGGATTATTCCGATAAATATGTTATTACGGCAGTAAATGATTATACTGTGAGTTTATATTACTAATCTTTATAAAATGGAATGCATTTTAATAAAGTTATCTGTTTGCATTAGATAAAAATTTGGCATACAAAAACTGGTAAACTTCATTGCGTGCTTCGTGGTCATAAAGATGAATTGTACGTCCTGGAATCAAATCCAAAAGATGAATATGTCTTACTTTCAGCGGGGCATGACGGTCAAATATTCATTTGGGATATAGACCAGGGAATTTCGGTAGCTCATTTTGTTAATCACATTGATGGACAAGGTCATGGGGGTGTGTTTGATGCTAAGTGGTCGCCTGATGGTACTATGATTGCGGCAACGGATTCACACGGGCATATACTTATTTTTGGACTAGGGATAGGTTCTGACAGGTTTAAAAATGTAAGAGAACTATTTTTTTATGGTATCAATAATTATAATGTCTTTTTTTAGCTTCCGGCTGAACTTTTTTTCCATACAGATTATCGGCCGTTGCTTCGTGATGCCCAACACTATGTTGTCGACGAACAGACTCAGATTATGCCGCACCTTATGATGCCACCATTTTTAGTTGACGTTGATGGTAATCCGCATCCGCCAATATATCAGAGATTGGTTCCTGGAAGGGAGAATTGTCCAACTGATCAGTTAGTTCCCAACATTACAATGGGAATTGAGGGTGTTGAAGTTGATGATAATGGGGGCTTTTCTCATATCGATCGTCTTATTGAAGCATTAGCAAATAGGCAAGGACAAGATATAGCACCTGACTCTAACAACGAAAGAAATCGCAATAATAATTCAAGTAATAATAATATAAACTTATACCGCGGACTTGGAGCTATTGGAAGGGCCCGCCGTACAGGGGATGTAGAAGGTGTTCGTCAGAGTAGTGGTAATTGGCAAAGAGAAACAAACTTTAAGTTTATACGTCGTATCTATGTACGTCCAATGAAATATTCGCAATTACAAAATTTAAGACAAACGGTATATGCTGCAGGCCAATATGAAATGGATCAATACAAAAGAGAAATGCGGCGCCGTCCTATTATGATTAATACATCAAACGCTAACATTGCGTTGCAGGCATCAAATCGCCAGAGAGGATTTCGGAACGCACGAAGGGGACCACGTCCAGTTTATCGTACAAGGGCTGTGCGGGGTCAAGAAAACGCCGAAGAACCTCACGAAGAAGAAGAAGAAGAAGAAGAAGAAGAAAGTAGTAATTCATCTGGGGACACTAGCTATTCGAATGTCGAAGAAAATCTAAGTGATGAGGAGGAATCTTCAACAACGGATTCGGAATCATCAGACTATTCTGATTGGGTAGCGGATAAGCCTGGTCCAAACTTAGAACCGCCAAAAAGGTCCAAGCGTAAACCAGTCACACATAGGAGTTCTTCATGTAGTAGTGATGACACTTCACGTCCGAACACATCAGTTACTCTAAAGAGTCGCCGAAAACATGGTCCAGTTCCTGATACTGGCGATATTCCAGAAGTATACAAACCACCAGAATGGCTGTCTGAAGTTATACCGCGAAAGACTCCATATTATCCGCAAATGGGTGATGAGGTTGTTTATTTCCGACAAGGTCATCAGCGTTATTTGGATGCTGTGCGATCTAAAAAGGCTTACAAGCTCACTCATAGTTCTGAATCTTGGAATTTTCGAGAGTTACGAGAGCATGAGTTTGTGCGAGTTATTGGAATAAAATATGAAATAAGGCCACCTAGGCTATGTTGCCTGAAACTTGCAATGCTGGATGAAGAGGGAAATATGACTGGATTAACATTTAAAATAAAATATCATGACATGCCCGATGTATTGGACTTTCTTGTCCTGCGACAGACGTTTGACTTAGCGGTTCAAAGGAATTGGAGTATTGGTGATAGATTTAGGTGAAGATGCAAGCTAGTATATTATTTCATTGTTACTTCTAAAATAACTTTTTTTCTTTAAGGTGTATGATTGGAGATGGCTGGTGGATGGGTCAGATTGAATCACGTCATCTTTTATCACCTGAATATCCGAACTCCTATTTTATGTGCTTTCGTGTTCGTTGGGATAATGGAGAATATGAGTACATGAGTCCATGGGATATGGAACCGGTTGATGAAAATCGCTTACCAGAAGAGGTGGGAGGAGCCGTTTTAGTCCTTGCGGAAGAAATTCGCGCGACTCTTTACCAACCGAAATCGGAAGAATGGCACCGTGGAGATAGAGATGGTTCTTGTCGCAGAATAATTAACGGTCTGGAGCAAGTCATGCGGTTGTCCATAGCTGAACCATTTTTAGCTCCAGTAGATTTGAATATTTATCCCAACTATGCTTATTTAATTGAGTATCCTATTGATCTTACAACAATTAAGGCGCGTTTTGAAAATCATTTTTATCGTCGAATTACTTCTGCCCAATTTGATGTAAGATACCTCGCAACAAACGCGGAGAAGTTTAATCGAAAACACACCAATATTGTACGCCACGCAAGGATTATCACGGATTTATGTTTACGTATCATAAGGTATGTAAGGAAATTATGTCAGGAGGTTTGGTTTAACTTTAATTTTTTTTAGAGAACAAAATGAATTTGATGTTGCTGCAGTGTATCATCAATTAGTGGATATATATATATCTTCGGAATCAGAAAATGATGATAATGAAAACGAGCAAGGACCTTCTACAAGTACTACAGGCCCGTCAACATCGGGGGCTAACTGCAAAAGTAACAATACTAATAGAAGGTGAGAAAAACATTAAGTATAACATTAAGTATATACTTAGAAGAATATTTTTTTAAGATCTCAGCGAACACGATCAGATGGAGATTGGCGGACAGATTGTCGTCAACTGTTAGAAATGATGTGGTTACGTCCGGATTCAACACCTTTTCGCGAACCAGTTGACACCATGCAATTTCCAGATTATTTGCAAATTATTGATACTCCAATGGATTTACGTACGGTAAAAGAAGATTTATTGGGAGGCAATTACGAAGATCCGTTGGACTTTGCTAAAGATGTGCGACTGATATTCCAGAATTCGAGAAATTACAACACTAATAAAAGGTCCCGCGTAAGTAAACCTAAATACAGCCTACAATTTTGAGTTGTGAATGTTTGATACTTTACTTCTGCCTCCGAGCAGAATCACATCTCATTGTTCGGCACACTATTCGCTTAAAATTATCACGAAAAAAATTCTTCCTCCCTTTCCATTCATGCTTTCTTCTCGTGTTCGTCTTTTGTTATGTGTATAGGACCAGTTAATGGTAAGATATTTGATTCCATTGATTTCACTTGCACTAAACTTGTTTGGAAAATTACCTTTATGTTTATTTTTCTTTATTTATTTTTTTTTTTTTTAAATTTTTTTTTTGTAAAGCAACATAAAAAATATGTTTTTGTTCGAAAAACTATTTGCAATTAATAGTACGAGATTTACAATAAGTCTTACGGTGTTTATTTTTTAATACGGACTCAAAAAAATGTTTTAAATAGTTACGAGGGCGGGTCAATAAGTCCGTGACTTTTTGAATTTCTGACCTCTTTATTGAAACAGCAACACTGCTCCTGTCAACAGGCATCTGTCAGTTGACTCCTGTCAAAATTTAAACTTGCTGCGTCAGTTACGAGTAGTTTGTGTTTGACAGCTATTTTTATCACACTACTCACTAACTTGAGGAGAAAATGGAAAAAAGTGAATTTCGTGTGCTTATTACATGCTTACATTATTTCTTGCGAAAAAAAACCATTACCGAGACCAAGGCTAAGCTTGATAAATACTATGGGGACTCTGCACCATCGATTTCAATGGTAAAAAAGTGGTTTACTGAATTTCGTTGTGGCCGTACAAGCACTGAAGATGCCGAACGTCCTGGACGCCCAGTTGAGGTCTCTACACCCGAAACAATCGAAAAAATTCACGATATGGTGTTGGCCGACCGAAGATTGAAAGTGCGAGAGATTGTGGAAGCCGTAGGGATCTCGCATGGCTCAGTAGTTTTAATTTTGAATGATCACTTGGGCATGAGAAAGCTTTCCGCAAGATGGGTGCCGCGTTTGCTCACAGTCGACCACAAACGCAATCGTGTAACAACTTCACAGGAAGGTTTGGCGTTGTTTAATCGCAATATGGAGGAGTTTTTGCGCCGTTTTGTAACCGTGGACGAAACATGGATCCATCACAACACACCAGAGAACAAACAACAGTCAAAACAGTGGGTTTCTAAGGGTGAATCGGCGCCAAAGAAGGCCAAGGTGGGTTTGTCAGCCAATAAAGTTATGGCGACTGTTTTTTGGGATGCACGCGGGATAATCCACATTGACTACCTTCAAAAGGGAAGAACAATCAATGGGGAATATTATGCCAACTTATTGGACCGATTCAATGACGATTTGAAAAAAAAACGACCTCATTTGGCCAAGAAAAAAGTTCTTTTCCACCAAGACAATGCAAGGGTGCACACATGTGCAGTTGCCATGGCAAAAATCCATGAATTGGGCTATGAATTGCTCACTCATCCACCCTATTCTCCAGATTTGGCTCCGAGCGATTACTTCTTGTTCCCAAACCTGAAGAAATGGCTTGGTGGAAAAAGATTTGACTCCAATGATGAAGTCATCTCGCAAACAAAGGCCTATTTTGAGGACCTCGACAAATCATTTTTTTTGGAAGGGATAAAAAAATTGGAGAAGCGTTGGACAAAGTGTATAGAGCTCAAGGGAGACTACGTTGAAAAATAAAATTATTTTTTTATCAAAAAATCTGTGTTTTAATCCAAAAGTCACGGACTTATTGACCCGCCCTCGTAAATCAAAATTTAATTAGTTCTTAACACTACTAACATAATACTAGAGTTAACCAATAGGCGCGCATTGTACCAAAAGGAGCACTCTTTCAAAATACATTGGATTATCATAAAAGTAATTTCTGTTTACGCAAGTAGTTTGCTTTGTCGGTTATCGCTTTTGACAATGTAATGATTTTTTTACTTTTACTATTCGATAGCGCACTTTCGAATCAAATCCGGTTTAACAGAACGCACGTGTCAGAACTGGATTATGAAATTCCGCTCTGCCGATTTTTTTGCTCCAAGATGGCTAACTGAAGTAAACGATGACCAAATCAAAGTTGCTATTGAATCAGTCCAATGCCTACGATGGATTGCAGTGGATTACAACACAGTAGAAAATTACGTAAACGTTGTCGGCTGTTAAAAAATCTCGACACATGAGTTCCGCATGAATTTCAATATCACAATGAATAAAAATCTTCAATATGCATGTTAAATTTAATGGAATCAATCTTTTTTAAACCTATGATCACATCATGAAAAACAGGTCGTCTGAAATAACATTCGGCGAAAACGATCATGCCCTAAGCGTGATGAACATGAACAAGCAAAAAACAATTAAAAAGCTGAACTACAGTAAAAGACTGTCAATTTGGTAAGTGTCATGGTTTTTGAGCCCAAAGAACCAAACGATTAAGTCATGTAAACTGACAACAAAATTGAAGAAGCAATCACAAAAAACAAAAAAAGCAGTATTAACAGCCATCACGGAATTATCAAGTCGCCAGAAATATGTCAAAAGGTGATCAATGTTAGGTAAGGTGTGGCTGTTTGGAAAACTTAGGCCTATTCGACTGGCCCATTGTAATGTCACGTGGATACATTGGCCTAATTTGTTTGGTCGCTAGACAAGTTACCCAAAAGCCCGCCAATAGTTTAGTGCGAATATTAATTTGCACGAAGCGATGGGTTTTCCATTAATGCCCTTTTTAGGTGGGATAGGTATAGTGGTTCGAGTTTGTTGGACCTACAATTCACAATCTGTGCCCCAGAATCCATGACAGACCTTCTTTAATTGCTAACATTTCCACCTTTCCACGATACAGTGATTTGAAAAGCGGAAAGAGAGGCTAAAGTTATTCTTATCTGAGAACATCTCGCTGTCAGCCTTAAATTCAAACATGGAGAAGGAATGAATTGTCATTCATGAAGGCATCTTCCTTACAAAAAGGTCTAGAGGGGATGTTAACAAGTCTTTGTCAACCAATGCTTGGACATAAAGTAGTAAAGTAGTTCTCTGGAAGGTTTTCTAGAGTGTTGAGTATATAAGCGGGGCTAAATAGTTTATTTGTTCACTGTTTAAATGATTTAAAGCGAATAGAAGAAGGTAGAAGCTATTTGCCTCTGAAAATATCGAGGGTTGTCGAGTAAAACGGATATCCAGAACAAATTGTAAAAATTTATTGCTACAACAATCAAATGGTAAAAATAAGAAATACCATTAAAATTGGACGGCGTACATGGATTCTGTAAATGATGAGTCCCGGCCTGCCCTTGTATTCCAGACAGCGAGCCTAATCGGCATGTGGCCTTTAGAGAGCGGTGCAACTTAGTCAATTGATGGTATTCCTACATGCGGATGCGGTACAGTTCTTGCATATAACGATACGCAGCCATGTTTACGACCTTTCAGAGATTTTGCCTTCACTCAAAGAATTTAGAACGCCGTCCACCCGATAACCAACCCGTAAATTAGTATCGGTCTTATAACAGGAATCTATAGCAACGGGTAAGATTGATGGCCCAATTTGTTCCCAATTTTTTTTTTTGCAGGTAAATAAAGCTGCCGTATATTTGTTTTATTCTTCAATATTAGATTTCCAGTTTAGTTTCCTGTCAAAAACAGCCGAATTTTTTTATGTATCGTAGAAGTCTAAGATGTTAATATTGATTTAAGGCAGGATTATGATTGCAATTGTGTTTTTCCCGGAAAAGTAGACAATCATTGTTTTCCCAATCCACTGCTACCTTTAAAGTTGGCAGCGCCGTCGTGACTGCGGATTTGTTTACAGGTGAGACATTTTTATGGTATTCTCTAGCTAAGGCAGGATGATATCAGAGGACCTTTGTAACCCGGCAGGTATTATAAATCACCGTTCAGCAGACTTGTATGTCTCGTTTATCAGACCGTATATTTTTGTAAACTCTTAGGGTTATCTCTTCCAAACCAAACTGACTCCGCTTGGAATTAACGTGCGGGTCCTAGGCCTGCTAAAACTTTCCTTCTTAGCCACGACCTCTAACTTTCTATCCGAATAAACCTGAATAAAAATCGTGAGATCAGCACAGGCGAAAAGGTTGATGTGTCTTTGATACCAACCAGTGTATAGCATTAGAGCACCTTGGATAGGGCTTGCCGACGTGGCTGAACCTCGGATTCCTCTGCTGAAGGAGAAATTTTAGTAACAGCAGGTAGACCGCGGCGTGCCGAAAACTTGCTGCTTTCTAAAGGTGAAGAAAGTGGCAGGATGAAGGCTTGACATAGTATTACCACTCCTTGCAGGTTTGGGGTTCGGTTGGCACCATGGCCTGCCACAATTTTGCGTTTGCTTGTCATTGCATCCCTTTTGATTCTATAAGATAGTAGCGGAAAAAGGGAGATCTGTAAATTTGGAGATTCACTGTATACGGATAAGACTCACTAATCGAAAGGCTGCCAGATATCTCCTTATACAATTAAGCTATTTTTAGAGATACTGAGTCCTGCATGGTTAATATAAAAACTTGATCCTGCCCAGAGGAGAATTTAATCACAAAAAAGAAGATGCGGGTAGCATCCCTTAATTTTAGGATTCATTTGGAGAACTTCTCGAGAGCTATCGATTCAGCCTCTACAACTCGACTAGTTCGATGCACAGAGCACTGGAAAATACTTAATTGATCAGATTTATACATTAAACACAAAAACCGTTTCCATCAATGAATGGAGCCAGGCTTTTCTTAATTACGTTATTTTTCATGACTGCCTCCTTTTCTTCCCTAAGGAAAGCATAGATTGAGCGATGAAGTTAAAACCATATCTCTGTTAGCGTAATTCTTCTACATCGAGTTTATTTGAGCTTGACAGTTTGAATTTTTGTGCCGATAGCATTTCATGTAAAAATGCCTGGCCGCTGCAACAGAAGGCAAACGATTTAATTCCAGATTTCAACATTACACATTTGATGAGATCAGCTAGATTTAGCTCTGCGGGAACATTCTTTCACTGATCATAGCTTGTAATTTCTGATATATATACTCGTACATGTGTATATACTCTATGAGTTACAAAGGTGTTCCGTTTGAAGAATTCCTCATTCATTCACTAAGAGCGATAGTTGAATCAGTCCAGTACAAAATCTCATCAATTGTAATCTTTCTTAACACTTACATTTTTAAACTTTCTCTCATGTCCACCAGAAATTCTGTAGCGGATAATTGTTATGGCTTTGTTTGGTGCAACTCGTAATCTAGTTTCAAATAACATAACCGTTATCATGTACTCGTATATACACATATTCTTTTCAAAGTCAAGGGGCAAAATAGCCCAAGGGGGTCAATTAACCTAGACAAGCTTATCTTAATGTCATAAATTTTTTTTATAACTTTTCTCTAGCCTCAAGAGGAATGTAAGTTTAAATTTACTTCGGTCGAAAATTCGTACTAGCTGACATCGACCGAAGCTGTACCCCATGTAACAGTTACAAGTTGGTTAACTTTTAACATACAAATTCGTTCCTTACACGATAATATGTAATTGGAAATTAGTATATACATATATATTATATATTAGTATTATATTAGTTCATGGACCTTAGCCATGACAACAACTGACTTGTGCGCCGGTGCATTATCCTAGTGAAAAATAATTTTCTTGTTGGCCAAACCCGGTCTTTTTTCACGAATTTTTTTGCCATTTTATCAAACAGATTAGCATAGTATTGACCTGTAACAGTTTCCCCTTCGGAGAGGTAATCGATAAAAATTATTTCCTTGTAATCCCAGAACACTGACCCCATTACTTTTCCGGCCAATGCACATATCTTGGCTTTCTTCAACGGAGGAGAACCGCTATGTTTCCATTGCTTCGATTTCTTTTTGTTTCAGGAAAATAGTGGTGAATCAAGTTTTCATAAATAGTTATAAATCTCTTCAAAAAGTCGCTAGTATTCCCTCGAAATAACGCCAGATTCTCTCTAGAAATTTCAAGCCGATTGTATTTTTGTTCTTCGGTTAACAAACGGTTCATCCATCTTGCTAAAATATTAGTCAATCCTACTTCGTCAATTAAAATATGGAACACTAGCTTCATTTGAGTTGGTGTCATATTCTTTTTGACAAAATATTTAATCACGGCTCTGGTTTCATTTCCCTCCATTTTTTTTAAAGATAGATGCAGAATCTGCAGAATCAAACAAAAAATCGTAGGAAAATAATTATTCGACCAACTTGACCCAAAACTATTCTAGATTTGGCCGCGAACTTTAAAAGAGCTCTCGTAAGTTGGAAAAACGTTTTCGGGTCAATGTTGATGCACTCGCAAAACATCTGGCTCCAAATTTGTAATTTCTTCTTCAATGTTGGTTTTAAGACTTGCAAGGTTTGTTGTGGTAAACGCAAGAATTCAAAAACCCCAATGGAAGAAGTTTGGAACCAGAGAGTTCAAATTGCCAAAAACGGGAGATCAAGTTGGCTAGAAATGTGTAATTCATTATCTCAAAACCGAATTCAGCAACTTGCGTAAAAAAAAAAAAACGAGTGTGAGTTCACACGCGATAGAAGTGAAACATTTTCTAGTTAATTTGTATTTTTTTTTTTTATTGTTAGAAGTCGGAAACAAGGAAAGAGAGAGCGAGATAAATGGAAGCACTGAAAGTAACATTTTGGGAGAAATAAAAATTGTTCGATTCAATATAAGAATAATTTTTTATTATATATTTTTACAACGTGGATGAAATTACGATATACAGTAATGTTACTATCATTATCGCTTATTTCCATCATCTAAGGTGCTCTCACAAGCACACATTTCTCCTACATCAGAAAGATGCACAGACAATGATTGAGTTTGTTTTGTAATTATATCTATTTGCGGAGTGACAATATGAGTACTGTCATTATTATTGTGATATATTGCCACTCCACATGCTCTTATATCACGTTTAATCAGCATTTGTTTTCGGCATTATTTAATATATATAAATAATGTTAAAATAAATTAAAACACAGAACAATTTTTAGAAATGTGCGATTGTCACTACGACTCAACAGAAAATAATGTACAATCGATTCCAACGATTTCTCTCTCCATCTCCCTCTCTCTCTCCCTCTCTCCCTCTCTCCCTCTCTCTCTCTCCCTCTCTCTCTCTCTCCCTTTTTTCATATATTTCGAGTATATTCAGAGGGTAGTATACAGCATGGAGACTGGTCTCCATTGTTTGCAGGATCCATGTATACTACGGTAGAGTAGTGTGGACGCTACGAATCATAGCACAAAGATGATACGAAGGATAGGAAAACTGTATAGAATCGCGTTTTATCTCATTCTCTCACAGTCTTAACCCTATAAATACACATAAAGTTGTCTCTTTTTCCTTACACTTTTTCGTTTCAACCCAATTCACCGTCCCAAAAGAAGACTCACTTAAAAAAAAAACTCGTTTAACATCTGTCTGTAGCGTTTACCAGTTACGGTTAGGGTGATGCAGCTGGCTTCCTCAAAAAAAAAGGGTCAATCACTTCACTTTGAGGGGATACAATGGCTCTTCATATATTTCATGTGAATCCTCCGTATCCCGGAAGAGCAAATTTTGTTTATTCATGTAACCACTTAAGTGGAAATGGACTCCGTCGCTTATTATGATTTTGATACGAAAGCATCCTTTTTTGCACCATGTTTAATAGAGCATGGGAGTAAGTTAACCTCACTAGACGGTCAGCAGCCAGCTACTGGTTTTGCACTTTCTAAGGGAACATCCACAGGTCTTTCACAAAATACGAAGCCACGAACGTCTGCTGATGCCAAATGTTGTTTCTTCAATATTTATGGACTCTCTCGGACGTCCTCACAGCAGTGATATTCTCGGTCCAACTAGCATGGGACAGGACACTTTTGCGACATCTTTAGTGGATCCAGTTTAAACGAGACGCTCAGCCAAACGCTTAATCGTTCGGGCCCACGTTGCAGGACTTTCAGGAAAACGATGACGATATTTACGCTGCGTTAAAACTACAGACCGGATATTGGTCCAATAAGCAGTAGTGGAGTATCGCTCCATTGTTTGTTGTTAACTTATTCCCTATCTGTCTGTAACATTAATTTCAAAGCACAATCACATTTGACATGAAAGCATAACATAACTCTTTCTTCATTTTGTTGCTGTGCAATTTTCTCATAAAAAATCTTTAAATGATCCTCCATTCTGTGAAAATTCTTGTTTACATCATCGGTCGTCTTTTTTAATATATTTACGGTGCAGTCAATTATAGAGGTCTGATGTTCAGATATGTGCTTTAAATCCTTCTGATTTTCGAATACATTTTTTATATTCTCTTGCATTTCAATTCTGACGTCCGCGTCGATCATGCCAAACAGCATGTGATAGAGTGACCCAACGAATTCGAATGGTGCTCTGGGTTTTCTATTTTTATTTATAAGAATATCGTTGTTTTGTTTTAGCGTACTATATCGCTGATTCATTGCAGTTACCATTTCTTCGTATATTCCTCCATACTATAATCTCTTAATCCGGCATCTTCTATTAATGATTGTATTCTGGTTTACTCATGCGAATATGGCTTTAAGTCATAATGTATAATAAGGTTCCAATATGAGTTTATCATGTCTATTTTTGTCACTATAAATTACAGTGTTGTTTGGAATCTCCGTTACGGTTGCTCCTATTGTACCGTATACTGTTTCTGCTTTTGATTGTCCTAATAACATTAGTAAGATAATTTATAATAAGGTTTCTGTTCTTGGTTTCTGTGGCCTTTTTGTAATGTTGTTAAGTGAACTCTTATTTTTTCTTTTTCTTCGGAGTCGGATTCTTTAGATGGTTGCAGAGGAACTAGTTTATGAATCGGGCGCTTTATAACACTGTTCTTAAATTTAATGGTGACGACTCTGACCTTTTCATCCTTTCTTTCATGAGTCTCTATTACTCGCCGAAGTGGCCATTTACATGGATGCGTCTCTTCATTTTTCAGCAATACAATTTGTTCTCTTTTCAGATTATTTTGTTGAGATCGCCACTTATATCTTTGCTGTAAGGTGGTAAGATACCTCCTTCCTCCTCCTTCTATCGCTTCCAAAAATGTCTTCTTATTTTTTTGAGTAATTTCCTTTTATCTAGTGATGATATGCACTCATCTTCCGATTCGGGGCAGTCGGTCATTGGTTTCCCAATTCGAAAGTGACCCGATGTCAACACATCGATGTCATCGATTTCATTCGTATTTGAACCGAGTGGTCTTGAATTAAGTACTGCTTCAATTTGGCTTAAAACAGTACTGTGTTCTTCAAACGTCAACTTTGTATCTCCTATTACTCTGTTCAGGTGATGATTTATTGACTTAACGCCAGCTTCCCAAATTCCTCCGAAGTGAGGAGCTGCCGTCGGAATAAATTTCCATTAAATTTTTTCTTCTGCCAATATTGGAGCTACTTCTGCAAGTTCTTTAATTGCCTTTTAAAAATCCTTGTCTAGATATCGAGATGCTCCAATTAAGTTGGTTCCGGTGTCCGAATAAATATATCTGCTTTTGCCTCTTCGTCCAAAGAATTTTTTTAGTGCTGCTAAAAAGGCTTTTTTTATAAGGTCCCTTACTGCGTCTAAATGCATGGCTTTAGTCGACATACACACAAATATAGCTAAATATCTATTGTATGGCTTTTGTCCTCTTCCTTTTGACTGTTTAATATAAATCGGCCCTGCAAAATCAATCCCAGTGGACGTAAATGGATGTGATACCGTGACTCGTACCTTTGCTAGTTCTCCCATAATTTGAGTGCTTGATCGGTGTCGATAGCGGACACACTTGGGGCAAATCCGAATACATTTGTTTATTTCCTCTGACACTCTTAGAATCCAATATTTTCTAATTAAAGTGACTTTCATTAATTTATTTCCACCATCTAATGTTAATATATGAATGTAATTAACGATTAGGGTCGATTTGTCTAAAATTATCGGATGTTTTTGGTTGTATTCCAAGCACGATTTTCCGATTCTTCTTCCAACTCTGAGGACTCCATGTTTATCCAGAAAGGGATTCAATGTAGCAATTTTGCTACTTCTGTGCACTTAGAGATTTATTTTTAAAATCTCCATCTCATATGGAAAACCCTTATTCTGTTGATATGGAATAATTACATGTTTGGATTGTTCCAATTCATCTATTGACGTCTGTGAACCGGAATTTTTCCTTTTCCTGGTGAATTTGATTATATATCCCACTATTCTTTTAAGTTTTAAGTTTTGCATAATTTGATATCTTTGGTATCAGATCATCAAGAAAGGGGTTTTTTGTTATTGTTGTAGCTATAACCACGTGTTCTGTTGGTTGTTTTTGTACATATTCTTTCTCTGCAAGCCATGTTGGACCCTTCCACCACAAACCATAAGACGCTGGTTTTTCTGGAGATATCCCTCGTGATGCCACATCTGCTGGATTTTCATTCGTTCTTACATGATTGCATTCTGCCTTGGGTATCAGTTGATGGATTTCTGCTACTTTAATCCGAATGAATTTGTCCTTAGTTTTGTTATTCGAAATCCAGCCTAAGGTTATCGTTGAATCAGTCCACCATTCGTCCACCATCTTACCCTTTCGTTGAATTATTTGCCGGCTTTTCATCATTAATCTTGCTAAGAGGTAAGCTGCGCATAGTTCTAATTTTGGAAGTTTTTTCATGTTCTATACCGGATTCACCTTACTTTTTGCTGTAAGTATTGATACGCAGCTTCCAGCTTTAACGTATATTACCGCCCCATATGCTTTCTCTGATGCATCAGCAAACCCATGTACCTTCTACGGCGTTTTTTCTGACACTTGCACCTATCTTAGATTCTGATTGCTTCCGTAAGTGGAAGCCTTGCAATGAGTTCTTTCCATTATCTCATTCCTTTTCTATTATAATGTTAGAATTTGATACCCCTTTTCGTAAGTGAAATCGTTTTTTTTTTTCAATTCTTCTCTAGTATCATTTTTTAATATTATGCATTCGTCGAATGTATCTGCTCCGGTTATTAAGTTGTCCATAAAAAAATATGGTTTTATAATTTTGCTGATTTTCTCATTTTTTCATCAATCTGATATTTAATTTAATGACATTGTAGCTATAATTGGTGCGCACGTTGTACCGTAGGTTACAGTTGTAAGCTGATATTCTTTAATTGGTTTGTTTTTGTTTTCTATCCAAACGATGGTTTGAAACTGCTGGTTTGATTCTGTCAAATAATGCCTGAACATTTTTTTAATGTCGTTATGTGCCGGCAAATTTCCATAATCTCCATTTAGCTATTATGTCAAATAAATCCTTTTGAAGTCTTGGACCTACCATTAGTATGTCGTTTAAGCTTCGACCATTTGAAATTTTTGCTGGCCTATCAAATACAACTCGAACTTTTTTAATTGTATTACACTCTCGAATTACTACATGATGAGGCAAATAATATCTGTTTGAATTTATAATATTAACCTCTTTCGTATGGCCCAACTCCTGATACTCTCTCATAAACTTCAGATATTCTATTTTTAATTTATTTTTCTCTTTCAGCTGTTTTCCCAGATTTATTAATCTAGCCACAGCCATTTTGCGCGATTCTCCTAGTTGACATTCTTCTTTAAACAGCAATTTTGTTACGAATCTCCCATTGCAATCTTGAGTGGTGTTTTTTCTAAAATGTTGAATGCAGTGATCTTCTTTGTTAATTTCATTATCTTCAATTTCCATTTCCCACAATCTTTCCAAGTTTGTCGTCATTGCTGATGTAATTATATTTGAGCTTCTTGACACCTTGAGAACGCCCGATAAACTCCAACCCGATTTGGTTGCTTGTCCTAGTACTTAGTCGACCTCTCGAATTCCCACTTCTAAAATTTCTTGATATAAATCTCCACCAATAATGATGTCTACTTAATCTGATTTATTAAAATATGGGTCCGCAAGTGTGTAATTTTTCCATTTTCCATGTTGTATTTAAAGGATTTATCTGGGTGTGCACATGATAGTTTTCGTAAAACTAATGTCTCTTACTCGAATTTTTCGTTGCTCATAAATCGTGGGTAGATCTCAAGATTTATCTTATATTTTGATAATCCTACTAATATACTCCTAGGCCACGAAGTTCAGTTCTGATATTTTTTTCTCTTCAACTGCAGCAACTGTGCTGCTTCTTCCGATACAGCCGTCTTTTGAGCTCCTTGTTCAATTAACGCTCTTAGTATTAAAAAACACTGCCATTTTCTGCTCGTACTCGAACCTGAGCTCTTTCTAGCAAGACTGTCGAAGTATTATGTTCCTCTGTCATCTCTCTCTGACATCTTTTCTGGGATCTTCGTATCCTTATTAAATTCATCAATGTGTACCAATGTGTGGTGGCTTCTATTTCACTTTTTGCACTTATTTGATGTTTGTAGACATTTTTCATTGAATTTGTGACTCATGTATGTATAACACAACTTATTTTTTTGAACAAATTGCCTGCGGTTCATAACTGTTGCGTTTTGAAATCTTCTGCAAGCTTGAATTTCGTGACCATGGAATTTACAAAAGTCGCATACTTCCTGTTTTGTATAAAATGAATTTTCTGACTTATGCGTCTTGAAATTACTGCTGCTTACTTGTTTCTTGCCTCGCACTACTTCCAATGCCTGATACTGCTGTTCAAGAAAACTGAGAACTTCTTGAAGTGTTTGAATTTCTTTACTTCTATTACACTTTGTTCATATAAGCGGAGTCCATCGCCGTCAAGCTTGCGTACAATTATTCTGGCTATAAATGGTTCGACATCATCAATCTTAATATTGAGACCTTTAAGCGCCTGGACACATTCATTCGTTGTGTCTAATAACTGTTTAATGCTTGACGCTGATTCGCTGTTCACCATAGGATGATCTAACATTCGATCTACTTGAGTGGTGAACAGAAGCCTATTATTCCCGAATAGATTTTTTAGAATTTCCCAGGCTTCTTCATAATTGGCGTCTGTGATTTTTAAATGTAGAATAAGCTTACCGGCTTCTCCTTTCACGTAATTTTTTAAACGGTACATTTTTTCTGCATTTGAAAATCACTGGCAATCATATACTGAATTTTTGAAGAGATCATGAAAGGAGGGCCATTCCGCAATGTTTCCCAAAAACACTGGAATTCTTATATCTTCTAATTTTATTTGATGTTTATGTTTCGTTTCGGTTTCTGAAAGTGCCACCATTATTTTCTTTAGTACAACGCGGTATTCTTTGTTTATTTCCAAAATTGCATCTTCAATTATATCAGTCTGAGTATCGTCTTACTTTCTTTTAGTAGCGACTCGTAACTTTCCTTTATCTTTTGGATTTGCTCTTCTAATGCTGTTTTTGCTATCATCAGTTCCGCTTTCTGATCATTGTTTATTTCTGATAGGGCATCATTTAACAATTCTTGAAGGTAATATTTATATTTTTGAATTTTTCTATATATTGTTTTATTAATGTCACTGTTTCCTTATGAATTCCTAAGCGTTGATTTGGTTTTCTCACGTTCACATACCACGCTACTTGGATGACGGCTGTTATTGACGTCAATTTTCTCCTCGAGTTTTTTAAAGCATCTTCCAGCATTTCTGAAATTGCTTCAAAATAGCTGTTTCCAAAGTACGTTTATTGTGTGACTCCTTTAGCCAATAATCTGCTACGATTATTTTCTAGTTGCAGTTTAATCCAACCTGGGCGTTTCTTGATTTCTTCCACTTGCGCTGATCGGATTTGCCTTCAGAAATTTTATAATTTATGGATATAACTTCCTCGCCGAGCTCCTTTTGCTTCTCTAACAGTTGTTGCTTTTCTTTCGGCATTTTTATATGTATAAATATATTATAATATAATATATATATATATTATAATATAATATATATATTATAATATATATAATATATTTATATATATATTATTTGAATTTTCCGAATTTTAAGCCTACGCTTTTCTCACTCTCCGATGTCTAAGCCGTTTAAAGCCGTGAAATACGCTTTATTTAGTTTCCTCTTCTTCGCTTCCGCTTTATCACCCTCCTATATTATATGTTTAGATTATCTCTAAACAGCCTTGTCCGATGTATAGTAAAAATTGAAAAGATCCGTTGGCATCTATGACATTCTTCCAATGTGATACAAGGTCAAATATTTCTTTTTCGTATAAGTGCTGACTCAAAAGGCAATGAAATATTCAAAGGCTTTTTTGACCTTTGCTCGGTTCCGAAAGGCCTTCCGCCGGCTTAATGAATCCGGATTGCGGAAAAGATGGTAATCCGTTGGAAATATCAGGAGAGTATGGTGGATGCGGAAGAATTTCAAATTCAAACTGAACAGTTTTTGCACCGTTATTTGTTAGATATGGGGTCTAGCATTGTCATGCAAAAAGATCGGACCATGCCTATTGACCAACGCAGGTTGCCACTCATTCAATTTGGCATGCGATATGTCGATTTCCTCACAATATTTGATAGTGTTTATCGTTTTTCCTGGTTGAAGAAATTGGGCCTTTCAATGTCCATCAAATTGTCAACATAACCTTTTTTAGGTGAAGATCGGACTGGGGTGTGTTTTGGGTTTTCATCTGCATCTAACCAGTGCGCAGATCTCCTACGATTATCATACAGTACCCACTTTACATCACAGGTTACAATCCAGTGCAAAAACGGTTCAGTTTGGTTTCTCAATGTAAGCGATGCGCAGATTTCCAGCGCGGTAGTTTTTGGGATTCGTTCAGTTCATGGGGTATCCACTTGTCAAGATTCGTTACCTTTCCTATGAAAGAAAGGTGCCGACTTATTGTCATTACTGTCTTTGCGACCTCCCGCACCGATTTCGTTGGGTTCGCATTCACCGTTGCTCTTAAAACATCGTCGTCAACTAACGGTTCCCACTTCCCACGTGGTTCATTTTCGTGGCTGAAATCTCCCAACGGAACTTTCCAAACCATCGTCGTAAAGTGCGTTCGTTTACCGCTATATCATTAAATGCGTCATTAATGTTTTTCATTGCCAATGACGCATTATGTCCCATTTTAAATTCGTGAAGGAAGAGGGTTCGAATTTCAACTGCCGGCAGCACGGTAAATAATTCCTAGAAAAAAATAACGGTTAACGAACCCTAAAATTCTAACACGCCAAGCACACGTTCCTCTTTATTTATAAAAAAAGAGAATTTAACGTTCTGGCACAGATGTTCACTCGAGAACTTCTTATTTCCGACTGAGCGAAAATCGGACATTTCATGTGGTACAACCCAATATAAGAGATAAAGTGATAGGTGCAGCGATAACATAACAAATTGTAGTACTGCGTAAGTAATTGCTTACCGGTTGACAAATCCCCCAAAACCGCCATCTATTAATAGATTCACGTGCTTGGACCTTTTAATGTCGCGCTCTGTCAGATCTAACATGCGATGGCATATTCCAATTTGAAAGACCGAAAGAAGTCGGAGGATAAGAATCAGTGATTTTTTGTAAAATGGTTTGATGAATATCGAAGCGTTCAGAGTCGTAAATGACGGAGCCAAATCTAATATGTTATGTCCTCCATAAATCCAATGCTTACACTGGCCTATACAAAACCGATACAAATGCATGAATCTAGGAGTAAGCGCCAAAAATATAGGGCAATCAGCTGAAATACAAGGAGTTCATTGATATTCCAGACATTTAATTTCATGCTGACAACAATGACTGACAATTAATGTAGTTTGAGACCTCTAACTATGCTCACCGCTTTTCTGGATTTGCTTTCTGGACTTTGTTTCTACTTCGATTCCCTCGCTCTTGTGTTTTTGTGTACTTTTCGAGGAAATTCGTTAAGTTTTCCCACTTTACAATGATCTCACGGTATATTCTCACTCTTTCAACTTGCTCTGATCATCGATGGCCAGGTTACCAAGAATAAGATTTATTATTAAGTTTTTTGTCACAGCAGACTCTTAGAACAATCAATCAGTAGTGAACTTGAGTTTTGTCGATTACATCCCTTTTAGTCTCTGAACAAGTACTCTAAACTCTCCGCAAAATAATAATATTATTTATATGTGATGTAAATATAAGGGCTTTATGGTCACAACGCTCCAAGGTTTCCAAGCCTTTACAAAATTTGCTGTGACTTCCATATTAGAAATGATACGCCTTGGTTGGTCCATCACTCAATAAATATTTTAAAAAACATCACTCATTTTAAAACACCATTCAATCGCAGTATTGGCCCGGTAATGGGGACAGTTCCAACTTTGGTAGCCTAACAAAATGTAAAATGTATGTACATTCTACAATTTTATTATTATTATTATTATTGTTTATTAAAACACAAATAAATAAATTTACATCTCAATCAAGTTTATTGTCCGTTGGTCTACGTGGTGTGTATGAACATACATACATATATGCAATGCGCATGCGCATACAAAAAAAAGCTGAGATGTCTCATGAATTCAAAAAAGTTGATTTTGTTTCTGTTTTCGGTTTTTTTTAATTTTTTCAGTAGTTGTTTTTCTGATTTGTTTTTTTTTTTTTTGATTCCGGTTTAGCTTATTTTTTTTTAATTTGATTTGGTTGTTTTTTTTTTTTTGATTTCGTTTGGTTGTTTTTTTTATTTGGTTAGGTTGGTTTTTTTTATTTGGTTTGGTGATTTTTTTAATGATTTGGTGTGGTTGCTTTTTTTTTTGATTTGGTTTGGTTGTTTTTTTTTTGATATGATTTGTTTTTTTTTTTTTTGATTTGTTTTTTTTTTTGTTTTGGTTTTTTTTTTTTTTTTTTGTTTTTTTTTTTTTTTTTTTTGGTTTTTTTTACTGTACGAGGTTTTTGTTTTATTTGGTTTTTTTTTTATGTGGTTTGGTTGTTGTTTTTTTTTTCATCTTGCTTACGTTCACTGACTATGCGCTGCTATCAATTTGGGTTTTAATTCCCTACAATTTTTATTTTCCAAGTTCGGAGGTAGAATTTAAAAAAAAGAGTGAATGGATTTGAAACAGTTTAAAATGTAAACAATTTAAAGTGCCAAACACTTATAAGGTTCACACTAATTTATTTTCGAAACTATATATTCCACACTAACAATCTGAAATTACTTTCTTCCGAAACCAATTTTTTTTTTTTTTAAAAATTTCTTGTTATCTTCTTTATTTAGATTTCAAAATAAGTCGAATTCTTCTACATAGATAAATAGGAAAAATCAAGGAGCTATAAAGTTGTTACATATGAAATTTCCTACTTTCTTGTAGAAAACAACCATTGTTAAAAAACATGCAAAGCTATTTATTTCGTAAAAGAATCTTCACCTAAATTTGTTATTTTTTTTCAGCGCTCCTCTTTTGAAGAAAATCGTATTCTTTTGGTCCTGGATGTTTTTATGACTTTTTCCAATTTTTCTTGCAATTGGTGGATTCCGCGCCATACCATTGCTGGCCTTTTAAGGCCAAACATTCATCAAGCCATTTTTTCACATCTCCGTAAGAATGTTCTACATCGATCGGAACAATTATTATAACAATTTTTATTATTATTATTATTATGAAAAATATTATGAAAATAATAGGAATCAGAAGGACCCGAGTCTGGTGAATACGGCGGAGGGGACAGAACTTCTCAACTGGGCATATTCTGGTCGTTTTTCCCAACATGCTCGATTTAATTTTATCAGTTGTTGACGGTAACGATTTCCAGTAATAATTTCACCAAATTAAAGCATTTAATAGTACACCATTCCCCCCTTCTGGTCACACCAAATTTAAAGCATAGCCTTCTTTCCGTGGATGCAAGATTGATTGTTGACCTGCTGGAATTGTCGAAACGAATCCACTCTTCGTCGTCAGTAATAATTTGATCTAAAAAAATTTTCTTTTATGCTGTTCAAGGTAAATTTCTGAAATGGTTTATCGCCTTTCGATGTCTCTTTCAATTAACATAAAACCCATTTGTCATTCTTTTTGGATCTTTCCCAGGGTTTTCAAATGTTAGGAAGCAGTTGCACGATTAACTTTTAATGCCTATGCGAACTGTTCTTGTCTTTGAGTCCAATATTGCTTGCAATTCTTCGTTTTCGATTTTTTTTTTCTCTTTCCTTCCACGGTCTTTGTTGTTGAAACCGGAATCATCACAAACAAGTCCTTTGAGTTGCACTTAAACTTTCTTTAACAATCGATGAATTTGAGCAGCGGTTTTTTCTAACAAATATAAAATATAAATATTAATAATTTAATTGACATTATTGTTATCATTGACGTTTTAAGTCAACATTTCATATTCACTTATTATATTTTATAATTTGACCAGGTATAACGCGTTATCTGCTGGTCAAAAATATTGCAACTTTAAACGTCGTGGTTTTTTTTACTTTTTCGCTGACTGAAAAGTAACAAGTTATGGTTGAAGTTGATACTGTCTACCTTTGGACTATTTTCACGCGAAGAATTTGCCTCGAAAAACAGTTTTCACTATACGTACCCAAATCAAAAGGACATTCTCTATGTAAAGTTAGCAGTTACAGATACCTTAAGCTAATAAAGGATGAGCTAACAGCTTCTGTGGGAGTTTTCATTAAATTGAACATACATTTATTGTGAAATCAATGTAGAATTTTATTGATTAATAAAGTCTATGGCAATTATGAATGGAACACAACATTGTTCATGTGACCACCACGACTTCTGTTGCAAGCGATCAAAATTATCGACAATTTGTCATCGTATTTGATCTTATCCGATGAAACCCATTTTTGGATGGGACAAAATTGTCGTTTCTGGAGACCGGAAACCTATACGAAATTCACGAAAAACCAATGCATCCCAAAAAAATATGCGGATTATTAAGCCATACTGTGTCCCATTCATAATTGCCATAGACCGAACTCTATTAATCAATAAAATTTCACAATAAATGTGTTCGGTAGAAAATTTTTATAATTTGCAGACGTTGCTCGTTCGTGTACTTTACCATGATGAAAACGTTGAGTTTACTGAATAAATTGACAGTGACAGTTTGATGATTAGTGAAAGAGTCCGTTCACAAATTAAATTCAAAGTTGTCAAGTTCCTATTGGAAAACCCGATAGATGTACCTAGGTATATTTATTGCCCATTATTTTCTTTATTAAGAACAAAATTATTAAGTACACAATTTTGTGCCCCACTATAAAATGGATTCATTGTTGTTTTTTAATAAGAGGTAGTATACTACAGTTGTGTATTAAGTATTAACTTGACTACATTCATTTTTAATATTCGGGCCACTGTTAAGTGGCAAACCTTATTTTATGAATTTATAGGAATTTTATGTGGAAACTACTGGAATTTAGGTAAATAAATTGAACTATGGGATTTTTCCGTTCGATTCTGCGTACGGTTTGTCAAAACAAGTTTAAGTGATCACGTGATCTTTTTAATTTACTGACTGAGTTTACAAGTTGAACAATATTTTTCTACACCAGGCTTACAAAAAACAAACACCAGTGTATTGTGTATTAGCAGGTCAAAATTTTTGTACAATAAACAAGTTTCTGAAAGATAAGAATTGAAAATTGTCTACAGAAAGACCGATAGTCTGGCTAGAGCGGTTGCAAAGAACATCAAGTCACTAAAATTGAAACTTCAGTACCTGGTTGTACAGTTCAAAAAATAAGTAAACAATACCAGCTTATTAACAGAAAATACAAAATTATTTTTGATAAGAAGTACTGTATTCCACGATCTGAAGAAATTTGAAGTCTTTTACAGTCAAATTAACTCAACAATTGAGTTAGGTCTCGTGGTCATTTAAAACCGCCGAAACTTCTCCGATTGGGCTCTGCAAAAAATAAAAAATCTCGTCGAAAAATCATCTGCAACAATAAACCGCACTTTTGGATTAATAGCTTTGTCGATAAGCAAAATATGCATTATTGGAAAGAAAGGAGTTTCTCTAAGGTGTTGAGGTGTTGTTTAATATATATATTTAACATTGTAAATAAATAAGACATACAGTAACCAGGAAAGGGAGGGATACAGAAGGAAGAAAGGTTTGAAGCAGGGGAATAATATAGTACAGAAATAAGACAAAGTTGATGTTGCATTTTTATAGAATATGCTCAAAAATAGTATTTTTAAATTGTATCGCTCCAATTATTTGTTTTACTGTTATGATAGAGATTTCCATAGTCTGGTGTCAAAGACGAAGAAAAGGCGCGAACAGTTCAAATAGTTCGAAGAGGGAGTATAAGGTTGTATGTTCTAGCCGAATAAGCGAATTAAAGTTTTTCAAATAGGTGTGGTGGCGGTTTGTGAATAGTTTTGTACATGAAGATACAGCACCTGACATGCAAGAACTGCTGGAGCGTACAACCAAGGATACTTGTGTGATAATTCAATATGTGGTCGTGTCGACGAAGTCCATAGACATACCCAACCATATAATTGAATGCGACAGTAAGTTTATGCTGAGATACTGAGTCAAGTTTGCAATACACTGCTGATGAATAACCAATACACGGAGCAAGTAAGATTTTAAGAAGTCTCAGCCTCGTATTAACAAGAGTATAACTAGAGAGCAGCCAAAGTTGCGTAGATCTCCGTAAATTCGTCCCTAAATGTAATTGATGTGGCTTACAGAGAAGAGGGAGCTGTTTATCCTTAAATCCAAGTTGGCTAAAGTGTCCACGAACTGCAATTAAGTCATTAATAAATGTGCAGAACAATATTGGACCCAGTATTGAGCCCCTGAGTACTGCTGCATTTATATTCTTAATCTGAGAGGATTTGTCACCAACCACAACTCTTTGAAAACGATTCCTTAAGTAATTAGTAATGAGACGCGTCGAACTTTCATTAAAACCAAAATATCTTCTTAATTTCTAAGAAAGGTTTGAGTGGTTGACTGTGTCAAAAGTTTTCGAAAAGTCAAGGAGACAAAGTATAGTGAGGAAGTACGAGTCATAGCTCGAAAACCAGACTGGACGGAAGCAAGTAGCTTATAATGATCTAGATGACTCAAAATTTACATGGCGATGACTTTTCCCAAAACTTTTGAGAGGCAACGTAATATGCTAATGGGTCGAAAGTCTGCAGCCGAGACGGTTGAGGTTTTTTCGGTTCAGGAATTACTTTATTCAGTTTCCAACTAGACGGAAATGATCATGATGTTTTGCAAAAACTAAACTCGTGCGTAATTACACGAAGAATGTGGGGAATACCATCTTGACAAACCGGATATAAACTCCATCCTCACCAACGGCATCTGATTTGAGTGATCGAATGATATTAATGACATCAACTTACACTACAGCTTCGAATTCAAAAACCGTGAGTGGTTCAGGAAAACTTTCTACTCAAGTGGGAGCATCATTAAGATCAGGTAAGACGTATACAACACGGTTTTTACAAACACCAACCGAGCGTAAGTTGCTCCAGAACCTTTTGGGATTTTAGTCCATTCTCAACCTAGATAAAAAATATCTCTATTATTAGAGAGTCTCGTAGTAGAAGTTAAGAAATTATGTGCTCGACAGAAGTTTACCCAATTCAGACTACATGAATTTCGCTTCCACTTCGAATAGATTTCGTCGAATAAAATAGAGAGTGCGGAAAACATAGGTTCAGGAGAACAGCTCCGGTTGGAACTATAAACAACGCCTATTATGCAATTGGTATTGCCATCAGTAACTTCTGTAAGAAGATATTCAGTAGCACTTGCCGCAGATTTCCCAATAACATGGTTATTCAAGGAAATATAACAATAAAGAGCTACTCCACCACCTATTGTACTCGTAAATCTATCGTTCCGAACTATTCTGTACTCCGGAATATTGTACAGTTTCTCCCAAATCAGTCTTTAGCAATGTTTCTGTAACACAGATAACGTCAACACCCAAACCATTAGAAATGTGACGTAAGGAATCGAAGTTAGGAACACTTAAACTACGTGCGTTGATATAACATATTTTAAACCACTCGAGCGCATTCGACAGAATAATATTAATCATTGAATGCACGGTAACTTCAGCATTGCCATTAGGCGTATACTTATTATTACGGGCGATCATTATAAAGAAAAACAAATAAAAGTAGCGCAATATTGTTACTAAATCTACATTTAAAAAAGCAACTGGAAGACGAAGACAGAAATACATACATACATACTGGTGTCGTTGTCTGTATTTATAGCAGAGCCTATAAATCAACCCCCTGTCGATGGTGACGTTCTGCCCGAGACGTCGGTGTTGGTTGTCCGTTTTGCTTGACAGCATATACTTGGTCTTGCCCTCATTGACCGCTAAACCCATTTTCGCCGTTTCCGTCTCAGTACTCGCGAAAGCGCCACTGACATCACGCTACTTTCTCCCGATTATGTCAATATCGTCGACGTATGCAAGTACTCGTAGTTGGACGGACTTTTGAAACATAGTGCCTCTTGTGTTTGCTCGTGAATTTTGCGCAGCGCATTGCCTTTTCTAAATCCTTTCTGGACATCAAAGGTCTCGGTGAGATCTTTACCGACCTTGATGGAGCAGCGTGCATTCTCCATCGTCATCCTGCACAGACGGACGAGTTTGGCAGGGATGACAAAACTAGACATTGCTCTGTATAGCTCGTCTCTATAGATGCTGTCATACGCGGCCTTAAAATCGATGAATAGGTGGTGTGTATCGATCTGAAGCTCATGGGTCTTCCTCAAGATCTGCCGTAGTGTAAATATCCGGTCGGTGGTGGACTTTCTTGGCCTGAAGCCACACTGATATGGACCTATCACGTTGTTGACGAACGGCTTCGTGCGTTCACACAATACGGCGGATAAGATCTTACAATATATGCGATGTTGGATTTAAGCTTCGATATAGCTATCTTCACTTCATCCAGGTCGGGTGGATGGAGTTGTTGGTCATCATCGTCCAAGTTGAAAGGTTGATTCTGCCTGACAGCGGTGTTTGGTCCGTCATCGCCGTTATACAGTCTGCAGAAATGGTCTTTCCAAATCCTCATCATCGACTGCGATTCTACTACGATGTTCCCTTGTTCATCTCTAAAGGCTTCGGTTCGGGGTTTGTTTCCGTGGAATGTTATATTTACCTTTTGGTAAAACTTCCGAACCTCATTCCTGGAGTAGCATCTCTCAATTTCCTCGATCGCGCGCTTCTCATGCTCTTTCTTCTTCCTCCTGAGAAGTCGGTGTTCGTCTCTCCTCTTCCGCTCATATAGCTCATGAGCAGCTCTGGTCCTTGTGAGCAGCGCCGCGTTATATGCATCTTGCTTAGCTGCATGTGCTTGCCGGCATTCATCATCGAACCAGTGGTTTCGTTGTGGTGGACGAGTGAAACCCAGCACTTCAGAAGCGGTATCTCTGATGGCGTTTTGGCAGTGTTTCCATTGTCTCCGATGCTTGATGTTGGCGGCATTGGACCTCTTAAGAGACACTCGATCAGAAAAGGACTTGGTGATCTCTTGCGATTGTAGCCGTCTGACATCGAATTTCCTCACAGCATTAGTTTGTCTTGGCGTAGTTTGGGATATCCGCAACCGTACCTTGGCTACAACAAGGCAATGGCCCGAGTCGATGTTGGCTCCTCGGAACGTACGGACATCCATAATACTAGAGGAGTGTCTTGCGTCGATCGCAATGTGATCAATCTGGTTGACTGTTGATTTATCAGGAGTTCTCCAAGTCCCCTTGTGTATGTCGAGATGTGAGAACCGCGTGCTAACCACGACAATGATTCGCCCCGCCGCAAGTCGATTAGCCTTAATCCGTTATCGGAGGTGGTGTTATGCAGGCTATATTTTCCGATTGTTCCACCAAAGATACGCTCTTTTCCTAGCTTTGCATTAAAATCACCGAGGACAATTTTAATGTCATAGCTAAAGCATTACTCGTAGGTCTTGTTAAGGAGCTCATAGAAGGCATCCTTGGTGTCGTCATCTTTCTCCTCTGTGATGGCATACGCGCATATAAGGCTAATGTTGGCGAATTTAGCCTTGATGCGGATTGCTACGAGGCGCTCGCCTCCATGCCGGAAGCTGAGGACTTCTTGTCTTAGTCTGTCTCCGACAACAAATCCGCATCCAAATAAGCGCTGCTTTTGCCGTCGATAGCAATTGCCGTAGTAGATATCGCAATTGTTCACCTTCTTTTTGTCCGGCCCATCCCATCGCATTTCTTGAATGGCAGTTTGGTCTGCTTTGCTGCTGTCTGGGTCGGTTATGTCTGCTGTGCAGCAGTCTAGGGCCTGCGCTAGTTGCTCGGCTGCACGTGGTCTATTAAGGGATCTAACATTCCACGTGCATATCCGAAGCTCATTGTCCTTAAATCGTTTGCGTGGTTTGTCAACAGTAGATCCGTCCCTGATCTATGGCGCAAGAAACTCGCCATTTGCCCCCTTCACTTCGCAATCTCTAGTGAGATTCCCAGATGTCGTCACGGGGAGGCGAGAAGTAGGGCCTATTAGCAGAGCTGCAAGATTTTTGGCTGCAGAGGCTCATTCTCGTCATTTAAAGAACCAGCACCTGTCGAAAGATGCTACTTCTACGAGGCCTTGTACTAATCGGTGCCATCCAGCCTGTTCAGCTTGAAGAAAAGGCCTTCCAGCCATACGGTGTCAAAAGCCTTCGCCAAATCAATCAAGCAAGCACCTGTGTGCTGTTTCTTGCTTTTGTTTCACTGGATATCAGATACCAGTTTAGATGCGGCATGTGATATATCATGTCCCGCCTTGAAACCGAATTGATCATCCGGAACTATATTTCTGTCCTCAACCCACTTAGTCAGGACTCTACTGATCACCTTTTCGAACACTTTGCTGATATTCGGAAGGAGATTTATCGACTGAAGATTAGCCGGATTGGACATGTCTTCATCCCTTTTGGGAATGGGATGCACCACCGCTGTTTTCTAATGCGTTGGATTATAGGCATTATTCAAAACATTATTAAACAGGATGGTATAAATGTCCACCACTTCTAGTGGGAGATGTCGAAGCACAATGTTCGGTATTCCATCTGTTCCCACTGATTTCTTATTTCTTAGTGATACAATGGTAGTTTGGAGCTCTTCCTTCGAAATGAACAGGGGAAGATCCCTTTCATCGGCGATGACATTATTTTCCATATTTTCGTCATTGATTCTGCAGTGTTCTATATCTTTTCGAAGGTAGGAATTGTACGAAATTGAACGATTCTTCTACGGTGAAGATTTTCTCGTCATTAAACAGAATTTGTCTGTGAGCGTTAAGTAATTAAATCTCGGGATGATAAGATAGGTGGATCTATTTGACGTTGGGAATTGAAGGTTATTGTAGAGGTAGGAAGGCTGTCGTGTTCTAAGGATATTAAAGAGGAAAACCAGAGTGCGAAATTTAATATAATTTTCAAAAGGCATGCCTAAGACTTTTATTGAAAGATGTGACACATGATCATATCTTCTTAGCCCATGTATGTATCGAATGGCACTATTGAAGGCTACTTGTAATTTTCGTGTGCATATTGAATCACAATTACGATATAATTCACACCCTTGCCCAAGTATTGGAATTAATAGTGATTTTATCAATATAATTCGTGTATCCAGTGGTGTAATTGGTTGAGATGTCCAAACGGTACGCAAGACGCCATAGGCCTTCCCTACGATGGGGTTAATGTGGTCGTTCCATGTTAGAGATCTTTTAAATATAATGCCCAAATTCCTTGATGTAAATCAACCGGGGAGTTGTTTAAAGTGATCTGTGGGAAATATGACAGATCCAGTTTCGTTCTTGATATAACCAGGCATTTGGACTTATTAGGGTTGAGTGTCAACCCATTTTGCAAAGACCAATCAAAAATGCGATTAAGATCCTGATTAGTTTCAAGGCAACAATTTTCAATGAGACCTAACCTGCAGCTTTGATAAATTTGGACATCATCGGCATATACAGTCGACTCTCGTTAATTCGAAACTCGAAGGACTTTGAAAATATTACGAATTATCGAGAGTTTGAAATATTAAATGGTTCGAAATGTTCGAGTAACAAAAACTTTTAATCTGTATCCAACGAAAACTGAAACTAAAAACCAAACGGGAGTTTGTGTCAAACTACCTAGTCAAGTCATTAATACTGGTACACAACTGAACTCACTCACTACGAATGCAACACTGGGCGCATCCATTTCCTATTGTTTGCGATTTGACAGTTAATATTTATGCTTCATTGTGACGTAAAAAGTTTTTGACATTAATTGCTTATAATCATGGTATGGGGCGACATCGAAAATCGTATTGTTGTAGTTGGCCTACTTCAATGCAACATGGAAAAAGGCGATATCTTTAGGACGTTGCGACCGCTTGGAATCACTCGCAATTTTGTGTATCGTGCTGTGAAGTTGTTTGAGAATACTGGTGGAGTACGAGACCGTCAAAGATCCGGTCGTCCGCGCACTGTGAGAACTCCGAAAGCGATCAAAGCCGTGAAGAAACGAATCGACAGAAAACCGCTGCGAAAACAGAAAATCTTGTCGTGGGAAGTTTTGGAACCCATTGTGAAGTCTCTCAACCAATCAATATTCAACAACAAGCCATGGACTTTCCAGCAAGAGTCTGCTCCAGCTCACAAAGCAAAAATGACTCAATTGTGGCTCAAAAACAACGTTCAGAACTTCATATCAACGGATGATTGGCCAGCTGGTAGTCCAGACCTCAACCCGTTGGATTACAAACAGTTTTGGTCCGTATTAGAGGGCATGGCTTGCTCTACTCGACACTCAAATATTGGTCATTATTCCGGTTGTCACCTCACTTCAGTGACAAACCTCACAGTCATGTCACCTCACTTCGCATTAGGTATTCTCGTTGTCGCGTGACGTGAGTAGCAACTGAAGTGAGTCCTGAATTGAGTAGCGATTGTTTTGACGTTTGAAGTTTTAAAAGTTGACGCGACGAATTGAATAAAAAGTTTGATCTGCTGTAGATCTTATAGACGTTTGAGGTTTTAAAGTTGCTAATAAAAAGTGTTAATTAAAAATGAGTTCAGTAGAATTGTGGTTTGACGATACAACTGATGACAGTGAGGAAGATCGAAAACGTCCAAAAATAGTTTTTAAGATTTGCTTTGCGTATTTTACAATAATGGCGATCAGGTTCACCATTCTTATATTTCCAAATGTCTCCTGCTTGGAATGCAGTCACTTGAAACGAGAAGAAAAATGTCATGTTAATAAGAGATATTTTATGTGCAACCATCGACAGTGAGAATTTGCTTAGTTGTTTGAATTTATATGCTAGTTCAAGAGTTATACGGGAGAAGCCACTTGTTTTTGAATGTACTCTTAATACGTTATATGGTCAACGTGAACCTATATCTTTAAGTTCTAAATTTTTTAACATATACACCTCTGATTTAGGTTTGTGTTTGCCAAGAAATATTTTTAAGAATTTGTTAATGTCACTACTTAACCATTGAATTGTATTTTTATATTATTTTGTATTGTTATTTTAAGTTATTTATTTATATTTTCGATATCTGTTGATTGTATGATCGTAGATTGAAATAAATAAGATGCAACAACAAGGTTTGCTCTTTCTACGAAATGAGCGTTGGAGAGCTGATCCTTACAAAATTTTAAAGAAAATGCTTTGACTGCATTTCACTGGCAAAAGAAAAACCAAACGCTTATTTCTGGTTTCGCGATCAAAACTGAATAAGCTGTGTTAACATACAAACATATCGAATATGGTATAAGAACTTGTTTGAATTTTTTTTTTTTTTTTTATAAAAGTATATGTGTTTATTTATATTGCAATCTTTGGTTTTAAATAGCAACAAATATGGATTTTATTCGTTAAATAACCAACTGTTTTCTTTTTCTTGTCCTGTACTCGTTAGTCCGAATAATTTGATAATCCGAATACTCCCTTACAAAAATAAATTCGAAATAAACGGGACATTACTGTATATACTATATATTATATGTTTCTTAGCAATGACAGATTATTGAATTATGAATTGTGATAAAAATTGTTATATGTGTGTATGAGAATTAAATTATAATCAAATAAAATTAATTTCATATGTTTCTTGAATGTTAAAAATAAAATTGTTCTCTTTCATACATACTATATATACCTTAATCCTTTAACTGAACTCAAGGAAAACATTTTGACTGATCGTTGAAAAATGCTGGAACAGTTGGAGCATATCTTGGCATATTGTTTTAGTTTTGTTGTTATCTTGTGATAGCTTAGTACTTGTCGAGCTGGTTGCTTGTATGTACTGTCATCTTTGACAATATATTCATTTATATTATTTTGTGAACTGCGTACTAAGCATGTGCAGCTTTTCTCAAGCTAAGATACTTATCATATTCAAATGTTTACATGTTAAGCTTTTAAGCCAACAAATAGTTGTACACTTGGTGTATGAAATTCGTGCTATTCATTTTAATTTCATTCATTCGTTTTGTATTTGTTGGGTGGACATACATATGTATATGCTATGAATGCATTCAATCTGTTTCTATAATGAGCCTATTGTTGAGTTCAACTCATAAATGTACAATAAACTATGTTTTCTTTTTTATCAAATAAACATTGAGTTGAACCCAACCCCTATAGTCATGGTATTTTATTAATCCTCCTGCATTGTATTCGTATCTGTTTCTTACAACAATGCAAATACGGTTAATAAAAATCAGCTTACCCAACTTTGAACTCTGTGAAGTGTGGAGCTTCAAATTCAAAGACTCTTAGATTTGTTAAAAGGGGGTAGTTGATACTATGTAACGTATCATTGCGGCTAGGTTAGAATTTTTCCTTTTGATTTTCTCAAGCTCATCAATGATGCAATTTGAATGAACTCGGCTATCAGGATATGGCCTGCCTAGAAAAATTGGAAGTGTTTTGCTTTATTGGCAAAGGATATGTTTACTTCATCCTCGTTGCGACAGTCGTTTTGCTATTCTCATAGTTGATAAAGTGTTTTTTTTTTTTTTTTGATTTTGTAGTGGTCCGTTAGAAATCCGGACGCTGGGTGTCTCTTGCCCCTAGAAAACTGTTGGTTTGTCTTCAATTTCCGTCCATTAACGGGCTACCTTACTTTTAAGACAATTGTTTATATAGCTTTTTATAGAGCTATGTATATTTGCTACCCCCAGAATAGTTGTAGAAACGTGAATCTTGGGCCGGAACTTTTTCTGGCCATTTCGTCCGCTGTTTTATAACCATTAATCTGGCACCCAGATTAAATGAATTCTATTGTTGCTGGTTAGTGTTTTGAGAACTATAATGCGATCCAGACAACTTTTGAAGTCATTGATAGCAAGTAGGCTCGCTTTTCTGCCAGAGAGAATATAAATATTCATGTTAGGCAGATCTGTCTAACGCAAAGGTCTTCAGATCCCAGCTTGAACTACAGAGTTACTGGCCATGCTTGCGTAAAATGCGGCGTTGGTTATTTCTCCAAATATGCCTGCTTTTATTACTTTGCATATTTTGGATCCATCGGTGAAGAAGATGGGTTTATTATTTTCTAAGTTATGTCGATCAGGTGTTTTTTTTTAAACCCAGTACTAACTTCAAATATTTATATCTGTCAAACCAATTGTCAGCTTGGAAAATATCAGTTTCATTTGGTTAAACGCGCCAACTTATAGAGCACTTATTTCATCCTAAAAACGTGCGATATAACCGACCATCTGATACAACCTATTCGTCGTATTGTTGGGCGTTCTCGCACAGCATTTTTATTTGAAGATGCAGTACCACCGAGACGCTTAAGAGTGCGTGCGTTAAGGAAGATCCAAATTTATTGACTTGACGCCGTTTACATTAGCTCAGTGTCCGTCCACTTCATGGACAATTTTTGGGAAGATATTGGTTAGGGACTTACAAAATCCAGCTCGTGCAAGAATTGAAGCCGTCTCGCCGAAATGACCATCGTCGAAATTTCAGTGAATGGGCCCAAAATCAACTGGCATTCGTTGTTTTATCTATAAATTGTGTTCAGCGATGAGGCTCATTTTTGACACAAAAAGTATGTTAGTAAGAAAAATTGTCGCATTTTGATCGAAGATAATCCAAATGAGATTATCGAAAAGCAGTTACATCCTAAAAAATCCTCTCTGTGGGCTGGTGGAGTCATGGGACTATTTGTTTTTTTTTTTAAATGACGCTAATCAGTGTGTTAAGTTCGAGGATATTTGTTTTAGAGTCATGATTAATGACTTGACTGGTAATTTGACTTTGAGGTTACGTACACTCGCTAGTGATGGAAAATTTTGTTTTTTTTTTCATGCATTTTTATTGGGATTCATTTGTTAATTCTTAGTGCTTAACAAAAAAACGCTTAAAAACTAGCTTAATTTAATTTAATTCTTCTTATTTTTACTTACTAGCCCTATGAGAGCGCTCTAAGCTAAACATAAAACTTAACTATGTCTTTCGACGTATCCTAACTGTTTTTTTTTTTGTATAATTACTATTTTATGTACATTATACTAAGAACTAAGAAAATAAAAATTGTTTTAGCAATTTTGTTTTGTATTAGTAAAAGGACACTTTGTTTATATTATATAAAACTTAAAATTACTTGCAAAATAATTCTTAAACTACTTACATTATCTTAAACTACGATACGTACTTTTTGTTTGTTTTATGTTACCCATTTTTTTATTGTCTTATTTTTCTTTTTCAAATTTATCTTAACACTACATTAACCTACCTAAACTATGTAAGCCGGCCATGACTTAAAATTTAAGTAAACCGACTTTGCGTCTTATCGACGCTACCTCGAATTATAAGGAAACGACGAAGGAGCTTCCTCTCTTTCAATAAGCCACCAAAATTCTTGGTGTTGCCGAGCAATGTCTCTCAAATCGTGAATCCCTACCGCCCTACTGAACCGAAGACGCTCCGCACTGCCGTGTGCGACGTCTCTGTCGTTGTTGAGTCGCCCGTCTGCAGCTGCTAATTTTTCCTGGATCAGCCATTCTTTATCAAAATAGAGGAACGCCTCTGGGGGAATGAAGCCGTTAAAGCGCACACTCTCGTTTCTCTCACGTTGAACCACACGGGACATCCAAATGTAAGCATAGGCCGAATAAGGGCCATGTAGCAGATCACCTTTACCCTCGCATCGAGTTGCCTGCTTTAAAATAGTCTCTTTGTGAGGGCAAAGGCACCTTCTATATGTTTGTTAAATCCCAAGGTATCTGACTACATTTGGACAAGCAAGTGGTTGCCCGTGTTGTCCTACGATCGAATATTTTCGCCAGTATCCGAAGCTCATTGTCCTTAAAGCGTTTTCGTGGGTTGTCAACAGTAGATCCGTCCATATCCGAGGCTTGTTGATGCTTCGTAACTTATGTTTTTTTTTAAATGCTCGGGCAGTTACGCCGGCGGCACAACCTGGAGGACCAGTTCCATTTTTTTAATGCCCCTAGGACGAGAGGTCGGTTACACCGAAGCCAGTAATCCGTTCCGGGATGTGAGCGCTGCCGTTGGCCCATATAGGGCTCGTCCGCCACCATCTCTTTTCCAAGATCCTGACTAAGTCCTGGAAATCCTTAGCGGCCTGAGCTCCAAATATGTCGGAGTAGCCCGGATAAGGTCTTGTTTTGTTTTTTCAACACTAACCCTGATCTATGGCGCAGGAAACTCGCCATTTGCCCCCTTCACTTCGCAATCTCTAGTGAGATTCCCAGATGTCGTCACGGGGAGGCGAGATGTAGGGCCTATTAGCAGAGCTGCAAGATTTTTGGCTGCAGAGGCTCATTCTCGTCATTTAAAGAACCAGCACCTGTCGAAAGATGCTACTTCTACGAGGCCTTGTACTAATCGGTGCCATCCAGCCTGTTCAGCTTGAAGAAAAGGCCTTCCAGCTATACGGTGTCAAAAGCCTTCGCCAAATCAATCAAGCAAGCACCTGTGTGCTGTTTCTTGCTTTTGTTTCACTGGATATCAGATACCAGTTTAGATGCGGCATGTGATATATCATGTCCCGCCTTGAAACCGAATTGATCATCCGGAACTATATTTCTGTCCTCAACCCACTTAGTCAGGACTCTACTGATCACTTTTTCGAACACTTTGCTGATATTCGGAAGGAGATTTATCGACTGAAGATTAGCCGGATTGGACATGTCTTCATCCCTTTTGGGAATGGGATGCACCACCGCTGTTTTCTAATGCGTTGGATTATAGGCATTATTCAAAACATTATTAAACAGGATGGTATAAATGTCCACCACTTCTAGTGGGAGATGTCGAAGCACAATGTTCGGTATTCCATCTGTTCCCACTGATTTCTTATTTCTTAGTGATACAATGGTAGTTTGGAGCTCTTCCTTCGAAATGAACAGGGGAAGATCCCTTTCATCGGCGATGACATTATTTGCCATATTTTCGTCATTGATTCTGCAGTGTTCTATATCTTTTCGAAGGTAGGAATTGTACGAAATTGAACGATTCTTCTACGGTGAAGATTTTCTCGTCAGTAAACAGAATTTGTCTGTGAGCGTTAAGTAATTAAATCTCGGGATGATAAGATAGGTGGATCTATTTGACGCTGGGAATTGAAGGTTATTGTAGAGGTAGGAAGGCTGTCGTGTTCTAAGGATATTAAAGAGGAAAACCAGAGTGCGAAATTTAATATAATTTTCAAAAGGCATGCCTAAGACTTTTATTGAAAGATGTAACACATGATCATATCTTCTTAGCCCATGTATGTATCGAATGGCACTATTGAAGGCTACTTGTAATTTTCGTGTGCATATTGAATCACAATTACGATATAATTCACACCCTTGCCCAAGTATTGGAATTAATAGTGATTTTATCAATATAATTCGTGTATCCAGTGGTGTAATTGGTTGAGATGTCCAAACGGTACGCAAGACGCCATAGGCCTTCCCTACGATGGGGTTAATGTGGTCGTTCCATGTTAGAGATCTTTTAAATATAATGCCCAAATTCCTTGATGTAAATCAACCGGGGAGTTGTTTAAAGTGATCTGTGGGAAATATGACAGATCCAGTTTCGTTCTTGATATAACCAGGCATTTGGACTTATTAGGGTTGAGTGTCAACCCATTTTGCAAAGACCAATCAAAAATGCGATTAAGATCCTGATTAGTTTCAAGGCAACAATTTTCAATGAGACCTAACCTGCAGCTTTGATAAATTTGGACATCATCGGCATATACAGTCGACTCTCGTTAATTCGAAACTCGAAGTACTTTGAAAATATTACGAATTATCGAGAGTTTGAAATATTAAATGGTTCGAAATGTTCGAGTAACAAAAACTTTTAATCTGTATCCAACGAAAACTGAAACTAAAAACCAAACGGGAGTTTGTGTCAAACTACCTAGTCAAGTCATAAATACTGGTACACAACTGAACTCACTCACTACGAATGCAACACTGGGCGCATCCATTTCGTATTGATTGCGATTTGACAGTTGATATTTATGCGTCATTGTGACGTAAAAAGTTTTTGATATTAATTGCATACAATCATGGAATGGGGCGACATCGAAAATCGTATTGTTGTAGTAAGCCTACTTCAATGCAACATGGAAAAAGGCGATATCTTTAGGACGTTGCGACCGCTTGGAATCACTCGCAATTTTGTGTATCGTGCTGTGAAGTTGTTTGAGGATACAGAAAATCTTGTCGCGGGAAATGCAAATTTCTCAAAAATCCATATCTCGCATTATCAAAGAAGATTAAGGACTCAGCGCGTACAATCGACGCACTGGGCACCTGCTCACGGCCGCATTGAAGGAAATACGCAAGCGAAGACCGAAAGCGTTATTCAGCCGGTACGCGAAAAACGCTCACAGACAAATTCTATTTACTGACGAGAAAATCTTCACCGTAGAAGAATCGTTCAATAAGCAGAACCATCGTGTATATGCTCGGTCATCCAGAGAAGCATCCCAACTCATCCCGAGGGTTTAAAGAGGCTAATCGACCGTCTTGGAACCCATAGTGAAGTCTCAACCAATCAATATTCAACAACAAGCCATGGACTTTCCAGCAAGAGTCTGCTCCAGCTCACAAAGCAAAAATGACTCAATTGTGGCTCAAAAACAACGTTCAGAACTTCATACCAACGGATGATTGGCCAGCTGGTAGTCCAGACCTCAACCCGTTGGATTACAAACAGTTTTGGTCCGTATTAGAGGGCATAGCTTGCTCTACTCACTCGAAACTCAAATATTGAGTCGTTTAAGCGAGCCCTTGTCCGTGCGGTGAAAAATTTCCCCATGCATGTAGTACGTCTCGCAATCGATGAGTGGCTACATCGTCTTAAGTCGTGCTGGAAGGCAAATGGAAGTCGAATAAGTTGTTCTAAGATTTGTAGCCATTGAATATCCCAATAAAAACAAAAAAAATTGTTTAAATATTAATTCGTTTTCATTTGGCGCTGATTTTTCTGTGTACCAGTATTTTTGACATAAGAACTATATTTGTTAAAACAAATTTAATATGAAAACATACTTCATGCCTAGGAAATTAGAAGAGATTCCATTGAGTTCGCAGTGTTTTCCTACTTAAACGTAAATGTTTCTAAGAGCATTTTCATATTCTTCCTCCTCTTTGCTTGCTTCTACTATTAACATTTTTTCCTGTTATTATTATTGTTTATTAAAATATAAATAAATTTGCATCTTAACCTATGTACGTATTAGAGGTCTGCATGAATGCATTCATTTGCTCTCACCAAACGAGTGCAGTACTTCAGTGTACACTATTCAGTGTCATTATTTAACTAGGTGTGCAGTGAAGTAGTGTAACACAGCACAAAAGACCAGGTACTGGACAATACTCGGTCACTTAATAGCCAACATGAGTACATTGTTTTCTTTCTCGTCCATGAATACTAACCTTCAAAATCCATGTGTAGGTTTTTTCAAATTCAAAATGGCGGCTTAAAGGCAACAATTTTTTACTGATTTTTATATTTTTAAAAAAAACTATTTTCTAATGTTGGCTGTTTACCAAAATTTGTATATAGGGGTTTGAAAAAACCTACACATGGATTTTGAAGGTTAGTATTCATGGACGCAAAAAATCTGTAAACTGTAGAAATCAAAAAGCGCATTCGATACGATAATATCGTAAAGAAAACCAACAATTTTGCAAAAACCCCTCTTTTTGTTAAATAAAAAAAATATAACTTTTTAAAAACAAATTTTTTAAAAATTCTGACTACGCCAACCGAAAGTTCAGACAATTTTACATCGACTATGACCTATCATAATTTTTTTTATGTTCAATTTCATGTGGAAACATACCGTTGAAAAAAGTATGAAAAATCCGTCCGTCCCGGACTTAATGGGTTAAATAAAATGGCTTATTGTTCTCCAACAAAAAAACGAAAATATCCACAAACTACTTGGTGGTAAAAATATTTCAAAATTGGTGTAAAAGTTATCTGTGGCGACATTGAAAACCACTAACAAATGTGATGTTATACGGCTTGGAGGAAATACCCTTAAATACCCTCAAAAACGAACTTGTCTCTCATGGACTTCAGTGCCAAAATATTAAAATAATAAAAAAACGCCTCGAACATTATAAAAATGTTTTTTACATTGTTTTTCACGAAGCGGGTTCTGCTAAGCTCCATGAGCTTAAAAAAAACGTTTGCTCTCTGTTCAGAACACAAATTAAATGGGACTATGTCAGGAACAGAAGAAACAAATTAATTTCAATTGCCAGATGTTTGACCACGTTGAGAGAAACTGCAACGTTAAACCCACTGTGCAATTTGCTCTCAAAATCACAAAACGGAGAACTGCAATACAAAAAGCAGAATGAAATGTGCAAACTGCAAAGGTGAGCACAAGTCTAATGACTTGTCATGTGTCTCAAGGCAATCATTTTTGCAATTAAGAGAAAAGCTCTCCAAAAGCAAAAACAGTCGATCAGCAAGACCTGTCAAGAAAACGGTTCTACCATTCGTGCTCGAAAATGAAGCTTTTCCTGAATTGAACGCGCTTCGAAATTGCAGTAAGTCTTCCATGCCAGCCTTTTCTAGTCAACACCATCTACTAACTTCATCATCAAATTTAACCACCAATCCTTGGAAACAACCAACTGGTGAGCTTAATCATAACTACTGGAATGCAGACTTTCAGTAATCTCTTCTCCTATGAAGAAATAAGTTCCCTTACCAACGAGATGACAACGTTGTAGGCATGAACAATTTAATGTTATAACTCAATTAGCCATCAAGTATTTATATAATGTTAAATAATATGAACGCAAGCCTAAAGATTATAACTTGGAATGCAACCGGCATTCGAAACAAAGCTCACGAGTTTTTTGCTTTTTTTGTACAGACACAATATAGATATCGGTTTAATATCAGAAACTTGGCTATCCGATAATGTTAACTTATCCAATCAAACTAACAAATGCTATCGATATGATATACTTGACAGAATTGGCGGAGGAGTTGCCATGGTAAAAAGATCCATTCAACATTCACTTGTAGTTAGGACACGAGTTATTGAAAACATTGGTATCGAATTACCCTTCAGTAATGGTAGTTACTTAAAAGTTTTTTCAGTGTATTTCCCTGGTGGTAGTAGAAACATGAATTTTAAGCGTCAATCGTTTAGAAGCGACATAAGGAAACTCAGAAGTGTTAGTGGCTTGCTTCTCCTAGGTGGGGACCTCAACTGTCGTCATTGCAATTGGAATTGCCTTCGCGCCAAGTCATACCGAAATATTTTGAATGATGCTCTTTTTCTATGATGTTTTCTTTAAGTCCTACATACTTCCCACAAAACAACAGAGGGAATCCTTCTACTCTTGATCTTTTTATAACAAATGCAGTGAGGCTTGTAAGTCAACCGCTAGTGTATAACGATCTTAGCTCTGATCACTTACCAGTAAAGTGTACTCTATTAGGTGAAGTGATAAAGAACGAGGTTTTGATCAAGGACTTTAACTGATTGGTTGAGATACCAATCATTACTTAAACAAAAGCTTAATATTGTCTTTAGTGAACAAACTATATGTGCAAATGATTCAGATTCTGCTAATAAGGCAGTTGAATTGTTAACGATAGATCCCCTAAACATTATACGGCTTATATATATTCGCCATAGTTTTCGTAGAAAATGGCAGTAACTTAGAATATTGATATATCTACACATGAGCAGATATTTAACTAGACTAATTAAAGAACAGATTGGTTTTTTAAGAAATAATGAATGGAATATAAAGCTAAAAGGCTTGAACAAATCAAGTAAACCGTTCTGGAATATTGTTTAAATCATTAAAAACAAACGACCTTTCATTCCCTTCTTAAAAACTGCCGATACTGTAGCAGTTTCTCATTTAGAAAAGGTTAATGTTTTAGCGAAATCATTCGCTTCGAACCATCTGCTTTCAAGTACTACTTATGTTAAGTAATTTTGAGAGTGCGTTTGAAGATACAATACATATCGTTAATAATTTTGCCTTACCTCACAACAGTGTATATGTTTCTTTGGTGTATGTCAAGAACATTGTAAGTACTCTAAAGACGCGCAAATCAATTGGATTCGATAATATTAGAAATATTTATTTTAAAAATCTTCCCAAAGTTGGTCTTAAAATTATCCAGTGCATTTTAATGTATGTTTAAATATTGAATATTTTCCAAATTCATGGAAATGTGCCAAAATTATACCAATTTTGCAACCTGGCAAAACTTCAAACTATCCGATTAATTATCGCCCCATAAGCCTCCTCAGTGCTTTAAGCAAATGTTTTGAAAAAATTGTTAAAAACAAAATAATGCACCACGTTCACGAATTTAATCTTTTACCGTCTGAACAGTTTGGTTTTCGCCCAAGTCATAACACACCCCACCAGCTCTACAGGGGGAAAAAACATTTACTTAATTCCTTTCATTTAGGTCATAGTACTGGTATGATTTTCTTGGACGTAGAAAATCTTTTGACATCGTTTGGCACAAAGGTTTAATTTGTAAGCTATTTCATTTCGGCTTTCCATTACATCGAGTCAAAATAGTTCAATCGTTTGTAATGGGCAGAAGTTTTAAAATAATTGTGAAAAGCGCAACATCAGACTTACAAATAATCTCTGCTGGTATACCTCAAGGTTCAGTACTAGCTCCAATATCTCCAATTTTCCCTTTCTTCCTTGGTGTCATTCTGCAATTTTCGCAGATGATACGGTAATCTACTCTTCCGATTCGGTTGGTTTATCAATTGAAACCAGCTTTGGACGACTTTATTTCATATTGCAACAATTGGAAAATCAATATAAATGCTCAAAAAGCTCAAGCTATCTTTTTCACTCGTAAGAGAAAAGCTTGGTTTTTACCGAGCAGTTCTTTGAAAATTAATAACAATAACATTGAGTGGAAATCCCAAGTTAAGTATTTAGGAATTATCCTGGACAAAAGACTAACATTTGCTCAACATGTAAGCAATGTGGTCAAAAAAGTTAATCTGACCATTAAAATCTTATACCCTTTTGTTTGAAGAAAGTCAGGATTAAGCAACGAAAACAAGCTGATTATATTTAAATGTATTTTCCAGGCCATACTTATTTACGCATAACAAAACAAAATTCTCAAACTAATCTTAAAACTGCCATGGCATTTTTCTACCTCGCTTCTTCATCAAATAGTCAACATTGAGACCAGATCGGATAGCCAAGCTTAATGATCGATTTATAACTTCGTGCAATTTGTCCGACAATCCTCTTATATCCAGTTTAACAAGTAACTAAACTTTTTTGTTATTATTTTTTATTTAAACTATCTATTGTTATCAGTTGTTAAATTATTTATTTACCTAGTTTATGTATTTATTTATTTATTTATTTTCTAATTTATTTATTTATTTATTTACTTATTTATTTATTTATGATTTACTTATTATTTCTACATAAATTCTGATTGTTAATTCTTTTTTCTCTTACTATTAATATAAGGCTTATTAAGCGAACTGTAATATATACGAGCGAAGGTTTTTACATAGCTTTTTCTTCGAATATTCCTTCTATTAATCTCACATTTGCGCTTGCGTTATAGTTTCCATAAGTAAGGTAGATGATTACCGTATCTATGTAATTCTTCTCATTGTATTTAAAACTTGTACATTGTTGCTATTAATAAAAATACTACGAGTACTACTACTAAAAAAAAGAACAACTCCTGCCCGTTGAAGCGTTAGGTTTGCTTAAAGCTCCTTCTGTTCCAACAAATTAGTGATTCTTCGAAAGATAGCACATGTGAACACAGCACCAGTGAAGACTTTTTTTTAAATTAAATCAAAAACGATTGGAAATGATTTAATTTTTTTTAATGATTTTCAAAATTAAAATTTTTTCTTGTTCTGTTGTTATTGAAAAAAATTAAGTTCACTTATTTATTACAGAGGACATTCGAACAAAAGGTAAACTTGTTTGTATGTACTTATGAGCGTGTTTGATAGTTATAAATTTTAATAAATTCTTCATGCTAATGAAAATGTTAGGTATATTAATGCCTCAACTTTTTTTAAGAATAAAAAAGGGGTGTTTTGGAGGCCGTGGTTAACTTTGGACTTGAAAATATCAATAGCTTAGTTGTAACAGCATTTACTGAAATTTTCAGGTTCGTAGCTATGTTGAATGATTTATTGCCACCAAATGGGCTATTCTGCCCCAGTGTGCGCCGGTTGGATTAATCCTGGAGTAGTGGTGGGTGTATTGACATTACGAGTTTTTTTCTTGATGCCAGTATACGTCGAGTCGTTTGGTGAAATCTGTTTCGGATGGTTGCTGCAGTGTGATGATCGGTCGTGCGGTGCTATTCTGGGTTGCACTGTCCGTAAGTTCATAACCTTTCATGTCCGAATAACCTGAAATCCAGAGTATAAAAAGATTCGGTGAGTTTTGGTGATGTACCCAATTTTTGTGATGATCTTACAGTTTTGCATAATTAAGTTGCTCGAGCGGAGGAGCAAAAAAATATATTTTTATTTATTTAAAACGATCTTAACGCTAGAGAAAATGAGACAATCGGGCTTGGGTCTGACAACGAAGTGTTTTTTCTGAACCTTTACACAGGTATATTTATGAATTAAAAGTGATTACTCTGCATCGAGCTTCCTTCCGTGGGAATGGAATGCAGCTTGCTTGTGCAGATGTCAAATGGATAGCACGTGTGGAGGATATGGAGTTGAGCGTTTTGCTAAGTGCGCAAAAATGGTTTCTCGTGTTCTAATGGTGCATGTGGCTTCCAAATGATCAAACCGGATTTATGGGAGGATTTAATGGTAGAAATTAAAGGGGAGGTGAAATGGTGACGTAACTAGGGAAATGGTGACGTAACTGCATTATCCCTAGAGAGACTCTCAATGCAAATTTAAGTGTTTCTGTCAGCGGTTTTTATAGCTTCTGTTGCTTTGAGGATCGCTAGAGCTTTTGCGGGGAATGTTGAAAAGTAGTCTGGTAGTTTCTCAATAAAAACAACGTTGTAACTTGCTGCGACTACTGCGAATCCATTATCAATCTCGCTTTTAGATCCGCCTGTGTATATTATTTCCCACAAGTATTTTAGTACTTTTTTGGCGTCAACAATTATAAAGAATTTGTGAGGTTCGCAGATTTTCGGGGCCAGGTGGGATGTTTAAATATCTCGATGATCCTCGATAGATGGGAGTCCAGGCAAGGATATTTAATATGGGTGAAGGTCTAAAAGCATTTAAGCTAATTTTCACAGCAGCATAGTAGGATGGTATATTCAGCTGAAGTGTTGAATTAAAACATTTGCCGTAGATTGCCAACCCGTAATCGGTTTTTGAAAGAAGAATTAATTTTGTTACATGGACTAGAGTATTAATAAGAACTATTTTTTGGAAGCTAAGAATCTGTTAATATTAAGCCTGATATTATTTTTTAAATCTAAAAAATTATTTCCTTATATCATATTCATAGAATGTTTAAAGCATTTACATTATGTATTTCGCGATTTATATAATTTATAACACAACTATTGTTTATTGTTTTTCTACATGTAAATGTTTACTTTTGCCTGGGGATAAAATGAACTCAGAATAAAAGCACCAGGTACAGTCCGTTTGATAAGATCGTTTACGGCAAAAATTAAAGAAGAACTTATAATAATAATAAAAAATCAATTGTACTGGTTTGTTTTGTTTATTTACTTGAATGCTTTTCAATTAATATGTTGTCCACTCTCCTCCATTATCAATAATTGCTTGGAGTCTTCGAGGCATGCTTTCTACTAATCTTATAGCATAATGTTGAGACAAAGATCTCCATAAAACTCGTATTTTTCGTGATAATTGTTTGACCGTCGAGATCTTCTTTCCTTGGAGCTTTAGCTTCATGAATGCCCAAACATTTCAATGGGATTTGCATCCGGCGACTGTGATGGCCAATCTAAAACATCGACGTCATTTTCTTGTTTCCACGCACTGCACAAACGACTGCGATGTCTCGGGTCATTATCTTCTTGCAGTAACCAATTCTCATTCCTTCTTTTAAACCACCTTTGGGCAGATGGTAATAAACCCTTATAAATTTTGACCATGTTGGGTGCATTTAAATTTTTTGTAAACATGAACAAATTGCCAAATCCTTGTTTTGAGAAGCATCCCCAAACGTGCACCTTTGCCGGGTGTTTGATGGTCCGCTGGATTAATTTATTGGATTGTGTACACCAGGTATGAGTGATAGGAGACCATGCCCAAAAAGAAGCTTCATCCGAAAAAATAACGTTGTTCCAATCTCTGTCCAAATTCTCCTTGGCCCAACTGAGTCGTTTTTCTACGTGTTTTTTTGACAATAGTGGTTTCTTAATTGTGTTTCGAAATTTTACATCATTGGCTAGTAAACGTCTTCTTATCGTATCACAACATACATTTAGATCCCTTTTATGTAAAATCCCTTGTCCTCCACGTAACGATAGAAGAGGATTTTTTTTCAAACACGCGTAGAATCATTTTGTCCTGCTTTTTTGTTGTTTTTGGTGTAGACCCACGATCCGGCAAATCATCCACATTTTTAACTTGGGAATAACGGTGCACCCACTTGCTAACAAATGCTTTTGATTTTTTATGTATTTAGCAGCTGTTCCGTATGACATTTTCGGTCCTTTTGGATGCGTGCACAAGAATACTGCTTTATAACGTGATGTAAACGCGACACTCATTTTTTTTTTTATCTGCTAATGCAAATGCCACTTCCAAACCGGTTTTCATAAACGAGTTTTGCCGTATACGATCTTTTCAAACGGACTGTACTAAGCTTCGTCAGGATGTTATGAAGTATAGTATATCTCGGGTGCGTGTGAAATCGTTACATTTTGATAATAAAACTTGTTGGTTTTTGCAATAATTTCGCGTATGCCATTGTATGCAATGTTCATCAATTATGTCATTGATAAAGGCAAACCTTGAGGTATACCGTTGTTTAAATTATGTTCATTGGAGTTGGAGTCATTTTCTACACAGTTTTAGGAACACATTTTTGGTCCGATCCTTCAAACAGAAGTAGTTTAAATAGTACTACATGGATGCTAATGCGGTCAAATTGTCCATTGAAAGGACCGAGATATTTTTTACAGATAGTGCAGATACAACGTATTCATCTATGTTCAGTAAAGAGTCCATCGTGCTTCGTCCGTGTTTAAATGCCGCTTGGTTTGGATTAATGAGATTATTTTTTTATACGTACCAAAGATTTTCCTAGATGTAATTTTTCCAAATATTTTACTTAATCATAGGAGCACGAATATAGATCTATAACCGTTTGCATCTGTTGATTGTTTCTTTGATGTGGGGATTTGGAAGATGCTAACAGTTTTGGTCCAATAATAAATTGTATAAACTTAAGATTCTTAGTTTTGCAATCAATAGCGCTTTCCTAACTATTTATTGTTAGTGGTTTATGCGACACAGATTTGTGTTTGTACTTAGATTATGGAAGTATGCAGCGTAATGTTCAGGAGGATTTTAAAGAGATGTTAGCTTGGAGATAGGTTTCCTGTAGGATGGTTACTTATATGTTGCACAGGCTTTTTGGCCTATATGTTTTATTTTTTTATATCTACAAACTTTTTCGTTCACCAAATATTTCTTAAAATACTGTGAATTAAAAGATCATACTCTAGGTAAAACTTTTTAATTATTTTCTTTTTTCTTTTATGGATAAATGTATGAACAACTTGAAATGAATGATCAGAACGAAACAGTTGCTTATATTATACACAGTACTATATCTACGACAACCCATGCAAACGATTTAAGGAAAACGAACTTCGGATATACACAGGGAATGTTAGGTCCCTTAACAGGAAAACGAGCAGTCGAACATCGAATATAACGAAATTAAGTTCTTATTTTAACTATCTAGCCTAAGTAATATAAGAGACCTATGTCTTAATGTACATACCATGTTATCTAATAATAATAAAAAATCATAGAACAACGAGCGAAGGACCTAAAATGCTGCAAACCAGACATAACCGCCATCTTAGAAATGCGATGGGATGAGCCGGACAAATAGAGGGTGAAAAACTGCGGTATCTACTACGGCAATTGTAGTAGACGGCAAAAGCTGCACCTATTTGGATGCGGACCAATTGTAGGCAAGAAGTCTTGAGTTTCTGGCATTTGGACGAGGGCCTCGTAGCAATCTAAATCAAGGCTAAATTTACCAACATTAGCCTGATATGCGCGCACGCCTCCACAGAGGAGAAATATGACGATACCAAAGATGCCTTCTATGAGCTCTTGAACAAGACGTACGAGCAAAACCCTAGTTGTGTCCACTACATTGTTGTAGTCAAGATACGGTTGCAGATATCTCAAACAACGCCAAGACAAGCTAATATTGTGAGGAATTTCGACGTCAGACGGCTACAATCGCAAGAGATTACCAAGTCTTTTTCCAATCGAGTCTTCCTCGCTGCAAAAAAAGATTAGAGCAGAAGAGCAGTGACGAGAACCGGATTCTCCGGAGGAAAAAGAAAGAGCATGAGAAGCGCTCGGTCGGGGAAATCGAGAGTTGCTACTCCAGGAATGTGATTCGGAAGTTTTATCAGAAGATGAAAAAGCACACCACGGACACAAACACCAAACCGAAGCCTGTAGAGACGAAAAAGGGAACATCGTGTAACGACGATGACGAAGCAAATACCGTTGTCATGCAGAATGAACCTTTCAACTTGGACAATATAGACTAACAATTCTGTCCGCCCGACCTGGATGAAGTGAAGATAGCAATATCTAAACTGAAGTTCAACCAAGTTGCTGGAGCGGACGCCCTGATCGCCGAGCTCTTCAAAGCGGCAGGCGATTAGAAGCATACACCAACTCATCTTTAAAATATGGGCGGACGAAAGTATGCCTGATGAATGGAACATCAGCATTGTTTTTCCGATCCTCAAGAAAGGAGAGCCTCTGAACTGCGCCAACTACAGAGGCATCAGTCTTCATAACATCGCGTACAAGATCTTATCTGCCGTATTGTGTTAACGCCTGAAGCCGTTCGTCAACAACCTGATAGGTCCATATCAGTGTGGCTTCAGGCCAGGGAAGTCCACCATCGGTCACACTACGTCAGATCTCGCAGAAATCGATTTTATCGATTTAAAGGCCGCGTATGACAGCATCTGTAGAGATGCACTGCTACACAGAGCAATGTCTAGTTTTTGCATCCCTGTCGAACTCGTCTCGATCTCACCGGGACGTTTGATGTCAAAACAGGATTTATGCAAGGCGATGCGCTGTCATGCGATTTCCTAACATCATACTTGAAAGAATAGTGCAAAACTCACTCGCAAACACAAGTGGCACAATCTTTCAAAAGTCCGTCCAATTACTCGCATACGGCGATGATATTGACATAATCGGAAGAAAGCAGCGTGATATCAATGGCGCCTTTGCAAGTATTGAGACGGAAGCGGCGAAAATGCGTTTAGCGGCAAATGAGGGCAAGACCAAGAATATGCTGTCAAGCACAGCGACATTGACCTACCCAGAAGAGTGAAGATCCAGCTACTGAGATGGTTGGATCATGTGGAGTAGATGAACACCAATGCTCTGGTCCGAAAAGTCTTCGAATCCGCCCCTGAGGGACAGCGCAGTAGAGGAAGACCGAGACTCAGGTGGCGCACGCAAATGGAAGGTGACCTCAGCCAACTTAGCGTGTGAAACCGGAGACCGCTAGCAAAAGAGCGAGCTAGCTGGAGACGCTTGTTGACGGAGGCCCGGGTCCACCCCGGACTTTAGCGCCACCGTAAAGTAAGTAAGTTTTATTTAAAGTAGGACACCCTGGAAAAACCTGAGGTGATAGAAATGTGGGTGAAGTTTGTGACTCTGACGCACCGATCGTTAAGGGTTCCGGGGAAGACTCCATCCGAACAGCAGAGTCAATGCACTGACAGCCATTCTTGTGATGATAGCAATTATCATCATTTATTTCAAATAGTTTTAAAAAGTATTGATTGGCGCTTAAAACTGATTAAAACTGAGTCACGCTTGATATAGGCGAGGAGTGTAAACAACTATCCAGCGTTCCATACATCTTTCATATCGCCAGAATATTTAGTTTTCTAAGATCTTCCATAAATTCTGCAATCTTGCTTTCCACATTTGAGAGGTTATCACTATAAAGACACCACGAAGTCACGTATTGTAAGAATCATTTGTCAGAAATCATGATGGTGTTAACAAAATAAAAAGGACTTACTGTTGATATCGTTGTGCCATTAGACATTAGACCAGGTCTATGCATCTCCGAAAGTGGAACTCCAGCAGTCTGATAGTCTCAAATAATCCTCCACTAGAAATTCAAAAAAGTTGTTGGTTATTGCTGAAAAATGTGTTAACTTATTTGGAGTAGTACTTCTAAATCACAGATATCATATTTCGCATAGATATCGCACCCAAAAGGGGGGAACAAATACGTTTTGTTTTACTGGCATGTCAAATTAGAAAACTGAAATTGTTTTTGTTCTTATATCAAATTTATTTGACGAAAAATGCTAGAGGTATGCTTTACATACGTAATGTAGCACACATACACAGAAAAACAATTTTGGTTTAGTTGAAAGATTGCTTGAATACTTTCGAATGAATTTGCAAATGAAATGTGATGAAGAATTATCGTAGACTGATCTCAAAACCGCTTTTTGTATTAGATACCGATAAGGAGAAAAGAGTAAGAAATTCGAACTTACTTTACTTTAGGTGGCGCTACAGTCAGGGGTGGACTTAGACCTTAATCAACAATCGTCTCCAGCTATCTCGATCTTTTGCTAGCTGCGTCCAGTTTTGCACGCTAAGTTGGCTGAGGCCCCCTTCCACTTGCGTTCTTCACTTGAGTCTCGGTCTTTCTCCACTGAGCTGTCCCTCGGGGGGGCGCATTCGAAGACCTTTCGGACCGGAGGTCTACATGACCCAGCCATCTCAGTCGTTGGATCTTCACTCTTCTGGCTAGGTCGATGTCGCTGTACAGCCCATAGAGTTCGTCGTTGTATCTTCTTCTCCACTCACCGTCAATGCAAATGGGATCGAAAACCACTCGAAGTAACCCCGAACCCTCATCCATTTTTGATAACGTCCATGCCTCTGCGCCATAGAGCAGGACTGAGATTATTAAGGTCTTATATAGGGTAACTTTTGTTGTTCGAGAGAGGGCTTTACTAGTCAATTGCCTTCTCAGCCCAGGAAGCAGCGATTGAAAAGAGTTAATCTTCGTTTGATCTCAGCGCTGGTGTCGTTGTATGTATTTATAGCAAAGCTTAGGTAGACAAAGTCCTTAACTACCTCAAAGTTATACCTGTCGTCGGTGACATTCTGTCCGAGATGTCGGTGTTCAGTGTCCTTTTTGCTTGACAGAATATATTAAGTCTCGACCCCATTGACCGCTTAACCCATTTTCGCCGCTTCCGCCTCAATACTTGCAAAGCCGCCACTGACATCACGTTGTTTTCTTCCAATTATGTCATTATCGTCGGCGTAAGCGAGTAATTGGACGAACTTTTGAAAAATTGCGCCTCTTGTGCTTCAAGCATGATGTTATTAAAATATCTTTTTGGCGGGATTGTTATGGCTCACAAAATTTTCTAGGTTTGGGACCAAGGGAATTACGCGCATTCATATATTCATGCTAAAATTTGGATTTCTGGACTAGACTGGCTATAGCACGTTTTCTTTGTTTGTTGCAAAGGAAGAAGTGAAAGAGAAATATACACAGTGCGGCGAATAATATCCTAGACTAGCTCTAGGAAACATAATTAAAACACGATTTCAGTTTGCTTTTTAGTGCGTTTATTCGAAATATTCTCCTTCCGATTCAATAAATTTTTTACAGCGATTCAAATGCTCTGGCTCTAGAAAATCTGGGAGTCTTCTTTGAAACCCACTTCCCAGATAACTTATAAGAACCAACTCAGAACCTGCTGCTATTAAAAAAGCTGCTAGTGAGCTGAAAAGCAACCCGTAGCTGGTATATCTATCTCATCGGTTGTGGTAACGGCTTAGGTCATAAAATATGCTGGTGTAATCTTTATTGGTTCAAGTCAAGTGACACCGAAGACATTTACGCAGTTATGCTACTAAAAGGCATATTTCAGCTGCTGTTAACTTTGACAAGAAACTTTACTGCTAGACTGGTTCTGGCACACATACCGAAATTTGGCGAACATCGGAAAAAGAACTCCACGCTCGTCAAGACTTTTAGACCTATAAGTCTGATTTCCCTCAATTTTCGAACATGGAGGAAATCCGCAAATGCAGATGGTGTAACTGTACAATCTGTTCGTATGTGTCTAGCGATTATTCTGCCTTATCTAGTGGCCAAGGCTTCAACATGCAAAAAGCTAGGTGTCTATCCTTGATAATTTTTCTAGAATAAACATGTTACGTCGAAAACCTTTAAGACCGTGGGGCTTTCTTTGCCCCTTATGGCGTAATCTTTCCTTCTTGTCCTGCTACTCCTATGTCCGCCTTTGACATTCCTTCCTATCTCTTTTTTCCTCACCTTTTATAGGTTTATCCAAACTAGCAACTCTACTTTTACTTAATTACTATAACTTTTAAAACCAAAACCAAATTGCTCTTCACAATTCCAAAAAAAGTTATCGCACGAATCAAAAAACTAAATTAAATCTAGCTATCTGCTGGTTGCCATCAAAGTGCCTTGCATGTTTTTTCTTTGTTTCCACAAACACCCGCCAGACTCACATACACATTCATTGGCACAAGCCAACCCAACTCGCTGCCCGTTGCGAGACCTCGTATTCTCGGCTCCTGGTTTATCATGAGTCTCGTCCTTCTCTTAGGGGAAAGCCGCCCGTAATACCTTTTACTTTCCGACGCCTGTGGTCGATGAGCCACAGGTTGATGGAACCATGGCTACATTGCACCTCCATCAGAGCTAGGTCTCCCCACCCAAACGAAAAGAGAGACCGAAAGGATATGTACAAAGGAAAAGCGTAAACTTTGTTACGGGAAAATTTACCGCAACGATGCGGCACTTCCAAAGCCATCTTGCGTTTCAAGAAATGTGGTCTTTGGTACAACACGCACGGGAACATTGGTGAGTTTAGGCGTCGACTGTCTTTTGACTCTAATCCTTTGAAAATGCATTCTGCTACAATAACGCCAGAACTCCTGCTGCTCCTGCTCCGTGCCTAGGAATAATTAAAGTCAAAATCTTAGTCAGATAAGGAACGTAGATCCGTTGCTTGTATCTTTCTGGACGGTGGCAACGTTAGATTTCACTTTTCGTTAGGAACATTTGCGTTTGTCTTCCAAGCGGAGATATACGCAATCCTGATTGCAATGAACTATATTACTTTCTTGATGGAGGGGCGAGGCATTTCATCTTAAGCGCAGCTAGACTTAAAGCCTTGCTTAATTAGCTGAGTCTTTTTTAGGCAAGGCTTAGAGTAGACTTTTCAAGAACCCGAAATTACATTGGGTCTGATATGGTCGTGGGTTAGAGCTTACTTTGCCGTCGGTTCACACGCACTGTTAAACAGGTTGGTTAAAACATTTTCTGGGGTTTTTTTTTTTGTTTTTACTAAAAGGTCGCAAAATGTAGAGTGGTATATATTTATATTAGAGCTTTCCGGTGAAGATGGCAATAAAGTTTTGTTCCTCTAACCGATCATCAAGGCTGGTTGTGATAATTAATATTAAGACATAAATCTTAAGTAGACGTAAAACTAGACCAGTTAAAAAACAAGTATTAAAGTGCATTTGAAAAACGAATTAAAAATAAAATGCTTGCATTACTTATATATACCGTTTATGGGAAAGTCCATGGATGATTGGTCAAGCTTACATATATCACCTAATTCCCTAAAGAAGATTATAATATATTAAAAAAGGGTTATAAAATAGAGAACAACGAAATACCTTATACATATATATTTGCAATCTTTTTTATATATTTTTTTAATTTTTAGAACTTAAATAGTTGTTCTCTCTAACTTTTGTGAAGTTTTGTTTAATTTTATGTTCTTAGTAATATCGGTGTTTTCATACATATTTATTTTTATTAAAAAAAGAAAATATTTATGTTTTGCAGATTTATTCAATGACACTTCGTTTGAGTGCTCTTTTTGAAACACATATAAAGCATGTTATATCAAATTGGAAAACAGCACGTCGACGTGTTAACAAATCAAGTGTAAAAGTCACAGCACCCGGAAAAACGCGTAATATGTCTAGTCGATCAACACGTGCAAAGGCAACTAACAGTCGAATAAACAATCATAGCTCCGATGACGATGACGATGATGATGATGTTATTAAAAGCAATACCCAGCATCACCGGTCAGCCAACATGGAAACTAGGTTTCGCAGTGGTAATCGCAAACGAGTATCACGGAATGATTCTGTCTCTCTACCAACAACAACCTTTAGCTCAAATAGAGTGACTTCCTCTAACCAAAATGAAACACTGCCAGGTTCAAGTGGACACTTTTTACGTAGAACTGTATCCCGTCCCAATAGTAAAGAAATTGACAGCCAAAGTTCAAGTGAATGTAATAATCTTACTAGTGACACATCATCATCTTCAGATGAAGACAGCGATAACTATGATGATAATCAGGGGCGAGAAAACAAAATACGGGTATCAAGGAAAAGTGGAAACGGTGGAGGAGCTGTTACAGCTACTCGCAACAAGGCGCATGACTCGGAAGATAGTTATAAACCTAACGATCGTAGAGGAGGATTAAAGCGAAAAAAAGTGCAAAAAGGTCCACAAGAACCAAAAACTAATCGGAGGCTTGGGTTTAATGATGGTAATACTGAAGAAAAGAAAAGAAGTAAAGCAATTACAAAAAGATCACTGACTGCAAAAATGAATAATAATAGGAAAAATCATCGGAAAAAGGCAACTACATCCGAGGAAAATGATGAAAATTATCTCTCGTTTAATGCAGTTGAATCAACAATATCGGTATCACAGCAAACACCAAAGAAACGTGTAGGAAGACCAACTAAATTAACCCATCAACCTTCGACATCGGCAGCGGCGATAGCAGCAGCATCAATGGAAAACGATGGTTCCACCAGAGTTACTCGAATAAGTAACCGTCGGACTGCTGCCGAAGCAGATCATAGTTATCATCTGCCAGTGCGAAATTTGCGCAATGTAGTTGTAGACTCGGAAACTGAACAGGAAGTATCCCGTCCCACGAGGTCAAGTACGCGACGTGCAATACTGGAGTGGGCAAGAGGTAGCGCTGAGGAAGATGATGAAGAGGAGGTAAGTTCAATATATGGAAATATTTTTATAGAGCATCAGTTAGTTTTGAGACAAATTATTTTAGATTCTTCCCTCATGCTCTCGAGAATATTCCCGCTTATTAAAGAAATCATCGAATTCGAGTCAAGATAATAGTGATGTAGTATTAAATGGAAGTGCTTCCACGAGTCGTGATGCTAGGCTAATTTCTAGCCCCCAGATGCGAACTAACCGTAATACCAATATTTTATCAGATGAGGATGGAAATGATGAAAGTGATAATCAACCTCTTGCTTCTAGCCAAAGCCATCGAAGACAGAGAATAGGTAATTAAATTAAACTTATTGAGTTGTTTGTTTTCTCAACAGCATTTAAAAAAAAAATCATGTACTTAAGTACCAAAGTACTTCAGTACTTCCAAGTACTTGATCAAGACTTCCAAGTACTTGACCAGTACTTCCAAGAAGTACTTCCTAGCATATTGAGTAAGATTTGTTACAACCTCAATCTATAAAAAAAATTATGTATTTCATTAGGAGAAAATGTTTCTTTGATCAACAGACTAGAAACTTAAAGTCCAGTTATTATTATAGCAATCATAAGGGAGCGGACTGCCGAAATATAATCTGTTCGAAATTTTAAAACCCTTGAGCCGGCAGGCGAAGTGAAGATTATCCAATTTCTGATTCGAAACACTTTTTCTGGTGATTGATTAATTTCTAGCCTTTTATGTACATATGTATAAATGCATTTATTTACTATTTATTCTACAAGATTTCATGCCTTTACTGATCTGCATTTTCAGAAATTAGTTTTGTTAAAAGCTAACTCTATTAATCTAAAAAAAAATTAATCTAAAAAATTGTGCAAGACCCAAATAAAGTACTTTGAATTGAAGAACTGAACAAGTACTTGAAAGTACTGGTCAAGAACTTGTACGTACTGGCTAATTACTTGAAAGTACTGCTCAAGTACTTTGGTACTTAAGTTCGCGATATTTGGTACTTGCGACGAAGTACTTGAAAAATACCGATACTTGGCTTTTTCAAGTACCAGTACCAAGGTACTGAAGTACAAGTACAAGCCCCGGTACTGGTACTTGTACTTGAAAGTTTACAGCTCTGAAGCTATACAGCGAAGATTTTTGGTAAAGTAACATGTGATACCATCTGAGTAAATTTCTATGGTTATTTTTCTGCTTGCATGTTTACTTTGTAAAATTAGATGAAACGCTTTAATGCACAAGGAAAGGTAAAAAGAAATAAATAATATAGTTACAAAACAAGAGTGATTTTCTCAAAAAAAAAAAAAAAAAAAAAAAAAAACGAGAACATTAACAACATTTGGTCATGATGATATCAGCTGTTATTTTATACTTTCGTACAAATTTGATGATTTTGGAAAATATTTATTATTAATTTTATTATTATTATTATTTAGATTAATAATAATCGAAAGCTTTCGGCTTTGTAAATAAGGTACAAATATTTAGATTAAGTTGTATATATTAGACATTTTAAGAAAATCTATTATAGTGTTAATACGATTTAGATTAGGGTTAGAAAGCAGTGTTTTTGGGATTAATTTGGGAAAATAATCTGTGTCTGTGGGTGTGGGAGGCGGAACATTCTGAAAGGAGTGCGTGGTGCACCACCAGGTAAGGCGATTTGCTCGTGGGTGAGTTTGCTGTGACCGAGTCTCAGCCTAATTACTTTAGCTACTTCGAAACCTGACATTGTAGAGGGTTCTATATGTTCTGGGTAATCTTTGACAGACAATTTGTTTTTATTAATGGCCCTGTAACATTCAGAAGTTTTGTCCCAAAGGTGTAGTTGGTTGGAGTTGGCTTGTGTTTTAATAGACTTGTTGAGATCTTGATTGTTGAAGTTGGGGGAGTGAAAGGATGGGGTCAGTCTTTGTCAGTTTTGTCAACGAATCCGTTTCCTGCGATCATCTGGACGTAACCATATTAGTTTAGTATAAGGGAATTGTAGTACAGAGGGTTACGGATTCAGGAAGGGTAATTGGATTGGTTATTGATATCAAGAATTGCGTCAATAGATGACGGTGAGTCAGTGCAGATGGCAAATTTTTCCTTGAAATATTTTTTTTGGTATTACAAGACTTTTAAATTAGCAATTATTTCGGCATAAATTTGGAGCTTTACATAGGGAGTAGAAAGGAGCAAATCGTCTCATTTTCAAAGGTGACAAAAAAGGCCACGTTATTCCCTAATTTTAAGCCGCCGCTAAAATTATTTTTAAATTCCAGGAAACGGGTTCGATATATCCCCGGGCGATATGAGTTTTTTTTTTTTTGTGGATTCTTAAAGATAATATACGGAGGAAAGAAGGCAGAGGCAGGGTGGAGGAAGGAGGGATAGGTTGAATGGGTTGGCGAGGAATGCTATTTTAAACACGCTATTATTAGCTGCACCTGTATGTATGTAAAGGAATATTTCAGCGAAATTTTCATTAATTTCCAGAAATCGGATTAACTTGAAAATTTGCGCACGTGTCAAATAACGATGGCAATTCAGTTATTTCATAACTTTGTTCTAATATCTCAATAGGATCATCAGGATAAAAAGAATAATTTTTAGATAAGTTTGTAGGTTAAGTGTATATTGTTGTGGGTACTGTGATGGATTAAGAAAAGACAGGACATGACACGGATAGGGTACATCCGTTGCCATCGGTTTGTACATCAGCTACAACATATCCAGTTCCTGACTCAAAAATTAAGAAACTTGATTGGCAAAAACGGGTTTAAGTCTGTCATTAACGATTGTATTTGGAGCTCACATTGCACAAAATAAGTGTGTTCATCAACCCTATGATATGAACACAATTCTATTCCTACGAATTATGGCAATGTTGTGGTTACTGTCATAGTTTAAACATGGAGAGGGTAGTTCCTAAGAAAAGAAAAATTGTAAATAAATTGCATTGACAACTTGAAACCAGAACGAAGCTGTAATTAAAAAAAAATTATACACTGCTGTGCAAAATAATAAGAACAGCGTTGTACTATAATTAGTTCTTTGTTACTTTGGCTGTGTGTTTAGGATCGTTGTCCTGTTGAAATAGCCAATCTAACGGCAAATTATCATCTGCAAAGGAATACATAAATGTTTTCAAGATCTCTTTGTACCTTTCTTTCACTGGAGTCTCCTTCATCTAATGAATTGGTCCAACGCAATAATAAGAAAAGCAGCCCCAGACCATAATATTACCACCACCGTGTTTTACTGTCTTAACGGTATATTTAGGATCGAATTCTTTTCCTGTCGGCCTTCTTACATACTGGTTTATTGTGTCTGGTCCAAATAAATTAATTTTAGTTTTATCAGACCAAAGTAAGTTATGCCATTTCCCAGCTGGCTTTTGCAGGTGACGTTTGGCGAAATTTAATCGGTCGTTTATGTTCTTTTTTAATAAGAGAGGACATTTCTTTGGGTGGCAAGCTTTAAGATTGTTTTCTATAAGTCTTCTTCTTATCAGAGAACTGTCTACTTCAAGATGTAAATCGGTTTTGATCTCAGCGGAAGTAATAAACGGGTTCTTTTTTGCGCATCGAACAATTCGTAGATCAGTGTGGGATGATGTTTTGCGTTTTCGACCCCGTGTTTCTTCATTGTTTTTTTTCTTTAAGAGCATTCACGACCATTCCCAAGGAGCAAGTAAGAATTTTGGCGATTGCTCTTAGTGATTTCTTCTCCTTATTTAAACCTTGAATAATGCTTCGGAGCTCTGCAGAACAATGTTTATTACGACCCATTTTTCTCTGAAAAAAATCAAAACTTTTTTGAACCTCATCACAGATACTAATTTTTACTGCTTACCACTAAAAATAATAAAAAAATTAATTCCGCCTAAACAAGTAGTAACCCGACTTTATTTTTGTTCTTATTATTTTGCACACTTAAAAATGATCCTCTTCCTTGCAAAGTGTCTGCGCTAATGCAGTCAACACAATTGACGCAAAAACATCAATAATTTACCACTATCCCAACGTAGAGTAAAAAAATCGAAAACAACAAATTGTGAACGAATCCATAACTGCAAATATTTAAGAAATCTTTCCTGCAATAGCTGTTCTTATTATTTTGCACAGCAGTGTATATGGATATATCTGATGATATTGGGTACTATTTTCCAAGTTATAAGTTGATCGGTAATAGTATGTGTGTCAATTTTGTCTAATGCTTCTCTTTTCAAATCAGTCTTGCCATTTTGTATATATAATTCCAACACACCTCTCTCAAAGTTCCAAGACTATAAATAACAATTAAATGCAAGTACAACACTCGGATCTCCTTCAGACCTAAATGCGTTGCACAGTTAAAGTACTTTGTTAAATCCTTTTGTTAGTACATATATCTGACATATTGGCAAGAGTACGATACATACAATTTTCCGCTCGAAACAATATCGTATAAAACAGTGTCGTATGTTTCGTCTTTGAACTATGTCCGGTATTTTGTATTTACTTCATTGCTCCTTGGTTATGGTTGTATAAGCTGATGAAATTGATCGAAACACCGATTTCGTTTAAGACACCCTCCAAGCAAAATGCCTCCTTTGCTGCTCCATTCATCGCCATATACTCGTCTTTAGCGCTGGATAGTGCCACTGTGCGTTACTTATGCACTTTCCAAGAGTTTGCTTCTCCAACAAGAAATAAGGCTTAACTGGAGTTTGAGCTGCGGTCCAAGAGATTTTTATTAGGTCCCTGAATATGTTGTCGTGTCTCTGCGTATAACGACCGTTTTTCTTTGAGGCCTTGATTTAGACGGATCAATTGAAGTCGATAGCGATCTCCCGGGTAAGTCTCATTCGGTTTGAGTAGCTCATAATAAATTACACCCCGCTAATCCGACCAAATGTGGAGAAAAAACTTCGAAAAATGGGTATTTGGTTTTGCGAACGACTTTAATACATGGCCGAACTTACCCCACGATTTTCTACGTTTTGGATTATTGTAGTGTATCCACTTTGCATCGCCAGTCACGATACTGTGCAAAAAACCTTTTCTTTTCTGCCGTTGAAGCATTAGTTCACAATTCAATTCATACGGCACCCAATGTCCTTGCTTTTGGTTCATTTTTAACATTTTTAAACTGTTTACTCATCTTTTTGTAATGTTTGTCCAAGTTTTGCTAGCGTCTGACAGTCTTGAACAAGTAATTCCTCCAATTTTTTTCGGTGCGCCACAACTTTCTTCATCCTCAAGTTTAAAAAGCATTATTTTTGAAGCGTCGAAACTAGTCTCTGCATGTTGTACCCGACAGAGCATATTCACCGCAAATCTCAACAAGAATTCTGTGTGCTTCAGCTGCAGATTTCTTTTGAATAAAGTGGTGCAATAAAATTCTTCGCAAATACACTTTTTTTAGGACAAAAGTAAGCATTTTCTGAACCAATAAAAAATTACTTTGTTTACACTAAAGTGAACTACCATACACTGAAATTTAAGGTTGGATGCAGTACTTCCTTCCAGGTGCGTTTCCATCCCAAATTCATGCACGGAGTACTTCTATTGTCATTTTTCAAGAAACAGCGAGATCTTATTCAAGGTCCTGATAGTTTACGACTTAAATGCTTTGGGTTGTTCACTGGTTTTCAATCTGCCATTCCAAAACGTTATAATGTATCCTTCCCATATTTTTGTAACGATAGCTCAATGCAATTATGTTTAAGGCCTTGAATACAATCTATTCCAAGATATTTTTTAACTTTGTCGAGATCTTTGTCGTTTTTCGCTAACGCTTTTTTAATTTCCTCCAGCCATTACGTATTATTTGATTCTATTAGAAAATCTTCAACCTAAACAGTAACTAGCACCAATTCATCCTTTTTACGCGCCATAAATAACCAATACTTGCAGGCATTTGGTTAATTTTAGATGACATTGTTATCCAAACTGCTTAAGTCCATAAAGATCACAATCGATCATTCATATGGATTGAATTTTCTTGTTTTCCAAATTTTTCTTAGTAAATCTAAAGTTGCTCCGGAATATTCATATAAACATTCTCCTCTAGCTCCCTATTGAGATATGCGGCCACCACATCCATATGATGTTTTTCTAAATTATATACAATCACTCTAGCTGACAGTAAGCGTATAGATGTAGAGAAATGTTTTATTATAGTCTTCTCCAGGACGCTGGGAACATCCCCTTGCCACTAGCCTTACATTTCGTTTCTTATTTAAGCCGCATCGGTATCGTCGTCAAAAACCGAATCTTCCATTTGTTTTATGTTCTTCAGGTCATTAATCAGATGTTTCAGTGTTTATAGTTTTTGTGTAGGCTTGAGTATTAAAAATTCTTTGGGTTTTTGCACTTGTTTCATTTGGCCTTGTATGTAAATTATCTTTTTCAGGATCTGTAATCTTTTGCTTGGCTGTGGTTGTTCTTTTTGATAACTTTTATGACCTTTATGCTTCTACGACCCTTTGTTTAACCGTTTCGTAAAACATATTTTTCCTCTCGGCCAAACCATTTTGTTGAGGTGTATATGGTGCAGTAAGTCGCCTATTAATTTCGTTTTTCGAAAGATAATAATAATTCATAAATGCAGTACTACCCCCATTATCTATTTTTGAAAATGTTTTCCTTTTTCCTGTGAACGTTTCTGCAAAGGCTTTGTCTTAACGAAAAACGGCAGGTACTTCTGATTTATGTTTTACAAAATAAATTTCACACAAGCGAGGCTTTTCGCCAATGAATGTTAGAAAGTATTTTGCTCCCGAATGAGAAGCATTTTTCATAGAACCACACACGTCACTATGGATTTCTTCTAAAAGATCTGTTTTCTGTTTTTATTTGGGGACATTTTGAATGCACTTGTTTTTTTACTAAGACAACTTTCGCATCTTGGCAGCCTTGCATTACTTTTCACACCGAGGACCAAATGTTTTTTTACCATATTTTTAAATCTCGTTTGTTCAAGTAACATAATGTTTGATGCCAAATGTCCATTTGTATATCTGCGTTAATATCGACAATATTCGTGTTATCGTTGTTATGCTTGACATAATACAAATATCTTCTCTTTTTGCTAGTAACATAATTTCACAACTTTCGTATATCACAACTGCATAATTTTTACGAAAATTTCCTTTACACCCTTCGTCGGCATATTTTGACAGACAATAAAGTTATTCTCAAATCTGATACGCATAGAACATTCAAAAGTCTGATTTTTTTTAGTTCCATACACCAAAAGACAAAAATTTCCCCCATCTGTAATTTTAGTTTTATTATTGTTTGCTAAATTCAACCTCGTATGTCAATGTCAAATTCTCAGTGTTTTTTCTTTCCATGTTGGTCGATGTTGATGGTCAAGGAAGTACTTCAGATTAAGGTTCAAAGATTGTTCAGGGAGAATGTAGACGTTTACGAGTGTTATTGATATTTAAGCTTAGATGTTATTTATAATGCCAAGAGCTATAAAAATATTGTTTAGGTTAATCTAGTTTCGTTGTCTCGAAGTGCGAACTAGGAAAGCAATTCCAGCAGAGGGATTAAGGGATATCTTTGGGGGTATAAAATGGTAGTTGAGTGCACCGATCATATTATTTGTGGATGTAAGATGAGTTTTTTGTAAAGCTATTATTTTGAGGGAGATCATTATTATTCTTCTTTAAGTGGCGCTATAGTCCGGGGTGGACCTAGGCCTCAGTTAACAAGCGTCTCCAGCCAGCTCGATTCCTGGCTAGCCGCCACCAGTTTCGCACGCTAAGTTGGCTGAGGTCCCCTTCCACTTGCGCCACCTGAGTTGCGATCTTCCTCTTCCTCGCTGTCTCGCGGGGGCGGATTCGAAGATTCAAACCGGAGCGTTGATTTTCATTTGCTGTACATGATCCATCCATCTCAGTCGTTGAACCTTCACTCTTCTGGCTAAGTCGTTTGCGCTTTTCAGCACGTACAATTCGCTTTGTGTATCCTTCTTCACTACCGTCTATGAAGACTGGACTGAAAATCACCCACAAAATTTTCCTTCTATATCACTCAAGAGCACCCTCATCCATTTTTGATAATGTCTTAGCCTCTGCGCCATAGAGTAGGACTGGGATTGTTAAGGACTTATGTAGTGCAACTTTTGTTATTCAATAGGGGGCTTTACTAGTCAATTGCCTCCTTAGCCCAAAGAAGCGGCGATTGGCAAGATTTATTCTTCGTTTGATCTATGCACTGGTGTCTTGTCTAAGTTTTTAGCGGAGCGTAGGTAGACAAAGTCCTTAACTACCAAGAGTTATAATTGTCGAATGTGACGTCCGTTTGCTGTCAGGCAAAGAGGACATCCAACACCTCTTTGCCTGACAGGAAATATGTACTTGGTCTTGCCTTAGTTAACCGTTGCAGCCATTTCTGCCGCTTCTTTTTCTAGCGAAAGCGCCATTGACATCATGCTACTTTCTTCCGATTATGTCAATATCGTCGACGTATGCAAGTAATTGGACGGACTTTTGAAAGATTGTGCCTCTTGTGTTTGTCTGATGCTGTACTTCGCGGAATCCCAACTATGAATATAAAAATAAAATAAAGAAACAAAATATTACACCTGGCGAAACAACAATATAAACAAACGAAGAAACCACTTTGCTTACGAGACGTTGGTCTTAGTTCTGACAGCAAAATATATTTGCACGAAAGTTCGACCACACACAACCATACGATCTTGCGGAAAGCTTTTTACCTCAAACGAAGTGGGCAACTCTCAGCCGCTTACACAAGGAGCGGACAAGTTTACATTCGTACAATTATAAAACCCACCACAGCAAAATTAGTGAACTTTTGTAATGAATTGATTGAGCGGATATAAAAGCTTGTTGCAATCCATAACAAGGCGTTGCTGCCATCGCTTCCAATACCACCTTCATCACCAAGTCAACATAAACGTTTGTCTTCTTTCTTTCTTTGAATTGTTATATTTTATCCTAACACATTGTTACTTTCGTAAATATGTATATGATTTTTCTTACTAGCTTTGTTCGCAATTATCGACAATGAAGTAAACGTCTATGTCAATTGAATCAAGTGGTATTTTATTAGCGCGCTAATCTAATGGTGTGAATAACAACCTTCGGGTAATGCTAAATATATATGTCATTTCAATTCGCAAAATCTCTACCCTAAGATAAATGAATTTCGTAGTATGTTTGTTTGAGGGGTGTAAAATGTATGAAAATTTTACGAATTAGCGACGATTTTTCAAGGGACTAGTAGTTTGTTATGAATAATTTACAAGGTAGGATCGTTGCTGAATCACCGGATAATAGTCCTATAGAATATTGATTGCTTAATAGAAGTGGGAAAAGGTATAGACAAATGTCTTATCGGATGTATTTATAGCCCAAGCAATAACATTAATTTAACCCCTTTGTATACAATTTTAGAAGAACTTTCGCCTTCATATGCTAATATATTTTTCTGTGGGGACTTGAACTGTAATCTTCTTTGCAAGGAGGCTTCCAAGGCTTTTAAGGATCACATGTCAAGCTTTTCTATGAAACCAATAAATAGAACGACACCAACACATTTTACGGATTCACCTACCCATTTTGCATGTACGTTGCTAGATGTGTTTTTATTAATAATTACCGACATATTCTCACTTATGACCAATTATCTGCGAATAGCTTTTCTCGCCACGACCTCATCTTTGCCTCCCTTGATCTTACAATACCTAAAAGTGAACAGACATCTGTAACTTTCAGAAATTTTAAAAACGTCAACATTGAACTCTTAGAAACCGATATCGTAAGCGTAAATTGGGAAAATATTTATTATATGCCTTCTGTAGACTCTAAAGTATTTTTCCTTCAAGACAATATTCTTCAAATATCTGCTGATCATGTACCTTTAAAATCAAAAACGTATCCCTAATGTAAATATTCCTTGGTTCAAATCTGATATTGAACACTTAAAATATGAAAGAGATTTTGCATTTAAGATATGGAAAAGATATACTATAAACTACAAGACCTTTACGAGAAATATAAAAAGCTCAGAAATCTTTTCAATTCCAAAACCAAAAGAGCAAAACAAATTTTCTTCTCCAAATATTTAAGCCTTAGCCTACCTAGCAGAGAGAGTTGTAAAAGAATAAAATCATTTTCGAATTTAATTCATTTGATTTATATCCAAGAATTTTTAACTCATGAATTCACTAAAAGACTTCAACTTCAAAATGTGAAATCACCATTCATTTTGAAGTCATTGATTGATAATTAATTTTAGTGAATTCAATGATTGAATTCAAATGACTGCAATCATCTGTGATTTCAGTGAAGTCATTGAAGCCTTTTTGAAGTCAAAAACTATTGAAGTCATTTTGAAGTCATTGAAGTCATTTTGATGTCTTTTTTGAAAATAAGAAAAGAACATTAAGTTATTTTCACAAAAAAACAATATTGCACAGTTACAGAAAACAATCAAACAACCATAAGTATACGTAAGTATATATATATAATACTTTGTTTTTCATAAACAAACATATTCAAAAATTTAAAAAAAGTAACATTTCATAAAAAACAAAATAAATTTCCTTTTTCTACACACATACTATACATACAAATATACAAAAACAAAATATTCCGGTTGACTATTAACGAATCCAAAGAATTCGAACAAATTAACAAAATACATACTGGTATGTTCGGTTTGTTTCCTTCCAAGGTATTTTGGATTCCTGTGATGTGAAATGGAATAATATTTAGTCACCTTATGGTATATATACATATGTTTGTATGTATGTAACTTACTTTTTCACAATTACTCTAGTTTCACATCTCAAAAGTTATTAGCTTTTAGAAGCAGTAATTTTTCAAAATTGGTATCCGACAGTGCTCCACGTCGAGAGATGGTAATTAACCCTGCGAATGAAAATAGGCGCTCCACTGCTGCGGATGAGGGGAGAGGTGTATAATACCTCAAGGATACTTTTTTTTATTGTTGGAAACTGGTCCAACATTTCCAATACTGATGACGTATTTGACAGATAAGGATAATATTCGCTTTCCCCAGAGGTGTTTGCAGCATTAGTTGATTCTAATGGCTCATCTAGATGTGACAAACGATTTAAAAATATATTAAAAATATGAAATACGTTGATATGCATAGGTACTAAAGCACCTTTAACGGAAAAATCGAAAAACGAAGTTTCATGACTTCTTTGGTGACAATTTTGTGCAGGTTTATCTAGTGTTTTGCCCTCCTCCGCTTGAATTTTTCTTCTCACCAACCCGCTTATCTCCGATATTTTGGAGTCATTGAAAGAAGGATTAAGCGCTGAAATCCACCTAAGCTTGACAGATGGAAAAAGAACAGATGCAACGATGGCATCATTGACTTCTATTGTAAGATTGAAGTGATGAGGAAATCGCTTCACAAGACATTCTTCTAACAAATGGACTGTTTCCAAAGGAAAAACTTTAAGAGGATTATTTAAGAGCATCTTCCTATACTTCGTCCTTATCGTTGCTAGGGTGGGAAGAAGATATCCATAGATCATATACCTCTCGCGTTGGAGGAAATTCAACGCTTCCGAAATAGGCGTCAGCAACATTAAATATTCCTCCAAATAATCGAAATCAGTTTGAAGAAATACTTGTATCTCTAACATCCTGCAGATTTCATTTATCTCACCCTTATGCTTAATGATATCCTTAAGGGAATCATAGAGAGAGTTCCATCGTGTCACTACTGGGTATTTCAATTGTGACCCCAAAGCCGTGACGATTTGCTCAGAAGTCTTCGGCCTATTGATCTTACTCCAAAGATGTGAACATTTCTGCATTATCTTTATTCAAATTAATTACAATTATTTTAGTACGAGTAGCATTAGACAAAAAATTAGTACTTACATGTTTATGTTTTTTAAGGTTTGGATTGCTTTCCTGAAGTATGCGATTCAAGTCTGTTGTTGCCAGCAAATTGAGTGTATGTGTTGCACACTTTATATGTTTCTGCAAAGCGTTTCAAAGCTCTCGTTGTGAAATTCAATTTCATCGGTTTCATCACTTTCAGCATAGTCATTGTCACATATTTATGATTTGGTTATTCCAAATTCTCTACATGCCTTTAAGAAATTCGAGCCATTATCTGTTACAGTTGCTACAACATTATCACAGTTCATCCGAATTTGACATGAATATTCAGGATGAAATCACTTATACGATCGTATGTATGTGCCCCTGAAAAACGTCTGCAGTTGTACAAAAATAATTGTTTTCTGCAATAATGCTTTTCATATTTTCGGTCAATGTTAGAAACGTCTCATCTAATACTTTCATAGCTGTTGGTCTGCTCATGATTTGCAGTGTAGGATTCGCAAAGTGTACAAAATTTTTAAAAGATTCGTCCTCAACAATGGATACGGGTAGCATATTATTTGCAATGACTCGTATGGTAAGCTCCTGAAATTGTTCCTGTTTTGATTTGGTTGGACGTTGCTTTGCAGACTTCATTGATTCGAATTTTTGAAACTCTGCAGGATGTTTTGTTTTTAAATGTCTAATGAAGTTAGATGTCACTTGCATTGAACCTTGTAATTTTGACGGGCAAAAGCAACATCGAGCTAAGACTCCACTCCTTTTTCGATGAAAATCAGTACTATTTAGCTAATGAAAACAATTATTTTTAATTTACCAATAAAATTTTATTTTTCGATTTTTTCATTTAGAATTATTTAAAATGTCCACGCGTTTTCATTGATACAGGAGCTCTTGAAGTGAAATTTTATAATGTATGTAAATATATCTCATAACTTGTTGATGAACTTTGACATTATTACGCAAAAGTTGGGAAAACACCCTATTTGTGTACGAGCATTCAGGGTCAAACCCCGATCCGGATTATTTTATATAGTAAGAAAGTTCTGTATACATATATTGTACATATTACATATACAATCGTGCCTGGATTTTGAGAACAAATATTTTCAAGGCATGTTCACAGTAGCCACGTTGTTCACCATATCAATGTTGACATTTTTTTGTTTAAATGCTCATTTAAATACTCGAATGCATTAATCTTAGAACAATTTAGCACAAACATTTAGATGTAAAATTGAAGGAAAAACAATATCATGAAAAAAAAATTTGTCTTAATGCGTCCGAGTCAGACACGAGGAAAAGCAAAGATTTGTACATACATATGTACTGCAATGACTTCAAAATGACTTCAATGACTTCAAAATGACTTCAATAGTTTTTGACTTCAAAATGACTTCCATGACTTCAATGACTTCACTGAAATCACAGATGATTGCAGTCATTTGAATGCAATCATTGAATTCACTAAAATGAATTATCAATCAATGACTTCAAAATGAATGGTGATTTCATGTTTTGAAGTTAAAGTATGTTATGTATGAATTCAATACTCGTATGATTGAAGTCAATACATAGAAGTTTTCTCTGCAATGATTGCATTCTTTTACAACTCTGCTACCTAGCAATAAATTATGGAGCAACCTACGAGAGCTTGGAATCGAGCGCAAAAAATTAGATGACCCCAGAAACATGAACGCTGATACGTTAAACGAAGATTTCATCAAAAAACAAACGTTGCCCGTGTCAGGTATCCGAATTGGCTATCCTACGGAAAGTGAAGAGCTGGACAATGTTGGCATGTTTGATTTTATTAGGGTGAACGACTGATGTGCTCGAGGCCATTTTAAAAATAAAATCAACTTTCTTAAAAATGATTTTACCTTATATATTACAATGTATAAAACACATCTGCAAATCAGCAATTTGTTCATCTTACTTCCATCAGGCCTGGAAAGTGGCAAAAATTATTCCTTAAACTAAAAGAAAGGAAACTTTAAATTAACCAGCGGAGAACAATCCAATTTAAATATAACCATTTTTTTTTCCAAAAGTGCTGGAGAAGCTTTCAAAACATCAAATGTCGGCTTCTCTCTAACAAAATAAAATGGTACATAGCGCATAATCTGGCTTTCGAGTCGCTGCGGATAATTTTCTTGTCTTTTTTACTAATGCTGGACTTCTTAAAAGCATTTGATACAGTTAATTATAAGCAACTTGTATGAAAATCAAAAGGTGAATATAACTTTTCTTCCTCAGCCCGTCGTCTAATATTTTCATATATTACTGACGGAAAACAGGCGGTAAAGCGTAAGGAGTAGTGTATCAGCCTATTGGAATCCCAGCGGAGTGTTCCACAAGGATCAATTTTAGGTCACCTTTTATTTACTTTGTACATAAATGACATTCCATTAAATGTAAATAACTCGTTAATACAAATGTATGCAGATGATGTACAGCTTTATTTAAGTTGTAAACTTGGAATGATTGAGAACTGTGTAGCTAAGCTAAATAATGACCTTGAATCGATTCTTAAGTGGTTAAAAGGAAATCAACTCAAATTTAACCCGAATAAATCAAGTTGTTTAGTCATAAACAAACAGTTGCTAGATAAAAGCTACTTTCCACAAATTCTTTTTGGAGGCTCAACTATTAAATGTGTTGAGAAAAGCAAGAACTAGGGGTATGTTTCAATAGAACCTTTACCTGGGATGACCATATTCGATAAGTTGTTGGTAAAATATATGTAGTTTTGAGAATGCTCTCATTTTCCCATTAATTTACACCATTTGAAACTAAACTTATGCTAGTAAAGTCCCTCATAATCCCCCTAGTAACATACAGCTGCGAAATATTCTGTAGTCATAATGCGAAAATGAAGCATAAATTAATCGTTGCATTTAACAGTGCAGTAAGGTACGTATATAACCTTAAAACCCTGTCCCTGACCCTGTCTCTCTACACGATAAAACAATTCTTGGATGTACAATACATACTTATACTAATTATCGTTCAAAATACCTAGCAACAGCAATTCAGTTTTTTAATCACGCTGCTAAATTGTGGAATTCATTACCACTTGATGTAAGGAGACAGTTAGGCGCATCATATTTTAACAGGGTATTCTTTCAGCATATGGTTAGTAATGAATTAGTAAAGGTAGATTTATTTTAGGTATGTGTTGATCTACCTTTATTAATCTGATAGTAAGTACGAGAATATTTAAATTATTATTATTTTATTTTTTTTAGTAATAATTAGTTAAAAGTTAGAACTTTTTTGAAAATATTTGAATATAGAATTATTATTTTAAATTTGAATCAATAATGTATGCCAACTTATCTTATCTACTATATAATGCTTAGTAACATTACCCAATATAAATATAAACTCTGGCAAACCAAAGATTTACTTGTAATCTACTGTACGAGATATGATACAAATAAATAAATCTTAATCTAAATCAGATCTTTACCGCTTTAATGGAGCAGCTTGCATTTTCGACCGTCATCCTGCAAAGGGATGCCAAAACTAGACATTGCTCTGTATAGCACTTCTCTATAGGTGGTGTGTTTTTCGATCTGAAGCTCATGGGTTTTATCCAATATCTGCCGTAGTGTGAATATTTGGTCAATGGTGGACTTTCCTGGCCTGTAGCCAAACTGATATGTACTAATCAGTTTGTTGACGAACGGCTTCGACGATGTTAAGACTACACCTCTGTAGTTGTTGTAGTTCAGAGAGTCACCTTTCTTTTGTTATAAAGACGGGTATGTAGAAATAGAAAACTACATTCATATTTTTGGTTTTTTTTTTTTAATTCCGAAACAGAGTTCCTTTAAATTTGTCCGTAGTTTTTTTTTTAATTACAGCGTGTTAAATGAATTTGGCTAATATTTGTTTTTTATGACCAATACATTACCAATAAATTTATTAAAACAAATTTTTCAATGTTTAGTGTTCTTTATTTTGTACTGTTCATGTGTAAAGAAGAACTTTTTGCAAAATTGTCTGCATAGTAGACCTACAAATGCTAAACCTTTGCGACCAATATTAGATTAATGTAATAAATATAATGTTAATGTTAATCTTAATTTTCTACGCACAAAACATGTATCATTATTGCGAGCGATTGAGACTTGACAAATCGAATGAAACCAAGTATTTCTTTATCGTGGGGTGTGCATCTGAAAGAAACTATCAAAAAGTAAAACATTTTTAACCATGATTGTTCCGTATGTTGTTAAAAAATTCACCGAAATTGTTCCGCGCAAATAAATTATACCGAATGTAATCTTTTTTTTAATATCCATGTGTTAATGCCAGCTAACAGAATGATAAATATATAAAATCTGGTTGAATTCCAATTTCAACTTCGGCTTGGTCATTCTCTGTTCACACTGTAGCAACCGGTAGTGAATGTACTTTCCTAATCATTTAAACAAACTTCTTGAATTTGAAAAAAAATAACCAACTTACAATAATTAATGCAATGTTCTTTTTTACAACGTAAACGTAAAACGATGACGTTAAATCGAAAGTTAATTCTTTGGTATGCAAACGTAACTGACACGGCAGGGCCTTTTACCACTTTTTTCTTGTCAGAAAAGTTGAGAGTGGATAAGTTGTCTCAATGATCTTGAAATTTGGAGTGTTGCAAAACAGTTTGTATTCTATTATTACACGGCTTACATAGCTCTATAAACTATTATTTCAGGGAATTGTTTGGATCAGGGGTGCCAGCACGTAACTTGATACAATCGAGGAGTGTTGATCGCCAGTCAACTCGAAACAAATAAATTTCAGTAGCTTGTAACTTGAAACGAGTTTCATTGTGACTTCTACCTTTGAAAAATCATTGTGAACTTAGAAATGAAATGTCAAATCTCAAATAGATATTCTTTATTTTCACGTTTCAATCGACCATATTTTTGTCTAATCTAAATTTTGAGCTCAGATTCTTAAAGAGCATCAAATTTCGCGTAGGAATATGCATTATTTTTTTGGTCCGATAACATAATAAATAAACGCGTTGAAAAGTTAGTAAAAATTCTGATCACCTCGGCGTTAATGCGTAAGAATTCAGAAATAAATGAATTACATAGATGACATTGAAAAACTCAATGCCGTTTTTTTTTAATTTTGTGGGACAGTTAAGAAGAATAATAAATTAATTTTTAAATAATAATTAAAAATAATAATAATAAAAAAAATTAAAAATAATTAATAAAGAATGTTTCCTTATGATTCTTAACTCTTCAAAACTTCCAGAAAAAAAAGCACATCAGTACCACCAGTTTTGCAGCTTTGTGCAGCATTGAGTCTCTCTACCAGTGGGAGTCACCAAATTAATGTTGGAGTTAGATAGCCGTTCCCATGTAAAACTACTATTTTTTCTACCTTGCTGTTTTTAAAATTCCTCTTGTTAATTCGTGATGATCACTCATGAAATCCGTCAATATACGTATATACGCGTATTTGTTTTCCATTCACTGCCATGTTTTGCTTATTTTCCTTTTATTTTTCCACAAAAATTACTGTCAGCGGTAAGTATTTGCTATCAAGTATAAAGTTTTGTTTCAAACGTCATTTCAAGTTTGTGTGCTGCCATCTACGAAGATACAATCGAGGACAGTCGATTGAACCAAATTAGGTGCTGCCCATGCTCGATTGTATCGACTAAACTCGATTGTATCAGTTAATAGTACTTTATCGAAATATTGTGTGAAATGTCTTCTCGGCCTTTCAATTACTTACGGATCTGTCTCTCGTACTACTTTTTTAGTTGGTATTATTTCGTGCCTGTTAAGAAAATGGAAAATAGATTTAAGCCCTGGTTCCCTAGAATATTGTTGAGTGAAATTGGTTTCGAAAATAAGCTTACTGTCAATTTAAAATGTAAATGAAAATAGTATATATAGCAGCTTGCTCAATAACAACTCTTCAGACAGACCTACTGTTATTTGTCAAGAAGACAGGGAAGTTTAGGACAATTGACTTATTACGGACACTTTTAACCCTAGAAAAACAACGTACGTCGAATCGACGTGTTCAGTTTTGAATATGTTTTTACGTTTCATTAGAAAATAATTTTTGTTTTTGTATTTTTTTTAATTTGAGTAAATTAAAAAAAAACTTATATTATTTTATTGAACTTTAAAACATTTACACATAAAGTTATAACATAAAGAAACTAGTAAACGAAGACATGTACTCGTACTACCTTGATCAGAGAGATCAGACATACAAGTTCGTTGTTGTAAATTGTAAAAAATCGCCAACACACACAGAGATAGATGTACTCTGGGCTACGTTGCAAATGTCAAGCTATGACGCGAAGATTTAGAGGGAATATCAACAACAGATGTACCAACTTAACAGAACTCAAATCGGAGCAATGGGAGCGCCACACGGTGGTTATTTCGGGAACTTTCTGATCAAGGTAGTACGTCGAACCGACGTATGGTTATCTTTAACGTAACTTTCAATAACGTTATCTTTCTAGGGTTAATGATCTTCTTGATCTGATGCCATATCTAGTGTAGTTGTTGGCGATTGGAAACGCCATTGATATCGAACAACCCTTATTAAATTTATTTCGACACTAGAAAGAGGGGAAGTGAGAAAGGACTTTGTAACATTCACAATCTTTTCTTCAACCCCTCAGGTCATCAGAAAAGTGTTCAAAAATATTTTCCCCCTTTTTTGCAGAAATTATTATTTAACTAATAGATTATTTGAGGCCATCAGCGCAAAAGTGGTGTAACCCACAATTTTTGTTGGTTGCTGTTGTGATGTTACATACGAGGGCGGGTCAATAAGTCCGTGACTTTTTGAATTTCTGACCTCTTTACTGAAACAGCAACACTGCTCCTGTCAACAGGCATCTGTCAGTTGACTCCTGTCAAAATTTAAACTTGCTGCGTCAGTTAGTTTGTGTTTGACAGCTATTTTTATCAGACTACTCACTAATTTGAGGAGAAAATGGAAAAAAGTGAATTTCGTGTGCTTATTAAGCATTATTTCTTGCGAAAAAAAAACCATTACCGAGACCAAGCCTAAGCTTGATAAATACTATGGGGACTCTGCACCATCGATTTCAATGGTAAAAAAGTAGTTTACTGAATTTCGTTGTGGCCGTACAAGCACTGTTGGTCCTGTCCTGGACGCCCAGTTGAGGTCTCTACACCCGAAACAATCGAAAAAATTCACGATATGGTGTTGGCCGACCAAAGATTGAAAGTGCGAGAGATTGTGGAAGCCGTAGGGATCTCGCATGGCTCAGTGGTTTCAATTTTGAATGATCACTTGGGCATGAGAAAGCTTTCCGCAAGATGGGTGCCGCGTTTGCTCACAGTCGACCACAAACACATGTGCAGTTGCCATGGCAAAAATCCATGAATTGGGCTATGAATTGCTCCCTCATCCACCCTATTCTCCAGATTTGGCTCCGAGCGATTACTTCTTGTTCCCAAACCTGAAGAAATGGCTTGGTGGAAAAAGATTTGACTCCAATGATGAAGTCATCTCGCAAACAAAGGCCTATTTTGAGGACCTCGACAAATCATTTTTTTTGGAAGGGATAAAAAAATTGGAGAAGCGTTGGACAAAGTGTATAGAGCTCAAGGGAGACTACGTTGAAAAATAAAATTATTTTTTTATCAAAAAATCTGTGTTTTAATCCAAAAGTCACGGACTTATTGACCCGCCCTCGTACATTCCTAACATAACCAACTATCAACACAAAAGTGGTGCAAGCCACCTTTTGGAATTCAAAATCAGATGGAGCTGAAAAAATTGCTTTTGCACAGAACTAAATATAACAAAAAAAATATTTACCAAATTTAAAATCCCCATTCTCTCCTTATTAAATAGTTTGGGGTTACACCACTTTTGCCCTATCTTTTAAAAGACTGCATGCGCGAAGCAAATGTAACGCCAATTCTCGTCGCTGACGACGCAGTTATACTTAGCGATAACGTCGAAGATTTACAGAACGCCTTAGATTCATGGAGAAATGCGCTAGAGAGAAACGGGTTTAAAATAAGTCGTTCAAAGACGGAACATTTGACGTGCCCATTTGCGCATCCGTTGCGACCTGTTCCGGATATAATGTTAGACGGAATAGTTCTTCCGAAAAGCACTACCTTTAAGTACTTAGGATCAATCGTTAACATGGAAGTGAAATGTGACGACGACGTAAACCACAGAGTGAGTGTGGGATGGATAAAATGGCGGGAAAATTCGGGAATCTTTTGCGACCGAAAATTTCCACTTAAATTAAAGGCGAAACTCTATACCACGGTTGTTAGAACAGCTCTTATATACGGTTCACAGTGCTGGACAATGTACGAAGCGGAAATGAAAATGTTAAGGATGTCTAGTGGAGTCACTAAACGCGATTGCATTAGATCTACGCGTATAAGAGGAAGTCTACATATAAAGAATTCGGTAACCGAACAGCTTGAGGCGAATAGAATAAGTTGGTATTGCCACGTTCAAAGAAGATCTGCGGAAAATCCAGTTAAAACGGCACTATCAACTACGGTCACTCCAACTGTAAGAAAACGAGGTCGTAAAAAGAATTCCTGGATTTCTCAGATGGCAAATGCGCAACAACGTCTGGGGTTAATCACTGAAGCGATCCAGGACCGAGCATTATGTAGACGCGTTCTGCGGTCTGCGACATTAGCCAACCCCATAAGCGGAGCAGCAGCGGTGCAGTAAAAATGGGAAACTCGTTACGCATAAGTTCGTATAACGAGGAAAGGGTTAATAAAAGGATAAGAAGAAGACCACTTTTGCGCTGATAGCCTTATTTGGGAGACTAAAGTAAGTTTGCAGTTATTATAAATGGAAACTCGAATTTATATTTTATATGAATTTTGTAACTGCCTTTCAAATAAAAAGCTAAGTAAAATAAAAGAAATAACAATTTCGAAATTCAAATTAAGCTGCTTAACGCAACAATTGACAAATGTGAAAGATTTGCAAAATGACGTGTATGCCGATACGATCAAAATCAATTAACAGTATAGAAGCATATTTTTTTTGACAAGCCGAGGAGATAAATTGGTCCAAATGCATTAGAGCGTCTGCGGTACATCTCACTTTTTAAAAACCGACTTGCCGGTTGCCGATATTCTTGTTTTTTTTTTTCGAGGAACAAGTATAGTTGTCTGACTATAATTTTGTCATACAGGGGAGGAGAGATATTGGACGTGGAATAACTCTTTTGTTAAGGATCTGGTTAAATAATTTCAATAACCTTCTTTTCAAAGCTATGAGGCCGGTTTTTATCATTGGGTGGGATATGCGGTCAAATGCGGAAGTTGTCAAATGGAAGTTGATTAGTTAATGTGGAGACTTTATCATTAATGAATTCGGGGTGAAAATTAGATTCGTTTGCTAAGTTATCCCAGGTTTTCACAAAATGTTCGACAATTTCCCTTGCAAAATGTGCAAAGCGGTGGTTCGAAAACGCACAACAGAAAATTACTGTAAAGCAAAGAACTCTAAAACGTAGTAGATTCAGTTTTTTTACGCGAAAGCAAGAGCATCTGTCCAACTGTCAAAGATATGTTGCACACTTAACTTTGAATTTATGTTTGGCGGCAAACTATTAAATTGCATTAAATATATACTGAAATGGCAAAAACGAGCGGAGAAAAGTAAGTTAAACCAATTCAAACCCAAAATGTTTTCAGAACATTGAGGAACTGGATTCACCAGGAGAGAAGGCTGCTCGTCACTGTGCGCTTGGATCATGAATTGGAGTTTCGTGCAGGAAAAAAAAGAAGTGCGCCATATGGGGAAAAATACACTCTGAAATTATTAGAACGCGACAAGGCTTTGAATTTTACAAAGTGGAGCTTACGAGTATAAGAAAATGGAGCAATCTTCTTTTGACATACAAAAGAATAAAGAAACGTAATTCAAAGTCTGGACGCGATGCAACAAAATGGGAGTATTATGACTTGTCCCACGAAGCCTATGGAACAAGGCATTTTATTGAGCCTTGTGGAACTCAACTGGGGAAGAAGAGAAGTCGTCAGACGAATCCGAAGGATGCAGGGGAGGAAAAAATCGGCATGAACAGCAAATGAAGATGGAATCAAAGCGCCTGCAAATGTTAAGTGGGATGAAGGATTTGTTAGACGGCCTGTTAGGCGGTGAAGTAAGCCATGACATGTAGATATCTACAGAAGTGTTAATATGTAATGTATTATAACAACCTGAGACTTGAATTTGATGTTCCTTAGTTCTTTCGAATGAAGAAATGAATTTATTTATGTCCTTTTTTTAATAGTATATTTAAACAGCTTCGTTGCTTCTTATTAAAAACCTTTTTACAACCAGATAGTTTTCATAAAAAGAAAAGGTTTTATACTGAAATGAGGGTCATTATTCCGTTTCTTTTATCTTGCGCTTCTCTATTATCTCGACTTAAATTTTATCATGTGCAATGACAGCGGAAATGCTGAATCCCCTTAGAGATGGACTCCTTGGGGAATCCGAATTGACCCTTAGCCAAAGGACTATTTCGCCATACTGCTGCGTCATGAGTTCTTCCTGGCCAGCCAAAATAAGCATAGGTGGAAATGCAATTTGCGTCACATACAGCTTAAAATACGATAAAATATAAGACAAAAATATATCGTTGATTTTTAATTTGAAATCTTTCGCATACTTGGAGTACCATGGAATGAGTACCATGTCTATTGTACTCGTAATAGCTCTCTTTATTTGATGAAGGTGCAGGGATTCGAACAAAGTTGCATCCACACACCCAATGAAATGTGGAAACAGGTAAGTTCAACATGAGTTGATGGCCACTTTATGAAGTTTCTTCTATGTTTGCTCATAAATTTGATTGTTTTCAAAACAATTTTGTGCGAAGCTCCTCGTCCCACACAAAATCTATCCGATAAGTCTCGATAAGAGCACCCATTTACAAGTTTCCAAATTTTTATTGCTGTTTTCCAAAAGGGTTCAAGTTTTGATAGAAGTTGCTGCGAATGAAACGAATTTATTAAAATTTTTTTCTTAAATACTAATCTTAATCGTACCTTGTACGTTATCTTACTCATCCTAAAATGACTCGCAAATACATGGTCCGGAAATCCTTGTATTAGTTTGAAAAATCCTATATTTTTTGGGAGATAACGCTGTTTCCACATACTCGCATATAAAAGGCGTTTGTATTTGGTAGCTTGGCAACCATTAAGTAAGGTGCTTAAAATAAGTACACAACTTGGTTGTGAACAATCATGCTTTAAAATAGAGAAATGAATATAGTGCAAGTTATCCGTTCATAAACGTTTAACAGTTGCAATGCAAACATATGCTTTCGACGTTTCAACTGCTCTATTACATATGCTTTGGAGATAATTTGCTTTGCGGGTCGTGCATTTACGAATTCGCCCATATTTTATTTCGGCCTTGATTGCAGTTATCGAGTAGGGTACCTGTGATGATTTTTGACAATTTTTGTGAGTTGGATTTTGGATTAATGTTGGAGGTAAATTTTACAAAACAGGCTATTTTTTGGCTTTAACTGCTTTACGGAACATGGCGTTAGATTTCCGATGTTAGACAAGATTGTTGTTAGTTGGAAATTTATTAAAATGTCACCAAGCTGTTTGTTTTTCTTGGCGTAGGTTATTGATTTCTTTGTTCCACTGCTTTTTCGTATGTTCTACGTTTTTAATGCGGGATGGACTCATTCGCTGCGCGCGGACACATTTCTGAATGATGGCAGCCTCACGGTTATTGTTTGGGGATTGTAGTCTGTGTTGAAGTTGATTGGAGATTTTAGATTGGAATAGCTCCCAGTTCACTTTGTCTAGGGAAAATGTATGATGAGATTTTGTAGGGTTGGAGTTAAGTGTGAATGTTATTATTATAGGGAAATGGTCGCTGTCGTGAAGGTATTCGGAAATAGTCCCTATAGAGTAGGGGACGAGAGAGAGTGTAACAAGGGTTAAATCGATGTGGGTGAATGTTAAGTGTTAAGAGAGGTGGGTGGGACGACCATTATTTAGGGCTGCTAGTCCTGAGTTTGCGATGAAGCTTTCAACCACTCTGCCGCGCTTATTATAGGTGTTTGAACTCCAAGATATTTTCGAGGTCATTGCAATTGTTGATCTTGTGGGATGTATAGAGGGATGACAGTTATTTTAATTTTTAGGGTAAATTCGATTGCTATGGCAGATATGTTGGAGTTGATGTTAAGAGGATTTTACGGGATTAAGTATTAGTTGTGTTTTTAGATGTTGTCACCATCATCAGATTGTGGGGGCTTATGTAGTATTGATTTTTTTTTTTAAGAGTGATTGAGTTTGATAATGTTTTGGTATGGTTTTGGTATGGTGGATGCTTAAATTAGGAGAGTTGAATGTGTGTGATAGTATTCGATTTGTTTGCTTTTAGATTATTTTGTGAGTGAGACAAGTTATTACTGGTTGCAATAGGTTTACTGTTGCGCGGGTTTGAGTTGGTTGAGGAGGATTGAGCTGTTGAATGGTTTATGGGAGTAGTGTGTGTTTTAGATTTATCTATGTTCGAATGAGTAATAATGCTTTTGTTTGTAGTGGTATCATTTTTTTGAGTTCCTGTAATGTTTTGTTTGACTGTTGGTGTTGATGCTGTTGTAGAGGTGGATGCGAACTTAATTCGGGAGTACTTCCGAGTTGTACAGTTGGTTGTGTAGCATTTTTTTCCCACTGTAGAGTAGGCTTCAGAAAGAAAGGGAGTCGGGTTATTTTCCTTATATATTTGTTTGGCTTCTGTCGTGCTACATTTTTTGATAGTTTTAATTTTAAAGTTTTCTTTTGCTTGCAAATATTACAAATTTTGGATGGTGATGTCGGTTGGGTTGCAAGTTACACAAGAAGAATTTCCCTTGCATCTCTTGATGATGTGTCCCAGCAGTTGGAAGTTGCGGCAACGTATGGCGTTTGGATAATATTCTTCAACTTTTGCATTATACCATCCTATATTTACTGTAATTGGTGAGCGGAAAAGGATAAAACCAGTGGGTCGTTGATAGCCGTCCACGAACTTTTTAAATTTGTACAAATCAGTCACTCCTTGCGAATTCATTTCCTGAATTATTTCGGTTTCAGGAATATTAATGAGATATTATGGTGCATACACTGTACCTTTGGATGAATCTGTGTTGTTATGAAGGGTAACCGAGATCGGTCAGAGACTGGATATTGTTGTTTTTTGCGAGGAAAAGGTCCATCCCGGAATTAAGTGATGTATACATATAAACTACTAATTCTATCAATGGCTTTGCATTTAGCAAGAAGACACTTAATAACAGAGAGGTTTTCCTTCATTTGTTGAGATGGTAGTGAATTTGGGGTTGGTGATTGATGTATTTGTTAGAATTACACTGCTGTAGTCGATTAGAGAAACACAAGTGTGTTGTTGATGGGGGCACATGTGCTGTGTGCAATTTAAAGTGAAATAAAAAAATAAAAAAATACCAGTAGTATATAAAAAAACATCAATATTTAACTAAAATGAAGTGCAAGTCTTGTTTCTTAAAATTGAAAGAAACGAACTTAGAATTCAATGTTTTGCTTGTAATGAATCATTTCATGCAAAGTGTGTAAACTCAAAAAAAAGTAATATCGAATTCTTCAAAAAAAGTGATCAAGGTTACAAATGTGATAGCTGTGTAACTCGGAGAAAATCTCTTTTGCCTGATCTTGCTCCGGCTCTCATGACTGAGTCGAGTACTCTTGTCTCTTTGATTTGCAATGCTACTTCCACACCTCCTGCAATTTCGAACGAAAAGCCCGTTGCGAAATCCGTCATGCAGATTTCTCTGGAGACACTATGCAGAAATATTAAAATTGCAGCAACTCAACTCTGATGCGCTTAAAAAATCTGAAGGAAAAAAACGAAGTCCTTATAAAAAAAGTTGATACTCTGGAGGTGAAAGTTGATGTACTTAAACAAAAAGAGAAGTAATGTGGAGTTGACATCGTTGGCGTTCCTCATGTGACAAATGCAAATGTGCACGAAAAGGTAATGAAGCTGCTTACTGTTGGTGTTCCTATTGTCCGTGATGCGTTTGAATCTTATTACATTAAGAATACATCTAAGTCGAAAGCAAACAACAAAATCAACAACGTTGTAAGCGTACGGTTCCCTTCACTTCCTGCAAAGATGAGAATTATGAACAAAATGCGATTCGACAAAATCAGACTCACTTCTAACATCTTTGGTATTAAAGACAGCAGCGAGGGAGCTAGTAGTGTAAAGGAGAATAAAATAATTTTCATAAACGACACACTAAATACACAAGATCTCTTCTTTTGAAGAAAAAAAAAATATGTCAGTTTATTTGGATACGAAATTCATCGGTTCTCATTAGAAAACAGAAGGGGATAATGTTATAAAAGTAATAAGTTTTGAGGACATTTGTAAACTTGAGAATAACTTATAATAATTTATGGCTAGTTCAAGTGTAAATGATATATGGTATCTTTAAATTCTCATTACAATACATTTAATAATAGTTTTTCCTCTTCAACTTCTGCCAATTTAAATGTTTTTGCATCGATCATCAAAATACAACTTCTGCTTCAGGGTTTTCTGTAATTCATCAGAATATCCGTAGCATGAGAAAAAATTTTGATACTTTTTAAACTCAAATTGCGTCTATTGATCATTTACCGGATCTTATTTTTCTGTCTGAAATTTGGATTTTTGACGATCAAGTCTCTAGTATTTCTATACCTAATTTAAGATTCGGTGCTACTTGAAATAATACTTATTCTGCAGGAGGGGTTGCGCTTTTCTCCAGAAATGACATGTCGACCGACATTAAGGTTAAATGTTCTAATTTGAATAGCGCTGATTTGCTAAGTTTCAAGTTCGTAATTACTGGTATTCTTTACTGTTTTATCTGTGTTTAAAGATAAAATTTTTGTTCAGTTAATGTCTTTCTGGAAGAATTTTCTGGTTTTCTGTAAATTCTAAAAATTTAATTGTGGTACGTGATTTCAACATTGATCTCTTGACTCCTTCATCTGAACTTGATATATATTTGTCATTATTATCTTCCTTTTGTTTTTCCAGTCTACTTAATAAGCCCACCCGTATTTATTAGACTACATAGAAATAATTCAATGAATTATAAAACGACTCTCTTTGACCTAATATAAATGATCATTTACTAACATCTTTTCAGCTTGATACAATATTACAATAATTGATTTTACTGCTTTAAAATCTGATTTATTGTTTGAGTCTTGGGATGAAGTACATATAAAGAGCCTGCAATCCATCCATTGCATTTAATTCGTTTCTTGACAGACTTCAAGCTTACTTAATACAATATTATGTAGCAAGACATCCCAGCAACTTAAGGCTGAAAAGAAGTTACGTTAAGCTGTCTGAAGAACCAAGGATCCTTATACCTTTCAAAGAGATACTTCAAAGGAATGGGAGATTGTCAACCAAATCTTGAACAAAAACCTATCTAACACGGATTTCGTAGTCAGTATTAATAATACATCCGTATTCGAGCCATTGGAAGTTGTCACTGCATTTAATGATTATTTTGTTAGTATTTCAAATACTATTAGGGACACTACAATGAATTATGACTCATCATTGTCAATGTCAATGTGATGGTAAAATTGTTTTTTATCCATGTCAAAGACAAAGTTTTTTCCTTGAGTCTTTCTCGCCCTGCACAAAATTATTCATTGTCATTGTCATTGAAAAATTCCAATTCGAAATCGTGTGACAATTTTACCGGTAATATTTTGAAAAAACATATATTTTTTGGTTGCTGATGTTTTACCACCAAGGGGTGGTCCACGCCTTGGCGACAGTCAAAGGGTATCATAAACCCCTTGAGGCGCGCGTAAATTATAAAAAAAAAAAAAACCTTACATTGTTTCCTTACCTTACTCATTGACATTACCAAAGCTTTTGACATGATCGATCATTGCATTTTGCTCAGTAAGTTATTCAATGCTGGTTTCAGAGGCTTTATACATGGTGGGGCTCACATCTTATCTAAAAAATCACTGTCAGAGAGTTAAGATTAGAAATATTTGAGTCCTAAAAATTAATATATGAGTTCCTCAAGGCTCTGTTTTGGCACCAATCTTGTTTTTAATTTTTGTGAACTTCCTTTTCTTACAACCGCTTAAAGCCAAAATAATAGCTTTTGCCGATGACATTGCCTTGACCTACTGTTCTTAAAGTTATTTGAATCTATCATTCGCCGTAAACCATGATTTAGAAATTCTGCGTCGCTGGTTTAAGCTGCACAAATTGGTTATTAGTGAAAAAATGAAGTTCATGATTTTTGATATCAAAGGTAAACTCTGTAATGATATTCCCCTATACTACCATTCGCCCAACGGCAAGAAATTCAAGTTTGAAACCTGTATTCACGAAAATAAATCAATCTCATTTGGTTCAAAAACACGTTGCACTGTCAACTGCTTTGCAATTGAGAGCGTTGACGTTTTTAAGTATTTAGAAGTTATTTTGAATGTGCTGGTTGAATCATACTATGTATTTAAAACAATTTTTAAATAATGTTGTAAGACAGATCTATCCTCTAAGTCAATATTGTGGTTTTGCTGTCCCGAAATTAGTTTATAACGCTTATTTTTAAATCTAAACTTCAATATAATATAGCTTGTTGGAGCGGAACTCGTTTCAACAAAATACAACCTTTACTAATCAAGCAAAAGCATACGATTCGTGTTCTGTGCAAAGTGAGTCGACTAACACCCAGCTTTCAGTTATTTAGAAGCCTTAATCTTCTTCCACTAAGGTATTTGTGCTTTTATAAAGTTTTAAAAATATTTTTTTAAAAAATCCGGCTATAACACTCAGAGAGTTTATGTAAACCGTAATTTGCGTGTTAATACCAGGAATCTCGTTCTTGTGCCCACCATCAAAAAAAAATCTTTTCTCACAATTTTTTAAAGTTACTGCGCCCCGTCTGTGTAATAAGTTAGAATCTTAGATTAGAGAGGTTAATCAGTATACCTTAAAAAAGTCAAACAAGGGCTTTTCCATTTAAATTTTAATGTTATTGAAAACTTGATTAAGAGAAAACTCTTACTATATTTTCTTTCTATTCAAATTCTAACCTAATATTTATTTGTATTCTATGCTAAGTGGGGTGAAAAGTAACCTCCTTGGGAATGAAAAACAATTTTTTTTTAAATGTTGTTCTTATTTTATTCAATATAGTTCCCTTTTAGCTTGATACACTTATTCCAGCGATTTTCCAACTTCTTGATCCCGTCCAAAAAGTAATTTTCCGCAAAATACTCCTTCGTGGCGTCGATGATTTCCTCGCGTGGGCTGAATTTTTTATTGATGACCCATCTTTTGAGGTTTGGGAAGAGATAATAGTCCGAGGGAGCCAAATTGGGCGAATACGGTGGATGCGACAGCAATCGGAGCCGTAAGTCATTGATTTTAGCCGTGGTTGTTGCTGATGGGTTTTTCCTTTTTCGATGTAGTCCACAAAGAGTATGCCATGACAATCCCAGAAAACCGACGCCATAACCTTTCCGACCCATTGAGTCGCTTCGGAGCACTCGTGCCGGCTTCAGTCCATTGCCGGGCACTCATTCTGTTCTCTGGTGTGTAATAGTGGATCCAGGTTTCATCAACAGTTACCAATCGACGCCAAAAGTCCGCGCGATTCCGCATCAGCAAGTCCAAACACTCTTTCGAAGTGCTCTCACGTTCGTGTTTTTGGTCAGGAGTGAACATGCGCGGCACCCAGCGGCAGAATAACTTTTTCATATGCAGAATATTGCCCGAAATACGGCGTGTGCGCTCAGTGGTATTTGCTAGCTCGCGCACATTTACTTTCCGGTCAGCCAACACCATTTCATGTATTTTTTTGACATTGTCCTCTGTAACCGCATCGGAGGGCCTGCCGCTCAAGTGATCGGTAGTGGAGTTGCGCCACCACGAAACACTCGAAATATTTGACGGTGTCATCTGACGGAGCATTAGCCCCATAATATTTATCTAACTTTTCTTTTGTTTCCCTCGCCGTTTTGCCTCCCAAAAAATAATGTTTTATGAGAGAACGAATATCGTTTTTGTCCATACTCAACATGATGCCAAACACGTCAACAACAATCAGCTGCCAAAACAAAATTAAAGACAGTTTCGCACTGAAATTTGGCATGTCTGCCTAAATATGAACGGACTTCAAGGCACCATAACCTTTTTTGCAGTAGCAGCGCATTCTGGCGGTCAAGGTAGTTACTTTTCACCCCACCTAGTATATTATTAACATTATCGTATCCCCATTGATCAATGTATAAAATTGTTTAATATTTTGTAGTACATTCCCCTCTTGTTTTTAAGAACAATAGAATGTGTGTAACTGTTTCACTTTTTATCTTAAAGAATTTGCTATGTGCATAAATTTATTTTTATTCATAGTTATCTCTATTTGTTTTATTTTATATATTTATAATTCTGAATTTTTTTTACTTTGATAGCTTAAGGATTAAGAGAATGAAATAAAGTTTTCATTCATTTTTTTGTTGGCATACAATAATTTGTCTTCAAACATTTAAAAACGGGCAGACAACTCTAGGACCAACTGTTTTACACCACTTCAATGTTTACCAGTTTCAGATTGTGAAAATGATTGTGTCGAGATTCAGAAAATCCCGATATCTATAAGAAAATAAAAAATTCCATCCATCTGCATTTCACAAAAAGCAGTGTAGAAGTGCATTCGTTATTCCGTGATATGAACATTCTACACTATTGCGTAAAGAAAATATCGATCGGTATAAAAATATAAACTGAAACCATTGATTGCTACAATACTATATGTGCAGTGTTAAAAACAAAAAACTGGAAGTTTTTCCCCTATGACGTCCCAACTACAAGGTCATTCAAAGTCATGTTGTATGGACTTGACGAACTTCCCATTGAATCTCTAAAAAAGAAATCATTTCTTTAGGGCGAAAAGTCCAAAACGTTAAAACAATTAAGAAGAAGTACAGTGGATTTACTGATGTGTTTTATCTTGTATTTCTTGAGTGCGGTGTATTCAATTAAATGATCTCAAGAAAAATGTCCGATCCATATTTAGAACTCATATCAAATAGGATTTCGCCCGTAGGCAACGCTATAAAGTCACATAGTGCTACAATTGCCAAATGTTCGTCCACGGCGAAAAAAATTGCCATATTAAAAGGCACTGTGGAATTAGCTCCGAAAACCACAATACCAAATAATATTGAATGTGCAAACTACAGCCAAACGCACAAATCGACCGATCCCAATTGTGAAATTCGTAAATCATTTTTAGAAATAAGAGGACGGTTCTCTAATAAAACCAATTCGCAACCGCCGAAGTTTAATGCATATAAAAAATTACCAGCAACAACACCAAATTTAAGGATCTGTCCCAAACGCCAACGACTTTCCCGCTCTTCCGTCGCGGCGAAAAAGTACTCTACCACAGGTCATGCCAATAGCAAATCCAAGAACCAATTGCCCAAATGCGTGGATCAACAACAACTCAGTTGCGGCACCAAAGGAAACCAGCGAGCTTTTTACCTTTGAAGAAATCAATGCTCTTACTTCTGAGATGATCACGCTTCTTGGAAAATGCAACACAAAAGCCGACAAATTTAATACTATTGCGTAATCAGCTATTATATATTTGTAACAACAAGGTAACTACATAAATAAGAACGTCGGTTTAAATATAACATGTTGGAATACTAGAAGCATTCGCAATAAAGAGAATACAAATGTTACCGCTTGGATAGATGTTTGAGAAGAGGTGGTGGTGTTGCCGTTATCGTCAAAAGAACAATAAAACACCAAATTCTTTCAATTGTCGAAACTAAATTAATTGAGAATATAGGTATTCAATACCTTTTACTAATGGCAGTGAAATGAAAACATTTTGTGATCATTTGCTGGTTAAATGTAGCAAACAGACGAACAATTTAGTTTTTGACTATTAGAATGCTAATTGGGATCGATTCACGAGGAAGATTTGTTTGAAATTGAAAAATTAAATTAAAATAAAATCGACGAAACTGTAAGTCATTTCAAAAGTTCAGTAGTCGATTGTATTGATGAGTCAGTACCTAAGAAAGTTAAGTGTTGGAATAGCCCAAATTCGCTCCCACGTTACATCATTGCTCTGATCAAAATGAGAAATTATGTCAGATGCAGATGGATAAGAACGAGAATTGAATCATATTTGACCGAAGCAAAAGCTTTAACGGAGACTATAAAGTCACTAATTTTGAGTTTTCGAAACAAATGCTGGAATAGAAAACTACAAGGTCTAGACAAATGCAGCAAACCCTTTTGGAACATTATCAAAGTTATTAAGCGGAAAAATTGTCTCATCCCCGCATTTAAAGAAGGAAGCACAGTATTGCTGTCCAATGAAGCGCTAGCTAAGGTTTGCTTTGCGAACCATTCAATAAGTAGGAATATAATTAGCAGGGAAGAGTATACAATTCAACAGTCGATTAACATAATCGACACACGATTTAGTAATTGGAGGTGGAGAACTTGTTTAAATTGAAGATATAGAAACCGTCTTAATTAAACTTAAAAATTCATAGTCCCCAGGTTTCGATAAAATAAAAAATATATTTTCAAAAAGCGTACTACCAAAAATCAGTTTTAAATTCTTGCAACGGCTATTTAACTGTTGCTTTAAACAGGGATACTTTCCTAAAGAATGGAAAAAAAAAGTTATACCCACTCTAAAGCCGGGTAAAATGCTTCCTTGTCTAGTAATTATAGGCCTATAAGTTGCTGAGCTCGTTAAGTGCTTTCAAAATGAAATTAACAAACCATTTAAACGAACACAATATATTATCTGCAGAACAATTCGGTTTTAGACCGCATCATTCCATAGTGCACCAAATTCACCGTATAACAAAGCACATACAAAGTAATTTTGAAAGGGGAAAAAGTATTGGTGTGGTTCTTCTTAACGTCGAAAAATCGTTTGACACTGTATGGCACCCAGGGGCCCAATTCCGCAAGAGTGAGTTTTTTGCCCGTGTATATATAACAAAATTGTAAGGAGTCTTATTAGACGACGCAATCGGTATATTAAATTATTTTGAGTAAAGTTGTTTTGTGACTTATCATTTACCTAGTCAAGTCATAAATACTGGTGCCCAACTGAAATCACTCATTACGAATGCAACACTGGGGCATCCATTTCCTATTGTTTGCGATTTGACAGTTAATATTTATGCTTCATTGTGACGTAAAAAGTTTTTGACATTAATTGCTTATAATCATGGTATGGGGCGACATCGAAAATCGTATTGTTGTAGTTGGCCTACTTCAATGCAACATGGAAAAAGGCGATATCTTTAGGACGTTGCGACCGCTTGGAATCACTCGCAATTTTGTGTATCGTGCTGTGAAGTTGTTTGAGAATACTGGTGGAGTACGAGACCGTCAAAGATCCGGCCGCCCGCGCACTGTGAGAACTCCGAAAGCGATCAAAGCCATGAAGAAACGAATCAACCGAAAACCACTGCGAAAACAGAAAATCTTGTCGTGGGAAGTTTTGGAACCCATTGTGAAGTCTCTCAACCAATCAATATTCAACAACAAGCTATGGACTTTCCAGCAAGAGTCTGCTCCAGCTCACAAAGCAAAAATGACTCAATTGTGGCTCAAAAACAACGTTCAGAACTTCATATCAACGGATGATTGGCCAGCTGGTAGTCCAGACCTCAACCCGTTGGATTACAGACAGTTTTGGTCCGTATTAGAGGGCATGGCTTGCTCTAGTCGACACTCAAATATTGGTCATTATTCCGGTTGTCACCTCACTTCAGTGACAAACCTCACAGTCATGTCACCTCACTTCGCATTAGGTATTCTCGTTGTCGCGTGACGTGAGTAGCAACTGAAGTGAGTCCTGAATTGAGTAGCGATTGTTTTGACGTTTGAAGTTTTAAAAGTTGACGCGACGAATTGAATAAAAAGTTTGATCTGCTGTAGATCTTATAGACGTATGAGGTTTTAAAGTTGCTAATAAAAAGTGTTAATTAAAAATGAGTTCAGTAGAATTGTGGTTTGACGATACAACTGATGACAGTGAGGAAGATCGAAAACGTCCAAAAATAGTTTTTAAGATTTGCTTTGCGTATTTTACAATAATGGCGATCAGGTTCACCATTCTTATATTTCCAAATGTCTCCTGCTTGGAATGCAGTCACTTGAAACGAGAAGAAAAATGTCATGTTAATAAGAGATATTTTATGTGCAACCATCGACAGTGAGAATTTGCTTAGTTGTTTGAATTTATATGCTAGTTCAAGAGTTATACGGGAGAAGCCACTTGTTTTTGAATGTACTCTTAATACGTTATATGGTCAACGTGAACCTATATCTTTAAGTTCTAAATTTTTTAACATATACACCTCTGATTTAGGTTTGTGTTTGCCAAGAAATATTTTTAAGAATTTGTTAATGTCACTACTTAACCATTGAATTGTATTTTTATATTATTTTGTATTGTTATTTTAAGTTATTTATTTATATTTTCGATATCTGTTGATTGTATGATCGTAGATTGAAATAAATAAGATGCAACAACAAGGTTTGCTCTTTCTACGAAATGAGCGTTGGAGAGCTGATCCTTACAAAATTTTAAAGAAAATGCTTTGACTGCATTTCACTGGCAAAAGAAAAACCAAACGCTTATTTCTGGTTTCGCGATCAAAACTGAATAAGCTGTGTTAACATACAAACATATCGAATATGGTATAAGAACTTGTTTGAATTTTTTTTTTTTTTTTTTATAAAAGTATATGTGTTTATTTATATTGCAATCTTTGGTTTTAAATAGCAACAAATATGGATTTTATTCGTTAAATAACCAACTGTTTTCTTTTTCTTGTCCTGTACTCGTTAGTCCGAATAATTTGATAATCCGAATACTCCCTTACAAAAATAAATTCGAAATAAACGGGACATTACTGTATATACTATATATTATATGTTTCTTAGCAATGACAGATTATTGAATTATGAATTGTGATAAAAATTGTTATATGTGTGTATGAGAATTAAATTATAATCAAATAAAATTAATTTCATATGTTTCTTGAATGTTAAAAATAAAATTGTTCTCTTTCATACATACTATATATACCTTAATCCTTTAACTGAACTCAAGGAAAACATTTTGACTGATCGTTGAAAAATGCTGGAACAGTTGGAGCATATCTTGGCATATTGTTTTAGTTTTGTTGTTATCTTGTGATAGCTTAGTACTTGTCGAGCTGGTTGCTTGTATGTACTGTCATCTTTGACAATATATTCATTTATATTATTTTGTGAACTGCGTACTAAGCATGTGCAGCTTTTCTCAAGCTAAGATACTTATCATATTCAAATGTTTACATGTTAAGCTTTTAAGCCAACAAATAGTTGTACACTTGGTGTATGAAATTCGTGCTATTCATTTTAATTTCATTCATTCGTTTTGTATTTGTTGGGTGGACATACATATGTATATGCTATGAATGCATTCAATCTGTTTCTATAATGAGCCTATTGTTGAGTTCAACTCATAAATGTACAATAAACTATGTTTTCTTTTTTATCAAATAAACATTGAGTTGAACCCAACCCCTATAGTCATGGTATTTTATTAATCCTCCTGCATTGTATTCGTATCTGTTTCTTACAACAATGCAAATACGGTTAATAAAAATCAGCTTACCCAACTTTGAACTCTGTGAAGTGTGGAGCTTCAAATTCAAAGACTCTTAGATTTGTTAAAAGGGGGTAGTTGATACTATGTAACGTATCATTGCGGCTAGGTTAGAATTTTTCCTTTTGATTTTCTCAAGCTCATCAATGATGCAATTTGAATGAACTCGGCTATCAGGATATGGCCTGCCTAGAAAAATTGGAAGTGTTTTGCTTTATTGGCAAAGGATATGTTTACTTCATCCTCGTTGCGACAGTCGTTTTGCTATTCTCATAGTTGATAAAGTGTTTTTTTTTTTTTTTTGATTTTGTAGTGGTCCGTTAGAAATCCGGACGCTGGGTGTCTCTTGCCCCTAGAAAACTGTTGGTTTGTCTTCAATTTCCGTCCATTAACGGGCTACCTTACTTTTAAGACAATTGTTTATATAGCTTTTTATAGAGCTATGTATATTTGCTACCCCCAGAATAGTTGTAGAAACGTGAATCTTGGGCCGGAACTTTTTCTGGCCATTTCGTCCGCTGTTTTATAACCATTAATCTGGCACCCAGATTAAATGAATTCTATTGTTGCTGGTTAGTGTTTTGAGAACTATAATGCGATCCAGACAACTTTTGAAGTCATTGATAGCAAGTAGGCTCGCTTTTCTGCCAGAGAGAATATAAATATTCATGTTAGGCAGATCTGTCTAACGCAAAGGTCTTCAGATCCCAGCTTGAACTACAGAGTTAGTGGCCATGCTTGCGTAAAATGCGGCGTTGGTTATTTCTCCAAATATGCCTGCTTTTATTACTTTGCATATTTTGGATCCATCGGTGAAGAAGATGGGTTTATTATTTTCTAAGTTATGTCGATCAGGTGTTTTTTTTAAACCCAGTACTAACTTCAAATATTTATATCTGTCAAACCAATTGTCAGCTTGGAAAATATCAGTTTCATTTGGTTAAACGCGCCAACTTATAGAGCACTTATTTCATCCTAAAAACGTGCGATATAACCGACCATCTGATACAACCTATTCGTCGTATTGTTGGGCGTTCTCGCACAGCATTTTTATTTGAAGATGCAGTACCACCGAGACGCTTAAGAGTGCGTGCGTTAAGGAAGATCCAAATTTATTGACTTGACGCCGTTTACATTAGCTCAGTGTCCGTCCACTTCATGGACAATTTTTGGGAAGATATTGGTTAGGGACTTACAAAATCCAGCTCGTGCAAGAATTGAAGCCGTCTCGCCGAAATGACCATCGTCGAAATTTCAGTGAATGGGCCCAAAATCAACTGGCATTCGTTGTTTTATCTATAAATTGTGTTCAGCGATGAGGCTCATTTTTGACACAAAAAGTATGTTAGTAAGAAAAATTGTCGCATTTTGATCGAAGATAATCCAAATGAGATTATCGAAAAGCAGTTACATCCTAAAAAATCCTCTCTGTGGGCTGGTGGAGTCATGGGACTATTTGTTTTTTTTTTTAAATGACGCTAATCAGTGTGTTAAGTTCGAGGATATTTGTTTTAGAGTCATGATTAATGACTTGACTGGTAATTTGACTTTGAGGTTACGTACACTCGCTAGTGATGGAAAATTTTGTTTTTTTTTTCATGCATTTTTATTGGGATTCATTTGTTAATTCTTAGTGCTTAACAAAAAAACGCTTAAAAACTAGCTTAATTTAATTTAATTCTTCTTATTTTTACTTACTAGCCCTATGAGAGCGCTCTAAGCTAAACATAAAACTTAACTATGTCTTTCGACGTATCCTAACTGTTTTTTTTTTTGTATAATTACTATTTTATGTACATTATACTAAGAACTAAGAAAATAAAAATTGTTTTAGCAATTTTGTTTTGTATTAGTAAAAGGACACTTTGTTTATATTATATAAAACTTAAAATTACTTGCAAAATAATTCTTAAACTACTTACATTATCTTAAACTACGATACGTACTTTTTGTTTGTTTTATGTTACCCATTTTTTTATTGTCTTATTTTTCTTTTTCAAATTTATCTTAACACTACATTAACCTACCTAAACTATGTAAGCCGGCCATGACTTAAAATTTAAGTAAACCGACTTTGCGTCTTATCGACGCTACCTCGAATTATAAGGAAACGACGAAGGAGCTTCCTCTCTTTCAATAAGCCACCAAAATTCTTGGTGTTGCCGAGCAATGTCTCTCAAATCGTGAATCCCTACCGCCCTACTGAACCGAAGACGCTCCGCACTGCCGTGTGCGACGTCTCTGTCGTTGTTGAGTCGCCCGTCTGCAGCTGCTAATTTTTCCTGGATCAGCCATTCTTTATCAAAATAGAGGAACGCCTCTGGGGGAATGAAGCCGTTAAAGCGCACACTCTCGTTTCTCTCACGTTGAACCACACGGGACATCCAAATGTAAGCATAGGCCGAATAAGGGCCATGTAGCAGATCACCTTTACCCTCGCATCGAGTTGCCTGCTTTAAAATAGTCTCTTTGTGAGGGCAAAGGCACCTTCTATATGTTTGTTAAATCCCAAGGTATCTGACTACATTTGGACAAGCAAGTGGTTGCCCGTGTTGTCCTACGATCGAACATTTTCGCCAGTATCCGAAGCTCATTGTCCTTAAAGCGTTTTCGTGGGTTGTCAACAGTAGATCCGTCCATATCCGAGGCTTGTTGATGCTTCGTAACTTATGTTTTTTTTTAAATGCTCGGGCAGTTACGCCGGCGGCACAACCTGGAGGACCAGTTCCATTTTGTTTAATGCCCCTAGGACGAGAGGTCGGTTACACCGAAGCCAGTAATCCGTTCCGGGATGTGAGCGCTGCCGTTGGCCCATATAGGGCTCGTCCGCCACCATCTCTTTTCCAAGATCCTGACTAAGTCCTGGAAATCCTTAGCGGCCTGAGCTCCAAATATGTCGGAGTAGCCCGGATAAGGTCTTGTTTTGTTTTTTCAACACTAACCCTGATCTATGGCGCAGGAAACTCGCCATTTGCCCCCTTCACTTCGCAATCTCTAGTGAGATTCCCAGATGTCGTCACGGGGAGGCGAGATGTAGGGCCTATTAGCAGAGCTGCAAGATTTTTGGCTGCAGAGGCTCATTCTCGTCATTTAAAGAACCAGCACCTGTCGAAAGATGCTACTTCTACGAGGCCTTGTACTAATCGGTGCCATCCAGCCTGTTCAGCTTGAAGAAAAGGCCTTCCAGCCATACGGTGTCAAAAGCCTTCGCCAAATCAATCAAGCAAGCACCTGTGTGCTGTTTCTTGCTTTTGTTTCACTGGATATCAGATACCAGTTTAGATGCGGCATGTGATATATCATGTCCCGCCTTGAAACCGAATTGATCATCCGGAACTATATTTCTGTCCTCAACCCACTTAGTCAGGACTCTACTGATCACTTTTTCGAACACTTTGCTGATATTCGGAAGGAGATTTATCGACTGAAGATTAGCCGGATTGGACATGTCTTCATCCCTTTTGGGAATGGGATGCACCACCGCTGTTTTCTAATGCGTTGGATTATAGGCATTATTCAAAACATTATTAAACAGGATGGTATAAATGTCCACCACTTCTAGTGGGAGATGTCGAAGCACAATGTTCGGTATTCCATCTGTTCCCACTGATTTCTTATTTCTTAGTGATACAATGGTAGTTTGGAGCTCTTCCTCCGAAATGAACAGGGGAAGATCCCTTTCATCGGCGATGACATTATTTGCCATATTTTCGTCATTGATTCTGCAGTGTTCTATATCTTTTCGAAGGTAGGAATTGTACGAAATTGAACGATTCTTCTACGGTGAAGATTTTCTCGTCAGTAAACAGAATTTGTCTGTGAGCGTTAAGTAATTAAATCTCGGGATGATAAGATAGGTGGATCTATTTGACGCTGGGAATTGAAGGTTATTGTAGAGGTAGGAAGGCTGTCGTGTTCTAAGGATATTAAAGAGGAAAACCAGAGTGCGAAATTTAATATAATTTTCAAAAGGCATGCCTAAGACTTTTATTGAAAGATGTAACACATGATCATATCTTCTTAGCCCATGTATGTATCGAATGGCACTATTGAAGGCTACTTGTAATTTTCGTGTGCATATTGAATCACAATTACGATATAATTCACACCCTTGCCCAAGTATTGGAATTAATAGTGATTTTATCAATATAATTCGTGTATCCAGTGGTGTAATTGGTTGAGATGTCCAAACGGTACGCAAGACGCCATAGGCCTTCCCTACGATGGGGTTAATGTGGTCGTTCCATGTTAGAGATCTTTTAAATATAATGCCCAAATTCCTTGATGTAAATCAACCGGGGAGTTGTTTAAAGTGATCTGTGGGAAATATGACAGATCCAGTTTCGTTCTTGATATAACCAGGCATTTGGACTTATTAGGGTTGAGTGTCAACCCATTTTGCAAAGACCAATCAAAAATGCGATTAAGATCCTGATTAGTTTCAAGGCAACAATTTTCAATGAGACCTAACCTGCAGCTTTGATAAATTTGGACATCATCGGCATATACAGTCGACTCTCGTTAATTCGAAACTCGAAGGACTTTGAAAATATTACGAATTATCGAGAGTTTGAAATATTAAATGGTTCGAAATGTTCGAGTAACAAAAACTTTTAATCTGTATCCAACGAAAACTGAAACTAAAAACCAAACGGCAGTTTGTGTCAAACTACCTAGTCAAGTCATAAATACTGGTACACAACTGAACTCACTCACTACGAATGCAACACTGGGCGCATCCATTTCGTATTGATTGCGATTTGACAGTTGATATTTATGCTTCATTGTGACGTAAAAAGTTTTTGATATTAATTGCTTACAACCATGGAATGGGGCGACATCGAAAATCGTATTGTTGTAGTTAGCCTACTTAAATGCAACATGGAAAAAGGCGATATCTTTAGGACGTTGCGACCGCTTGGAATCACTCGCAATTTTGTGTATCGTGCTGTGAAGTTGTTTGAGGATACAGAAAATCTTGTCGCGGGAAATGCAAATTTCTCAAAAATCCATATCTCGCATTATCAAAGAAGATTAAGGACTCAGCGCGTACAAGCGACGCACTGGGCACCTGCTCACGGCCGCATTGAAGGAAATACGCAAGCGAGGACCGAAAGCGTTATTCAGCCGGTACGCGAAGAACGCTCACAGACAAATTCTATTTACTGACGAGAAAATCTTCACCGTAGAAGAATCGTTCAATAAGCAGAACCGTCGTGTATATGCTCAGTCATCCAGAGAAGCATCCCAACTCATCCCGAGGGTTTAACGAGGCTAATCGACCGTCTTGGAACCCATAGTGAAGTCTCAACCAATCAATATTCAACAAAAAGCCATGGACTTTCCAGCAAGACTCTGCTCCAGCTCACAAAGCAAAAATGACTCAATTGTGGCTCAAAAACAACGTTCAGAACTTCATACCAACGGATGATTGGCCAGCTGGTAGTCCAGACCTCAACCCGTTGGATTACAAACAGTTTTGGTCCGTATTAGAGGGCATGGCTTGCTTTACTCACTCGAAACTCAAATATTGAGTCGTTTAAGCGAGCCCTTGTCCGTGCGGTGGAAAATTTCCCCATGCATGTAGTACCTCTCGCAATCGATGAGTGGCTACATCGTCTTAAGTCGTGCTGGAAGGCAAATGGAAGTTGTTCTAAGATTTGTAGCCATTGAATATCCCAATAAAAACAAAAAAAATTGTTTAAATATTAACTCGTTTTCATTTAGCGCTGATTTTTCTGTGTACCAGTATTTATGACTTGACTAGGTACATAATCAGTTCAATAACAAATGCTCGTGCAGCGATGATACAAGTTTGAACTTGTCTCAAAATGTACCTCTATGCAATCTGATAACTTTGAATTGTCGAGTGTTTGACGCCTATGAGTTCGAATTAACGCATCGTTTTGTTACGTACCGATGACTTTTTTTGTTCGAATTACCACGTGCTTAAAAATGTATAGATTTTTTTCGAAATATAAAGAGATTTTGTAGGGAACTCGTGAAAACTTCGAATTATGGAGAGGTTCGAATTATCGCAGGTTTGAATTAACGAGAGGCGTCTGTATGTGTGATGCGACTAAATCTGGTATCTCATTTATATATAGGGAAAATAAGAGGGGAGCCAGAATCGATCCTTGAGGTACCCCTCGAGTTAAAATAAGAAAATCAGATAAGCTATTATTAACCAGAACAGCTTGTTTTCTATTGCTTAAATACTTGTAAGATGAAATCAATTTAACAGCAGATGGAGAAAACCCGAAATAGTGTTGTAGCTTTTTGCATTATTCGCTCGCACACTTTGAAGGGGAATGGCAAAATGAAAATTGAGTTCTTTGGCAATGGTATTACTTTAGCCATTTTCCACTGGTGTGGAAACATTTCTGTTGTAATGACAGTATTTATGACATGAGTCACATACGGTAGGATCAAGGGTAGAATGGCTTTAATAAAAACTGGATGAATTTCATCGACTCCAGTAGCGCTCGACCTTATGGTGACTTTTTGAATTTCTGACCTCTTTACTGAAACAGCAACACTGCTCCTGTCAACAGGCATCTGTCAGTTGACTCCTGTCAAAATTTAAACTTGCTGCGTCAGTTAGTTTGTGTTTGACAGCTATTTTTATCAGACTACTCACTAATTTGAGGAGAAAATGGAAAAAAGTGAATTTCGTGTGCTTATTAAGCATTATTTCTTGGGAAAAAAAACCATTACCGAGACCAAGGCTAAGCTTGATAAATACTATGGGGACTCTGCACCATCGATTTCAATGGTAAAAAAGTTGTTTACTGAATTTCGTTGTGGCCGTACAAGCACTGAAGATGCCGAACGTCCTGGACGCCCAGTTGAGATCTCTACACCCGAAACAATCGAAAAAATTCACGATATGGTGTTGGCCGACCGAAGATTGAAAGTGCGAGAGATTGTGGAAGCCGTAGGGATCTCGCATGGCTCAGTGGTTTCAATTTTGAATGATCACTTGGGCATGAGAAAGCTTTCCGCAAGATGGGTGCCGCGTTTGCTCACAGTCGACCACAAACGCAATCGTGTAACAACTTCACAGGAAGGTTTGGCGTTGTTTAATCGCAATATGGAGGAGTTTTTGCGCCGTTTTGTAACCGTGGACGAAACATGGATCCATCACAACACACCAGAGAACAAACAAGAGTCAAAACAGTGGGTTTCTAAGGGTGAATCGGCGCCAAAGAAGGCCAAGGTGAGTTTGTCAGCCAATAAAGTTATGGCGACTGTTTTTTGGGATGCACGCGGGATAATCCACATTGACTACCTTCAAAAGGGAAGAACAATCAATGGGGAATATTATGCCAACTTATTGGACCGATTCAATGACGATTTGAAAAAAAAAACGACCTCATTTGGCCAAGAAAAAAGTTCTTTTCCACCAAGACAATGCAAGGGTGCACACATGTGCAGTTGCCATGGCAAAAATCCATGAATTGGGCTATGAATTGCTCCCTCATCCACCCTATTCTCCAGATTTGGCTCCGAGTGACTACTTCTTGTTCCCAAACCTGAAGAAATGGCTTGGTGGAAAAAGATTTGACTCCAATGATGAAGTCATCTCGCAAACAAAGGCCTATTTTGAGGACCTCGACAAATCATTTTTTTTGGAAGGGATAAAAAAATTGGAGAAGCGTTGGACAAAGTGTATAGAGCTCAAGGGAGACTACGTTGAAAAATAAAATTATTTTTTTATCAAAAAATCTGTGTTTTAATCCAAAAGTCACGGACTTATTGACCCGCCCTCGTAAAAAGCTTTTGACTACATATGCACTATCTACATATGTAAAGCCAAATGGTGTTTGCAGATCAGGCGTATGTCGATTATTTAAATCTAGGTTGAGGTTTTCTGTCCCAGACGGTCTTCCAGATACAAACTTGTGGTTAAGCACATTGCCGTCAGTATTATTTGGGCAACAAAGTTTTTCTTTTCCTACGGTGTCGTAGGTTACTCCACAGTTTTTGACTACCAAGACTGGATTTTAATCTGCTGGAGAAGAATTGTGCCTTTGCCACTCTTATTTCTCGAACTACTATATTACGGAGGGATTTATATATAAGGTGAAATTCTTCTATACGAAATCGCTTCCACCGATAGTACGCTTGATCACGTTGCTTAATTAGCTGATCGTTTTTGTTTTTGCCGGAACATACTGATTAAAGAGATAGTTAATATTTGAATGAAGAAATTGTACCTGGTCATCTGGAGAAGGCATTGAGTAACCATGTTCCCATGGTATAGCAATTATGCTCTGTTCTAGATTAACTCTGTCTATATTGGTAAAATCTCTATGCAGGAATGTGGTAGGTTGTGGTTGGTTATGTACCCGAAAGTCATAAGTAAGAAAAATTAGATCATGCTTATTGCGCACAAGAAAAAACAGAAACACATCCGTTTACCACGGCGGCCTATAAACGAAATAGAAAACTTTGACTCTCCGATGGTATTCATCTGATCCCGCCGTGGTTGGCCCGAAGTTGTACTTTACTTCTTAAATGACGGCAAAACGTCATGCCTGATATAAAAGGCAAAATTTTTACTAACGCAGGAAATATTGAGAAAGTGCCCAAAATCTGGTAGGCAGAAATGAAGGCACACTTAACAAGAAGCATTACGCGTTGGTGATTTTCAACGACATTGAGGGTGCATACACCAACGCAACTTTTCACCGAATAAGTACTTAATTTAGGAATCTACACGAATCAACAGTTGAAGAGCATATCTTTCTGATACGAAAAGGCGACTTATAAGAAGTATAATGGACTAATCCTTTATCTAAATACACTGTTCCCATAGAGAAAAGTTAAAAAGATCTACGTACGACATCGAAAATAGAGGTGTCTAATTTCAACGCTCTTTAACTTTAGATTTTTTGTTCTACAAAACTTCAGAAAATTTTCAGTTACCGAATTGTCTTCCGTGGGTAGTGACTTTGCATACAATAAAAAAAAAAGTTTTTCGATTTTTGAAATTTTCGAAATTGAAAGCTGAAATTAAATCAATTGTTTTGAATCGAAGTGTTTTTCCCTTAGCTCTTACAATATTCATTCCTCCTAGTTCCGCTCTCACTTTAGTAATCTTCATAAAAAGTTTATTTTCCTAATATGGTCTGAGAACATTTTCGGAATCTGAGATCAAAGTTTCTCATGGAGCAGCGGAGCATTTCAAATTTCAAATATTATGAATTCTTACAAGTTTTAGATATTGTAAATGTAAAGCGCTTGAGTGCAGTTAATTTTTCATTGAAACATACACAATGTATGTTAATTGTTTTTATGTGGGTGGGGGTGGTGAAGGTGGGGTGAAAAGTAACCTCCTTGACCGCCAGAATGCGCTACTGCTGCAAAAAAGGTTATGGTGCCTTGAAGTCTGTTCATATTTAGGCAGACATGCCAAATTTCAGTGCGAAACTGTCTTTAGTTTTGTTTTGACAGCTGATTGTTGTTGACGTGTTTGGCATCATGTTGAGTATGGACAAAAACGATTTTCGTTCTCTCATAAAACATTATTATTTGAGAGGCAAAACGGCGAAGGAAACAAAAGTTGGATAAATATTATGGGGCTAATGCTCCGTCAGATTACACCGTCACTACCGATCACTTGAGCGGCAGGCCCTCCGATGCGGTTACAGAGGACAATGTCAAAAAATACATGAAATGGTGTTGGCTGACCGGAAAGTAAATGTGCGCGAGCTAGCAAATACCACTGAGCGCACACGCCATATTTCGGGCAATATTCTGCATATGAAAAAGTTATTCTGCCGCTGGGTGCCGCGCATGCTCACTCCTGACCAAAAACACGAACGTGAGAGCACTTCGAAAGAGTGTTTGGACTTGCTGTTGCGGAATCGGGCGGACTTTTGTCGTCGATTGGTAACTGGATCCACTATTACACACCAGAGAACAGAATGAGTGCCCGGCAATGGACTGAAGCCGGCACGAGTGCTCCGAAACGGCCGAGGGATTCTCAGTGGGTCGGAAAGGTTATGGCGTCGGCTTTTTGGGATTGTCATGGCATACTCTTTGTGGACTACCTCGAAAAAGGAAAACCCATCAACAGCGAGTATTACTGTGCATTATTGGAGCGATTGAAGGCCGAAATCACTGCAAAACGAAGCGAAAAAAAAAGTTTTTTTTGCAAGACAATGCGCCGGCGCATAAGAGCATCGCAACCACGGCTAACATTCGCCAAATTTGGCTCCCTCGGACTACTATCTCCCCAAACCTCAAAAGATAACTCATCAATAAAAAATTCAGCTCACGCGAGGCAATCATCGACGCCACGGAGGAGTATTTTGCAGACCTTCCGGAAAATTACTTTTCGGGCGGGATCAAGAAGTTGGAAAATCGCTGGAAGAAGTGTATCAAGCTTAAAGGAGACTATATTGAATAAAATAAAAAAACATTTAAAAAAAATTATTTTTCATTCCCAAGGATGTTACTCATGAATGAAACTAAAACGATTCCTGTTAAATTATCATATTGAGAATTTTATAAAGTGTAAGAAAAAAGTCTAAGTATTTAAGATTATTCAAATATTATTCAACTTAGTATTACAATAACAATTGTTTTCTTATCTGAATTTTTGAATGGTGGTGGGGAACCCTGAATATGTATGTTCTAACAAACCGTTTAGCTGATTATTTTAATATGTGAACAAAATTTTGGCATTTTTTTTATAATATATTAATTTTATTTGTTTTTTTTTTTAGATCACGAAACACTCAACAATAGTTTAAAAACCAAAAGTATTCGAATATCAGTTCGGACGAATTTTCGTAGCACGCGTTCTCATACCATTACACAGGATCCAATTCCTTCTTCGTCATCAAATGGGCTAAGGAATGCTGCAACTAGTTCCCATCAAGAAGATCACAGCTATGGCGAACCAGGACCATCGACGTTACGCAACACTAGGCGCTTACTTTCCCGTCACCAACGCAATGCAGACGAACTTGATTTAGTTGAAGATCCACTAGAAATGTCAAATCTCATTGGAAGCATATCATCACGTCTACGAATGCGAAATAATGTTAATAGTACCACGACTCTCCATTTGCCAAGTGACACTCGTCGTGGAAGATCTCGCAATAGCCAGGGAACAAGTGTTACAGATCCTGACATTGAAGAAGATGATAATGTTGAAACAGCGGAATCTGTTGACGGTACAGATGGCGACTCTAAGGACTCGGATTCGGAAGACAACCAACCACTTACATTATATGTAACGTCGCGGAGATTTGCATCATCTAATCAACGTCATACGGCAACTACAAATAGTCGCAATTTTCGGCATATTTGCCCGCAGCGCAGGAAAAGAAATGCTAATTCGGATAACAATAGTGACCCTGTCTATGACGACGATGACAATGAATATCAAAGCAGATCGCAGCAGCGTGGCTCTCGTACTACACGTAATCAGAAAAGACCTCGATACAATGAGGAGTCTGATGAAACTGTCGATGCTCGTCTTCGACGAAGAGTTCCACTAAGAAGTGCAAACAGAAACACGGGGGCGGCAAGTGCAGACAGCAACGAGAATGAAGTTGATAGTGATAACAATGAACACCCTGTAAGTGTTAGCAGCAGAGGTCGCGTGCGCAAAATTTCAGCCAAAGCCAGAGGCATCTTCAGAGACTAGCGGTCATTTTTGTATTCGAACATCGACGACTGTTGTTTAGTTGCGTCTTCATTTTCAGCAAATAATTCATCGATCAGGAGTAAAAATCTGCGATGAAAACCAAGTTCTTGCATTTTTATTAATCTAAAAACAGCGCAAACCATTGTATTCCACCGATTTATTTTTGACTAAGTGTAACGTCATATCCATTTATTTAAATAATGTATATTTAGTATTGAAAGGAATTTAAATTTTTGAGAAACGTTGTCAAAATCGTTGGCTCTGTTTAGGGTTTACTTACGCCTAATATGAAATGTTTGTCAAAATACTTTATGTTACTTATGTTTGCCTTTAGACGACAAAAGAAAAAAAATATAAAAAATCCAAGTTAAAAATCGTATGTGTTTAAAGGATTAAGATAAATGTATGTAACTGTAAACTGTTGCAGTTACAATTAGGCAGCAAAAGTTTGTTCGTAATTTCTTTCTATAAATATCTTATTTAGCTATCTAAAAACACATTTAATTTTTAACACTAATACTATAAATACTAGTAACGTGATTATGTTAATAACAAAAATATAAATAATCAAGTAAATATTTTTTTTTTAGTACAATTGTATTTATTACATAATTATACCGAGGTCAAATATGACTTAAAAAGTCTTTTTTTAGTATTACACTTACTGCTAATGAAAACCTATTACATGTTTCAACATTCAATCACATGTATCAGGAGTCAAAATCGACTCGAGTCATCTGTCGGGCCGGGTCGATGAAAAATTTAGGGTGGTGTATGCAATTCGGAAAGACCAGAAATTTTCGACCATTTTCAAAATCAATGTCATTTTTGACTTCAATTTAGTCGTTAACCTTAAATTCGATCGACTTGTTAGCAAGTTTGTTTTTTTTTTCTATTTTTCTAGGTTAATACTAACGCAATATAATATGTGAACAAATGAAAACAATTTTTTTTGCTGTTTTTGTTTTCTATTTTGGAAATAATTTACATTTATTAAAAAAAAAAACCAAAACTTCGCCTTATATGGTCAGTTGTGCAGTTAGCATTTACAACCGAAAGTAGCAAGTTTTGAATACTTTATTCATTAAAAAAGATCTTTAAATACGGGAAATGGGTTAAAAAAATTATATGTAGAATGAAGCAAAGCAATTTCGGTCTTTGTTCAAGCACAGATTGACTTTGCATATTCATTAAAGACCTGTATTTACGATCATTTTGGCATTGCTAACCTGTTTTTGCCATTTTAGAATTTGATCAGTTGAATCCAAATGAACGGAAGCTAGCGGAAATTCATGACGCCGTTCTATCTTTTTTTTCTTTGCAAGACCCATTGAGGTAACTAGAGTCGAGTCTATCTTCTGACTCGAGGATTTCGTCTTCACTCTTAAATCCATCGTCAGGAATAGTACAAAATCTATTTTATTGTAAAACGAATGTGATGGAATCATTATTTAGTGACTGTAGAAAAAAAGAAATGAACTCGAATAACCTTCTTCGTATGCACAAGGAGCCATATGTGGACGTTGCTAGAAACGCGTTGTACTTTAAATTGCACATTTAAAATTGAACACGTGAATTTTACTTACTATAGGTAGTATCAAGTCTTATAAAAAAAAAAACAATATTGTAACCTTGGAAGCATGGAAATCGGCTTAATACCTGTCAGATGGCGCTGGCGTAGGTCGAAGATGATACATTATACCGATTTAATTTTAAAAAGACTTCTAACTTTGCTACGACTTCAAAAAAAGGTACGCCATCTCTAGATTCCGTAATTTATTCGACTGACAAGGCGTGTACTAGATCTTTTCTAGTCAACCGGTTCATATTTTTATTTTTGATAGCTCACTTTTTTTTATCGTCTTTTGAGAAGTTAAAATAAATAAAAAAATATCTTAATACTAGTCGCAAAGAGGAAGAAAATAAAAGTATGAACTTTTACGTTTAGGTAGGAAAACGCTGCGAACTAAGCCAAATCTATTTAATTTGCCAGGCATGAATTATGTTAAAGGAAATATAATTCTTAAATGTTTAAAATAAGTTCGTGTAATGCCTCAGGGTTACAAAATATTTATTTGGTGTTGTTCTTATCCCTAGAAAGCTAATCTACGTAAATTTTACTCCCATGGTGAAAAAAAAAACTTTTCCGGAAAGCATAAAGCGCTATGACTGCACTCGGAAATAAAAAGTTATATTTTGTAATAAACTTTACATGAATTCCATCAGAAATTCTTTGAAAGACCTTATTTTCTCTCTTAATTACCAGGGAGTAAATTTTACTCCTAGTTAGCTTTAACGGAATACAAAATAAGGTTAGCTTTCTAGGGTTAAGCAAGTCAGAGACACATCCTTCAATAAATCCATCTTTAACAATTAAACCTCAAAATGGCTTCTTTGAATTTATAAATAAACAAACAACTATCTACCAGTCGTTTATCTTTTTCCTCCTGACTCGCAATAGCACTTATTCGTCAAAAAAAATAGCAGTTGAAGTCGAAAATATGTTTTATGCTACTACAAAATACAAATAGAATGTTCCGAGTCGGTCAAACCAAGTCGATTGTTAGTCGAAACCGATAAACGCGATTGGAGTGATTATCTTGCCATTTTATTTAATATATTATAAAACATGTGCATATAATATGTATATTTATGTTTTTTTGTGCACACATATGTGGCTAAATAATCGTAGCAAATAACTCAGTTTTAGTACTCATTCTATAGAACTGCATACGTTTCCTTGTTAATATAACAAATTATAATAAATTTTATGAAAGTTTTCCTAAATGGCGTTTTCCTGGTTTCTCACCATAATTTAATCGCCCCGGATTCTACTGGGACACTAACATTTTTTTCTAATTTTACTATTACAATTTGTACATGTATGTATTGTTCAAATGTTAAGTTTTTATTTCACAATTCCTTTGTACCTGTTCACATTGTAGTGGATAGCAAGATTATCCAAAAGAGAGGGACAGCCTTTTGTTTTACTTGGACCGAAAATCCACTTCTAAATAGGGGGCAAATTACTGCACACATTATCGAGTGAGTAGATTCCATCCAAGATCGAGTAGCTTTAGGATGATGGCGTGCTTATAGCTTGCGTATCGAATAGAAACTTCAAATCGTAATACGAGGGCGGGTCAATAAGTCCGTGACTTTTTGAATTTCTGACCTCTTTACTGAAACAGCAACACTGCTCCTGTCAACAGGCATCTGTCAGTTGACTCCTGTCAAAATTTAAACTTGCTGCGTCAGTTAGTTTGTGTTTGACAGCTATTTTTATCAGACTACTCACTAATTTGAGGAGAAAATGGAAAAAAGTGAATTTCGTGTGCTTATTAAGCATTATTTCTTGCGAAAAAAACCATTACCGAGACCAAGGCTAAGCTTGATAAATACTATGGGGGCTCTGCACCATCGATTTCAATGGTAAAAAAGTGGTTTACTGAATTTCGTTGTGGCCGTACAAGCACTGAAGATGCCGAACGTCCTGGACGCCCAGTTGAGGTCTCTACACCCGAAACAATCGAAAAAATTCACGATATGGTGTTGGCCGACCGAAGATTGAAAGTGCGAGAGATTGTGGAAGCCGTAGGGATCTCGCATGGCTCAGTGGTTTCAATTTTGAATGATCACTTGGGCATGAGAAAGCTTTCCGCAAGATGGGTGCCGCCGCGTTTGCTCACAGTCGACCACAAACGCAATCGTGTAACAACTTCACAGGAAGGTTTGGCGTGGTTTAATCGCAAATCGCCGTTTTGTAATCTTGGACGAAACATGGATCCATCACAACACACCAGAGAACAAACAACAGTCAAAACAGTGGGTTTCTAAGGGTGAATCGGCGCCAAAGAAGGCCAAGGTGAGTTTGTCAGCCAATAAAGTTATGGCGACTGTTTTTTGGGATGCACGCGGGATAATCCACATTGACTACCTTCAAAAGGGAAGAACAATCAATGGGGAATATTATGCCAACTTATTGGACCGATTCAATGACGATTTGAAAAAAAAACGACTTCATTTGGCCAAGAAAAAATTTCTTTTCCACCAAGACAATGCAAGGGTGCACACATGTGCAGTTGCCATGGCAAAAATCCATGAATTGGGCTATGAATTGCTCCCTCATCCACCCTATTCTCCAGATTTGGCTCCGAGCGACTACTTCTTGTTCCCAAACCTGAAGAAATGGCTTGGTGGAAAAAGATTTGACTCCAATGATAAAGTCATCTCGCAAACAAAGGCCTATTTTGAGGACCTCGACAAATCATTTTTTTTGGAAGGGATAAAAAAATTGGAGAAGCGTTGGACAAAGTGTATAGAGCTCAAGGGAGACTACGTTGAAAAATAAAATTATTTTTTTATCAAAAAAATCTGTGTTTTAATCCAAAAGTCACAGACTTATTGACCCGCCCTCGTAGTAAAACAGGAATACGACCAATATTTTTGATAGTTGTTGATAGTCCTCACAACATCAAAAAAAGTTGATTGAAATCGGTTTATTTTATTTAATTTTGACAAAAACATTCACTCTTAGTTTGAGATTCGAATGAATAGTCAAAGGGTGAATGTATAAATACCAGTAGAAATGCACACAATTTGAGTAAATTTACTTTTACTTTAGGTGGCGCTATATTATTAAATTCCTTCGCAGTCTCTATATGTACGTATCTGTACATTTTCCCACACATACTTGAATAGTTGTTTTATTTTTTTTTTTTTTGATTTAAGTAAAAGGTTTTTACTTGTGGCGTTTCCTTTCGAGAACATTCACAAAACAATAATACAATTATTTTTCTTTAATTCTATTACAACGATTTTTTCAGCAGTAAGATAGGTAGTCTATTATATCTCTGTGTAAATTATACAATGAACTTATAAACAAATTGTAAAACTACTTACTACAAATAAATAAATCTCCCTCATTTTAGTCCGAGGTGGACTTGGGCCTCAGTCAACAAGCGTCTCCAGCTAGCTCGATCTTTTGCTAGTTGCCTCTAGTTTCGCATGTTAAGTTGGCTGAGGTCCCCTTCGACTTGCGTGCGCCACCTGAGTCTCGGTCTTCTTCTACTGCCCTCGAGAGCGGATTCGAAGACTTTTCGGACCGGAGCATTGGTGTTCATCCGCTCTACATGACCCAGCTATCGCAGTCGTCAGATCTTCACTAAGGTTGGTGTCGCTGTACAGTGTATACAGTTCGTCATTGTGTCTCCTCCTCCATTCACCGTCAATGCAGGCGAGACCCAAGATCACTCGAAGAATTTTTCTTTCAAAGAAGCCAGAAGCACTCTCATCCATTTTTGATAATTTCCATGCCTCTGCGACATAGAGCAGGACTGGAATTATTAAGGTCTTATATAGCGTGGCTTTTGTTGTTCGAGAGAGGGTTTTGCTAGTCAATTGCCTTCTTAGCCCAACGAAGTAGCGATTGGCAAGAGTTACTCCGGTGTAGTTGTTTGAGTTTATAGCGAAGCCTAGGTAGACAAAGTCCTTAATTACGTCAAAATTATATCTGTCAAATGACGTTCTGCCCTGTTCTGTGGTGCAATCGGCTAACGCGATATTTGACTGTCGCTTTTTTATTGTCGGTTTTGATTATCAAATATTCTTTGCTATGTGTAAATCGATCGCAAAAAATTGTGGAAATTATGGGCACACTTCTAAGTCTGCCTAGAATGAAATGTCGTTTTCGAATTATGTTTTGAAATTGAAAGCTAAATTCAACAAACTTTGTTTACATAACATATATATATATGTATACTTAATAGTATATATATGTATAATATGTATATATATTCAACAAAACAACAAATAAATGTATGAAAACGACACCTAATGAGCTATCACATAAAATCAACGCAAAAAAACGATTGTCGATTTGATAATCACCTTACACAGAGCAAAAGTATCGATTTTGATTATCAACTATCAACTATCGCGTTAGCCGATTTCACCCTTCTGCTGGTCTTGCCTTCGTTGACAGCTAAACCCATTTTTGCCGCTTCTGTCATAATACTCGCGAAAGTACCACTGGCATCATGCTGCTTTCTCCGGATTATGTCAATATCGTCGGCATATATATATTATATATATATATAATTGGATGGACCTGAAAGATTGTGCCTCATGTTGTTTGCTCGTGAGTTTTTCACTATTTTTTCAGGTGTGATGTTGAAAAAATCGCATGACAGTACATCACCTTATCTAAATCCTTTTTTGACATTAAAGGTTCCCGTGAGAACCTTACCGACCTTAATGGAGCAGCGTGCATTCTCCATCGTCATCCTACAGAGACGGAAGAGTTTTACATTGGTAGACATTGCTCTGTATAGCTCGTCTCTATAAATGTTGTCATACGCGGCCTTAAAATCGATAATTGGTGGTGTGTATCGATCTCATGGGTTTTCTCCAAGATCTGCCGTAGTGTGAATATTTGGTCGATGGTGGACTTTCCTGCCCCAAAACCACACTGATATGGACCTATCATATTGACGAACGGCTTAAGAAGACTGATACCTCAGTTCAGAGGGTCTCCTTTCTTGAGGATCGGACAAACAATGCTGATGTTCCATTAATCGGGCATACTTCCGTCCGACCATATTTTAGAGACGAATTGGTGATAGGGCTTTTATCTTTGTTTTGTCAATTTTGAATTTTCAGTGCTAGTTATCTACCGCAGTTCCGCCAGTACTTCAATTTGCCGCAACACTCCTACTTTTAGTAAGTGGTGGATTCCAAAACACTGTTGGAAATGATTATTTATCGGAATGTGCCAAAGCACGACTCCGAAAATAACAGCATACGAGACCGAGTATCGAATTTTGGTATTCTGTCATCAGCGATTGAGTATATTTTTATACCGTAGAGTTTGTGGTGTCGAGTGGATACATTTCTACGAGAGAAAATGTAATTTAATTTGATTTTGTTTTTTTCATATTCTTTTTAATTAATTATTATTATTTTATTGTAGGCCGAGCTTAAATAAAATAAATCCAACTCAAAAAGAGGTTTTATCAGCTTTTATGAGCAGTCACCCAGACCTTGCAAAAAATATTCAGCCTTATCGGCGATTCCGCAGGATATCGCTTTTCCCGGGAATTTATTTTTTCCCTGGAAAAAAATTCCTCCTATCGCCAATCTCCCGGGAATCGAATTTCCCGGGGAAATAAGTTCGAATCATTTTCGAAATATTTTGTGAAATGACTTAAAGTCAACGTTTATTGTTTATAATTTTTACTTTCAAAATGCAAACGATAGCTTTCAGATTAAGGACATAATTTTAAATACATCGGCAGGTTCCTCACTAGGAGGTCTTGTTGCTCCAAGGCAATCAGCCTTATCGGCAATTTTGTTTTCCGCTGGAGACCATTCCTCCTATCGCCAATCTCCCGGGAAAAGAATTTCCCCCGAAATTAAGTTGGAACTAATTTCGAACTATTTTAAATGACAAAACTATTACCGATAAACTTGACATTGAAAATTATAATACTTACGAGTGTAACGTGCGAAAGCAGATTTCTTCTAATCCAGTGGAACTGCCGGAGCCATCTTAAGTTAATACGAAAATGTACTTGGGTTGAATGCTTTTTGGTTACTAGGTATGTAAATTGTGAAAAAAAAAACAATTTGTTGTCATTCATAACATCTATTTTATATGATGTTAGGAGATGCTGGATACTTTTTAGAACCGTGGCTTTTGACCCCATATAGTAAATTCAACACTGCACTTAAAAGCTGCAGAAATATAATTTAGCGAACGATTGGTGATCTCAAATGCCAGTGGAGGTGCATACTAAACGCACGAGAACTACATTACTCTCCCGAAAAGGCAGTCAAAATAGTTAACGTGTGTTGTGCAATGTTTAAAATATGCAAGCATTTCCAGATTGACTCTTTTTGGAACTTTTTTCGACCAGAGTCGAAAATGGTAATAAAATCGATGAGTTTCCCCCTATACAGCAATCTCTGTATACTCGTATAATAAAAGATAAACTAGATAAACAAAAACAAATGGTTATTCTTTATTTAATTGTCTTTTATTTGTTGTAGATGACCTTATTTTACAGTTATATATGAAATAAGAAGAAATCTTAAATTCATAAAAAGAAAGTATACTTACATTTTAAAATTCCTCCAAACAATTACAGGAGAATTTTTTCGAGAGAAATGTGAATTATTTTCCCTCGGAAAATAAATTTGCGATGCCTCCTTTATTCCCGCGAATAGTTTTTCACTTTTTCGAAGTTGTTTAAAATTTGTTCGCGATAAGGCTGATTCTTACGTGCCCACAGGGGAAAGCCACTTCTACTAAATTGTGGAATGAGTTGACTCAAAAACTAAATTCTAAGGGGCTACCGGTTAAGGATTCAAAATCTTGGAGAAAGGTGAGATAATTTTTTGTGAAGTGTGTTCATTTCATTTCACCTTCATTTGTTTTCGCAGACATTCTCTGATCAAAAACATCAGATAAAGAATAAAATGTCATTCAACAAATCTTCAAAAAAGAGAAAACTGGAGATGGTCCCTACGAGGAAAAACATTTGAGCCAGCTGGACTTAGACATTTCGTCGGCATATGGACTTGACGTACCAGTGGAGGGACTCGCTGTAAAAACTTTCGGAATGAGAGAAACAGAACAACATTCACAGCTCTTATTACCAGCAACAATAACAACTGATGAAAATGTTCGCCACCGAGCTTCATCTTTACATCCAGGTGAAAATAGCTACTCCCGAACAATAACAGAACCATCAACATCACATGCAGTTGGAAACAGCTACCTATATTGTCCCAATCCAAAAGAAATAGATCAACAAACGCACAACACAAATGAGAACAGCAATAGCAGCTCAGTCATATATGATGATGATTTAGATGATTCTTCGTATTGCAGTTCTGATGTGATTCGACGTATACACAACAAAAGAAACAAAGAAAAAAAAAGTTGATGCCAAACTGAAATTAATAAAGGACAAAATGAAGAAAGAACTTTCGTACTACGAATCCGTTTGCCAAAAAATCGACAGCCATTTGGAACTGGAGGAGCGTAAACTCTGTATCCAAAAGCGCCAATTGAAGAGCAAAAACATGTCAGAGACCGAGAAAAACCCGCGTAACAAAAACCACAGTCTGTTTAGTTTACAATTTATTAATGCACAGTTTAACTCCAGCTTCAGTGTATTTATACATGTACATAACAAAGGAGTGTAGAGTTCAGGTCATTCACCTAACCAGATGATCGGCACTTTGCGGCAAATAAACCGTACTACAGTATGGTGTGCAAGAAATTTCTCACATAATATTTTTTTCTTCTACAGCTCGGCCATCCTGATCAAGTGAACGACCCGATCACTACACTGTATTAAAAAGGAATAGTTATAAATGTGTTTCATTTTCTTATTCAATTAACATTCATTCATTCATGTGACTTCGAAAAATTCAAAAATTTAATATATAATATATACAAGATATGAAAAATTATGAAGGTAGTAAAAATATAAAAAAATGATAAAGACAAAACTAAATATGCAAATACAATTAAGGAAAAAGAGCTTGTATATTACAAATAGCTATTTAAAAAAATCATACTTCAGCGCTAGAATCAAGATCTGCCGAACATCCATCTGCAACGAATTGGTCTTCATCTGATTTTGAATCGGTTATCTCCACCTTGTATGGCCTCATGTTATTTGGAGAGAACACTCCCTTATATGGCAATCGGGTCATCTGTAAGCCTTCTATGTCCGAAACAAGATATCTATCATTAGGTAAAGTGTTTAGAATTTTATATGGACCACGAAACTTAGCCAAAAGTTTTTTATTGACACCCGGTGTCGTGACAGTATCCCTTATCCTGACCATATCATCTTTCTTGTAGTTTATTGGTCTCTTGTGACGATTGTCATAGTAGCGTTTATTCTCCATCTGAGAATTCTCAATGTTCTGAAGCGCCCTTTTCCTAACATCCATCCTAAACTTATCATCGAGGAATTCTGTCACGCTTTCAGAAATTTCTCCTTTTTGTTCAACGCCAAAAACCAATACACTCGGTGTAAACCCCGTGCTTCTGTTCACTGTGTTGTTGAACGCAAACTCAATTTTAACTAAGTGCCTATCCCAATCACTAGTTGTATTCGGACCACACTCTTTAGCAAGCATTGGAATAAGGATACGATTCATCCGTTCCACCTGTCCATTAGACTGTGGCGAATGTGTGGCAACTTGTATGTGCTTGATATTATTATCTTCTACAAAGTCCGAAAATTCTTTTGATGTGAAACAAGTTCCACGATCAGAAATAATTCGCTTTGGTCTGGAGTAGTTCTCAAAGAATGATTTCAGACACTTGATCGCTTCTTTGCTCTGCGTTGTTCTTATGGGATAGAGCTTGATGAACTTTGTAAACGCGTCGATTATCAAAAGAACATGTTTTCTATTTGTCTGCGAGTTCGGCAAAGGACCAAGGTGGTGAATATGAAACGTGCAAAAGGGAACATTTCCTTTAGGAATCGAATGCAAAGTTGCTTCCACTTTACCAGAATGAGGCGAAAAATAAATACATTTTAAACACTTCTGGATATAGTTCCTAATCTTGTCCTTCATTCTAGGGAACCAATAACAACCTGATAAACGTTGATAGCATTTTTCTACACCGAGATGACACATTGCCTCATGATGGGTGCGAATCACTTGCTCTTCCATATGAGATGGGACGTAAAAAAGTACTTTGCCTTTGCATTTCCTATATATTAATCCATCAACCATCTCATATAAAGGACTTTCACTTTTTTCAAGGGCGTTTGCTATCGAATTTATATTTGAATCCTGTTTTTGCGCAGCGGCTAAGATAAATTCAAAAGATTCATCATCGTCGTGAAGGATATTAAATGACCTGCTTAATGCATCAACATGAAGCATTCGGTCTCCTTTTCTATGCTCGACAGTGAAGTCAAAACCTTGCAATTCCAAAACCCATCTGGAAATTTCTTCTTTAACGTCAAAGTCAAGGCTTGACAGTCCGTTACGACTTTGAAAGTTATTCCAACTAAATAGATTCTAAATCTTCTAAGAGCATATATTATTGAGAGTGTCTCAAGCTCGTAGCTATGATACTTACTCTCTGCTTCAGATGCTCGCTTAGAAAAATAAAAAATAGGATGAAACTTTCCATCCTCCTGCCTCTGCATTAGAACAGTCGCGAAACCAATCGAACTTGCATCACAATGCAATGCAATTCTGTTGCACTATTCGGACTATATATGGCAAGAACAGGAGATGCGACAAGTTTATCCTTCAATGAATTGAAAGCTTCCATTTCATTTGAACCAAAGACAAAGGATGTGTCTCTTTTCAGCAAGTCATAAAGTGGCTTAGCTATGTAAGCGAAGTGCCTTATGAACTTGCGGAAGTAGGAACAAAGTCCTAAAAAGCTTTGTACGTTCTTAGTGCACATTGGTATGGGAAAGCTTTTAATTGACTCTAAGTTATTTTCATTTGGCCTAATACCATTTTCTGTGACTCTATAGCCCAGATAAACTACTTCTGACCGCATGAATATACACTTATCCAACCTAAGTTGCAAATTATTATTAACTATCACCAGCATTACAGATTCCAAAATCTCTAAGTGTTCTTCAATGGTACCGGTCGCGATGAGAATATCATCTAAATAAGTGAGAATCTTTGCTTCTGTGATAAGATTTCTAAAAATGTATTTCATGAAACGCTCGAACACCGATGGAGCATTTTTCAAGCCAAAGGGCATCCTCGTATATTCGTATTGCCCCATTGGTGTGATAAACGAGGTATACTTAATAGAATCCTCTGAAAGTTTTACATGGTGAAACCCATTTTTCAAGTCCAGTAGACTGAAATATTTTTTATTTCTTAAACTATCGAGGTGATCTTCGATAAGTGGCAAAGGATAATTATCGCGAAGTGTAATCTTGTTCAGCTCTCTAAAGTCAACACAAAGTCGAAGTTCTTTGTTCTTTTTGTGAACAAGTACTATTGGCGATGCGTATGGAGAGTAAGATTCACGAATAATGCCTTTAGCCATTAGATCAAAAAGAATCTTTTGAAGCGAAATTTTGTGTGCATGAGGAAGCCTCCTAGGTGCACAGTAGAATGGCATATCTTTTGATAGCGATATTTTCATTTCAAAATCTGATTTGTGATATTGAAACTCAGTACAACATAACGCACGATTTACAATTTCCCTAATCCTACTTTTGATATCCTCACTTAGACTAGGATTAATATTCAAATCAAACTCACCCTGATCTGCGACGTCGATATTTAAAATTTCATTGATGACGTCAACAATGTTGTCTTGACCATCTTGAGATGAACGTAGAGATGATGATTCAAAACCAGTGTTGCTTGCTGTTCCGAGATCTTGACTGCAGCTGATGTGATCGCTTGTTTTTCCAAACGCCAAGCCCGTTTTCCTTATGAAGTCTCTACCTAAAATTAATGGATATGTCATTGAGAAATTTTTAACAATAAGTAATTGCAAATTGATAACTAAACTTTCGAACTCAATACAGGTGTTGATACTTCCAATCGTTTCCAGTGGACTATTGTTGACTCCACAATAATTGTGTTTATGTTTCTCCAATGTTGATAGCAGTTGTGATGGCAGGAATCGTGCTTGAAGAAAGCTGACGGGACTTCCAGAATCCAAAAGTGATAACAGCGCAATTGAAACTTCCATTTGATCACTGGACCATTTGCAACGGATGTTGCGTTCAAAATCATTACCAGCTATTGCTGTTACTGTTGAAGTGTTGTTGGCTTGAGCTTCTTGATCTGGTTGCAACTTCATGACTGCATTTTTACTTTCGCATCTTGTAGAAATGTGGCCGGGTTGATCGCACTTGTAGCATGTCACATCTTTCCTCGGGAACTTCGTGTTGGTCGTTTGGTTAGACAACGGCACGTTTTCTGCAGGTATTTTTGGTTTGCCTGGTGGTCGGCGACGATTGTGAAAGGTAGGTGGATTAGATTTTGTCGCTTGTTCGATGCCATTACGGTTGTTAGTTTTTAGTTTGGCATATTTCCGAAGAGCTGATTTTAATTCGACAAGGTTTTCTGCACTATACAAAATACTTTTGTTGGTTTCAGAATCAGGGATACCTTTAATAATGAATTCTATTAAATCTTCCTCTTTAACTTTGCTGTGAGAAGCAATTTCCTGCATATGTAGGACATATTGTTTCAGAGATTCGTCACAGTGTTTTCTTCTTTCACGCAGTTCGTTGTACACGTCAGATCTTGTCACGACTTTCTGGAACTCACTTCTTAAGGCATTCTTTAATTGTGTCCAGGTGTGTATGTTCACTGTTCGAACGAATAGTTTAGCTGTACCTTTCAGGAGCCTCTTGGCATAAATGAATTTGTTGCGATCATCTAAGCCTAAGACCTCCGAACACTCCTCAAACTGTTCGATCCAAAAGCGTACATTATAGTTGTCATCTCCGCTGAAAGGTGACACCGACTCTTCTACATCTTTAAAGTTGCAAGTAGAAACTGGTCGAGAGTTAGATTCCGCTTCTTCTAATTGCATTTCGTGCAGCTGTAGTTTTAGCTTCATTATTTCTTCTTTCTTCCTACAGATTCTTTGCAGCTTCAACAACTCAGCATCGATGGTCTCTTCGTCTTCACTGCTGGAAAGAACGATAGAAGCACGATCACATGGGGCGACTGAGCCGTCAATATTTAAGTCTCTGCTTGTCGATGGAAACTCCTGCATAAGCTTCCTGAAGTCTTCGCTTGTGTATTCCCGTACCGCTTCTTGCACTCGGATTTTCAATTCGGCCTTAGTGCCTGTTGTCTGACATTTTAAGTGTCTGAGAATAAACTTTAGTCTCGAAACTGTCGCAGACTCTAAAAAATTCACCCATTCTTCAGACATTATGGACACTTGCACTATGTGAATTATTAATTTCCGAGCTAAAAAAAAACGCGATTTTAGGGCAAACGTACACTCGCACTGTATACCAGTTCCAACAAAACTTATTGACTTGCTAGCCGTTATCCCACTTCTGAGTTGTAAGAGACCGAGAAAAACCACAGTCTGTTTAGTTGACAATTTATAAATGCACAGTTTAACTCCAACTTCAGTGTATTTATACATGTACATAACAAAGGAGTGTAGAGTTCAGGTCATTCACCTAACCAGATGATCGGCACTTTGCGGCAAATAAACCGTACTACAGTATGGTGTGCAAGAAATTTCTCACATAATATTTTTTTCTTCTACAAACATATGATCTTCATGGATGTAAATTCTTTAAAACAGCAAATCAAAGATCTTCAGTTGGAGATTCTAAAAAAAACAATAATTTGAAATTAGACTAAACTCCTATATGATTTTTATATAATTTAAGTGTTACTTACTTACTGAATTCAAATCCTTTTTATTTTTTTATATTAAAAATGCATGTTCTGGTGTTTTACGAACTGCGTTTGTGATATTTATTTTCGATTTTAATCATAATGTCATATTAAGCGCTAGAGAATTTTGTTTTTCTATTTTTTCAAAAAAGAGAAGAGTTGATTTGTTTTGTTATTCCTACTATTTAACTTTTTTTTATTTGAAATAAACAATTGTAAAGTTGAAATTTTATTCAAATTTTCAGCTTCGACAGGATACTTCGAAACTCTTTCTGGCTCTGCATGTGGAATGTGAAATGGAACTTTAAAGTCTATGCAAATATTATGAAGCGCAGAGCACACATTTCCGAAGCGCGCATGCTTCTCTGGGATGTATCGCCCTCGCTTAACATAAATAAGGATTCTCCATCGTCCTTTCAAAATCCCATTTGTTCTCTCGGTAATGCACCTCGCTTTGGAGTGTACATTATTGAAATTTGACGCCAACGAACCCTCGACTGGATTTCTATACGGTGTGATGCACCAAGGCTCTAGCAGATATCCAGAATCACCTTCAAAATAGCAAAACTATTCAGAGGAGGACAAATATTTCGTATTTGATGTTATGCTTATCCAGAAGCCGTGAGTTATCATTTTGGGAAAGAGTGAATCGATTCTCTAAGTGTTGCCGCTCATCGGATTGCTTCCACACAAAAGAGTGGGCTGCTCCTCCATATTTTGCGTCAAAAGCTAAGATTCTGCTCTCGTGATTACATATCTTAAAACAAATTATTTATCAAGATAGAACTACAAAAATTGATACATACTCTAATATTTCTGCTAGGGTTCGAAATGATAAAACGTTATTCTGTTTCAAAACACTCTATTTACAATATTATTATTTAAAAAAAACTACTTTCAATTAGTTCACAAACGATATCAAACCTATTTCACAATTCGAATCTCTTATCTTTCACTTATTAAGACTTAGCTCCTTTTCTATCGCTCATCTTTCTTTCTCATCCTGTATTTATACCACATTTGTCGGGTTCTAGTTCTTTCTCGTAACTTCTGGTTTAAAACTGGGGTAATAACTGAACTCTCCAACGTGGAGATTTTGTATGATCCTAAAGTTATGCAACACTGGATTCTTGATCTAATCTCATATATACCACAATACTGTAAAATATATATGTACTTACGATCATTGAATTGATGATGTGAAAACCTTTCCGATTAGAGAACATATGCTCATTTTGACGCGGTTTTTGAATCTCGGTGTGAGTACCATCAACACATCCTATAACTAAATAAAACGAATTTATTTCAGTATGGCTGTTACGATGTTTTCATTTTGCGATGTATCACGATGCTTTACAATCTTTGACGTTTCGGAACGGCTTGTGCAAACAATAAAAATGTCTAAGAAATTAGCGGCGGTGATATTTTCAAACGTTTTAATAAATAATTTGGACACATATAATGGCAGTATATTTAAGATAGAACAAGAAATAAAAAAGAAACAATTAAACTGTAAAATCTCGCTGATTTCTTCATTCGAACGGTTTTTCAAAGTTATAAAGTCCTATCCCGATGGTGATTTTTACTCCCACTTTCGCATGAAAAGAAGAACATTTCTTGTAGGTTCGCTATGCCTTAGAAAAATTAAATATTTAACTTACTTTTTTATGGCCCTTAAGAGGGTGTTGAAAAATGTGTGTAAATTTCCAGAAACTGGCAGACCGACTTACTCATTGCAGCAACGCTTATATGTAATCACATGGCCTAAGAGTGAAGAATCGCAACACAGAACTATTGAAGAATTTGAGAAAAAACGTACTTAGCCATTCCCCTTTGTATTGGGATGTTAAGATGGAACTCATTTTAAAATTCGATCCCCAAAAGAAGATTCTTCGAGTTACTATAACAGAAAAGGGGCACTCTCAATAATCATGCAGGTATACCGATTTTAAAATTCTGGAGTCTTTTTTTATGAAGTTTTCTCAACAGGGGGTTTGTGACAGCAACTTAGTTTTTCTGGATGCCTTCGTTGGTTACCCAGGCTCATGCCACGATGCTAGTGTATGGCGTGATAGTCCACTGCAAAAGGCTATACGAAATCATGATAAAAATACCACCAAAATTCCATCTGCTTGGAGACTCAGCGTATCCCCTTAAAATTTACCTAATGGTTCCATACAGAGATCATGATAATTTAATACCGGAACAAAAGCTCTTCAACTATTGTCATAGTTCTTTTCGCGTTTTCATTTCTTTTTTAAAAGATATTCCGAATTGTGAACCTTGTGCCTGTGCAAAATGTTTCTCTTGCTAAGCAAATCGTTATGACATGTGTTATTCTTCATAACATCATAATTACGCACGAAACACCAGATTACGTAGACTACAACTTCGCAGATTCCCAATTAAACAAAGACTATTCACAAAATGAAAACATTCCTGTTAAAAACGATGAAGCTAAGCTTAAAAGGGAACAATTAACAACACTTTTCTCTGCCTAAAATATTTTTAACTACCTTAATAAAAGAAACTAACTTTATTTGTATTCAAATTTATTATTAATAAACAAAAAAACAAACTAATTCATTACAAAATTAAATCAAAATTCATTTCATTTAAAGTTAAATTCAGTTAAGTAACATCCAAATTCAGCAGAGATTTAAGATAAGCCTTTATGTCACGCATCTCTTTCACTCTCTCCTTGTCCACTTTTAGTCTCTCATGCTCATATTTTTTAAGTTGGGTTTAAATTGTCCGGTCTCTGTGAGCTTCTGATTTTAAGAAATCCAAAATTGCATTTGTTTTTTGCTTCTTTGCTGGTGGGGGGGTTCTATAGTCCGTTTAACCGTTCCCTCCACAGATTCTGCGGCAACATAATCTATTGATTTCATCCACTTAAAAGGAAAATTCTGGGACAATCCCCGAAATCGATTGTTGCACTTGCCTCCAAGCAAACGGTTTCTTCCTCTTTTAATGCGAACTCCAGATCAAAATCCAGTCTCGTTCTTATCAACATTGTTATGTATTCATGTGTCCATTTTTTCCTGGAAAATTCCGAAGAAAAAATTTTATTAATAAAAATAATAATAAACTCAAAATAATAAATTTCTCACGAATTTCGAGATGCTACCATTTTTTGCCTAAATAAAAAATTACTGTCAAATTACATCGCATCACAATAACACATAATGCGTCGTTTGGCTTTTGTTTGCGCAGCGCTTTCATTAAAGGCCCAAGCCCATAGAATCCGTCGCGTGCGTTGCATTTACAATCCACAAAAATCATATTTGACGGATTGCAAAGAGGTGCCCAATGAATACGTACGTTGCGTCCGAAATCCATCTGGAACATATGAAACACAAAAGAGCAGCCGAACGAGTTTCCATGGAAACATCTGTCAGACGCAAAAAAAGTTAAAAGTTGACCAACTTCATCCGAAGAGATGCATTCCACTTGTGGGTCGCATTTGCTGTCTCTCTTCCTCTCATTAGGGCTTATGATTTGTCAAATTTTTGACATGACGCAACGTACGCAACGTATTCTATGGGCTTGGGCCTTTAGAACGCGATTCATCGCATTCAATGTGTTCGTTTGAAATAATGCGAGTCTCTCAGCGAGCATCGCAGTCAATTTCGAAAATATGGAAAACTCTCGCATCTCGCAATGCGTGACAGCTAAATTTGTTTTGTTTTCGTTTTGAGCTTGTCATTTGTAAGTGGTGTTTTAGTTTATTTAACAATTTTTGGTTGCGTTTTGACGCATCATTGTTAACAGACGTCCGATGTCTTAATACGAGAGACTCGTATCGCATCTCGCAGTATTGTAAATGGGACTATATATTGGCGATTTGGAACGCTTGACAATGCAGCACTGCGGGGTTACTGCGATTTGGAACTCAGCCTATTTTACATGCTGCTAATATAAGTGATTAACTGACCTCCTGGTATCTTGTATTTTTGAAAAAAAAAAAAAAACTGTTAGACTCAACCCAATTTTTATCGAATACTATATTCTCTGGCCACAAGACTTTTTCCATTGCCTCCAAAATATTAGAAGCTATTTTGGAAACTGCGCTTTGTGACATTCCGATTAGATAATCGTTACCTTCAACAGTTCAATTATATTACAATTGAAATGTAAGTGCATGAGTTAAAACATACCCACAGAATGTTGATATCCTCCACTTCCTAGTAAGGACAAAGTTGCAGCTAATTGCAGTGGAGCTGGGACGGCGGTTGAGGTACTTCATCTAAAACTAAGTTCTTCCATAATAAAAATGCACTTTTATTCATTGTGACTCTTTTAATAAAACTGTAACGAAAGCTTAAACTATGAAAAAGGTTTTAAGAAATTTATAATTTCATTATACGTACCCAGAGTTTGGTCTTTTATCTTTTATCTCTTAAGCGTTTTCGTTCAATGGACTCGCAATGTCCATCTTCTGACTCGGAGGATGAAAAATAAAGGAAATACTCCATTTAAAATTTAAGAATTAAAATTTACACCAATTTTTTTATTTTCAAAAGCAAACTTTTCAAAACATTCACAGAAAAACATTTGATATTTGTCTGCCATCAAACATGAATGTAGCAGAATTGCTCTAGACAACTAGTACAATTTTAAATATGCATTCGATACGTTTCCATTCGTATGTGACCATCCCAATGTAGTTACTCGATCATACGATAATGTATGCATTTCATTCACTCGGTAACTGATGTGCTAACTCGACCCCTGATACTTTTGATCAAAATAAACCTGAAAAAAAAAATTATCTAATTTATCCACATACCTTTCTTCGTCACCAAATTGACAATCGAATGACATATCGAAATGATGAGTACGTTCACGCAAACAAAAGTGCTCGTTCGCGGATGACATAATCCCGAATGTGTGTTTTTACGTGGCGAGTCATACGTTCACGAAAGAGACGATTTTCCCCCAGGCTGAAAAGTTTATTCTGCCTGACAGCGGTCATTTCTTCGTCATCGCCGTGATACAGTCTACAGAAATGATCTTTCCAAGTCCTCAGCATCGACTGCGACTCTACTACGATGTTCCTCTGTTCATCTCTACAGGTTTCGGTTCGGGGCTTGTGTCCGTGTCCTCATTCCTGGAGTACCATCGCTCAATGTCCTCGACCGTGCGCTTCTGATGCCCTTCCTTTTCCCTGAGAAGCCGGGGTTCGTCTCTTCCTCATAGAGTTCATGAGCAGCTATAGTACTCCTATGCAGCGCCGCTTTGTATGCATCCTGCTAAGCTGCAGGTGTTTGCCGGCATTCGTTATCAGACCAGTTGTTTCGTCGGGTTTCTCCAGTAAAATACAGCACATCAGTAGCTGCATCTCTGATGGCTTTTTGGCAGTGTTGCCACTGGTCTTCAATGCTTAATGCCGGCGGCAAGGGATCTCTTAAGAGATTAAGAGAGACTCGATTGTAAAAGAATTTAGCAATCTCTTGCAATTGTAGCGTTCTGACGTCTAAATTTCTCACAGTATTAGTTTTTTTTGGCATTGTTCGGAATATCCGCAGCCGTTCCTTGGTTATGGCTAGATATGGTCTGAGATATGGCTGGCTCCTCGGAAAGATTGGGCATGCGCGCATATCAGACTATTGTTGGCAAATTTAGCCTTGATGCGGATTACTTAGAGATGCTCGTTCACATGCTGGAAACTCAAGACTACTTCCCTAAGTCTGCCTCTAACAAGAAATGTGTTGGAAATAAACGATGATTATTTTATATTTTAGAGATTACTTTATTTGCGTGTTGAAGTGAGAGTGACAAAGAATTTTTTGACATTCTACGATAGCTTCGACATTTATGACAGTTGAAATGCTGTCAGATTATAATTTCTACACCCCCCCTCAACTTCATAAATGTCCAGCATCATAACATTAATAAAAGATCATTTGTATTTAACATTGATCGACATTATGTACATTTGAAATTAATGGAGAATAGATAGAAAAAAAATCTTAAAAAGTTGAGACGGATTATGTTTTCAGCTACTGCTTCTGGAATGTAGTGATAGCGGACATCGATGTGTTTCGTCCTCCCTTGATTGGTCTGGTCTTGTGCTATATGGATTGCGCTTTGGCTGTCACAATAGATGTCGATGTGCCTTTCGTGTAGTTTTAACTCCAGCATGATGTTGCGGAAATATGCTCCATCCTTAGCCACGGATGACAACGTAACATATTCAGCTTCGGTACTAGACGTGGCAACTATCTTTGCATTAGGGATCCCCAATAGATAGCTCCACCAGCGTACACAAAAACAAATCCAGACTGTGACCTTCTGTCGTTATTGTCTGCAGCCCAACTGGAATCCGTGTATGCATGAAGTTGTTGATTCATTTTCTTGTTCATGAAAATGTTCAATTAAATATTTTATAACTTTGAGACCCGCGTTCCAGTGTTGACGTCTTGGGTCCTCGATGTATTGAGACAGTGCATTTACCACGTATGCGATATTTGGCCTGCTGAAAGTTGATAAATACAACAAGCATCCGATTAGCTGCCTAAATTTTAAATTGTCCGGTCTCTGTGAGCTTCTGATTTTAAGAAATCCAAAATTGCATTTGTTTTTTGCTTCTTTGCTGGTGGGGGGGTTCTATAGTCCGTTTAACCGTTCCCTCCACAGATTCTGCGGCAACATAATCTATTGATTTCATCCACTTAAAAGGAAAATTCTGGGACAATCCCCGAAATCGATTGTTGCACTTGCCTCCAAGCAAACGGTTTCTTCCTCTTTTAATGCGAACTCCAGATCAAAATCCAGTCTCGTTCTTATCAACATTGTTATGTATTCATGTGTCCATTTTTTCCTGGAAAATTCCGAAGAAAAAATTTTATTAATAATAATAATAATAAACTCAAAATAATAAATTTCTCACGAATTTCGAGATGCTACCATTTTTTGCCTAAATAAAAAATTACTGTCAAATTACATCGCATCACAATAACACATAATGCGTCGTTTGGCTTTTGTTTGCGCAGCGCTTTCATTAAAGGCCCAAGCCCATAGAATCCGTCGCGTGCGTTGCATTTACAATCCACAAAAATCATATTTGACGGATTGCAAAGAGGTGCCCAATGAATACGTACGTTGCGTCCGAAATCCATCTGGAACATATGAAACACAAAAGAGCAGCCGAACGAGTTTCCATGGAAACATCTGTCAGACGCAAAAAAAGTTAAAAGTTGACCAACTTCATCCGAAGAGATGCATTCCACTTGTGGGTCGCATTTGCTGTCTCTCTTCCTCTCATTAGGGCTTATGATTTGTCAAATTTTTGACATGACGCAACGTACGCAACGTATTCTATGGGCTTGGGCCTTTAGAACGCGATTCATCGCATTCAATGTGTTCGTTTGAAATAATGCGAGTCTCTCAGCGAGCATCGCAGTCAATTTCGAAAATATGGAAAACTCTCGCATCTCGCAATGCGTGACAGCTAAATTTGTTTTGTTTTCGTTTTGAGCTTGTCATTTGTAAGTGGTGTTTTAGTTTATTTAACAATTTTTGGTTGCGTTTTGACGCATCATTGTTAACAGACGTCCGATGTCTTAATACGAGAGACTCGTATCGCATCTCGCAGTATTGTAAATGGGACTATATATTGGCGATTTGGAACGCTTGACAATGCAGCACTGCGGGGTTACTGCGATTTGGAACTCAGCCTATTTTACATGCTGCTAATATAAGTGATTAACTGACCTCCTGGTATCTTGTATTTTTGAAAAAAAAAAAAAACTGTTAGACTCAACCCAATTTTTATCGAATACTATATTCTCTGGCCACAAGACTTTTTCCATTGCCTCCAAAATATTAGAAGCTATTTTGGAAACTGCGCTTTGTGACATTCCGATTAGATAATCGTTACCTTCAACAGTTCAATTATATTACAATTGAAATGTAAGTGCATGAGTTAAAACATACCCACAGAATGTTGATATCCTCCACTTCCTAGTAAGGACAAAGTTGCAGCTAATTGCAGTGGAGCTGGGACGGCGGTTGAGGTACTTCATCTAAAACTAAGTTCCTCCATAATAAAAATGCACTTTTATTCATTGTGACTCTTTTAATAAAACTGTAACGAAAGCTTAAACTATGAAAAAGGTTTTAAGAAATTTATAATTTCATTATACGTACCCAGAGTTTGGTCTTTTATCTTTTATCTCTTAAGCGTTTTCGTTCAATGGACTCGCAATGTCCATCTTCTGACTCGGAGGATGAAAAATAAAGGAAATACTCCATTTAAAATTTAAGAATTAAAATTTACACCAATTTTTTTATTTTCAAAAGCAAACTTTTCAAAACATTCACAGAAAAACATTTGATATTTGTCTGCCATCAAACATGAATGTAGCAGAATTGCTCTAGACAATTAGTACAATTTTAAATATGCATTCGATACGTTTCCATTCGTATGTGACCATCCCAATGTAGTTACTCGATCATACGATAATGTATGCATTTCATTCACTCGGTAACTGATGTGCTAACTCGACCCCTGATACTTTTGATCAAAATAAACCTGAAAAAAAAAATTATCTAATTTATCCACATACCTTTCTCCTCAATTTTGCATCTTTTACCGGTGGACAAACGGAATTAAGTCTTATTTCTAATTTCTTCCAAAGCCTTAGTGCTGTAATTTTTCCTTGCTAATTATTCGGTATAATGTTTTTCACTAAGTCCGGATGCTCCTGCATAAAATTTAGTCATCATATTTTTTGTACAGCATTTATTTTATTTATATTTTCCCTTAAGAATAACAAAATTTATAAATCTTCAATTCAATTTAAAATAAATAATACTTACATTCTCTCCATTTTACTGCTGGCATGTCAATAATTTCGTCACCAAATTGACAATCGAATGACATATCGAAATGATGAGTACGTTCACGCAAACAAAAGTGCTCGTTCGCGGATGACATAATCCCGAATGTGTGTTTTTACGTGGCGAGTCATACGTTCACGAAAGAGACGATTTTCCCCCAGGCTGAAAAGTTTATTCTGCCTGACAACGGTCATTTCTTCGTCATCGCCGTGATACAGTCTACAGAAATGATCTTTCCAAGTCCTCAGCATCGACTGCGACTCTACTACGATGTTCCTCTGTTCATCTCTACAGGTTTCGGTTCGGGGCTTGTGTCCGTGTCCTCATTCCTGGAGTACCATCGCTCAATTTCCTCGACCGTGCGCTTCTGATGCCCTTCCTTTTCCCTGAGAAGCCGGGGTTCGTCTCTTCCTCATAGAGTTCATGAGCAGCTATAGTACTCCTATGCAGCGCCGCTTTGTATGCATCCTGCTAAGCTGCAGGTGTTTGCCGGCATTCGTTATCAGACCAGTTGTTTCGTCGGGTTTCTCCAGTAAAATACAGCACATCAGTAGCTGCATCTCTGATGGCTTTTTGGCAGTGTTGCCACTGGTCTTCAATGCTTAATGCCGGCGGCAAGGGATCTCTTAAGAGATTAAGAGAGACTCGATTGTAAAAGAATTTAGCAATCTCTTGCAATTGTAGCGTTCTGACGTCTAAATTTCTCACAGTATTAGTTTTTTTTGGCATTGTTCGGAATATCCGCAGCCGTTCCTTGGTTATGGCTAGATATGGTCTGAGATATGGCTGGCTCCTCGGAAAGATTGGGCATGCGCGCATATCAGACTATTGTTGGCAAATTTAGCCTTGATGCGGATTACTTAGAGATGCTCGTTCACATGCTGGAAACTCAAGACTACTTCCCTAAGTCTGCCTCTAACAAGAAATGTGTTGGAAATAAACGATGATTATTTTATATTTTAGAGATTACTTTATTTGCGTGTTGAAGTGAGAGTGACAAAGAATTTTTTGACATTCTACGATAGCTTCGACATTTATGACAGTTGAAATGCTGTCAGATTATAATTTCTACACCCCCCCTCAACTTCATAAATGTCCAGCATCATAACATTAATAAAAGATCATTTGTATTTAACATTGATCGACATTATGTACATTTGAAATTAATGGAGAATAGATAGAAAAAAAATCTTAAAAAGTTGAGACGGATTATGTTTTCAGCTACTGCTTCTGGAATGTAGTGATAGCGGACATCGATGTGTTTCGTCCTCCCTTGATTGGTCTGGTCTTGTGCTATATGGATTGCGCTTTGGCTGTCACAATAGATGTCGATGTGCCTTTCGTGTAGTTTTAACTCCAGCATGATGTTGCGGAAATATGCTCCATCCTTAGCCACGGATGACAACGTAACATATTCAGCTTCGGTACTAGACGTGGCAACTATCTTTGCATTAGGGATCCCCAATAGATAGCTCCACCAGCGTACACAAAAACAAATCCAGACTGTGACCTTCTGTCGTTATTGTCTGCAGCCCAACTGGAATCCGTGTATGCATGAAGTTGTTGATTCATTTTCTTGTTCATGAAAATGTTCAACTAAATATTTTATAACTTTGAGACCCGCGTTCCAGTGTTGACGTCTTGGGTCCTCGATGTATTGAGACAGTGCATTTACCACGTATGCGATATTTGGCCTGCTGAAAGTTGATAAATACAACAAGCATCCGATTAGCTGCCTAAATTTTAAATTGTCCGGTCTCTGTGAGCTTCTGATTTTAAGAAATCCAAAATTGCATTTGTTTTTTGCTTCTTTGCTGGTGGGGGGGTTCTATAGTCCGTTTAACCGTTCCCTCCACAGATTCTGCGGCAACATAATCTATTGATTTCATCCACTTAAAAGGAAAATTCTGGGACAATCCCCGAAATCGATTGTTGCACTTGCCTCCAAGCAAACGGTTTCTTCCTCTTTTAATGCGAACTCCAGATCAAAATCCAGTCTCGTTCTTATCAACATTGTTATGTATTCATGTGTCCATTTTTTCCTGGAAAATTCCGAAGAAAAAATTTTATTAATAAAAATAATAATAAACTCAAAATAATAAATTTCTCACGAATTTCGAGATGCTACCATTTTTTGCCTAAATAAAAAATTACTGTCAAATTACATCGCATCACAATAACACATAATGCGTCGTTTGGCTTTTGTTTGCGCAGCGCTTTCATTAAAGGCCCAAGCCCATAGAATCCGTCGCGTGCGTTGCATTTACAATCCACAAAAATCATATTTGACGGATTGCAAAGAGGTGCCCAATGAATACGTACGTTGCGTCCGAAATCCATCTGGAACATATGAAACACAAAAGAGAAGCCGAACGAGTTTCCATGGAAACATCTGTCAGACGCAAAAAAAGTTAAAAGTTGACCAACTTCATCCGAAGAGATGCATTCCACTTGTGGGTCGCATTTGCTGTCTCTCTTCCTCTCATTAGGGCTTATGATTTGTCAAATTTTTGACATGACGCAACGTACGCAACGTATTCTATGGGCTTGGGCCTTTAGAACGCGATTCATCGCATTCAATGTGTTCGTTTGAAATAATGCGAGTCTCTCAGCGAGCATCGCAGTCAATTTCGAAAATATGGAAAACTCTCGCATCTCGCAATGCGTGACAGCTAAATTTGTTTTGTTTTCGTTTTGAGCTTGTCATTTGTAAGTGGTGTTTTAGTTTATTTGACAATTTTTGGTTGCGTTTTGACGCATCATTGTTAACAGACGTCCGATGTCTTAATACGAGAGACTCGTATCGCATCTCGCAGTATTGTAAATGGGACTATATATTGGCGATTTGGAACGCTTGACAATGCAGCACTGCGGGGTTACTGCGATTTGGAACTCAGCCTATTTTACATGCTGCTAATATAAGTGATTAACTGACCTCCTGGTATCTTGTATTTTTGAAAAAAAAAAAAAAACTGTTAGACTCAACCCAATTTTTATCGAATACTATATTCTCTGGCCACAAGACTTTTTCCATTGCCTCCAAAATATTAGAAGCTATTTTGGAAACTGCGCTTTGTGACATTCCGATTAGATAATCGTTACCTTCAACAGTTCAATTATATTACAATTGAAATGTAAGTGCATGAGTTAAAACATACCCACAGAATGTTGATATCCTCCACTTCCTAGTAAGGACAAAGTTGCAGCTAATTGCAGTGGAGCTGGGACGGCGGTTGAGGTACTTCATCTAAAACTAAGTTCTTCCATAATAAAAATGCACTTTTATTCATTGTGACTCTTTTAATAAAACTGTAACGAAAGCTTAAACTATGAAAAAGGTTTTAAGAAATTTATAATTTCATTATACGTACCCAGAGTTTGGTCTTTTATCTTTTATCTCTTAAGCGTTTTCGTTCAATGGACTCGCAATGTCCATCTTCTGACTCGGAGGATGAAAAATAAAGGAAATACTCCATTTAAAATTTAAGAATTAAAATTTACACCAATTTTTTTATTTTCAAAAGCAAACTTTTCAAAACATTCACAGAAAAACATTTGATATTTGTCTGCCATCAAACATGAATGTAGCAGAATTGCTCTAGACAATTAGTACAATTTTAAATATGCATTCGATACGTTTCCATTCGTATGTGACCATCCCAATGTAGTTACTCGATCATACGATAATGTATGCATTTCATTCACTCGGTAACTGATGTGCTAACTCGACCCCTGATACTTTTGATCAAAATAAACCTGAAAAAAAAAATTATCTAATTTATCCACATACCTTTCTCCTCAATTTTGCATCTTTTACCGGTGGACAAACGGAATTAAGTCTTATTTCTAATTTCTTCCAAAGCCTTAGTGCTGTAATTTTTCCTTGCTAATTATTCGGTATAATGTTTTTCACTAAGTCCGGATGCTCCTGCATACAATTTAGTCATCATATTTTTTGTACAGCATTTATTTTATTTATATTTTCCCTTAAGAATAACAAAATTTATAAATCTTCAATTCAATTTAAAATAAATAATACTTACATTCTCTCCATTTTACTGCTGGCATGTCAATAATTTCGTCACCAAATTGACAATCGAATGACATATCGAAATGATGAGTACGTTCACGCAAACAAAAGTGCTCGTTCGCGGATGACATAATCCCGAATGTGTGTTTTTACGTGGCGAGTCATACGTTCACGAAAGAGACGATTTTCCCCCAGGCTGAAAAGTTTATTCTGCCTGACAGCGGTCATTTCTTCGTCATCGCCGTGATACAGTCTACAGAAATGATCTTTCCAAGTCCTCAGCATCGACTGCGACTCTACTACGATGTTCCTCTGTTCATCTCTACAGGTTTCGGTTCGGGGCTTGTGTCCGTGTCCTCATTCCTGGAGTACCATCGCTCAATTTCCTCGACCGTGCGCTTCTGATGCCCTTCCTTTTCCCTGAGAAGCCGGGGTTCGTCTCTTCCTCATAGAGTTCATGAGCAGCTATAGTACTCCTATGCAGCGCCGCTTTGTATGCATCCTGCTAAGCTGCAGGTGTTTGCCGGCATTCGTTATCAGACCAGTTGTTTCGTCGGGTTTCTCCAGTAAAATACAGCACATCAGTAGCTGCATCTCTGATGGCTTTTTGGCAGTGTTGCCACTGGTCTTCAATGCTTAATGCCGGCGGCAAGGGATCTCTTAAGAGATTAAGAGAGACTCGATTGTAAAAGAATTTAGCAATCTCTTGCAATTGTAGCGTTCTGACGTCTAAATTTCTCACAGTATTAGTTTTTTTTGGCATTGTTCGGAATATCCGCAGCCGTTCCTTGGTTATGGCTAGATATGGTCTGAGATATGGCTGGCTCCTCGGAAAGATTGGGCGTGCGCGCATATCAGACTATTGTTGGCAAATTTAGCCTTGATGCGGATTACTTAGAGATGCTCGTTCACATGCTGGAAACTCAAGACTACTTCCCTAAGTCTGCCTCTAACAAGAAATGTGTTGGAAATAAACGATGATTATTTTATATTTTAGAGATTACTTTATTTGCGTGTTGAAGTGAGAGTGACAAAGAATTTTTTGACATTCTACGATAGCTTCGACATTTATGACAGTTGAAATGCTGTCAGATTATAATTTCTACACCCCCCCTCAACTTCATAAATGTCCAGCATCATAACATTAATAAAAGATCATTTGTATTTAACATTGATCGACATTATGTACATTTGAAATTAATGGAGAATAGATAGAAAAAAAATCTTAAAAAGTTGAGACGGATTATGTTTTCAGCTACTGCTTCTGGAATGTAGTGATAGCGGACATCGATGTGTTTCGTCCTCCCTTGATTGGTCTGGTCTTGTGCTATATGGATTGCGCTTTGGCTGTCACAATAGATGTCGATGTGCCTTTCGTGTAGTTTTAACTCCAGCATGATGTTGCGGAAATATGCTCCATCCTTAGCCACGGATGACAACGTAACATATTCAGCTTCGGTACTAGACGTGGCAACTATCTTTGCATTAGGGATCCCCAATAGATAGCTCCACCAGCGTACACAAAAACAAATCCAGACTGTGACCTTCTGTCGTTATTGTCTGCAGCCCAACTGGAATCCGTGTATGCATAAAGTTGTTGATTCATTTTCTTGTTCATGAAAATGTTCAACTAAATATTTTATAACTTTGAGACCCGCGTTCCAGTGTTGACGTCTTGGGTCCTCGATGTATTGAGACAGTGCATTTACCACGTATGCGATATTTGGCCTGCTGAAAGTTGATAAATACAACAAGCATCCGATTAGCTGCCTAAATTTTAAATTGTCCGGTCTCTGTGAGCTTCTGATTTTAAGAAATCCAAAATTGCATTTGTTTTTTGCTTCTTTGCTGGTGGGGGGGTTCTATAGTCCGTTTAACCGTTCCCTCCACAGATTCTGCGGCAACATAATCTATTGATTTCATCCACTTAAAAGGAAAATTCTGGGACAATCCCCGAAATCGATTGTTGCACTTGCCTCCAAGCAAACGGTTTCTTCCTCTTTTAATGCGAACTCCAGATCAAAATCCAGTCTCGTTCTTATCAACATTGTTATGTATTCATGTGTCCATTTTTTCCTGGAAAATTCCGAAGAAAAAATTTTATTAATAAAAATAATAATAAACTCAAAATAATAAATTTCTCACGAATTTCGAGATGCTACCATTTTTTGCCTAAATAAAAAATTACTGTCAAATTACATCGCATCACAATAACACATAATGCGTCGTTTGGCTTTTGTTTGCGCAGCGCTTTCATTAAAGGCCCAAGCCCATAGAATCCGTCGCGTGCGTTGCATTTACAATCCACAAAAATCATATTTGACGGATTGCAAAGAGGTGCCCAATGAATACGTACGTTGCGTCCGAAATCCATCTGGAACATATGAAACACAAAAGAGCAGCCGAACGAGTTTCCATGGAAACATCTGTCAGACGCAAAAAAAGTTAAAAGTTGACCAACTTCATCCGAAGAGATGCATTCCACTTGTGGGTCGCATTTGCTGTCTCTCTTCCTCTCATTAGGGCTTATGATTTGTCAAATTTTTGACATGACGCAACGTACGCAACGTATTCTATGGGCTTGGGCCTTTAGAACGCGATTCATCGCATTCAATGTGTTCGTTTGAAATAATGCGAGTCTCTCAGCGAGCATCGCAGTCAATTTCGAAAATATGGAAAACTCTCGCATCTCGCAATGCGTGACAGCTAAATTTGTTTTGTTTTCGTTTTGAGCTTGTCATTTGTAAGTGGTGTTTTAGTTTATTTGACAATTTTTGGTTGCGTTTTGACGCATCATTGTTAACAGACGTCCGATGTCTTAATACGAGAGACTCGTATCGCATCTCGCAGTATTGTAAATGGGACTATATATTGGCGATTTGGAACGCTTGACAATGCAGCACTGCGGGGTTACTGCGATTTGGAACTCAGCCTATTTTACATGCTGCTAATATAAGTGATTAACTGACCTCCTGGTATCTTGTATTTTTGAAAAAAAAAAAAAAACTGTTAGACTCAACCCAATTTTTATCGAATACTATATTCTCTGGCCACAAGACTTTTTCCATTGCCTCCAAAATATTAGAAGCTATTTTGGAAACTGCGCTTTGTGACATTCCGATTAGATAATCGTTACCTTCAACAGTTCAATTATATTACAATTGAAATGTAAGTGCATGAGTTAAAACATACCCACAGAATGTTGATATCCTCCACTTCCTAGTAAGGACAAAGTTGCAGCTAATTGCAGTGGAACTGGGACGGCGGTTGAGGTACTTCATCTAAAACTAAGTTCTTCCATAATAAAAATGCACTTTTATTCATTGTGACTCTTTTAATAAAACTGTAACGAAAGCTTAAACTATGAAAAAGGTTTTAAGAAATTTATAATTTCATTATACGTACCCAGAGTTTGGTCTTTTATCTTTTATCTCTTAAGCGTTTTCGTTCAATGGACTCGCAATGTCCATCTTCTGACTCGGAGGATGAAAAATAAAGGAAATACTCCATTTAAAATTTAAGAATTAAAATTTACACCAATTTTTTTATTTTCAAAAGCAAACTTTTCAAAACATTCACAGAAAAACATTTGATATTTGTCTGCCATCAAACATGAATGTAGCAGAATTGCTCTAGACAATTAGTACAATTTTAAATATGCATTCGATACGTTTCCATTCGTATGTGACCATCCCAATGTAGTTACTCGATCATACGATAATGTATGCATTTCATTCACTCGGTAACTGATGTGCTAACTCGATCCCTGATACTTTTGATCAAAATAAACCTGAAAAAAAAAATTATCTAATTTATCCACATACCTTTCTCCTCAATTTTGCATCTTTTACCGGTGGACAAACGGAATTAAGTCTTATTTCTAATTTCTTCCAAAGCCTTAGTGCTGTAATTTTTCCTTGCTAATTATTCGGTATAATGTTTTTCACTAAGTCCGGATGCTCCTGCATACAATTTAGTCATCATATTTTTTGTACAGCATTTATTTTATTTATATTTTCCTTTAAGAATAACAAAATTTATAAATCTTCAATTCAATTTAAAATAAATAATACTTACATTCTCTCCATTTTACTGCTGGCATGTCAATAATTTCGTCACCAAATTGACAATCGAATGACATATCGAAATGATGAGTACGTTCACGCAAACAAAAGTGCTCGTTCGCGGATGACATAATCCCGAATGTGTGTTTTTACGTGGCGAGTCATACGTTCACGAAAGAGACGATTTTCCCCCAGGCTGAAAAGTTTATTCTGCCTGACAGCGGTCATTTCTTCGTCATCGCCGTGATACAGTCTACAGAAATGATCTTTCCAAGTCCTCAGCATCGACTGCGACTCTACTACGATGTTCCTCTGTTCATCTCTACAGGTTTCGGTTCGGGGCTTGTGTCCGTGTCCTCATTCCTGGAGTACCATCGCTCAATTTCCTCGACCGTGCGCTTCTGATGCCCTTCCTTTTCCCTGAGAAGCCGGGGTTCGTCTCTTCCTCATAGAGTTCATGAGCAGCTATAGTACTCCTATGCAGCGCCGCTTTGTATGCATCCTGCTAAGCTGCAGGTGTTTGCCGGCATTCGTTATCAGACCAGTTGTTTCGTCGGGTTTCTCCAGTAAAATACAGCACATCAGTAGCTGCATCTCTGATGGCTTTTTGGCAGTGTTGCCACTGGTCTTCAATGCTTAATGCCGGCGGCAAGGGATCTCTTAAGAGATTAAGAGAGACTCGATTGTAAAAGAATTTAGCAATCTCTTGCAATTGTAGCGTTCTGACGTCTAAATTTCTCACAGTATTAGTTTTTTTTGGCATTGTTCGGAATATCCGCAGCCGTTCCTTGGTTATGGCTAGATATGGTCTGAGATATGGCTGGCTCCTCGGAAAGATTGGGCGTGCGCGCATATCAGACTATTGTTGGCAAATTTAGCCTTGATGCGGATTACTTAGAGATGCTCGTTCACATGCTGGAAACTCAAGACTACTTCCCTAAGTCTGCCTCTAACAAGAAATGTGTTGGAAATAAACGATGATTATTTTATATTTTAGAGATTACTTTATTTGCGTGTTGATTTTTACAAAATCCAAGTGAGAGTGACAAAGAATTTTTTGACATTCTACGATAGCTTCGACATTTATGACAGTTGAAATGCTGTCAGATTATAATTTCTACACCCCCCCTCAACTTCATAAATGTCCAGCATCATAACATTAATAAAAGATCATTTGTATTTAACATTGATCGACATTATGTACATTTGAAATTAATGGAGAATAGATAGAAAAAAAATCTTAAAAAGTTGAGACGGATTATGTTTTCAGCTACTGCTTCTGGAATGTAGTGATAGCGGACATCGATGTGTTTCGTCCTCCCTTGATTGGTCTGGTCTTGTGCTATATGGATTGCGCTTTGGCTGTCACAATAGATGTCGATGTGCCTTTCGTGTAGTTTTAACTCCAGCATGATGTTGCGGAAATATGCTCCATCCTTAGCCACGGATGACAACGTAACATATTCAGCTTCGGTACTAGACGTGGCAACTATCTTTGCATTAGGGATCCCCAATAGATAACTCCACCAGCGTACACAAAAACAAATCCAGACTGTGACCTTCTGTCGTTATTGTCTGCAGCCCAACTGGAATCCGTGTATGCATGAAGTTGTTGATTCATTTTCTTGTTCATGAAAATGTTCAATTAAATATTTTATAACTTTGAGACCCGCGTTCCAGTGTTGACGTCTTGGGTCCTCGATGTATTGAGACAGTGCATTTACCACGTATGCGATATTTGGCCTGCTGAAAGTTGATAAATACAACAAGCATCCGATTAGCTGCCTAAATTTTAAATTGTCCGGTCTCTGTGAGCTTCTGATTTTAAGAAATCCAAAATTGCATTTGTTTTTTGCTTCTTTGCTGGTGGGGGGGTTCTATAGTCCGTTTAACCGTTCCCTCCACAGATTCTGCGGCAACATAATCTATTGATTTCATCCACTTAAAAGGAAAATTCTGGGACAATCCCCGAAATCGATTGTTGCACTTGCCTCCAAGCAAACGGTTTCTTCCTCTTTTAATGCGAACTCCAGATCAAAATCCAGTCTCGTTCTTATCAACATTGTTATGTATTCATGTGTCCATTTTTTCCTGGAAAATTCCGAAGAAAAAATTTTATTAATAATAATAATAATAAACTCAAAATAATAAATTTCTCACGAATTTCGAGATGCTACCATTTTTTTCCTAAATAAAAAATTACTGTCAAATTACATCGCATCACAATAACATATAATGCGTCGTTTGGCTTTTGTTTGCGCAGCGCTTTCATTAAAGGCCCAAGCCCATAGAATCCGTCGCGTGCGTTGCATTTACAATCCACAAAAATCATATTTGACGGATTGCAAAGAGGTGCCCAATGAATACGTACGTTGCGTCCGAAATCCATCTGGAACATATGAAACACAAAAGAGCAGCCGAACGAGTTTCCATGGAAACATCTGTCAGACGCAAAAAAAGTTAAAAGTTGACCAACTTCATCCGAAGAGATGCATTCCACTTGTGGGTCGCATTTGCTGTCTCTCTTCCTCTCATTAGGGCTTATGATCTGTCAAATTTTTGACATGACGCAACGTACGCAACGTATTCTATGGGCTTGGGCCTTTAGAACGCGATTCATCGCATTCAATGTGTTCGTTTGAAATAATGCGAGTCTCTCAGCGAGCATCGCAGTCAATTTCGAAAATATGGAAAACTCTCGCATCTCGCAATGCGTGACAGCTAAATTTGTTTTGTTTTCGTTTTGAGCTTGTCATTTGTAAGTGGTGTTTTAGTTTATTTAACAATTTTTGGTTGCGTTTTGACGCATCATTGTTAACAGACGTCCGATGTCTTAATACGAGAGACTCGTATCGCATCTCGCAGTATTGTAAATGGGACTATATATTGGCGATTTGGAACGCTTGACAATGCAGCACTGCGGGGTTACTGCGATTTGGAACTCAGCCTATTTTACATGCTGCTAATATAAGTGATTAACTGACCTCCTGGTATCTTGTATTTTTGAAAAAAAAAAAAAACTGTTAGACTCAACCCAATTTTTATCGAATACTATATTCTCTGGCCACAAGACTTTTTCCATTGCCTCCAAAATATTAGAAGCTATTTTGGAAACTGCGCTTTGTGACATTCCGATTAGATAATCGTTACCTTCAACAGTTCAATTATATTACAATTGAAATGTAAGTGCATGAGTTAAAACATACCCACAGAATGTTGATATCCTCCACTTCCTAGTAAGGACAAAGTTGCAGCTAATTGCAGTGGAACTGGGACGGCGGTTGAGGTACTTCATCTAAAACTAAGTTCTTCCATAATAAAAATGCACTTTTATTCATTGTGACTCTTTTAATAAAACTGTAACGAAAGCTTAAACTATGAAAAAGGTTTTAAGAAATTTATAATTTCATTATACGTACCCAGAGTTTGGTCTTTTATCTTTTATCTCTTAAGCGTTTTCGTTCAATGGACTCGCAATGTCCATCTTCTGACTCGGAGGATGAAAAATAAAGGAAATACTCCATTTAAAATTTAAGAATTAAAATTTACACCAATTTTTTTATTTTCAAAAGCAAACTTTTCAAAACATTCACAGAAAAACATTTGATATTTGTCTGCCATCAAACATGAATGTAGCAGAATTGCTCTAGACAATTAGTACAATTTTAAATATGCATTCGATACGTTTCCATTCGTATGTGACCATCCCAATGTAGTTACTCGATCATACGATAATGTATGCATTTCATTCACTCGGTAACTGATGTGCTAACTCGACCCCTGATACTTTTGATCAAAATAAACCTGAAAAAAAAAATTATCTAATTTATCCACATACCTTTCTCCTCAATTTTGCATCTTTTACCGGTGGACAAACGGAATTAAGTCTTATTTCTAATTTCTTCCAAAGCCTTAGTGCTGTAATTTTTCCTTGCTAATTATTCGGTATAATGTTTTTCACTAAGTCCGGATGCTCCTGCATACAATTTAGTCATCATATTTTTTGTACAGCATTTATTTTATTTATATTTTCCCTTAAGAATAACAAAATTTATAAATCTTCAATTCAATTTAAAATAAATAATACTTACATTCTCTCCATTTTACTGCTGGCATGTCAATAATTTCGTCACCAAATTGACAATCGAATGACATATCGAAATGATGAGTACGTTCACGCAAACAAAAGTGCTCGTTCGCGGATGACATAATCCCGAATGTGTGTTTTTACGTGGCGAGTCATACGTTCACGAAAGAGACGATTTTCCCCCAGGCTGAAAAGTTTATTCTGCCTGACAGCGGTCATTTCTTCGTCATCGCCGTGATACAGTCTACAGAAATGATCTTTCCAAGTCCTCAGCATCGACTGCGACTCTACTACGATGTTCCTCTGTTCATCTCTACAGGTTTCGGTTCGGGGCTTGTGTCCGTGTCCTCATTCCTGGAGTACCATCGCTCAATTTCCTCGACCGTGCGCTTCTGATGCCCTTCCTTTTCCCTGAGAAGCCGGGGTTCGTCTCTTCCTCATAGAGTTCATGAGCAGCTATAGTACTCCTATGCAGCGCCGCTTTGTATGCATCCTGCTAAGCTGCAGGTGTTTGCCGGCATTCGTTATCAGACCAGTTGTTTCGTCGGGTTTCTCCAGTAAAATACAGCACATCAGTAGCTGCATCTCTGATGGCTTTTTGGCAGTGTTGCCACTGGTCTTCAATGCTTAATGCCGGCGGCAAGGGATCTCTTAAGAGATTAAGAGAGACTCGATTGTAAAAGAATTTAGCAATCTCTTGCAATTGTAGCGTTCTGACGTCTAAATTTCTCACAGTATTAGTTTTTTTTGGCATTGTTCGGAATATCCGCAGCCGTTCCTTGGTTATGGCTAGATATGGTCTGAGATATGGCTGGCTCCTCGGAAAGATTGGGCGTGCGCGCATATAAGACTATTGTTGGCAAATTTAGCCTTGATGCGGATTACTTAGAGATGCTCGTTCACATGCTGGAAACTCAAGACTACTTCCCTAAGTCTGCCTCTAACAAGAAATGTGTTGGAAATAAACGATGATTATTTTATATTTTAGAGATTACTTTATTTGCGTGTTGATTTTTACAAAATCCAAGTGAGAGTGACAAAGAATTTTTTGACATTCTACGATAGCTTCGACATTTATGACAGTTGAAATGCTGTCAGATTATAATTTCTACACCCCCCCTCAACTTCATAAATGTCCAGCATCATAACATTAATAAAAGATCATTTGTATTTAACATTGATCGACATTATGTACATTTGAAATTAATGGAGAATAGATAGAAAAAAAATCTTAAAAAGTTGAGACGGATTATGTTTTCAGCTACTGCTTCTGGAATGTAGTGATAGCGGACATCGATGTGTTTCGTCCTCCCTTGATTGGTCTGGTCTTGTGCTATATGGATTGCGCTTTGGCTGTCACAATAGATGTCGATGTGCCTTTCGTGTAGTTTTAACTCCAGCATGATGTTGCGGAAATATGCTCCATCCTTAGCCACGGATGACAACGTAACATATTCAGCTTCGGTACTAGACGTGGCAACTATCTTTGCATTAGGGATCCCCAATAGATAGCTCCACCAGCGTACACAAAAACAAATCCAGACTGTGACCTTCTGTCGTTATTGTCTGCAGCCCAACTGGAATCCGTGTATGCATAAAGTTGTTGATTCATTTTCTTGTTCATGAAAATGTTCAACTAAATATTTTATAACTTTGAGACCCGCGTTCCAGTGTTGACGTCTTGGGTCCTCGATGTATTGAGACAGTGCATTTACCACGTATGCGATATTTGGCCTGCTGAAAGTTGATAAATACAACAAGCATCCGATTAGCTGCCTAAATTTTAAATTGTCCGGTCTCTGTGAGCTTCTGATTTTAAGAAATCCAAAATTGCATTTGTTTTTTGCTTCTTTGCTGGTGGGGGGGTTCTATAGTCCGTTTAACCGTTCCCTCCACAGATTCTGCGGCAACATAATCTATTGATTTCATCCACTTAAAAGGAAAATTCTGGGACAATCCCCGAAATCGATTGTTGCACTTGCCTCCAAGCAAACGGTTTCTTCCTCTTTTAATGCGAACTCCAGATCAAAATCCAGTCTCGTTCTTATCAACATTGTTATGTATTCATGTGTCCATTTTTTCCTGGAAAATTCCGAAGAAAAAATTTTATTAATAATAATAATAATAAACTCAAAATAATAAATTTCTCACGAATTTCGAGATGCTACCATTTTTTTCCTAAATAAAAAATTACTGTCAAATTACATCGCATCACAATAACATATAATGCGTCGTTTGGCTTTTGTTTGCGCAGCGCTTTCATTAAAGGCCCAAGCCCATAGAATCCGTCGCGTGCGTTGCATTTACAATCCACAAAAATCATATTTGACGGATTGCAAAGAGGTGCCCAATGAATACGTACGTTGCGTCCGAAATCCATCTGGAACATATGAAACACAAAAGAGCAGCCGAACGAGTTTCCATGGAAACATCTGTCAGACGCAAAAAAAGTTAAAAGTTGACCAACTTCATCCGAAGAGATGCATTCCACTTGTGGGTCGCATTTGCTGTCTCTCTTCCTCTCATTAGGGCTTATGATCTGTCAAATTTTTGACATGACGCAACGTACGCAACGTATTCTATGGGCTTGGGCCTTTAGAACGCGATTCATCGCATTCAATGTGTTCGTTTGAAATAATGCGAGTCTCTCAGCGAGCATCGCAGTCAATTTCGAAAATATGGAAAACTCTCGCATCTCGCAATGCGTGACAGCTAAATTTGTTTTGTTTTCGTTTTGAGCTTGTCATTTGTAAGTGGTGTTTTAGTTTATTTAACAATTTTTGGTTGCGTTTTGACGCATCATTGTTAACAGACGTCCGATGTCTTAATACGAGAGACTCGTATCGCATCTCGCAGTATTGTAAATGGGACTATATATTGGCGATTTGGAACGCTTGACAATGCAGCACTGCGGGGTTACTGCGATTTGGAACTCAGCCTATTTTACATGCTGCTAATATAAGTGATTAACTGACCTCCTGGTATCTTGTATTTTTGAAAAAAAAAAAAAACTGTTAGACTCAACCCAATTTTTATCGAATACTATATTCTCTGGCCACAAGACTTTTTCCATTGCCTCCAAAATATTAGAAGCTATTTTGGAAACTGCGCTTTGTGACATTCCGATTAGATAATCGTTACCTTCAACAGTTCAATTATATTACAATTGAAATGTAAGTGCATGAGTTAAAACATACCCACAGAATGTTGATATCCTCCACTTCCTAGTAAGGACAAAGTTGCAGCTAATTGCAGTGGAACTGGGACGGCGGTTGAGGTACTTCATCTAAAACTAAGTTCTTCCATAATAAAAATGCACTTTTATTCATTGTGACTCTTTTAATAAAACTGTAACGAAAGCTTAAACTATGAAAAAGGTTTTAAGAAATTTATAATTTCATTATACGTACCCAGAGTTTGGTCTTTTATCTTTTATCTCTTAAGCGTTTTCGTTCAATGGACTCGCAATGTCCATCTTCTGACTCGGAGGATGAAAAATAAAGGAAATACTCCATTTAAAATTTAAGAATTAAAATTTACACCAATTTTTTTATTTTCAAAAGCAAACTTTTCAAAACATTCACAGAAAAACATTTGATATTTGTCTGCCATCAAACATGAATGTAGCAGAATTGCTCTAGACAATTAGTACAATTTGAAATATGCATTCGATACGTTTCCATTCGTATGTGACCATCCCAATGTAGTTACTCGATCATACGATAATGTATGCATTTCATTCACTCGGTAACTGATGTGCTAACTCGACCCCTGATACTTTTGATCAAAATAAACCTGAAAAAAAAAATTATCTAATTTATCCACATACCTTTCTCCTCAATTTTGCATCTTTTACCGGTGGACAAACGGAATTAAGTCTTATTTCTAATTTCTTCCAAAGCCTTAGTGCTGTAATTTTTCCTTGCTAATTATTCGGTATAATGTTTTTCACTAAGTCCGGATGCTCCTGCATACAATTTAGTCATCATATTTTTTGTACAGCATTTATTTTATTTATATTTTCCCTTAAGAATAACAAAATTTATAAATCTTCAATTCAATTTAAAATAAATAATACTTACATTCTCTCCATTTTACTGCTGGCATGTCAATAATTTCGTCACCAAATTGACAATCGAATGACATATCGAAATGATGAGTACGTTCACGCAAACAAAAGTGCTCGTTCGCGGATGACATAATCCCGAATGTGTGTTTTTACGTGGCGAGTCATACGTTCACGAAAGAGACGATTTTCCCCCAGGCTGAAAAGTTTATTCTGCCTGACAGCGGTCATTTCTTCGTCATCGCCGTGATACAGTCTACAGAAATGATCTTTCCAAGTCCTCAGCATCGACTGCGACTCTACTACGATGTTCCTCTGTTCATCTCTACAGGTTTCGGTTCGGGGCTTGTGTCCGTGTCCTCATTCCTGGAGTACCATCGCTCAATTTCCTCGACCGTGCGCTTCTGATGCCCTTCCTTTTCCCTGAGAAGCCGGGGTTCGTCTCTTCCTCATAGAGTTCATGAGCAGCTATAGTACTCCTATGCAGCGCCGCTTTGTATGCATCCTGCTAAGCTGCAGGTGTTTGCCGGCATTCGTTATCAGACCAGTTGTTTCGTCGGGTTTCTCCAGTAAAATACAGCACATCAGTAGCTGCATCTCTGATGGCTTTTTGGCAGTGTTGCCACTGGTCTTCAATGCTTAATGCCGGCGGCAAGGGATCTCTTAAGAGATTAAGAGAGACTCGATTGTAAAAGAATTTAGCAATCTCTTGCAATTGTAGCGTTCTGACGTCTAAATTTCTCACAGTATTAGTTTTTTTTGGCATTGTTCGGAATATCCGCAGCCGTTCCTTGGTTATGGCTAGATATGGTCTGAGATATGGCTGGCTCCTCGGAAAGATTGGGCGTGCGCGCATATAAGACTATTGTTGGCAAATTTAGCCTTGATGCGGATTACTTAGAGATGCTCGTTCACATGCTGGAAACTCAAGACTACTTCCCTAAGTCTGCCTCTAACAAGAAATGTGTTGGAAATAAACGATGATTATTTTATATTTTAGAGATTACTTTATTTGCGTGTTGATTTTTACAAAATCCAAGTGAGAGTGACAAAGAATTTTTTGACATTCTACGATAGCTTCGACATTTATGACAGTTGAAATGCTGTCAGATTATAATTTCTACACCCCCCCTCAACTTCATAAATGTCCAGCATCATAACATAAATAAAAGATCATTTGTATTTAACATTGATCGACATTATGTACATTTGAAATTAATGGAGAATAGATAGAAAAAAAATCTTAAAAAGTTGAGACGGATTATGTTTTCAGCTACTGCTTCTGGAATGTAGTGATAGCGGACATCGATGTGTTTCGTCCTCCCTTGATTGGTCTGGTCTTGTGCTATATGGATTGCGCTTTGGCTGTCACAATAGATGTCGATGTGCCTTTCGTGTAGTTTTAACTCCAGCATGATGTTGCGGAAATATGCTCCATCCTTAGCCACGGATGACAACGTAACATATTCAGCTTCGGTACTAGACGTGGCAACTATCTTTGCATTAGGGATCCCCAATAGATAGCTCCACCAGCGTACACAAAAACAAATCCAGACTGTGACCTTCTGTCGTTATTGTCTGCAGCCCAACTGGAATCCGTGTATGCATGAAGTTGTTGATTCATTTTCTTGTTCATGAAAATGTTCAATTAAATATTTTATAACTTTGAGACCCGCGTTCCAGTGTTGACGTCTTGGGTCCTCGATGTATTGAGACAGTGCATTTACCACGTATGCGATATTTGGCCTGCTGAAAGTTGATAAATACAACAAGCATCCGATTAGCTGCCTAAACGTGGTTTTGTCGACAGGGGCCCTTTTTCCTTCTGTGTCCGGCTCCTTCTGGAGTTTCATTCCAGCTTGCCCAGGTAGACGTGATGGCTTTGCTTCACCTAAATCATAAAAATGTTTCAAACTGTTGATGTAACCTGTTTGTCCTATACTAAACGCTCCGTTCTTTTTAGAAATTTCAAGTCCTACGCATAGTTTTGGTTCACCCAGGTTTCGTATGCCAAAACCCGATAATTTAGCGCACACTGAAGACTGTTCCTTCGCATCGTTCGTTGCTAATAGTAAATCATCTACTTAGATGGTTATTATTATAGTACTTTTTCCATTTACCTTGTAGTGGATACATTTTTCGTACGCTGATGATGTAATAAGTTCTTTCAGAGTTATGTCTAGTCTCAAATTCCACTGGCGTCCAGACTGTTTTAGGCCATAAATGGCTTTTCTTAATTTGCAGACTTTATTTCCAGCATCTTTCTAGAAACCATCTGGTTGTTCCATATTGATAATGGTATCTATCTCTCCGTTTAAGTATGCTGCCGAGACATCGAGATGTTGTACTTCCAATTCGTGCTGTGCTGCTACAGCCAAAGTAAGACGAATGCAATGAATGTTGGCCACTGGAGAGTAAGTATCGGTATAATCGAGTCCATGAATTTGATCATACCCTTTCGCCACCAGTCTCGCCTTTCTCCGGTCAATGGTACCATCTGCGAAATATTTTGTTTTGTAAACCCATTTAGACTGAATTACCTTTCTATCAGTGGGTCTGTCCACTAATTCCCAGGTTCCATTGCGTATAAGTGAGTTATGCTCCTCCTGCATCGCCTAGAGCCACTGATCGTAGTTGTCCATGCCTTTGAGTTGCTTCAGGCTCACTGGATCGGCATTGGCCGTGTAAGCTGCTTCAATCGCTGTAGGTAAACTTTGACGTTGGTCCTCTCCAGGTGTTTGTTCTATAGATTCGATTTTGATGATTTCGTCGACTGGTGTTTCTTTAGGCTGTTGGACGTTGTGATCCTGAGATTTGAAATCAAAAATATAATACTCGTAATTTGCTTGGTCACTTTTATTATTTACATCGATGCTCGAATTTTCGTTCCAGGTTTCCACGGCCGATATGATCCGTGCTCACTTTCATATCCCACTACCACATGTTCCTTGCATCAAATTTTCCTGGATTACTTCCTTTTTCCAGTATGTATGCGCTGGTTCCGATACACTTAAACGATGACACGTCCGGTTTCTTGCCTGTTCATAATTCCTCTGAAGTGGCTTCACCATTTGCCTTTGTTGGACATCTATTTCTAATAAAGGCGGCAGTGCATATCAACTCAGCCCATAACATGTCTGGTAAACCAGCCTCTAACCTTAGACATCTCGCCATTTCCACTAAGGTTCTCTTTGCACGTTCAGCTATGACATTTTGTTGTGGTGTGTATGGTGGAGAGGACTTATGACCAATTCCATTTTTCTGTAAAAATTCCTCGAAATTTGAATTCATATATTCTGTGCCATTATCTGTCCTTAAGCACTTGATTGCATCGCCCGTCTGCTTTTCTGCAAACGCTTGGAATTTCTTTAATGCTTCACTCTTCTTTTTCATAAAGTACACAGGAATTCGCTTAGAGTGATCGTCGATAAATGTTATAAAGTACGTGGACGTACCTAACGATACCGTACGCATGGGTCCGCATACGTCTGAATGTACTGGTTTCAATCTTTTCATTGTCCTCTTTACACCACACACACCAAATGGCTTGACTGATTGTTTCGCGCAAATACATGGGGTGCAACTAGTGTCATCGGAAATAAACTTGAGCGGCAATCCAGCCACCATTCCTTTTGATTGCAGTTGCTTCAATGATGTTAAATTAAGGTGACCCATTCTCTTGTGCCACAAACTCAACGAGGTTTTGCTTTCTGTCGTAGACAGCGCCCGATTGTTTCCTTAAGCATAGTACAAACCATTTTTTTGATTTGCTGTTAGCAGTAACATTCTATCTCTGGTGTACACTTTGGGTTGAGTCTGATTAAATATAACCCTAAGTTTCTTGCGGCCGCTTTGCTCACTGAAATTAGATTTTCTTTTAAATGGGGAATAAAAGAGTTTTATAAAGTTTGATTTCTTGCCCTATGCAGCTTAATTGTACAGGTATTATTGCTGTTCCAATGCCTGCTATTCTGACCCTTTTTCGGTTTGCCAACGTTACGTAGTTATCCTTCGTGTATATATACAAATCCTTGAATAGAGACCGTGTTGAGCACATATGAGAAGTGGGTCCAGAGTCGAGATACCAGTCTGGTTCCTCATTAGCGATTTTTAGTATGCGTTGTTCCGCTATTATGAAGCCATAATCCATCGCCTTCTCGCCATTCGACTGTACTGTTTTAGCCTTTTCCTTTTTGCTGTAGCAATCTTTTGCAGTGTGCCCCTTCTTGCCACAATTACGGCAATTAAATGGGAATGGAAGGCTTTTATTGTTATTGTACGAGAATTTATTAACTTTGCTCTTCCCCTTGCACGGGTTGCCCGTTATTGTTGGGTTCCTTCTTCCGATCACTAACCTCGAGTAGTTTGGTGCAAATAACATCAATGTCAGCGTAGCTACTTTGTGCGTCAAACGCGGCTTGGACATCCTTGTAGCCCTCAGATAACCCGTCCAGAAGAATTATGACAAGCAAATCCTTAGCAAGTGTAGCTTGCAGTTCCTGTAACCTGCTAGTTCTGAACTCCCTGATGTATTCGTCCATGTTCTGAGCCGACCCCATCCTGGTATTTATCAGTCGTCTGAACTCCTCCGCTTTCTGCCTTGGTCCCTTTCGGTCATAAGTGTCTCCTAGGAATTTCCAAACGTCTTTCAAAAATTTTTTATCATTTACAAGAGCGATGATACTGGGTTCCAATGTTAAAATCAGTTCGGCTTTTGCATCTATGTCCTTTTCATCTCAACTCTGCTGGTCTGTTCCTGCAGTCACCGGTCTCTGCATCTTCCCGTCGATGTAACCAGTTAGTCGAGCTTTGTGTAGCACTGCTTCCATTTGGGGTTTCCATGAGGCGTAATTCTCTCCATTGAATAGTTGGATTCTATTCATATTTATTTCGAGGTTAGGGCGAAGTTATGTTTGGCAACAAATATTGCGATCCACCAAATAAATGCTTTTCTTAATACTGTCCAGTATTCTTAGCGAACTGGGCCCATAACCTGTTGAAAATAAAAGATGATTATTTTATATTTTAGAGATTACTTTTTTAGCATGTTGAGTTGCACAAAATCCAAGTGAGACTGACGAAAAGGTTTTTGACACTTTACGATAGCTTCGACATTTATGACAGTTGAAATGCTGCCAGATTATAATTTCTAAGAAATGCGCATCCAAATAGGCGCTTGCTTTTGCCGTCAATAATAATCGCCGTTGTAAAGTAAGTAAGTAACAATCACCGTTGTAGATGTTACAGTTTTTCATCCACTTTTTGCCCCATCCCATCGCATTGTTCGGATGGCGGTTATGTCTGTTTTGCAGCAGTCTAGGTGTTCGGGTTTTGAACAAAGAAATTGATTCAAATAAGTAAAATACAACCGTTGCAAAGGTTCTACCGCACGAATCAAAAATACTGGGTTTCGATCAACGTTATAATAAGAATAAAGCGAAGCGACTCATGCGCATGCGGTTCAAGCAAACACAATACGATTGATTGTCAAACATCAGCTGGGGAATAAATTTGCGAATTTACTTCACAAACATGGTTACTGAAAAAGTTGTATTTGGCCTTAATGTTGTGAATTTTTGCTTTTTAGCAACGAAATTGATCAACAAAAAAACAGACACGTATGCTGGATAGGATTCTTATATTAAAAAAATATATCAATGTGGTTATTTCGAAACCACTTCTACCTCATATTCTTGTGATGTGGATTTTCCAAATTACACAATATTTCCTTTTCTCTCACTGCCTCAATTAATTGTTCCGTATTCATTGAGTACTTTCTTCGTGCTCCACAAAACAAATGTGATTTGACATTCAAAAAAGTATGTCTACTTCTTAACCACACCACTTTTTTGGTTTTTTGTTTTAATATTGCAAAAAATATGACACATGCACATTGTGAACCTACCTTTTCCCCACCCTGCATTACATTCCACACAAACATTCAATTTATCATCCCTGAAAAAATAAAATTGAACACATGAAAAACAATAAAAAAGAATTAAACTTTCAAATTTTCTTTATGCTTAATTGTAAAGTTCCGCAAACACGTAAAAAAACAATAAACGTCAAATTTGAATCGCTTCAAAAAGTTGAAGTTGATTCAACTTCGGCAGCAGACGCAGACGCAGATTCACATTGTGTTCTTCGCTTAACTCTTCTTTATTAACTGCAATACCTTTTATATCTTTTTGTTACCTATTCATATTTGTTTACATTTGTTTATTTGACAATTCAAGTTTGTGGGGCGTTGTAGTGGTGTGGGTGGGTTACATCCAAATGACTTGAGGGATCGCTGACGTCATTGAGATCCCAACACTAGGGGCTCCGCTACATGTGCATATCCGAAGTTCGTTGTCCATAATTCCTTTGATTGGGTTCCATGAGATTTGGACTCAATCTGAGTTGGTGGTAATAGAAATAGTTAGATGAGTTAATTTTCGTCAACAGCTAATTAACTCCACGAAATTAAAAGAGTCCCTCTATGTTTTAGGGTTTTAGAGAAAAATATAAAATATACATTACATATACATATATGTTTATAAAAATATTGGCAAATTGTTTAAGTGTTGGAAAAAAAACAACAAACATCAGGCAGGCAATTTTTGTTTTGGCGTAATTACAATTCGCTGGAGATTAGCCTCCAAAGTGTATTTAAATGTCTTTTTATTTATTCGGAAGTTTTAAATAAGGGTGAATTCGTAAACGCAAGATTTGCAAAGCATACTACGGCAGAGCATTTGCAAAAAAGCTGTTGAAACGTCAAAAACATATCATTGCTCTGCAAATTTAATAAGTTTTACTGTTATCGAACAGCATTTAGGTTCAACCAAGTTGCGTCTTAATTTGAAATACACTTTTTAAAAGTTGTCAAGTAAAAAATAACAAAAGAGGTGCATTTCATTTTTCCTATAAATAAATTTCTTTCCTTACAAGAAAACATACATAAAAACTAAATGAAAGTGAACAATATTTTTTTGACAACTGCACAGATGCGCCTGCTTTTGCGCAAGAAAACTAGCTCAATTGCGAATAAGAACTGTTTGCTTTGCAGTTTTTTTTTGTTTGCGTTTCTGGACAACGTGCTTTGCACATTTTGTGCAAAATATGCGCTTACGAATTAACCGTAAACGGAATCCATAACGCAAAAAGCAATTAACATTCACATTTTGAATATGTTTGCTTTTTCTGTTCATATATATAGTTTCGTGTTTGAATCAAAGCTAGACGACCTTTTTACGTCATACCACCTTGATCAAAAGGTTCCAACACCGTATGCCTGTTTTATTTGTTAACTTGGTACATCTGTTGTTGGCATTCCCTCTAAATCTTAGCGTTATAGCTTGACATTTGCAAAAGTTATGTAACCGAGAGTACATCTATCTCTGTGTGTGTTGGCGATTTCTTATAATTTTAGAAATGAATTTAAATTTGCAACAACGAACTTGTATTAAATTTAGCGTAAAAAATGGATTTAATTGTGCGCGAACGTTCGAAATGTTGGAAAAGTGTTCCGCAACGATACTCTAAAGAAAACGGTCGTTTACCAGTGGCACGAGCGGTTCAAATGTGGTTGTGCAAAGCAAAGACCTCAATTTCATGCAAAAAGAGACCGTGTTGACGTCGCAAAAGAGATGATTTGCGAGGCTGAATCCGAGCCCACATTCATCAAAAGGATCATTACTGGAGGCGAGACGTGGGTTTATGAGTACGACACGCAATCCAGACATCAGGCAAGTGAATGGCGTTCACCAAATGAGCCGAGACCAAAAAACCACGTCGTTTACAGTCAAAAAAGAAGGCAATGCTCACGGTTTTCACGGATTACAACGGTGTAGTGCATCATGAATTTTTGCCAGAAGGCCGTAAACAAAGAGTATTATTTGGGCGTTATGGGACGTTTGCGTGAAGCAATTCGCCGAGAGAGACCAGATTTGTGGGCAGAAAACTCATGGATTTTGCACCATGATAACGCACCGTCGCACAGTGCCATCATTATTCTTACTTTGTTGACGAAAAATGCAATATATATCACCCAACAGACACCGAATTCACTTGATTTGGCTCCCTGTGACTTCTTTCTGTTCAATCGAGTAAAAAAAAACCAGCCGAGAGCCGAGAGGAAGTAATGGAAAAATCGCAAAAAGCACTGATATTTTGTAATTTTAGAAATAAAACATACGCAGATCCTTAATGAATTGTAAAGCGAACACGTTGTCCCTATTTGAAAAAAGGAACTGAAAAAAGAAAAGGAAGAACATACTCTAAATAAAAGAGACAACAATAGCTGCGAGCTTTAACAGTCAGTTAGATGCGTAACAGTGCTGCCATTGAATGATCTTCAACACCCCTTCTCATTCTATATCCACCAGTCCAAGACGCCCTTGTAAGTTGGGAACTCTACTTGCCTGAAGAGGTTTAGTCAATAAGTCCAAAAGCATGTCTTCAGTAGGACAATATCCGCATTTTACCACCTTCTTCTCGATGTAATCGCTTACAAAATGATACTTTACATCTATGTGCTTGGACCTGTTATTAAGTTTGTAGCCTTCTACCATCTTGATGCAGCTTTTGTTGTCTTCGTGTATATGTATTGGTTGATTTATTGGTTCAATAAAATCTAATAAAAGTCGCTTTAACCATAAAGCTTCTTTTGTAGCTTCAGCCAGTGCAATGAATTCGGCTTCAGTTGAGGATAGAGCTACACATCTCTGCTTTCTACAACTCCATGATACAAGAGCCCCAAACACGATAAACAAGAATCCACTGTTTGACTTACGATTGCTTCTGTCTTCTGTCCAGTTCGCATCGGAGTATCCCGAAAGTATTGTATCAATCCCTCCATCTAAACGCAACTTTAACTGTGACGTACCTTTCAGATATCTTACGACTCTCTTAAGCTCTACCCAATCTTCTTCTGTAGGTTGACTCGTTTTCTGGCTTAAAATACAAACTGCTGTTGAAATATCTGGTCTCGTATTTAACGCCACATATAGAAGACTGTCGATTAACTTTTGGTAAGCCTTATTATTAGGTAACCCCTTCTGAACATCATCTGACTTCCCGTAAGATGGCTCCAAAGGAATTGCTGAATGTTTTGCACTTGAAAGACCGGTATTAGAAACAATTTGTTTGATGCACCTTGTTTGAGAAATCGAAAAAATGCCTTCATTGTCTCGTTGAATCTGTAAGCCCAAATAATCTTCAACTGTTCCTAAGTCCCGAATCTTAAATTTGGCCTTTAAAATATCTTTAATTCTGGACATTTCCTTATTGTTGCTTGTGGCTATAAGCACATCATCTATCATATATCAAAACATATGACGTTATACTTTCTCTATGTAGTGTATAAAAGCACGGATCTGACTTACTTTGGTTAAAGTGAGAATTCATCACAACTTTGTGAACGTTTTGATTCCATGAACGAGCCGACTGTTTCAAACCATATAGAGCCTTGTTTAGTAAACACACCTTCCTTTCATTCCCCTCCTTTTCGAAACCGATAGGCTGTCGCATGTAGATGACCTCATTTAGGTCACTATTGAGGAATGCCGTCTTACAATCAACATGATGAACCATTAGTCGTCGCTTCCCTGCCACTGCAAACAATGTTCTAAGCGTTGTATGACACAACCGGTGCAAAAACCTCATCATAGTCGACTCCAAATCGCTGTGTAAATCCTTGTGCTACTAAACGTGTTTTAAATCGAACGCCACCAGACTCCCGTTTACGCTTGAAAACCCACCTACATCCTATGGGCGTGCGATCTTTCTGAATGTTCACTAAAAGCCAGGTGTTATTTTCCTCTAAAGATTTGATTTCATTTCGCATAGTGTCCAACCACTTTTCACGATCATCTCCACACAAAGCCTCTTCATATGTATCTGCATCTGCGACATCAACGTTATTTAAATATCTTTGTGGGAGTACTCCTTTGGTTTTCCTTTTCGATCGTCGAGGTTGCTGAAGTGAAACAGAATCTTCATCGCTTCCGAATCCATGAAATGAATCACATAATGAGCCAGAATCACTGTTATTTAAAATTTTTCTGTTGTAAGAAACAATATCGTTATTTGCAGAATAATCTTCACCATATGCACTAGTATCGCCAATTTCGCATACACCTTTGTTATCCGATTTAGAACAACTCTTGATATCTGTATACGATAGTTACTCCCAAGCATCCGATATGCTTTGGAATGTATATCATACCCAACTAACTTCATCCTTACTGATATGTCATCAAACTTATGACGCTTCTCTTTTGGTACACGCACAAACCGTTTTTCACCAAATGGCCTAATGTGACTTAAATTTGGAACCTTATTGTACCAACGCTGATAAGGTGTTGTATTTGTCGCCCGAGTCACAAGTCGATTCTGCAGGTAATTTGCTGTTAATGTTGCCTCACCCCGTAACGCTTTCGGTAGACTTGCCTCACTGAGCATGCATTTTGACATTTCAACTAAAGACCGATTTTTTCGTTCAGCAACGCCATTCTGCTCAGGAGTGTATGCTGCCGTATATTGAATGAGTATACCTTCACGTTTGAAGTAATCCACCACTTCTTTTCCTGTGTACTCGCCCCCTCTGTCGGACCTTATTACTTTTGGTTTTCTATTAAATTTATTTTTAACCATTGCGACATAATCTTTTAATTTATCAAAAACTTCTGATTTCTGTTTTAATAAATACATGCAACAAAACCTACTGAAGTCGTTAATGAAAGTCAGCACATACCTGTTCCCAGAAGGAGTTGGCTCTTCAATAGGTCCGCAAACATCTGTGTGTATAATGTCCAACACCGCCTTAAAGCTGATATCCGTTTTCTTTGGAAATGTTGCCCGTGTAGATTTCCCAACTGGACAAGTATTACAGCCACTCACAACTTTGCAATTCTTTAAGTCCATGCCTACTGCAAGTCCTTTGGATTTCATCTGCAATATAGATTCTGAAGAACGATGACCTAGAGCTCTGTGCCAGTAATGGATACACTTGCTTTTGTTACATTCATTAACTATGTTTAAATTTCCATTAAGTGAATACAGATTAGACCGAATTTGTGCAACACCAACTGATAGACCATCCTTATTTATATTACATGTGTTACCTTTAAAAACTATATCGCATCCTTTTGAAGTCATCTTTTTAACTGACAGCAAATTCATTTTTACCGATGGAATATATAGAACTTCTTGAAACTTGACTGATGTTTCTTTATTGAATTGATTTATTAATTTCAGTTGGATGACCCCTTCACCTTTCGAATTTATTTGAGTTCCATTTGCAAGTACAACCTTTTTCTTCACTGTTGTGTCAATATCTAAAAATAGATTTCTGTCGTTGCAAATGTGTGATGAGGCACCCGAATCCACAATCCAGTTTCCATATCTTTATTCAGAAACCATTAAACAAAACGCTTGGCACATTTCATCTGCAACTACACCAGCCTGCTGTTCCTGCTTTGAATTTCTCTTCTTTCATTCAATGTAACGCGAACAATCGCGCTTGAAATGTCCTTTCGAGTGACAAAGATAACACTTTACCTGCGAGTTCGATTTCTTACCGCCCTTGGAATCTTTCTTTACTGTCAGCATGGCCTTGTGACATTCCTTTTGCTCCATTACCGTTCCTTAACGCCGCTTGCATTCCTCGATTACCTTTGACTCAACCAAACCAATTGTCAAATCACTTTCTGGTCTTGTTTCCAGTGCAGTAATCAGTGTGTCGAAAGCATGAGGCATGCTGCTTAAAAGCATTGCCACAATCCAGCTTTCAGTAAATGATTTTTCTCCGAGATGTTGCAGCTGCGTGAATAAATCCCTCATTTTGCCAATATGTCTTTCAACATCCGCTTCTTCTTCCAGACGTAAACTGCAAATTTGTCGCATTATACTGACCTTATTACTAAGTGTATGCTGCTCGTGATACCTCTGTAAGGCTTCTCAAGCTTCCTTCGCAGATAAACAACTCCTGATGTGATGCAATTGGTCGTCTTCTACCGAGAGACATATTGTTGCTCTAGCGATATCATCCTTGGTGGACCATTTATCACCTGCATCTGTGGCTCTAGCCTTAGAAATTGTTTCCCACACGCCGTCCTTTATGAGTAGCATCTGCATTTTATACTTCCACACGAAGTAATTTCCATTATTAAATTTTGAAATTGAAAACTTAATATCTGTTGCCATACTTTTAAATGCGTCTAACTGGGCCCATAACCTTTTGTAATTTTAGAAATAAAACATACGTAGATCCTTAATGAATTGTAAAGCGAACACGTTATCTTTATTTGAAAAAAGGAACTGAAAAAAGAAAAGGAATAACATACTCTAAAAAAAAGAGACAACAATGGCTCCGAACTTTAACAGTCAGTTAGATGCGTAACAGTGCTGCCATAGAATGATCTTCAACATGATGGACATACCGAAAACCGAATATAAAAAATGTTTCGAGGATTGGATCAAGCGCTGGCATAAGTGTGTTGCAGTCGATAGGGATACTTTGAAGGGGACAATATAGATTTAGATGAATAAACTTGTAGTTTTAATTTTCTGAACTTTTTGATCAAGGTGGTACGAGTATAAACAAAAAAAGGTGCAAAAAACGTATTCCATGACAACGCTCGAAGGCGAGCAGACATATCGTCCGTCCTGTAGACGCATTCAAAGTGGTTTGACAACCTCGTAAAGGATGCCATTAGTTTTCATTTCAACGTTGATGTGTCTGGACGTGTCGTGGTGTATGGGTAAGAAATTATAAGTTATATACTCGTAATACGGGATTTTTCTTGGTAATCCCAAGTTATTTGGCGTGCAAAATTTAATAAGACAAATAAATGGAAAGAGTTAAATAAAAGATTCATGTCTTCCCAAACATTCATTTCCGACCTCAAACGATTCTTTCAGTCAATCAATATTAAAAGTTAATCGGAGAACTATCCATCATATCCGAATCTTCTTAATAAGTTCTCGGGGAAATACCCAAATTATTTCAATTCTCTTAGTAAATTTTGTAACTTTTTGAAAGAAAAAGTTTTCATGCTTTTTAACGACAATAAACCACTTATCCACGCTTTGGGTCAGGACTATGACAAGGGGACACCCAAACATTGAAGAAATCTAGACTTAATAGCTCAATACGCTGCCAGAATCCAACACTTACAGGGGAAGGAAAACGTCGTTGCCAATACATTTTCAAGAATAGACAGTTAAAAAAATGGCGAAGAAGCAGGAAGTTGACCAAGAACTGAAATACACTTCAAGGTTCTTGCGTTAAGGGGGTAGAAGTGTTCCCTATTATGTGATGTGTTAAAAGAGGAGGTGCGTCAGTTCATTCTAAAGCGCTTTAGAAAAGCGGTTTTTAAAAAAAAGGTACACAATTCAAGTCATTGAGGTATCTGATAAACGACACAGCTTTATTTGGCTATCTACCACCTTATATAAAACATTGATGAAGTAAAAGAAATGTTGGTCAATAACCCCAAATTAACAATCAGAGAGATAGCGGAGGACTTGAACGTTGCCTATCGATCCGTTGCAGTCGATGGGGATAACTTTGAAGGGGGCAGTATAGATTTAGATGAATAAACTTGATTTTTAATTTTCTGAATAAATTCCGGGAACTTTTTGATCAAGGTGGTATGTAAGTGCTAAAGGCAGACCCATAATAGGCGAAAGAATCAAACGTCTACATACGTAAATGTGCAATAACAAGTGACTTTTAGCCCTCATCCATAATGGTTTGCTAAATTTCGTCGATTTTTCGTTCACTTTTGCTTTCGTACGTACATTACGATCAGCATTTGGAACGAAAATTTGACAGCAAAGCATCAAAGTAATTCAAAAACTGTTTGTTTTTCGCGAAAAAGTCGTAATTTCTTTTAAAAACATAGATATTGGAAGAAAACACATTATTATTATTATATACGAGTATAATAATATTGATTATCCAAATCCAAATCATCCAAAGTGCTTCTACTGTGCATTTGGGCCTATTTTTGGTACTAATGTTGCGAATTGAATTCCAGAGAGCTTGTGTGTGTGGAATAAATTCCTGTGCAATGAAATAGATTCTTGTGAAGTGTTAAGAAATTTCGGTAAACAAAGCACAACTGTAAACAAAGCACTTCTGGACCATAAATAAATTGTTTTTTTTTTTTTTCATTAAATATTTAGTGAAAAGTGTACCATATAATAGAAAGTTTTGTTTTAAAATATAGTTACTTACTTACTTACTTTAGGTGGCGCTACAGTCCGGGTTGGACCTGGGCCTCAGTCAACAAGCTTCTCCAGCCAGCTCGACCCCTGGCTACCTGTCTCCAGTTTCGCACGCTAAGTTGGCTGAGGTCCTCTTCCACTTGCGTGCGCCACCTGAGTCTTGGCCTTCCTCTACTGCGCTGTCCCTCGGCAGCGGATTCGAAGACTTTTCGGACCGGAGCATTGGTGTCCATGCGCTCTACATGACCCAGCCATCTCAGTCTTTGGATACTCACTCTTCATGTCGCTGTACAGTCCGTACAGTTCGTCGTTGTATCTCCTCCTCCACTCACCGTCAATGCAGACGGGACCGAAGATAGCCCGAAGAATTTTTCTCTCGAAGCAACCAAAAACACCCTCATCCATTTTTGATAATGTCCATGCCTTTGCGCCATAGAGCAGGACCGGGATTATTAAGGTTTTTTAAAGGGTGACTTTTGTAGTCCGAGAGAGGGCTTTGCTACTCAATTGCCTTCTTAACCCAAAGAAACAGCGGCTTACAAGAGTTATTCTTCGCTTGATCTCAGCACTGGTGTCGCTGTCTGTATTTATAGCAGAGCCTAGGTAGACAAAGTCTTTAATTACCTCAAAGTTATATCTGTCTAAGGTGACGTTCTGCCCGAGACGTCGGTGTTGGTTGTCCTTCTTGCTTGACAGCATATACTCGTACTTGGTCTTGCCCTCATTGACCGCTAAACCCATTTTCGCCGCTTCCGTCTCAATACTCGCGAAAGCGCCACTGACGTCACGCTGTTTTCTCCCGATTATGTCAATGTCGTCTGCGTATGCGAGTAGTTGGACGGGCTTTTGAAAGATAGTGCCTCTTGTGTTTGCTCGTGAGTTTTGCACTATTCTTTCAAGTACGATGTTGAAAAAATCGCACGACAGCACATCGCCTTTTCTAAATCCTTTCTGGACATCAAAGGTCTCGGTGAGATTTTTACCGACCTTGAAGGAGCAGCGTCCACTCTCCATCGTCATCCAGACGGACGAGTTTGGCAGGGATGCCAAAACTAGACATTGCTCTTTATAGCTCGTCTCTATAGATGCTGTCATACGCGGCCTTAAAATCGATGAATAGGTGATGGATATCGATCTGAAGCTCATGGGTCTTCTCCAAGATCTGCCGTAGTGTGAATATCTGGTCGATAGTGGACTTTCCTGGCCTGAAGCCACACTGATATGGACCTAGGTTGTTGACGAACAGCTTCAGGCGTTCACACAATACGGCAGATAAGATCTTATATGCGATGTTAAGGAGACTGATGCCTCTGTAGTTGGCGCAGTTCAGAGGGTCTTCTTTCTTGAGAATCGGACAAACAATGCTGAGGTTCCATTCATCGGGCATACTTTCGCCCGACCTTATGTATGCTCCTTACCAAGTCATCGCCTGCCGCTTTGAAGAGCTCGGCAGTCAGGCCATCCGCTCCAGCAGCTTTGTTGGACTTACGCTTCGATATAGCTATCTTCACTTCATCCAGGTCGGGTGGACGGAATTGTTGGTCATCATCGTCCAAGTTGAAAGGTTAATTCTGCCTGACAGCGGTATTTGGTCCGTCATCGCCGTTATACAGTCTGCGGAAATGGTTCTTCCAAATCCTCAGTATCGACTGCGATTCTAATACGATGTTCCCTTGCTCATCTCTACAGGCTTTGGTTCGGGGTTTGTTTCCGTGGCATGTTATTTTTACCTTTTGGTAAAACTTCCGAACCTCATTCCTGGAGTAGCATCTCTCAATTTCCTCGATCGCGCGCTTCTCATGCTCTTTCTTCTTCCTCCTGAGAAGCCGGTGTTCGTCTCTCCTCTTCCGCTCATAGAGCTCATGAGCAGCTCTGGTCTGCATGTGCTTGCCGGCATTCATCATCGAACCAGGGGTTTCGTTGTGATGGACGAGTGAAACCCAGCACATCAGAAGCGACATCCCTGATGGCGTTTTGGCAGTGTTTCCAGTGGTCTTCGATGCTTGATGCTGGCGGCATTGGACCTCTTAAGAGATTAAGAGACACTCGATCGGAAAAGGACTTGGCGATCTCTTGCGATTGTAGCCGTCTGATGTCGAATTTTCTCACAGCATTAGTTTGTCTTGGCGTAGTTTGGGATATCCGCAACCGTACCTTGGCTACAACAAGGTAATGGTCCGAGTCGATGTTGGCTCCTTTGAACGTACGGACATCCATAATACTGGAGGAGTGGCTTGCGTCGATCGCAATGTGATCAATCTGGTTGACTGTTGATTGATCAGGGGTTCTCCAAGTCCCCTTGTGTATGTCGAGATGTGGGAACCGCGTTCTAGCCACGACAATGTTTCGCCCCGCCGTCGATTAGCCTGAATCCGTTATCGGAGGTGGTGCTGTGCAGACTATATTTTCCGATTGTTTCACCAAAGATACCCTCTCTTCCTAGCTTTGCATTAAAATCACCGAGGACAATTTTAATGTCATAGCTAGGGCATTGCTCGTAGGTCTTGTTAAGGAGCTCGTAGAAGGCATCCTTGGTGTCGTCATCTTTCTCCTCTGTGGGGGCATGCGCGCATATAAGGCTAATGTTGGCGAATTTAGCCTTGATGCGGATTGCTACGGGGCGCTCGCTCACATGCCGGAAGCTGAGGACTTCTTGTCTTAGTCTGCCTCCGACAACAAATCCGCATCCAAATAAGCGTTGCTTTTGCCGTCGATAGCAATTGCCGTAATAGATATCGCAGTTTTTCATCTTCTTTTTGTCCGGCCCATCCCATCGCATTTCTTGAATGGCGGTTATGTCTGCTTTGCAGCAGTCTAGGGCCTCCTAGTTGCTCGGCTGCACGTGGTCTATTAAGCGATCTAACATTCCACGTGCATATCCGAAGCTCATTGTCCTTAAATTGTTTGCGTGGGTTATCAACAGTAAATCCATCCATATCCGAGGCTTGTTGATGCTTCGTAACTTCCTTTTTTTTAAATGGCCGGGCAGTGACCCCGGCGGCACAACCCCCAACCTGGAGGACCAGTTCCATTTTTAATGCCCCTAGGACGATTGGTCGGTTACACTGAAGCCAGTAACCCGTTCCGGGATGTGAGCGCTGCCGTTGGCCCATATAGGGCTCGTCCGCCACCATCTCTTTTCCAAGACCCTGACTAAGTGCTGGAAATCCTTACCGGCCTGAGCTCCAAATATGTCCGAGTAGCTCGGATAAGGTCTTGTTTTGTGTCTCTGACACTAACCCTGGTTTATGGCGCATAGTTAATATATATATATTTAATATAGTTAAACAAGTCAATAAAGATAATATCCGAGACAGTGAAATGCGACTGCAAATTTCCATGGATTGAATTTTACTTACACTTTTTAAAGCACGAAATTTCTAAACACTTCACAAGCACATATGCCACAACTTACATATTTGTTGTTGATATTGTCAGTCAACGCATATTAGAAACAACAAATACTGAAAGATTTTTTTAATTTTAATCCGCACCGAATTAAAAGTCCTCACAAATGCAGAATGCAGAAACAAAACACATGACGACATGACCTGACAGATGGGTACGTTTTCAAAGTTTTATTACGGGCAACTTGTCCATTTGAAGCAACTTAAGGAAACTTTTTGGTCTCGTACAGACACTAGCTTCAGTTTTCTTTTCTTTTATGGATGAGCCTTAAGTTGTAGGGTAAATACTTTCATGGGTGGAGGCATTAAGAGAATGAAGAGAAATTGTCGTATCTTGAAAAGAAAACACTCACTCACTCAAACACTCACACTCTTCATTCTCTTAATGCTTCTACCAATAAAAGTTTTACTCTCAATTTGTGAATGCGTGAATTTCAATATGTAAATGTGTTGACTTCAATTCTGTAATGTGTGAACTGCCACGGATCGACTCATTGAAAAAGTTGAGAGTAAACCTACCTTATCCATCATATCCGTTGCTTATAGACTTTCATCCTTATGAAAGCGTATATTCTATCCAGCTGTCAGCTTATAAAACGAAGGTTTGAAGTGAAATTTCATACAACTGCATTGTTCAATATGATAAAAACCGGTGAGGTATTGAATTTAATTTCGACTCTCATTTTATAAGAATAGGATAATAAATACATATTTATTGAATATTTTTGACTTACATTTTCTTTCCCAATTTCGAGAGTGATGTTCAAAAACAACAAAGGAACTAGATTCGATGACAGATTTCTATAATCAATTCTGTTTTGCTGGTTTATTGTGAAAAACGAGCTGGCTTACCGCCGTTGAATGATATCCTTCGATATTTTAATGAAATATATTTTTCATTCCAACATACGCATAGTGACATATTTTAGCGAAAGTGGTACCTACGCGTTTATCCCTTTCTTTATTATTTACTTTTTCAAAACCTTTGCCTAGTGAGTGTAAAATATCATTTCTTTTCCGTTTTGTGTATTTACATATATAATTTGTAAATATTGTTTTTTTTATATACATTTTTTTTAACTATTTAATTTAATTACCCCAATCGGCTTGTCGGTTTCGACTTGGTTCTGACAGAATCTGGACAAAGCGGATTTTATTTGTAGTAGAAAAATGTTTTTTTAGTTTGATTGGTTTAATTTGGAGGATGCCGGGCAGTTAAATGTCATTTTAAGTCGTTAAAACATAGATCAGAGGTTTGTTGCCGTTAATTTGTTATAAAATATTATTCATTTGCTTTTATTTTTATTTTAAGGTGCTTAGGTTGTTAAGGAGTTTATTTTTTGACCAAATAAGTAAAAATAATGTAACTTTTTTATATGAATTGTGCTCCTACACATAAGTAAAACTTTAGAGACGAAATTCACCAATAAATGGCAATTTGAGATTGATTGTAGCTGTGCGACTGTACATAAGGACAGATTAATAGTAGGACAATTTTTTAAACTAAAAAGTTATCCAAAATTAAAAAAAATATCAATTTATGCGCATCTTCAATCAAAATGGGTTGTCTTCATAGATCGAGAAAGAATTCTGAAAAGAACGAGGAATGGTTGGAAAATTGTCCCTATATCGATATCGATTTGCTCCGGCGGTATGATCAGGGTGCATGTACCTTGATCTTGCAGTGGATATATTAGGTGCTTGTACCAATATATCAATGTATTTGCGAATTATATTTAGCTATCTTACCTTGGGTGGGGAAATAACTAAATACGACTTCTTCTTCTTAGTGTTGAAAAATCAGTGGTTTATTGCTTCAAACTAAATTCCATTTATACAAATTTATTGCTTACTTAGCATAACTTAAATTACGACTAAAACTTACATACAGATTGCTTATTTGACAGTAAATCAATTCTCATACATTTTTTTCATTATTTGACAATATTTTAATATTGTACAGTTTTGTGTATTTAGCAAAAACAAAAAATTATGTAATTATTCACGACCATACGGGTATGGCTTGAATTTCGTCCAAACAACCTTGCAGTGAATGCATTTGTTGTATTTGTTTTCCTCTGTGGGTTGAAGGTGAATTATTTGGGCAACATTGTTCGTGACGTACCTATACTTTATTTTCTAAACATCCACCTCCCGTTGAATGATAACATTCAACACTTTTCCGTAGAGGGTAAGCTTGTAATAATAAAGGGTAGATAGTGTATAGGATAGGACAGGTTAGGAAGGTAAAGAGTACTAGAAGGGATTGAAGGATTATAGAGGGCGTTGGAGTTGAGAAGAGGACCGGAAACCAGGATGTGGACTGGACTGGGAAAGGAAAGGAAAGGATGTCTCCGAGTGAGGAACGTGGCAGGCTTGCGAGGCACGTCTATGCTCGCAAGATGGGGCTGGTTCTTGTCCTCACTCTTTGACGGGACCTATTACTTCAAAAAAAAATATATCATGCCGACTAAACTTTACGAACCAAAACAAAAAAAAAACAAAATGAATCGGACGGAACTTACTATGCTGAGGGGCGCTGTGGTGTTGATCAGCGCTGGCCTTTTCCCTCCCAACCTGGAAATCCGGTGGCCGTTTTTAGGATTTCCCCTAAGAGTGGATATCGATCACCAGCTTACCTCATCTCCAACCGAGTTCTGCTTTCTACGACACCCCCTGAAAATTACTTAACAAGGCATTTTTGCGCCTTTAGGGTATGCTAATAGATACGAGAGCGGGTCAATAAGTCCGTGACTTTTGGATTAAAACACAGATTTTTTGATAAAAAAATAATTTTATTTTTCAACGTAGTCTCCCTTGAGCTCTATACACTTTGTCCAACGCTTCTCCAATTTTTTTATCCCTTCCAAAAAAAATGATTTGTCGACGTCCTCAAAAAGGCCTTTGTTTGCGAGATGACTTCATCATTGGAGTCAAATCTTTTTCCACCAAGCCATTTCTTCAGGTTTGGGAACAAGAAGTAGTCACTCGGAGCCAAATCTGGAGAATAGGGTGGATGAGGGAGCAATTCATAGCCCAATTCATGGATTTTTGCCATGGCAACTGCACATGTGTTTGTGGTCGACTGTGAGCAAACGCGGCACCCATCTTGCGGAAAGCTTTCTCATGCCCAAGTGATCATTCAAAATTGAAACCACTGAGCCATGCGAGATCCCTACGGCTTCTACAATCTCTCGCACTTTCAATCTTCGGTCGGCCAACACCATATCGTGAATTTTTTCGATTGTTTCGGGTGTAGAGACCTCAACTGGGCGTCCAGGACGTTCGGCATCTTCAGTGCTTGTACGGCCACAACGAAATTCAGTAAACCACTTTTTTACCATTGAAATCAATGGTGCAGAGTCCCCATAGTATTTATCAAGCTTAGCCTTGGTCTCGGTAATGGTTTTTTTTCGCAAGAAATAATGCTTAATAAGCACACGAAATTCACTTTTTTCCATTTTCTCCTCAAATTAGTGAGTAGTCTGATAAAAATAGCTGTCAAACACAAACTAACTGACGCAGCAAGTTTAAATTTTGACAGGAGTCAACTGACAGATGCCTGTTGACAGGAGCAGTGTTGCTGTTTCAGTAAAGAGGTCAGAAATTCAAAAAGTCACGGACTTATTGACCCGCCCTCGTATAATTCAAACAAAAAAATTTTATATTGTATAAATGTAGGAATATGTTTTTATTTTGTAAAGATATATATATATATATATTTTTTTTAAGATATATGTGTATAGTATATTACGAGATTAAATAAGTAAAAAAAAATTATAGTTCTAACAGCATGTACGCTGAGTGAGTACAATGTGAGTACACTGCGAAAATTTCTTTAGGAAAATTTTTGTTTTATTTAGAAATATTATTACGAGTATTATTTTTTTTGTTGTTGCTTAATATATATTATATGTAGTGTAGTAATACATATGAAATTAATTTTAATTTTTTTTTATGTGGACTTTCATGGGCGTAGCTGTCCTTTCCTTGGCACGATATCGCTGATATACATACATATGTGTTTAAATTGTTTGTAAGGGAAACGGGAAACGGGAAACGGGAAACGGGAAACGAGAAACGGGTGGCGATCACGATAATTTTAATCGTTTATTTATTTTGTTGTTGTTTTGTTTTGCTTAACTTAACTTAACACTTACTCTAAATATTTCCTTCTTCCTTTTCTTTTATGTTACTTAAAATCCTTTATTTTTATTTTTTTTATTTTTATATGTATAATTAAACTTGCGGCACTAGGGCCTAAGAACACTTTGTTATATGATTTGTTTTAACTTTTTTTTCTCTTTATTTTGTTTCTATTTTTTTTTTATATATGTATATAAGTTACACTTTTTATTTTTATTTTTTTCTGTGCACGCACTTGATGATGATGATGTATCTCGAGAAGTATTTTTCAAGGACTCCACACTAAATCAGTAACAACAGGTTTAATTTTATCTATTTTACCAAAAGTATCATTATATGTTTTTTTTTTCGTCCACGCACTTGCTGTCAACACTTTGCCACGCCACTGTTCAGTTCGCTTCTGGCGTGATGTACTTGGCTGCAGTTTTTTTCTTTTTCTCTTCTTGGTGCTGGTTCTGGTGGATGGGAGTCATCAATGTTCGTTTGATGTTTTTCGTCTATATGCCCAAAGACAAATGGCGGATATGGCCGGGGCCAGTCCTAGATATGCAACAGAATATTGATGAATGTTGTGATTGTTAATTTTGTTTGGGAGCTCAGCTTGGACTAGATTCTTGGATTGTTTTATTAGCTCTTCGAGTTCTTCTGATGGAGATAGATTTATCATTGGAGCCCGGGCACTTGAAATCTGCTTGGTTGGGGTTGGTATATCCGTCAGATTGCCTAGTCTGGTGTATGAAATCCTTGTTCACGGTGTTGACTTATGATTAAATATGGGACATCTGATTTGATCACAATGAACTTGGTGTTGTCCACTATCGGTACGGCTATAATCGTGCAGATTTCCAGTATTTCTCTAGTGAGAAATTTAATATGAAAAATGATGTGGTTGTTGTCCATCTGCTATTGCTGTTTATGTACATTAATTTGAACAGTTGAACTGAATCTAAAGAGTCTATTGGCAAGCGAAGTGCGACAGGGACATGACCTTTTATAAACGAGATCTCCCTGTTTAACTGCTGCGGTGAAAGAAGCATTGGATTTAGTTTGACCTGATTAGTGTCAGTTAATATATTAACCAAAAGTGGATGAATCTGTTGTACATTTGAGATGACCAGTGTTAATTCGATAGAAACACCCAAAGCAGTATTGATGAGTTGCTCTTGGTTAGGATAAACGACTATTTCATTCATACGATCGTTCAGAGCTCTAAATTTTTCCATAACCGCCAACTGATCTTTGTTTATTATGTTTAAAGTTGAGTCAACTATAGATGTTTGGTTCTTCAGCAGTCGCAACAAATGCTCTTCACTTTCTTTGATAGTTCCAATAGCGTCCGACATCTTAATGGCATATTCATCATCTAGGGCTCCAAACAAGGAATTAGCCACAGTTCCAATTATGTTTAAGGCTCCTCGCTTCTGCCGAGAACTAGGAGCGTTGATTTAAAATATTCATTTCCCTTTCTTAGATTTTTGTAAGTTATCTTCTCACATAACAGTTTTAATGATCCTATTCCCTTGGCGACTTCTGTATATTCAGTCCAATATGCCTCCAAGTCGTAGTACACCAGTAGGTTCCAGTCGTTTGATGCCAACATTGCTGTTCCCATGGAATCAAATTGAAAACCGAGTTGAGATGGAAAGTAGAAATCTACTGGGTGACTGTGTGCGAAGGGAAAACACAAACATACTAGTAGGAACGACACTATTGCTGATCCATATGTTATTCGAGATTTCTTTGGCGGAAATTGATCGCCTTTTTTAAAATTGGTGTCACTTCGCTCGTTCAAATGAGTTATTGTTCGCTTTGGTTGTTCGTTATATTGACGTGCCTCCTGTGTTCCGGTTTGTGCAGATTCGTCCAAGTTCTCGATTGGTAGAGGAGCCAGCCCTTGCATAGCTCTGCGAAATACACCGGTTGCTGTTTTTACATCTGCTACTCGAACCCGACCGTCTTCTCCGATGTGAGTTTTAATTATAAGCCCTAGAGGCAATTTCATCGGTGGTGTATTATCTTCCTTTATGATAACAATGGCGCCAGGTTTAAGATTGGGTGTTTGTTGCTTCCATTTCGTACGCTGTTGTAGTTCGTTAAGGTACTCTCTTGACCACCTCTGCCAGAACTGGTTACTGGCTTCGCCGTAATTAGTGTTTTGCTGACTTAACTGCAGCTTCCCATAATCCGTCGAAATGCGGGGATCTGGGAGGAGTGGAAATCGATACCCTTTGCACTGCACATTGAGATGATGGAGTTCCTTCCTTGAGTGGTATATATTGTGTTGGTCAATTCGTGAAGTTGATTCTTGGCTCCTACGAAATTAGTTGCATTATTGCAGAACAGGTTTTGAACATGACCTCGCTGTCCCATAAACCGTTTTAAGGCACCGACAAAGGCCTCTGTTGATAAGGCGCTTACCAATTCCAGGTGGACTGCCTTGGTAGCAAAACAACAAAATATTGCCAGGTACCCTTTATGCGGTCGACTTCCTCTGCCTCGGTAGTGCATCCAGATTGGTTCGCAGAAATCAACTCCTGAATTAATAAATGGCCGAGCTGGTCGTATCCTTGTATTTGGCAGGTTTACCATTAATGGGGAAGCCGATTTTGGCTTGGCTTTTGTACGTCTGATGCACTGCTGGACTGTAGACCTTGTAATTGTTTTTCCCTTTATTGGCCAAAAGACTGGCTAAAAGCGTTTGTGGTCCGACATGTCTTTTTTTGTTGTGAATGTTTGTCATGATTATCTTAGTGAAGGGTTGCTCGTAAGGCAGAATTATAGGATGTTTTGCGTCATATGTGAGAGACGACAATTCAAGTCTCCCTGCCACGCATAGACTCCCCTTAACGTCCAAAAAGGGAGACAAACTCCTTATAGTGTTGTTATTGCTACATTCTCCATATAGTTGTACGTGAGAAATGTAATTTTTTAGTGATTCTGCTTGTATATGACTGACTATTATGTGCATGGCGTTTGTCAGCTCTTGACTAGAGAGACATTCATCATCAAGTTGTTTGGTGTTTCGTTTGCGACTGACGTTTATAAACCGAATTATGTAAGCTGTAATTCATTGTAGCCTTTTAAATGAGTTCTTGTGCGCAATTATATCATTGAAAAGGATGGGTTCCTTGTCATTGATGGCGGTTATTACGGCGGTCTGGTCCTTTTCCTTCTCTTATTGTTTTAGGTAGGGTAGTGGCCAATTTAATTCTTGCGCGTGCAGGAACAAAGGGCCGTAGAACAAGAGGGTTGATTCTTTCTACCTTTATGGAGGAACTCTTCGTGTGAGCAAATCGGTCGGGTTCTCCTTGGACTTAACGTGTCGCCACTGCCTCAAGTCTGTGGTAGCTTGGATGACTGATACTCTGTTAGCAATGAATGGGGGAAAGGACCCTGCAGCTGAGTTTTTCCAGGTAAACACTATTTCTGAATCGCTCCAAAAGTATGGTGGAACCTCCTTATATTCGATATTCTACTTTATCCTTTTTGCAAGGTCTGGTGCTAGCTTGGCGGCACACAATTCTGGTCGTTGGATAGTTGGTTTTTTGATTTCTCCTTTTCGAGTGGTGCTACCCGGGACTTAGCACACAATACCGGTTCGCTCACTAGTTCTGCATCGAACATACATGGCGGCTCCGTAGGCCTTTTCAGAGGAATCAGCGGATACATGAAGTTCGATAGTCTTTACACATTCCTTTGCGAATATCTGCCTTGAAACTATTCTATTCTGAAGAAACTATTCTTTTCGTCACCCTGTGTTCATCATTTAGGTTCACTTTGATGCGAAACTCATCCGTCTTTGGTAACCAAACTAGACCTAGTGGCTGTATTTCCTCTTCTGCAACTGCCTTGAAGTCCAATTGCACCTCCTTTTCTTCGAGTGTGAACCTTTGGAGCAGCTGTGGGTGGTTGGCGCACCATTTTCGAAGTTTAAACCCAGTTTTATTTAGGACGTCAATCAGCTGTCTTTGCATCTCTAGTGCCATGGTTAAACTATTAGAACCTGTCATTACATCATCCACATAAGAATTCCGCTGTAATACCTTACTGCCGAGAGGATGTGTCGTTGTGGAAGACTGTGTTAGCGTTTGAAGGCACGCAATAGCAAGGTACGGAGCCGACGATGTGCCGTAGATTATTGTATTTAATTGATACTACTTTATGGGTTCTGAAGAATCACGTCTCCATAAAATAAGTTGATATCGTCGATCGTCTTCATGTCTACCAGTACCTGTCTGTTCATTTGTTGAATATGGGCTGTGAATACGAATCTTGGAAACCGAAAACGAAGCAAGATAGTGAACAGATCATTTTGGATAGTAGGGCCTGTATGCAATATATCATTCAATGATAATTTTGTTGAGGTTTTGCATGATGCCTCGAATACAACCCGTAACTTGGTGGTACTGCTATCATGTTTTTGAATGCGATGATGAGGTAGAAAATTATGGTTTTTCGGAATGAATGATTGCTCTTATTCTGCCATGTGCCCTAATTTTATGTATTCATATATGAATTCCTGGTATTGTTGTTGGAGTTTGTTTTGGCCAACCTTCTTTCTAGAGAGTAAAGTCTTCGCAATGCAATGCCTATTGAGTCGCCTTGTTAAGCATGATTCTCGGTAAATGGAAGTCTCACTACGAATCGTCTGCTGCTGTTATGACGTACTGTTGCGTTAAAGTTCTCCTTGCATTTCTTCTCGGCCGCGGTAAAGTGGCTTTTTTGACCCTCAGGTTCTTCGAGTGTCCAAAACTTCTCAAGAGTGTTATTGAGGCCTTCGTCTTCTGTGCAAATGCCGCATTAAAATGCCGATGTGGATGATTGTCCCGTCAGTCCTGTGGCTATCCACCCGAAAATGGTATTTTGAAGAACAGGCTTGTTCTCTGCAGTATTGATTTGGCCTGCTGAAAGAAAATCGTAATAGAACTCTGCTCCTATAAGAAGATCTTTTTGGCTCGACGTATTAAATGTTGGATCGGCTAATTTGATGTTTTTCGGTATAGTCCAGTTGGATATATCAATTGACTTAGTGGGTTGTGGCGACAATATTTTGTTAAGAACCAATGCTTCTAATCTTGTTGAAAAGTCGTTTATTGTTGGTTTCAGTAGTAACTTTACTCTCTTATGTGTTTTTTGGATTGCATTACCAGTTCCCTGGATGTTCAATGAATCATATTTGGTCGTAATCCCTAGCCTTTTTACCACGCATTCCGTAATGAGATTGACATGCGAGCCTGAATCAGGAAGCGCACTGACCTCAATGGAATTTCCGTTGTTTGCTAGTAGTTTTACTATTACCGTCCCCAAAAAAAGTAGCCTTTCTGTTGATTAAGGCTGATTGAGAAGGTGAAAGAGCTTTCGGTTTGACCGTGGATGATGTTTCATATTCTTGAAGGTCTTGTTTGGGTGTAACTTTTGCTGCTGGCGCGTTGAAATGAACTAACGTATTATGTTTCTTCGAGTACCTGGTGCATCCTCGCCCAGAACATTTTGCCGCTTGATGGCCTGATTTGAGGCAGTTGATGCATCAATCATTATCCTTAAAGATATTTAAGAAAAACTCATTTGGAGAAAAACGTTGCATGTATATAAATAAAGTATGATGTGCTTTGCACACTGGGCACGTGGTATCTAAACTGGCGATTGCTGAACAGTTTGCTGTGTTTGGTCGCCTTGAATCCTCAATGCTTCGTCCCTTATTTTCCAAAGATTCCAACTATTGGAATCGATTTTCGAGGAACTTCAGAAAGTCCTTGATTGTCTGCAAGTTTCTTGGACTGGATAGGGATTATTCATACAATGTGTGGGTATCCTTGTCGAACTTCTTTATTAATCAATGAATTAATAGCGGATCCCAATTTGATGTGTCAACGCCAATATTTTCAAGCCCCATCAAGCACTCCTGCGTAGTGTTATGTAAGTTTCTTACACTGATCGCAGACAGCTTGTCCGTATTATGCGTTGATTGTGACAGTAAATTATTGATTAATCCTGCCACCATTAGTCTTGGGTTTTCATATCGTTCCTTGAGCATTTTCCAAGCTGTAACATAATTTGCGTCTGAAGCCGGAAAATGCCTTATTAGCTTCTCAGGTTCTCCCACTAGTCCCAATTTTGAAGTAAGCGCTCTTAAAGTTGCTACCACCGACTCAGAATTTGAGTAGAAATTTTTAAAAATTTCGAAAAGTAGCTCGTTTGTGAACGTTACCATGATAAAAGTGTAAACCTTGACGGACGTTTTGATATTTTCAGATCACTCAAACTCATGTTTTATTAAATATTAAACCAAAAAATCATTATACCAAAGCAATAATTTGCACAAAAACTAAAACAAAAACATATAGAAAACATAAAAAAAAGCAAAAACATAAAATTAAAACATAGATTGTGGAAAAACATGATATAGATAAGTCGCGATTGTTTCAACCATTTTGATGCATGGCCAGTTTCCATTACCAAAGATATTTTAAAAACAAATGTTTTTCTGATTTTGCAGGCATTTATTGTAATAATGGAAAATTAAACCTTTAAATATTGTCAAAGTAACGTATTATGATAAACCAACCATGATTTTTCAATGAAATCAGTTATATTTAATTGACGGTGTTGGTTAATTTTTGTTTTGCATTACGTTATCAGCGAATTCTTTTAACATGAAAATGTCAGCGGCACTGAAATGGTCTTCCCTCGCTTTCGGGGTTCCGTACGTCCGAATGAAAGACGGAACCCGTACAAGATCACTCGGGTGTCTGTCTGTCCGTCTGTCACAGACCATTTGCTCCGAAGCTACTGGACCGATCAAGTTGAAATCTGAAAAAAACTCATAACGCAAATAAATGCATTTTGAACATGGTGGGGGGAAATTAGAAAACTAAAAATATGTACCGTGTGATATATCAAATGAAAGGGTTTTTGGTATTGGTCTCAAATATATATTTTTTTTTATAATTTTAAAGTAAACAGTTTTAAATTTATTTAAGAAAACATATGAAAAATTGACCATTCCCCCCCTTATCCCTGAAACGAAACTACTAGGATAGTGAAAAAAAAAAAAAAAAATAGTCCTTAACATTTACATTACAGGAAAACCTATAGTCCGAACGTAACGTGGTAAATCTTTCAATATTGTGTGAACAAATTTACATTTGCCGCTTGAATGTATGGTTGAACATTTTCTTTTTCAACTAGAATGTTAAGTTTGTTCTTAGAATAAAATATTGGTATTGTTGGTACTACTCGTTCGACATAATAATAATAATAACATATTAGAATAACAGGCCAGGCATCCGTCACTCCTCGTCAAGATAATAACAAGAAGGATCACTCCCCACTTGAGTGAATAAATCCACTCATCGTAGAAAAAACCAATAACAACATCGCATAAAATAAAATACCGCAGATATACCGCTTTGGTTCAAATTCGAAGTCCCATTTAATTTTTCCTGAGTTAGAATGCGTACAATAGCCTACCCGCCATTTTTTCCTTATGGAAAATTACTTGGGATTCAGATATTTTGTTGATTAATTTTTCTCCTTCTCCAGAGTGCAAAAGGCTGTATAATGTGGAAACACACTGGTTTTACTTCTTTTTTATATGCACTAATGACTGGCTGCAATCCAGAGATTATTCACTATGAGTAACTGCGTGTATAAAACTGGCATTGTAGTGTATATTATCAGTGGGTGTTTCTAGATACATAGCTAATTTACTTGTTAAAAACAAAAATGCTGGAAAAATATTTAGTATAATGAATTTTTCTTTAATCCACCTTTTCATATTTTCATCCACTGGTTCAATGGAACTAGATTGGAACTATCTCAGTTTTGTAGATCAGTTGCATCACGTATTGTAAACACCTTCGAGCCCTATTGAGATCGCACACTCGGTGACCAATCGTAATGCACAAATCGGCATTTGTAGTTTGTTTTAATCTTTTTGATGACATACTTATCCATTGGTTGCATTAACGGGGTGATATTTGGTGGTAAATACATCATAACAATATTACCTTCACCTGACTTGCCTTGTTCATCGTAGTGAGCTGAGAAACTGTCGACAAGCAAAATAGCTTTGCCATTCAGGTTGTTCCCTTGTTGTTGTGAGAGCTCATTGAAACGTAATTTCAGATAATTGCGAGTAAAAAATCAAAAAATGAAAAATTCAACTTATCATACCTGTGGTAGAAATAAATCATGGAACCAATCAGTTTATAGTTCCCACGTAACTAATCCGTCTTATTACAAAACATATTCAACACTATTAATATAGTTTTTCAGTCAGCTTGGATTTTTCGATTTGCCAAACGCTAAGATCTTCACATTTGAGCACGGCAGGATACTAACACTTTTCACTGCCTACAACTTGCAATGTTGTTTCACGCAAGTCTTTCCAATTCAAGGCCCTTCATCGGCATTATAAATTTGACAGGGGTGAACCTGTTAGCTGGACAATTTTGTTTCCGAGATCATTTAGAAACGGTGCGACCAATTCTGTTTGGCGTGAATGTTTTTCTGCAGTGACTTTGAGTATTCTAATGCCATGACAATCTTTGAATCGGCTAAAACACCCGCGGCTAGCATTTAGTTCACCTTTTTCGTATTATGCATGGAGTTGTTAATACTTTCCGATATCGAAACATAAACGGAGGATTCAATATTATATTTTACAGAGCCGATTGCCTGTAGTCCTTGGTCCAAGTCGATTTCTTGCCGCTAAAGCAAGGATTACTCTTATAGAGGAGTATCTTGCGACTGGCGAGGGTAATCCCTCTCAAATTCTTGATTTTTCACGTATTGTGCGCAGCAAGGAGAGCAAGTGGCGCCAAAGGCATGACTTTCATTATGTAACAGTCGATTTCCTTCTGCTCTCGCCCACACCATAAAATCTCTGAGAATGCTGATCTTTTTCGCGTATCAAATTCTGATGGAACATTTCCATAATGTCTAACTTTGTAAAGGACTGATGTCAGCGAAACTAGTTGATCTGAACTCTTGAGTACCATAGAGTTCAATGAAATCCCATTTACTTTGGCTGCAGCGTCCCACACTAACCTGATTTTGCCCGGTTTGTTGGGATTTTGGACAGGCAATATTGAAAGTCGCCTTTGGAGACGTAATGCTCTATATTTCTGTGCTTCAGCCATATTCGGATCTCGATGCATTCTCTTTCGTAACCCAGTTGAACGTTTGTTTGCCATCTGTAGACTACCAAGTAAGTGGATTTCATCATATTTCCAGAGCAAACCCGTAACGAAGCCCTCATCCTTCCTTTGAGTTAGATTTTTAAGCAATTGAAGAGATTTTTATTCCTACTGTGGGAACAAAACACTTTTCGAATTCGAAAAGCCAAAATTTTCATTGCAGATAAACAGCTTTACCTCTGCAGTTCCACATCTGCCCTTCCTTGCCGGTACTTTAGCGTCAGTCCAAGCTTCCAATCGTTAAGGCCAATAAGTAAACGAGCGAAACTTTGTGTAAGACTCAATTGACAAGTACCTTAAATGTTTGAATTGTTTTTGCAAATCTTAGCATCAAGGCATTGCACTGGTAATTGCAGGCTTTTCACTGTGTGGACATTTAAAAGTTGATACCTTTTGGCGCTTATGCTTGTACCTGAAATTCGTAAGCTCATCACTTTAGATTCCTCCTCATTTCTGGTCACACCCGCCGTCCCTCCCAAATTCTGGAGTGCCTTCTATTTTTAATTCATTGGCTAGATCTTCTTCGATAAGTGCGAGTGATGAACCATCATCTATAAATGCGAATGTTATCAGGCTGATATTGTTCCCATAGAGCATAACAGGAACTATCCGGTACTTCGCTGATGGAGTGCTTTGCATTAGAGCAGTTTGTGGAGCTGTCAGTGCAACAGATGCTAACTTGGTTTGAGCCCTATCAATATCTCTTTGCTCATTATGCAATAGTCAACGATGCTTGTACACACAGTTGTTCTTCCCACAGGCTGAATCTATTTTACACTAACTATGAACCTATACATGTCTCTTTAAGCATTTTCTGCTAAGTTTGAGCTTACTTCTTCCCATTTTAGAGAGTGGCTCAGTTGACGGAATTTTTCACACATATCAACAGAGAGGCAGTTTTTCCCGCATACCAGGCATCCATGCTCTTTAATTTTTGGTATATAATTTTTCCGAGTGAAGTGTTCGCTGTGGGCGTTAAGAAAACCCTTTTATTTAGCATAATTTCTGTTCTGTTTACTCCCCTCTGAAGAAGTCAGTCTGGTTAAGTCACGATATCGACTTGGTTTTCGTGTAATTCGTCCAAGTCTAGTGTTGGTACTGATGGATTTATTATCTTCCGGAATTGAAAGCGAGACTTTTGCTTTTGGACGTTCTTTCGTGTTTTTAGGTGATGCGTAAGATTTTTCCTCGGAAATCGGATGTTCCATTTGCTGATTCTCAGTAAAAGCTGGTTTCAACTTGTCGATATTGATTCTTGCTGGCTTTCCTTTGATGATTACCGTGAAAATCTTGCCTCCTCTCTCCTTTTCTTTATACGGACTTGGGAATGGTTGTTGCAGTTGCAAATGTACGGTATCTTTACTTAAGACAACGAAATCACAGGATTTTAGGTCTTTAAACTCCGCTATAAATTCAGACAACGACACCAGCGCTGAGATCAAACAAAGAATAACTTTCGCCAACGCTGCTCCTTTGGGTTAAGAAGGCAATTGACTATCAACAACAAAAGTTACCCTATGTAAGACAGAGGCATGGACATTATCAGAAATGGATGAGGGTGCTCTTGGTTGCTTCGTGATTCGAGTGATTTTCGCTCCCGTCTGCATTAACGGTGAGTGAGGGGGAGGAGGCACAACGACGAACTGTACGGACTGTACAGCGACATGGACCTAGCCAGAAGAGTGAAGATCCATCGACTCTACAAAATTTTGTCTAAACTGCTTAACAAAATCAATTTGAGGCACTACATTGCTTTTTTTTAGTAGGTCGCTTAGAATGCGTATATTTTGCCCAATGAACTGCTCTGTTGCTTGCAAACCTTCCCTTATGGCCGAACGAAGTACCAAAAGTACTCACGCTAAAGTTTATGTCCATTGCATATTCTGGTGGCACATTATGGCGGCTTTTAATGTTCGCTCGATCATACCGTTGCTCTGTGGATGATATGCGAAATTAACCATTCTATCGGAAGATGCAAATGGCGTCGTACGTCAATCATATTTGACATTTGTAAACTAGACAGCTGCAGTATACAAACAGACAAGTAATGGAGCGCTATACTTCGCTTTCAAGCTATCTTAAATCTCACCAACGAAGAGGACGGTTTTGTGTCGAAAATAATCATGAGTGACGTCGCCCATTTCCACTTAAGCGGTTACGTTAATAAGCAAAATCTTCATTTCTGGGGCACTGAAAATCCGCGGGTGATGCATGAAGAGCCATTACATCCACTCAAAGCCACTGTGTGGTGCGGCGTTCACGCGGAAGTAGTGATTGGGCCGTATTTTTTTGAGGACGCCATCGGAAATACTATCACTGTTACTGGCGAAGTCTACAGGGCCATGATAAACGACTTCTTACTCCCGGAATTGGATGAGCGGGGCTTGGTGAACATGTGCTTCCAACAAGATGGTGCAACCGCATGCACAGCACGAGCCACAATGGATATTGTAAGGGAAGCGTTATCTGTTCGCGTAATCTCCCGTTTTGGCGATTTGACATGGTCAGCACGATCGCCCGATTTAACCATCCCAGACTTTTTTCTTTGAGGCTACTTGAAGTCGCGGGCCTATGCCTCAGACAATCGCAGCGCTTAAAGAGAATATTCGACTGGAATGCGAACAATTATCACCGGAAATCTTGCGGAAAGTCATGGAAAATGCGATAAAACTGGTGGCAGCCACTTGGCGGATATCATCTTTTCCACTTAACAGAACAAATTGTAAAAGTCCAAGTAAATATTTCCATCACTCAAAATCATTTTTTTTTATTGAGTCAGACAGTAATTCAAAAACAGAATTGGAAGAATAATTTTACGCCCCTTTGTACATGAACCCAGCTGCCTTCCAAATTCTATGAACAGGTGGGACTTCAATTATCTTCCTTGATCCATTATGATTGGTGCCGGTACTCCAAAATGCGGTATCCATTCTCGGCATAGAACTCCAGTCACCGTCTCTGCCTTGATATCGCTAACTGGGTATGCTTCGGGCTACCGGGTGAATCAGTCAGTAATGATCACGCTGTACTCTTAGTTCTCTGATGTGGGAAATTTTCCGACAATGTCGATATGTATGGTTTCAACAGGACTTCTTACGAGTCTTGGTACCTTAGATCTTTGAAACAGAATGCAGCTTCTCACCCAGTTTCTTGTATCTTCATCAATAGAGGTCCATAAAAATCTCCTTTAACTTCTCTAATACAAGCACGGGTTTCTGGGTGCAACAAGTTGTGGATAACTTCAAAAGCAACTTTCGGAAACGTCGAGGTAAATATGGACATGGCTATCCATGTCGTAGTGCTCTTGCTCCACTGCTATTGTTTTTGATTGAACCTCAGTTAGTGTCGTAGAGAAAAACGTGCGTGGCTGCCAACTTTCCGATACTTTTTGCTGTAATACTATTTAAAAAGCTTTATCAGAAGCATCTAACGCAAGGGACAATCCTACATTTAGAATTGGGAATGGGAGAGTTACAGTGTCACTTAAAATTTGCTTGCAGTTCTCGAATGCTTCTAATGCCGCTGGTCAATTTCTTTTTGAGACCTTTCAAAAAACTATTTACTAAACGCTGAGCCGCAGCCGTATTTGGTACGAATTGTTGATAAAAATTGAACATTCCCAAAAACCGTCTCATGTCGTTAACTATTTCCGGGGCCTTGTAACATTTAATCGCCTCTACTTTACTGCTTTGCGGTTGGGTTCCTAATGCATCTACTCTGTGTCCAAGAATATCTACGGCGGGTTTTGCGTAAAGCTTTTAGAAATGTTGACAAGCAATTTTGATTTTTCCAGCCGTTTAAGCATGATTTCCAAATGCTTTAGATGCGTTTCGAATATCTTTGGAGGCGTTTGATGTGGCGTTTGAAAGTCAGCGCCGGGTTTCTCCGCCTGGAAGTCATGATTATGAATTTAAATAGACCAAAATAAAATGGCTGTTTTCGGAATGTGCTCGGAATCGATAGGAATTTAGAAGTAGGCTTTTACCAAATACTATGAAGCCTTCTAACTCTTGAGTGAAATTTTGAACATGCGGATTTGCGTGTGGATCCAGTAAAATGACATTATTAAGGCCATGGTAGTTAACGCAGCACCTTCATTCTCCGTTTCTCTTAAGAACCATATGCAGTGGAGACGCCCAACAACTTTTAGACGGCCTATGAATTCCTTCCTTCAAACGACATTGGAGTTATTTTTTGGCGATGGCTAATTTTTCAGTCGAAAGTCTTCTAGGGCTTTCAAAAACCGGCCGCCCTTTGTTTAAAATGTGATGCGTTATTTGAGGCTTACCTTATTTGGTTGTGCTATTTGTATAATGAGTGTTACAGAAGGTTTTTCTTAAGGCTCTAACCTATGGACAAGCTTCATCCGATGCTAAAGAAATGGAAGTTCTCGCTGCTTTTAGGCGCCCGCTTGACTGAAGAGTAGTTAAGTGATCTTTTTAAATCTATCAATAAGACATAATTTCCACTCATTCATACATCTTAACCTTAAGTCAAGCTTCATTAACTTGCCCCAATACGTGCGGACTGGGGTTGATTTAGTAGCGAATAATGAAAGACTTATTACGGCTGGTTTGAGTTTCAGACTTTTCAGAACTGGTAGTATGAGTACATCTGCACCAGTATCCACATGATACCGCCGCTTGCTGGTCTTATCATATATAAAAAAGCGGCTGCTGGATGTATGGCTAGGGTCTATAGTCGCCACATTAGGCCCGCCATTTGATTTTCCACTGGCGCGTTATTACTTTGACACGAGTAGGGCGTAGTACGCCTGGTTGCTCTTTCACGAAAACGTCTATGGTACCAGCAAACAGTGAGAGTTGATGCCCTACCTCTACTAATGGAATTTCTCGAATGGTTTGTTGTATTCCGTAGACGTCCAGCGTTACTATTTCTAGGGATTCGATCTGACGATCTCAACTCACTTAGTTGTGCTGATAACTCGGTGATGCGCGCTTCTGAGCTAGCAATTGCAGATGAGCTAAGGGAAACTGAACTTGTACTATTCCGATGGGGATTTGAGTTTGCCATATGACTACTTGACAGGCTTCTGAGTTAGAAATTATTTGAATTTCTAATATTTTGTTGGCCGTAAAAGCTATAAGCTCGTTCTTCTGTACTGCCAGCCAGTATAGCCTTAAGCAACTCTGGCAGGCATTGAAGCTATAGCTTTTTGACAATAGTTTCCTACCGGCAAAAGTTGGCTTGGCTTTTTGTCAACGACATCTAATCCTCCTAACAACTTTCGCAGCGTGCGTCTTCAGAGTCCATCATACGTGCAAGTATTGTGCTTTTAAGAGCTTCGAACTTTTGCTGGGGAGGTGCGACGGTAATATCACTGACGCATTAGATAGTATTAATATCCATCCACGAGATGCAGATGCAGAACTTGCGTTCGTCTGATATTTTTTCGCGCCAATGCGAACTGTCCCTCTATTGCTGTGAACCAGGGATCAGGACATGAAGGCCAAAAATGTATGGGTCTATACATGAGAGCATCTACGTCTGAAGTTTCCATAATGCTTGGAACTGTGTCTTGTTATTAGGAACTTAAACCAGATGGTATAACGACCAAAATAGGAGGGGATATTGTGTGACTTTTGTCCACGGACATATCGTCAACTATTCGAAAACTTTTTGTTTGGAAAGAAAATAATACATACAATATGTATTATAAAAAAAAAGGTTAAACAATACTACCGGGTCGGGCTATGATGAATCATCTTGGCGAAGTGCCTACAAGTGAAAAATTAATGTATCAGATGGTGAAAAGATGCCATTCCACTCAGGTTTTACACTTCAAATGGTTAATTTTTGTAAACTTGTAATGTTCCTATATGGAAATGAAATTGGAAGACTCATAAAAGTACACACTAACGAAAAAGAGATAGTTGTCAACCATGACAATCATAGTTCTTTTTAACTATGATTAACTGAAAAGTCAGATACAAATACATGTGCAAGAAAGACCGCAAAAAAACAATTCAACAATAAATATTAATCCATTGATGACAAACATAACTACGAATTCGGCATTCGTTTAGAATTCTGTTTCCACTATAAATGGACATGCCTAAGTACGTAAATCAGAGAATGACAGAGGCCTGTTGCTACGAATAACAACTGATGTTTTCTCTTCATCAAAGTACATTAAAATTACTCATACATATTGTAATTTATATACCTATTTTAACTAGCTTTTATTTATTGTCTTCAACTCCTTCATTTTGTTCGAGATCAAAATGAAACTATCGACACTGTTGTGAACAACATAACTCCCAGACAATCAGCAGTATACACCGGACATTGTAGGTATCGTACCACCTTCTGAGAGATGTCATCCAACATCTGTGTGACCATACAGTGAATGTGTCTTATTTATGCTTTTCATTTTTGTAAAATTTGTATATAAATAGAATAGAAACAAAGCAATTGTTGATTCGTTGACCATAGTGCAAGCTGTTGGTTCATTGTAAGACCCTCAACCAGAGGTTAGGTTCATATCTCTCACTAACATTTTGGTCCTTTGAGACAATGAAAAACGTTATCAGCGCTTTAGCACTTATTATTAAAGCATAAATTTACGTTATAAGTACATATATCCATTTAAAGCATTACCATGGCTTCAAAAACTGGTAAATTCAAAATGAGTGAAAATCGTTGCCAGGGCTAAAAACCCTGGTAGTGAACTAGTCAAACTTCATTGCAAGTTATACTAAACATCTTCAATGGAGGAAATGAATGTCTACGAAATTAAAGAGGATAATAAAAAAATTCGAAATTTCGTAAAACCCGATACTCCTTACATACAGAGCGATACATTTCAATTCTCTTCTTCTTATCCTTTTATTAACCCTTTCCTCGTTATACGAACTTATGCGTAACGAGTTTCCCATTTTTACTGCATCGCTGCTGCTCCGCTTATGGGGTTGGCTAATGTCGCAGACCGCAGAACGCGTCTACATAATGCTCGGTCCTGGATCGCTTCAGTGGTTAACCCCAGACGTTGTTGCGCATTTGCCATCTGAGAAATCCAGGAATTCTTTTTCCGACCTCGTTTTCTTACAGTTGGAGTGACCGTAGTTGATAGTGCCTTTTTAACCGGATTTTCCGCAGATCTTCTTTGAACGTGGCAATACCAACTTATTCTATTCGCCTCAAGCTGTTCGGTTACCGAATTCTTTATATGTAGACTTCCTCTTATACGCGTAGATCTAATGCAATCGCGTTTAGTGACTCCACTAGACATCCTTAACATTTTCATTTCCGCTGCCGTCATTTTGTTTTTAAACGCTTCGTACATTGTCCAGCACTGTGAACCGTATATAAGAGCTGGTCTAACAACCGTGGTGTAGAGTTTCCCCTTTAATTTAAGTGGACATTTTCGGTCGCAAAAGATTCCCGAATTTTCCCGCCATTTCATCCATCCCACACTCACTCTGTGGTTTACGTCGTCGTCACATTTCGCTTACATTTCAATTAGTTAAAACAATTTATGAACAGTTGAGAGCTAAGTTAGAAAATATTTATCCACTGGGGTTGGAATTAGTAGAAGCGGATAAGGAGAAGCCCTCGCCAACCGGAAACAAATCTCAATGACTCCGCCTGAGAAAGTTAGAGATAAAAATCATAAGTAGCATAGATTCTTTCGAACAAACATTAAAAAACTACTCCAAAGAAGTTTAGCAAAAAATACTGCTTGATCAATGGAAAGTTTTAACGGAGTTGCATGAAGAATTTCTCTCCAATGCAACAACAGAAGATTACAAGACTTAATATTTAACGGAACACAGGTATAAAGGGGTGGAAGAGGACATTAAATAATTACCTATTTCTAGTGGCTTCAAAAAAGTCAGAAATAAAAGTGGCTAAGAATTCGTTATTTAATCTAGATGTTCGACTTTCTCAACTCAAAATCCCCATATTCAAGGAAACTATTTAGAGTGGCAGTCATTTTTTGACATCTTCACAACAATGATACACAGCAAAATCTCGCTTGGTATTATTGAGAAGATGGAGTACTTGTAAACACATTTAGAACCAAACCAACTTATCCAACCCTTCACAATATCCAGGAAAAATTACAAGAGCGCTTGGGAAAATCTTAAGGAACGTTACGACAATGAAAGGAAAATCGTATCACTCCACCTGGATAGGATGTTCAAAATAAACCACCAGCAAAGCCAATATACAGCAAGTCATTTAAAAGCCGTGATAGAAGCAAACAAAGACGGTCTTGCGGCTCTCAAAAACAAGAGATTTGAGACCAATCATAGTTCACCTAGTAATAAAGACACTGGATCCGAAGATCAGAAATCTGTCTGAGCAAGGCATAAAAAGGCCAAATAAAGTGCCAATGTAAGAAGAACTCTTCAAGTTTCTCGCAAGAAGATACCAAGCATTAGAGGTATTGGGATCATCTCGGCAAAGATCGCGGGAGAACGAAAATAAAAACTCTGTAAGGAATTAAAACATAGTAGCAAAGTCAAGTTACATATTTTGAAAGAGTGATCACAACATCGATGGCAACGTTTCGTATAAGTGTTGCAAAATCCGCGAATTTACTTTTACAAATTATAATAACAAAAATTCCGGCCTACCTTCAACCAAATCAAACTAAAAAAAAAAACGAAGAGAGAGAGAGCAAACAAAAACCGCAACCACACGGATAGTGGTTGGTAAGTGAATGAACAGGAATACGAAGAATAATATGGGGGCCCAAAAGAAGATCGCAAAAAAACCGGAAGTGCAACAAGCAGCTGGTTCAAGCTGCACACACCGGCTGCTCAGCACGGGTAGGGTTAAGAAAAAACGCTGGTACACAATAGACAAAGTGGACGCCACCATTGTATATGAAACTAATAGTACTATCATCAAGCGATATTTTTTGTTATCCACTTTGACCGCCTAGGTGGCGAGCTCTTATTTCTCGCAAGCAAAGAAAGGTGTTATTATCCTGAGAATGGAGTTAAAATGACAGGATGAGTGAGTGATGAGTGCACACAAAGGAAACCTGTTTTGGGTTCCATTCCCACTCTGAATTTTAATCCACATGTTACGCAACTGAGTGTATGACTTTGCCAAGAAAATGAGTAATGAAATTGATTAAACGACAAGAACTGTATCTTAGAATATATGTATACGAAAATGACAGCCTTTATCAGAAATTAATATTTGGAACCCTTTCCGCAAATTTATCGTAAGCAACAAATGATTATTTTTACAGCAAACGTTTTTTTTTTGTTTTTTTTCTATATATTATAAGCAAAAGGGCGATTTCTGGTTTTAATCATGCTTGGGCCAATAAAATTCGATGACAGTAAATGAGATATTTTTCTCAAGAAATGAAAACAGGTTTTGGCGTTTGCGATATTTTCGCTGTCATGCTCTCAAATTTGTGAGCTAGTTTGTGGCGCTTACGATGCCCCTTCTGCGGCTTCTGTAAACATCCTTTGGATACAACTATTTCCGTCTCATTGGCTTCACCATCAAACTGGTCATCGCAACATTAGTATGGTATTCGATACTGCTCAGAATATCTTTTTCCATTAAATGATCTTCTACTGGAGCTTCAGTGTGGAATTCTTCAATGTCATCACACATAAGATCTTCGCAATCAGTTTCATGCAATAACGACTGAGCCCCAGAATCTTCGTAACTTGAATTTTCTGGCGACTTTCAATTTTTGAAAATAATTAGCTTCAAATTACGAATAAATCTGTAGGCTGAACGGTTCCGTTCGTATTTTCCCCTATGTCCGGTATTACTTTTGAATCACCACACTTTTTGACAGTTCTCTTTTAATTTTCTACTCTGTGAGGCGCGTGCTATTGTATTACACGGTGACTTTTGAGTACACAACTCTCTTTTATTTCTTCTTTCGCTTTAAACACAAGCGATTCGCTCTCTTAAAAAAGGTTTGAATTTTTCAGTGATTCCTTTGACCAAAAAAATTCTTCCGTTTTTTTCGCGAATCACCCTCCATGAAGAACGATTAGAAATAAAGCAATACAGAAAAATAACGAACAAGAAGCGAAGAAAAATCAAAAAGAGTTATTAAAATTCTGCCCGACGACTCACAAAGTTGGTGATTTTCTATTTCATTTTCCTTTCACTTGTGTCAGTCGTGACTCAAAAGTCACCGTGTAATACCGGACTATTTGATCGAGCCATTGAAAATAAATTTTCTGCAACATCAGTATTAAGATGTGCAATTAGAAGGAATTGCTAGTCATTTTTAAGTTTTTGCCATATTAGTTCTATATCAAGTAAAGTTTGTAGTAACCCGCCAAAGCAATATGGCTTCTTCATCTTACCGGTAGATTCCCATAACAATATTCACTGCCTAGCAGTTTTAATGGGCTGCAGAGTCTCGCTATGTAGTGAAATAGGGTATCTATTAGGGTTGCTTGTATTTAAACTGTAACTGTTTGAGTTATCGAAAAGATCATTCATTTTGCTAAAAAAAGCAGCCATTGGGGCAGCAATCTTCTTATCGGCTTCAGTTTTAAAATAATTTGCTGACATTGCGTTGAAGACTCCAGCAGCAACACTAGCACTAAGAACTTGGGTAGCCCATTTCACTGACAATTTTTCAAAGTTGTTGGGGTATATTTGACTCTTGGTTAGCTTAAAGCACCCTTGAAAGATGTTTTTGGAATCCTCTTCAAAAGGTATGACAAGGATTCCCCATGAAACAATATCTTCAGATATTATAATTGGATTTTTAAGCAAACAATTTCGCAGAAGAAAAATTCGTTGATTTTCAATATCGAACAAATAATTATTTTCGTTTGTCCCAAGTAATTTGAATGCACTTCTATTATTGCTGATTTGGTAACAACAAACAGCAATAATTTGCAGACCACACTCTAAAGTTTTTGATATTGTTAATTTCAATATCTCGGCAATTTCATCACCTTTCGGGCATCATTTATAATAAGATGTGGTTTTATTTAATCCCCTAAGGGTAGAAACCATTACTTTGAAGGCTACAGTGGCGCGTCTACCCAGCTCCCCGAAGTCAGAAAAGCCGTATACCGTGTCATTTTTAATGTTGTAATCAAGTTCATTTTTGATTGCCATATCATCAAAAATTAATACGCACCTTTTCTCTATGCTTGACATCGTTTCTACCTTGCTCTTTAAAAGATTAATCATTTGGTTTGAAAAACCGGCTTATGGAAGAATGCCATCGATAGATTGTGCTTGTAGATGGTTAACTAAATCCTGGGCTTACCATATGGGAATATAATGAGGGAGACATATAAATAAACTTCAGTCACAAATCTAGTTAGTTTTAGTTTTAAATGCATTTTATTTTATTAATCAATAACTCCTACATACTAACAAAAAATGCTTAAATTCTAGCTTAAAATTACTTAACAATCTTATACTAACTTACTGGCCGCACATAGGCACTATAAGCTACTCTTAATTCTTATATCTATGTCTTTCGACTTCATTATAATTTTGTTAAGGAATAATTGTTTTCTACACTTAAGGCTAAGAAAAAAAATTGCTATCAAAAAACTTAGCATATGGACATTTTTTTTTAATTTTTATAAAAACTTAATATCTTACTTAAAAGAAACCATAGTCTAGTCTGTATGTAGGTTAATACACAATACACACATACACACACATAGACATTATACACAATAATATACATAATTTAGTATATACCTTAATATATACCTTTGTATATACTAATATATATATATTTCTTAAATGCTAACCTAAATTTACGTAAGCTGGCCATCGCTATTTACAGAGCAAATAGATTGGTCACCTCTGCCTCATTAGTGAGGGTCTGTATTTGAAACGAATCATCTTCTCCATCATTCAACCACCAAAAATGCTGGTGCTGCCGAATGACATCCCTTTTATCGCGATTCCCCACCGCCCTACTGAACCTGAGAGGATCCATACTGCCGTGTGCGACGTCTCTGTTGTAGTTGAGTCGCCTTTTCCCAGCTGTCCGAGCGACATGGAAAATTAACGGGACCGCTGATCTATCCAGATCAACCCTATCTGATCTAAGTAGAGGAATGCTTCCGGTGGAACGAATCCGTCAGAGCGCACACTCTCGTGGTAAAGGTAATTGGGGTAGTATGCCCCAGATATCAGGTTATTCATCGAGGCCATTGCTCTTCCAATGTGCTTTCGAGTCAGCTTCAGCAAGCGAAGACAAGCCCTAAGGCAAGCCCTCTCAAACACCCGAATCTTTTACATTAAGCCTGCTAGTACATTGAACCACACGGGACACCCAAATACCAGCATGGGCCTGATAAGTGCCATGTAGCAGATTACCTTTATCCTCGCATGGAGTTGGCTGCTTTGTGAAGGAAGAAGCGCCTTTAGCTCTGGCTGGAGCAGCATCTACATTTTTGTCAAAATACAGAAATCGATCTAGCTAGATCCAAAGGTATCTGACTACATTTCGACAGGCAAGAGGCTGTCCGTGTTGTCCAATGATCGAGAACTTTCGTCAATTTTGTCTGGTATCCCTATAGGCTCCAGAAAACGGCGTCCTAAAGAGAATGGTTTCCGACTTCTGAAAGTTGATTTTCAATTTCCAGTCATCGCAAAATCGTCTTATCTTATCGAAGTCACGCTGTAAGAGAGTATTAATGACCTTGATTTTTGGACCTGTTCTGTACGCTATCAAGTCATCCGCGTACGCAATAGTATGGGGAAGTGAACCTATCAAGTTGGTTAGTATATTATGAAGAATGTGCAAGAGTAGTTTACTGATCCCTAGACTAGCCAGCTTGTAGAAAAGACCCTCTAACCATACAGTGCGAAAGCCTTCTCCAAGTCAACTAGGCAGGCACCAGTACATTGGTTTTTGCCTTTATTCCATTGGATATCGGACACCAGTTTAGACGCGGCATGTGAGATAGCATGTCCTGCCTTAAAACCGAGTTAATTATCCGGAACTATATGTTTGTCCTCAACCCACCTAGTCAGAGCTCAATTGATTACTTTTTCGAACACTTTACTGATATTCGGAAGGAAACTCATCGACCGAAGATTCGCCGGATTGGATATATACTTTCCCTTTTTGTGGATAGGTTGAACTACCGCCGTTTTCCAATGCGCTGGATAATGTGCATTATTCGTTGCATTATTAAACAGGGTGGTATAAATGTCCACCGCTTCTAGAGGAAGATGTCGAAGCACGCTGTTTGGAATACCATCGGTCCCCATTGATTTCTTGCCTCTGATTGTGTCGAAGATCTCATGGAGTTCTTCCTTCGAAATGAACGGAGGTAAGTCACCCTCTCTGACAATGACATTATTTGCCATATTTTCATCGCTGAACCGGGTGAAACCAGAGCCCTCGAATCGCCAGTTCTCTAGTTCATTTCGAATGTAGAAGTAGAAGACACGACTGTCCAGGTCATAGTTAGGGCCAATGATATCAGTGGCCTTGTATACTTCCTGGAAAGTCGCCCCTATGGCCTCAACCTTTTCCTGTGGATGCTCGATCACAAAGAAGTCGTCATCATCAGCGGCCTCATTTGTATCAATGCCTGCTATTGCCAGTAACCGTTCGTTGTGTTGTCCGGGCTAGTTTATAGTTTAGAAATTATTTATTTATTTGCGGAAACATATTCGGGTTGCTGGTGCTTACTGCCTGAACCTTGTTGTTCCAATACAAACTTACAGCAATTCCGTAATTCTCTTTGATTAACGTTTGAATATTTTTAATCGACGACTTCAGTGTCCTAATCTCCGGGTCTTGTCAGCCAGTTAACTGTCTGTACAGGGTTTTGAGTCTTGACAAAAGTCTACTTTTCTGTCGGTGCAGTGCGTCAATAGTAGGATTGCGGAACAGGTCTTCGTTAGTTGTACGTTGATACCGCGGTATTGTAGTGTCCATAGTTTGTATAATTGTCCCGTCCATTCGTTTTAGGTATTTGTCGATCTGTCCGTTTGACAAATTCCTATTGGATGGAACGTGTTCGAGGAGAGTGCTCTTGACAAGGTTGCGGAGAAACGTATCCATCGAGTAGTTGTAAGAATATCTTTGGACAAACTACTCCAATTCCGCAATTTCGTGGGAACTGTAATTTCGGTGCTAAAACCGCTATGGTCACTGTCATACACGAATGTGCGCAGACAGTTTAGTGTTTGTAAGTGCATACCTGTCAGTCGTATACGTTCGTCGTATAGCAGTAGATCCAAATAAGACCCGCCTCTGGGTAACGACGGGTTATCTGTCGCTTTAAGAGCGAGTCTGTACATAACATCGTGCTGACCTTTAGTATTTGGCAAATTATTTCCCCAATCTCTGTGTCTAGCGATGAAGTCCCCGCCGATTATAAAATAATTCTCCCCCGATTCCAGCCTCAGAAATCGAAAAAGCCTGTCGAGCTCTGCTATAAATAAAGTGGATTGTGAGGCCTCAGGTGCATAAACAGAAGCCAAGTACAGCCGCTTTCCACTGCGGAGCGGGATGTAAATGACGACTGCCCCCAACACCCAGAACCCGCGCAACACTCTCTTGTACACTCTGTGAAATTTTATACCTTCTTTAATGAAGATCACCGCCTCCACGTTTGGATCTGTGCCCGTTTCTTCTTCTAACAATGTAATTATTGTACTCCAGTTCGTGCTTATCGGTTAGCTCTTAATTAACATTCACTGGACCTTCACAGTTTGCTCCACCATGTGCGTACCCATTACGACATGTGTTGCGTTAGGCCCGGCAGCAGTGCGTAGATCTGGTCCACCCGTTTAGCCTGTTCTTGCACCTGCTGGTTCAGCTGAGCCATCTGCCCTTGGATTGCGAGCAGGATGGCCAGCATGTTAGGTGCAGCTTCTGTTGTTCTCGGCATTGGCGCCGGAGAAGCAACAGCCGCTTGCTGTGCCGTAGCCCGATTGCGCTTTTCACACTTCGGTGTGAATGAGTTGTGCTCCGTCGTCGCTTCTGTTAGAAGCTCTTTCACTTTCGCATAGCCCTCCACTGTATTACAGTGGATGGCGTGGCGATCGTTCCCCAATCTCTTAATAGCAGCTGCTGGTTTTGTTGTTGCTGCAGTTGTTGTTTCTGCTCTTGTTGCTTTTGTTTTTAGGAGCATTCTGCTTCGTATTGCTCCCTTTGCCTGCGTGCAGTTTGGTTTTGCTTAGTAGCAAGCACTTTTTCCTTCAGCTTTTGAATGCTGCTGTTAATGTCTTTAATGATTTCATCCTCATCCTCTGATTCAGATGACGCTATAGAGGCAAAGTTGTTGTTGCCCCCTCATAATGAATGTCTTCAGAGATGTGCATTAACGCATCATCTGTTTGTTTCTTGTTTTGTTGTGTTGCTTTTGCTGTTTCAGTTGTTAAAGCAGCACTTATTTTTATTGTTGTTGAGTTAGAAATGGTTTTCAACCTCTTCCTCCGTTTAATGGCTTTCGCCACGGTATCTCCCGTTATGGGAACAGCGGAACGCTTTCCGCCATCCATTGCGTGATTTCTTTACTACGAGTACTTGTTGGTATTGTTTTTATATTGACTCAATTTGCGAAAAAAAAAGTTCCAAGTTTGGCCCGGGTTCGAACCCGTGTCCCACGATTTGATGACCGATGCCATTCATTCATTCATTCTTCATTTTCATTTTTAATGCATTTTTATTTAATTAAATTCAGAAATTCTTACAAGCTAGACAAAAAAACGCTTAAAAACTAGCTTAATTAACTTAAAATTATCTTATTCTAACTTACTGGCCCCATGCAGGCACTCTAAGTTAAACCTAACAATTCAATTTTGTCTTTCGACTTATCGCACAGATCTTTATATTTTTTTATACATTGGATATAATTAAAACTAAGAAAACATATTTTTGGAAATTAAAAACTTTTGTTTTGTTATAACACAAAACTTAAGACTAAAAACTAGCTAAAATAAATCTTAATCTACTTAACCTACTTAAACTATCTTATTGTATAAATATTATTTCTAAAATCTTTTTTTTTTTTTGTGGTGTGGTTAACTGTAACAGTTGCAGGTAACACTTCCACAAAAAGGAAATTCGAAAATATAATATAAAAGCAAAATAATCAAAATTGTAATGCAAAGGCGACCGTCCGACTTCCCACCAAAACGAGCGACACACGTTACCCGCGTGATCATTGAATCACAATAAAAATGATGACACAATGTCTGCAAAGTATCCGCTCGTGTCAGTTCTAGGAACCACTGCAACTTGTGTTTAGTGCATAGGTTACATAAAGGTAACAATGCAAACAGCAATTTAGTCTAAAGATAGATTCCAGCGAATAAAATTTAATTCAATGAAAAAATAAAGTCTTTTTTTTTTTTTTTTAAATACATCTAAAAAATAAAACTGGCGCAGTCGGTAGGATTGTGTCAAGCTTAAAAAAAAGCAGAAGTTTTTTTTTGTATACGTGTTTACGTTTAATTGACAATCCGAAGTATTTGTGATAACTAAATCGCGAACGAAAGAATCGTCGCGTAATTATAAAAATCAAACAATAAATCGCGAACGAAAGAATCGTTGCTTAACCAAGTGTAACATCGGTAAAACTAACCGGATAAAGAGAAGAGAACACAAAATATATATATACTCGTATACAGTGAAAAAAAAAACAGAAAAGCAAATTATTAATTCTTATTAAATATTAGTACAGTACAGTACAGAGTTCGAGTGTATATATAATATCAATCAAAATTAATTAAATTTACGTGTATACGAGTGCAGTAAAACATAATAGTGACCACTAAAACCACCAAGTAAGCAAGGAAACCCACCATCAAAACCAGCATCAAGATAACCATCAAGATCATCATCAAGACTACCATCAAGACATCAATAACATCCCAACATCAAGGAAACTCAAATACAATACAGTTATTAACCTTATGTCCACACCAGAGACACTAGAAGACCAGATAGAAATTGTTAGACAATAGTCAAGACAATTAATCGACTTAGTAATAAGCTTTCGCTACAATGCTGATAACATACAAACGACCATGCTTACTCTAAACATCGATCCCCTCAAATACCTCTCAAAGCTACCTGAATTCAATGGTGATTTCAGGGACTTGCAAAACTTTGTAGACTTAATTGATAAAATACACCCTATTATGATCAAATATGATCCATTAGCCCAGAGTATCTTTTCCGATATAAAATCTAAATTGAAAGGCAGAGCTCGCGAAGTGATTGAAATTAACAATCACACTACAAAATGGTCAGAAATTAGACAAATCTTGTACAATAATTTCGGCGACCGTCTTACGCTCGAAGAACTCTTCGACTAACTAAGATCTGTCAGATTTAGAACGCATGGCATAGATTTTTATAATGATATAAAAGGTATCTTAAGAAGACTGAACGTCAAAACCAAACAAATAATGGGAGAAAATGAAGAAAGCGTCGCAGCAAATATTGCACAAAACAAGACTTCTGCTTTAGCCGTATTCCGAAACAAAATCCCTGAGCCAATGAGATCTCTCCTATATTGTAGAAATCCCGATGGTCTCGACGCAGCCGTAAATATTCTGCACGAGTCAGGTTATGCATATTTCAACCCATACCCTACAAGTTCTGGACCGTCCAATAAGGCCAAACATAGCCAAAAGAAGAAAGCAGTAGGTCTAATAATACTAACCGTTATCAGAGTAACAATTAGAATAGAAATTTTAGACATGATAAAAACAGCCAACATTCAAACCGTTTCCATCGACAATTAGGTCCACACATTATACCTAATAACCATACAAGTCCAACACCTCATAATTATACTCCAGAACCATCTCGTAACCAATCTAATCAAACATTTGATGGCAACCCTCAATACCAAACTTCCCCAGAACCCATGGAAGTTGAAATGGCTCAAAGAAACAGCCACAAACGCCAAACACAAAGAAAACCAGATGAAGGAAATAGAGGTAATACGTCGGTCACCAACGTCAGTGACGTCACATGCCTCGCATCAAAACTGCCACATATAGTGGTTGAAGGCAAAATAAGACCCCTAAAATTCGTTGTATACACCGGAGCAACGCACTCGATCATCAATCCAGGGCTGTGCTCCCCAGATAAAATAAAAACTACGAAAAACCCAATTACAGTAAAACCCTTAACACCCACGTAAAAATATCACAGAAAGATATTATACCTATGTTTAAAGAATTAGGAAATCCGCAAGACAAATTCGAGATGTATATCTACCCATTCCATGACCAATTTGACGGATTCATAGGTATAATATTTTAATCCCACTAAAAGCAAACATAAATTTAGGAAACAACACCTTGTCTGTAGGGAAAAAGCAAGTGAAGCTGCATTTTAATGAATCATGCGCTCACTATAAAAATAGATCAACCAACGTAACACTTTTATGTGAAGTTACCTTACCGGTACATCAAAAGGAAGGCCTTGTCTATTTGCCAGAGAAAAAGACGCTGGATGAGAATGCTACCATCTTCTTCTTCTTCTTATCCTTTTATTAACCCTTTCCTCGTTATACGAACTTATGCGTAACGAGTTTCCCATTTTTACTGCATCGCTGCTGCTCCGCTTATGGGGTTGGCTAATGTCGCAGACCGCAGAACGCGTCTACATAATGCTCGGTCCTGGATCGCTTCAGTGGTTAACCCCAGACGTTGTTGCGCATTTGCCATCTGAGAAATCCAGGAATTCTTTTTCCGACCTCGTTTTCTTACAGTTGGAGTGACCGTAGTTGATAGTGCCTTTTTAACCGGATTTTCCGCAGATCTTCTTTGAACGTGGCAATACCAACTTATTCTATTCGCCTCAAGCTGTTCGGTTACCGAATTCTTTATATGTAGACTTCCTCTTATACGCGTAGATCTAATGCAATCGCGTTTAGTGACTCCACTAGACATCCTTAACATTTTCATTTCCGCTGCCGTCATTTTGTTTTTAAACGCTTCGTACATTGTCCAGCACTGTGAACCGTATATAAGAGCTGGTCTAACAACCGTGGTGTAGAGTTTCCCCTTTAATTTAAGTGGAAATTTTCGGTCGCAAAAGATTCCCGAATTTTCCCGCCATTTCATCCATCCCACACTCACTCTGTGGTTTACGTCGTCGTCACATTTCGCTTCCATGTTAACGATTGATCCTAAATACTTAAAGATAGTGCTTTTCGGAAGAACTATTCCGTCTAACATTATATCCGGAACAGGTCGCAACGGATGCGCAAATGGGCATGTCAAATGCTCCGTCTTTGAACGACTTATTTTAAACCCGTTCCTCTCTAGCGCATTTCTCCATGAATCTAAGGCGTTCTGTAAATCTTCGACGTTATCGCTAAGTATAACTGCGTCGTCAGCGAAGAGAATTGGCGTTACATTTGCTTCGCGCATGCAGTCTTTTAAAAGATAGTCGAGTACTACGTTAAAGAGGAAAGGGCTAAGTACGCTTCCTTGATGCACTCCGACATTAACTGGAAATTCTCTCGTTAGTCCAGCAGAGCTTTTAACCGCAGTTTTCACGTTTCCGTACATGTCTTGTATTATTCTAACATACGTTTCCGGTACGTTTTGAGACCTCAGCGCGGCCCATATGAGATCCCTAGGCACTCGATCGAATGCTTTCTCGAGGTCGATAAATACCATGTGTAAATCCTTAGACGAATCTCGGTGCTTTTCCATTATTATTCGTAAGCTTTGGATAGCGTCCACCGTCGATCTGCCTTCAACAAATCCACACTGGCTATTATCGAGCTTTATTATTTGCCGAAGACGTTCGTTTAAGACTCTTTCGACGATTTTCATTGTGTGTGACATAAGCTTGATTGAACGGTAGTTGTTGCATTCTCGAGTGTCGCCTTTTCCTTTGTATAATGGAACCAAGAAGCTACTTCTCCATTGATTCGGCATAGGTTGTCCACATTTTAATTTATTTAAAAGTTTCGATAGCCAAACGCTGCCGATCCCCTCCATCTTCGACCAAAACTCTGATGGAATGCTGTCTGGTCCCGCCGCTTTCCCCCGCTTCGTTTTTCCAATTGCTATAGTTATTTCTTCGATTGAAAAGTCCGAAACTTCCTCCTCGAATAGACCAGCTGTCGGCACGATATCACGTGGAAACTGTTTGTTAAGCAACTCCTTGCAGTATTCAAGCCACCGGTCACAAATTTCCTGTTCATCGCTACCATCGAAGAAAGTATTTACGAGGTGGATGATCATAAAATATTAGCTCAAGTTAATTTTATTCACGATTCGAAGAAACACCATAAGACCGTTCGTTTCGAGCATATCGTAACTTAACCCGTCAATGAGCAAAATTTCAACATAATTGAAAACCATGAAAAACCGCTATTAATGGAACAACTCAGGCTTGATCATCTAAATAGCGAAGAAAATTTAGGATTAAAGAAAATCCTGAAGGACTGCAAAGATGTGTTCCATCAAGAAGAAAAGAATCTAAGTTTTATCAACGCAATAAAGCACCGAATAAGAACTACTAATGATATTCCAATTCAAGCAAAAAGCTATCGGTACCCATACATTCACAAAACCGAAGTGGAAAAACAGATAAAAGACATGCTTAAAAACGGAATAATACGGCATAGCAATTCTCCGTATTCGGCACCTATCTGGATCGTCCCTAAGAAGGTCGATGCCAGCGGTAAACCTAAGTGGAGACTCGTTGTGGACTACAGCAACACTAACGAGGTAACAATCGACGACAAGTACCCGATCCCATGTATCGATGAAATTCTTGACAAACTAGGGCGATGTCAGTACTTCACGACACTTGACTTGGCGAAAGGATTTTATCAAATAGAAATAGACGAAAGAGATATCCAAAATACGGCATTCAGCATCGAAAACGGCCACTTCGAATTTCTTCGCATGCCATTCGGACTGAAAACAGCGCCATCGATGTTCCAAAAGGTATCTTAAGAAGACTGAACGTCAAAACCAAACAAATAATGGGAGATAATGAAGAAAGCGTCGCATTTAATATTGCACAAAACAAGACTTCTGCTTTAGCCGTATTCCGAAACAAAATCCCTGAGCCAATGAGATCTCTCCTATATTGTAGAAATCCCGATGGTCTCGACGCAGCCGTAAATATTCTGCACGAGTCAGGTTATGCATATTTCAACCCATACCCTACAAGTTCTGGACCGTCCAATAAGGCCAAACATAGCCAAAAGAAGAAAGCAGTAGGTCTAATAATACTAACCGTTATCAGAGTAAAAATTAGAATAGAAATTTTAGACATGATAAAAACAGCCAACATTCAAACCGTTTCCATCGATAATTAGGTCCACACATTATACCTAATAACCATACAAGTCCAACACCTCATAATTATACTCCAGAACCATCTCGTAACCAATCTAATCAAACATTTGATGGCAACCCTCAATACCAAACTTCCCCAGAACCCATGGAAGTTGAAATGGCTCAAAGAAACAGCCACAAACGCCAAACACAAAGAAAACCAGATGAAGGAAATAGAGGTAATACGTCGGTCACCAACGTCAGTGACGTCACATGCCTCGCATCAAAACTGCCACATATAGTGGTTGATGGCAAAATAAGACCCCTAAAATTCGTTGTATACACCGGAGCAACGCACTCGATCATCAATCCAGGGCTGTGCTCCCCAGATAAAATAAAAACTACGAAAAACCCAATTACAGTAAAACCCTTAACACCCACGTAAAAATATCACAGAAAGATATTATACCTATGTTTAAAGAATTAGGAAATCTGCAAGACAAATTCGAGATGTATATCTACCCATTCCATGACCAATTTGACGGATTCATAGGTAATAATATTTTAATCCCACTAAAAGCAAACATAAACTTAGGAAACAACACCTTGTCTTTAGGGTGACACTTGACACTTGACTTGGCGAAAGGATTTTATCAAATAGAAATAGGCGAAAGAGATATCCAAAATACGGCATTCAGCATCGAAAACGGCCACTTCGAATTTCTTCGCATGCCATTCGGACTGAAAACAGCGCCATCGATGTTCCAACGTCTCATGAATAATATCCTAGAGGATTATATCATTATATTATATATAATATATTATTATATATAATATATAATATAATAATATTATATATTATATATTATATCTGTGTCGTATACATGGATGATATAATTGTATTTTCAACATCTTTGCAAGAGCATCTAGTATCACTAACGAAGATCTTCAAAAGGCCTAAAAAGGCTAGTTTGAAAATACAATTAGATAAGTCGGAATTTCTGAAGAAAGAAACTGAGTTCCTCGGACACATAGTAACACTTGACGGCATAAGACCGAATCCGAAAAAAATTGAATGCATTAAAAATTACCACATACCAAAAACAACTAAACAGATAAAAGAGTTTTTAGGTCTTATATGATATTATCGAAAATTTAGCCAAGATTATTCGAAGGTAGCGAAACCTATGACGAAATACCTCAAAAAAGACGTCAAAATGAATATCGCAAATCCCGAGTATCAATGATCAATGACCCTATTTTAACCTATCCTGACTTTAATGAGAAATTCGTGTTGTCGACAGATGCAAGCCAGTATGCTTAAGGCGCCGTCCTTTGACAGGACAATCATCCGATAAGCTATGCAAGTCGCACATTAAATGAACACGAAGTAAACTTTAACACCATAGAGAAGGAACTCCTAGCCATCATTTCAACCACCGGTTATTTTCGTCCCTACATCTTTGGTACAAAATTTACTATAGAAACAGACCATAAACCACTCACATGGCTCTTTTCTGTAAAAGAACCAAATTCAAAATTAGTGAGGTGGCGTCTGAAAGTTTCTGAATTTGACTACGAAATCAAATATAAGAAAGGCACTAAGAACCTGAATGCGGATGTTCTTTCCCGTATACTAATCCTGAAGTAAACATTTTAGACAACGAAATAATTCCTATGAGCAAATATTAAATTAACGTTTTTAAAACCCAAATCGTAATTCGAAAATCCCAGTCCGGTTCCATTAAGTTAAAAAGAATACATGTTTTCAACAAGAATCGAGTTATAGTATATGCCAAAACCTTTGACGAAGAAACCGCTTTAACCCTCCTTAAAAATCATTTTAACCCCAAAAATTTGAACGCAATCTTAGTAGAGGATGAAAACATTTTCAATATGATTAAAGAAACTTTCTTCAAATATTTTAGAAGCAATGGTAAACTTAAAATTATTAGGTGTTTAAAATTACTAGAAGACGTAACAGACGAGGAAGAACTAGCCACAATAATCAAAAAGGAACATTCGAGAAACAACCACAGGGGAATAGAAGAAGTCTATAAAGAGCTAACACTTAATTATTATAACCCAAAACTAAAACAAATAATTACCAAATTTATCAATAACTGTGATATCTGTAACACTGAAAAATATGTTAGAAATCCACCCAGACCTCTTTTTAAATTAACCGAAACTCCAACCGGACCTCTTGAAATAATACATGTCGATGTATTTTATAGCCTTGAAAAATCTCTCTTTGTTACAATAATTGATAAATTTTCGAATCATGCATGGGCTATTAAAATTTTAGGAAGAACTTGGACAGAGTTCAAGCGAGCCCTTTCATTCTACTTTAGTCAATTTGGACCAGTGAAAAGATAATAGTAGACAACGAGCTAGGCTTTAAAGCATTAACCCTAAAAAAAATTATATTGCAACAAAACATAAAACTGCATTTTACATCTAACAGTAATCACACATCAAACGCTGGTGTCGAATGATTACATAACATAATAAATGAACATACCAGACTCCTTAAGCATGACGAAGTCAATAATGAAGGCACTGTCGAAGACAAGATATTAAAAATAATCATATTTTACAATAATACGATCCACTCAACGACAAACAAACGGCCAGTAGACTTTGTAAATGGTAAAATTCACGAAGAAGAATATAAAGAAATCCATAATCGTATCCTAGAAAAGAAACAAAAGGTGATAAATAAATTCAATATCAATAGGCAGGACATTCCTTTAAAAGATGGAAAGAACTTTGTAAAAGAAATTAGAGGAGGAAAAAATCATTGTAAATATAGAAAAATCCAAACAAAAAAAGTCGATGAAGACCATTTAAAAGATTTAAAAAACCAAAAAATCTATTACAAAACTCAGATCAAAACACAAAAGAAACATCAAACTAATAGAGACTTAGATTAAAATATATTTGTATACCCTTTTACAGATGGCGATACACCTGGCGACATTTATTCTCGCAGTGATTGCGACAACAACTTTGACACAAGAGATGACTTTATATGACATGAACTACAATAACGGATACATGACATTGGACTTAGGAAAACATAATATTATTAAAGATTATATTAAAGTATTGCATATAATTAAAACTACGGAATTCGAAATAGCAAAGAACCACATTAGAAACAATATTTTAGTGTTCCGAAATAAATCAAATTTAGTTAGCCCTATGTACAACGCGATAAGCTAGAACTTTCTCTAGAAGCAAAATTAGAAATTATTAAACCCCGTATTAGATCAAAAAGAGGACTAAATGATTTATTAGGTTCAGGTCTTAAGGTTATCGCTGGCACAATGGACAATGAAGACGAGAAACAAATAAAGGGAAAATTAGACGAATTATTTGACGATGACAAGACACTAATCAAACAACCTAATACCCAAGTACGGATCAATGAGCAAATTTCTGAGCAGATCCAAAACATAACGACTTATATATAGAAACAACAAACGATCATAGAAACATACCTTAACTCTCACAATAATGATATAGGGAAAAGAATCATGACCTTAGAAGACGAAGTTATACTAATGTAGCATATATATGAAGTCAATAATGACATGAGGGTGTCGAACAATTACTTTTCTCAAGTAAATTAGGTATCCTTACTAAGAACGTTTTAGGCCCAGAAGAAATGAAATTGATTCCTGATATTGAAGCTTACAAAGATGTTAAGTTAGCAATATCGTATTACAAAGACCAAATTAAATTGATACTTCTGATACCCAGGATTTCTGAACTCCCCTATACCAAAATTCTAATTGAACCTCTACCTGACTTTCAAAGCAAAGCAAATCTTATCAACGACAAAAATATTCTAAGAGACGCAGGAAATAATATTTATAAATTTCCAGTCGAAAATAATCTGAAAAGAAATTTGGTTACGATAACAGATAGCTGTATTAAAAATATAATGACTTTTACTGAAGCAATTTGTCCCAAAATATTAGACACCATTAAAGAAATTAAGGAAATTACTCCAGGAACTATTATACTTAAAAATTTCAGCAAAACCCAAATTATACATAACTGTAATAATGTTAATCATGAAATGGAAACTGTTTGATTAAATTTAAAAATTGTGAAATATCAATCGATAATAAAACATTTGTAAATTTCGAGAAGAGAATATACGAAACCATCATTTTACCAAATTTGATGATTAAAACTAAAGAAAGTAAATTAGTTAATAATGTAAAATTAGATGAACTTTATGTAAAGCATGTAGAAAATACTTAACTAATTGAGAAAACATCAAATGTCAATAAGTCCTTTAACGCATCTTCCATTACCTTAAATATAATAATAATTGTAACGTTAGTATGCATTTATATTTTAAGAAAGCGAAATATGACAATTGTAAAGGTTTCATCGGAGCCTCAAGCTAACGGTGGGGGTGTTACAGTTGCAGGTAACACTTCCACAAAAAGGAAATCCGAGAATATAATATAAAAGCAAAATAATCAAAATTGTAATGCAAAGGCGACCGTCCGACTGTCCCACGAGCGACAGACGATACCCGCGTGATCATTGAATCACAATAAAAATGATGACACAATGTCTACAAAGTATCCGCTCGTGTCAGTTCTAGGAACCACCGGACGATCACCTATGCAACCACTGAAACTTATGTTTAGTGCATAGGTTACATAAAGGGAACAATGCAAACAGCAATTTAGTCTAAAGATAGATTCCAGTGAATAAAGTTTAATTCAATGAAAAAATAAAAACAGTTTTTTATTTTTTTTTCTTTAATAAATCTAAAAAATAAAACTGTTAACCACTTTTTTAAGAGAGAGTTACCCATCTCTGTTGTTTTTTTATTTTTTTTATTTTATCCCTTTTTTTTATTTATTTATTTTTTATATACGAGTATATATATATTTTTTTTTTTTGTTTTTATAATTTTTGTTCTTAAAGCTACCTTAACCCTACCTAAACCTATGTAAGCCGGCCATGACTAAATATTAGACAGACCCACTCTGCTCCCTAACGAAGCTACCCTGCACTAAAGGAATTCGACGATAGACCTTCCCCTTCTTCTGCAAGCCACCGAAATTGTTGGTGCTGCCGAGCAACATCCTTCATGTCGCGACTCCCTAATGCCCTACTAAACCGGAGACTGCGCACTGCCGTGTGCGACGTCTCTGTCGTAGTTGAGTAGCCTGTCCGCAGCTGTTCGAGCGACGTGGAAGATTAACGGCACCGCTAATCTATCCTGGATCAGACCTTTTTTGTCGAGGTAGAGAAACGCTTCTGGAGGAATAAAGCCGTCAAAGCGAACTCTCTCGTGATACATATAATAGGGGTAGTAAGTCCCAGAGATCAGGTTGTTCGACGAGGTCATTGCTCTTGCAATGTGCCTTCGAATCAACTTAATAGCAAAATTGTCCACTCGTATTAGGTTCTCCTTATTGTACAAGACCTCATAAGAATAGAATTTTATGTACTCAGACTCTGGTGTTCTGTATAAGCGAAGACAAGCCCTAAGGCAAGCCCTCTCACACACCCGAATCTTTTCCAAAAGACTTTCTCTCACGTTGAACCACACGGGACAACCAAATGTATTCATAGGCCGAATAAGGGCCATGTAGCAGATCACCTTTACCCTCGCATCGAGTTGTCTGCTATAAAACAGACTCTTTGTTAGGGCAAAAGCACCTTTGGCTCTGGCCAAAGCAACATCTGTATGTTTGTTAAAATACAGATATTGATCTGTTGATGCCGCTACTTGCTTGGCTACCGAGTCAGTTAATAAATGTGCAACTACGAGTAAGTAACTTTAGGAGAAAACTAAAACACTATTTTTTTTTCAACTGTATGAAAAAACCGAAACACGTCTATTCTCAGCTTCGATCTGCGAACGACTGACAGACACAAATCGTTTTCGCACTTCGTTCAATGAGCATTTTTGCATACTCGTATTTATAAAAGTTTTTACGTCGATTGGCTTATTTTTTAATTGCATGTCAACATTTTCCTCCAAGTTATAGTATATGGTTGCTATCAATCTTTAATCGTTTCGGCGTATCGAAAATGTACCGGGGTATGGTATTTACTTTTCGCTCATTATGAAAACGAGATTCGGAAGAAGGAAACTGTGAAGGAGAAATTTTCAAACTATTATTTTCAAGGCTAGGTAGAGCGAAATCTCTAATATATGTCATAAGGTTGGGAACTTTATTAACACAAAGTGTAGATGGAAAAATCGCAGTATTGCTGATATTTAGTACTTTGGATGCACTAGAACTGTCTAAAAAGGCCGTTGCAGGACGCTTTGTTTCTCTGATGTTGTCCATGATTCTAAAGCCAGACTGGTACATCAGAGCAACTGCACACTGACATCGATGACATTGGCCGGGCATTTTTAGATAGCAGTTTTCGATGTTCTTTCACCTTTACACCTTTGCTATAAAAATGGTTTTCACAAATAAAAATTTGTTTTTTGAATGTATTACATTGAGCATGCTTTAACCCAGTACTGCCCAACACGTAGCTCGCGGGCTCCTGGTAGCCAGTGACCTGTTTTTCAGGCGCCTGCCAACAAGAAGGATGCATTGTCCTTGTCATCCTGGGGCGGAATCGGCCAAGGTGATCTGTGATTTTCACATTTTGTGACAATCAATGTGATCAAACGTCTGCGAACGGTGATCAAACAACGCCATAAAAAAGATGAATGCTGAACAGAATTTAACCATGCAGAAACTGGTTGCCATGACTGCAGAGGGAGCACCTACTATGATCGGAGCAATGTTGGTTTATTGAACTGTGCGAAAAGGATGAAGATTTTCCAATATTTAATTTCTGTCACTCTGTAATACACCAGGAAAATTTTTTCGCAAAAAAACTTAACCTTGGCCATGTAATGATGATAGTGGTGCGGATTGTAAATTTTATTCGAAGAAGAGCTCTAAAACACCGTTTTTTACAGATTTGCTTGATAAATTGGACAGTGCATATGGTGACTTGATCTACTCCTCGGAAGTAAGGTGGCTAAGTCGTGGTAAAGTGCTGACAAGATTCGTTGGTCTGATGGCAGTCAAAATATTTTTGCAATCCAAAGATAGCTACGAAAAAAAACTCGATGATAAAGTATGGCCTGCCGACTTTGCTTTTCTAACTGATGTAACTGTAGAACTAAATAGCCTCAACGAAACACTGCAAGGAAGAGAAAAACACAAAGCAGACATGATGAACGCAATTTCAGCTTTCATGAAGAAAATCGATTAATGTAAGAGGCAGTTAGAGGAGAACAATTTTCAAATTTACTTTCCTTTTGGACGCTGATTATCTTTCCGAGTATAATCCAACTCAACATTTGGATCTATTCCATTAGCTAAAATCGGAATCCGAAAGGCGTTTCGACAACATGTTTTGTACGGAACCTCTCCTTATTTTTGTCAAAAATCCATTCATATATATCGATGTTTCAAAACCAGCTTCATTAATGCAAACTCATTGCTTCATAAACATAGTGGAAGCTGAATTAGAAATTGTTACACTTCGCAGTGATGTAATTCTTAAAAGCGACGAGGTTTTCAAGCTAATGGATCCCGTTAAATACAAACACATAGGGCTGTGCACTCATAATTGAAGCATTTTTCGGGTCAACATATTTATGTGAACGTGCCTTTTCTCAAAAGTAAAGCAAGTACAGAAGTGTGTTAACAGACGACCATGTCAAAAATTTTATGATTTTGGGTTGCACAGAAGATTACCAACCAGACTTAAAGCAGCTATATGAAAACGTAAACAGCAGAGTATCACATTAAATTTGTACTGTTGCAGTATATTTCTTTTGTATGTCATAACGAATAAAAAGTTTCCTTTTATCTCAATTTGTTCTTTTTTTTAAAAAACTCCGTGGTGCCCGCATAGCATGTCGGTGTTTTTAAAATAGCCCTTGGAGCAATACCAGTTGGGCGCCACTGCTTTAACCAAACATCCCTTCTACGATCTTTAGGAGTTGTAAAAAATATTTGTTAAAATAAGCAAAAAGGAATGTGCTGTGTGTGTGTATTTTTTTTAAGTGCATTTCTTTCGCTCCATTTTCATAACAATCAGATTTACGTGCAGGAGGATCCTACACCTTCCAAAGCAACTGACAGTGTAGCACTGTGTTGGGTTAGGCCGATAAGTTATACACATTGCAAAGTATCTACCTTACTCGACACAGCACGATGTTTGAGTGGAGTGGGTTTGTGCATAGATATTTACAGGTATGGGATTGGTTAGATTAGAGCGGAATTGTGTTTAGCAATGCCTTATGAGTGGATTTGCATATGGAGATTTTTGAGGCAGAAGAGCGTAAGATTTTTGTGCCACTCAGCGAAGGGTGTCTACTTTGGCCGATAGAGGCACCACCATCGATCTCCTCAAGTGATAGTACTATTAGTTTCATATATAATGACGCCACCCAATTTTTAAGTGAGATTGGGTAAAAACTATCAAAATACAAGACGTTAATTTTTCCTAGATGGGGAATTAAAATGTGTATTATTCTCTACAAACAAAGGGGATGAAAAAGCGGTGCACAATATATAGTATAAAAACCACTCGAAGCAAATGTAATTGTGGCACCAAAGGGGTTGCTCACACTAAAAAATGTGACAATCGAAATGAAGGCAACGTTTCACGGAAGACCCATGACTCCACACGATCACCAAAGACAATTTGGCGCAGGAAATTCGCCATTTGTCTCCTTCACTTCGCAATCTCCAGTGAGATTCCCAGATGGCACCACGTGCAGCCGAACAAATAGCGGAGGCCCTAGACTGCTGCAAAGCAGACATAACCGCCATTCAAGAAATGCGATGGTATGAGCCGGTCAAAAAGAGGATGAAAAACTGCGACATCTACTACAGCGATTGCTATCGACGGCAAAAGCAGCGCTTATTTGGATTTGTTGTTGGGGGCAGACTAAGACAAGAAGTTCTGAGCTTCCGGCATGTGAGTGAGCGCCTCGTAGTAATCCGCATCAAGGCTATGTTCGCCAACATGAGTCTTATATGTGCGCACGCCCCCACAGCGGAGAAAGATGCGACACCCAGGATGCCTTCTATGAGCTCTTTAACAAGAGCTATGAGCAATGCCCTAGCTATGACATTAAAATTGTCCTCGGTGATTTTAATGCAAAGCTAGGAAGAGAGAGTAACTTTGATGGAACGTTCGGAAAATATAGCCTGCATGACACCACCTCCGATAACGGATTCAGGGTAATCGACTTTGCGGCGGGGCGAAACATTGCTGTACCTAGCACGCGGTTCCCACATCTCGATATACACAAGGGGACTTGGAGAACTTCTAATCAATCAACAGTCAACCAGATTGATCACATCGCGATCGACGCAAGACACTCCTCTAGTATTATGGATGTCCCTACGATCCGAGGAGACAACATCGACTCGGAACTTTACCTTGTTGTTGCCAAGGTACGGTTGTGGATATCCCAAACTACGCCAAGACAAACTAGTGCTGTGAGGAAATTCGATGTCAGACGGCTACAGTAGCAAGAGATCGCCAAGTCTAATCTCTTAAGCGGTCCAATAGCCGAAATAACTAGAGTTACCATAAAAATCCCTTCATTTCGGAGTGCCAAACTACAGCTATGGTTCGCACAATTCTACGCAGGAGGAATCTTAAAAGATGAAACGAAGTACCACACCGTCGTCGCAGCAATAGAGAGCAGCGTGCTTTCATACATCTCCGACATAATCTTGAATTCACCATCATCAGATATGTACACAACCTCAAAAGACAGGCTGATCGAACAGTTCGCAAATTCGGAGCAGAGGCGCATAAAAAAGCGAACATGAACGAAGAGATACTTAAATCTTTTTGGCTACAGCGTTTACCATACAACATCCGCAGTATTATTTGCATCTGCAATGAAGGTTTACAGCGAATGGCAACATAAGCTGACAAAATTGCTAAAATCACTGACTGTGCTTAAATATCTGAGTGCTCCGCAACCACAACATCATCCCGAAATAATACTCGTACAAGTAGTCGAATTATCGCGCCAGCTCTCTGAAATCAAAGTGTCATTGCAAAGCAGTATTGACGAACTCATCCGTTCCCGAATGAATTCTCGAAAAAGAAGACGTCCATCCATGGTTCATCACACCTCTTCCGACGCAGAAATATGCTGGTATCACAGGAAATATGGCGACGCTGCTCGCAAATGTCGGCCACCGTGCAAACATAGTTCAGAACCGCCGACTTTTCATCACCGACACCAATTCCAACCTTAAATTTTTAGTTGATACCGTCGTCGACATTGCTGTCATACCACCGACACGAAATCAACGTAATCAACCAGACCAACGACATTTTCTGTAGGCGGCAAACAAAACATCAATCAAAACCTTCGGAGAAAAATTACTTACCCTTAGCTTTGGACTCAGACGCACATTTCAATGGCTGTTTACAATTGCCGACGTTGCCTAACCGATTCTTGGAGCCGATTTCCTGCAACATTTTAAATTGCAAGTCGACCTTCGAAACAGAAAACTCGTTGACCATCAAACAAATAATTCATGCTGTTGCAAATATAAGTAAGCAAAGAGAAAAGGGGTAATTATTAAACCATCAACAATCAATAAATCCTTGCCATTTTAGAAATTGTTATGCGAGTTTAGAGATATTACACGAACTCCCTTGTCACCGAGCTTTTCACCCCATAAAGTGACTCACCACATCTTCATAAGAGGCTCACCACTCTTTAGCCACCCACGTCGTTTATGCCCAGAAAAACTAAAGGTGGCAAAGACAGAATTTCTTTCCATGGTGGCCCAATGTATTTGCAGACCTTCCCGAAGTCCGTGGGCCACTCCACTCCACCTCGTCAAAAAATCCAATGATGAGTGGAGACCGTGTGGTGATTACAGACGGTTGAACACGGTATCCGAATCTGATCGTTACCCAATCCCACACATCCACGACATTACACATTCGCTAGATGGGAAGGGAATTTTTGTCGACGATCGATTTAAAAAGAGAATATCACCAGATACCGATTGAGCCAAACGACATTTCCAAAACGACTATCACCACTCCATTTGGCATGCTCGAATTTGTCCGTATGACCTTGGGCCTGAGAAACGCTGGGCAGACCTTCCAACGATTCATGGACGAAGTCTTAACGGACTTTGATTTCGCTAACGCTTACCTGGACGATATCCTAGTGGTATCCGACAACACCGAACAGCACGAACAACATCTTCTCCGTCTGTTTCGGAAGCTCAGAGAGTATGGACTTCTGATCATCTCAAAATGCACAATCAGACAGCCAAGCGTAACATTTTTGGGATACTCTATTGACGAAAAGGGTATTCGACCGCCGCCAGAACGAATCGAAGCGCTGAAGAGAGTCCCACTCCCAAAAACAACTAACGAGCTCCGAAGATTTCTTGCCATGGCGAATTTTCACCGCCGTTTTTTACCGAATGCGGCCGACATGCAACAAGTACTTTTCCGGCTCATCAAAGGAAATAAAAAAAATTATAACATCGTAATTTAATGGAACACTCGGCCAAGGAAGATTTTAACAGAGGCAAAACCGATCTGGAAAACGCAATGCTTCTAGCATTTCCACGCTCAGATGCACAATTAGCGCCAATGGTAGATGTATCAGAAAAGGTGGTGGGAGCAACTTTACATCAATCCGCAAGTACTGGATCATGACAACCTTTGGGTTTTTACTCTGAGAAGTTAACATCTGCTCAAACGAAATGCAGTACGTACGATCGCGAACTACTCGCCACTTACAAGGCGGTGAAGCACTTTCGACATATGCTGGAAGATCGTACATTCGCAATATTTACAGATCACAAGCCTTTGTCCTTCGCATTCGACAAAAAATTGGATAAGGCTTCGCGCAGACAATTGCGATTACGGATTGGAGATCGATTTGAAAACAGTCTGTTGTGAAAACTTATCTCATTCGGACAGTTTTCTTATGCCCGAATGGAGGGCTAAATGCTTGTTCTTGAAGACGCAAAGGGATCCCGTTCTAGCTCGCGCTTTAAAATCTAGGTCGGAAGACTATGTTGCTAAAGTATACGCTTGGAAGCTGAGACGAGATGAAATCGACGTCAGGAGGCGTTGGTATTTACTAATGTTTTTTGTTACCAACCCAAAAAAAGACAGGAAAGCTCCTCCTAATATGGAATGCAGCCGCTAAAGTTGATGGCATTTCTCTCAATTGCATGCTTCTTAAAGGACCGGACCAATTAACATCGATGTTATCAACACTGCGGAAATTTCGACAACGGCGAGTAGCGATTGGCGGGGACATCGCGGATATGTATCATCAGGTAATGATTCGCCAAAAGGACCAATACTACCAACGCTTCCTCTGCATCGAAGAAGGTTACGTCATGAGAGCAATGACCATTGGCTCCACATGCTTGCCCAGCTGTACGGAGTATGTGTAGAATAAAAACGCTAAGAAGATTCGTAATCAGTATCCAAGAGAAGAATTCACCCTGCTGTCGAAAGGATCTCCCTTAAGAAAATCCAGTCCCATTTACAAGCGCTCCCCCTATCTTGACGGTAATGGTTTACTTAGACTTATGGAAAGGGCACCGATCGGGATCTAAGGGAACCCCTTGTCATCCTCGATTTTCATTACAGATACCACCACGCCAGCCACAAAACTGTAGTTAATGAGATTCGCCAAAAATGTTGGAGACCGAAACTTAGAGCGGTATTAAACAGAGTAGGGCGCAGCTGTCAGGCTTGTATGAATCCGGGCACGGCCGTCACCGCCAAGAATGGGATGCTTTTCACCAGCACGACTCTCGTCATTTTGCCTCCCATTTACGTACGTCGGAATGGACTACTTCGGGCCAATACATGTAGCGGTCCGATGAAGCAGTGAAAAAAGATATGACGTGTTGCTAACATGTTTGACCACCAGAGCGGTCCACTTGGAGATGGAATACTCGTTATCTACAGATTCCTGCATCATCGCTATTCGAAACTTCATAGAGCGCCAAATGACTCTGATTGAGCTCTGGAGCGACAATGGAACCAATTTTAAGGGTGCAGAGCGTGAACCGAAGTATGATTTTTTTTCGGTGGAACAAGACAAGATCTTTGCAACACCTAAGATGAAGTGGCAATTTATATCGCCGGCTTCATCGCAGACGGTTGGGGTTTGGGAGCGGCTTGTACGATTGGTGAAGATGCTCTCTATGAGGTGTTATCTTCACGCAATCGTACTGATGAACTTCTACGGGCGGCATTAATGGAGGTGGAAATGGTCGTGAATACTCAGCCACTGACATACATACCGATCAGCGATGACGAGAAGAAAGCTCTCGCTAAACCATTTCCTGCTAGGCATCTCGAGTGGCGCGAAACCTCTCTTGAAAAACGTGAATGAAGGAATACAACTGTGAAGGAACAGGCAATTGACTCAGCAGCTTGCGGATGCCGTTTGGAGAAGATGGGTTCGTGAATACTTGCCAGTTACCACTAGGCGCTGCAAATGGTTTGACGACGTGAAGGCAATCGAAGTTGATGACATCGAGTAAATCACGAATCCCGATAGCCCGAAGAATAGTTGGCCCAAAGAAAGAGTCGTTGCAGTGAGCAAGATGGATTAGTGAGAAGCGCCCTTATCAAGATTGCTGCGGGATTCTACACGCGACCTGCTGCAAAGATCGCCGTGATAGACGTCCGTTCGCTCAAAAGTAAGGTGCTCTAGAGTGCATACCGATGGGAGTGTTGCGACAGATCTGGCAACGCCTCTCACTGGCAGTCGATAATTAATCTGAACAGATCATATGCAAATATTGTAGAAATTTTTAAGTGCAATAAACCTTAAGATGGCAACGATTAGTCTAAGGCCTCGTAGAAGTAGCATCTTTCGACAGGTGCTGGTTCTTTAAATAACGACAATGAGCCTCTACAGCCAAACAACTTGCAGCTTTGCTAATAAGCCCTACTTCACGCCTCCCCGTTGCGCCATCTGGGAATCTCACTGGATAAAAAAAACAAAACAAGACCTTATTCGGGCTACTCCGACGTATTTGGAGCTCTGGCCGGTAAGGATTTCCAAGACTTAGTCAGGGTCTTGTAAAAGAGATGGTGGCGGAGGAGCCCTATATTACCCAACGGCAGCGCTCACATCCCGGAACGGGTTAATGGCTTCGGTGTAACCAACCCCTAGTCCTAGGGGCATTAAAATGGAACTGGTCCTCCAGGTTGGGGTTTGTGTCGCCGGGGTAACTTCCATGAGCTCCTTAACAAGACCTACGAGCAACGCCCTAGCTATGACATTAAAATTGTCCTCGGCGATGTGAAAGTAAAGCTAGGAAGCAAGCGTATCTTTGGTGGAACGATCGGAGAATGTAGCCTGCACGACACATCTCGATATACAACCAGTCAACCAAATTGATCGCATTGCGATAGACACAAGACACTCGTCCAGAATTATGGATGTCCGTACGTTCCGAAGAGCCAACATCGACTAAGACCATTACCATGTTGTAGCCAAGGTATGGCTGCGGATATCCCAAACAACGCCAAGACAAACTAATGCTATGAGGAAATTCGACGTCAGACGGCTACAATCACAAGAGATCGCCAAGTCCTTTTCCGATCGAAGGTCTGTTAATCTGTTAAGAGGAAATTGAGAGTTACTACTCCAGGAATGAGGTTCGGAAGTTTAAACAAAAGGTAAAAATAACATGCCGCGGAAACCCCGAACCGAAGCCTGTAGAGATGAACAAGGGAACATCGTAGTAGAATCGCAGTCGATGCTGAGGATGTGGAAAGACCATTTCTGCAGACTGTATAACGGCGATGACGGACCAAACACCTCTGTCAGGCAGAATCAACCTTTCAACTTGGACGATGATGACCAACAATTCCGTCCACCCGACCTGGATGAATTGAAGATAGCTATATCGAAGCTTAACCCTACACTGCATGACTTTTTTTAATTTTATAAAAAAAAAGTTTCTTATCAGAGCGACTGCACAGTACTTCAAATTCTCTTGAAATGTAGTTTAACCAATATCAAAAATCTTCTTTTTTAGAGAGACAAGTAAGCCAGATCGAAACAGTTTTTTTAACAATTAAATAATTTTACGTTAGCAGTGATACACTATGCAGTGATGGGTTAATTACGACAAAGCTGCTGGAGCGGACGGCCTGACTGCCGAGCTCTTCAAAGGGGCAGGCGATGACTTGGTAAGGAGCATACACCAACTCATCTGTAGAATACGGTCGGACGAAAGTATGCCCGATGAATGGAACCTCAGCACTGTTTGTACGATTCTCAGGAAAGGAGACCCTCTGAACTGCGCCAGCCACAGAGGCATCAGTCTCCTTAACATCGCATACAAGATTTTATCCGCCGTATTGTGCGTCAACAACCTGATAGGTTTATATCACTGTGGCTCCAGGCCAAGAAAGTCCACCATCGACCAAATATTCACACTTCGGCAGATCTTGGAGAAGACCCATGAGCTTCAGATCGATACACACCACCTATTTATCGATTTTAAGGCCACGTATGACAGCATCTATAGAGACGAGCTACATAGAGAAATGTCTAGTTCCGGCATCCCTGCCAAACTCGTCCGTCTATGCAGGATGACGATGGAGAATGCACGCTGCTCCATCAAGGTCGGTAAAGATCTTACCGAGACCTTTGATGTCCAGAAACGACTTAGACAAGGTGATGAGCTGGCATGCGATTTTTCAACATCTTACTTGAAAGAATAGTGCAAAAATCACGAGCAAACACAAGAGGCACTATCTTCCAAAAGTCTGTCCAACTACTCGCATACGCCGACGACATCGACATAATTTCGCGAGTATTGAGACGGAAGCGGCGAAATTGGGTTTAGCGGTCGATGAGGGCAAGACCAAGTATGTGCTGTCAGCAAAAATAACAACCAACACCGATGTCCCGTTCAAAACCCTCGACATATATAACATTTGAGGTAGTGAAGGACTTTGTCTACCTAGGCTCTGCTATAAATACAGACAACGACACCAGCGCTGGGATCAAGCGAAGAATAATTCTTGCCAACCGCTGTTTCTTTGGGCTTAGAAGGCAATTGAGTAGCAAAACCCTCTCTCGGACAACAAAAGTCACCCTTAATAAGATGCTAATAATCCCGGTCCTGCTCTTTGAAGCAGAGGCATGGACATTATTAAAAATGGCTGAAGGTGTTCTTGGTTGCTTCGAGAGAAAAATTCTTCGGGCGATCTTCGGTCCCGTCTGCATTGACGGTGAGTGGAGGAGGAGATACAACGACGAACTGTATGGACTGTACAGTGACATGGACCTAGCCAGAAGAGTGAAGATCCAAAGACTGAGATGGCTGAGTCATGTAGAGCGTATGGATGCCAATGCTCCGGTCCGAAAACACTTCGAATCCACTCCTGAGGGACACCGCGGTAGAGGAAGGCCAACACTTAGGTGGCGCACGCAAGTGAGCCAACTTGGCGTGCGAAACTGGAGGCAGCTTGCCAGGGATCGAGCTGGCTGGAAAAGCCAGCCTCTGTCTCTCACTGAATCGAGGCTTTTATTCGCTGGAGAAAATTCCAAATTTCTTCTTTCAACAACTTCTATACTATACTATTGTATTTACGAAATGCTACACAAATTAGTATTGTATATAAAGTTTTTAATCTATTTAATTTAATGTCAAATGAATTAAAAAATTAAACGAGTTTTGCCACATAAAAAGAAAACTAATACATTTTGTAAATTACATTTTTTCTTATAGTTAAATAAAAATTATTTTAAAGGTTTTTTTATTTATAATAAATATTATACTTGTTAATTCCCGGCAACTGTCAGCCGTTGTCAAGAATCAAAAATAACTTTGGAATCTAACTGCTCCAAACAGGGTTCGATTACCTTCCAGATAGTGCTTCAATGGCAGCTAGACCTGGGTATAAAACAAAAACAAAATGTTAGGTGCCACGTGATTTTCGGTTAATATCACGAAACCTTTGATCATCGAAAAAGAGATAAAAAAAAACGAATTTGAAAGAAAAGAAAATTCTTCCCCGAAGCAAAACAACAGCAAAACAAAAAAATAAAACCCACGTTATGACTACTCCGTTGAAGCACGACGATTTATTTATTAAATGAACGGAACCCTCGCCGATGGAGCCAAAAGGCAACTAATGGGTCGCGTGTTTCGTCTATTTCTCGAGATTGTTTCGCACACGCGGCCTACCGGAGTCTCACTTTTCCCTTTAAAGAAGACGAAGTTCTATACTGCACTTTTCTGCACTATATTTATCTTAGTTCCCGAAGGTTCTGCACCCCTACTGGCACAGTCCTTCTCCGTCCTGCTATTTCTTCTCCTATCCTGATTCCTTCCCTTCACCTTATCCTCCTTTTTCCGTTCGACCCGCCAAAACCAACAAAACTCGCGATTTTACTTTACAAAAAAAATTGGAAAAATATTGCCTCTCGCAATTCCAACAAAACTTTCGAACAATCGATAAAAACTTCCTGACCCTAGCTTAATACTGCCAAATCCTTTGCATTCCACAATCTCCCGCCAGACTCACACACCCATTCTCACCCACACTCACACTCACACACACTCACACATCTATTTGACTCTAGCGGACCTAACGTACGGGTTTCTCAGCTACACGACTAGCGGACTTTTCTAGTTGTTACAGAAGAATTACGAAAGTTTTCACAGTCTAATGCGCAAAAATAAAATAACCGATTATTATACAAAAAAATGTTAATTGACATTAAATTTATCAATGCGATTGTTCTCTACTTTTTATAAAGAACTGGCAAATTTTTACGCACGATTTACCTGTGGCTAGATCATCAAAAGTGATTCTGTACGCTTAAGATGAACTCCCCCACTGACGGTCTTAAGAATGAATTTATCGGAATCAAATGTGTTGATATTAAGATTATTAAAAACAAATACGAAAAAATTCCTAGATGTTTTTCATTTCAATGGCTCTGTGAGACTAAATGACCTGAAACAATGCTCGATCGGTCCTTAATACTCAGGCCAAATGGGATTTTGCTCGGAGAAAAAAGAATCAAATAATTCAATGCTGCAACTGCCAATTGTTTGGGCATGTAGAAAATAATAAGAAAGCACCTGCATACAATATTAAGTGCGCAAACTGCAACGGCACTCATAAATTAACGAATCCACTCTGCGTAAACAAGAAAAATTTCGTTGTTGTTAAAGCAGAACGCAATGTCAAGCTACGAAAAGAGTTGTGCATAAAACCTTCGAAGCCAACCTAATGGAATTCCCACCCTTTAATACCCAAACATACCAGAGCATTATTAAGGTACGGACATCAGAGAACCTTTGTATTCCTGCACCTATAAACGACAGCAATATTTGATAGTTTCGAAATAGCACTATCGCATAACTAGCTATCAAATATTTATATAAAGGTATCAGATAATGAGTACTAGTTTAAATATAATTTGTTGGAATGCTTAAAGCATTCGAGATAAATCCCAATGTAAGTCTAAACAAATATAATATACAATACATATAGGCTTAGTTTCGGAAACTTGATTGAACTCTAATAACAATTTGTCTAATCAGTACAATCTGTCTAATGTAGAACATAAATGATATCTATACGAGGTACTTCCTATTATAAATACGAGTTCAACAGAAAACTTTGGTATTAAGCTATTTTTTTTAAATGGTCGTAAAATGAACATATTCGCTGTATATTTTCCCGGCGGATCTTCGTCGTACAAGAAGTGTTCACTTCTGCAAAGTGATCAAAAGAAGTTCATAAATTTAAATAGTACATTTGTAATTGATGGCGATCTTAATTATAGACACCAGATATAGGGCTTCTTAAAAGCAAATGCTTAATGTGACATTCTCCAAAACCTAATTGCAAGGCATCCCTATGAAATTTTAAGAGTGTAAGTGTTTATCAACAAACTCCCGCTCAAACCCATCCACACTAGATCTCCTTCTTATCAATCATTCTGAAATTTTTAGCCAGCCAATGGTAGTAAATGAATTCAGCTTTGACCATTTCCCAGTAAAATGTAGTGTATAGTTTTTAGCAGTGGTAAGAATCTACAAGATTTTAGACTTTAATACTAACTGGAGAAAGAACCAAAGACTTTTCAAAACAAAATTGAGCTCACCCGAAGTTATTAATAATGGAAACATAGCGGAGCCCCATATCGATGAAAAAATTAGATTTATAACAACACCTATATTGGACAGTATATATGTATATATATATATATATATATATATGACAACTCAGCATCAATTTTACCCTGCGCAAGTTAAAGTATTAACAATAATTTTAAAAACCTGTTCACCGATTTCAAAAATCCCCCCCTGAAAAATTTGGGTTCAGACCGCATTATAGTACTGTCAGTCAAATTCATCGAATCACCAAACACATAAAAAATAAGTTCAATTCAGGTAAGATCACAGGCATTGTCCTTCTTGATATTGAAAAAGCTTTCACCAGTGTGGCATGAAGGCCTCTTACACAAATTATATATTCTTGATTTTCAAGTTAACTTTATTTAATCATACAAACACTTCTTTTAAAACCAAGCTTTAAAGTCTTAGTATTGCATTTTTTTTTGTTCGAGTTACGATCACAACATAACAGCTGCAGCGAGTTAGAGGATACACGTATCACGTTACAACCCGAGCCAACATATATGAAACATACCACGTTGCAGCGAATTCTTAACAACAAATCAAACCCAAAATGAAACATTCTCGTATCACTTGCCAACCAAGCAGAGCCAATAGCCTCAACTCAAGTCACTTTTATCCATACTCAGTTGCGTATAGACAATATACTCGTATACTTCTATATTATAAAAGTTGATTTGTGTGTTTTAATTTATTTGGAATCGTAATTAATGCGGTCGGTAGGATAAGAATCCTGTTTCAAAGTGAAAAAAAGCAATAGCTGTTAAATTTTCGGATCCTGAGGCACATTCTTATAAATCAGGGTCCGTTTTTTAACTTTAAGTGCCAACAACCTAAAATCGTTGTTCCACAACTTTGAAATAAAAACACAAATAAAAAATAAAAGAGAAACCAAAACAGACATTAACACTAAATAACAAATCGTATATACATATACATATGTTATTCTTTAAGATTTTTTTAAAATAAATGGAATTACAGAAAAAAATTTAAATTATTTTAAGTGTTCTGAAATTGCAATGAAAAAAAAAATAAAACAGTAAAAATATACATATCAATGAATACATATACACAAAGGAAATTTTTTTTGGGGATTTGTAAAGGTAAGTCCTTACGAGTATTTAAATTTTGCTATTGAGTTCTATGCCTCCAAATCTAAATATCCTAGAAGGGAAATTCATTAAAAAATAATACATACATACGAGTATGTATGTGACTATAAGTTCTATATTTGGAATCAGTGAAAGTATAATAGTAAAGTACCTATTATGAAAACACACAATCATCATCAGACAGTAATTTGGCTATGACCGCTAACGTTGCTTTGAACGCATTTATTTCTGTGCGTATTCCAGATGCCGTTAAGGATATTCCAACCTTGGAAACCTTGTTATTTGATTTTATCAATAATGTTGTTGAAATTCTGAGCCTTATGGCACAAATAAGAGGTACTAGCTACTACAATATTATATAAAGTGCAATTAGAAACAAAATCGTTGGTCAGGCGAATAAAGTACTTAATATGTATAGTACCCCTATAGACAATTATGTGGTTCATTACGCTGATGAAAGAAATGAAACCAGCCTAATTCGAGATCTTCATCAACTGAGACAAAACCAAAGAAAAGCAGAAGAATTCTATGGAAAAATAACTAAATAATTGAAATTTTTTCAACAATTATGAATCATGTTAGGGTTCATGAAGTGAATGCAGTTGTAATCGATTCTAAAGAGTCGCTGTATCCAGAAATGTGTCTTAATACATTCTAACCAAAATGAAAGGAAACGTTAGGGCAATAAGGTCTACCTAAACTTCAAACTATACACGATTTACATTTTCTAGTATTCACGTATGTTTCACAACTACTTTGATAATTTAGTTAGTATCGATACGAGGGCGGGTCAATAAGTCCCTGACTTTTGGATTAAAACACAGATTTTTTGATAAAAAAATAATTTAATTTTTCAACGTAGTCTCCCTTGAACTCTATACACTTTGTCCAACGCTTCTCCAATTTTTTTATCCCTTCCAAAAAAAATGATTTGTCGAGGTCCTCAAAATAGGCCTTTGTTTGCGAGATGACTTCATCATTGGAGTCAAATCTTTTTCCACCAAGCCATTTCTTCAGGTTTGGGAACAAGAAGTAGTCGCTCGGAGCCAAATCTGGAGAATAGGGTGGATGAGGGAGCAATTCATAGCCCAATTCATGGATTTTTGCCATGGCAACTGCACATGTGTTTGTGGTCGACTGTGAGCAAACGCGGCACCCATCTTGCGGAAAGCTTTCTCATGCCCAAGTGATCATTCAAAATTGAAACCACTGAGCCATGCGAGATCCCTACGGCTTCCACAATCTCTCGCACTTTCAATCTTCGGTCGGCCAACACCATATCGTGAATTTTTTCGATTGTTTCGGGTGTAGAGACCTCAACTGGGCGTCCAGGACGTTCGGCATCTTCAGTGCTTGTACGGCCACAACGAAATTCAGTAAACCACTTTTTTACCATTGAAATCGATGGTGCAGAGTCCCCATAGTATTTATCAAGCTTAGCCTTGGTCTCGGTAATGGTTTTTTTTCGCAAGAAATAATGCTTAATAAGCACACGAAATTCACTTTTTTCCATTTTCTCCTCAAATTAGTGAGTAGTCTGATAAAAATAGCTGTCAAACACAAACTAACTGATGCAGCAAGTTTAAATTTTGACAGGAGTCAACTGACAGATGCCTGTTGACTGGAGCAGTGTTGCTGTTTCAGTAAAGAGGTCAGAAATTCAAAAATTCACGGACTTATTGACCCGCCCTCGTATAATGGGAATTATTATTGATATTAAGAACTCCATCCGTATAACAAACAACATCAATATTCCTGTAAGACTCAAATCACATCTTACTTCTCAGGCTTTTACTATTACCAGTTTTAGTAAAAGGATTTGTCTGTTACCTATAAATATGGAATCTGGAAGTGTTGGCTCCAGAGGGGGTATATGAAACTCGAAATTGGTTCTGCTATATTGAGGTATGTTGAATGTAATGTCGTACCACATGTAAAATATAGTTACATTACTTACTCTAACAAATTCACATCAGCAAAACTTAACCAATGCAGTAACTGTCATCCACACTATTTCTCACCTCTGTTAGCTTATTTATAGTACATAAGAACAAAAGTGTACATAAGAATATGTATAAATTTAGGTCTCTTAATAAAACGAAAAGTCGCCTGAGTTTCTTTTTACGACAACATAGGTTATGGCCCCAGCTTTTAGAGGGAGGGGGACGGCGTGAAGGAGAGCTACCAGCGAATGATGGTGAGGTGAAGGTGGTAAGTCTGTATTTTTTTTCTAAACAGATAAGGCCAAAAAAACCAAGGACAAACACAGCAACAGCAAAAGCCGAAGCAGGAAAAGTGCTATAAGTGTAACAAGAGGGGACACAATGCATTGTCGCTCTTCTACCTCATCAAAGTCTACGGCTCATTTCGCGGCATTCAGTGCAGTAAATAACACAAACACTCACCCACTGCTAACAAAAAGTACATGGGTTTTGGATAGCGGCACTACGAGTCGTATGTGTGGTGACAAAGGTATGTTCATTTCCCTCACATAATCGAATTAGCGGCAAATCGTCAAACACATTCAGACGGGATTAGTGAGGTTGTGATCGATGCGCATGCATGTGCACATAGTTTTATTTGTCACTTTGCTTGAAATTAACCTTATTTCGATAAGCCAAGCTACGGAAAACGGGTACACAGTGGTTTTTGATAAATCTCGTGCGGTTATTAAGTCAAATGATGGCAAAATAAAAAGGAAAGCTACGAAGAGCGGTAATCTGTTAATTTCGAAAAGAAAAAGTTTCTCTATTCGCGAACGTCTAATGAGAGTCTGATGCGCTGGCATCAGAGGTAAGGTCACCATAATGAAAACAATTTAAAATTACTTTAGTTCCGTGATATAGTGTACGGAATGGACTCTATCACCAATGGAATATCATTGAACTGTGAAACTTGTTTAAGAGCAAAAATCTGCACCTTACTCTTTACGAGTAGCAGGTATCGAATTAGCGTCGTGCCTGATTAATTCCACATTGACATTTGACATGAGAGTGTCTACCCCTGGTGGCTTTAGGTTTTGTTGCCTTTTTATTGACGATTATAGTAGAAAATCGTTCATATATTTTGTTATTTTGAATTTATCGATTTCCGAACATTCCCCCCACCCGTGAATAGCGTTCGCAATTGTTTCTGTTCCTGGATGCTGCCGTCTTCATGACCGTTTTGACCATTTATGGCAATTTGAATTCATGTTCATGTAAGAAAAGAAATGACAATAAAACAATTTACAATGCACACTTATAGACGTGAACGTGAGGACATGACAAACCAAAGAAAGTTACATTTGAGTAATGCAGATGCTACTCCCCATCACCCCTTTTCATTTTCTCCATACTCCAGCTTCCGTAATTCATGGTTGACGAAAGTTGTAATCGTGAAGTCAAGTTAAGTGCGCGGTAATAATTTCGCATATTTTTTTTGTTCGTTGTGTTCCTTTTGTTTTGTTTGGTGTAGATTTGTTGCTGTAATTTCGGGTAAGTTGCATTTTGATTTTATTTTTCTATTAAGTTTGGTTTGTTATTCTTGTATATAATTCAATTTATTATTTCCTTTGTTTTGGTTTGATGTGATTATTGTGTAAGTGTGTGTATGTGTGCTCTGTTTTTCAATGGAGATTTGTGTTTGATCGAGTTTCATGTTGTTGTGTTGTGATTCTATCTTATTGAATGAGTGAGTGGACTGTGTGGCGGGTGTGTATGGTTTAGTATGGTCTTATTGAATTGAGTTTGTTGTGTTGTGTTGTGTGCATTATTAATTTTGGGAATGTGTTGTATGACGGATATTAGGTTGCAATGAGTGATGAGTGAATCTTGTGTTTGAGTGGTTCGTATGTGAGTCATCTTGCTGGAGTGATTTGTAATTATTTTTTTGCATTAGGAGTGTTGCCGTTGGCTACATTACTATAAATAGTTGCCCCTTTTCTTAATTGATATATTTATTTATTTTTGTTTTCCAATTTTTATTTTATATTTTTCATTAGTTCTTCTATTGTTTTGTCGATGTTTTTTTTTTTTTTTTTTCTGTGTGTTGTTTTTAGAGTGTCGGTTCTGTTTTTACTTCGTTTGATTGATCCAGGTAATTTTAGTGTTGTACTGATTTTTGCGGCTTGATTGCCTCCACGAGGTCCTACGGTTCTGGTTGTCCGAGTACAGTCGAGGAGGGGCTATTTGGCGACACAATCATGATACCGTTGCATTGAAAGTAGTTGTTTTGTTGTGTTGAGCCTTGTGTAGTCTGTGTTGTAAGTAAGTAGATAGGTGGTTATGTCTGTGATGTTGTATGCCTGTTGAGAACTAAATTGCCGTCCTTGAATTGGTATTGTATTGGTCTCTGCTGCATTGGCGACAAGTACTCTGAACTCCATCGTCTCCAAAACGATTGAAGCAACGCCTGCACTCGCTTCCACCGCTCTAAGTGGCTAATTTTTTGAACTTCATAGCCTGGTTGTGGTGGTGACAGTATTGGGGAACCGGTGAGGAAGTGGCCTGGTGTTACTGGCTCTAGATCTTTGACGTTATCTGATTGGAGTTCAGACATGCTTCTACCTCAGCTAGAAGTGTGGTGAGTGTGTGTGTCAACTAGATTCGCAGCTTGGGTTCCCCTGGACGCTAAGTCTGCTGGATTATGTTGTGATGGAATATGTTTCCACATCGCGCAACTTGTAAGCCGTTGGATTTGAGAAACCCGGTTGCATATAAAGGTTTTCCTTTTTGTAGGTGGAACTTTGATCCAGCACAACGTTATGACGGAATCCAACCATGCCACCATTTTCGCTTTGTCCAATTTCAAAGTTCGAACTGTTTCCTTTAAGAGATTTGCCAGCAATAACGCTCCACATAGTTCTAATCTCGGAAGGGTGATTGATTTTAAAGGTGCCACCTTCGTTTTGGACAGAAGCAGCCTCATGTGAACCGTGTCATCTTCTTCAAAAACCCGTAGATAAATCGCAGCCGCATATGCCTTCTCTGACGCGTCGCTAATGCCGTGAATTTATACCATCTTGATCTGCTCGATGTTGGTTAAGTCCTTAGAGAAACTCCACTATCCTGTCACTAATTCTGGTGGTAACGGCTCGTCCCACTCCGATAATTTCCATCATATTTGCTGCATTATCATCTTCGCCCTGACTATACATGGTGAAAACCAGCCTAACGGATCGTAGAGCGTGGCTATTGAAGACAAGATCGACCGTTTCGTTTCTTATTGCAGCAACTTGGAAGGAAAAAACGTCAAGTACTTATAGCCATCTTATGCCCAAAGTTCTGACGTTGAAATTCTCATCCATTGGAATGGAAAAGACAATTCCACGCTATTCCAGTGGAATGTGCTGGAGTACTAAGTTGGAGTTGCTGACATGCTTTCGCAAGTGGAATCCTGTGTCTCTTCAATACTGTCTCCTCCGCTGATGACGTCGTCAACGTATGTTTCCTCCTTCAACCTGTGCTTCTGACGGAAATCTATGCGCCTCGTCATCTGCCAGCTTCTGGAACACTCTAATAGCTAGGTACGGTGCCGACGCTGTACCAAACGTCACCGTTCGCAGGCAAAAATCTTTGTGTCCTCCTCAGGTTGTTCTCTCCAGTATATGTGTTTATAGTTTGAGTCCTGGTTGCTGACTTGGATTTGACGGTATATCTTTTCAACGTCTCCTGTAAACGTGTACTTATATAACCGCCATCTCATTATAATAACAACTACGTTCTTTTGCATCTTTGGTCCGATCATCAAGTGCTCCGCCGCTTGGCTTAAACGTCGCATCAAAGACCACTCGCAGCTTCGTTGTTGTGATGACAGAAGATGATTACAGAAGACATGTGACCGAGTTTGAGATATTCCTGCATGCAATTCGAGTACTGTACTGTAGACAAACTTGATACCGACCACCAGGTTATCTTATTGTATTTTTTGTAAAATGTGCCTCACATTCCTTTTCTTCCTTAGCTTCATATTTCGGAATCTGTTCTTTTTCGATCTCCGAAAATTTTCGGAGTGTCGTGTCGATGATTGAATCCAATGGCAAGAAAAACTCCTGACTGGGTAGTTTTCCTAGTAAGATCCATCCTAAATGTGTTTTTTGAGCGACTTGACTGGAATTTCTCGCAATCCTGATGACCTCACTGAGAAGAATGTCGCTGTAGACGCCACCACCCAACATCATGTCCACCCTTGACGGTATATTGAACGTTGGATCCGCCAAAGGTAAGCCTAGAATTCTGCTCCATTTATCGAAGTTAATGTGCTAGCCCGGAACAAGGCCAGTCAGAGTTTTGAAGACCAATGCTTGTAGATCGCTTGTATATTTTGAGGTCAACGACTCAAGTTGCAGGTCGATAGCCTTTTGTGTTGTTCCACTGCTGACCATCCCCAGCCCATTAACCTTCATAAATGTCTTCTTTGGTTTTAAACCTAGTCGTTGGACCGCCTCAAACCCTGGATCTACTAACGCTCTCAAAACTGAACTGCCGCCATCTGAAGATCTAACCCTCAACAACGCTGCAGCTAACAAAACCCTGTTATTCGTGTTTACATGATAGCTGTTAAGATGACTGTTGTTTGTTGTGTGTGGTTGAAACTCGGACGCATTTGGATTAACTGACGTCTGTTGTGACTGATGGTAATATGTGTGGTTAGACGTAAATCTAAGAGGAGCTACTTGTGTAGCTGAAGGTGCACTGTGTGTGGCTTGATCTGTGTTGCATGTATTTTCGTGTAGCAGAGAATGGTGGCGCTGCTTACAGAAATGACAGCACTTCACACTGGGGTATCTTTGTTTGAAATGGCTGTATGACAAGCAGTTTTCGCACACCTTCACCCTACGCACAGTTTGCCTCCTACGCTCCACATCCATTTGCAGAAACCGATCACACTTCCTAAGCGAATGCTGACTTCTTCGACACACGCTACAGTTGACCTGTCTTTTCGATTCCTGCTGGCTATAAAAAACATTATGGTTTCCTGATCTACGCTGCTCGGTTTTGCTACTGGAACCCTTGAAATCTACTGCTTCTAATGTACGAAACCAATATTCTAAAAACTCTACAAACTCTTTAAACGATGGCAACTCCTTATTCGAACCTAATTTTTCTTTCCATAATTGGTGAGTACTATTTAAAAGCTTCTGTATAATAATACAAATTAAAATCACATCCCAACTGTCTATTGGAAGTCCTAAATTCCTCAAAGCATGAATTATTTCTTGTGACGTGTCCAGGATTTTCTTGATGTTGACCGATGAATCAGAGGTAGTACTTGGTTGATTAAATAACAATTTTAGTTGAGTGTTAACCAACACTCTTTTATGATCGTAGCGCTCTGTCAAGATCTTCCATACTGGGTCATAATTACTCTGGTCGAACACCAAGTGTTGTAGAAGACGCTCTGCTTCACCGCTAACCGACGATTTCAAATAATGAAGCTTCTGGACATCACTAAAAGATGAGTTGTTGTGAATCAATGATAGAAACATCTAATGAAACGACCTCCAGGTTTCATAACTGCCAGAAAGCGTTGAAATATTGATGACCGGCAGTCGCAACTCGTTATGACCTCGATCCTTGTTACCGTCCGTTGATTGAGACGTACTTGCACCGTATGTAACAGTTTTACTAACTTGAATTTTGTCTAGAGCATCTAACAAATCTGCCTTGTAGTTAGCAAACAACTCGCGGATCTTATCATATATCTCCACTAATAAATAAACCTGCTTAGGATCAATTTTGTTATCATCGACCATGATGTGTTCATTGTATTTATTTGCCTGTACTATTTGCTCATCTAAAATGGAAATACGCGTTTCAATATAACTCGCCCTTTCCAAACGCGCAATGCCTTCCCAAAATTCTCATAACCCTTTTTGATATGTTCAAGGACATTTATTTGTAACTTTGCAAAAGACATGATTAAATACGAATGCGAGATTAATACAAGATCATAAAATTTGTGACACAAACCACTAATAATATGTATATGTATTCAAATTAAAACACAAGTAAGTATAATGGAATAGACTCACTTGAACTTCTGATTAATAACTTTCTTCTTCCTCCAGGTATGAACTTCTGCTTTTGATTCTCCTGCACATACACTTTTGGGGATTTTCTTCAATGCAGCGACGGGATTCTGTGCTGAAATGGTAGATTGATGATTTTCTTCGAGTACTTCTAGTTCCTTCGTATGTAATAATTTTTGTTTTTGTCTTAATTTTGTATTGCTGTTGGAATTCTTGGGTTGATAATGTCAATCGTACAATTTGTGTTGGTTAAGATATTTGGCTCGCATAGACCAAGTGTTGATTTGCCAAAAACTCTCTTCTTTTTTTTTTGATGCTGGCCGATCATATTTACATATATTATAGTACTCGTAATTTTTAAATATTTTGTTGTTTGAATTTATTGGTTTCCGAACAAGATAAAGTCACTTTGAACTGACAATGGACGTGAATATTTTAGCAAAGAGTTTTCGAATTTTGTAGACTCTGACACCACAACAAAATGGGTTTGCCGAACGGGCTAATCGAACGGTGGTGGAAATGGCGCGATGTATGTATGTTGATTCCTGTCTTCCTGAGACGCTGTGGAGAGAAGACAAATTTATGAGTTGCTTTATGATTGGGTATGCTTTTGAGTCCAAGGCCTACAGGCTATATGACGCGAAGTCTAAGAGTATTTTCCAGGGCCGTGATGTACAATTTTTGGAGAAAAGCGAAGAGAACTCATCACTCGGGGAATCCAATGACTGCGTCATCACAGACCTGCAAGAATCCAATAGTCTATCAGAGAGGGAAAACGAAGCTGCTGCTGTTACTCCCAAGAAGGAAAATGTTCCGATTGTGGAGATGGATTCATATGGGTCATACTCGTATCAATAATTTAACATTCACGTAAGTAATTTAAATGATAACTATTCTAATCTGTTAACATTTACCGAAGCCCTAAGCCGGGGTGATGGCCGAAGATGGTTAGAAGCGATGAATAACGAATATGAGTCTCTTCTGGCTCATTAGACGTGGGATCTGGCAAATCAGCCAGAAAACAGGCAGATAATTAAATGCAAATTGGAGACCGGAGTGGAAACGTAGATCGCTATAAGAGCCGATTAGTTGCGAAAGGATGCAGCCAAAATTTTGGCGTTGACCACACCGTCACTTGTTCACCCTTTGTGCGTTTCACCTCACTCAGACTGATATAAGCAATCGCTGCTAAGTTTAATCTAAACGTTCACCAAATTGATGAGACCGCAGCCTTCCTAAATGGAGAGCTAAAAGAGGAAATTTTTATGAACCAGCCAAAACATTTCGTGGTCAAAGGCAATGAAGGCAAGGTTTGCAAGCTTAGGAAGGTATTGAACGGGCTCAAGCAGGCAGGACGAGAGCAATGTGACAAGACGTTCAAAAGGATGGGTTTCGTGCAATGCAGACTCGTGGGTGTAAGCATCGAGCAAAAACAACGAGACCAACATCATTGCTGTTAATGTCGACGACATCCTACTTGCGTTTTCCAATCAAAAATCCTTGCTGGACATCGAGTAGCGAATTGGTGAGGAGGTTGACGTGGTGAAGAAAGGACCTGCTAACCATTTCCTTTGATTGGAGATTACGAGAGAGCACAACGGAGCTTTAGGCATCTCACATAAGCAATCGTAATCTTTGTGAGAAACAAAATATGTTGCAATCTCGCAAGTGCAGCACTCCTTTGTTTCCAGGCCAGAGATTTTTAAAGTGCGGTGGTTGCCCTGAATGTGGAAAGGTGGACAAAACAGCATACCAGTCGCTTATTGTATCATTGCTCTACTTGCCTATGTCCAAACAACCAGATATTCTACGCTCCTTTAGCAAACTCTCCCAGTTCGACGTCAATCCACATCCTGAACATTTTGCTGGCGCCAAACACATAGTCAGGTATATAAGTAAAAATATGGCTTTTTAATATGGATAGTTCTGCAGCCAATTTATTAGTTAACCAAAATTAACAAATATTATTAAAGCGTGTTACATAGATATTTTTCTTTTTTTGTACTTAACTATTTTGAATTGGATTTAGATTACATTTTTATCTTTTGTATCTGCCCCACAAGTACACAAATATATTGTTAGATTGAATTTATGGATCATTCGCCATAGTCACGTTAAGTGCTATGGAATGATTCAAATCATTAAAATTGTTATAACACAATGAAGAAATGTATATAATACAATGTAAAAAATATAAAATGTAAATGTAACAATTTTAAGAAAAAAAAAATAATAATAATAATACGCAAAACATTAAACTTCTTCACAGCAAAACCAATGGACATTTAAAAAGGTTCGCAGACACTTATTGGGCCAGTAGTAGCGAAGACAGCTGATCCAACACAGGATTTGTTTTCTTCATCGGCGACGATAACGCTGTCTTCGATGGCGCTAAGCAGCACAGAGGCGGAGTACATGGCTCTATCCGCGGCGTCGAGAGAAGCCATATACTTACTTGTATTTATCACAGAACAGGGGTTTTCCGGACTGGTGAACGGACCCATCGAGTTACACGGAGACAATCTTCGTTCGCATGCAGGAAACATATAGATATATAGTACAACACATTACGTAAGAGATGTTTTAAGTAAAAGTTGTATTAACTTAATATACTCGTATACTTCAACCGAATATATGATTGCTGATATACTAACAAAAAATTTGATAAAAATGAAACATGTTAGATTTTCCGATATTAAAAAATTAAACTGTATGAATATTTAAATTTTTTGAATTGTTACATTTTTTATGAGTTTTAGTTGATTAAGTTTTGAGGGGTAGTGTTGAATATCATGTCGTATCACATGTAAAATATAGCTACTTACTTACTTTAACACATTCACATTAGCAAAACATTACCAATGCGGTAACTGTCATCCACACTATTTTTCAGCTCTGTTAGCTTATTTACAAAAGTGTTCATAAGAACATGTACAATATAAATTGAAGTCCCTTTTAGTAAAACGGTCATTACTTCTAAACTAAAAGTTGCCTAAATTTATTTTTACCACAACAAGGTAATTTATAGATCAGACTCCCAACAAACCTTTGTAGTGGAGCAGCCCGAAATTGCCGAATATACAAAAATTTATACCGAATTCCATAATTATTCTATAACTAGGTGAATATTAAGAAAATTATAAGAACTGATCACTTCAGTAGTGGGGAAGAACAAACAGTAAGACATCCACGCTACAAATTCAAGCACATCTGCTTTCAAGAAGGTCAAAACACAGCATAAATCATAAGATCAAGACCACAGATCAAATACCTATCTACGATATCCGTATGTGAAGTAAGTACATCGACAAATAAATAACTTTAATCAATCAAGGAATCATTCGCCCAAGCTTTTCTCCCTGGTCTTACCTTATTCGGATAGTTCAAAAAAACAAGATGCAAGTGGAAGGATAAATGGAGATTGGTAATTCATTACCGAAAATTGAATAAGAAAACCATTGATGACCGATATCCCATTCCCAATATAATGGAAATACTGGACAAGTTTGGCAAGTGCCTTTATTTAAGTACTCTTGATCTGGCATCTGGGTTTCACCAATCAGAGCCAAAGATGTTTCATTGATAGCTTTTTTCATCGGAAATGGACATTGCGAATTTGTTCGAATGCCTTTCGGGTCCACGACGCAGACAAGGTGGCGAAAAATTAATCATCCAATTTCGTTTTTGAATTACTTGTTACTAAATAAAAAAAAAAGATTTTGAGTGATGGAAATCTTTATTTGAACCTTTACAATTTCTTCTGTTAAGTTGAAAAGATGATATGCGTTGAAAGGAAGATGGCTGCCGCCAGTATCGATACAAATTGTTGGCTTAAACCCGCGACTTCAAGTAGCCCCAAAGAAAGAAAACTGGGATGGTTAAATCGGGCGATCTTGCTGGCCATGCCAAATCGCCAAAACGGGAGATTACGCGATCAGGAAACGCTTCCTTCACAATAACCATGAAATACAATGAAAACAGTGGCTTTGAGTGGAAGTAATGGCTCTTCGTGCATCACACGCGGATTTTCAGTGCCCCAGAAACGAAGATTTTGCTTATCGACATAACCGCTTAAGGGGAAATGCGTCTCGTCGCTCATGATGATGTTCGACACAAAATCGTGCTCTTCTTGGTTGAGATTGACGATGGTGCTCCATTGCTTATCTGTTTGCATACTGCAGCTGTCTAGTTCACAAATGTCAAATATGATTGACGTACCATGCCATTTGCAAAAATTAAAACATCTTCCGATAGGATGATTAACTTTGCGCCACCTTTTATATGGATAACATAATAGTATATTCCACGTCACTGCAATAAAATCTCGAAAACTTTGAAGCTGTCTTTTTAAAACTTCAAGATGCGAATTTGAAAATACAGATTAATATGTCGGAGTTCTTGCGTAAGAAAATATCGTTCTTAGGCCGTATAATAACACCTGACAGAAGTAAACCCAATCCGACCAAAATAAGTGGAGTAAAAAAGTTTCCAATACCAACTACTCCGAAACAAATCGAGTCCTTTCTTCGCATTCCTGGAAAGTATAACAAGTTTATAATAGACTTTACTAACTTGACAAAACTGTTAACGCAAAGTCTTCATGGGGAAAGAAAATAAGTTTGGATAACAAGTACATAAACTGTTTTGAACATTGTAATGATCCAATTCTGATGTACGCAGATTTTCATAGACCTTTCAGCGTTACTGCTGCTGTTAGTAATGTTGCTATAGGTGCAGTGCCTTCCCAACGTACTTTGTGTTCCGGTAAACCGATTTGTTTTGCAAGTCGGGTCTTATCAAAAACTGAACAGAACTACAGCACAATTGAAAGAGAACTCTTAGCAGTAGTTTGAACAACCAAATATTTCCGTCCCTATCTATACGGAAGAAAGTTCAAAATAGTGACATACCACAATGCTCTCACCTGGCATTTTTCTCTAAAAGAAACCAACCCCAAGAACCTAGATCAATCAAGCGATTTCATTATAAATTGTTCCCTGTGTGTGCAAAAAATCGACAGAAATTGTCCCACTAAGATCAATTGTTTGGATAGTAAACATTTTTTTCAATTTTCCTCCGTAAACCTTGCAGCACATGATGTTGATTTTATTAAGTCAAGTGGCAATCATTTTCGTTGTAACAAGTTCGCAGTGCTTAAGTCTCGGTCTCTACATCTTCCTGCACAGCGGTTACGGAAGTGTCTCCATCGAACTCCGACAAAAATCCAACAAAAAACTAATTTCAACGAATGAATGTTCATCTCCAAACACCAATGACAGTCAAGGTGAATGCACTTTGCAGATGATCTACTTAAAGCTTTCTAGTCTGGAGGAAACAAACCAACGTTTTCTCAAACAACTAAATGACCTTCGGACTGAAAATGACACATTAAGACTATAAGTGAATAACCCGGAAAGCAAACTAAACTGCAGCAGCAACAACTTCTTGCTCACAGTATTGAGATCGTTGGTGTGTCGAATGTGACCGATGATAATGTTCGTGACAAAGCAAAGCAAATCTTCAACAAAGCTTTATCTATTTATGTCGGCAAAACCCAAATTCAGAAATGTTGCCTGAAAAAAATAAACACAAAAAATTCTTTACCAATGCGGAAACAAATAATATGTGTTAAGCTCTCAGATGCACATATAAAGTAGCGAATAATGACCATAAATAAGACAAACAAAAAACATCTTTAAAAAATCTTAAATCTAGGTAGTTGGTCTCGATTCCGGCAGCAGTAAGAGAAACCTCTTCATAAATGACTCTCTTACGAAATATACACAGGCGCTCTTAATGAAGGCAAAAGAAGTCAAAAGAGAAAACCGTTACAAGTACTCGTATGTTTGGTTTAAAAGTAATCGAATTTTTGTAAGATAGGTTGAGGGTGGAAATGTAATGTAAATGATTTATCACTTATTTATTGCAGTAATCGGTTTTGGTAGATTACTTATTAAATGAATGTAATTACTTCATGAGCTTAAACTGAGACAATGTTTTTAATAATAATTCTTATTGCTATAACAAACTGTTAGTACTACACCAGAATGTCCGAAGTTTAAGAGAAAACTTTGCTAGTTTTGTCATCCATCTCAATTCGTTCTTGTGCGTTCCAGATGTTGTGTTTGTGTCTAATATCTGGATATATATAGTTTCTATTGACATAAACAATATAAGAATCGTTTTTCTTTGTGTATACCGACTACAAAAAATTAACTTGATGAAATTTATCGAAGAATTTTCAGATCTTTTCGAAGAAGAGAAAGCCAAAAATTTAATTATTTTAGGACTTTAACTTAACTTTTACTTTTACTTAACTTTAACTTAAATATTTTAGATTATAACGAAACTGTCGCAACTTATTTGTCATTTTTGTCATCTCAAGGTCTTGAAAATTACATTACTGAGCTAACTAGAATTGTTTCAGGAAGATGCTTAGACCATTTCTATGCTCGCTTTTCTGATCCTCAGCGTTAACACAGGAATTAATGACAGGAATTGTTGTGCACCTTTCTAAGAGCAAAAATATTCAAAAAACCAATTCCTCAAGGATGTTGACTAAACCCAACTATCAAATCCTTATACATAGACTTAGCTATGAGTTCTGCTATGCTATGTTGTGTATTTATGCATTGTTCCAGAATCTGCTTGCTCCATTTTTATTGACCGGTGAAAGAACTACATCCTTAAGGGTTCCTAGGTATTTTCACCCAAAAAAGAAGTCAAACGTCTCAAGCCATGGATTACATGGCACCTACACAATGAAGTCAATCACAAAAATGAACTTAGATGGAAATGTATAAAGTTCCCCTACAACCATAACCTAAAAATTATATATAACAATATATGTGCAGAACTGAAGAGGGAAATTTCACTTTGCCGTGAAAAATATTACCGTTGCCTTCTCAGCTCTGTTAAAGGAAATATAAAAAAGAAATGGCAAATACTTAATAGTTTGTTGAATAAGTTTCCAACTTCAAAAAATTCGAAATCTATGCGTATCAACAATAGCGAAGCCTTTGATAAACAAATAATTGCAAATGAATTTAATGATTTCTACACTTACATAGCCAAAACTTTTCCATTTTCCGTTAATCCATATTGCAATCGTTCTACTTCCTTTTCTTGGGCTGCTGAATCAATACAAGAAAACAGCTTTGTTTTTATGCCCTTTACTTCTCTTGAAATTTTGAACAATATTCGGAACTTAAGAACCTCAAATACTAGTGGCTCTGATGGAATTTCTAGTATAGTACTTAAAAGAATTTCGTTCTTTGTGGTTGATGTTTTAGTGGTCATCTTCAATCGATGTATTTTCTCAGGAGTTTTCCCAGATGTATTGTGCGGATGTAATACCTTTATTTAAAAAAGGTAGTCCTACCGAATTGTGCAACTACAGACGTATATCGCTGCTTCCAGTACTACTATAAGTAAGATTTTCCAAAACTTATGAAGGTTAGAATTACGGAATTTCTTGATAAAAAAAGGTTTCCTTAGTCCTTAGTGAGGAAGCCTTACTTCAATTTTGTGTCAAAATAATGTCTAGTCCAGATTAGAAAAAATGTACAGCCGGTTTGTTTATAGAAATCACAAAAGCGTTCGATACGGTCGATCACAAAATACTTTTGTTTAAACTGGAAAGAGCTGGGTTTCGTGGTTGCATACTTAAATGGCTATTTATGAAAACTGTTTCTGTATTGAGGAAGTAGATGGTTTGAAATATTTGGGTCATATTATCGGCTCAAACGTGAGTTTTTCGGCACTCACCGATTGCATGAGAAAATACCTTCGTTCTACTCTCAGGCACTTTTACTTCTTACGAAATGTATGCCCATCAACGCTTTCCTTTCCGCTTTCCTTTATTCCTTGATCTTAAAATTCTTCCGGTGCGTCACCTTTATTGCTATAAAGATTAAACATTTTTTACATGAAGTCTGGTAATTGAAATTTTCGTATTTTTTCTACATTCAACTTACGTGGAAATCATGCCAACTTAGTATATATAAGAGTACCTATGTCTCGAATTACCGCCTTTCAGAACTTTTTTTCTGTATCCTATTTTCGTTTAAACGAGTATATGAGCTTCCGGAATCTTTAAGAAAAATAACTTCACTTGGAATGCTCACAAAATCTGTGAAAAATTGGCTTTTCAATTTTAATTACCACAATATTGAATATATTTACTCTGGCATACGGGTTTAACCTTAAAAATTTATCAAAATTGTTATTACTTTTGTATTTTATGATCCGTTTTATCTCTTGAATTCTTAGCCTAAAATTATAACATTGTGAATTACTTCTAGCTTGAAACTCTTTTTCGCCGTATGTGATATAATAAACATATTTCTTGTTTAATATTTGGCCACCCCGCCTCAGTTTTATCTATTTAATTGTAAGATATACCGAAGTGATACTCATAACTAATTTATTACATATATATGAGAATTACAGAGTGTCACCATATTTCTTATATGTAAGTCTATTTGTCTAATCTAATTATCTCAATTTTTTATTTGTAAAATAATTTTATAAGAAATAAATAATAAATAAAAACTATGAAGTGGCTTATAAAAAAGTCACATAAAATTTCAACGCTGACGCTCTCTCATCAATTGAGATTATATAGGTAGGAAAAAACTCTATAACAAAGAAATATCCTCCAAAATGCAAGAACTGAACAAATATGACTGTAACAGGAAACGACTTAAATTTTATTTTTATTTATTATAAATTACAATGTGAATTAATTACACAATAATTATATTTCTTCAGCATAATTATAATTGGGAATAAAAACATACTAAGTACGAGTATAACTTACTTACTACATATGCTATTTTCTAACTTAAGTAGTGTTAGGAGTTTGAACATTTTTCTAATATTGTCTTCACATGGGTAAGATAGGATATTCCTTTAATTATTGTTGGGGAATATAATTTTTGGGCAAGAGTACGATAACTTGGGCGCCAAGAAATAATAACGGTTTTTTTGTAGAACAGTTCAATACAAGCATTTTTTACTATGGGAGGGGGTCGATCTCCCCCCGTTTGGGCGGGAGCGGCGATTTCATTAAAAAAAAGTACTAAAAATGGGGAGACAAAATTTAAAAAATAACGCTAATACTTACAATTAAGTATTATCAAAGCTCAAAATTATGACAATAGGGTGTATATTGACTTGGGAGGAAATAATATAATAATGTATGTGCGTTTCTTAAAGGGAGATGATGGATGAATTTATGTCTTTGATTAATATCTGCAACTCATGAAGGTTATTTAAGTAGCCTTCGGGGTTCCATTGGAAAGAATTCTTAATTCCTTACTTGTTTGTAATTTGAAACTTTGGCAAGAGGAGTAGTTATTGGTAATATTGTGATTTCGAATATTGAATTATCCAAACTCCCAGCTAAACTGTTAAAACCTGGCGTCGTGTCCCAAAAGTGGGGTCAATGTTATTGTTGCAGTTATTTATATTAGGAGTGTTGAAATTATTGTTTGCTGAAGGTTTTGATAATTTCCTTATACGAGTAGTTTTGCTTAAGTATAATATAGATCGGAACTGGGAATGATATGTATGGGGTTTTGTTCCCTATGGATGCGTCTAGCTTCGGCTAATGTTGATTTGTTTTCGGTTTTAATAATGAGTAATTCCTTGTTTTGGGTGTATTTGGGGCAGAAAGTAGAGGAAGAAGGGGGGGGGGGGGGGGGGGGGGAATGGATAGGGATGGTCTTTTGCACCATTTAGTTGTGTGTGCAAGAAACTGGCATTGTCAACAGCGCATAGGATTTGGCCTCAGCATAATTGTTATTTTAACTTACACAAGAGAAATGAATGATTAAAGAGTCACAAGAAAAAAGAAAAAAAAAACAATAATGATAGTATCGAATGAGAGTAGAGTACTTAATCGAACTTTCACGAGGCCAAAAACAAAATATTCACGCCGACGCAAATGGTATGGCGATTAGCAAAACTAAATAAACAAAAGCAATCGAATGTGTACAAATCCACCAAGTTATAATCCAGAGGAAACGATTTCCGAATTGGATGATAAGCATAATAAACTAGCACCTAGGTTTAATAAACATATGGTTAGAAAAAATTATATAATTACTATAGCAACTCATAAGATAAAAGTTCATATACAGAAAATTAGAAAGAAAAAACGCGATGACGAAGTAAATTAAGATCACAGAAGCTACTACCTCTAAAAAAATGTGAACCTAAGCCGATCATAATAAGCAGGTTGTTTTCGGACAGCAGTGGAAGCAGCAGAAGCTGTTGTGCGACAGGGGTGTTTTTCCAACTTTTTATTCAAACATCCACATTTTTTTCCTTTTTTTGATTTTTGACAAATTGTGGCAGGGACCAATTGGGAATTTTGTAAGTTAGGTGGTATTTTAAAATTAAATTTGTTGCAGGGACCGAACCCAATTGACCTATATTTGGAAAAGGCTGATGAAACAGGTATTTGTGGCCCAATTTAATTAGTGGTGCTAAGTGCTTATGTTTCTCTACAATCTACTTTTTTGCCCAAAGTAAATGGGTTATTTCGACCCATATTTTTTTTTTGGGCCAATAAAACCTGATACATAAAAAATATAATTTTCCAGGCTCAAAATATTGGATCTAATCAACACAATAATTTGTTGGGTAAATAAAAATTAATAGAAAATGAACTTTATTTTTTAAGCCCCGAGTTTATTCTATTTGAATTCCATAGGTTTAATACCTGACCTATTAGTTTTATCCAAATATGTAGGTATATACATACATTCATACACCTTATCATCTCTTCCGTTTCCATTCTTTCTTATTCAATCGAGAAAATCGAAACAAAAATGTGTGTACATATCTACATATATAAAACATCGTTTTTACGTTTTATCTTTGCAATTTCAAATACAGTTTGTCTTAGCCTTAAATAATATGTAGGCATAATAAGAGACCAAATATTTCAGCCAAAAAAGGAGCCCTCTTTTACCCATTGTCGATGAAGCAAAAAAATATTGGGTCTAATAAATCGATTTATTTTCGCCAGAAATAATATTGGGTCAAATGAACTTTTTTGTTTCGCCAAGTATCTTGGTGTTACCATAGATCAAAACTTGAACTGGTCCAAGCACATTTCTGAATTGAAAAAAAATCTTCTCTCTGCTGCTCGTTGCCTTTTCCTCCTTAGAAAGTATTGTTCTCTTAACACATTGAAAAGGGTTTATTATGGTGTATTCCAACCAAGATTGCAGTAAGGGCTTTGCAGTTGGGGTGGAGCTTATATTAGTAAACTGCAGCAATTAACTGTCCCTCAAAAATCTGCAATTCGTTTTGTTTGTTGTTTTTACCGTTATGCGCACACAATGTACCTTTTCAGGGCCTTGAATATTTTTCCTTTGCGCCATTTATTCTACTCGTATTTTAAAGTCTTTAAGGTTTTTTTCATGAGAGAAGGGTATCTGGAGAGTCCAATATCTGTCTTTCAAACTTTGTTGTAAACATACGTGCTTTTCGCACTACAAGTTACAGAAACTTTTACTCCATTGTTTCATGCAAACTATTTAAGACTTTGCCCTTAGAAATTCTATCCATAAAAAATTTGTCCGCATTTACTAAGATAGTAAAATCATGGGTTCTTAGTTTTAATCATCTTGAAATCGAAACTCTGCTAAGTTATTCAATTTAAAATATAGTATGTATAGTAAATAAATAAAAATGATTTGCTCATTTGCTCAACCTATTTCTGCCATTTTTATTAGATCTTTTAATGTGGCATCGTCTCTATTTTCATAAATTTAATTTTAAATTTGTAACTTTTCCATATACAATGAAAAAAAAAATTGAATTGAATTGAATTGAATTGAAATACCAATTTTATTTCCCATTACAAAATGGGTTAAGTTCTTAAAGGCATTACAGGAATCGACAGGCAGCTTCATCAACATCAACCAGATGTACTCGTTTTTGATTTACAACCTTAACTACTACAGACCTTTTGTCAAAAAAAAAATCCAAATACCCGATATTTTCAATCCCCGATTTGTTGACAATAGTTTTTTTCTTAAGTTAAAAATTCATTTAATAAAACTATTATTTGTCATATATTATAGAATTTTTATTTCTCTATTTTGGGCTAAATGTGTCCAGTTATATAAACATATGTATGTACAATATTTACCCATTTTTTAAGAATTTGTTTATTCTTTGTTGTACTTAGAAATAACATATTTTTGACAGCTTTTTTATTGTTTTGTTTGCTGTTTGTTACTCAACCAATATTTTAAAATCAATTTTTCAAAAGGTTTGCATTAAATTAAAACTGCACAAATGAAAATATTTTAAATAATCATTAATCCTTTTCGTTTTTTTATAAAAAAAAATATAAAACAATAATAATTTTATGTATTTTTAATCTAAACATACTTCGAATAGGTGATTTATTCTACGATTAAAAATTAATATTTTTCAGAACATACCCTGCTGATAAAAATATTCATGGTGGAACAAAATATTTTCCCACACCAGGGTGAAATGAACAAATGTTATTTTACTGAAGAAAGAACAAAACAGCAAGTCAAATGTAACCTCTGCGACTGACGTGGACTAATTTTCACAATTCTACTGACGTGGTAGTACACCAGACACCATTTTGACAGCTTGTGTTTTCAAAATTGGTTTTGTATTTCTAATTTTAACTATTATATTTTAAAGATAAGATTGTGCTCTATTATTTTAAATTTCTAATATATAAAATAAAAACGACACATGAAGGTAAACAAAATTTATTGATATGATATAAATAACTTTTCAAAACTTAAACATGTAGAAAACGACGTCGACGTTCTTTAAGACCAAGAAGGCCCTTGGTTATTACTTGAATGAGCCATATAAGAAACAAACATCAAATAGAATTTAACAAAACAATTTTACTGACTTGTTGCTTAGGGGACACTATGCACATATAATTATTTCACTATTGTGGTTGTTTATCAGACACCCAAACACTGACGTGGTTTACTTGTGGAGACCCTCCTTCACACAACAATGCACACACGACTGATTGCGTTACACTTATGCACGCTGGAGCATACGACAGAAAAGTACTGAGAACGAGAGAGTCAACACTTGAAGAATAATCAACATTAACATAATTCCATTTTGTGGTGTCTGTCATACTACCACGTCAGTCACATAGGGTTAAAGAAATGCTGTTTAGGATGTAAGGTGCATGTGTACGTGTGGCGCCCAGGATGCAAGGAATCTTGGTTAGTTTGTACTATGCACGATACGTAGTATATTATATATTATTACTTTAATCCACTTGCGTGGTATTCTCTCATTAGCCATGTTTTATTATCACTTATGATCTATATCGATCACACAACTAAAATAAAACAGTCCAGATCATTGAAGAATTTAAGTTCTGTGCTGTGGTAATAGTTTGACACTTATTTCCTTGTATATTGCAATTCCACAGCTGGATATTTGTTGTTAAAAGAAACTACAAACATATTTAATTTTATTTGTATTGTAATATTTCGGCTAGGGTTCAAACTGATAAAACGTTATTCTTTTTTTTAAAACACTCTATTTATTACTATTTAAATACAATTTTCAATTAATTCACAAACAATTTCACTTCTATTTCACAATTCAAATCTCTTATCTTTCACTTAGTAAGACTTAGGTCGTTTTCCATCGCTTTCCAAAAATCAACTTATCGTCCGCAGTTTCTCATCCTGTATTTATACCACATTTGTCGGGTTATAGTTCTTTCTCGTAACTTCTGGTTTGAAACTGGGGAAACAACTGAAATCTCCAACGTGGAGAGTTTGTATGATCCTAAAACTATGCAACACTGGATCCTTGATTTAATCACATATATACCACAATATCCCCCTCTTAAACTTGTTCGTCCCGAACAAACTCTTCGACATTCTGCCCAATATAGCGATGTATTCGATCCACATGAACCACTTTCATCTTGCCTCTTTCTCGTTGAATGCGATAGACAACATCGTTGATGCGTTTTACGACTTTATATGGTCCTTCCCAGTCTTGCTGTAATTTGGGTGATACGCCTTTCCGTCTATGAGGGTTATATAGCCACACTAGATCTCCTTCCTGCAATCCCGCTGTGGTCGCCTTGACATCATACCTCGTCTTCATGTGGTCACTGGCTATCTTGATCTTATCCCTGGTTCCTTTGTGCACGTCCCTAATAATCTGTCTGAGGTCTGCGACATAGTCGTCTTCATTTCTGTTCTCTTCAGACGGCGGTGATCCAAACATCAATTCACTAGGTAACCGGACTGTTCGACCGAAAAGGATTTCCGATGGAGTGTGACCTGTGGTGTTGTGTACTGCACTCCGATAGGCTAATAGAAACATTGGAATTTGCCTATCCCAATCGCATTGCTTGTCACCAACGACCTTTAATAGGTGTTCATTCAAGGTTCTGTTGAAGCGTGCCACCATCCCGTCCGATTGTGGGTGGAGCGGTCGTGTTCTCGTCTTTTTGATACCCAGTAGCTCGCACACCCCTTGGAAAATCTTGGACTCCAAGTTACGCCCTTGATCCGAGTGCAATTCCATCGGTACGCCGAATCTGCTCACCCAGTTGTAAACGATCTGCTCAATCACGGTTTTGGCTTCTTGGTTAGGGATAGCAAAAGCCTTAGGCCACTTGCTGAAGTAATCCATAACAACAAGTATGTAGCGATTTCCCTTTTCGGATTCAGGAAACGGTCCCGCGATGTCAACTGCGATTCTCTCGAAGGGCGCTCCAACGTTGTATTGCTGCATTTTTCCGTGATTTTTAACCCTCGGGCCTTTACTGGCGGCACAGGTGACACACTTTTTGCACCAATTTTCTACATCGTCCTTGGCATGCACCCAATAAAAACGTTCTCGCACCTTTTCTAACGTCTTATTCACTCCCGGGTGACCTCCGGATATTCCATCGTGCAGTTCCCTTAGCACGTCTCTGACTCTTGACCTTGCCACAACGAGCTGCATCACAAACGACTTTCCATCCGAGCTTTCCCACCTTCGCCTCAAAACACCATCTTGAACATGAAGCGAGTCCCACTGTGCCCAGTATGCCTTTAGTTCGGGACTTTTATTGGATATTTCCTGCCAATCTGGTTTTTCTTCGTGTTCTTTCCAGGCGAGTGTTGGCTCGATATCCGGATCCTCTTTTTGGGCGTTTCGCATTTCACTTTCATTCCAACCGTCAGTGGGCTCAGCTCTTAGCCGTTGAATGGATACCGCGTCTCTTTCTCCTTGTCGTGCGCAATGTTTGCAATCAGATTTGCAAGGTCGCCGGGACAGAGCATCCGCATTAGAGTGAAGACTTCCCTTTCGATGCTGTACCTCGTAGTCGTACATCTGGAGTAGTTCAATCCACCTTGCGACTTGTCCTTCAGGATTTTTAAATTGCAGCAACCTCTTCAGAGATGCATGGTCTGTGCGAAGAATGAATTTTGGTCCATACAGGTACTTATGGAAATGCTTTGTTGCCAAGACCAAAGCAAGAAGTTCCCGCCTGGTAACACAGTAGTTCCTTTCCGGCTTAGAGAGCACCTTACTAAAGTAGGAAACAACTTTCTCTTGCCCGTCATGCATCTGCGAAAGGACAGCTCCAATTCCGACGTTACTGACATCTGCATCCACAATAAATGTTTTTCCTGGAGTAGGGTACGCTAGTACAGGGGCCTCACATAGTTGTTGTTTGAGAGTTTTGAAGCTTCTTTCGCATTCACTTGACCATTTGAATTGTTTTCCCTTTTCTATCAGTTGATGCAAACTCTTTGCTATCCCAGCAAAATCCTTCACAAACCGCCTGTAGTAGGTAGCGAGTCCCAGAAAGCTTCTCAGTTGGTGTTTGTCTCTTGGGACTGGCCAATTTTTCACCGCTTCGATCTTTTCTCGGTCTGTCCTCATCCCTTCGGATGAGATGATGTGTCCCAAGTATTTGACATCTGGCCTAAAGAGATGACACTTCTTCGGGTTTAGCTTTAGCTGTGCACTTCGTAGTCTTTGGAATACTTCCTTTAAGTTATCTCGATGTTCTTGAAAAGTTTTGCCGACCACGATGACATCGTCCAGGTAGACCAAACAGGTTTTCCATGTTAGTCCCAGCAAAACGAGTTCCATTAGACGCTCAAAGGTTGCCGGAGCATTGCACAATCCGAATGGCATTACTGTGAATTGCCAAAGCCCGTTTCCTGCGGTGAAGGCTGTCTTCTCACGGTCCTCCGGATGGATCTGTACTTGCCAGTAGCCACTCTTCAAATCAAGTGTCGAGAACCATTGCGCTCCTGACAGTGTGTCCAGTGTGTCGTCAATCCTTGGCAAGAGGTAGCTATCCTTCTTGGTGACATTATTTAGCTGGCGATAATCCACGCAGAATCTATTGGTGCCGCCTTTCTTCTTGACCAGTACAACGGGTGATGCCCACGGACTCTTAGAGCCTTCAATTAACCCTTCCTTTTCCATAGTCGAAACCATTTCTGCAACCTCCGTCTGCTTAGCTAATGGTAAGCGCCTAGGAGGTTGACGTATGGGTCTTGCATCTCGACCTCGTGTCTATTCGGTGTTGTACCAAATGTGTGCTACCATATTCGCCATCCTGCGAGGCAAATACGTCTGCAAATTCGTTGATTAGTTCCTCTGCCATCGCTCGTTGCTCCTGGTTCAACTCAGTTTGCCTGAGTATAATTCTTTTCAACTCAGCTGTGCTACTTGATGGCAAAGATATAGCAGCATTCTCCTTCGACAACTTGGTGACAGCAGTTATCGGTACGCACGCTCCGATCGATTGTCCTTGCTTTAGTTTGATGCTCTTATTTCCCACATTCAAGATTCTTACTGGGACCATTTTTCCCTTCGGCTCAACGAGCATCTTTCCCACGACATAATTTTGATAATGATTTTTAGAGTCCGGCTCAATCAAATAGAATCGATGGCCCTCAAGACCACCTTCCAGCTTCGCCCAAATAAGTGTCTCTGCGGAAGGTAGTAAGATCTCGTCCTTGTTGACTACTGTCCTAAGGCATGCGGCATTCTCATTCCCGTACACCATTGGAATCTCGACGTTCCTGTACTTAAGAACTTGAGTTCCGATGTCGAGCACTACATTATGCGCCTTCATAAAGTCAACTCCAATGATGCACTCGTCGCATATATCGGCCACTAGGAATACGTGGGTGAATGTTAGTCCTGCCAGATTGATCGTAAGAACAACTTCTCCATACACCTTTGCCGTCGCTCCTGTTGCTGTTTTCAAGCAGTAGCTACTGGTATTGTGCAGCCATGAATCAGTAGCGATATCCCTTCTTATAATGGAAGCGGTGGCACCGGTGTCAATGGTGGCCACGCATTTATTCTGGCCAAGGTGGGCTTCCACTGTAAGACTCTTGTTACTTCGTTTTGTTTGGGAGACTTGGATTTTGATCTTGTGAGCGTCAATTCCAGAAACCGACTTCTGCCCCTCAAAGTTGGTCCTTACACATATTCTCGCCTGTTGACTTGATGATGCGCTGCTTGCGGTATAGATGTTTTCCCTGCTACATGCTTCTTTGTTACGCCTCCCAGCAGCGCATTGTGAACAACTGCGTTCTTTAAGTGGAGCCCAGCACTGACGCTACAGATGTCCTATTTTGTTGCAGTTCCAACAACGGACTTGTCCTTCACGCACGCTGTTCCGCTCCACGACGTCTGCTCGTTGGCATGAGCATTCCACGGCTGTCACTTCTCTCATGCGGTGGATTCCTTGAGATGCTTGGTCGGCAGCTTTCATGGTCAGGGCAAATGCTAGGGCCTCAGGAAGGGTTCGTTTTCAAGCCATTCTTACAGCCATTTGCAACTGCCTATCTTCAATCGCTTGGGTAAACGTCTCTACAGCCATTTCGTTGATAAGGTTTTCTCCGGCATCAGGATAAGATAAATGCGCCAACCGTTCGATATCGGCCTGCAACTGCCTCGTGCATATTTAATTTTTGATCGATTATTTCGAATTTCGCTTCTAGAGAATTCTTGAACTCTTCGACAGTGTCTTTCTGTGCGGAAATAATGGAATTCTTCTGTTCTTTTAGAGAATTCTTCTGTTCTTCTAACTTAGAAGAATCAAATCACTTTTCCCTCCAGCTGCGGAGAGATTCCGCTTCTCTAACTCAATTTTCAGCTGGGGTATACTTAGCTCCAGCAATGTACGTGCCATTTTTTTTATTTTTTATTTCACAGCACTCAGAATAAGTTTTATCCCACTTCTGACACCAATATTATATTTAAATAATAATAAATAGAGTGTTTTTAGAAACAGAATAACGTTTTATCATTTCGAACCCTAGCCGAAATATTACATTTGTCGGGTTCTAGTTCTTTCTCGTAACTTCTGGTTTGAAACTGGGGAAATAACTGAACTCTCCAACTTGGAGAGTTTGTATGATCCTAAAACTATGCAACACTGGATCTGGATATATTTTTATCAACAGCTATGCATTAAAAAAAATATATTTTTTAGATCATACCATATTTCACGATTATATTGCTAACTACGTGTAAAGGTAAAGCACCGATTTTTCTTTCATCTATTGGATGCTATCACATTTCCAAATCATTTACCAGGATGTTGGGGCTGCAAATGTGAAATCTGCGAAGAAAGCATTTAATACACGACTAAACTGAAACAATTACATTTTACTCACATGTCTATAGTTAGTTACCAATGTTTCCACTTTTCAAAATTTTTCCAGGACATTTGGACTCACATTGTCACGATTGTTGTTTATTTAAAATGTCGCGATCTGGATCTGTTACAGTCTCTTCTCTTCCCCGAATCTGATCGGTGTATCTGTTGTAGATTTGCTCATAGTGGATTGCACAACATACAACTCTGGACCGATAGTTCTGAATAATTTTTTTCTGAAATCCACGTGCGACCTGATGTGGTACTATGAATGTAAACTTTGTCATCCTTTTCAAAGGGCCTCGTTTTGGGCATAGCTGTTTTAGATTTTTTATCTTGAATATTGTCTGGATGTAAACGATCTAACAGAGAGCAAAGTCGTCGTCTCATTAGTAACTCTACCGGCGTTTCTTCGTTGTTGGATGAATCGTTGTGTGTCGTGTAAAAAAGTATCTCGCTAACTTTAATTGGTGGTTCCCCCTGTGAGAGTCGTTGACGATCATATAACTGCCTGGACAAAAAGTTCTGAGTGACCATTACTCGAAAGTTTGTATAAGTTTGTAAAACTGCTTAATTTCGTCGGAAACAAATGCTATGCCATCATCAATAATAATTGTATATGGTATACCGTGTGTAGCAAAAAATTCGCCTAAATAGGTAATGACCTCGGCTAACGACTCCTTTTTGACGATCTTTACCTTTACTCATTTGGACATAGAATCGAAAGAAATTTAAGAATGCTTACATTGGAAAAGGCCGGCTAAATAAAATTGCGGTTTCTCCCATGGGTTAGGTGGTGTTGCCATGAATTGTCGTGGTACGCGAATGTATAAAAGCTTTTAACTCTTTGAAAGCTTTGACATTTCCGCTTTGCTTTATTAGCAAGGAGCGTGATACTTTGGGGAGCAGGAATCGATTATCGAAGTTATTAAATTATATTATTAAAACCAAGGAATAATTGTTAAATTTTCTTGTTTTGTGGTTCTTTGGCGTTGCGTATAGCCTCCATTTTTACTTTACTTGGGCGTACTCCACGAACACCGAACAATTCCATTTCCTTCACTGTAAATATACATTTAACTTTTCGAATAGTTTCGTAAACGTCGAATTTTATAATCGAATTAACAGTGCTACGATCATCTCCGCAATTTCTTATAGTACCATTTTTTTTCGAATAGGTACGACTGGCGTAGCCCATCTTGAAAACTCGGCTGTTTCTAGAGTTTTCTGGTTGATTAGTATATGAAATTCCTGCTCGACGTCATCTTTAATTGCGAACGGAACTTGGTGATATTTTCTGAAAATGGGCTGCGCATTGGCCATCAGTTGGATATAGATTGCCTCTCCGTTGTGCGCCCCCAACTCTTCAGTTAATATGTTGCTATATTTACTACATACCAGCTCCACATTTTGTGCTTCATTAATAGCGTTAACACCATGAACTGCCATATCTAAATGAGGAAACCAGTTTCTTTTGAGACGACTTCAGCCCTGCTTTTCAGATAAAACGGTGGTTGGCAGATCTGCACATCTCCTTTTGAATTCGACTTCTACATTGGTGTGTCCCATATCTTCAGCGACTTTTTCGACCATATTCTTAGTGCGAAATCTGCTTCGATAAATTGTCTGTTCGAAGTAAGTTTCCAAGTTTCAAATGATATGAGGGAAAACGCAGCACCTGAATCCACTTCCATCAATCGTTAAGTCAAACATTTACTAAGATATTTGATTGGGAAATATTAGCAACGTCAATATTCTTAAGTTCCATTACATTTTGCATCGATTGAGCAACATTGTTCAATGGGAAACAGTTCGATGTAGGTTCTTCAACGACTTCATTACATCTGTTCGCGAATCTAATTTCTTTTTTAAAACAATGTCGGCTTAGATGTAATTTTTTCTTGCAATAATCATATCTAATGTTTTTGTACCTGCAGCCTTCAGCATTGTGGCGATTATTTCCGCAACGGTGAATAATTTTTGGTCTTTCTGACTGATGTCGCGAGTGTTTCTTGAACTTGTTTACCTGTTTGGTTCGGGATGATGATGTTACGAACAGTTACTACATTCTGAGTAGCAGCTTCGTGCCCTATAGCAAGATCGTATGCTTTTTTAAAATTTATATTAGGTTCAGCGGAGAGCCATTTTTGAAGCGGTGAAATTACGAGGAATATGCGCAGCATATTGAGCATCAAGTTTTTAAATGATTTGAGTGAAGGTAAAATATTTTGGTGTCTTCCGTGGTATTAGCGAACGAATAATCTCATAAACATCTTCCTTTCGAACAGAGATAAAAATAGCCTTCTTCAAAGTAGAACTCGATCCTCTCCTTGTAGCTTGTCCACGATAATTGTACATTGTAGAAGTCTAGTCTACTACTTAATTAAGGTTCAATCATTGTCTTTCAATTTTATCCCTGGGCCTCTTCTTTAATAGATGTCATTACATGCACGGTATCTGTTTTATATTTTCCAAATGATTCTTCACGCCAAAATGTTGTTACTTTAAAAGCTTTACTTATTTCAACGAAACAACTGGATTATATCGCAAATGTGACTTCTGCGCTCTTTATTCAATCAAATACGGACTAACCGTTAATTTCAATTCGACAAATCATTACAATACCTATAGAACATTATTTGATGAAGTAGTAAAAAATACATTGAACAGTGTTTTTCATATCTTTCGATTTAAGGTCGCGCTGTGACAGCATTTTTAATAAAGAGTTACATTGAGCTATGTCTTGCTTCGACTCCTGCCCATCATTAGTAGAGGTACATACTGACGATTCTTAGCCTTAAGTATAGAAAATAAGTAATCATAAATAAAATGTAAATAAAGTCGAAAGACACAGATATAAGAATTTAGAGTAGCTTAGAGTAGTGTAGGGCAAGTAAGTCAGCATAAGATAGTTAAGTAATTTAAGGCTAGCATTTAAGCATTTTTTGTTAGTATTGTAATATTTCAGCTAGGGTTCGAAATGATAAAACGTTATTCTGTTTCAAAACACTCTATTTATTATTATTTAAAAACAACTTTCAATCAATTCACAAACAATTTCACTTCTATTTCACAATTCAAATCTCTTATCTTTCACTTATTAAGACTTAGCTCCTTTTCTATCGCTTTCCAAAAATCAACTTATCGTCCGCAGTTTCTCATCCTGTATTTATACCACATTTGTCAGATTCTAGTTCTTTCTCGTAACTTCTGGGGAAATAACTGAACTCTCCAACATGGAGAGTTTGTATGATCCTAAAATTATGCAACACTGGATAATTGATTTAATCACATATATACCACAATATCCCCCTCTTAAACTTGTTCGTCCCGAACAAACTCTTCGACATTCTGCCCAATATAGCGATGTATTAGATCCACAAGAACCACTTTCAACTTGCCTCTTCCTCGTTGAATGCGATAGACAACATCGTTGATGCGTTTTACGACTTTATATGGTCCTTTCCAGTCTTGCTTTAATTTGGGTGATGCGCCTTTCCGTCTATGAGGGTTATAAAGCCACACTAGATCTCCTTCCTGGAATCCCGTTGTGGTTGCCTTGACATCATACCTCGTCTTCATGCGGTCACTGGCTATCTTGATCTTATCCCTGGTTCTTTGGTGCACGTCCCTAATAATCTGTCTGAGGTCTGCGGCATAGTCGTCTTCATTTCTGATCTCTTCAGACGGCAGTGATCCAAACATCAATTCACTAGGTAACCGGACTGTTTGACCGAAAACGATTTCCGATGGAGTGTGACCTGTGGTGTTGTGTACTGCACTCCGATAGGCTAATAGAAACATTGGAATTTGCCTATCCTAATTGCATTGCTTGTCGCCAACGACCTTTGATAGGTGTTCATTCAAGGTTCTGTTGAAGCAACTCGAAGTTGCGCCCTTGATCCGGGTGCAATTCCATCGGTACGCCGAACTTGCTCACCCAGTTGTAAACGATCTGTTCAATCACGGTTTTGGCTTCCTGGTTAGGAATAGCGAAAGCCTCAGGCCACTTTCTGAAGTAATCCATAACAACAAGAATGTAGCGATTTCCCTTTTCGGATTCAGGAAATGGTCCCGCGATGTCAACTGCGATTCTCTCGAAGGGCGCTCCAACGTTGTATTGCTGCATTCTGCCGTGAGTCTTAACCCTCGGGCCTTTACTGGCGGCGCAGGTGACACACTTTCTGCACCAATTTTCTACATCGTCTTTAGCGTGCACCCAATAAAGACGTTCTCGCATCTTTTCTAACGTCTTATTCACTCCCAAATGGCATCCGGATACTCCATCGTGCAGTTCCCTTAGCACGTCACTGACTCTCGACCTTGGCACAACGAGCTGCATCCCAAACGACTTTCCATCCGAGCTCTCCACCTTTGCCTCAAAACACCATCGTGAACATGAAGCGAGTCCCACTGTGCCCAGTATACCTTTAGTTCGGGACTTTTATTGGATACTCGTATTTCCTGCCAATCTGGTTTTTCTTCGTGTTCTTTCCAAGCGAGTATTGGCTCGATATCTGGATCCTCTTATTGGGCGTTTCGCATTTCACTTTCATTCCAACCGTCAGTGGCCTCAGCTCTTAGCCGTTGAGTGGATACCGCATCTTTTTCTTCTTGTCGTGCACAATGTTTGCAATCAGATTTGCAAGGTCGCCGAGACAGAGCATCCGCATTAGAGTGAAGGCTTCCCTTTCGTGGCTGTATCTCGTAGTCGTACATCTGGAGTCGTTTAATTCACCTTGCGACTTGTCCTTCAGGATTTTTAAATTGCAGCAACCACTTCAGAGACGCATGGTCTGTGCGAAGAATGAATTTTCGTCCATACAGGTATTTATGGAAATGCTTTGTTGCCAAGAACAAAGCAAGAAATTCCCGCCTGGAGACACAGTAGTTCCTTTCCGGCTTAGAGAGCACCTTACTAAAGTAGGAAACAACTTTCTCATGCCCGTCATGCATCTGCGAAAGGACAGATCCAATTCCGACGTTACTGGCATCTGCATCCACAATAAATGTTTTTCCGGGAGTAGGGTACGCTAGTATGAGGGCCTCACATAGTTGTTGTTTGAGAGTTTTGAAACCTCTTTCGCATTCACTTGACCATTTGAATTGTTTTCCCTTTTCTGTTAGTTGATGCAAATTCTTTGCTATCCCAGCAAAATCCTTCACAAACCGCCTGCAGTAGGTAGCGAATCCCAGAAAGCTTCTCAGTTGGTGTTTTTCTCTTGGGACTGGCCAATTTTTCAGCGCTTCGATCTCTTCTGGGTCTGTCCTTACCCCTTCGGATGAGATGATGTGTCCCAAGTATTTGACATCTGGCCTAAAGAGATGACATTTCTTTGGGTTTAGCTTTAGCTGTGCACTTCGTAATCTTTGGAACCCTTCCCTTAAGTTATCTCGATGTTCTTGAAAAGTTTTGCCGACCACGATGACATCGTCCAGGTAGACCAAACACGTTTTCCATGTTAATCCCAGCAAAACGAATTCCATTAGACGCTCAAAGGCTGCCGGAGCATTGCACAATCCGAATGGCATTACTGTGCATTGCCAAAGCCGGTTTCCTGCGGTGAAGGCTGTCTTCTCACGGTCCTCCGGATGGATCTGTACTTGCCAGTAGCCACTCTTCAGATCAAGTGTGGAGAACCATTGCGCTCCTGACAGTGTGTCCAGTGTGTCGTCAATCCTTGGCAAGGGGTAGCTATCCTTCTTGGTAACATTATTCAGCTGGCGATAATCCACGCAAAATCTATTGGTGCCGTCTTACTTCTTGACCAGTACAACCGGTGATGCCCACGGACTCTTAGAGCCTTCAATCAATCGTTCCTTTTCCATAGTCGAAACCATTTCTGCAACCTCCGTCTGCTTAGCTAATGGTAAACGCCTAGGAGGTTGACGTATGGGTCTTGCATCTCGAGTGTCTATTCGGTGTTGTACCAAATGTGTGCTGCCATATTCGCCGTCCTGTGAGGCAAATACGTCTGCAAATTCGTTGATTAGTTCCTCTGCCATCGCTCGTTGCTCCTGGTTCAACTCGGTTTGCCTGAGTATAGTTCTTTTCAGCTCGGCTGTGCTACTTGATGGCAAAATAAAGCAGCATTCTCCTTCGACAACTTGGTGACAGCAGTTATCGGTACGCACACTCCGATCGATTGTCCTTTCTTTAGTTTGATGCTCTTATTTCCCACATTCAAGATTCTTACTGGGACCATTTTGCCTTTCGGCTCAACGAGCATCTTTCCCACGACGTAATTCTGATAATGATTTTTAGAGTCCGGCTCAATCAAATCCCGGCTCCCAAGATCACCTTCCAGCTTCGCCCAAATAAGTGTCTCTGCGGAAGGTGGTAAGATCTCGTCCTTGCTGACTACTGCCCTAAGGCATGCGGCATTCTCATTCCCGTACACCATCGGAATCTCAACGTTCCTGTACTTAAGTACTCGAGTTCCGATGTCGAGCACTACATTATGCGCCTTCATAAAGTCAACTCGAATGAGCACTCGTCGCATATATAAGCCATTAGGAATACGTGGGTGAATGTTAGTCCTGCCAGATTGATCGTAAGAACAACCTCTCCATACACCTCCGCCGTCGCTCCTGTTGCTGTTTTCAGACAGAAGCTACTGGTATTGTGCAGCCATATATCAGTAGTGATGTCCCTTCTTATAATGGAAGCGGTGGCACCGGTGTCAATGGTGGCCATGCATTTATTCTGGCCAATGTGGGCTTCCACTGTAAGACTCTTGTTACTTCGTTTTGTTTGGGAGACTTGGATTTTGATCTTGTGAGCGTTAATTCCAGAAACCGACTTCTGCCCCTCAAAGTTGGTTCTTACACGTATTCCCGCCTGTTGACTTGATGATACGCTGCTTGCAGTAAAGATGTTTTCCCTGCTACATGCTTCTTTGTTACGCCTCCCATCAGCGCATTGTGGACAACTGCGTTCTTCAAGTGGAGCCCAGCACTGACGGTGCAGATGTCCTATTTTGTTGCTGTTCCAACAACGGACTTGTCCTCCATGCACACTGTTTCGCTCCACGACATCTGTTCGTTGGCATGAGCATTCCATGGCTGTCACTTCTCTCACGCGGTGGATTCCTTGAGATGCTTGGTCGGCAGCTTTCATCGTCAGGGCAAATGCTAGGGCCTCAGGAAGGGTTCGTTTTCCAGCCATTCTTACAGCCATTCTTACAGCCATTTGCAACTGCCTATCTTCAATTGCTTGGGTAAACGCCTCTACAGCCATTTCGCTGATAAGGTCTTCTCCGGCATTAGGATAAGATAAATGCGCCAACCGCTCGATATCGGCCTGCAACTGCTGAAGTGTTTCGCCCCTCTTCTGGACTCTGCTGCGCAGTTGGACTCTGTATACTTGTTGCATATGGTCATCTCCGAAGCGCATTTCTATGGCTTTAACCAAAGCGTCGTAGTTGAGTTGTTTATCTTCTGAGATGGTTTGCAGCAATTCGACAGCTGTACCTCTCAGTGCCAGCATGAGCGCAATCGACTTTTCTCCGTCATCCCAGTTGTTGGTCATGGCATCTGCTTCAAATTGTCTTCTATATATTGGTCACGATGTTTGGCCATCAAAAACAGGTGGTTGCATCTCTTTCCTTCTAGGGCTGTCTGTAGAAATTTCTCGGATCTTTTGTTTCTTCACTCTCTCTAGTTCTTTAGCAAGATTCTTAATATTGTTTTCAACCTTCTCGAAATGTTCCTCGACTTTCACGAGTTGTGCCTCGTGCATATTTAATTTTTGATCCATTATTTCGCTTCTAGGGAATTCTTGAACTCCTCAACAGTGTCTTTCTGTACAGCAACAATGGAATTATTCTGTTCTTCAAACTTAGAATCCATACTTCTCCTCTGTTCTTCAAACTTAGAATCCATACTTCTCCTTTGTTCTTCTAAGGAATTCTTCTGTTCTTCAAACTTAGAATTCAATCCAAGGAGTAATTCCATCATAACAGCCATGGCAACTCCAGTGCTCACATATTCTTCTTCTATGTCGAACAAAATGGATTTCGGATCTTTTCCATCTTTTTCGATCGCTTCTTGTAGCCGAAGAATCAAATCACTTTTCCCTCCAGCTGCGGAGAGATTCCGCTTCTTTAGCTCAATTTTCAGCTGGGATATACTTAGCTGCAGCAATGTACATGACATTTGTTTTTTTTTTTTGCTGTTTCAGCACTCAAGTTTTATCCCACTTCTGACACCAATGTAATATTTCGGCTAGGGTTCGAAATGATAAAACGTTATTCTACTTCAAAACACTCTATTTATTATTATTTAAATACAACTTTCAATCAGTTCACAAACAATTTCACTTCTATTTCACAATTCAAATCTCTTACCTTTCACTTAGTAAGACTTAGGTCCTTTTCCATCGTTTTCCAAAAATCAACTTATCGTCCGCAGTTTCTCATCCTGTATTTATACCACATTTGTCGGGTTCTAGTTCTTTCTGGTAACTTCTGGTTTGAAACTGGGGTAATAACTGAACTCTCCACCATGGAGAGTTTGTATGATCCTAAAGTTATGCAACGCTGAATACTTGATTTAATCACATTGTAATATTACGGCTAGGGTTCGAAATGATAAAACGTTATTCTGTTTCTAAAAACACTCTATTTATTATTATTTAAATACAACTTTCAATTAATTCACAAACAATTTCACTTCTATTTCACAATTCAAATCTCTTATCTTTCACTTAGTAAGACTTAGGTCCTTTTCCATCGCTTTCCAAAAAATCAACTTATCGTCCGCAGTTTCTTATCCTGTATTCATACCACATTTGTCGGGTTCTAGTTCTTTCTCGTAACTTCTGGTTTGAAACTGGGGAAATAACTGAGATCTCCAACGTGGAGAGTTTGTATGATCCTAAAACTATGCAACACTGGATCCTTAAACTTGTTCGTCTCGAACAAACTCTTCGACATTCTGCCCAATATAGCGATGTATTCGATCCACATGAACCACTTTCATCTTGCCTCTTCCTCGTTTAATGCGATAGACAACATCGTTGATGCGTGTTACGACTTTATATGGTCCTTCCCAGTCTTGCTGTAATTTGGGTGATACGCCTTTCCGTCTATGAGGGTTATATAGCCACACTAGATCTCCTTCCTGGAATCCCGTTGTGGTCGCCTTGACATCATACCTCGTCTTCATGCGGTCACTGGCTATCTTGATCTTATCCCTGGTTCTTTGGTGCACGTCCCTAATAATCTGTCTGAGGTCTGCGACATAGTCGTCTTCATTTCTGTTCTCTTCAGACGGCGGTGATCCAAACATCAATTCACTAGGTAACCGGACTGTTCGACCGAAAAGGATTTCCGATGGAGGTTGACCTGTGGTGTTGTGTACTGCACTCCGATAGGCTAATAGAAACATTGGAATTTGCCTATCCCAATCGCATTGCTTGTCGCCAACAACCTTTGATAGGTGTTCATTCAAGGTGCATTCTGTTGAAGCGTTCTACCATCCCGTCCGATTGTGATTGGAGCGGTGTTGTTCTCGTCTTTTTAATCCCCAGTAGCTCGCACACCCCTTGGAGCATCTTAGACTCGAAGTTATGCCCTTGATCCGAGTGCAATTCCATCGGTACGCCGAATCTGCTCACCAAGTTGTAAACGATCTGCTCAATCACGGGTTTGGCTTCCTGGTTAGGGATAGCGAAAGCCTCAGGCCACTTGCTGAAGTAATCCATAACAACAAGAATGTAGCGATTTCCCTTTTCGGATTCAGGAAACGGTCCCGCGATGTCAACTGCGATTCTCTCGAAGGGCGCTCCAACGTTGTATTGCTGCATTTTGCCGTGATTTTTAACCCTCGGGCCTTTACTGGCGGCACAGGTGACACACTTTTTGCACCAATTTTCTACATCGTCCTTGGCATGCACCCAATAAAAACGTTCTCGCACCTTTTCTAACGTCTTATTCACTCCCGGGTGACCTCCGGATATTCCATCGTGCAGTTCCCTTAGCACGTCTCTGACTCTTGACCTTGCCACAACGAGCTGCATCACAAACGTCTTTCCATCCGAGCTTTCCCACCTTCGCCTCAAAACACCATCTTGAACATGAAGCGAGTCCCACTGTGCCCAGTATGCCTTTAGTTCGGGACTTTTATTGGATACTCGTATTTCCTGCCAATCTGGTTTTTCTTCGTGTTCTTTTCAGGCGAGTATTGGCTCGATATCCGGATCCTCTTTTTGGGCGTTTCGCATTTCACTTTCATTCCAACCGTCAGTGGGCTCAGCTCTTAGCCGTTGAATGGATACCGCGTCTCTTTCTTCTTGTCGTGCGCAATGTTTGCAATCAGATTTGCAAGGTCGCCGGGACAGAGCATCCGCATTAGAGTGAAGACTTCCCTTTCGATGCTGTACCTCGTAGTCGTACATCTGGAGTAGTTCAATCCACCTTGCGACTTGTCCTTCAGGATTTTTAAATTGCAGCAACCACTTCAGAGACGCATGGTCTGTGCGAAGAATGAATTTTGGTCCATACAGGTACTTATGGAAATGCTTTGTTGCCAAGACCAAAGCAAGAAGTTCCCGCCTGGTAACACAGTAGTTCCTTTCCGGCTTAGAGAGCACCTTACTAAAGTAGGAAACAACTTTCTCTTGCCCGTCATGCATCTGCGAAAGGACAGCTCCAATTCCGACGTTACTGACATCTGCATCCACAATAAATGTTTTTCCTGGAGTAGGGTACGCTAGTACAGGGGCCTCACATAGTTGTTGTTTGAGAGTTTTGAAGCTTCTTTCGCATTCACTTGACCATTTGAATTGTTTTCCCTTTTCTGTTAGTTGATGCAAACCCTTTGCTATCCCAGCAAAATCTTTCACAAACCGCCTGTAGTAGGTAGCGAGTCCCAGAAAGCTTCTCAGTTGGTGTTTTTCTCTTGGGACTGGCCAATTTTTCACCGCTTCGATCTTTTCTCGGTCTGTCCTTACCCCTTCGGATGAGATGATGTGTCCCAAGTATTTGACATCTGGCCTAAAGAGATGACACTTCTTCGGGTTTAGCTTTAGCTGTGCACTTCGTAGTCTTTGGAACACTTCCTTGACAGTGAAATAATTAAATATTGTTTTTTATTTTAAATGACAAAAGGAAGTTTATTTATTTATTATTTTTATTTTAAGTAAAAATTTTTTGTTTATATTTTTGTTTTTAAAATGTATGAATAAATAGTTTATTGCAAACGGACCTTGTTCTATGTTAATGTCCTTAAACTAGAACAAATTTTATTTTAGTTGTTAAACTTTTTGGTACTTTTAAGTACATATGAGAACATCCTTTGAATATCAGAAGTAAATATTTTTTTGTTCAGGAGTTATTTATGTCTGGGCCTATGCAACTTCATTTATTTTGTACTAATATTAGGACGTCGGGTCTAATTACAAGATTGGTAATTCAATCGTGGGTCTCTGGAGGTTAAAGACGATCAAAAATTGAAATGGTACAGGGTTTGGTGAAAAAATATAAACACGTGCAACCAATATTTGTTTTCTTTTTTAATGTATAGGTTATGTTTTACCTACTTAAAGAAGTTTGATCGTATCTATAAAACTAATATCCGAGAAAAAAAATTATGGCAATCCAAATTGTAGATTTAAAAAAAAAGCTTATGACACATCAATTGACAACATTATGTTAAAAACAATTCAATAGCTCTTAATTACGAGTTCAGCAAAATGATAAACCATTTGAAAGATGTTATTTTCATGAGTATAAACAAAGTAATGTTAATCCTCACTTAAAGTCTACTTAAAGACTTTCCGAAGGAGATGGTTTTCAAAAACCCTTTCCAAGCATACGATTTTTTTCTCAAAATATGCACATAAAGAAACTCGACACATTATCAGGGACATCCCTTATATACGCTTGCCAATAAAATTCTTAAATAAAACCTTTTCGACCTATTTAAGCATTGCCATGCTCCCTGCGATTGGTATATAATGATAGTAAATAAAAGTTATAGTTAAAGGGAGCAATTATAAAAATTGAACAATGTGAAAGCAGTGATAAATACTTTATTGAATTTTAGTACGAGTATTTTGCCAAAGAAAAAAAAGGTAATTTGACATGTAACCAATCCATCTATAGCAACTCGGTAAAGTGCTTCAGCGCCACTTGTAGCATTATTTCACAAGCAATAAGTGGCGTTCACATTGTACGATAAATAGTTCGAACGGGTCTTTCGACTTCGTCGGATAGAACCAAATGTACTAGTCATACAGTGTAAACGCTCTTACGACGGTCGTTCCGATCGGTCGTATGGAAGTTCAACTTTTTAATTTTTTTCGCTTGAATACTTGTCGAATGACTTCAGAGCATTTTTCTTCTTCGTTTATGATTTCAACGAGTGAGCATTGGCGCGGAAGAAAGGAAATTAAGTCCGTTTCATGTAAAAAGTTTTTTTTCTCTATTTCTCTTAATTCCCCAATATTTTATACATTGCCGTTTCATGTTCATGCTTCGAAAATACTCTGACGAATGAAGTCTGACGACCGTGTAATATCATATTAAAGGGGTGAACAGAATGTGAATCTGAAGCTTGAATCTATATCTTGAAGTTGGGTGCTATTCAACTTCAAGAAACAGATCATACATGTATTCAACTTTTGACAGTTCGATATCAGATACAGATTCAAGCTTCAGATTCACATTCTGTTCGGCCCTTTATGTAACACAGTTTTTGGTCGTCCGACTCGGTCGAAGGATTTGTCGTAGAATGTGAACGCTGCTATTGGTTTCATTGATTTTTGACAGTTCGCTCGGTACAACAAATTGTATTGGAAGTGAAAATTCGGACCCGAATTAAATTAAAAAATTCGTTTAAGAAATTGATGTTTTCAAATACGTGTTGAATTAAAATGTGGACAGAACATGCGTATGTTGAAAAACAGAAACAAAGCACTTGTAAGAGGGAATAGATCTGTTTGTTGTTATTTTTCTTTTCAACATTAATACCCCGATTATGGTTAGCGAATCGAACGAATATGTAGGCGGATGAGATTTTTTCGTATTACGGGTAGCGAATCACACAAAATTCCTTCGCTTTAAACGTCAAAATGAACGAACTTTGACTTCACCTCACTTTCGCTAACAGCAATACCATGACAGAAGTAATTCGCCTGGCAGTTCGACCAGAGTCGAACGTTCTATTCGATAACCGTAATAGGGGTATTAGCCAATAGTGAATAAAATTAAGTTTTTTATCAACTATTGTTAAACAAATCAAAACAGTGAAATGCAGTGTAAAATTTCCATAAATGGAATTCTACTAATGTAGCACAATATTTCAAAGGAACTATTTCACTTCGTGAAAACGGAATAATGCTGGAAGTGTAATATATGTAAAGTACGAGTACTAGATGTCGATAAAATAGTAGAATTCAGCAGCGTTCTCTAGTAATGAATTATGTAATGTAATGTACTCGTATGTATGATAAAGTAGATTTGAAGAGGATGAGAGTTTAGTTTTTTTTTGGAATCGTGACGAGAAGTAGAGAATTCAAATAAACCAGATTTAAACAATCCCAATTTTAATTTGCATCTTTTAGTTAATCTTATAGAAGCTGGATTCAATTATCCGTATGTACTTGATACTATTCAATAAGATCTTAAGACCCAATTACCAAACACTTTTCACTCTTATAAACTGAAATATCCTATTTGAAACATTGTGCTATTATATTAGTGGACATTTTAAGTTGCATTTCACTATCTTAAATTTTGTCTTTACTAATTTGTTTAACAATATATTAAAAAAACACTTAATATTATTAATTAACGAGTTAATATTAACTTGAAGAACAACAATACAAACAATCTTTCTGAGTTTCAATAGTGCTTTGTTTACAGTTCTTTAAATACGATTCAATTTAAACTAACATACTCGTATCTAAACACTTCGCAAGCATTTATTTCAAAACATACCCATGTTTTCTCCACATTCTAGTTGAATACGTATTTGAAAACAACAACCTCTTTGACAAATTCTTTGATCTTATTGTGGTCTTCTACACGGTACGAGACGACTCGGCCCGATTTTCATTATTCTGTTTTGGGCTCGTGTCGAACTTCTACACGTCATTCGTAATTTGCTGCGTTCAGAGGTGGTTGCTGTGTCAGATTTTATAAAAACAAAAAAGGACCTCGTCTTAATAATTGATGTGGAAAATATTTGAAATTTCGAATGATTTGATGGTGTGTTTATGGTTTAATTGAAGTTATGGATGTAGACGAAACCAATGATCAACAAATACTCCTGGCTTTACCTGAAAGCTGCGAAAAATCAGTAGCTTTGTCCAGGAGAAGGAAGAAAAGATTGTGGATAAAGCCTTGTAGGGAAATTAGAAAGGACAGAAAAGGTTCATATTCTTTTATTATATAATTAAAAATTAATTAATATAATTAAATATTTAAAAATAAAATTAATTTATTAATATTTTCTGTACCGGAAGTGTGTAGAGCCATATTTAAGAAATTAAACGCAAAATATTTAAAATAAAGTAAACATATTGCTTTATTCATAAAATATTAGAACTACATAGTAAGGAAAAACTTAATACTAGAAATCGTTGTCGTCGAATATTCCCTGCATGGGCTCTTCCCGTTTTATTATATTTACATAGTCTGGATGACTGACATAGTACAAATATTCATGCATTTGAAAATGCATAATCAAATTATTGAAAATAAAGCGTTGAATTCAACCTCGAGCCATTTGCATATATCAGCCGTTGAGAATTTTACGTCGAATTTAATCGTTATTTTGTTTATTCTGTTCTTTGATTTCGAAAACATAACAAGTTAACTATTTTTGAAGCTCTATCTATTTCTTTTTTTTTTAAATAAAAATGCTCTCGAAAAGTTCGTTTGTTTAAATCACTTGGTTGCAGAGACTGAACAATTTCATGGGATAGACGTTTGTCTATAATATAAATGTTCAATCAAATCGCGAGTCCATTTCACGCTCACTTCAATAATTCTTCCGTACGACACGAACACAACGCCGAGAAAACAAGAATATAACAAATGAATGCAATTTCGAAACGAGATAACAGAGAAGAGGCAAAAATCGGTCCGATTCTGCTTACCCGTCCGAGTCGTGCTACCTCCTCTACTTCTTCACCCCCTTTCCGTGATATTTCAGAGTCGTGCCATGTAAAAGACGACCATGAAAATTTATTTTAGTCAAAAAATAATGCAGCCAATTGTTTGATAAAAATATCCGCCAGAATTAACGAACCGGGTCTCAATACAGAAATGGTTATGCGTTCCATTGGAGTCCAAATTGCCAACTTCCTAGGAAAAACTAATGGTAAATGCCATAAATTAACACGGTTTATTTTAAAATTTCAGTTCAGTACAAAGATTATTGAGGCTTAGTATTGCATGTAAACCTTACATTAACTCAATTTGATACTATAGCATGTATACGTATTGCGAGCTGAACACATGGTTGTCAAGCCTTTAAAAAACGTAAATTTTAACCTGTTAGCAGAAGCTGTAATAACACTACCCAGTTTATAATTCTATGCAGTTACAATTGACCTGTTGCACTTAATAACTGAGCTCCTCTCATAGATTAGTAATTGTTTGATTTGGAGTTCGAAGAAATTGTGGAATCTCTATTTATATATAATATAAAAACCGTGTCATAGTTTTGACATAATTTATCTCTGATCAGTTGATAATAATAAGTACTGTTTTCTTTTTAATGAAGTTCTTTAAAATTTCGTTCGGTTAAGTTGAAATTTTGTTTCTTTTATATTATCTATTTGTTACCTAATGAATTAAGAAAAAAATCGTAAGCCGTTGTCTAATAAAAATCTTATCTTGTGCTTTCTGCTGGTCTCTACACTGAACCTCCACATTTCCCTCTTTATCAAGTAAGTTTGTATTTAGAATTGTGTACAATGTGTTTGTGTACTGTGAAAGTCCTAAGCTCAAAGATTTGTGTTGTTGTTTTTCGTAGTTTGTGGTAGATTTTCATAGTTTGCACAGAAGTTAATGGGAGCAGAATGTGAATCTAAATCTTGAATCTCTACTTCGCGTACTACGGTAATTTTCAAAATTATTTTATTTTTTTTTTATAGTTTTTCGCAGAAAAGAGCGAATGTTGAGACTAATACTTTTCCTTTCTTTTGTCAGTTTTAGTCCAAGAAATTTGTTCGGGATAAATTTTGTGGAAAGTCAGACTTGTTTTTTTTGTTTATTGATGTTGGCATCGACTTTTTTATTTCAAATTTCAAAATATTTTTTCTTTGTTTTTTATCAGAAATACGTGAGATTTCAACGCAGAATTAATAATTATTTCAATCCAAAATTGTTTTGTTTTGTTTTTATGATCACTGAAAATAAAATATACTGGAAAACAGTAGAATAAAACTAAAATGCTTTACAAACACCTTCACTTATCTACGTTTGTGTAATGAATACCATTTATATATGCAATATAACAATGTAATTTGCCTTAAGTCATTGAGATGTGGCTAAGCTTAAATAATCTTTTGAACTTCAGTTTAAAAAATAAAAATAAATAAAATCTAAAAGATAGTAGCAACTAATTCAAATACAAATTTGTACATGGTTTGGTAAGATGTTATATTTTTATTCTTTGTTTGGTTTGCACAGGCGGGTTAAACTAGCTAGATTTTTTTAAAACATATGTGTTACTAGTCAACTAGCATGACAGTTTATTCTGTAAATGTTGCCATCAGCAACGGGAAAAGTGGAAGAAAGCATAATATAATAAAATGTCATTATCACTTAAATATAAAAGTATAAAATATAACCTGTGGTTAAACGTATAAAAAAATATTTTAAATACTGAAAGCAAAAAAGAAATGAACAAAAGATAAGGAGAACTATGCGGACATTCAGTTTGAAAAAAAAAAAATTTGTCCTGCACTTAAAATTTCAAAATTTGCATCCCAAAAGTATCTGCTAATTGAAAACAGAAGAATGGAGAAAACAACACCTAAACTTCAAGTAAATAGCAGTCAAATATCAGACTAAAGTCAGACCCATAATAGGCGAAAATTGCGATCAGGATCGCATTCCGTACGAAAATTTGAATTTATTAATTTAAAAAGCTGTTTTTCTTTTGCTAGAAAGGTGTAACTTCTTTTAAAAAACATTGATATTAGAAGGAAAAACATATATATATCAAATCATCCAAAGTGCTTTTACAGTGAATTTGTGCCTTTTTTATTTACTAAAAATTGATAATGGTTTTTTATAGAGGGGTCAAAAACAAGCATTTCTTTATTATGGGGGTAGGGTAGGAGCAATATTATTACAAATGACTTAAAATTGAAAAAAAATTGTTAAAAAACAACGGTAACACTTACAATAAAGTACTGTACGAGTTTCGAAAGTCAGAAATCTATTCCTCAACCCTAAGTTCCAACTACATATATTAATTGTATCAATAGTTTTTAAGAAATTCGCATGCAAACCCAAAATTTTGATAAAAACAATTTAAAAAATTAAGTTTGGACCAATTTTTTTCAAAATTGTGAAATGAAGTGCTGAGTTGGATTCCTGTGGTCGATGACTATATCAATTTTGAATCGAACACAAAAAACCGAATGGATTTACGTCGTCTAGTTTTTGAGAAAATTGAAAATTACCAAAACTACTTTTTTATGAAATTGTTGGTTTTTGGTATTTACGGTGATCTCACTTTGAGGATTAATGTTGATGAACCTATCATCTTTGTAAGTAAAGTATTGCAAATCATTTAGCGTTACCCAGAATGCATCACGAGGAGGTAGAACTGCATTTCGCGTGTCAGTCAGTCAGTTAGTCGGTAAGTCAGTAGTTAGTTAAAAATAGTCAAGTCGATTTTTAATGTACATATTAAAAAGGCATGTAAGTCTAGTCAATAAAACCATCGTCCGTACTGGTGTTTCTGTCGAGTTCGTTGAGTTCGTCATTGATGGTGAGTAGCCGAGGTTTTTTTGTCGGTAAAATACTTTCTAAGTGCTCACTGTGAACGGTGGGAGGGTCAAAGTCCTTTAATTGCAAATCTACACTTTCTTTACCATCGATAAAACATGGGTATACTTTTTTTACGTCCAGCAAAAATTCCATAATTTTGGGAGCCCAAGTCGTCCTTATATTTTTTTCAAGGCGGTATCAGCTTGTTCTGATACTCCAGATCATTAATTGTGTTGGTTGCATCGGTTTTGTTAACATATTCGCGTTTGCTGTGGTTCGTGATTTCATGTGTTGTGGAACTAGAGAATATTTTTTCAACACGTATATACTGGCGCGCGATGTCGGTACAAATACGACTGATGTTGGGGTCAACGTATTTATGGATATAAGGCCACAAATCTTCCTTACATTTGGAGTTTACTTTAAAGAATCGCCCGACCTTATTTTCTTTGCAAAATAACCCCAATACCCTGATTGTCATTTGTTCAGTAATACGGCCTCTGTGGTATTTCCTTTTCGTAAGAAAAGTTTCGTCGATTTGTACAGTTTTTTCTTTGCCGCCAATGTTATCAACGTGAGATGATATAATTTCGGCTATTTCACAACAATAGTTAAAGTTATCTATTATAGTAGATTTGATAAGTTCATTTTTAATGCCATGATTTAAAAAAAATGATATACATATGCACATACATATTTAAAAATATTTAAAAAAAAAAAAGAGTTGTAACTTAGGATTTAATTAATTTACCTGAAAAACCGTGTTCACAGGCATTTTGATCACAAAAGAGATAATTATCGCAGAACCTCGAGAATCTCTAGCCGACATTGAGGCCCATGGAAAAATGTGCCGATAGATGAGTTAGTTGTATTCCTACAATTTTTATCACCTTTTTTTGGAGCTTTTTTTTTTTAGCATCGCCACATCCAACCGATCTTTATATTTTTGCATTTTTCCACCTTCATCCGTAAATTGCAACACAGTGGGGGAGTTGATGTTTTAGTGGGAATTAGACTAATTTCTTCTAAAAAAAGCAATGCTGTTTTTGTTTGTCAACACCAAATCCGCAAACGAACAAAATATTAAGAAGTTATTTAGTTTAGGATGGATTAGAGGATGCTAAGCAGCCATTGCTTATTCACAATAAATAATACCCGATTCGCACTAAGGTTGAACATAGAATGACCTTTGTGAATATCAATAACTCCACGCTTTACCACATGTGTATGAAAAACAAAACTACAGTACAAAAGTCACCCGGTTGTTCGGTTATATTTTGCATTATTACCAAGTGCATTATACGAGGGCGGGTCAATAAGTCCGTGACTTTTGGATTAAAACACAGATTTTTTGATAAAAAAATAATTTTATTTTTCAACGTAGTCTCCCTTGAGCTCTATACACTTTGTCCAACGCTTCTCCAATTTTTTTATCCCTTCCAAAAAAAATGATTTGTCGAGGTCCTCAAAATAGGCCTTTGTTTGCGAGATGACTTCATCATTGGAGTCAAATCTTTTTCCACCAAGCCATTTCTTCAGGTTTGGGAACAAGAAGTAGTCGCTCGGAGCCAAATCTGGAGAATAGGGTGAAGATCGCCAAAAACATTTTTCACTCGAAGCAACCAAGAGCACCCTCATCCATTTTTGATAATGTCCATGCCTCTGTGCCATAGAGCAGGACCGGGATTATTAAAGTCTTATAAAGGGTGACTTTTGTTGTCCGAGAGAGGGCTTTGCTACTCAATTGCCTTCTTAACCCAAAGAAACAGCGGTTGGCAAGAGTTATTCTTCGCTTGATCTCAGCGCTGGTGTCGTTGTCTGTATTTATAGCGGAGCCTAGGTAGACAAAGTCCTTAACTACCTCAAAGTTATATCTGTCGAGGGTGACGTTCTGTCCGAGACGTCGGTGTTGGTTGTCCTTTTTGCTTGACAGCATATACTTGGTCTTGCCCTCATGGACCGCTAAATCCATTTTCGCCGCTTCCGTCTCAATACTCGTAAAATCGCCACTGACATCACGCTGCTTTCTCCCGATTATGTCAATATCGTCGGCGTATGCGAGTAGTTGGACGGACTTTTGAAAGATAGTGCCTCTTGTGTTTGCTCGTGAGTTTTGCACTATTCTTACAAGTACGATGTTGAAAAAATCGCATGACAGCGCATCGCCTTGTCTAAATCCTTTCTGGACATCAAAGGTCTCGGTGAGATCTTTACCGACCTTGATGGGGCAGCGTGCATTCTCCATCGTCATCCTGCACAGACGGACGAGTTTGGCAGGGATGCCAAAACTAGACATTGCTCTATATAGCTCGTCTCTATAGAAGCTGTCATACGCGGCCTTAAAATCGATGAATAGGTGGTGGGTATCGATCTGAAGCTCATGAGTCTTCTCCAAGATCTGCCGTAGTGTGAATATCTGGTCGATGGTGGACTTTCCTGGCCTGAAGCCACACTGATATGGACCTATCTGGTTGTTGACGAACGGCTTCAGGCGTTCACACAATACGGCGGATAAGGTCTTATATGCGATGTTAAGGAGACTGATGCCTCTGTAGTTGGCGCAGTTCAGAGGGTCTCCTTTCTTGAGAATCGGACAAACAATGCTGAGGTTCCATTCATCGGGCAGTCAGGCCATCCGCTCCAGCAGCTTTGTTGGACTTAAGCTTCGATATGGCTATCTTCACTTCATCCAGGTCGGGTGGACGGAATTGTTGGTCATCATCGTCAAAGTTGAAAGGTTGATTCTGCCTGACAGCGGTATTTGGTCCGTCATCGCCGTTATACAGTCTGCAGAAATGATCTTTCCAAATCCTCAGCATCGACTGCGATTCTACTACGATGTTCCCTTGTTCATCTCTACAGGCTTCGGTTCGGGGTTTGTTTCCGCGGCATGTTATTTTTACCTTTTGGTAAAACTTCCGAACCTCATTCCTTGAGTAGCATCTCTCAATTTCCTCGATCGCGCGAGTTATGTATAAGTCAGCATACTCAGATATCGAGAATATTTTGAAAGATATTAGAACCAGTAAATATTAAGTTACAGAAATGTTCCCAGACTTTTTCCGCTGATCACATGCAGTTGCATACCTGTGGGAATGCAGAAAAAGCTGAGTAAACATTTCATAGTGTATAAGTAGACGTAAGATAGCATTCTAAGCGTTCGTTCGTTGTTAACCTTGTAAGTGAAATCAAGTTCTTTTTAAATAAATAAAGTTTTTTTTTATTCGATATAACTCAAAGATTATTTATTTGGCGCATTCGGTAGGATAATTCTAAGAATTAACGATAACGAATCAATACACAGCGTGAAAATAGTGAAGTTATTATTAAACGCTAGTGAAATAAAGTCGAAAAAAAATAAATAAATAAAAAACAGTGTTCTAATTTGCATTCTACCGCTTATGGACAATCCCCAGCTAAGATAAAAGTGTAAAAGAATCTGTGTGAAATATTTGTGAAAAAACAGTGTTCTAATTTGCATTCTACCTCTTATGGACAGTCTCCAGCTAGGATAAAAGTGTAAAAGAATCTGTGTGAAATATTTATGAAAAAAGACAAAACAGGATTTTACAACTATAATAGACGAGGATTGAACGAACCAACAATGGAAGAATTAGCAGCCGAATTACGACAAAAGAACCAACAGTTGGAACAATTAGCCGCTGCATTCCAAGCTTTACAAGTCAGAACAGCATCTCGTGATAATACAGAAAAAGCATTAAGAGAAGTAAAGCACATGTCAACGTTTACCGGACAAGGTGAAGCTACCACCAATTCATTTATAAGTAGTGTAGAGTACTACTTATCAGGAGTCGAAGAAGAAAACTTGAAGAAATGTATGGTGAAGGCAATCTTTTACGAAAAAATACAAGGAGAAGCAAAAAACACAATCATAAATCTACCACAACCGGATAACTGGGAACTAATAAAGGGAACACTCAAACTTCGATATAGACCAGATGTGGAGCCATCCGAAATATATAAAAGGATCACCAATCTCAAAGTTACCAATGTAAGTGAATTATCTAGTGAAATTCAAAACATAAAATATAAAACAGATGAGCTTAGGGTTTATTATAAAGAAGATAGAAGTATTGACTTAACAAGTGTAGAAAGCCTCCTAGTACATACAGTGAAAGAAATGACACAAGGTGTCCTCTTAGATAAAATATATGATAAAACAGATTTAGGTGAAATAATTTCAATTATGAGAAAAAGAAGATTTGAGGATTCATGCATTAGGTATGAATTTAGGAAACAAAAACATAATAAACTCAATAACCCAAAACAAGAAAGTAGAAGTAGTAGTCGAAGACATGCCAACCAAGAACAGGGAACTAGAAATTTAGGAAATCATAAAAAAGATTATCAAGACCAGGGAAATTCAGGACAAAACCGACAATACCATAATTCAGGACAATCTAGACAACACTATAATTCAGACCAGAGACGACAATACAATCAAAACTCACATAGACCTGAACCCATGGAGATAGGAAATGTAGAAAATAGGCAATCACCAGAGTTAGACAATTTGAGCAACCATTCGGGCCAACATCGCCACCAACAGAATGATTCTCAACAAAGAACAGCACCACCGGGTCCCAGTGACCATAAACAAAGCAAAGATGATAAATACACTTCGGAAGTAAATAATGCTAATTTTTTTTGGAATTAGCCTCGGACGATCTTCCACAAATTTATTTGACCATTAATAAAAACAAATATTTAGCTTTAGTAGATACGGGTTCAACTCTAAGTATAATTGACGACAGACTAGATGAATTTACCAAAATTCCTATTGAACCAATATACTTTACAACAGTTACCGGTAAAGATAATATAAAATTTGAGGTACATACACCTGTACCTGAGGAATTAAGGGCCCCCCTTAATGCTCGAATAAGATGGAAAGTAAAAAGACTTTCTAATAGAACGTACCAATTTATAATTGGTACGGATTTATTAAACAACTTAAATACTTTAATAAACCTGGATGAAGGAACCATCAACTTAAATAATCAATGTTTAAAGTTTGTGAATCATCCATATACAGCGAATGATATATGTTCACTTGAACCCCTTGATAACTTTACAAAACACATCAATACTGATCATTTAAATGAAGAAGAACGACAAGAAGTCGAAAAGCTGATGAAAAGATTTGAGAACTTATTCTTGAAAGAGGGAGATAGACTCACTAGCACCCCAGAAATTGAGCACGAAATAGTGACAATAACAGATCAACAAATCAACGCCAAATTATATAGGTATCCACCTCAACATGAGGCAAAGGTACGTAGACAAATCCAAGAAATGGAGGAACAAGGAATTAAAAGGAAAAGTAATTCCAAATATTCCAGCCCCCTTATAGTTGTTCCTAAGAAAATGGACAACTCAGGTAAAAAAAAATTCAGAATTGTGATTGACTACAGGAAACTGAATGCCGTTACAGTTGACGACAAGTTTCCATTACCTAACATAGACTCAATTTTGGATAAGTTAGGTAAGGCACAGTATTTTACAACGTTGGATCTTGCTAAGGGGTACCATCAGGTGCTAATTAAAGAACAAGACAGAAAAAAGACAGCCTTTGTCACCCCTCATGGTTTATATGAGTTCATCAGAATGCCATTCGGTCTGAAAAATGCCCCAGCGACATTCCAAAGACTCATGAATGATATTCTGAGAGACTACATAAATAAAACCTGTGTAGTATATCTTGATGATATACTTATTTTTAGTACAACATTAAAAGAGCATATCAAATCATTAACCGATATATTCAATGTATTGAAATCAAAACAATTAAAAATACAAATCGATAAGTGTAATTTTATGAAGAAGGAGACAGAATTCTTAGGACACATCCTAACAAAGGAAGGTTTAAAACCAAATCCTGAAAATATATCGGTAATTCAAAAGTTAAAACTACCCACAACACGAAAAGAAATAAATAGTTTTCTAGGTATCACAGGATACTACTGGAAATTTATTAAAAATTATGCTAAAATAGCACAGCCTATTACCAAATATTTGAAGAAAAATAGCAAAATTAACCTTAACGGCCCTAATTATATTGAAGCCTTTGAAAAGCTTAAAATTCTTATAACCAGTCATCCAATTTTAAAATATCCTAATTTTCAAAATAAATTTTGTATAACAACAGACGCCTCTAATTATGCAATAGGAGCAGTCTTATCCCAGGAGGGACATCCTGTACGCTTCGCGTCGAGAACCCTGAATAATCATTATTATGTGGTCTGTAAACTACTTTAGACCATATCTTTATGGGAATAAATTTAAGATTTATACAGATCACCAACCGATTAAATTTTTGCATGCCAAATACAAAGGTAAGGATCTTTCTCCCAGACATCAGAGATGGCTCTTAAAGCTAGGAGAATACCAATTCGAAATCGAATATTTAAAGGGTAAAGAAAACAGGGTAGCTGATTTTCTGAGTAGAATTAAACCCAACGAGGACGTTACTCATAATAAGGAAGAAGAAGAACAATCCCATAGTACAGACAACTTTTCACTTGAATGTAATGAAAATGACTCAATATCCGATTTTGTATTTAATATGGAAGACAATAATTCAGATGCGACAATTCATTCAGCAGAAGAGGAACTCATGGACCACATACCAATCAAAGAAGAAATAGTGAACAAATACAAAACTCAAATAATTCTAACTAACAACAAAACCCAAGAAGTTGAAACCATTCATGGAAAACGAATAATATACATAGAAGAATATGACTTTGATAGATTAACCGATATCTTTAAAAATTTTATAAAAAATGGAAAAATTGGTATTTTTTCAGAATTACCAGATCATCAATATAACGTAGTTTAGGAAAAGTTAAGAGAAATGTTTTCAGACGATAGCCAAATTAAATTTGTTAAATGTTCTTTTAGAGCGCAAGATATCAAAACAGAAGTAGAAATAGTAAAACAAATATCACTCTATCATGTGAAGGAAAGTTTACATTCAGGAATTCAGGAAACTTACAGTGCTATCAAACACAAAATTTATTACCCTAAATTACAAGAAATAATTCAAATAGTTATAAACCAATGTGAGATATGTCAACAGGTTAAATACGATAGAAAACCAATAAAAACAAAATTTCAATTAACCGAAACAGCAACAGATCTTAACGAAATAATTCATGTAGATACATTTGTCATAATGAAGTGTAGTTTTCTAACAATTATCGACAAGTTTTCAAAATTTGGATTAGCGTACTATCTTTCAGACAGGAACCATATTACAATAGTAGGGGAATTAGAGAATCACTTCGCTAAAGTAGGAAAACCTAAAAAGATTATAGCTGATAATGAGTTCAAATCAATCCACATTAAAGAATTCTTACAAGAGGAAGATGTAGAAATACATTTTACCAAATCAAATAGTCACACCGGAAATTCTGACATAGAACGATTTCATAACACCATATTAGAAAAATGTAGAATTTTAAAATTAAATAAATAAAATATATCAATCAAAAGATTAATAACAAAGGCCATACGAAACTATAATGAGAGAATACATTCCACAATAAAAACAACCCCTAGCGAAGTTCAATATAAAAGAATAGATTTTGAAAAGGTAAGACAAAACTTAAGGTCAACAAAAGAAAAGAATATCAAAAAGTCCAACGAAAATCGCGAGGATTACATTGAAGAGAGGTCCACAGGATAACTATAAGGCAGTTAGACATAAACATCAACCTAAATTTAAGCGTAGTAAATTAGCAAACGTTCATACCACTAATATTAAACGACAACCAACATTTTCAGCTCTTCACGAGGACATTGTTACTCCTACTAATAACGCCAACTTGCATATATACGACATAAAGGAACAAACAGGATTTACTCAAATCAAACTTAATGACGTCGACATAGTCGTTAAGACAGACATTATCATTCACATGATCAAACCAGAAGACATAATAACTTTATTAAATGACATAGCATTAAATATAGACAGTCTTGATGTACAACACAAAGAACTACTTAAAACAGAACTCATACATTTAACAAATATAGTAAAAACAATTATTCCGAGAGATAATAGAAAGAAAAGTGGTTTAATTAACATTGTAGGAAAAGCATCAAAGTGGCTTTTCGGTACATTAGACGAAGAAGATAGAATAGACATTGAAAACCACCTTGAAAATATAGAAGTCAATAACCACAATTCAATTAGTAATTTAAACCAGCAAATTATAATAAATAATAGTTTCAATAGAACATTTAGACAGCTTATAGATATTATTAAGAAAGACAGGGAAATAATTTTGCGACAACTAAACAATGTATCCAGTCGAACAATTGAACAGAATTTATTTGTTGATCAGCTTTTTAAAGTACAACTAATAAAAGAAAAAATAGAACCACATACAAGATAATGTAGCATCAGCAAGACAGGAAATAATTCATCCTAACATCTTAACAGATGAGGAGATACAAAAATACAATATAGGTTTGCATAAAATGAAATATATTAAATTAGGCATTACTAAATATAAGAATGAAACTCGTATATTTGCAATTAAAATCCCAAAAGAATTTAAACAGATTCCACTAAAAATAATAGTACCGATTACAAACAAAAATGGAAAAGAAATCGATTGTTCTAAAGAAAAGGTAGTAGAATACAATAAAATCAATTATAAGTATGAAGAATTTAAATATCTTAATGAATTAAGCATAAGTAAACATTGTATTTTTCAAGAAAATTGTAAATTAATTAGAAATAACCAAACTGAAATCATATTAATAGATAAAGAAACCATTTTAATAAAGAATGCAAATAATTTAAACATAAGTCAAAATTGCGACAACAGAAATTTAAATATAACTGGAAACGTGTTAATACATTTTAATAATTGTAAAATAGAAATTCTAGATCATTATTTGTCAAACATAAAAGAGAGCTTCCAAGAGCGATTTTACTATCCAATGTACAAAAATTTTACAAATTTTACTGATAAAATAACTTAGATGAAATTATATTTGAAAATGAAAATAATCTTAATAAAATAAAAGAATTACAATACCATAAAAATGTTTCATATACACTTAATGTTAGCTTTGTCATTATTTTAATTGTTTTAGTAACCATAATTCTTATATCTTTCAAAATACAGCAATCTGTTAATGTCAAAGTAAAAAACAAAATTCAGGAGAATTTTAAAGTAAAGGACGGAGAAGTTATGTATAAGTCAGCATACTCAGATATCGAGAATATTTTGAAAGATATTAGAACCAGTAAATATTAAGTTACAGAAATGTTCCCAGACTTTTTCCGCTGATCACATGCAGTTGCATACCTGTGGGAATGCAGAAAAAGCTGAGTAAACATTTCATAGTGTATAAGTAGACGTAAGATAGCATTCTAAGCGTTCGTTCGTTGTTAACCTTGTAAGTGAAATCAAGTTCTTTTTAAATAAATAAAGTTTTTTTTTATTCGATATAAGTCAAAGATTATTTATTTCGCGCTTCTCATGCTCTTTCTTCTTCCTCCTGAGAAGCCGGTGCTCGTCTCTCCTCTTCCGCTCATAGAGCTCATGAGCAGCTCTGGTCTTTCTAAACAGCGCCGCGTTATATGCATCTTGCTTAGCTGCATGTGCTTGCCGGCATTCATCATCGAACCAGGGGTTTCGTTGTGGTGGACGAGTGACATGACGAGCACATCAGAAGCAGCATCTCTGATGGCATTTTGGCAGTGTTTCCAATGGTCTTCGATGCTTGATGCTGGCGGCATTGGACCTCTTAAGAGATTAAGAGACACTCGATCGGAGAAGGACTTGGCGATCTCTTGCGATTGGAGCCGTTTGACGTCGAATTTTCTCACAGCATTAGTGAAAGAAAACGCAACTGTGTATATATATAAACGGAGTAAAAAACAGAAAACATCGGTAATTCAATAAACATGCAAAACTTAAAAAAAAATTAAAGTGGAGATCTTAGTTCCTCGCACGTTTAATTCCACAGAAATCCTTATTGAATTTTCTTATGGAAAATTTGACTAGTCCTACTAAAATGAACTTACAAATGGAGTATTTGTGTTCATTATTATTACATGTCAGGGTCTAGCAGGCTGCCATTTTTAATAACAGTGTCAGCTTGATCTCGAAATTTGTCTGTTTCACCCTGGCATCCTATATAATACGATACGGTTTGCTTCCAATTTATATTTAATCCTCTAAGGGTGAATACCATCACCTTTGAAGCAACAGTCGTGTGTCTTCCCAACTCTCCAAAGTCCGAAAATCCGTATATCATATCCGTTTTCGTATCAAAAATCAGAACATACCTTTTTTGTATATTTGACATGGTTTCGGCCCTACTTTTCAAAAGTTCAATTATTTGAGTAGAGAACCCAGCCGGTAAACTCAATGATAAATGCCAGATGGTAAGCTAAATCATGTGCTCAGCATATAGGAATAATGAAGGAGACTTATAAAAAAAACCTTAGGCACAAATCTTTTTCTTCATTTGTCCAACGTGCATTATGAAAAAGTTGCATGCAAAAAAATGTTTGAACATCAACTTGTTTTTCCTGCAATGCAAGTCAAGGTTTTTTTCCAAATTATACTCCTTATCATATTTGAATCTTTTCGGTGTATCGAAAATGTAACGCGGTACAGAATTTTTTATTCCAACTTCAGATTTCTGAACGAAAGACGGAAACTGTGAGGGAGAAATTTCGGAGCTATTGTTAAGCGGAGGTAAAGAGAAATATCTTACATATGTTATGGGGTTAGTAACCCTTTTAACAGAACTGATAGGTGAACACATTGCAACATTTTCAGTTCCGCCAGTTTCTTGAATAAGGTTTGGATTATTGCATGTTCTGGAGTTGTATGGAATGATCGCCGATGCAAGTTTAATCTTTCGATTAGTATCCATGATTTTTAAGCAAAAATCGTCAGTGAATAAATCAGTGCAATTGCAAACTAATGGGGATGAAATTGGAACTGCATTTTTAGAAAGACATTTTCGAAGTGACTCTAATTTAAAGTCTTTGTAATAAAAAGGGTTTTCACACATAAAGACATGTTTATTTAATGTGATGCACTGTGCATGTTTTTTCCAAACATCTCTCCTATAATCATTGGGGACCTTAAAAAAGGAGAAGGCAAATGGAATTTTGAAATTATTACAGTCTTTGTACGAGCATTTCGCTATTCTGTAATGCTAAATAACTATAATATACAAGAAATATGAAAATACAAATGTATAATAATTGTTATTCGATGAACAACAAACCAAGAAGCACAGAACAAGAACACAATTGAAAATTCACAACAAAATTGACCAACTCCCACTGCACTTCAACAAAACAATGGTTGAAAATGAGGGATGAAAGCATACACAAAAAAAAGTAATTAAAAAACCGTTATTTGCGATTATTGAGTTGAAAAAGAGTGTATGCTGTATGTGAACGAAGATGATATGGGAAAAGGAATTGCCTGGGGACATCATAGATTATACATCAACATGGAGTTAAACATCTTGCTTCATTATTCACTCAGGCTCCAATTTTAGTACTTTGAGTGAATCAACAAACAAATACGAAAATAAAATTAGAATCTGAGTGAAATATGAAACAAGATATATACAACCTTTGTTAGCAAATGGCTTTGCAGCACTGAGATTGAGATGTGAAATTCGATTGCTCAGATCGACCGTTGATACACTCGCATTGCAACAAAATAACTCACTTTGCACTCGTATTTGGCAAGATGAGGGAGGAAGAAATAGCATATTGGCGATCGATTGGTTTAATTTAGAGTAGAACTTTGGAAAATTTGTGAGTGGATCTCCATTAAATTTAATAAAGAGAGCGTAATATTTTCAGCCCTCTTTGGACAAGTATTACCCGTCGAACAAAAAACCAACAACAACGTCTCATGCAGAATGCATACGATAGTCTGCCCCGTCATTTTTTCCTCATGTAAATTTAAAGACCCGTGAAACTTTTTTGGGAGTAATTTTTCTCCCTCCGCAGACTGCAAAACGCTTTGTAATGCATACGGACAAAATGGAAACAGATTGTTTTTTCTCCTTTTGTTTATGCGTTCGTGATTGGCTGCCCGGGGCACTTTTTACTATGAGTAAATGCGTGTAAACGATTGTCATCGTATTGTATTTCATTACTGGGTGTTCCGAGAAGACATATTTACTTTTTAAAAAGTTTTCATGTAATGATACCTAGAACAAAATAAATCAATCCTTTTTTTAGTCATATCGCTAGGAATGATATTTTATTATTTTCCTTTTAAAACTCCTTTGGGTTTGAAAATTATGATTACCTGAGGTATAGTTTTGAATGAAAAAAAACATCGCATTATTTCTGGGTTTTAAAATAAAAGATGTCATTTAACCCTTTATGATCTTCGTCAGACAGGTTTATTTTTTATAAAAGAAAATGTTGGTCATTTTATGACAGCAATAAATAAAAGGATATTTCTTTAGTCAAGCTATTCAACCATGGCTGTGAATTACAATTAGCTGACGAAGAAGGCGCTTCTCTAACCCTTATCGACATCAAGCAATATGATAATGCGCATTTAGTTAGACCACCAAGGTTATTTATGGAGGCCCTTGGGTAATTCGAAAATAAATTTTTTGCCAATTTCAACAATTTCATAACAAGCTGTAGCATCGAAGCATAATTGTACGAATTATTGAAATCAGAATTTATTTATGAATGTTGTGCCAGACAGGATAAAAAATATTTAATTACTTTGTTTATAAGGGGGAGAATATACTTTTTAATTAAGAAGTACAACAAAGATGTTAACCCTACAAGGCTCAATTTTTTTTTATGGCGGATGAAAATATATGTGATGAAGTTAGTTGTTAGAATTTGAGGAAAAATAATAAAAAAAATTAAAAACAAATATTTTAATAGAAAATCAGTTTATTTTATTTCTTTTCCATATGTGGTGCACTGAGCTTTAACTATAATTTTTTATACAGTAACAGTATTTTTGATCCTTAATTAATATACTCGTAATACGAAGCATTATAGGAAAATTTCCATTATTAGAATTAGGTATTTAAAAAAAAAATGTCACAAAATAAAAATTTTAAAATAGAATAACATTACTATTTGAGAAAAATACCTATTGGTGAATATTTCGACTACAATTATCATCTTTATTGAGGCTGTGTTCAACACGACATTTTTCGCATGATATAAACTTACAGCGTTGCCTTTTTTGACCCCAAATAGGAAAATGCTCAAAGTCGTCACGTCTGACTTCACGAGGAGGAAGGACTGCCGTATTCGTCTTCTTCTTTATTTCAATTTGACCAGGAAAACTTGACGGTCTGCCCCTTTGCTTGTTGATCGATGGCCCACACAAGCACAGACTTTTTCCTAGGTCACATTTGAAGTCCGTCGGTTCAGTGGGGCTGGCGTTTGCTTTTGCTCCCCAACTCTCCTGTATAGTAACCAGCTATTTATAACAATAACATTAAGAAAATCATAAAATAGCCTCAAATACCATTTTCTTGTCCTAATTTTTATTTTATATTTTCCCAGGAAAGAATCCAGGAGGTCCACACCACCCATATGCTGGTTATATATTCTTATAATTGGGGACAATCTACCTGTATATATATTTTTTTGTTTCTTGCAATATCTCTTTACTGATTTTATTGGCTTTCGGCTCACCAAAGATGATGATAAGACAACGGGTTGGTTATCATACCATATCACTTACGATGTCTGTATCATCAACATTAGCCATCCATTCTTCGGAAAAACCTCTCCCCACTTTAACTTTTTTTGAGTCTTTTAGAGAAGGTATTTGACGATCCTTTCCTAACCGACCTTTGTTGGGAGTGCCCAGTGATTGGATTCCTTCTTTGGCGAAATATGAAATCAATTCTGGAGACGTATAGTAGTTATCAAAGAATAACCTATATTGCCCGTTCCTTGGTATGCACCTAGCTAAGCGTACAATGATATTTGAACCCGCTCCCAAGTCTGGCTCATATAGATACCTTAGTTCTTAGTCGTTCTCCATTCCCGAGTAAATTTCAAAATTGTAGGCAAAGCCCCAATCGTCTCAAAGAACCAGTAATTTATACCCGCATTTATGTGGCTTGTTTGGAAGGTATTGGCGCAGAATATTGGAAGCTTTGGTCGCGCATATTTGCTCGTCTACAGATAGTGCTTCTATTTTAGGGACACTAAGACATTTTATTTTCAAAGTTTCCATTAGCCTGAACTTATGTAAACGATCACATCCTGGGGTACCTTACGGTTGTTGCATGGTATTGTTGTTGAAATACACGAACTGGCAAATTTTTTTGAAGTGATTAAGTGACATTGTCTCCATAATCAGATGTCTCTCAATTCAGATGATGTCCAATACATTCAGATATTGGTCAATGGTGACAAGCTCACGATCAGACAGATACCTAAAAACTTTGTTAATTCAACAACTATATTTTTGAATGGTCTTGAAGAATTTTGTTGAATAATAAATTTGTACATTTCTTCTACAATATGCTCGAGTATTTCGTCATTAAAAGACCATGAAAAGTATTGAAGGGGAGTTTCAAATTCTATAATTGGTGGCTGTAAGTTTTTATTTCCAGAAAACTGAAAAACTGTAGATTGGAAAGCTTTTTTTTCCAAATGAAGCTCCTTTTCTTCTTTTTGATGACACCCGTCGAGCCTTGGGTTCTAGTTCGGTTAGAAAAAGCAATACTCACAGACGTCGGTGATTGTCTATTGGCACATGCAGTACTCGCTGAAGTCGCACCTGAAGTACTGGGCTGAGTGTTTACAGATGTTTGTTGCTCGCTCGCTAAATAAAATCTTCGTTAACGGAAGACAAGTCATGATGTGGTGTTTCCGCATCACTAAGGGATTTAGAGAAAAAACTGACAGCAGACTGAATTTTTTGTATATCTTCATCACTTTCAGCTTCAGAGAAGTCTTCCCCATCTTAACTCTCAGAGGGTATAGCCAATAAATGCTCAATATCATCACCAAGCAATCGTTTTCTCGCCAAGAACCAAGACATTTCGCTACTTATATTTAACAGAGTCGTAGGAACATTAAAAGTGGTTGTCCTACATATGGCGCTGAGTGCCTTGTAGGGTTAAAATATTTGATAACAAAAATAAACTTTTTAGCGTTGCACATTTTTGAAAAAAAAGTATTACTTTTTTTTTTATTTTATTTCACAAATTTATTTCACAGTTTCAGATTCAAAGATGTGTTTACCGTTTTCTTACTTATTGGCGTGTGCTGCTTTCAACTTCTGGTATAATTCCAATTCACACAAAGGATAACTGTACCAAGGTCACAAAAAAATAAGGAAAATATTGCGCAGTGAACCTACTGTCTGATTTATATACTGTGATCGGGGTACAACATATGCACACATACATAAGTTGTCAATTTAAGTGGTGAGAACATTGTCAGAAATACCACTACAAACAAAATCGGTTAATATGTATACACAATTTTACCCCGAAATACTCATCCCGTGTGCGATGGAAGTAAAAGTACAAATCAGGATTTATCATTGTATTAGTTTTTTTTTCAATATGTGTGTTGTTTGAAAATCGTTTTGCGTTTTGTCGACAATCAGACGGTTTATTCTGTAATTGAACGTCATCAGCGACGGAGGTAAAGCGGAAAAATCATAAAAAGATGCTGATAAAGCAAACAGACAAAACAAAATATGAGGGTTTTACACTAAAATAAAACTGATATTATGTGCCGACAGAAAACACAGCGTCGCTGTTGAAGAAGCCATTGTGTATTCGCCTTTAGTCCATACGTGATTACCTTTAATTCCTCTAGAAACTAATCAAATTGACGCCCAGGAGGAGTCTGCGTAGCTGTCAAACAATGCAAGAGCCAACTGCGTTTTAATTTCTTCATAGCGTCTTCACCAGTAAGAAACTTTCTGCGACGCTGTGTTTTCTGTCGGCACATAATATCGGTCTTATTTTAGTGTATAACCAGTATGCCTGGTGAAAACACAGCATCGCTATTGAGGACGTGTTTGTTATCTGCTGGTGTTTGAACATAACGCTATGATGAGAGAACTGCTTGTTAGCATTAAATTTGTTACTCTGTACTGGAAAAAAAATTCTTATAATTCATAAATTCTTCGTAAAATAAAACATTAATTTCATAAAATTATACTGGCCTAAAATACTCAAAAATGTTGTTTTCTTAATCGGAGAAATTGGAATCAACCTCCCTGCAGTAGTGTCTTCTAAAAGTGTTTTCCGCTTTCCTATTCCCTCTTGAAAGAATCTCATCAACCGGATGATTCTGTAGCCAGCCTAAGGATGCCACTGCTGCCCGCACACTGCCCGGTGTAGCCTCTATTCACGCCTCTCGTAATACTGAGTGTATCCAACCACCGATTATCGTTATAGATGCTGGTTTCACTGGCCCATTTACAGTTATGAACAGACTATCAAGATCTTTAACCTGAGCTCTTCTACCCTGAGATAGCTTAACGAGATGCCCTATCCAAGATACAGGGCAAATACTCTTATCTGGATGTTCAATTAGTCTCCAACTCGACTGTCTATGCGTAGCTGAGTCGGTCTTGGAACCAAACGCTGGATGTAATATAATCTCTCCATCACCAACCTTTAAATAGTCATCCGAAACTTTCAACAATGTTAAATCGTGAACTCTTCGTCCAGATGCAAGTAGTAAGATAATTGCTGCTCTTCTGGAAGCTTCAAATAAGGTCTCCTTGCTCTCTGCCGTCTGGTCGGGGGTCTTGCTACTACTATTGCCTTTACAATCTGTTTTACCAAGAAATGTGCAGAAGGGCTCTGTACTGCACTCGGACCACAAAGGTTGAAATCGCGGATTTGTGGACAAGAATGGTGTTTAGTGAATAATTTTCTTTCAAAAATAAATGAGCTAAGTACTTCGCTAAAATCGGACCCGTTGGAGAATTACAGCTGAAATTGTTTACTTCGCACCATGTTATCCAAGCTCTGATAGTAGGCACGTACGTTTTGAAAGTAGAATCTCTCCATCCTCTCTCTAACAATTGGTTTTCTTCATTTGACCATCTTTCTATCTGATTACTCCACCCCCAACTTTCCATACATTCAGGCTCAAATGTTCTACACGTGGAGGTGGTCGCCCTGTTGTCACATCTACTAGAACGTCTTGCAGGTTGTTGATTGTTTGTGGTGGCTCCAACGCTCGAGCTCTCATGTCGGTCATCCAAAATACTTGATTCCATTGTGGGGCTACAATGAGATAGTGTCCCTGCGCTCGGTGTAGATGAGCCAAAACTCTCGGAATAATCGCGATTGAATGCGTCGAAGAATTCGGCTGCACAATCTGTGCATTCTATAGAAACATATATTTTGACAACAGCTGTTTTTCTTGAAGCAAACAGATCGATGTCGGGTACGCCCCACCTCTCGAAGATGGAAACCCTTGCTGCTCGGAGAATATGCCATTCGGGTATTGGTCGACCCCTTGAAAGTCGGTGTGCTATCCCATTGTACCTTCCCGGAAGGTAGAAGGTAGATATGGTTATATTGTATTTGTCTACCAGATGTGTCCCCCCGTAGATGATCTGCTCGGCCACTTATTGCTCTGTATACCGCATACCTCTCCTTCATATTGGAGTGCCATCTGAACTGTTTATCTGACCACTGACCTGACATTGCTGTCTCGTTTAACCCCATCCGAAGGCTGCCGCATCTGTGACTAAGAAATCGGTTACTGCCGATCTGTGTATTGGTGCGACCATGTCTGTGGCTCCGAGCCACCAATTGATTTCCCTCAACGCCCTCCGCGGGATTGGGAATCTCTGCCTTGTGCGTCTGCTGAACTTTCAACTAAATATCTGAAGGCAACGACAGTTTAATCTTCCTCTTGGGATTACGAAGCTTGCAAAATTCAACTGTCCTAATATCTTCTAGAGTTGTCGCAGGTTGCAAAACTGTTTTTGCTCCAGCGCGCGTAGAGAAATCCTGATCTTCTCCCTCTTTTCCTCTGGGATACTCATGGTATTCTCCTTTGAATTCCACTGAATGCCTAAAAATTCTATTAGGAAAGATTTTTTGAAATTTATCATCCAACCTAGAGCCTGCAAAAGTTCTACGGTCTCCGCAACCTGAACTGTAAGCTTCGAGATCTTCCGGGGATACCAATAGAAAATCGTCGAGATAAACTAAAACTCTTATGCCCCTGTTTCGAAGGACTTCCGCAATCCAACATGTTATGGCTGAGAATAATTTGGGGGCTGAAGACAGATCAAATGGTAGGCATGTGAGTTGTACACCACTCTCAGAAAAGCTGGGTGACCCTCCGACATTGGCACATGAAAGTAAGCCTGTGATATATCTATTTTTTCCATCCAATCGTTGGTCTGTATAAAGTCTGGGACTGAGGCGTGAGAGATTAACTTGAAAGATCTTTCTATTACATATTCGTTCAGTGCTCTGAGGTCGAATATAGGGCGAACTCCTCCGTTGGGCTTGTTTATGAGAAACATTCTTGAAACGAAACTTGGACTGGAATGTAGGGGGGCTCTAGAATACCAAGTTCCTTCATCTCCTAAACCTGCGCATCCATTCTTTGGGATGGATCTGTAGCGAATCTTTTTAAAATATCTGCTGTCGGGCAAACTAGAGGTGGTTTGTACCGAAAAGGTATTCTTGCTCCTGTAACGCTCTTTAAAATGAAAGGACTGGCACCCAGACTCTTTATTTTTTATTCTTTATTCCTTATTCATTATTCTTGGATTAACAAACTTTGCATTGACTTAATTTATTATAATAGTATTAAAACTAAGAATAAGTAGTGACATTAGTATTTATATAATAATAAATAGTGGTAATGAAACTTTATATAAAAAATAAAATACAAAAGTGTGTGGTGGCTCAACAATTCATTATATTGTATTGTACAAAAAGATAAATTTAATTTATTCATACTGAAATTTACAATACATAAACAATAAAAAAGAGAAAAAGAAAAAAAAATAACTTAAATAAAAAAAACATATAAATGCATATTGATACATTAGCAAAAGAACAAAGTTATGCACATATTTATACAACATAGGGCAGCAAAACCTTAATTTCTTTGTGATCAAAGTCAAGAAGCCACATTTTTACACGATTTAAGAATGGAGACAAGGGTCTTATTCTCCGAATATTAATAGGAAGTGTATTGAATAATTTACACGATACGACGTAGTAAAAGTTTTTGAGTAGAGTAGTTCGGAAAGGAGGAATAACGACATCAATTAAATTGATACGCAAATTGCGAGTGTTATAAATAAGGATCTGTAAATAGCCAGCTCTCATGAAAAAAAGCTAAAACTTCAAAATAGTACAAATGTTTTAGTGGCAGAATTTTCAATGACCTGAACAAGACTATGGAAGGAGCTAACCAATTGATCCTACATACTTTTCTTATAGCGCACTTCTGCAAAATTATCAATGGTGCCAGCTTTGTTTGGTAAGCCCCACCCCAACAACTTATACCGTACTGTAGTGTTGATTGACAAATTCCATAATATACTGTTTTTAAAGTTTTTTTGTCACAAAATTTTTTAAGACGATACAAGCTACGTACTGTAGATCGCAAATATAGTTTTAGAGCCGAAATATGTTTGGACCAACTCATTTTTTTGTCAAAAGTAATGCCTAGATATTTAAACTCATTTACTGTTTCAATTCTAAAACAGCGTGCGTTACAAGATGCCTGATCAATCAACATTGTCGTAGTGACTTCCTCAGTACAAACACATTGGACCTTTCGCAATTGTTTGCATGAAAGACAATTTCAAAGCTAAGGGATTCTTGCATATGAAGACTGAAGTGCATTAATTTAGTTTTATTGCTGACAATTAGTTTATGTTCCGAAAACCACAGTCTCAAGAGGTAAACATCATAATTTACATTCGCACTTAAGTTAAGAGGACTATCCGAGCGGTATGCAATGCCAAGATCATCTGCAAAAGCTGTCACTTTCCCTTTGAACGGTTGGCTAAACAAAGAGTTGATGTAAATTAGGAACAATATGGGACCAAGGACTGATCCCTGTGGCACACCTAAGTTCATAGTTTTTGAACTGCTGACAAAGTTACATACTATGACTTTTTGAGTTCTATCCTTTAAGTCGGACTCAAACCAGCTATAGATAAAACCACGAAATCCTACATGGTGAAATTTATTTGGAAGAATGCTGTGGTTGACCATGTTAAAAGCTTTTGTTATGTCTACAAAAAGCCCAGCGCAACACTTTTTATTATCCAGAGCTTTATTAATGAAACAGGAAAACTCCAAGAGGGCATCTTCTGTAGCAAGGCCTTCCCTAAAACCAAACTGAGCCGGATTAAGAAAATTTACTTTTGCCAGGTAATTCAGCACTCTACTTTTAATGGCTTTTTCAAAAACTTTAGAGACTGACGACAATAAAGAAATTGGCCTATAATTGTTTTTGTCACTTTTACAACCTTTTTTGTAAAGAGGGATAACATTAGCACATTTTAATTTATTAGGGAACACCCCGGTCAAAACGCTGAAGTTAAAAATATAAGCTAATATGTCTACAACATTAAGTGCTATGTTCTTGAGGATATGATTAGAGATTCCATCATTTCCACAAGAGCATGGGCTGTTAAGTGAACAGATAATTCTATAGAGTTCAAGGCCTGTTATTTCTTCATAAAAGAAACTATTATTCATAGCAATGTCGTCGACTAAATGGGACCTAACGCAGCCATTACAGTTTGTAAGAGAATCACTGGAAGAAGACATCAGACCAACCGAGGAAAAGAAATCATTAAAAATATTCGATACCGTTGTAGGATCATCAATAGTAACGCCATCATCGGATAAACCTATAGATTTAGGGAGATTAAGAGAGTTGCCATCAATGATACTATTTATTGCCTTCCATTGCTTTCTAGGATTACCAAGTGCATTACGTACTTTTGACTAGAAGTATCTACTACTACTACTACCGTATACTATTGTTAACTTCCTTACTCAATAACGTAAAGCGAGTTTTCAGCGCTGTATTAAGCGGATGTTTGAAGCATTTGTTTCCTAATTTATTTTTAAGCTTAATTCCTTTTAAGAGAGAATAAGTAATCCAAAGGTTAACCTTTCATCCGATTTTTTGCACACAATAGTATATGTAAAACTGTTTATGTAATTTTTAAGAAATGCTAAAAACAGGTCATAAGCCTTAGAAGCATTACCTTCCCCATAAATTTCCTCCCATGTTTCAGAATATAGTTCAATATTTAGCAGGTCGGAATTTACTTTCGCATATTTCGGCGAAATATGCTTAGCAGATTATTTATTTTTAACGCACTGAGCAGAATACCAGTCATGCAGTGATCGGTAATCCGGAGATCAAAATTAATACCAGCACATTCGTTTATGGGTATTTTAGCAAATTACCCAAAACGTGGTCTAAGCAAGTACTTGAAATTGGTCTAGTTATTTCGTTTATGAAAGAAGATAGACCATGCTCAGCAATTATAGCAAGATAAAGATCAGACGTAGTACTGGTAGTTAAAAAGTCAATATTAAAATCACCCAGGAAAATAAGGTAAGCCACTTTTTCGTTCCTTAGGAGCACTGAAAATTCTTTCAAAAACACTTGAATATCATAAAGGTGTAACCTGTATACGCAAACAAATTTCAAAACATCATCGCATATCTTGCAAGACAATTCGATTACAACAGCGCTCAATAAATTAAGATAATTTACTTTATAGTCATCAGAATTCAGGGATTCACTGACAAAAACTCCTACTCCACCTGCAGCATACGTTTCATTAGGGTTAACATAGAAAGTATAACCCGGTATATGATAATCGTCTTTTTCGCAGTCAAAAATCCGTATCTCACTTACAAAAATCAAATCGGGTAAGAACACAAGCGCTTCTAAATTACACACTAACAGATCGAAATTCTAACGTATGTTCTGATGCACAACAAAAAAAGATTTGCCCTTAATTGAATTACGAAAATTTTTCATCATTAAAGTTTACAATGGTATTAGGGGTTGGGTTGTTGCTTAACAGATTATAATTGATATTTAAAAAAGACATAATTAAATAAAGTGAAAGAAAATTGTTAGTCTCTCAATGCTGAAAAATCAAGAAATGATCTAATAGCAACAAGCCTACCCTTTTCGGCTTTACGCATTAGGATTTGCGAATTTTGAAACCAAAGATATTTATAATATTTTTCAGCTTTAACTTTTTTGGCTTCCATAAATAAGGCTCTAGTATATTTTGTAAAGCAATTATTTATGTAAACATTGTTCTTAGTGCCTGCGACAAATAAAGACGAATTTAATTTTTTCATTGCACTTTTTTTCGCTTTCAGCAACGAAACACTTTCTTGCTGTAGAGACTTGCGACGAAGAGCGGTGGATTTGTCACAAAGATATGGGACATTGCGAGTGTTCATGTACTCAATATCCGACAGAGCCAATTTTGCACACGGACAATGGAAATAGATTTTGCAGTCAACGCAAGTGATTTTGGTCTCGTCACCACCATCTATTTTTTTATTGCAAATTTTGCATTGCATTTTAAGAACTTGTATGAAAAGAATTAAACGTAATTAATCAAATAGACAGTTTACATCCCACGAAACTTAGAGAAAACACGTCCGCTCTCTTCAAGAGTTCACTGAGTTCACTGCCACTTGTCTACGAAAAACTTTAGTTGCCCCCCCTTGAACACTTCTGAGTCATTTGCTGTTCTCCTTCGAGCGAAAGGGATGTTTCACGAAAAGATGCTCTGAACTTGGATGGATGTTTCGAAGCGCTGTCTGAACATTCTTGTTCGAGATCTCAGAAACCAATCTCTCACGCCTCACCTCAATGCATTCAGCTCTTTTGCCACATGTGACCTGCAAGGCTAGTTCTCTATTTTTATAGAAATCAGAGGACGATCCACACAAACTGGTAAATCTGTCAAATTAATCGTCCGGTGACTTAAACGCCTAGTCAATATTTGACTGTAATCCCAACTTTAACAGAGCTTCTTGTTCTAACAAAGAATTAGACAAGGCAGCCATAACCTGTTCTGTGGAAACTAGGTAATCTTTTGTCTTACTCAGCATGCAGAGTTCGTCATTTACTTGTAGCTCAACAAAACCTGGTGTCACAGCCAACAACTTCACGGCCTTTGAATACCTCACACTTCTCCAAGTTGGTAACCCAAAATGTTGCAGCCTGGTCAGCGATTGCAAATGTTCTTTATTTGCTGGCTGGATGACTCCCGCATCACTCTGGGTCTGTAACTGACCCAGATTCAGTGTTCTCCTTGAGCATTGGGTGATCGAGAAAATTTTCAGGAGATTGTATTTGCGCTCCCTGGAGATGAAGGGGTTCATCTTCTTGTGGAATAACCATACCCATATACTGAGACAAATACTGCACCTGTTCTGTGAGTTCACCGAGTCGTTGGTCTATAGATGTTTGTTCCCCAGACCTGGACTCTCTCTTCCGCTTATTAGGAGGTGGTGAAGCCATCTGCTCCTCCTCAGATGATGAACTGCTCAACGACGATGAACTCAGTCTTGCATGTCGAGAGCTGTCGTCTTTCTTTTTCGATTTATTCGGTGACAAACTCATTTTGTACATATATCGAACAACTGCAACGTAACTAGTGTGTAAAATTAATGTACAAACTCTTATATCTGTGTTTCTTAATAAAAATATTCCCAATATATGCGACTTAATGGCGACGAAATACACAACGCTATGAAGAAATTAAAACGCAGTTGGCTCTTGCAGTGTCTGACAGCTACGCCCCCCTGGGCGTCAATTTGATTAGTTTCTAGGGGAATTAAAGGTGATCACGTATAGACTAAAGGCGAATACACAATGGCTTCTTTGACAGCGCCGCTGTGTTTTCAGCAGGCATATAATGAGATATAGGTACATACTAGGTGGAGTGAAAAGTAACCTCCTTGGGAATGAAAAAAAAAGTTTTTTTTAAATGTTTTTTATTTTATTCAATATACGAGTAGTCCCCTTTTAGCTTGATACACTTATTCCAGCGATTTTTCAACTTCTTGATCCCGCCCGAAAAGTAATTTTCCACAAGGTCTGCAAAATACTCTTCCGTGGCGTCGATGATTTCCTCGCGTGAGCTGAATTTTTATTGATCCATCTTTTGAGGTTTGGGAGGAGATAATAGTCCGAGGGAGCCAAATCAGGCGAATACGGTGGATGCGACAGCAATTGCTCCAATAATGCACAGTAATACTCGCTGTTGATGGTTTTTCTTTTTTCGAGGTAGTCCACAAAGAGTATGCCATGACAATCCCAGAAAACCGGCCCCATAACCTTTCCGACGCATTGAGCCTCCCTCGGCCGCTTCGGAACACTCGTGCCGGCTTTATTTCATTGCCGGGTACTCATTCTGTTCTCTGGTGTGTAATAGAGGATCCAGGTTTCATCAACAGTTACCAATAAACGCCAAAAGTCCGACCGATTTCGCATCAGCAAGTCCAAACACTCTTTCGAAGTGCTCTCGCGTTCGTGTTTTTAGTAAGAAGTGCGGCGTCCAGCGGCAGGATAACTTTTTCATATGCGGAATATTTCCCAAAATATGGCATGTGCCCTTAGTACTAATCTTTGTGGTATCTGCTAGCTCGCGAACCTTCACTTTCCGGTCAGTCAGCACCATTTCATGTATTTTTTTGACATTGTCCTCTGTAACCGCATCGGAGGGCCTGCCGCTGCGGACTTGATCGGTAGTGGAGTTGCGGCCACCACGAAACTCTCGAAACCAATATATGGCGGTGTAATCTGACGGAGCATTAGCCCCATAATATTTATCCAACTTTTCTTTTGTTTCCTTCGCCGTTTTGCCTCTCAAAAAATAATGTTTTATGAGAGAGTGAAAATCCTTTTTGTCCATACTCAACATGATGCCAAACACGTCAACAATCAGCTGTCAAAACAAAACTAAAGACAGTATCGCACTGAATTTTGGCATGTCTGCCTAAATATGAAATATCAAATAAATAAATAAATATCAGCGCATTCTGGCGGTCAAGGAGGTTACTTTTCACACCACCTAGTATGCCGACAAATCCATTTTTATTGACCTCATCAAGATTTGAAGCGTTAAACAATATTTTGAGCAATCTGCTATAAGGTGATGGGTATTGGGTATTGGGTATCTTCACCCTTAGAATTTAATGAATAAAGATTTGTTGCAGGCGGGATTACATGTTTGAAAATGAAAAAAAAAATTGAATGCATGTAATACACATTTTTACTTTTCGATAGCAGCGCCATGACTCGAGTAGGTAGAAATCCTAGATTGGACTGGTAAAATGACCTGTCTGTAGGCGTGAACAAAAAACCCCTAAATGCATAGCAAAATCTATCCTGCACTGAGAATTTCTAAATGTTCACCCTAAAAGTGAAATGAAATCGTTTAAAAAAAGAGAATCCTAAAATGAGACAGAAGAAAATCTGAAGAAGAAAGCAACACACAAAATTACTCAAATTTTAGAATCATCGTAACTTGCGGGCAAAATTTCGGCTGCATGTAGACCGACAATAGACTAAAAATTTCCTCTCCGTGTGCATGTACTCAACCCATGTAAATATTTCTAGTTTCAATTGCGTGTGTGAACGTTAGGTAACTCGGTCTCTCGTGTGCAGATACACATCCTGATTCTTAAGAAGTCCTGTGTAACCCAGGGGTTTTCTATTCGAAGGGAATTTCCGTACGTTCCGAGGAGCCAACATCGACTCAGACCATTACCTTGTTGTAGCCAAGGTACGGTTGCGGATATCCCAAACTACGCCAAGACAAACTAATGCTGTGAGAAAATTCGACGTCAGACGGCTACAATCAGAAGAGATCGCCAAGTCCTTTTCCGATCGAGTGTCTCTTAATCTCTTAAGAGGTCCAATGCCGCCAGTATCAAGCTTCGAAGACCACTGGAAACACTGCCAAAACACCATCAGAGATGCCGCTTCTGATGTGCTGGGTTTCACTCGTCCACCACAATGAAACCCCTGGTTCGATGACGAATGCCGGCAAGCACATGCAGCTAAGCAAAATGCATATAAAGCGGCACTGCTTAGAAGGACCAGAGCTGCTCATGAGCTCTATGAGCAGAAGAGGAGAGACGAACACCGGCTTCTCAGGAGAAAGAAGAAAGAAGAAAGAGCATGAGAAGCGCGCGATCGAGGAAATTGAGAGATGCTACTCCAGGAATGAGGTTCGGAAGTTTTACCAAAAGATAAATATACGAGGGCAAGTCAATAAGTCCGTGACTTTTGGATTAAAACACAGATTTTTTGATAAAAAAATAATTTTATTTTTCAACGTAGTCTCCCTTGAGCTCTATACACTTTGTCCAACGCTTCTCCAATTTTTTTATCCCTTCCAAAAAAAATGATTTGTCGAGGTCCTCAAAATAGGCCTTTGCTTGCGAGATGACTTCATCATTGGAGTCAAATCTTTTTCCACCAAGCCATTTCTTCAGGTTTGGGAACAAGAAGTAGTCGCTCGGAGCCAAATCTGGAGAATAGGGTGGATGAGGGAGCAATTCATAGCCCAATTCATGGATTTTTGCCATGGCAACTGCACATGTGTTTGTGGTCGACTGTGAGCAAACGCGGCACCCATCTTGCGGAAAGATTTCTCATGCCCAAGTGATCATTCAAAATTGAAACCACTGAGCCATGCGAGATCCCTACGGCTTCCACAATCTCTCGCACTTTCAATCTTCGGTCGGCCAACACCATATCGTGAATTTTTTCGATTGTTTCGGGTGTAGAGACCTCAACTGGGCGTCCAGGACGTTCGGCATATTCAGTGATTGTAAGGCTACAACGAAATTCAGTAAACCACTTTTTTACCATTGAAATCGATGGTGCAGAGTCCCCATAGTATTTATCAAGCTTAGCCTTGGTCTCGGTAATGGTTTTTTTTCGCAAGAAATAATGCTTAATAAGCACACGAAATTCACTTTTTTCCATTTTCTCCTCAAATTAGTGAGTAGTCTGATAAAAATAGCTGTCAAACACAAACTAACTGACGCAGCAAGTTTAAATTTTGACAGGAGTCAACTGACAGATGCCTGTTGACAGGAGCAGTGTTGCTCTTTCAGTAAAGAGGTCAGAAATTCAAAAAGTCACGGACTTATTGACCCGCCCTCGTAACATGCCGCGGAAATAAATCCCGAACCGAAGCCTGTAGAGAAGGGAACATCGTAGTAGAATCGCAGTCGATGCTGAGGATTTGGAAGAGCCATTTGGAAGAACCATCCTGACTGTATAACCGCGATAACGGACCAAATACCGCTGTCAGGCAGAATCAACGTTTCAACTTTGACGATGATGACCAACAATTCCGTCCACCCGACCTGGATGAAGTGAAGATAGCTATATCGAAGCGTAAGTCCAACAAAGCTGCTGGAGCGGATGGCCTGACTGCCGAGCCGTCAAAGCGGCATGCGATGACTTGGTAAGGAGCATACACCAACTCATCTGTTAAATATGGTCGGACGAAAGTATGTTCGATGAATGGAACCTCAGCATTGTTTGTCCAATTCTCAAGAAAGGAGACCCTCTGAACTCCGCTAACTACAGAGGCATCAGTCTCCTTAACATCGCATATAAGATCTTATCCGGCGTATTGTGTGAACGCCTGAAGCCGTTCGTCAACAACCTGATATCCATATCAGGGTGGCTTCAGGCCAGGAAAGTCCACCATCGACCAGATATTCACACTACGGCAGATCTTGGAGAAGACCCATGAGCTTCAGATCGATACCCACTACCTATTCATCGATCTTAAGGCCGCGTATGATAGCATCTATAGAGACGAGCTATACAGAGCAATGTCTAGTTTTGGCATCCTTGCCAAACTCGTCCGTCTGTGCAAAATGATGATGGAGAATGCACGCTGCTCCATCAAGGTCGGTAAAGATCTCACCGAGACCTTTGATGTCCTGAAAGGATTGAGACAAGGCGATGCGCTTTCATGCGATTTTTTCAACATCGTACTTGAAAGAATAGTGCAAACCCCACGAGCAAACACAAGAGGCACTATCTTTCAAAAGTCCGTCCAACTACTCGCATACGCCGACGATATTGACATAATCGGGAGAAAGCAGCGTGATGTCAGTGGCGCTTTCGCAAGTATTGAGACGGAAGCGGCGAAAATGGGTTTAGCGGTCAATGAGGGCAAGACCAAGTATATGCTGTCAAGCAAAACGGACAACCAACACCGACGTCTCGGGCAGAACATCACCCTCGACAGATATAACGTTGAGGTTGTTAAGGACTTTGTCTACCTCGGCTGTGCTATGAATACAGACAACGACACCAGCGCTGAGATCAAGCGAAGAATAACTCTTGCCAACCGCTGTTTCTTTGGGTTAAGAAGGCAATTGAGTAGCAAAGCCTTTAAAAGGCCTTAATAATCCTGGTCCTGCTCTATGGCGCAGAGGCATGGACATTATCAAAAATGGATGAGGGTGTTCATGGTTGCTTCGAGTGAAAAATTCTTCTGGCGATCTTCGGTCCCGTCTGCATTGACGGTGAGTGGAGGAGGAGATACAACGACGAACTGTATGGACTGTACAGCGACATGGACCTAGCCAGAAGAGTGAAGATCCAAAGACTGAGATGGCTGGGTCATGTAGAGCGCATGGACACCAATGCTCCGGTCCGAAAAGTCTTTGAATCCGCTCCCGAGGGAGTATTGTGTGAACGACTGAAGCCGTTCGTCAACAACCTGATAGGTCCATATCAGTGTGGCTTTAGACCAGGAAAGTCCACCATCGGCCATATATTCACACTAGGGCAGATCTTGGAGAAGACCCTATTCATCGATTTTAAGGCCGCGTATTACAGCATCTATAGAGACGAGCTATACAGAGCAATGTCTAGTTTTGGCATCAGTGCCAAACTTGTCCGTCTGTGCAGGATGACGGTGGAGGATGCACGCTGCTCCATCAAGGTCGGTAAAGATCTCACCGAGATCTATGATGTCCAGAAAGGATTTAGACAAGGCGATGCGCTGTCATGCGATTTCTTCAAGATCATACTTGGAAGAATAGTGCAAATAGGGAGAAAGCAGCGTGATGTCAGTGGCACTTTCGCGAGTATTGAGACGGAAGCGGCGAAAATGAATTTAGCAGTCAATGAGAGCAAGACCAAGTATATGCTGTCAAGCAAAAAGCACAATCAACACCGACGTCTCGGGCAGAACGTCACCCTCGACAGACATAATTTTGAGGTATTTAAGGACTTTGTATACCTAGGCTCTGCTATAAATACAGACAACGACACCAGCGCTGAGATCAAGCGACGAATAACTCTTGCCAACCGCTGTTTCTTTGGACTAAGAAGGCAATTGAGTAGCGAAGCATTCCCCGGACAACAAAAGTCACCCTTTATAAGAACTTAATAATCCCGGTCCTGCTCTATGGCGCAGAGGCATAGACTTCATTGATGGTGAGTTGAGAAGGAGATACAACGACGAACTGTATGGACTGTACAGCGACATGGACCTAGCCAGAAGAGTGAGGATCCAAAGACTGAGATGGCTGGGTCATGTAGAGCGCATGGGCACCAATGCTCCGGTCCGAAAAGTCTTTGAATCCGCTCCCGAGGGACAGCGCAGTAGAGGAAGGCCAAGATTCAGGTGGCGCACGCAAGTGGAGGAGGACCTCAGCCAATTTAGCGTGCGAAACTGGAGGCAGCTAGCCAGGGATTGAGCTGGCTGGAAAAGCTTGTTGACTGAGGCCCAGGTCCACCCCGGACTGTAGCGCCACCCAAGGTAAGTAAGTGAGTTATTATTTTAAATTAATGTAATTTTATTTGTGAGTTTTTCACTGAGTACCCATTGGTACTCTTATTTTATACTTTTGCCAATATATGTATGTGAGTTCTTCACTCACAGGAGATATGAGGATCCACTCGCGCTGAGTTAAGGTAACAGGATGCAGCCCGACATATGTAGCCGATGAAGTTGGCGGTGCCTCCATCGCAATTTGGACTCACTCTTGCGGTGAGGTAAGGTATCGATTTACAGTCCTACGTTTGTAGCGGATGAAGTGGGCGGTGTCCTCCATTCACATATTTAGTTGGAAGGACATGTCGTATTCTCCGCTCGTCCATCCGTTGGTTCAACATACGAAGATGTGTTGCTCTCCTGCTTCATATGTACGCGATCGCAAATCGCACGACTTCCAAATTGCTTCATCCTTTATGCTCCCGAAGTTAGGTTGAATTCGGTGATAGGCATGTGCTAAATTTTAATGAAATGTTGATAAAGAATGGGTAAGAGCGAACAAGAGTGCGTGAAATTTTTTGTGTGTGGAATGGAGATGTGGGGAACCACTCATGGGGTGAGGCAGGGACACGTGGTGTAGCTTGCCGTTTGCAGCCAATGAAGTGAGCGGTGCCCTTTATTCACATATTTAGTTGGGCTTTTCGTGTTCTCCGCTTGTCCAACCGGTATGTTCACCGATAAGATGCACTTGCATGCTGACTGACAACCCAGTTTTCTTTGTTATCCATTCTTTAGTATTTGTTTTGAACCAAAAGAACCAAGGGTACTCATACTGGTTTGTTTTCATTTATGTTGTTACAGTGAAAAGAAGATGACAGTTTCTTTCACGACCAGGACAGCCCTAGCCACGGACATTCCCAGGACTAAGATAGTCCATATATTTATAATATATTGTTTTGCAATAAAAAAAAAAGACTATTGGTAGAAATTCTAACGTTAATTTTTCATTTTTATCTATGAATTTTATAATTGAGAAGTGGGATAACTAGTAAAGAGGACTGTCATTTTGATTTGTTTGATTATGTTCTTGTATTTTAATATACTCGTATGTTATTTGTGTTCAAACTGTTTTATTTGTAATATTGAAAAAATGTATTATTAAAAAAAAATAATGGAAATGTACATATGTACATGTACAATTCTATTTAATGTGGAGGAGATTTCCGTAAGGAAGAATAATTGGTGTTTTTATTTCTATCATATTTCGCCGAGGAACAAATTTCGCAATTGTTAGTTAATTATTTTTATTATTCCTTCGTACGATTTTTGAATGCCCTAAATCATTTTTATGAAACAGTGCTATTTGTTTGTCTTTTATAATGATTTCATTGCTTCTATATCTTAAGCGATGTAACTAAATTTCACAAATTTGAATAGTTGCTGAACGGGGAATGTGTAGATTACCTGTTGGTCGTAGTTCATTACGTCCTCAACTAAGTTGAAGGAACAAATATCTATTTAATTTTTCTTTATATATTTGTTTAGAATTACACAAACATTTTTTTTTTTGTCGATGCGAATTAAGGTTGATCTAAAAGCTACGTTTTAAATTCCCATCATTTACGATCTATAAATACTTCTTGCATTTGAAATCGGCTAACTATTGTAACTGAAAGTGAATTGTTTGGACATCTTCAGATGCAGTAATTTCTAAGCTTCCTTATGATCATTTTTAAGCTTTTCGACCGATTTCTTTTCAAAGACTTCATCATTGGGATTCAAGTTTAAAATACTTTTGATAAAAAATGGGAGAGTTTTTAAGATTAAATCAATTTGATCATGTTTTATGTTAGTGTCTGTTCGGTTGAAGTTGGGCGATGGCGATGGCGCGATAGTTAGCTCATTGGACTATCACGCACAGAGTCTGGGTTCGATTCCTGGCTCGGTCACTAACAATTTTTCAAATCGCCATCACCCTTTCGGCGGGCAATGGCAAACTCCCGAAAGTAAAATTGCCTATGAAAAAGCTTCTAAGGGGTGCCGTTCGGATTCGGCGATAAACCGTAGGCCCCGCTCAGATGTGACAAAAATGAAAACATGAGCAACACAAATGAATGTCAAGAAGCTAGGCCATGGCTCATATCGGGCTGCCAGCGCCAGTGTTTTTTTTTTTGTTTTTTTTTATCTGTTCGGTTGATAGCGTTTTGTCTTTACTTTCAATAATTCTATGACTTTAGGAGTCTGCAATAATATTTTCTTTGCCCTTAATATAAATGATCTGAATGTCGTATTCTTCTAATTGTATAAACCATCCCTGCAGTGGAGTTTTTAATTTTTTCTTATAATTAGATTGAAGTTATTTAAGTGGCTGATTGTAATTCGTATAGTCATTTTAAGAAAAAGGAGTAAAGTACCTGACACCTGGTTACCAAAAAGAATGGAGAACATAGTCTCTGGATAGACTTTAGAAAATTTTATTTAAAAACTCTGAAAGACTGTATCCCGTAAGCATGTATCAACGACCATATTAATAAATTAAGAACATGGAAAAATGTAGTTCAACAGTCTTTATCTTTCGAACCGGATATTATCAAATAGCCATGGAGAAAACGTCGTCACGATATACTGCTTTCGTTACATCTAGTGGGCAATACAAAACTTTAACGTATGCCTTACGGCTTAAGTAACACTTTTAGATTTTCCAACTATTAATCAATCTTCCCTTAAGGATATTTCTCTGGACGGTATTCATCTTCTTACCAAAACAGTCTCCGAAGCTATAAAAGGATTGCGAACGACACTAAAAATACTAAGAATAGAGAGACTAACACTTAAGTGCAAAGAGAAAAAAAATAAGAAAACGCGTTTCTAATCGATTAAACCATTGTATATGAAACTAATAGTACTATCACTTGAGGAAATCGATGGTGGTGCCTCTAGCGGCCAAAGTAAACATTATTTTTTGAGGGGCAAAACGGCGAAGGAATCAAAAGATAAGTTGAATAAATATTATGGGGCTAATGCTCCGTTTCAAAGATTGGTCAAATATTGGAGTTTTGTGGTGGCCGCAACTCCACTACCGATCAAGTCCCTCCGATGCGGTTACAGAGGACAATGTCAAAAAAATACATGAAATGGTGTTGGCTGACCGGAAAGTGAAGGTTCGCGAGCTAGCAGATACCACAAAGATTAGTACTAAGCGCACATGCCATATTTTGGGAAATATTCCGCATATGAAAAAGTTATCCTGCCGCTGGACGCCGCACTTCTGACTAAAAACACGAACGCGAGAGTACTTCGAAAGAGTATTTAGACTTGCTGATACGGAATCGGGCGGAGTTTTGGCGTCGATTGGTAACTGTTGATAAAACCTGGATCCACTATTACACACCAGAGAACAGAATGAGTACCCGGCAATGGACTGAAGCCGACACGAGTGCTCCGAAGCGGCCGAGGGAAGCTCAATGGGTCGGAAAGGTTATGGCATCGGTTTTCTGGGATTGTCATTGCATACTCTTCGTGGACTACCTCGAAAAAGGCAAAACCATCAACAGCGAGTATTACTGTGCATTATTGGAGCAATTGAAGGCCGAAATCGCTGCAAAACGGCCTCACATGAAGCGAAAAAAAATTTTGTTTTTGCAAGAAAAAATCAATGACTTACTGCTCCGATTGCTGTCGCATCAGCCGTATTCGTCCGATTTGGCTCCCTCGGACTATTATCTCTTCCCAACCTCAAAAGATGGCTCATCAATAAAAAATTCAGCATCGACGCCACGGAGGAGTATTTTGCAGATCTTCCGGAAAATTACTTTTTGGACGGGATCAAGAACTTGAAAAATCGCTGGAATAAGTGTATCAAGCTAAAAGGGGACTATATTGAATAAAATAAAAAAAAACATTAAAAAAAACTTTTTTTTTTCATTCCCACCACCCCACCTAGTACATACAAACAAATTATAATTCAGTGATAAACATTATTGCTTCCTTTAATTTGCACGTACTTGTATTTGATTTTCAGAATGTCTAAAGTTCATACAAAGATTGTGACAATATCAAACGAACCTTTTTGCTTTTCATTTTTTACAGTTCCTAAAGCTTGTAGAAGGAATGTTTGGTTAAATCATGCTCAATACATTGGAAAAGAAAATTTTCAATTGTGAAACCCATTTCTATAGCAAATATGTAAAGGTGGAAGCACATCGAAAACTGCTATTTAAAAATGTCCTGCCAATGTCATCGATGTCAGTGTGCAGTTGCTCTGATGTATCTTTCGACTAGTCTTGCTTTAGAATCATAGATAACATCAGGGAAACAAAGCATCCTTCAGCGGTCATTTCAGACAGCTCTAGTGTATCCAATGTACTAAATATCAGCAACACTACGATTTTCCAACTACAACTCGTGTTAATAGAGTTCCCAACCCTATGACATATATTAGAGATTTCTCTCTACCTAGCCTTGAAAATAATAGTTTGCAAATTTCTCCTTCACAGTTTCCTTCTCCCGAATCTCGTTTTTATAGTGAGCGAATAGTAAATACCTTACCTCGGTACATTTTCGATACGCCTAAACGATTAAAGATTTATATGAACTATAACTTGGAGAAAAACGTTGACATGCAATTGCAAAATAAGCCAGGCGACGTAAAAACTTTTGTAAATACGCAACTTTTTCATAAGCCGAATGCACATTGGCCGAATAACGAAAAAAATTTGTGTCTGAAGTTTTTTTTATAAGTCTCCCTCATTATATTCCCATATGTTAAGCTCGGGATTTAGTTTACTATCTATAAGCACAATTTATCGATAGCATTCTTCCTTAAGTTTACCGACCGGTTTTTCAAAAGAAATGATTAAAGAGCAAGGTAGCAACCATGTCAAGCATAGAGAAAAGGTGCGGATTAATTTTTGATGAAATTGCAATCAAACCTGCACTTGATCCCGTCTTCTAAAATACTGTTTTTTATAAAATCCCGATCTATTATAATTCCGACAACAAATGAGTAAGACAAGTTTTTTGCGGCGTATAGCCCATACCATAGTAGGTATACAGTTGAACTAAGTACAAATGAAATAAGTATTATTTTGATAATGGTTTGAAGTTTGTTTTTTCTCTTTCTACAGAATATCGACTTCATTACTTTATACTTTAGTATGATATTTATAATATTTGTTAAAAGCTACAATAAAATGCATTTAAACAAAATCACTCATTATTTAATTTATTTAAAATTTGTTTCGTTACGGGATTATAAAAAACACGATTATAAGACACGGGATTATAAAAAACGAGATTATAAAAGACAGGATTATGAAAAACAGGATCATAAAAAGCGGGATTCCAAAAACAGGATTTTATAAAAAAGTAATATAAAAAGCGGGATATCGAACCCAACCCCTTTTCTGACTTCGGGGAGCTGGGTAGACGCGCCACTGTAGACTCCAAAGTAATGGTTTCTACCCTTAGGGGATTACATGAAAATTGGAAGCACACCACATCTTATTATATAGGATTCTCGAAAGGTGATGAAGTTGCCGAGATATTGAAATTAACAATATCAAAAACCAAGAGTCTTATATACCCGAACAACTTTGAAAAATTGTCAGTGAAATTGGCTATCCAAGTTTTAAGTGCTAATGTTGCTGCTGGAGTCTTCAACAAAATGTCAGCAAATTCTTTTAAAACTGTAGCCGGTAAGAAGATTGCTGCCTCAACGGCAACTTTTTTTAAGCACAATGAATGATCTTTTCGACAACTTAAACAGTTACAGTTTAAATCAAGCAACGCTAATTGACACCCTATTTTACTACATAGCGAGATTCTGCAGTCTATTTAAACTGCTAGGCAGTGGATATCGTTATGGGAATCTACCGGTAAGATGAAGATGCCATATTGCTTTGGTGGGTTACTACAAACTTTACTTGCTATAGAACTAATATGGGCATGACCAGCAATTCCTTCTAATAGCACATCTTAATACTGATGTTGCAAAAAATTTATTTTCAATGGCTCTGTCAAATAGGGGATCATACGAATGGAAGTACCGAATACCAATAGTTGCGATGACGAGTTTGATGGTGATGCCACTGAGACACAAATATTTATATCCAAAGGATGCGTACAGAAGCTGTAAGCAGTGGCACTTACATTTTATGCTAGGTTTGCAGCTTTTAAATTTCATAACAAAATTAATTCTGTTCATGACAGACAAAACAGACAAATTTCGAGAACAAGCCCTGTTAATAAATGGAAATATATTTTTCCATCCCTCAACCAGACCACCACTTCAACGAAAACCCGGATGCATAACGTACAACTTTTTTATGCATCTGGGTACCAACATCCACATCTACTACATCATTTTATTCAACAAGGAGAAAGAAGTACACAGTAATACCAGTTTAATCAGTTTCTTTACTTATTTTCTTGGCAAAGTCCTTTACTTAGCTGCGTAACATGTGGACTAAAATTCAGAGTGGGAATGGAAACCCAAAACTGGCTTTGTTTACTTTGTTTACATTCTCATCACTCACTCTTCCTGTCGTTATAACTCCATTCTCAGAGAGTAATAACATCTTTCTTTGCTTGTTGGAAATGAAAGCTAGCCACCTAGGCGGTCAAAGTGATAATAGTAATAGTGATAAGTTTCATATTCAATGATAAAACTAACTTTTTTGGTTTTGACATTACTCAGGGAGAAGTGAAACCTGTTGCAAAAGAGATCCATTGCTTTTAATGAATTTCCTTCACCAGAAACTGTACATCAAGTGCATTTTGTCGAAAAATAAGCCATTATAGCTTAACCACACACTAATCTATTTTTTTATTTTTTATTTTAATAAAGAAACGGCCCCGTGTAACTAGTCGGAAAAGGAAGAGAATGCATTTTGTCAACTCAACCTAAAATTAAGTGAACGAGTTATCTACGAAGCTAATGTTAAACTGAGGTACGCACCGATGCGGGTTTAATTGTATTGGCCGGGATACTTTTACAGTATCAACCTGATAATCGGCTACACCCAATAGTACAAAGGTTGTCTAAAAATTTCCGACCGCAACGTAAAGATAGCGGCACTCGTCAATAAAAGCTAGTGAATGCTAGTTGTGCATCTTTTGACAGTTACTTACTGAAGTTTCAGTCATTTTGGACGGGCAGTTTTTAGTTGACAGTCGTTTGAGTGAGTCGATGTGAGTGTTTTATGTGAAAGCTGTTATTAAATTCTTGCTGTTGAAAGGCAATAAACCTACGCAAATCAAAAATGAGTTGGACTCTGCACCATCATTTACCACAGTGAAAATTTGGGCAGCTAAATTTAAACGTGGCCGTAAGAGCTTGGGAGATGATGAACGTACGGGACGTCCAGAAATTGCAACCACTAACGATAACATTGCTAAAGTTCACCAAATGGTGTTAAACGACCGCCGAATTAAAGTGAGAGAGATAGTAGTGGTTATGAAAATGTCCAAAGAACGTGTTTGTTACATATTAAATCAAGACTTAGGCACAAGAAAGCTCTCCGCGCGTTGGGTGCCGCGTTTGTTTATGTTAGACCAAAAACGTGTTCGAATGAACATTTCCAACGCTCTGTTTGCGCAGTTTAGGCGCAATAAATCTGAGTTTTGGCGCCGATTAATTACTGTAGATGAAACTTTGATACACCATTATACGCCCGAAATAAGAATTCGGTCAAAACAGTGGACTGCACAGGGCGAGCCGGCTCCAAAAAAAGCAAAAACTGTTTTTTCGCTGGGAAAGTGATGGCGACTGTTTTTTTTTTTGGGATAGTAAAGGAGTTATCTTAATGGATTATCTTCAAAAAGGAAAACCCATTACAGCAGCATAGTACGCATGATTACTTGCCAAGCCGAAGGCAGAAATTGCGGAAAAACGGACACATTTGCAGATAAAGAAAATCCTGTTTCACCAAGACAACACGCCGTCTTACACCTCAGCTGTTGCCATGGCGAAAATCAATGAATTACGGTTTGAACTGTTTGATCATCCGCCTTTTTCACCAGATCTAGCCCCAAGCGACTCCTTTTTGTTCCCTCATTGAATAACTGCGCTCGGAGGACAGAGATTTTCATTAAATGAGTAGGCAATCACCTTCGTGAACAATTATTTTGCGGAGAAAAACGCCAAGTACTATTTGGAAGGATTAGAGAGATGGGACCATCGCTGGGAGAAGTGTATAGAGTAACAGGGAGACTATGTAGAAAAATAAAAAATAAAAATTGAGAAAAAATGTCTTGTATCATTGTTCGGTCGGAAACTTTTCAGACAACCCTCGTATATTATAGCCACCAAACACGTACACCTAAAGAATAATATCACTTTTATGAACTTGAGACTTAAGCTGCACTCGAATCTATAGAAAAGTTCCAGTCATATCTACAAAAAAAAAGTACGTAGATGACCGACTGCAATAATCTAAAGACAAAGAAAAGAAAGTTAATACCACGCATAACTCGCTGGTGGTAACAGCTAATGAAGTACGATTTCGAGCAAGCTGATTGGGTTTTGGCAGGAGAATTGACAGAACAAATATTCTACCCATACGCGACATCTTGCAGAAGCCATCGAATACTGAAGGGGTACTAGAGAGGAAAAGAACGTACACAAAATTCGTTTACTCAACAGCGGGCGGATATACGGCAACACTATTCATGGGAATCAGTGGTTGGTTGCTAGAGGTATGAGCATGAGGCACTAAATGGCTCACTCCGCTCATGATGAAAGGCAAGCCCAGCAACCTCTATATATTCGCTGCATTTGACGCTTTTACTAATTTTGTATTTATCTGTGCTGTTAAGAGTATCATAGGAAAAATTGTTGTGGAATTTTTTTTAGCGTCCATGGGATTTCGTTCGTGTTAAGAAAAAGTGCAACAGATTAGGTTATAAATTAGAATAAGTTTATTTGACATAATTCATAAGATGAAGTATTACAATGTTTACTTAATTGATAAATGTATTTAGTGATAGTTTTTCATTATCAACACCTTCCCTGAAGAACTATTCAATATATTTAAGAAATTCATTTCTTTTATAAGAAAGTAAACAATTATGAACCAAAATATGAAAAGTTAAAAAAAATAATGTTACGTACATTATGTATGTAAATATATGGAATTCATTAGTAAAACGAACTTTACATATTATTTTAATCCAAAACCTTCTACAAAAAAAGTTTGTTTGGCAGCAGGTTCGCCTTTTGTGAGGATATCTGCCAACATCTGGTCAGTTGAAAGGTACTGCAGTTTGATTTCTGAACCCTCTTATTATTATTAAATTTTGCCTTGATGTCGACATGTTTTGTTCTTGGCGAGTAAGAGTTATTTGTAGCGATGTGAATAGCACTTTTATTGTCGCAGTGAAGTTTCATTGTTTTTGGTGCATCCGGAGACAGCTCACCCTCCAAGCGTTTAAGCCAAACAGACTCTTGGATAGCAGCAATGACAGATATTATCTCAGCTTTAGTTGAAGAAAGCGCGACAGTTCTTTGAAGTTGAAGTTGGCTGGATTCGTACCAAATCTAGTTAGCAGATTCACGGCGTAGGAGATGTCGGGGCTCGTGATTTCAGCAGCAAAGAGTAAACAGCCTATTGCCTGGATATAAGGCACATCCTTCATTTGTTGTTTTTCATTCTCGTTTTTGGGACACATATATGAAGAGAGCTTTTGATTCAGGTCTATCGGTGTGGAGATAGGATTGCACTCATCCGTGTTAAATCGTCTCAAAATATCTGAAATGTACTGAGATTGATAAATTTTTAAAAACGACTTACTTGGCTTGATCTGTATGCCTAAAACTGATGTTGCTTCGCCCATATTTTTCATTTTGAAGTTTTTGGACAACTCATCCTTCAAATGATTCACCAGCTGAAGTGAATATTGAAAGTATATGCACTGATCGACATCGCTGCGCTTTAAACCCATTTTTATCAGAATGTTATTAAGTTTTTCATTCCACACTCGGCTGGATTGTTTGAGTTCATAAAGGGATTTCGTAGCTTACACACACGATCAGAACCATCTTCAAAACAGCTTGGCTGAGTCATATAAATATCTTCTTTTAACTCGTCGTTCAAAAAAGCCGTTGCAGCATCCATATGATGTATAAGATCATGTCTAGCCGCTAGTGCCAACTAGTAACGGATTGATGTGTACCTAGCTACAGGTCGATCCCTTTCTGCTGACAAAAACCTTTTACGACCAGTCCCCTTCCGTCGAATGGGTTTTCATTTTGACTTCTTACCAGCCGGCAACTCAGTTAAGGTCTAGGTTTTATTAGAAAGCAATGAGTCAAACTCTTCTTGCATCGCGTTCCTCCACAAATCGGCATCACAACTCGAAAGAGCTTCTTTTGGAATTCCAGGATCACTCTGAATTTGATCTGTTGCTATGAGATTGTAGTTCGGTCTTGGCAGCGCTATAATTCGCCCGGAACGGCGCATCATTTTATCATCTTCTAAGGTAGTGACATCCTCATCCGGAACAAACGTTTTGTCATCAGCGTCATCACAGTCTGAATAATCGCTCATAGTGATTTCATGATTCGATGCAGCTTCGTGTGGATTAGCTTTCAAACTAGTCATTGGCAATTCCATTAACACTTCTTCCCCTGAATTGACAATAGTATTCTCTTCATCGTTCGAGATGTCAGCTAAGGGTGAAATAAAAGGTTTAATATTGTTGTTGTCATTGGTAGTTACCTTGCTTTCAGACTCCATGAATATAACATCACGACTCGTTACTATTTTCTCCGTCAGGGTATTAAGCAATCGATAAGCTTTCGAATTTGTACTGTATCCAAGTAGGATACACTCCACGGATTTGGCTTCCAATTTTGTCCGCTTTTCTTTTGGAACATGCGCCATGGCTTTGCAACCAAAGATACGAAGGTGTTCTAAATCTGGCTTTCGCCCAGACCAAATTTCTTCTGGTGAACAATCATTGCTCCTACAAAGTATACGATTCACCAAGAAAGCTGCAGTAGTAGCCGCTTCTGCCCAGAACTTGTTGTCCAAACCGGAATCCAACAGCATACAACGCACTCTTTCAATTATAGTGCGATTGATACGTTCCGCGACGCCGTTCTGTTTGGGCGTATAAACAACAGTTTTTTGGTGTAAAATACCATTCTTAGCTAGAAAACTTTGAAAAACAGTTGCAGTGTACTCAGTGCCATTGTCGGTACGGAGTACTTTGATTTTCTTTGAGCACTGATTTTCAACAAGGTTTTTGAACCTCCTAACTCGGCAAACACATCAGATTTTTGCTCAAGGGGCCCCACAAATACTTTGCGACTAAAGTCGTGGACGAATGTGACCAAAAATCTTGCACCAGAAAATGATTTATACTTCAGCGGGCCAATGACATCGGAGTGGACTAGGTCAAGAACACTTTGCACGAGTTCCAGTGTCTTTAAAACGTGCACGTGTTTGTTTATCTTTAATGCACGCAATACAGTTTACATCATTCCCCGCAGAGAATGTGACACCCGATGATGAATTCATTACCTTGGTTAGGTTATTAGCACAAATATGACCTAACCTGCGATACCATAAATTATATGTATTCGCCGCTGACAATGCTTGTTCGTACTGCACCGACACATGGGTTCACAATTTAGACGATACAAATCGTTTATAGCAGTTGCTGTTGCAATTAATTTGCTTTCATTATCATAGATATTACAAACATCGTGCTCAAAAACCACTTTGTTGCCATTTTTTGTCATCTGACGAACTGAAAGGAGGTTAGCATATAGTTCAGGCAAGTGCTCAACATTTTTTAATACGGCATTAAACTTTTTATCTTTCAAGGCTAATTTCACGTCACCAGAACACTTCACAGACATTTTGTGATTATTTGCTACGATTACTTTTTTGTTTGCGACCGGCTGTTTTTTTATTGTATAATAAATTTTCCTCATTTGTCATATGGGTAGTAGCTCCTGAATCAACAAACCAGTCTGAGGATCTTTTGTTGTTGACAAAGAGAGAAGCTAACATGACCAACCTGCTTACACGCGTGGGAACGATATTTGGTTTGAAATGCTTTCTTTTTTGTATAAAGTGCGCTTTCAGCACTTTTATTATCAAACTTTACGTCTTGGAGCAGTAAATTCTTCACAACGTCCACGGTAAGCTCCTTTTTGGAATTTTTCACTGCTAGAACTAGTACCCGAAAGTCATCAGGCAGCCCTGCATTAGAGATGCTGTTAATTCGTCATCTATATTCAAGCCGGCGTTTTGTACTTTGAGTGACGTTAGAACCATAGTATTTATGTAATCCTGCATGGATTCGCAGTCGGTTAATTTGAGTTGTACCAATTGCTTACGCAGTTCAACTTTTCGCGTTAGCCCACTGTCATCGTACGCTGAAACCAGAGCATTCTAGCTTTTCAAATGGAAATGAGATTGATGATGAAGCCATTTCTAACCAATCAGTATAATAATCCACAAAAAAAAGATGGAATCGCTTGCGATTAGTTACAAAAAATTACTTTGTTTTGAAGAAAAATGTTTAAACTTTCTAATTGTACATTTATTTTGCTTAGTAATTAATTTAAACTAATTTAATTCGCGACTTTAAAGGCCCATAACCTGTTAAGAAAAAGTGCAACAGAGTAGGTTATAAATTAGAATAAGTTTATTTGACATAATTCATCAGATGAAGTATTACAATGTTTACTTAATTGATGAATGTATGTCAAATAAACTTATTCTAATTTCATCTCAACAGTTTGACTGTTTCGAACCAAGGAAGTACATCAAAAGAATTCCAACGTTTCAGGAAACGATAACTTGAAAATGCTGTAGCTACACCCAGCGCGAATGGACAACTAGAACGTTTAAATCGATCTGCACCGAATGAACCCCTGACTTCTATAATAGAGTCAAGTTTGTGAGACCTAAATACACGTCAGGTCCAATTTGTAATGTTTTAAATAATGACAAAAACAGATCGAGTCATATTCTTTGGCAGTTGAGCCAAGAGGAGGAACAGATGCTGTGTTACGAGATGAAGTTAAACAAGTTGCAAAAGTGATTGCTAGTTTAGAGGATATGAGGAAAAAGAACAATCCACAAAAATAAACGCAAGAATAAAAGAAGTATCATTGAGATAGACGACGTAAACAACAACAGGTATGCAAGGAAGGCGATTGACAATAGTTGACATTTAAAAAGAGGAGGCGGTGATCGGAACTAGTAGGAAACTTTTGCCAACATTTTAGGAAGCCAATCGTGGTCAACAAAGTCTATCCTAAACCCAGGTATTTAGTTTCCGACATCAATATCACCAAACGAAAAATGAGACGTACAAGTTATGAAAATTTTTGGAGTGGACCATATGAAAAAATGGTGCACGTATGAAGATCTTACTGAGTACTCCAACAAGGACTAGTTGAAATCATTCAAGATAATGGAAAATAGGACGGACGAATGTAAATAACGATAAATTACATTTTATTGTCTTCGTAATATTCGCTGTTCTGTGAGAAGCCGAAAATAATTTTTTTTATGATCTGTGTATTGTGCCTTCTTTTATCAGTTTTTGGAGCCTATGCACACACCCAAACGATCGGTTGTTGATTGTTTTATTTGTTTATATTATCTTGGGAGTTGTTGCGCAACTCACCCTTTACTGACGGTTCTTTGCTTTTATCCTTTTGTTTTACTGGTGTTCGATGCACCCTTTGTTCCCAGTAGTTATTGCGCATTAATTGGTTTCTGATGTGCTTTAATTCCTTTCTTTGTTTGTGGACATAGGATTTAAACGAAGATCATGGATCAGGAGTTGGGACAGTGTTTCTTCGGATCGTGCGTCTTCTATTCGAAGGAAGATTTCATTAAGTTGTGAGATCTAACGTGAGTAGATGGTTGTTTTTTATTCAAGTGAAAAGTTTTCTAATTGTTTTTGAAAAATAAGTTCCGGGAGAATCAAATGTGAGTTAATTTCACTGAGTACTGCTTGGACTACGCTTTTTATTTGATATTTGTATTTTATTTAATATTTAAATTTTATATGTGTTATACATATATGTTATATTGTACATACTACAGTGACTCAACTTTTTAATCACATGTTCAGAGCAAAGAATAATTTTTAGTTGTAACTCTTCAAGTTTAACAGTTACTTACTTACTTTAGGTGGCGCTACAGACCGGGGTGGACCTGGGCGCCAGTCAACAAGCTTCTCCAGCCAGCTCGATCCCTGGCTAGCTGCCTCCAGTTTCCCACGCTAAGTTGGCTGAGGCCCTCTTCCACTTGCGTGCGCCACCTGAGTCTTGGCCTTCCTCTACTGCGCTGTCCCTCGGGGGCGGATTCGAAGACTTTTCGGACCGGAGCATTGGTGTCCATGCGCTCTACATGACCCAGCCATCTCAGTCTTTTCTCCCGATTATGTCAATGTCGTCGGCGTTTGCGAGGAGTTGGACGGACTTTTGAAAGATAGTGCCTCTTGTGTTTGCTCGTGAGTTTTGCACTATTCTTTCAAGTACGATGTTGAAAAAATCGCATGACAGCGCATCGCCTTGTCTAAACCCTTTCTGGACATCAAAGGTCTCGGTGGGATCTTTACCGACCTTGATGGAGCAGCGTGCATTCTCCATCGTCATCCTGCACAGACGGACGAGTTTGGCAGGGATGCCAAAACTAGACATTGCTCTATATAGCTCGTCTCTATAGATGCTGTCATACGCGGCCTTAAAGTCGATGAATAGGTGGTGGGTATCGATCTGAAGCTCATGGGTCTTCTCCAAGATCTGCCGTAGTGTGAATATCTGGTCGATGGTGGACTTTCCTGGCCTGAAGCCACACTGATATGGATCTATCAGGTTGTTGACGAACGGCTTCAGGCGTTCACACAATATGGCAGATAAAATCTTATATGCGATGTTAAGGAGACTGATGCCTCTGTAGTTTGCGCAGTTCAGAGGGTCTCCTTTCTTGAGAATTGGACAAACAATGCTGAGGTTCCATTCATCGGGCATACTTTCGTCCGACCATATTTTACAGATGAGTTGGTGTATGCTCCTTACCAAGTCATCGCCTGCCGCTTTGAAGAGCTCGGCAGTCAGGCCATCAGCTCCAGCAGCTTTGTTGGACTAAAGCTTCGATATGGCTATCTTCACTTCATCCAGATCAGGTGGACGGAATTGTTGGTCATCATCGTCAAAGTTGAAAGGTTGATTCTGCCTGACAGCGGTATTTGGTCCGTCATCGCCGTTATACAGTCTGCAGAAATGATCTTTCCAAATCCTCAGCATCGACTGCGATTCTACTACGATGTTCCCCTGTTCATCTCTACAGGCTTCGGTTCGGGGTTTGTTTGATTGGCATGTTATTTTTACCTTTTGGTAAAACTTCCGAACCTCATTCCTCGAGTAGCATCTCTCAATTTCCTCGATCGCGCGCTTCTCGTGCTCTTTCTTCTTCCTCCTGAGAAGCCGGTGCTCGTCTCTCCTCTTCCGCTCATAGAGCTCATGAGCAGCTCTGGTCTTTCTAAGCAGCGTCGCGTTATATGCATCTTGCTTAGCCGCATGTGCTTGCGGCATCATCGAACCAGGGGTTTCATTGTGGTGGACGAGTGAAACCCAGCACATCAGAAGCGGCATCTCTGATGGCGTTTTGGCAGTGTTTCCAATGGTCTCCGATGATTGATGCTGGCGGCATTGGACCTCTTAAGATATTAAGAGACACTCGGACGGAAAAGGACTTGGCGATCTCTTGTGATTGTAGCCGCGTGACGTCGAATTTTCTCACAGCATTAGTTTGTCTTGGCGTAGTTCGGGATATCCGCAACCGTACCTTCGCTACAACAAGGTAATGGTTCGAGTCGATGTTGGCTCCTCGGAACTTACGGACATCCATAATACTGGAGGAGTGTCTTGCGTCGATCGCAATGTGATCAATCTGGTTGACTGTTGATTGATCAGGAGTTCTCCAAGTCCCCTTGTGTATGTCGAGATGTGAGAACCGCGTGCTAACCACGACAATGATTCGCCCCGCCGCAAGTCGATTAGCCTGAATCCGTTATCGGAGGTGGTGTTGTGCAGGCTATATTTTCCGATTGTTCCACCAAAGATACCCTCTTTTCCTAGCTTTGCATTAAAATCACCGAGGACAATTTTAATGTCATAGCTAGGGCATTGCTCGTAGGTCTTGTTAAGGAGCTCGTAGAAGGCATCCTTGGTGTCGTCATCTTTCTCCTCTGTGAGGGCATGCGGGCATATGAGGCTAATGTTGGCGAATTTAGCCTTGATGCGGATTGCTACGAGGCGCTCGCTCACATGCCGGAAGCTGAGGACTTCTTGTCTTAGTCTGCCTCCGACAAGAAATCCGCATCCAAATAAGCGCTGCTTTTGCCGTCGATAGCAATTGCCGTAGTAGATGTCGCAGTTGTTCATCTTCTTTTTGTCCGGCCCATCCCATCGCATTTCTTGGATGGCGGTTATGTCTGCTTTGCAGCAGTCTAGGGCCTCCGCTAGTTGCTCGGCTGCACGTGGTCTATTAAGGGATCTAACATTCCACGTGCATATCCGAAGCTCATTGTCCTTAAATCGTTTGCGTGGGTTGTCAACAGTAGATCCGTCCATATCCGAGGCTTGTTGATGCTTCGTAACTTAGTTTTTTTTTAAATGGCCGGGCAGTTACCCCGGCGGCACAACCCCCAACCTGGAGGACCAGTTCCATTTTGAGTGCCCCTAGGACGAGGGGTCGGTTACACCGAAGCCAGTTACCCGTTCCGGGATGTGAGCGCTGCCGTTGGCCCTTATAGGGCTCGTCCGCCACCATCTCTTTTCCAAGACCCTGACTAAGTCCTGGAAATCCTTTCCGGCCTGAGCTCCAAATATGTCGGAGTAGCCCGGATAAGGTCTTGTTTTGTTTTTTCCGACACTAATCCTGGTTAATGGCGCAGGAAACTCGCCATTTGCCCTCTTCACTTCGCAACCTCTAGTGAGATTCCCAGGTGGCGCCACGGGGAGGCGTGAAGTAGGACTTATTAGCAGAGCTGCAAGATGTTCGGCTGCAGAGGCTCATTCTCGTCATTTAAGGAATCAGCACCTGTCGGAAGTTGCTACTTCTACGAGGCCTTATACTAATCGTTACCATCCAGTTTAACAGTTAGAGCAACTAAATTTTCACTCAAAATAAATGGAGTGATTACGAATCAGCACAGCAAATGAAAATACCCTGTTATTTTGTGAGAATTAGCAACAGTTCTTAGGCAAACGCATATGATCAATTTGTTGACACTGTCGCAGTTGCATATTGTGAGTACAAAGTTTGGCCAAGTGTGGAGTTTTCTCTGATTTTTGTTGAAAATAAAAATATTTAAAGTATTAAAATAAGAATCCTACCTAAGGTACATTTAAATTACAGTTTAAACAGGCATTTTAATTGTTTTAAATTTGATGGGGGATGAAAGAACTTGGTATCTCCAAAATTAAAGGGTAATTGTTTCCAAGACAACTCATCGAGAAATTTCTCGAAAACTTGGTGTTTCAGTGGGAGTTGTATCCAAAATACGCAAACATTTGAAGTGCGACGCTGAAAAGTATTAGTCTGGAAGGAAACCAATTATAAACTTAAATATACAAAGGCGTATTGTGCGGCAGGTTAAATATGGAGTATATGAAAATTCGGTCCAGATTAATAAGGCATTATACCAAAAAGATGGGATTAAAGTAACAACTGAGGCTGTACGAAAAATTTTGAGCAGAAAGGGTTTTCATGGACGCGCTAAAATTAAAAAGCCCCCTGACTGACTGGCATAAGAATTTAAGGCTACAATTTGCCCAAAAATATAGGGATTATTGTGTTAATGACTGGGCAAGGGTAATTTGGTCGGATGAAACAAAAATAAACCGCCTTGGGACCGATGGTCGCCAATGGATTTGGAAAAAGCCAGGTGGGCCAATCAGCGGTCGCCATATCAAATCAACCTTAAAACTTGGAGGAATTTGGGGATGCATGTGCATGGGAGGGGTTTGTTTGGAAAGGTGGCATAAAGATGTGTCGGATATTATCTTCCAGCAAGATAATGATCCGAAACACACACACACACAAAATTACAAAAGCGTAGCTACAAAATCAGCAATTTCAACTACTTGATTCGCCACCACAATCTCCAGCCCTCAATCCGATTGAACATCTTTGCGTTGAGGTTAAACGTGCTATTTGGGATTCGCCTGGGGATTGTCCAAGTTTGCATGAACCGCACTCAAACCGCTTGGCAAATATCACCGCAAATCAATGTAAATTCCTAATTTTGAAGGAATGTGTCTCTTGTGTTTGCGCAGGAGTTGTGCACTATTCTTTCAAGTATGATGTTGGAGAAATCGCATGACAACGCAGCGCCTTATCTTAATCCTTTTTTGACCTCAAAGCTCTCGGTGGGATTTTAACCGACCTTGATGAAGCAGTGTGCGTTCTCAAACGTCATCCTGTACAGACGGACGAGTTTGGCAGGATTGCCAAAACGTGTCATAGATCAGTACAGCTAGTCTTTACAGATGCTGCCATATGCGGCCTTTAAATCGATAAATAGGTGGTGTATATTGTTTTCTCCAATATATGTCTTAGTGGGAATATTTGATCGATGGTGGACTTTCTTGGCCTGAAGGCACACTGAAATGGACCTATCAGATGGTTGACGACGAGGCGTTCACACAATACAGCAGATAAGATCTTGTATGGGATGTTAAGAATACTGATAATTCTGTAGTTGGCACAGTTCAGAGGGTCTCCTTTCTTGAGAATCGGGCAAACAATGCTGATGTTCCATTTATCGGGCATACTTTCGTCTGATCATATTGCAATATTTCGGCTAGGGTTCGAAATGATAAAACGTTATTCTGTTTCTATTTATTATTATTTAAAAACAACTTTCAATTAATTTACAAACAATTTCACTACTATTTCAAAATTCAAATCTCTTATCTTTCACTTATTAAGACTTAGCTCCTTTTCTATCGCTTTCCAAAAATCAACTTATTGTCCGCAGTTTCTCATCCTGTATTTATACCACATTTGTCGGGTTCTAGTTCTTTCTCGTAACTTCTGGTTTGAAACTGGGGTAATATCTGAACTCTCCAACGTGGAGAGTTTGTATGATCCTAAAGTTATGCAACACTGGATGCTTGATTTAATCACATATATACCAAAATATTTTAGAGATGAGTTGTTGTATGCTTCCAACCAAGCCATCGCCTAGCGCTTGAAGAGTTCGCCAGTCAGGCCCTCCGCTCCAGCAGCTTTGTTGGACTTCAGCTTAGATATTGCTATCTTCACTTCACTCAGGTCGGGTAGACGGAGTTGTGGGTATACATCGTCTATGATGGAAGGTTCATTCTGCCTGACAGCGGTATTTGTTTCATCATCGCCTTTATACAGTCTACAGAAATGATCTTTGCAGATTCTCAGCATCAACCGCAACTATACTTTGATGTTCCCTTGTTTGTTTCTACAGGCTTCGGTTCGGGGCTTGTGTCCGTGGCATGTTTCTTTTACCTTTTGGTGAAATCTCATTCTTGGAGTAGCGTCTCTCATTTTACCTGATTTGAATTGTAAAATATCCTGTATTTTACAAACTCAATGTTTTTTAGCAAATTGCAAACAGCTGCTTACCTGTCAAATTATGGGTACAGGATACAAATCCCTTGTAATCGGACTTTAACGTACGTACACGCGCGGATTCTTTCGCCTATTATGGGTCTGCCTTAATAATGTCACGACGCAAATGTCAATAAAGACAAAAACCGTTTTGTAAATAATAATAAAAATACCGAAACGATTAGACGTTTTTATTGCGAAAGTTATCCCAATAATTTAACAAAACGTAAATTTTTTTCAAATAAGTATTTTTGGCGAATCAGCATTTTGGTCTATTCGAGCCAAATACAAACAAAATCTAAATCAACACGAATTATGCGATTGGCATTATTAATACTGAATTTCAGTAACAATACAAAACCAACACAAAAATAAGAAAAAATTATTACATACGACGAGATCTGACAAAATTCATCCCAGTACTCAATGAGACTCGTCAACACAGCAATCAAGCAGTAATCCAGAAATTCAGCGGAGGTCCTGGTCGCTGCATTGAATAAATTATCAAATTCGTGATTCTAAAAGTGTGCTTGTGTGCGTTTAACAGCGTTTAAGAGCTCTCCTCTTTTCAGATATGATGTTGCATATTTCTACGTTTTTTCTAATTATTATTTTATTTTATTTTATTTCTAATGCATTTTTATTTAATTTAATTATTTTATTTCTAATGCATTTTTATTTAATTTAATTCAGGAAATCTTACAAGCTAGACAAAAAAACGCTTTAAAATTAGCTTAAATAACTTAAAACTACGAGCATCTTATTGTAACTTACTGGCCCCATGCGGGCACTCTAGGTTAAACATAATTCTTAGTCTAAATGTCTTTCGACGATCCTTACAGCACATTTTAATTTTTACATTAATTTAATTAATTAAAACTAAGAAAATATATTTTATTCAGAGAACAAAAAAACTTAGTATACGAACTTCTTTTTTTTTATTTAATCTTATTATAAAACTTAAAATACGTAAATATAAATCTTAATCTAAATAACCTACTTAGCCTACTTAATATATCTTATTGTATTGTATAGTATTTTTTTTTGTTTAAGAAAAATTACCGGAAAGGTACCCATCTCTAAGTTTTTTTTTTTTATTTTTTTTTCTCAGTTTTAATAAAAAAATTTTTTATAATTTTTATTCTTAAAACTACATTAACCCTACCTAAACCTATGTAAGCCGGCCATGTCTAAAAATAGGCAGACCCACTCTGCTCCCTAACGACGCTACTTAGTATTGGGGGAATTCGACAACGGAGCTTCCCCTTCTTCTGCAAGCCACCAAAATTGTTGGTGCTGCCGAGCAACATCCCTCATATCGCGACTACCTACCGCCCTACTAAACCGGAGACGCTCCGCACTGCAGTGTGCGACGTCTCTGTCGTAGTTAAGTCGCCTGTCCGCAGCTGTTCGAGCAACGTGAAAGATTAACGGCACCGCTAATCTATCCTGGATCAGTCCTATTTTGTCGAGGTAGAGGAACGCTTCTGGAGGAATAAAGCCGTCAAAGCGACCTCTCTCGTGATACATATTATTGGGGTAGTAAGCCCCAGAGATCAGGTTATTCGACGAGGTCATTGCTCTTTCAATGTGCCTTCGAATCAACTTAATAACAAAATTGTCCACTCTTATTAGGTTCGCCCTATTGTACAAGACCTCGTTAGGATAGAATTTTATGTACTGAGACTCTGGTGTTCTGTATAGGCGAAGACAAGCCCTCTCAAACACCCGAATCTTTTCCAAAAGACTTGCTCTCACGTTGAACCACACGTCACAACCAAATGTAAGCATAGGCCGAATAAGGGCCATGTAGCAGATCACCTTTACACTCGCATCGAGGGGTTGTTCCCTTTCATTGGCGATGACATTATTTGCCATATCTCATCACTGAACTGGGTGAAACCCGAGTTCTTGATTCGCCAATTCACTATTTCATTTCGAAGGTAGAAATTGTAGACAAGGACTCGATTTTCCAGGTCGTGGTTGAGACCAATGATATCATTTGTCTTGTACACTTCCTGGAAAGTCGCTCCTATAGCCTCTACCTTCTCCTGTGGTCTTCGATCACAAAGAAGTTGTCATCATCAACTGCTTCATTTGGATCTATGCCTGTTGTTGGGAGTATGCGTTCGTTGTCAATCGTTCGGGCGATTTTTAGACATGAAAGGTCGTCTTGATCTTTCCCCCGAAAAATTTTATTTACTTGCGGAAACATATTCGGGTTGCTGGTGTTTACAGCCCGAATTTTGTTGTTCCAATGCAAACTTACAGAAGCCCTGTAATTTTCTTTTCTTAATGTTTGGAGATTTTTGATCGAAGATTTCAATGTCAAGATCTCCGGGTTATGTCTGTCAGTAAACTGTCTGTACAAGGTTTTTAGTCTTGACAGCAGTCTACTTTTATGTCGGTGAAGTGCGTCAATAGTTGAATTGCGGAACAAGTCTTCGTTGTCAGTGTATTGATACCGAGGTATCGTTGTGTTCATTGTTCGATTAATTGTCTCGTCCATTAGTTTTAGATACCTGTCAATCTCCTCGTTTGACAGATTTCTGTTGGACGGTGGGTAGAGCGAATTCGAGGATAGTGCTCTAGTCAGTGTCCTGGATAAGTGTGTCCAACGCACTCTACTTCTTCTTATCCTTTTATTAACCCTTTCCTCGTTATACGAACTTATGCGTAACGAGTTTCCCATTTTTACTGCATCGCTGCTGCTCCGCTTATGGGGTTGGCTAATGTCGCAGACCGCAGAACGCGTCTACATAATGCTCGGTCCTGGATCGCTTCAGTGGTTAACCCCAGACGTTGTTGCGCATTTGCCATCTGAGAAATCCAGGAATTCTTTTTCCGACCTCGTTTTCTTACAGTTGGAGTGACCGTAGTTGATAGTGCCTTTTTAACCGGATTTTCCGCAGATCTTCTTTGAACGTGGCAATACCAGCTTATTCTATTCGCCTCAAGCTGTTCGGTTACCGAATTCTTTATATGTAGACTTCCTCTTATACGCGTAGATTTAATGCAATCGCGTTTAGTGACTCCACTAGACATCCTTAACATTTTCATTTCCGCTGCCGTCATTTTGTTTTTAAACGCTTCGTACATTGTCCAGCACTGTGAACCGTATATAAGAGCTGGTCTAACAACCGTGGTGTAGAGTTTCCCCTTTAATTTAAGTGGAAATTTTCGGTCGCAAAAGATTCCCGAATTTTCCCGCCATTTCATCCATCCCACACTCACTCTGTGGTTTACGTCGTCGTCACATTTCGCTTCCATGTTAACGATTGATCCTAAGTACTTAAAGATAGTGCTTTTCGGAAGAACTATTCCGTCTAACATTATATCCGGAACAGGTCGCAACGGATGCGCAAATGGGCACGTCAAATGCTCCGTCTTTGAACGACTTATTTTAAACCCGTTTCTCTCTAGCGCATTTCTCCATGAATCTAAGGCGTTCTGTAAATCTTCGACGTTATCGCTAAGTATAACTGCGTCGTCAGCGAAGAGAATTGGCGTTACATTTGCTTCGCGCATGCAGTCTTTTAAAAGATTGTCGAATACTACGTTAAAGAGGAAAGGGCTAAGTACGCTTCCTTGATGCACTCCGACATTAACTGGAAATTCTCTCGTTAGTCCAGCAGAGCTTTTTACCGCAGTTTTCACGTTTCCGTACATGTCTTGTATTATTCTAACATACGTTTCCGGTACGTTTTGAGACCTCAGCGCGGCCCATATGAGATCCCTAGGCACTCGATCGAATGCTTTCTCGAGGTCGATAAATACCATGTGTAAATCCTTAGACGAATCTCGGTGCTTTTCCATTATTATTCGTAGGCTTTGGATAGCGTCCACTGTCGATCTTCCTTCAACAAATCCTCACTGGCTATTATCGAGCTTTATTATTTGCCGAAGACGTTCGTTTAAGACTCTTTCGACTATTTTCATTGTGTGTGACATAAGCTTGATTGAACGGTAGTTGTTGCATTCTCGAGTGTCGCCTTTTCCTTTGTATAATGGAACCAAGAAGCTACTTCTCCATTGATTCGGCATAGGTTGTCGACATTTTAATTTATTTAAAAGTTTCGATAGCCAAACGCTGCCGATCCCCTCCATCTTCGACCAAAACTCTGATGGAATGCTGTCTGGTCCCGCCGCTTTCCCCCGCTTTATTTTTCCAATTGCTATACTTATTTCTTCGATTGAAAAGTCCGAAACTTCCTCCTCGAATAGACCAGCTGTCGGCACGATATCACGTGGAAACTGTTTGTTAAGCAACTCCTTGCAGTATTCAAGCCACCGGTCACAAATTTCCTTTTCATTTGTTAATAGGCGACCGTCTGCGTTTTTGATGTATTTCGGCGAGGTTATTTCCATTGAATTTTTTCTCCTCTGTGCAGCGAGCTTAAAAATATTTGGTATTTTAGTACTGTACGACGTTTGAACTTCTTGGATAGCTTGTCTTCTATCTGCCGATCGTGAGGATATTTGTTCCAACTGCTGGTACAGGTTTTCCGCTTCTGCCGCTCGAGTTCGAGCCAGGACTTTCTTTGCGATCTTTTTAAGACGCTCGTATTCAAGAGCCAGTCGAGCTTTTTCGATATCGTCGCTCCGATCGCATTTTGTCCACGCTTGGAATGCACTCTTCTTGTCGGCCACAGCTCGTTTGGTTTCGTCATTCCACCACCATGTTTCTTTGCCAACGTAATGGTATTTCGATATAGTCCCCAGATGGGACTTTGCGAGTGTTATGCATTCCTCGTGCATGCTGTTCCACATTTCTTGCGGGCTAAGTGAGTCTGCTATACCATTTATATTTTGAAGTACTTCTTTAGCCAGTGCGATAAATCTTGCGCTTCGTTCCTTCGATAGATTATACCACCGGATTTTTGGCTTTCCAAACGACGCCCGTGTTTTCGGTGGTTCCGCTTTGAAAAATTCTACTATAGTTGTATAAATGCCTTTGAACACACTCATCCAATTCCGCATTTTCGTTCGGAACGATTATTTGGTACTAAGACCGCAATGGTCACTGTCATACACAAAAGTGCGAAGTCAGTTTACAGTTTGTTGGTTCGTGCCTGTCAGTTGTATTCGTGTGTCAAACAGCAGGAGATCCAAATAGGAGCCGTGTCTAGGAAACGACGGACTATCCGTCGCCTTAAGGCCGAGTCGGTATATCACACTGTGCTGATTCCACCAATTGAATAGCAGGTTCCCTCTAGTGTTTGGTGTATTATTTCCCCAATCGTTATGTTTGGCGTTGAAATCTCCGCCGATAATAAAATAGTTTTCCTCCAATTCCAGTCTCAGAAATCGAAAAAGTGTCTCGAGCTCTGAGATGAATAGGGTGGATTGAGTAGCCTTAGATGCATAAACTGACACCATGTATAACCGCTTTCCACTACGGAGAGGGATATACATGATGCATGCTTCTAGCACCTGAAACCTACGTACTACACGACTGTATATTCTTTTAAAACGTATACCTTTTCTTACGAAGATTGCAACGCCTCCTCCTTGTATGGAGTTGGGTCGATTTCTTCGCATGATTTTGTACCTTCTGTGCCTCATTTTGTGTCTTTTGGTTAGCTTCGCTTACCAAAAACACATCAGGGGCTTGATCTTTAAGCAACTTAAGCAGTGTGGCTCTTCGCTCAATCCTAATCAGTGAATTAACATTCACTGCAAGGACCTTCAGGGTTTGCTCCGCCATGTACGTACCCATTACGACTGAAGGTGCATTAGGCTCGGCAGCAGCGCGTATATTTGATCTACCCGCGTAGCTTGCTCGTTAATTTGACGTTGCAGCTGAGCCATTTGCCCCTGGATAGAGAGCAAGATAGCTAGCATGTCATTTGCCGGTTCCGGTGCTCTAGGCGCTGGGGCCTGAGAAGCAACCCTCCCTTGCTGTGCCGTATTTCCCCTACCTGCCGCCATTTGGGCGTACGTAACTCTTTTTATGTATTGGAACTTGGGACAACCCCGATAGTTTGCGGTGTGTCCCGTGTTCTTACATAAAACACAAGAGAGTTGGCTTTTGTCTGACGCTCCATCCCTACCTAGAGCACATTCTTCAGACTTGTGGTTCTTACCGCACTTAACGCATCGAGGCTGCATTTCGCAGTTCGACGCGGCGTGCCCAAACCTTTGGCAGCGAACACATTGCAAAATGTTTTCGTGCCTTTTTACTTTTTCCCAGTGAACCACCTGGTAGTCTAGGACATTGATACTCCTTAGACTATCCAGACGGCTTTCGGGACTGAGCTGCACCAGGAAGAACGGTAGCTTCCGTTTCTCTCTTTTGGCTCTGGCTATGACGAACGGCTTAACCCCCACGAATTTAAGACCGTCGCACTCTTTCTCTTTGAGCAGTGCAAGGAGCTCCTCCGGATTAGTAGACGGTTCTAACCCCCTCAGCAGCATAGTATGCAGCTTTTCCCCCTTCGGGGTGAAGGAGAAGAACTCCGTCGTCGGATCCCTTAACAAATTCTTTATTTTGTGGTAGCGCTCCACTGTGTTGCAATGGATCGCATGTCTATCTACGCTAAGTCTTTTAACATAAAAATTACAGCCTATGGCCGACTTACATAATTCTATGGTGTCCTTCAATTCTACTTTACGTACGTGTTGATTGGAGGCACTTTTTGTCTGCTTGTTGTCTGCTGCTGCTGTTGCTGTTGCTGTTGCTTCTGTGTCTGTGTCTGTTGTTGTTGTTTCTGCTGTTGCTGTTGTTGCTTCTGCTGCTGCTGTTGTTGTTTATTTTGTTCAAGTGTTATTCTTTTCTTCGGTTGTGCTCGTTTATTCGTTAGATTTTGTTCTGGTTTTTGTACTTTTTGTTGTTGTACAGGAGGCTTAGTTTCCTTGCCTTCGGCTGTTGCTCTGAGCTTTCGAGCTGTTGTTGTTGCTCCTTCTCTCTCCGAGCCATTTGTTTGGCTTTGATACATAAAACTTTTTTTGAAGCTCTTTTGTACTATTGTTAAGAGCTTCAACCTCCTCCTCTTCGTCCTCCGGCTCGGAAGCCGCCAGAGATGCGAAGGTATTTTCACTGCCCATATAGTGCCCTTCCCCACCATCAGAAACGTATGGGTATTCGTCCTGGTCTGTTTCTGCTGCCACCATCGTTGACGTAGTTGGCGCCTCTTCCCTTACTCTACCCGGCAGCTTTTCAATAGAAGTTGATAGAGAAGGGCGCTTTACTAGATTTGAAGTTGGCCTAAGCTTCCTCCTCCTCTTGGTAGAAATTTCACTTGGTTCTGTAGTTGTTGTTGTTGTTGTTCTTGTTTGTTTTTCATGCAATGATTTAACGGCCTTATCATCAGATGACATCATGCCACCTGATGATCCCGCTATTGGGCTAGCGGACCGCTCATTCATACTCATCGTTCGATCGCATTTATCTGTATTCGTTGAGCTGTCTTTTACGAATTTTTAAAAATAAAAACACACTGTGATTTCTTCGGGAATCGAACCCGCGACCCCCACTTTCTCGGATCACCACCAATGCCGTCAGGCTACCGAATAACTTACGAAAGTTGTTTCTAATTATTATCTTTATAAATGTTCTATTCACTTTTCCACTCAAAAAGAGAAGCCGAATCACGTCTATTCTCCGCGGAGATCAATGAACGACGAGTTCGACGGCGCTACCACCCGGGCTACCGAAACACTTGTCAATACCGAGTCTTATTGTCTATGTAACTCACTACGTTTTTTGTAATTACTTTTACGAGTAGCCGAAACACGTTTATTCCTCACCGAGGTCTATGAACGACTGAACGTTTTTTCTAAATTTACTATTTGATTCAGGCGTTGCAACCCAAACAACTTTTTGTATATTTAGGTGAGTCTGTACTTCATTTTCTAATTGCTATATTGTATTGATTGTAGTAGATAGTTGAATGCATTCTTCTAGCAAATACCTGAAATATATCTTGTCAGTTAGCTGGTTCACTAGGCATGGGTTGCGTTCCTTCAGTAAAATTTTGCTACCAAATGTAAGCAAAACAGATGAATGATCTGAGTCAACTGTAAATAGAACTGGGAAGATCATTGTAATTATTTGAAAAACTCACTAGCTTTATTAAGTATCTTTCTTCAAATATGAGTAAACTTCATATTAACTCCCTGTGTTATGTAACAAAAACATTTATTTTGAGTAAGATTGATTACGGCCAAGCTGTATACGGATTTTCCCCAAAACTACAAAAAACATCTTCGAACCAACCAATCCAATATCTTCGCCGAACCCGAATTTCCGGCGGAAGAAGAATGTTATATGTACTCGTATACGCTAACCCCAAACTCCTACCTAAAGCAACATTCTTAACTAGATCAATTATTGAAAAAGACGAAAAGCAAACAATATCATCCGAAACCGAAGATCTCATGGCAGCAGCGCATAGAGGCATCTGCCCCCTTTCTACAGAGTTCAATAGTTGGAGTGTTAGATATAGCTCCCGGTGCTTAAGCCATTGGGGCCTAAGACGCAGGCTTCGTGTTTTGTAACGAAGCGAAGTAACAAACACATGGTGATATTTGCTCCCCCTTTCATTTTGTCCATTCTACAATCTTGTAGTCTATGACCTCAATACTCCTTGTACTATCCCGTTTGTTGCTGGGACAAAGCTTCTCACTTCTTGCTTTAGCCGTGATAAACGGTTAATCTATACAAAAGTGAGTTCGTCGCAGTCTTTCTATTGATGCAGAGCGAGGAGTTCTCCTGGGTTGGTAGACGGTTGTAACCGCATTATAGCATTATTTGCAACTTTTCACCTTTCTGTTTGAAAGAGAAAAACTTTGTTATCGTATTTTTAATCTTATTCTTTCGCTTAACTTAATTGCGTTGGATCGAATGCCTATCCATATTTAAACGCTTAATAAAGAGGTTATTGCCACTGCCAAACTTTCTTTGTAGACTTTTGTTGTTGTTTTTTCTTACTGTTCTTATCTCTGCTTTTGCAGTTGATGCTGTTCGTTTGTTAAGCTATTGTCATGTTTTTCATTTTGGTGGTCATGTTTTTGTTTCTTTCGAATGCTCTTGCTGTCCGGTTCCTCTTTTTGCTAATAGTTTCGCTTTGCTGGCAAGCACTCTTTGTTGCAGTTATCTTATGATGCTATTAAGAGACTGCGCTTGCTTTTCTTTGAATTCCGATGGTATTGTCCCCTGGATTGCGACCCCTCCTACCTTCGGTGACATATTGGTACTTATCCCTGACCCCGTGAAATCTATCTTCTGCTGTGGCGTGGCCCATTGGGAAAAAATTGCCTGGCTCTAAAGTTTTTTGTTGACTTTTCGTTTCTTTTTTCACCGCTGGTTCCCAGACGAAAAGGCCAGTGACGACGTTTCAGAAAAATCGGAGTTGATCCTGGTAATACCTTAAATGAAACAGATGGCCCTTCATGAGCACCCAGTTCCTCGCTTAAACTTTTCCATATTTCCATTCCATTCACAGTATTTCCTTCCACCTCCAATGCACAAACACCTTGAATCGAAATTTCCAATACTGGAAACCAATCTCTGCCTGCAGACACCTCCTACCACCTTCAACAACAGCAACTGGCAATTTATACCTTTTATTATTATATTTTATATTCACCAAAAATAATCCAAGAATCCCCAAATTTTCCTTGGACCAGATCTGTAGCGTAATGTTTGATTCAACTTCTGAAATAATAGTGCAAGCCCCACCAGAATCAACGTCAAATGATTCTATAATGCCGTTAAAACACTCTTGTTCGAATATCTTGTGAGAGGTTGATGTCTGAATGTAATTAAATTCAAAAAAATAGTTCGACGCTCCAGTTATTGCATTGAACTGAGGGTGTAGGTCTTCTTCGGCTATTGTTTCTTCTACTGTATGGACAGATTGTTGCTAACGTGTGGCTGCTCTCTTTTTGAAACAAGCTCTACTTCCGTGGCCTTTAATATTGCAAGTCACATTTCTTGACTTTCAACCAACATTTATTAGCAACATGATTTCCCTCACATCGAAAACATCATAAATGACATGAGTAGCTTCATGTGCAACTGAAATCTCATAGGTCCGTCTAAAATCCAATTTGAGCTCACTAAGTAGACGTTTTTGTAATGATTCATCTTCCACTACGCAAACAATTTTATCTCTCAGCATTTTGTGTAGTGCCATGAAATCGCGGTGTTCAGATAATTTTCTCAAGACCTTTACAAAGTCGGCGATCGTTTCACCACTCTTCTGGAAAATTTGGTGGAACATAAATAGCTGTACAATTTCATTTCCAAAATTTTTGAAAGACGCCTCTTTTGGGTGAAGCAAAAAACGGATTATCTACTATATTGACTCCCCAACTCTCATGGATAAAACTGCATGCGTTCCTTTTAATTATTCCAAGCCATTTTCGGTTGAAACTACTCCAGTTTTCCGAAAATTACGGGGACTTTTTTTTCGCTCGTCGCTAAAGTGTTGTAGTTAAACTAAACGCAATTATCCTTAATAGGTTAAGAATATACTCGTAATACCCCTTTTATTAGATCTTTTTTTGTTTTAGTTCACAATTCTAATTCATCTTCTTTGGCGCGTGTCTTTTGACATTTCTCTCGTTGTTAAAACTTAAGCCTCCTGTCCACTCCTTATTACAGGGTGACTCCAAGACGACACCTTTTACTTCTAAAATATCGTTTCGATAGATGAAGCTGCATAAAAACCTTGGCTATTTGCGCACATTTTCTGTGCACACTCGAAACTTCCATGTGGGGGAAAGTTGCAGATAATGCGAGCGAGTGCTCGTTTACATTATTTTGTTGTTGTTCAAAAAGTCGGCGTTGGTGACATCTTATTGGATTTGGAATATAGTTTTTTACATTTGTTGGAAGAGATCAAAGAAAAATAACATGAGCGCAGTTGGTTTTGTTTTACCGTTTTCTAATACGTTTCCAGATGCGTTTCTTTTACCGTTTTCATATTCCGGCGATTATTATTCAGGGAACTTAATCTGATGAAATTGTCTGCAATTTGTTGAATGAGAATCGATTATGACAGCATAGTAAAGCATAAATAAACATAAAAGAATTAAAATGAACCAATGCACTAGGTGGTTGGGTGCTGTAGAAATAGGGTAGACACTGAGAGATGTCAACCTGGCGATATTCAGTGTTACAACTATCTTCTACACATCAATTGTGCTTATAATACATCCACATGGTAACCGTCGAGTACTAGTCAATGTCCATCCGGAGACCTGCTAAACTTATAAGTGCGAGTGCTGGCCAGCAGACAAAAATAGCAGCACTATAAACGGGACAGCGGATGAGTACCCCAGATGGAATCAACGGTGGAAATAATCCCGAAACAAATGAGACCTTATCCGGGCTACTCCGACATATTTAGAACTCAGGCCGGTAAGGATTTCCAAGACTTAGTCAGGGTCTTGGAAAAGAGATGGTGGCGGAAGAGCCCTTAATGAACCAACGGCAGCACTCATATCCCAGAACGGGTTACTGGCTTTCGGTTCAACCGACCCCTCGTTCTAAGGGTATCAGAAAATGGAACTGGCCCTCCAGGTTGGGGGTTGTGCCGCCGGGGTAACTGCCCGTCCATGGAAAAAATTTAAAAAAGTTACGAAGCCACAAAAAGCCTCGGACTACTACTGTTAACAACCCATGTAAACGAACTTCGGATATGCACGTGAAATGTTAGGTCCCTTAACAGGCCACGAGCGGCCGAACAACTAGCGGAGGACCTAGACTGCTGCAAAGCAAACCTAACCGCCATCCAAGAAATGCGATGGAATGGGCCGGGTAAAAAGAGTATGAAAAATTGCGACATCTACTAAGGTGATTGTAATCGGTGGCAAAACCAGCAGCTATTTGGATGCGGATTTGTTGTTGGAGTCAGACCTAGGCAAGGAGTCATGTGAACTAGCGCCTCTTAGCAATCCACATCAAGGCTAAATCGAACAACATTAGCCTGGTATGCTACTGAGAGATCATTGATGAAAACATCAGACCATCCAAAACACCTATAATTAAACGTTCAAAAAGGTAATGTCCCATCTACGAGTATTGAAGAAAATAGTCGTCGATACCAAATGAACGTCCACTACAAAAACACCGACGGTACTTAGCAACGCTGTGTAGTGAAATTTTTTTTTCATTTGTTTACCGAATTAAATTGCTGTAGGTGTTATGCTTTTACAGCAATATGAAACAGTACGCTAACAAAATTCCCACACACAATTCCTGCGTCGTACTACAGGTAATATTATTACATTAACACATTCACGCGGTTATATTTTTGTATTAAACACGGCGATGTTTTTTTACCTCCGTAACTAACTACTGAGGCACAGTGTTATCGAAAATAAACTGTAGCGGGGGAAGAAAAAAACTGCGTACCTGTGTGTTACTGTTTACTGTTTTGGTTTCAGTGAAAGTGTTTTTTTTTAAAGAAAAACAATTCTCTGAGACACTTGCCGCTTATGGAGATTGTCTATTTTTGCCTCCTAGGGAGTATGGTCCTTTGAAATTTGTACTTAGTTTTTTTTTGTTTTTGAATACGAGGTGCCTTACTTCAGCCAGTGAACACTTTTGTGGTTTTAAATTTCGAGATCCTTACCTACTTCAGGTGGCGCTACCATCCGGGGTAGACATTGGCCTCAGAAAACAAGCGTCTCCAGCCAACTCGATCTTTTTCTAGCTGTCTCCAGTTGTGCACTCTAAGTTGGCTGAGGTCCCCTTCTGCCTGCGTGTGCCTCCTGAGTCTCAGTCTTCCTCTACTACACGTGACCCAGCCATCTCAATCGTTGGATTTGTAATCACGCTGCTTTCTTCCGATTATGTCAATATCATCGGCGTATGCGAGTAATTTGGCGGTCTCTTGAAAGATTGTGCCTCTCGTGTTGGCGCATGAGTTTTGCACTATTCTTTCAAGTTTGATGCATGACAGCGCATCGTCTTGTCTTGATGGAGCAGCGTCCATTCTCCATCGTCATCCTCTACATTCGGACGAGTTTGGCAAGGATGTCGAAACTAGTCATTACTTTGTATTGCTCGTCTCTATAGATGCTGTCAGACGCGGCCTTGAAATCGATGAATAGGTGGTGTGTATCGATCTGAAGCTCATGAGTTTTCTCCAAGATCTGCCCTAGTGTGAATTTTTGATCGATTGTGGACTTTCCTGGCCTGAAGCCACACTGATATGGACCTATCAGGTTGTTGACGAACGGCTTTAGGCGTTCACACAATACGGCAAATAAGATTTTGTAGGCAATATTAAGAAGACTGATGCCTCTGTAGTTGGTGCAGTTCAGAGGGTCTCCTATCTTGAGGATCGGACAAACAATGCGGAGGTTCCATTCATCGGGCATACTTTCCTCCACCATATTTTATAGATTAGTTGGTGTGTGCTCCTTACAAAGTCATCGCCTGCCGCTTTGAAGAGCTCGGCGGTTAGGCCGTCCGCTCCAGCAGCTTTGTTGGATTTAAGTTTAGATATTGGTATCTTCACTTCGTCCAGGTCGGGTGGACGGAATAGTTGGCTTGCATTGTCCAAGTTGAAAGTTTCATTCTGCCTGGTAGCGATATTTGGCTTGTCATCGCCGTTATGCAGTCTACAGAAGTTGTGAGACCCATACCCGACAAATCTGACAACACATCGGATTAAGTACATATATATATCTATGCTTTTTACGCGTTTGAAATCAGAATTGTGGGTAGAAAACTCATGGATTTTGCACCATGATAACGCACCGTCGCATTATTATTATCATTATCCGTAATTTATACCATCCAACAGCCACCGAATTCACCTGATTTGGCTTCCTGTGACTTCTTTCTGTTCAATCGAGTTAAAAAACCACTATGGGGAACGCGTTTCAGCAGCCGAGAGGATGTAATGGAAAAATCGCAGAAAGCGATGGACATACCGAAACCCGAATATAAAAAATGTTTAGAGGATTGGATCAAGCGCTGGCATAACTGTGTTGCAGTCGATGGGGATTACTTTGCAGGATACAATATAGATTTAGAAAAATAAACTTTTTTTTAATTTTCTGAATAAATTCCGGGAAATTTTTGATCAAGGTGGTTTGTGCAATTTGTGTATTTAAGCCGCGCCTTTAGTCTTACCTCTTGGTTTATTTTATAAACAAATTATTTAAATAAAAATTTCAATCTAAAAAGGATGCTAACTCTCCCCACTATTCTTTCATATTTTTGCTAATTTGAAATGCTTACTACGGAAACCCTATATAGTAAGAGCTTTTGTTGGAATAGCCCCTTATGGAAAACAAAAGAGTGCGAATTTGAGACAGACATCCCTACCTTCCCTGTACTGCCAATTTATATTGGACAGGGTATAGAACTAGAATATTACCTTCTCAAAGCACAGAAACTTGTTCCTATTCTAAACTAATACCGGCTTTCGAATCAAAAGAGAGCTGCAAGTTTTAATTGGTTTGTCGATGCTCTTGGGAATTATAAGCTTGTTGTTATTGAAAGATCTGAGGAATCTGCTTAATTGAATATTTATTGTATGGCACGTTGTTCTAGTTGGAGACCATGTTTGATATTGATTTTTGTAAGAAAATTTATTACTATTCTCTTGCGCAGAAAGAGAGATACGAAAACCGTGGAAAAACCAACTCTTTCCGATGGGCAGGCATATACACAGCTCGTATTTGGCAAACAAAATAAATACAAAAGCTTAGACTACGGAGATCAATGCGCTCGGTGTTAAAGCCAGTCGGTGATTCTTGAGAATTTAAAATTAATATATACGTAAGTAACCAAAAACAGAAACAACCAAATAAAATTTTTTTAAACAAAAAAATCCAATTTTTGATAAATAATATTTCTAAAAAATTGCATTGCAAAAGTGATCAAATCCAAATATTTCATCATTAGTTTTTTAAAAGCCTTCATTTGCAATGCAGTCTATTGTATTTACGGTACATATTAAAAACTTTGAAGCAGTATAAAAGGGGGTGGCCGTGGTGTAGTGGTACTAGCCATCGCTTCTCACTCGGATGGTCAAGGTTCGAATCCTACTCATGACAAGTTTTTCATTGTGTACTTGGAACTTAGTCAGAAAAATCTGCGTGTGAAGGCAAAAAACACTGACATGTAGATTTGACTGTTGTAGAGTTTCAAGCACAAAACAACAGTTAAAATTCACAACCTGAATCATTCCGAGTGAAGAAAAACTCTCCGTCCTATTCGGACTCCCACCCCTGGAAAGCAAATATCGAAACCAAACACACAACAACTTTCCTTTCTCCTCCCTATATCTTTCCGCCTGCGCCCTGGCGACAGTAAAAGGGTATCATAAACCCCTTGAGGCGCGCGTAAATTATAAAAAAAAAAGGTAATCACTTGATTTTGATATCTCAGCTGTAGACGATATCCGTTGCAAAAAAGGTGTCACACTAAAGATTTCCTGTAAATAATTTCTCATAAAAAATAATAAATATTTTTTTTTTATTTCTGATAAACCCAAAAATCATTTTCGTTTTTTTTATTTTGTCTTTGGGTATCAAATTCCACTTTTGGTTTCTCTCATTGCTGCTTACCCACCCAAATACAATTGTTGGAGAAGAAGACAAATCGGCTGTGCCAGCTGAAGCAATTTTTTGTTCTTGTTTTTTAATTAACATGCATTGCACAATTCGACTAAACAAGAACGGTTGCAAATTGATAATAAACTAAAATTATTGTGTAACACCTGTAAACTTTTATACATGTATTCATATTGAAATTAACTCACACATGATCTATCTAACTAGCGAAGTTTTCCACCTTTCCACCTGTGCCGAAATCCACAGGAAAAAGATATTCACCAAAGGAAGCAAGGGCGCAGGAGGAATGAGGTAATCTGAAAATTTGATATACCCTGTTCACATGACATACTATGACCATGCTCTTGACATCCATGTGAACATTAAACAAGCTTCGGACACGCCAGCCACTAGTAATATTGTTCTCCTCCATTCTTCCATAATTTCTAAAAATGTGTATTTTATTCCCTTCAGTAGTTATCGGTACTCGTTCGTATCATTGTTAACCTATGTCTCAGAAAGTCGTGGTTGGCGGCAGCAAGTTTCTTATATTCTTTTTGTATTCGACGCCTCAGAAATGTGGGGACTGGAAAAAGGTGGCTCCGCAAATGGGCTATTTCACTATGCGTCAGCGGTCTGGAATATATTACAAATGAGTGCATATGACACAGTTAATAATGAAATCTCTTAGCTTATGCAGCTGTGCTGCTGATGATGTTCCAACGTATACTAAATATTTTTTTTTTCTTTAAATAATATTCTGCATCATTTTTAATCAATTAAAACAAATTTGAAAAATCTATCGTGTTTGATATTTGGTTGCAACCAGAATGTTTACAACGTACATAATTGAGATATTATGGAAGTAGATATTAGAAATTAACATCCCTAAAAAAAAAAAAAAAATTGTAAAATACTTGAGGGCATTCCAGAAAGCCAAGAACTGTTTTTTCAATAACGGTTTCAAATTTATGCATATTATGGCAATTAGAAAATAACCACTGAACGAATCACTCAATACGTCATATTTTTGTTTTTAGGGTTCCGTACGTCTGGATGAAAAACGAAACCCTTATAGGATCACTCGTATGTCGTATTTTAATTACCACAAATAGATTTGGATCAGAATTAAAAAAAACATGGTAACATATTCTACTAAGGAAAACCTCTCCGCTTTTTTGTCATTGTGTAACTATTCGTTGACTTGACATAAAATTCTAAAATTGAAATTACATTGCGGATCACAGTTCCGGTATTGAACAACAAATTTAAGTGAGTTGAGTCTAACCGCGAATCTATTTACATAAAATATTGATATTTAAATATTTATCAAAACTGTTGGCATAAATTTCTTTATAAAAATTCAAGAACATTTTTTTTTAATTTTGCGAACCAACATTGTGTGATTGTGGATTCATCCAATCCTTCATCTTAAACCAGTAAAATCAAGGCACTCGTCATTTAAACTAAGGCAATGCAATAAGAAATCCCATATGTCTCGACTAACGATTTTGTTTGCCACCTCACGTCAACCTTAAACTTGAATTGAACCAAAACAGCACATGCGACTTCGTCGCCCCGCTAAGGGTGTGTTAGCAACTGTCGGGCAGGTGCCTATTACTTAGATTTCTCTAAGCAAATTCTGACAATTTTCCCCATACATACACGAACCTTTGTTTTTTTAAAAAGTTATTAACTCTACAAAAATTTGGGACTTATGCCCCATTTTCGACAAAAATATTTTGAGTCCCTTGAAAAACAGCCTCATCGCTGAAGAAAATGTTCTGTGCAAATTGGTCATCCAATCCAGTTAAATTTGTTAAGCCTATAGATTCAAATATATATTCCAAATGAAATCATAATATGCCGTAAGACAAGACCAAATGATGTGCTCGCCGTGAAATCGATCGATTTGGATCTTCTTTAACACATTCAGTTACGGCAGCCATATTTTCAGGAAAGCGTGCATTTCTGTTACAGCCATTCTGTTCGAATTTTTTCTTACAGTGTCGATCATAATTTGCTCATAATCCGCGAAACATATATGATACAAAATCACTATCTTTGTAGTATGTTTTCATAATTTTCCGCGATTGTTAAACGATCCACATTGTAAAATAGCAAACCTAAAACTAAACATAATAATTGATTCACTACAACCTGAGTTACTACTTCCAACAGATTTTTTTTTTTGATACAAAAATTTATTTCCCTCAGTATGAGGTGAGAGAATTGTTATATTACTATAAATAGTTAAATATTTATTTTTGTATCCATATGTTTACATCTTTCTTTTTGGAGATTGCTGTTTTTTACTTTAAATGATTTTAATTGAGTTTGTTTATTTTCAGAGATGAAGGAAACATAACGAAATATGGATAGTTGTAAGAAGCCCAACATCCCAAATCCACGCAACCATGCGAATATCTTTTCCCAATTACTTTTCTTTTGGTCGGTTCCAATGTTGTACAAGGGTTCAAAAAAAGGAATTACACAGGACAATCTCACTAAATGCCTTGACAAAGATCTTTCAAGGGAACTTGGTGATAAACTGGAAAAGTATGTTGAAGAAACTATATAGGAAGGGAAATAAAGAAACTAATCAATTCTATTTTATTTGTGTTTAGGGAATGGTACTTTGAAGTAGCTCGGGCTCGACGAAAAGGAAAAGTACCGTTATTTCGTAATGCAATGATACGTACATTTTGGTCTTCATCTCTCATTGATGGCTTCATATGTTTAATCTATATAATTATAAAGTATGGACCGTATATTTTAATTAATTTTTTAGGATTATCTTATTAAAACTTCTTTATTTATTTTAAAATGTTCAAAATGGTATATCGTTTTACAAGTGCCGAAAGTCACATCTTCTGAGCGAAATAATTACTCGATCATCTTCCTTGATGCAATGCTTAATTTACATATAACACTTCTACTACTCTTCTGTGAATGAAATATTTTCTGAAATTGTCAAAGATTATCGTGTGCCAAAAATTTGTAGTTTTGATGGAAGTGAAACTCATATTAGTGCATCGGTTTCAATAGTTTAAATATCATTTTATCAAAAATTATTTTAAACCAATGTTGATGCGCATATTAATATTGTTTAGTTTCGGAATCCTTGCGCGCCTATCAGTAAGGAGAGCGTTAGCTCAAGGGTACGGTTGTATTATCATTTTATTCTATGAATTAACACATTGTTTTGATGAATTATGAATGGATTTTAAATCTTAACCTATTATATAAAGCAGAGGGTAGTGACTTTTTGAAATACTTATATACAAATAGCAAGGTGTTAATATGTGCTTAATTAAGAACTAAAATTTTAAAGTGTTTTAAGTTACAAAGGAATCTCCTTTTCCCATGGTGCTTTTACTGCTTTATGTTACTTTTCCTGTTTCTCCATCTGTATATCAGTATTTGTGTAGTCATTGTGCAAAAAGTCTACCAATCAAGGGAGATTTCGCAATCTGCCTTAACAGTAACTAGCAGAAATAAAACAAATAACTAAAAGATGTGATTTTTTGGGACAACAATTTGATGACATTAATATAGAAACAATAATCAACCCTAAAAAGACAACAACGGTTGTAAGCTGTTTGCCGATCCCAACTTACCCACTCTTTAAAAACTATAGGTGGATTTTAATTCCATTGCCTGTTTTATATTCAATTTCCATAGATTTAATCATCCCTCATCTGAAGCTCATCAGATTCTCGGTTGCAACTTAGAGTGGTATTTCAAAAATAGGTTCCGATCCTTACTTTTCAAAGTTATTCACAAGAAAAAACCTGTTTCACAAAATTAACTTCAGTTCATCCAATCGGCACATAAATTTGCGTCATCAATATACACAAACATTACATCATGCAGGTGATTTTTTATTTATGTTATCCAACATTAAAATAGTCTCCCTAATCACGTGAATTCTAGAATCGAATACAGGAAATTGCAAGTGCAATAGAATGCTGATTGATATTGTGCGCTGGCCTTTATTAATTTATTTTATTTATTGTAGGAGATTTTTTTTCATTTATCTATTGTACTATTTTTTATCCTTGATGTAATTTATTGTAACCTACTTACTTACTTAGGTGACGGTAGAGTTCGAGATGAATCTGAACCTCAACTAACGACCTTCTCTAGTCAGCACGGTCTTTTGTTAATTGCATCCGATTGCGCACTTCAAGTCATTTTATATCTTCCTTTTTTCAGCTAAGGTGAGGTTTCATTTGAAGACTGTGCGGCCCATAGCATTGGTGTCCATTCGCTCAGGCGAACTCAGGCGTGTGATGCGATAAGATAAGGCAGATAATATTTTGTATGCGATGTTAAGTAGACTTATGCCTCAGTAGTTGGCGTTTTTGGACAGTCTTCTTTTTTGTGGATTGGACAACAGATACTGATATCTCTGCAAAGTCATTTCTTGCATCTTGAAATTCAGGTTTGCCTTGTTTGAATTATCAGTACCGAATGTGATTCTGCTATAACGTTTCCTTTTTTCACGCCTATGGGTCTTTTTGCCTTGACAAGTTGTTTTTACCTGTTGATAGAACTTCGATCCATCGCGCTTTCTCGTTGCCTGTTAAACATTCTACCTGCAGATCCGAAGTATTTTGGCCGCTAAACGTTTGTAAAGCTCCCCACAGTGAATTAATTAATATCCGAGACCATTAGTTGGTTCGTCCAATTAATAATCACATTCGAATAAGGTTGTGAGCGCTATGCCGACTCAATATATTGCCACTGGCCGAGGATGCCTCTGCCATTTTAGTAAAAATTGACTTATGCAGTTACCATTGACCATCACGGGGAGGTAAGGCAAGCGCTTGTATACAAGCACTATCGCTGTATCCATGTCCCCTTGTTGTGACTTACTTATAATTTGCTCATTATATGCTTTTTTTTTTTGTTAGTCTTTATCCTTTGCAAAAGTACAAATCATTCTTATTTTAATACATATTAAAATATCGAATATTAAGCAATTAAAAATCTCATTTAATCAAAATGCGGAAATCAAAAACTAGGCAATAAAATAAAACACAGAGGGTATAACAACGTGATCATGCTTGCTCCTCGCGCTGAGAAAGGAACACCCACACCGTTTACCCTAATGGAGGTGTAGTTGATGCCACTGTTTACATCAAAAATCAACTGACGAAAAAAATACCTTCTATGGATGGCGAAAGGCAAAGAAAGAAAATTGAAAATTTGTATAGGAGAATGAAGATGTAGGAAGGTTACAGCGATTGTAGTCAGTATAGCAAGTGTCTGTACCGCAGACTATAACACTAACGGTCTCGGTGGTTCAGGAGACCGAGTCCATGTCCATCTCTGAGAGCTTGCTCTCAGAAGGGGACTTGGATACAACCTGATCCGGGATATAACACCGGATGAAGAAGATACGCTGTTGAGCATTTGCCCCGTGCGAGCAATAAGCTCGATGTCCAGCAAAATTAAAGGTAACAGGTAAACATTCATCATGCTATAGCGGCTTCTGCTGTGATAACTAGAATGTTTACCTATCAAGGCCTGGGACTCGTCTTAATTCAGAAGCCTTGGATCCTGAGATGACAAGTCAAAGGATTGAAAAGTAAGGATGCACATGTAATTTGGGATACTCGGGCCGAAAAACCGAGAGCATACATTCTAATAAGAAATAAAATAAAATTTACTCTACTTTCAGAATACGCGACGCGAGACTTGGTGCCAATACAGGTGATTCTGGAGATCGAAGGAGTTAACCGCACCAATTATCATCGCATCTTTGTACTGTCCAGGAGATGAGCCTAGGTTAGGATACGCTAGGAAAAATAGTTTGTGCCATAAGACACAGACACTAGGCACCAAAACGGGCCAATCGCGCCGCTGTGGGTTCAGTTAAAACCAACTCCAATTTGCAGAAAACCTAAACTTTTTCCCTATTAAAGCACCTAATTTCTCTACAAAAGCCAAGAAGGCCTTTGAAATCCGTACCGTCGATTTCCTCTAAGTTTTCAAAGAAGTATTTTCCTAAGAATTTCCTTCGGCTACACTATATTGCTCCACATTCACACAGTATGTGTGTTATGTCCTCAACCGTCCGTATTTGTCAGTTTTAGTCTCTGCGTGTTTCAGCCGTAGACAGTGTCCTGTTAGTATTCCTATTAGCGTCCTAAGCTTATCCCATTTCAGCTTTATAAGCTTCCTAGATCTGTTACCGTCGAGAAGTGACCATAGAGCCTTTGATACCCTATGTCCTTCCAGGTTCAACCACCTTATGCTGGCGGCCTTTATTATTTTTTCTTCAATAGTGCTCCTTATTGTGCATAGGGGTGGTTTGACATCAGCAACATCACTATTGTCGAGTAGCCCTCCTCTTCTTGCAAGCTCGTCTGCTTGTTCATTTTCCTCTATACCGCAGTGTCCTGGCACCCAGCACAGTCTCACCCTGTTCTGAACGCATAATGCTTTGAACATTGTGCGACAGCCCCTGACTGTGTCAAAGTTAATGTTGACTGACTCCATTGCCTTAAGAGCGGCCTGGCTGTCAATGTAGATAGCGACATCTCTGCCGGATAACGATCTCATCTGCGTTAGCTCAGCCACCCTGAGGAAACCTCTGATTGGAAGACACTACTAGTGTCCGGTAGCCTTATGGACACTCTCAGTTCCGGGTCCTCCGAGAAGATAACGGAACCTGTTCCTTCCTCTGTCTTCGAGCCATCTGTGAAAACTGCAATTCCGTTTGATCTTATGGCATTTTCTTGCCAGTCCTTCCTCTCCAGATATAATATATCATACGGAATGTTGAAATCGATTAAGGAAGGAATTTCATCCGTTTTATTAGTATTGCCTGGTAGTAGCTCTTCCAGGATCGTGCCGTATCCAAAGCTACTGCTTACAAAAAGGCCCAGATTAGTGATACTTCGCACTATCGGAGAGGGACAGATCCACTTTGCCGAGTTTTGACAGTGTGAATTGCGGTATCTTGTACTTTTTCGTAAAAAGAACCAGCTCCGTTTTGGAGGGATTGGCATTGAAAACACAGCTGCTTGCCCAAGTGCTGATCGTCTTCAAGGCAAGCTCCATGATCTCACTTAAAATGTTTAAGTATTTTCCCTGCACTATTATCACCACGTCATCCGCGTATGCCGTGGCGCTAATGCCCATTGAATTAAACTTTTTGAGAATGTCATTAATGACCAGTATCCAAAGGAGTGGAGATATAACTCCCTCTTGAGGGGTTCCCCTGGTCACTGACATTCTAGCTTTGTCCAATGGAACAGTTTATTGCCCTACCTGCAAGCATGTTTCAGATCCAATTTGTTATCCCTTGTTCTATGTTTGCGTCTACTAAAGCACCTTTGATGGCGCTCAGCTTTACATTATTGAAGACCCCTTCTATATCTAGGAAGGCCGCCATCGCAAACTCACTGAAGTGTAGACTTCTGTCGATTTTCCCATACCTCGCAGTACTTCTGTCATGACGCCATTTTCGATTTCCTAACTAGGTACTTGAATTGCCTCTTGCAATCGTAGTAATCATTCCACGTACTTTCGCATTTGAAAAGCTTCGCTCTATTATAGAGTTGCCTTATTTCCTTCCTTTTAAGACCTATTACCCTATTCCACCATCTCGGCTGGGCCCTTTTGGGTGCTCGGTTAACTGGACAAGCTTGCTCGAACGCCATTTTTAGTACCGTATTTAGATTTCCTACCGCCCTGTCTACGTTATCAATGTTATCGCAGGTGGTTGATTGGGTCTCCAGATGTGTGTTTACCACTTCTGTATACTTGAACCAATCAGTTTTCCTGGGATTCCTTTGAAAACTACATGCCCTATTCTGGAAGTTCACCTTGAAGCGTATCTATCTGTGATCAGACATTGACGCTTCGTCGACTACTCTCCAATCAATGATACCTAACCCTTCTGTATCTGAGGCAAGAGTAATGTCGTATCACCCCCTGGCTGTTTTCCACCACAAAAGTGGGTGAATTCCTCCTATTACAATTAGTAAGGTTGGATAATAAAATAAAATCAAACAAACACTCACCTCTTGTGTTGGTGTCTCCGCTTCCCCATTGTGTGATGGGCGTTCGCATCACAGCCCACCACAAGCATCCGGTCTTTCTGCCTCGCCGAGTCCCTTAGCTTCTCCGAAATGACTACCTCAGAGTCGTAGGGTAGATAGGCCGAGGTCAGACAAAGTGGTTTGCCACATTTCCTCTCACAAATTACCGTCGTCAGATCACGTGAGCTGAAATTATTCACAAGAAATGCCTTTATTTACTTTTTAATAAGGATATCAAAAGTCCTAATCTTAACTTCTCCCCTGAAGAATAAGTCATAAGTTTTTAGCCTGAGCGCCTTGATCGCATTGTTCTCGTTGATCCAGGGCTCTTGTATGAGTATGGCTGTGACGTCCTGTCTGGCGATATGCTCCACCATCTGCAGCACTTCCATCATCTTTGGGGGGTTCCTCCTCATCTTTGCCCTTGGTCGATGGCTTCACCATCAACCTGCCCTTACTGTATCTTACCATAACTTTGGATTTCTCGATGTATGGTAGGCAATCCCTGTTCAGGGACAGCGAGAAATGCTGGCCATGCTGCCGCGTAGGCCCCGTGTTAAGGACTCTCCATGTATCGGCTTTAAGCTCCCGATTTTGCACATGGAGCAGTCCTAGGAGCTTCTCGGGGTACGTGTAGGGACACGGAACCCATACCCAAGCCATCGGCAGAGTGTACTTAGCCAGCTCTGCCACCGTCGTTCATTTAAGCTTGATGACCTCCCAGGCATCGCACACTCCCTTGACACTATGAAGTCGACGGAAGGCTTATTCCCACAAGCTACAACCTTGCGTCCGCCTTCCCAACAAGCGCCATCGAATTGAAGTTCCCCGTTTCCTGTGGTGGATAACTCTTTTCATAGGGCGTGTTGGAACTTCTCCTCGACGTTTTTTCACTGGTCGATTGTTAGGCGGCCGTATGGTTCCAGCTCGTTTATGACAGCAACGAGAAGCTCGTCCTTCGGGTCGCCTCGCTTACGACGCAAAGCGGGCAAAGTACCAGCCTTCGCCTTTTTCGCGTTGTTCAGCTCCCTGGTGTCATCAGATCTGCTTCTCTTGCTACCAAGATTTCCCTTACGCTTCGCGTTACGTAGCAGAGCCCTTGCCCTTTGGTGTACGTTTTTCGCACCCTTAGTAGCGGCGATGAAAGTGGCAGGTGCAGCAGCTGAGCCAGCTGTTCCTACCTTTTCCATCCCCGTCACATTGCCCTGTTTATTCCGATTTACGGAGGTAGCCTCGGCAGCGGATGTCCCAGCTCGGGGTTTTACCCCGCTTATCGCCAGTGTGAGTGCCAGCCTGCTCACCGGTGATATCGCTAGCGTTAGTGAGTGTTCTTTCGAACTCCTCACCATCGCTTGCCAGAAGCTCGGCTTCTTCCAACGCCCTTGCCAAGAGGGAGGTGGATGAAGTCGATATTTCGCCGTCACTCACCTCTAGCTCTTCCTGGACAGGGATTGCTTGTTTTTTCAATATTTTTATTTTTTCGTTTTCCATTTTTTTTTTTTTTTTGTATTAGTTTTGTTCCCACGAGTATGGCCGGAAATAAAGGTCAGCCCAGGCAGCGCCGCCATACCTGGGTAAGGCTTAGTATAACAGACCCGCGCCAAGGCGCCTGAGGCTGATGACAAAGTATTTATTGCCAGAGGAAAGTTCGAAGAAACTCTGCGACATTATACAACGAGGTCTGAGAGCAACTCAGGAATGTTAGTGCCATTCACAAAGCAAAGGAAACTTCACAGACTCAAAGAAATCCGATTGTCAAGCACGACACTGATACTGGTTAATGAAGTGAAGTATTTGGGACTACATCTAGACAGTAAACTACTCTGGAAGATTCACACTGAGGAAACTGATAGAAAAGCAACCCGTGCACTTATGATATGTAAGAGCCTAGCGGGGAAGTCGTGGGGCTGTACCCCTAACATTCTGCGATGAATGTACATTGCGATTATGAGACCAATAATCACATATGGTGCAGTAGCATGGGCAAAACGAACCAGTCTCGTCACAACGAGAGAATCTCTCAACAAGCTGCAAAGACTGGCGTACCAATGCATCACCGGTGCAGTGCGTACATGCCCAACTGCTGTAATGGAGGTGCTATTGGAATTAACTTCCTTACACCTCATTGTCTCATAGACGTCGGATAAAACTTTTCTAAGAATAGCAAAAGAAGGAACTGAAGAGGGGAAATGTATTAGTTCGAAAGAATATAATGCACTATTCGGAAAACTTTCACTCTTGGCTACACTACTAAGAAATACAACTTTGAAAAGAATTTCTCAACGAAGCTCAGCAACAAGAAAGAATGGAGCGATGAATCCACTATCTATGATCTGAGCTACCACACGACAAAGTGGTATACAAACGGCTCGAGAACTGATGAAAGAACTGGTGCAGGAGTGTTTGGGCCAGGAACGAAACACCATGAATCCATGGGCAAGAGTACCACAATCTTTCAAGCAGAAGATGCATTCGAATCAAACTCGAAAAGAATTACAGAACCTGTAACATAGAAATAATGTCAGATAGTCAATCAGCTATCAAAGCAATGGACTCCTTTGACATTAACCCCTTGTTGACAAAGCAGTTAAAAAAGCAGTATACGATTAATTTTTTTTGATAATTTTTGATTTAAGAGTGTTTTTAGAAGGAACATTCAAGTTTTGATTTCTCAAGGACTCTCAAGGCCGAATCTGATGGTTGTACTCAAAAGTACAGTTAGGCTGTCGGGACACATTTTTTTGGAGAAAATATATTTATAGTATATTCTTTTGCTGACGAAGTTATTATAAATTAAAAAAAATTGTTTTATTTGTTAAATATGTTTAACACTTACTTATGAAAGGTATTTATAACGACGAAAACCAAAATCAACTAAAATAGATCTCTTCAAAGCCTAACTTGCTGTCAAAAAAATACCGTTAAAACTGTTAAAAAGCCCAATCCAAGTAAACATGCAACAGAAAACATGAAGATAATATGGTACTTAAAAGTACCATTGGTCGCAAGTAACAAAATATTTTTCTCTATAGGTTTTATTTGAACTTTAACACGGTGGTAATTTTAAGTACCGTCGGACGACAAAGGGTAAAATTTAAACTTGTATGGGAATGCTTACAAAGTCGCAACAAATTGGGCACGAAAAATAGAGTATCTGTCTGCTGAATACCAAGCCATGTGGGCATTGTTGGTAACGACGCGGCGGACTCTAGCGAAGAAAGAGGCTGCAGGACCCTTCATAAGACCTGAACCATTCTGCGGGATAGGGGAACACACCCTACGCGAAGAATTCAGGAAATCGGGATCTCCAAGGTCTGAGACAAGCCAAAAAACTCTTAGGAGATTACAATCTCAAAAGATTTAAAGCAGGTATCAGTCATAGCAAAAATAACCTACGCACCCTAACCGGTTTCCTAATGGGGCATTGCAAACTCAGGGAACACCTAAGGAAAATAGGGATATTAGATAAAGGTCCTTGCAACTCCAGAACACATACTGGATTGCTGCGGGGCACTGACCCTAAAAAGGTTTAAATATTTGGGAAAACACCAAATTCAAGAAAAGGATTTACCAACTACGAATCCACTGCTCATTCTCAGATTAATAAAAGGAACTCGTCTGGATGACGTGCTTTGAGTAGGTTTTCCTTGCCAAGGCCAAAGCCAGAACATAAACACTCCAAAATAATTCTTGGTGAATTAAGCTGTGAGGGGGCTCAGGAAGAGAGAGCAAACCTCTCCAAGATATAAGTAGGGGGCATAATAGACCACAAGGTCGCAGTATACTACACCCTATATATTATTATTATTATTATTCTTATTATTACAATATTATTATTATTATTATTATTCTTATTATTACAATATTATTATTATTATTATTATTCTTATTATTACAATATTATTATTATTATTATTATTCTTATTATTACAATATTATTACTATTATTATTATTCTTATTATTACAATATTATTATTATTATTATTATTCTTATTATTACAATATTATTATTATTATTATTATTATTACAATATTATTATTATTATTATTACTACAATGTTATTACTATTATTATTATTACAATATTATTATTATTATTATTATTATTATTACAATATTATTATTATTATTATTATTACAATATTATTATTATTATTATTATTACAATATTATAATTATTATTATTATTACAATATTATTATTATTATTACTATTACAATATTATTATTATTATTACAATATTATTATTATTATTATTATTACAATATTATTATTATTATTACTATTACAATATTATTATTATTATTACAATATTATTATTATTATTATGATTACAATATTATTATTATTACAATATTACTATTATTATTATTATTACAATATTATTATTATTATTATTATTGTTATTTATATTATTGTTATTATTTATATTATTTTTATTATATATATTGTTGTTATTATTATTTATATTATTATTGTTATTATTTATATTATTATTATTATTATTATTGTTATTGTTGTCATTATTATTATTATTATTTATATTATTATTATTATTATTGTTATTATTATTATTATGATCAGCAACAATATGGCTCTTAATGGCTTTAAAAAACAACACAAATCAAAAGATCTTGTGAATATAAGTATGTTTTCTTGGCTTCGGTATCAGCATTTATTTATCGGAGTATATTTATCAGGTTTATCGCTTATACCAACAATACTGCCAGACCTATTTTCTCATGGTAGCGATGCCCTGTATAGGAACGTGAAATTATGTTTCGCATTTGGGACAAATTAACTAACAGTGCTGCCAAATAATCTAAATTTTAATACATATCGCCAATAGCCACTTTTTGACTCGAAAAATTAAGCATTGATATCGAAGCTAAAAAACACTTTATACCTACAAGCGGAAAAACAATATCGCTTTGTTAAACTGCGATACTTATAACTCTGTTCTTGTTAGAAAATCCGAAAGATAACATTGGCGGATACACATCGCAGTCGATCATTTTATTATTGGTCCGGGTCTACCCCTTTATTTAGCTTATTAACAAGCAAAAGCTTAAACCTAGACTTAAGAACTAACACAAACATTTTTAACCTAATGAGCGATTGAAAATATTAGACTGGGGAGATGTTATGGGCGTGACTTATTGAGCAGGACTTTTTTGATTTCATGTTTGCTGCTATTTAGGTCGAAGACTTCGGCGTAGTTGTTTGTTATACGCAACATTCTTGATAATGCTTCGAAGTGACCGTAATTGGTGCGGTGAGTTTAGATAAGGAGAAGTTGGACAGATCTTAGATTACAGGGTTTGGGAGTGAATAAAATACTTTGTGTTGTCCTCGGGCAGTCGATGTTTCCAGTCAATAACTGGTGTATAAAAGTACATTTAAAGTATGCATGCCAATTAGTTTTTACCTATTTTCATAGGATCGGCCCAAGGTAGACCATGAAGTGCAAATCGGAAAAACCTGCGTTGAACTGCTTCGATTCGTTGAATTTGGATTTTTTTATAAGGTGAACAAACTTGGCTGCAATATTCCCGAAGGGGTCTTACAAAAGTAATGTATAAAGACCTTGTAACGTAGGGGTTGGAAAATTCTTTCGACCAGCGTCTGATAAAGCCAAGTGCAGAGCTAGCTTCATTTATAGCTATATGTGAAATTCAATTCTCTGTCACATATTATTCCTAGATCCCTTACTTCGGTAGTAGAGGGAATAGGCTCATCGCAGATAAAGTAGTTTCTTGGAGGCGGAGGAAGACGGTTGCGGGAATAGGAAATTGAATCAACTTCATCACCGTCTTCTAAAGCACAAAGCGTCCTAGATACGAACTCAGTAAGGTTAGTGGTGGTTGATTTACCTTTCATGAAACCGTGCTGGTTTGTGCAGATGGATGGCATACAGAACGGAACCAATTGTTGATAGATTATGCTTTCGAACAGTTTGGGTATGGAACGGAGTTTTGCTTTGGGCCTATAATTATCGACTACGGGCTTGCTCCCTTTTTTATGAACAGGGATGAAATAAAATTCCTTCCATAGGAAAGGAAAAGTACCTGTTGAAACAGACAAGTTAAATAGGGCACCGAGGGGAGGACCAAGGTGGCTTAGACACTTTTTTATTACAATAGCCGGAATTCCATCAGGGCCGGACAAACAATTAACTTTAAGTTTGGTAATGTTTTCAGAAACCAAAGATTTTGTTATATTTAGTGAAATTGATGACGACTCTGGACAGTTTCTCATGTAGCTTAAGTAACTAGGATCGGTTTCAGGTGTTTGCTTACAAAAGGATTTGTGTAAATAACAGGCAAAGAAATTGGCAATGGCTTTTGGGTCGGAAGAAGATTCCCTAAGAGATTTGAGAGTAGATGGGTAGCCGTATGACTTTCTTTTGGTATTAACAAACTGGTAGAAGCGTTTGGGGTCCGAGACTAAGCTAAATTACATGCAGTAAAGGTACTCAAGGTAATGAAACTCACAAAATCCAGAAAAACGATTGTATATAAATCGATAGTTAGTGTAGTGGGAATTAGATCGAGTTCTTATGAATTTGTGCTACAGCTTGTTGCTGTTATTGCGGAGAGAGCGCAACTCCTTGTTATACCAAGGAGGACCTGACATGCAGTCTTGTCGGAAGGAATATGGAACCGATTGGGCAAAGCAGGAGAAAATTGACGAGTAGAAAGTTGATGGGGCAAGATCAATGTTTGTTGTTCAGCAATAAAATCAAAGTCAATGTTGCTTATAAGGCTCCATGAGCTTAAAAAAACGTTCGCTCTCAGTTCAGAACACAAATTAAATGGGACTGTCAAGCACAAACAAAAAATTAACTCAGCGCTTTAATTGCCAGATGTTTGGCCACGTTGAAAGAAACTGCAACGTTTCAACAATTTGCTCTCAAAATCACAAAACGGAGAACTGCAATACAAAAAACTGCAAGGTGAGCACAAGTCTAATGACTTGTCATGTGTCTCAAGACAATCCTTTTTGCAATTAAGAGAAAAGCTCTCTAACAACAAAAACAGTCGATCAGCAAACAATTCACCTTGAATTTCCTTTTTGCACTTAACTTTTGCTAAATTAACAAAATCGTACGTTATTATAATTGTAATCAAATAAGGAAAATGTACGAGAATTGATTTATTGTCAAATAAGCAAATTGAATGTAACTGTTAGCCGTAATTTAAGTTATGCTTAGTAAGCAATAAATTTGTATAAATAGGGCTAAGTTTGAAGTAATAAAGCCCTGATTTTTCAACACTAAGAAGAAGAAGCCGTATTTAGTTACCACCCGAGGTAAGATAACTAAATATCATATATTGGTACAAGCACCTAATACTCTTATATCCACTACAAAATCGAGGTACATGCGCCCTGATCATACCGCCGAAGCAAAAGAGTTCCGATGTTAACTGTTGCTGACGGCATTAACATTAGTAGCGCTCATCCGACCTTTACACTGCGACGAACCATTAGGCGAAAACTGCGAGTTGCAGGTAACCGTAGTATATAGATACCCGGCGATAGACAGAATTGTGAGAAACGTGATCACCGCAGGTTGCTTCTTTTACGACTTACGTAAGACATTCGGCATCATCGGGTGTGGCGTCGTCGAAAGAACATACGGTTAAAAGAAAATAAGATCCATCTTGGAGAAGCGTGGGTTCGAGTCCTTGAACGGCGGAGACGTGGGAGTTATTTCTTTGTTTTTACCTCGGTCCAAAATTCGTTCCTTTTTTCTTTAATCTTAGTGTAAATAAGTTTAGTTCATAAGCCGAGTAGTGTTACTGTAAGTTACATTTAAGGGAAATGGTATCTTAGGTTAAGTAAGGGATAAGTTATACTAAAATTAGATACGGATCGAAAATTACGTTTTGTTTTTGTTTAACACGAAGCTATTCTGTTACCTATCTGTACCCTCGATCCCTTTCACCTGAGTTGGTCGGACACCCCTTTGTCAAACGTCGATTTTGTTTTATTTTGATTAGAGAAAAACAGTAGCAATTGGACCGTATTAGAAAGGACCTATGAAAATGATCCCCATGTTACAGTCTATGGTGTTCGCAATCGTGTTGCGTGTAAATCACGCCCCGAAAGTCCTCCACTCCCTTTGGCCCTTTTGTCGGCTGTTCACTCCTTTGTCCTGCTGCCTTTTCTTGTCCATGTTCTTCTCTTCCCGTCATTCTCTGGATGCCACGGTACAGGTGGGATTGACTGGATTCCTTGAATCCAGTTTCCTCGCTCTACCTATCGCTCCAGAGATGACCATTTAGGTACCCCGGATAGAGCCAACCGGAATTGCAACAGGCAGCTGGTTCAAGCTGCACACACCGGCTGTTCAGCACGGGTAGGGTTAAAAAAAAAAAACGAGGGTAAACAATAGACAAACGGGATGCCCCCCAATTCTTGTTGCCTAAATTGGGAAAACAAAACAAACACTAATTATGTACTATTCCCGGATGGGGAATCAAAATGTATTTTTTTTTTTTTGAAAAGGGGGAAACTGACAAAGGGCGTGCACATACATATATTTAAAAAGAGATCGACAACAATATGACCGTGGCACCAGAGTGGATGCTCACATAAAAAAAAAAAATCATCAGCGAAAGTTCAGGCAGCGGTTTACGGAAGGCCCACGATTCCGCACGATCACCAAGAATCTTAAATGACTCTCTTGGGGTCAACGGGGTCGCGAAACGTTTCCAAAGTAGCCACTAAAAAGTTACGCGATTCACAAAGAGAGCGGTAAGGACACGAATCACCAAAATATATCCCAACTAGGGGAGAGGTTACATAAATATTCATATGTATATAGATACTATATATGAAAATAAGAAAGCGGGTACTTATCTTTATTTTCCTGCCTACTCGGGGTTGCTCCTGGTTAAGTGTCGGGGTTGGTGAGGGTGTGGCGATACTTTCCCGCACAGTCACTGCGGTTACGATGTTTGTTCTGGTCTTGTCTTTGGAGGGTTGTTCTCCTTTTTTTCTTTTTTGTTGCTTTATTTTGGGGTGTCGTGATGGTTTTTGAGGGATTTTGTTTTGTTGGTTTTTCTTCTTGTTCGTTGTGTAAATTCTTCCTTGTTCGTTTACCATAAAAATTACAGCCTATGTCCGACTTACACAGTTCAATTGTGTCCTTAAGCTCCATTTTGTGCGAATTAATAAGTGGAACCCTTTGTTTCTGCTTCTGTGGTTGCTGTTGTTGCTGCTGCTGCTCTTGTTCCTGCTGCTGCTGGTGTTGTTGTTGTTGTAGCTGTTTCTGCTGCGGTTGTAGTTTTTGTTTATTTTGTTGATGCTAATTTTTTTAGTTTTGACTTTGCTTGTTTTTTCGTTGGAATTTGTTCTGGGACTGTTTTTTTTTTGTTGTAGTTGAGGATGGTTGAATGGCAACGATTAGTATAAGGCCTCGTAGAAGTAGCATCTTCCGACAGGTGCTGGTTCCTTAAATGACGAGAATGAGCCTCTGCAGCCGAACATCTTGCAACTCTGCTAATAAGTCCTATTTCACGCCTCCCCGAGGCGCCATCTGGGAGTCTCACTGGAGATTGCGAAGTGAAAGGGACAAATGGCGAGTTTCCTGCGCAATAAATCAGGATTAGTGTCGGAAAAACAAAACAAGACCTTATCCGGGCTACTTCGACATATTTGGAGCTCAGGCCGGTAAGGATTTCCAGGACTTAGTCAGGGTCTTGGAAATGAGATGGTGGACCCTTATGGTCCAACGGCAGCGCTCACATCCCGGAACGGGTTACTGGCTTCGGTGTAACCGACCCCTCGTCCTAGGGCACTCAAAATGGAACTGGTCCTCCAGGTTGGGGGTTGTGCCGCCAGGGTAACTTCCCGTCCATTTAAAAAAAACTAAGTTACGAAGCATCAACAAGCCTCGGATATGGACGGATCTACTGTTGACAACCCACGCAAACGATTTAAGGACAATGAGCTTTGGATATGCACGTGGAATGTTAGATCCCTTAATAGACCGAGCAACTAGCGGAGGCCCTAGACTGCTGCAAACTAGACATAACCGCCATCTAAGAAATGCGATGGGATGGGCCGGACAAAAAGAAGATGAAAATCTGCGACATCTACTACGGCAATTGCTATCGACGGCAAAAGCAGCGCTTATTTGGATGCGGATTTGTTGTCGGAGGCAGACTGAGACAAGAAGTCCTCAGCTTCCGGCATGTGAGCGAGCGCCTCGTAGCAATCCGCATCAAGGCTAAATTCGCCAACATAAGCCTCATATGCGCGCATGCCCCCGCAGAGGAGAAAGATGACGACACCAAGGATGCCTTCTACGAGCTCCTTAACAAGACCTACGAGCAATGCCCTAGCTATGACATTAAAATTATCCTCGGTGATTTTAATGCAAAGCTAGGAAGAGAGGGTATCTTTGGTGGAACAATCGGAAAATATAGCCTGCACAACACCACCTCCGATAACGGATTCAGGCTAATCGACTTTGCGGCGGGGCGAAACATTGTCGTTCCGAGGAGCCAAGGTACGGTTGCGGATATCCCAAACAACGCCAAGACAAACTAATGCTGTAAGAAAATTCGACGTCGGACGGCTACAATCGCAAGAGATCGCCAAGTCCTTTTCCGATCGAGTGTCTCTTAATCTCTTAAGAGGTCCAATGCCGCCAGCATCAAGCTTCGAAGACCATTGGAAACACTGCCAAAACGCCATCAGAGATGCCGCTTCTGATGTGCTGGGTTTCACTCGTCCATCACAACGAAACCCCTGGTTCGATGATGAATGCCGGCAAGCACATACAGCAAAGCTAGATGCATATAATGCGGCGCTGCTTAGAAAGACCGGAGCTGCTCATGAGCTCTATGAGCGCAAGAGGAGAGACGAGCACCGGCTTCTCAGGAGGAAGAAGAAAGAGCATGAGAAGCGCGCGATCGAGGAAATTGAGAGATGCTACTCCAGGAATGAGGTTCGGAAGTTTTACCAAAAGGTAAAAATAACACGCCTCGGAAACAAACCCCGAACCATAGCCTGTAGAGATGAACAAGGGAACATCATAGTAGAATCGCAGTCGATGCTGAGGATTTGGAAAGATCATTTCTGCAGACTGTATAACGGCGATGACGGACCAAATACCGCTGTCAGGCAGAATCAACCTTTCAACCTGGATGATGATGACCAACAATTCCGTCCACCCGACCTGGATGAAGTGAAGATAGCCATATCGAAGCTTAAGTCCAACAAAGCTGCTGGAGCGGATGGCCTGACTGCCGAGCAAACACAAGAGGCACTATCTTTCAAAAGTCCGTCCAACTAGTACGCCGACGATATTGACATAATCGGGAGAAAGCAGCGTGACATCAGTGGCGCTTTCGCGAGTATTGAGACGGAAGCGGCGAAAATGGGCTTAGCGGTCAATGAGGGCAAGACCAAGTATATGCTGTCAAGCAAAAAGGGCAACCAACACCGACGTCTCGGACAGAACGTCACCCTCGACAGATATAACTTTGAAGTAGTTAAGGACTTTGTCTACCTAGGTTCCGCTATAAATACAGACAACGACACCAGCGCTGAGATCAAGCGAAGAATAACTCTTGCCAACCGCTGTTTCTTTGGGTTAAGAAGGCAATTGAGTAGCAAAGCCCTCTCTCGGACAACAAAAGTCACCCTTTATAAGACTTTAATAATCCCGGTTCTGCTCTATGGCGCAGAGGCATGGAAATTATCAAAAATGGATGAGGGTGTTCTTGGTTGCTTCGAGAGAAAAATTCTTCGGGCGGTCTTCGGTCCCGTCTGCATTGACGGTGAGTGGAGGAGGAGATGCAACTACGAACTGTATGGACTGTACAGCGACATGGACCTAGCCAGAAGAGTGAAGATCCAAAAACTGAGATGGCTGGGTCATGTAGAGCGCATGGACACCAATGCTCGGTCCGAAAAGTCTTCGAATCTGCCCCCGAGAGACAGCGCAGTAGAGGAAGGCCAAGACTCAGGTGGCGCACGCAAGTGGAAGAGGACCTCAGCCAACTTAGCGTGCGAAACTGGAGGCAGCTAGCCAGGGATCGAGCTGGTTGGAGAAGCTTGTTGACTTAGGCCCAGGTCCACCCCGGACTGTAGCGCCACCTAAAGTAAGTTGAGGATGGTTGTTCTCGCCTATTTTCGGCTGTTGCTTAGAGCTAAGGAGCTGTTGTTGTTGCTCTTCTTCTTTCTATGCCATTTGTTTGGCTTTAATTGACAGTACTTTTTGTTAAAGCTCTTTGATGCTGTTGTTTAGAGCTTCAACCTCTTCCTCTTCGTCCCCTGACTCGGAAGCCGCCAGAGATGCGAAGGCATCTTCAACACCCATATAGTGGCCTTCAACCACAATCAGACACGTATGCGTATTCGTTGTAGTCTGACTCTGCTGCCCTTTTTGACATCATTGCCGCCTGTTCTCTTACTCTACCAGACAGCTTCTTAATAAAAGTTGATAGGGAAGAGCGCTTTACTGTATTTGGAGTTGGCCTTCGCTTTCTCCTCCTCTTTGTTGTTATTTCCGATGTTGCTGCTGTTGTTGTTGTGCTTCTGATCCCGCTATTGGGATAGCGTACCGCTCTTTGCCACTCATCGTGGCAGCCCAGCACTACCTCCACTAGGCTACTTGTCTTTTATACAAATTAGGTCTTATACGAGTATATGGGAATACAAAAACTAAACTGGTAGAAATACTTGTTTACTTCGCAGCATTCCATTAACGACTGATTATTTTAATGTACTCGTATAAATACATATAATGACATTTGCACAACAATTTTGTTGTTTACAGTGTTACTAAATGTTGATAGCTTACAATGTGTATATATCTATATGTGATTTGCAACTTAGTATTCTCAATCTGATAAGGTGTTAGTTTAATTTTTTTATTATTTAGAAAAAAATAAATATAATTGGATTTCCAAAATAAAAATCATGGAGAAAATGAATGATTATGAAATGAAGACGAGTATACGCTTGATTTAGACATTAAAGTCTTTATGGTAAACTTCCTTAATGGTGCCCGATATGTGTACAAAAATCTTCAAAAACATAATTCTGCAAGGTCCTTTCCTGTAGATGAAATTTGAGTGATATTATATTCCATTTAACATCAAAAAGTGTAACCGAGTTTCAGAGCACCAGAGTGGTTCGATTACCATTCGATCAACAATTATAAAACGTATACATATGGCACAAACATATGCTTTTTTCGAAAGCTCAGCAAATGAAAGAAGCTGAAACGACTGTGGAATATTCCCGCAGAAATAAATCCCTTTGTCCCTTTTGTGTGCAGTTTGATTAGTAAGGCTGCTTAGATATATTGTTATGCAGCTGAACGATATGCACGCGCAACTCAAATATCGGCTTCCAGTCCGGTTCGTTGAAACAAAACGGTTAATACTGGATACAAATCCTCGCTACAATTTCAGCCCACGTGTGTTCTTTGTTTTTTATTTATTTTTTTTTTATAGATATGGCAGTGACAATTAGTCCAACTAAGCTATTTAAAAATATGTATTGATGAATTTTTATTCCACATCTTTATTCTTTGACGCGATACTATCTGGCAATGGTGGTTGATGCACAATTACTAAACAATACTAAGCAATGAGTTCGTATCGGGTGCTGTGATCTTGCCATATGGTCCTTTCATGTCATCGTTAACATAGACATTCCACTCTGTTAACAATTTCCTAATCGGTTATGCTATTAACATCGGATTTGATTGATCCTAATATATGTTGCAGTTCCCATTCTACAGCCGAATAGCAGAAAAGTGAGTCTGGGAACGAATATGAAAATCTAAGAGTACTGTCGTCAACAAATAATGTACGGGATTAAAAGTAGCACACAAGAGATCGTTAGTGACGTTTAAAACCTTCCAAGACAACTTGAATTAAACGTTTCGAAATGTGATTTATAATCCAAATCCGAGCGTGCCAAATTTTGTAAAGTTCTTTAGAAATAGAAGGTACAATTATCGTCCTTTCGCCAGGTTTATATACGATTTGGTTCCAATTTTCGGTGATACAAACCAACAAATCACCAGTCGACCTGTTGCTACGAAAACCGTACAGAAGATTGTAAAGAAGTTTTCGTGTTTCGAGATATTTCCTGAGCTTTCCACGATCTGTAGGAGAATATAGGAAGATTCACCTCTTTTAGGAATGGGAGAAACACTTGATCGGAAGGACTCCTAAGGAGTAGGATTGATGAAAAATCCTATCTTGTGGTTTTGATAGCGTGAAAGGACACTTCTTGGGAAAAGAGGGAGATATACAATATAGACCGGCGTATTTGTGAATGTTAATATTCTTACGACTGCTATACGAGTGCGAAAGTGACTTCAACCCTTTGTAGATTTAATGTCAGACGACGACAAAGTGCAATCTAAAAGTGTTGAGCTGGCCTTAAAGTGTGCAGTAGGCAGATTGAACTTGTAGTATTTTTTGCCTCGATTTAAATGTTATTGAAATTTCACTCTTAAGAAAGACTGGTCATTGGAACCTTGTCCGATCTATTCCAATGTAAATAGAGCCCGTGAACATATCCACAGCGGCATGATTTATGATTTACATATTTTTTATTTATGTTATTAACTTCATATTATGTATATATGCATATATATACCCAAAAGGTGAGCTGTCTTTTGCGATTGACGATCGCGACGAAATTTCGATAATAAAATTTAGTTACTTGTAAGCGTTATTCGGGTCCCCAGTAGATCTAACAAATATAATAACTAAAGTCCTGTTTTCTCACTTTGGAAACCATAACCCCATGTTATCCCAACAAAATTCTCGTAACCTTTTAGTAGAGTGAAATATTTTAGATGCCATCAAGACCCTTAACCTGTTCCCCGTCAATACAATGCCTACAACATATTATTCCGACGAATGAAGTTCTATATGGGATGCATTTTTTGTAAGTGATTCACATAATACGAGTATTATGTTTAATGACCAACTTGCTGCACTTGCTTATTCCAAACATGATCTTTTATCATTGACTTCTAACTTCACAATAAATCGTAAGGATGTAAGTTATAAATAAAAAGGCTTTAATAACATTGACTACAATCAGTTGGAGTTCGATGCCCGACATGTAAAGCATGGTCAGTGTTCGTGAATTGACTCTGAAATTCGGCTACATATTGAACAAGGAAATAAGGCCTTTATTGATTGGAATCGTTACAGATTGGATCCCCATAAACAAGTATACTAGTCTCAACGAAATCAAGTAGTGAATTAAATAAATGTGGCAAAATGTAACTTCTATAGGAATCGGATAAACCCATTTTTAAGGGGTAAGCATCTGTGAAAAAATCTCAAACAAATCGGTAGTGGAAAAATGTCGTGTGCAACGAATGACGAGTAAGATCTTAATAAATCGAATTCGGACTTCGTATCATTTCCTTTCCCACCCTTAGATTCTGTACCCGTAGGTGTCTCTGCTTCATCTTTTGAGTTTCCCTGTGTTGGTTTTGTCGAAATTTTTGTTTTTTTTTGTCCCTTAAATCAAATGCCACTGGTTGTGATAATTTGGATTATTCAGGGATGTTACTTCATCGTTGATTCGATCTATGAAAGTCATCCACTGTTTTGTTTATAGTATTGCTATTTTTGTCTGAGGGTCAGCATCCGCTCTTGCGGTCCAATCGGAATGGACATTGACTATTACCCGATGTTTAACACTGTTTGCTGATTTTCCCTCCGGAATGAGAATCATATTAACCAATTTGTTTTTATCTGTCATGTCGTTGCCTATAAAGCACAAACATTACCGAAACAAAAGGAATTGTTCCGGAATCGTCGACGCACTACTTCAACTATTGCACGACATTAAACACAACAAATTTTGTGTACTTCAGTTTTAACTTAAAATTAGTCGGTTTTTCCCGCTGTGCATTAAACATTCGTTTTAATATCGTAGTACGTATCGCATATCATTCTTATATACGGATACATTTTGAGATCTTACTCTTCGCGTCGTCTTAATATTATATTAGGTAACTCTGTCGAACGCTTTTCCATCGTAAACTTTGAATCGTCTCATGTGTCGACATGTCACCAACAAATCGACATTGAGGTTTAATAATAGGTGTGTTTTTTGGCATCGGTATCAGCGTTTATTTCGAATCTGCATGTGAATACTAACAACCAAACCTATACGCGTTAGCTTAATAGAAGATATTTATTGACGTAAAGGCAGATGGAGACAATTCTGCCATTCTGCAATTCTTCATGATAGCGATGAATTATATGCGAACATTAAACCATTTGTCACTTTTTGTAAATAATGCCAAATTATCCGAATGATGATAGTTAACGCCGATAGGGGATTTTTTGGGCTCTGAAAATTAAGCGCTGATACCGATATCAAACAACGCACCTATTATTCCCTTTTCGACTGTTTAAAACTCAAGTGTATTTTTTAGTCGGTAGTTGTTGCAGTTTCTAATGTCGCTTTTGCATTTACGCAATGGAACCAGTAAGCTCTTCATCCACTTGTTAAATATTCGATCGTCTCTCCTCGAAGACCAGTTTCTTCGATCATTGTCTTCCCATTGAAGGGTATGCTATTCGTTTTAGCTGTATGCCCCTTGTTCATTCACTAACTTGGGCTTGTTGCAATGGAGTGTAAGTAAGAAGTACTCTTGTTATTACAAATCCCTTTATTCATCACAATAAATTTTCTCGTTTCATCTTCAATATTTATTTTGGCGATTGAATTTCTTTCGTCTTTTTTTTCGTTTACCCGTATTTTTGCATTGTACTTCTTCCTCTGCTTGTGACTTGCTTATAGATTTAAAGGTATCTCCTCTTATTTCGATAGCCTCTACTGCTTTCGTTCGTTCTCTTGCTACCATGTTAGGAGTGTAGCTAGACACGGAGGCATCCATGATACAGAATTAGGCGAATAAAATGTCCTGATGTCATACAATGATAACAGCTCGTTACGATCTGAAATCAGGCAGATGTTATTGATTGAGGATGGCCAAACCCACCCATTTTGGCTCCATATGTGAATGGTAGTTCCCAAAACGAAGCTCCTCCCAGTCACCACGTGTAAAAGAGGAGTCAATGGAAGTTCGCCGTGTCGTTTCTCGTCATCGTCTGTGCGTTACGTTCAGTCAAAGTCGGCCCTATCGAAGGACAGTCCGTATACCACTACACAGCTTTAGAAATTAACTTCATGATTGAAACCAAAACCGGGTTTGTTTTTGAATTTTATTCCCTTAAAACTACAGCTTGGCTTACTGATACAAATTAGAACACTTTGGTTTAAATGCAAAATTAAAAAAAAAAGTTCGTTCTTTTTCTCAAATCAATCGCTTCTTCAACCGTTAAGCCAAGACCCGATGCGAGTCGAAATCGGTTTTTTGTTTTTCAATTTGAATCGTAATCGTAACACCCGCTCTTGATCAGGTACGGACGGCTTCTCGATCCCGTCTTAGTTTTCCAAACAATCATATTTTACCTGCTCTCACCTGATCTGGACTTTACACCTTTTTCTTGCACAATAAATTTTAACTTACCTCTCTGGAAAAATTCAGAACCAAACGGACATTTCCACCACTTCTAGCAATGGTACAGGTTTGAGAGGGAGCCTACATAGAAAAGTGGAATAGAGGAATTCAGAGGTAGGGGAACAATAGATCACGAATTGTAAAGACATGTTCTGTGGTGAGTTAAGATAAAATATAATTGGGTGTTATTGAGTTATTGGGAAGGCAAAAGGTATATATTAGAAAAAGGAGTCAAGTTAATGGGGCTGAGCACGTTAAAAGGACACAAACATGACCACCCCAAATACGCATAGAACTTTTATTATAAAGAGTCTGACGCTACAGCCACTTTTCCGTCTCTTCTGTAATAATATTCGTAGTCTTACACAAACTGCATTTTTTTTGGGTCGAACAGCTCGAACATTTTTCAACACGTCATTCTTATCTTTTTATTAACCCTTTCCTCGTTATACGAACTTATGCGTAACGAGTTTCCCATTTTTACTGCATTGCTGCTGCTTCGCTTATGGAATTGGTTAATATCGCAGACCGCAGAACGCGTCTAAATACTGCTCGGTCCTGCATCGCTTCAGTGGTTAGCCCCAGGCGTTGTTGCGCATTTGCCATCTGAGAAAGCCCAGAATTCTTTTTCCGACCTCGTTTTCTTACAGTTGGAGTGACCGTTGTTGAAAGTGCCTTTTTAACTGGATTTTCCGATCTTCTTTGAACGTGGCAATACCAGCTTATTCTTTTCGTCTCAATCTGTTCGGCTACCGAATTCTTTATATGTAGATTTCCTCTTATACGCGTAAATCTAATGCAATCGCGTTTAATGACTCCACTAGACATCCTTAACATTTTCATTTACGCTACCGTTATTTTGTTTTTAAAAGCTTCGTACATTTTCCAGCGCTGAGAACCGTACATAAGAGCTGGTCTAACAACCGTGGTGTAGAGTTTCCCCTTCAATTTAAGTAGAAATTTTCCTCCAATTTCATTCACCCCACACTCACTCTGTGACTTACTCGTCCTCACATTTCGCTTCCATGTCAACGATTGATCTTAAGTTTTTTCACTTCCATGGTAACGATTGGTCTTAAGTACTTAAAGATAGTGCTTTTCGTATGAACTATTCCGTCTAACATTATATTCGGAACAGGTCGTAACGGATGCGCAAATGGGCACGTCAAATGCTCCGTCTTTGAACGACTTATTTTAAACCCGTTTCTCTAGCGCATTTTTCCATGAATCTAAGGCGTTCTGCAAATCTTCGCCGTTATCGCTTAGTATAACTGCGTCGTCAGCGAAAGAATTGGCGTTACATTTGCCTCGCGCATGCAGTCTTTCAAAAGAAAGTCGAATACTACGTTTAAGAGGAAAGGGCTAAGTAAGCTTCCTTGATGCACTCCGACATTAACTGGAAATTCTCTCGTTAGTCCAGCAGAGCTTTTAACCGCAATTTTCACGTTTCCATACACGTCTTGTATTATTCCAACATACGTTTCCGGTACATTTTGAGACCTCAGCGCGTCGCATATGAGATCCCTAGGTACTCGATCAAATGCTTTCTCAAGGTCGATAAATACCATGTTTAAGTCCTTAGACGAATCTCGGTGCTTTTCCATTATTATTCGAAGGCTTTGGATAGCGTCCACCGTCGATCTTCCTTCAACAAATCCACACTGGCTATTATCGAGCTTTATTATTTGCCGAAGACGTTCGTTTAAGACTCTTTCGATGATTTTCATCGTTTGTGACATAAGCCTAATTGAACGGTAGTTGTCGCATTCTCGATTGTCACCTTTTCCTTTGTATAATGGAGCCAAGAAGCTACTTCTCCATTCATTCGGCATAGGTTGTCCGCATTTTAATTTATTTTAAAGTCTCGATAGCTGCCGATTCCCTCCATCTTCGACCAAAACTCTGATGGAATGCTGTCTGGTCCCCCGCTTTCCCCCGCTTCATTTTTCCGATTGCTATACTTATTTCTTCGATTGAAAAGTCCGAAACTTCCTCCTCAAATAGACCAGTTGTCGACACGATATCACGTGGAAACCGTTTGTTAAGCAACTCCTTGCCGTTCAAGCCACCGGTCACAAATTTCCTTTTCATTTGTTAGTAAGCGACCGTCTGCACTTTTGATGGATTTCGGCGATGTTATTTTCATCAAATTTTTTCACCTCTGTGCAGCGAGCCTAAAAATATTTGGCACTTTAGTTCGAGTCAGGACTTTCTTTGCATCTTTTTAAGACGCTAGTATTCAAGAGCCAGTCCACCTTTTTCTATATCGTCGGTCCTATCGCATTTTGTCCACGGCAGAAATGCATTCTTCTTGTCGGCCACAGCTCGTTTGGTTTCGTCATTCCACCACCATGTTTCTTTGCCGACGTGATGGTACTTCGATATAGTCCCCAGATGGGACATTGCGAGTGTTATGCATTCCTCGTGCATGCTGTTCCACATTTCTTGCGGGCTAAGTGAGTCGTTTACCGTATACCGTTTGTATTTCGAAGTACTTCTTTAGCCAATGCGATAAATCTTGCGCTTCGTTCCTTCGATAGATTATACTACCGGATTTTTGGCTTTCCAAACGATGCCCGTGTTTTCGGTGGTTCCGCTGTGAAAAATTCTGTAATGAGCAGACGGTGTTGGCTTACTAGCGATTCTCCAAGTACAGTCCGTCTGATAAGATCGTATACGGCAAAACTCGTTTATGAAAACCGGTTTGGAAGGGGCATTTGCATTAGCGGATAAAAAAATACTTCTGCTGAGATGCTTTGAATAAAAAAATTTAAAGAGTGTTCAATTTTTGTCAGAGACGGGAGTATTTTAAAATGAGTGTCGCGTTTGCATCACGTTATGAAGCAGTATTCTTGTGCACGCATCCAAAAGGACCAAAAATGTCATACGGAGCAGCTGCTAAATACATGGAAAAGTCAAAAGCATTTATTAGCAAGTGGGTGCACCGTTATTCCCAAGTTAAAAATGTGGATGATTTGCCGGATGGTGGGTCTACGCCAAAAACAACAAAAAAGCAGGACAAAATGATTCTACGCGTGTTTGAAAGAAATCCTCTTCTATCGTTACGTGGAAGACAAGGGATTTTACGTAAGAGGGGTCTAAATGTGTGTTGTGATACGATACGAAGACGTTTACTAGCCAATAATGTAAAATTTCGAAGCACAATAAAGAAAACACTTCTGTCAAAACAACACGTAGAAAATCGACTCAGTTGGGCCAAGGAGAATTTGAATAGAGATTGAAACAACGGCAAAGGTGCACGTTTGGTGATGCTTCTCAAACAAGGATTTGGCAATTTGTTCATGTTTACAAATAACTTAAACGCATTCAACATGGTCAAAATTTATAAGAAGGCTTTATTACCATCTGCCCAAAGGTGGTTTAAAAGAAGGAATGAGAATTGGTTACTGCAAGAAGATAATGACCCGAAACATCGCAGTCGTTTGTGCAGTGCGTGGAAACAAGAAAATGACGTCGATGTTTTAGATTGGCCATCACAGTCGCCGGATGCAAATCCCATTGAAAATGTTTGGGCTTTCATAAAACTAAAGCTCCAAGGAAAGTAGATCTCGACGGTCAAACAATTATCACGGAAAATACGAGTTTTATGGAGATCTTTGTCTCAAGATTATGCTATAAGATTAGTAGAAAGCATGCATCGAAGACTTCAAGCAATTATTGATAATGGAGGAGAGTGGACAGCATATTAATTGAAAAGCATTCAAGTAAATAAACAAAATAAACCAGTACAATTGATTTTTTTTTATTATTATAAGTTCTTCTTTAATTTTTGTCGTGTACGATGTTATCAAACGGACTGTATTCCTTTACAGTCCTTAACACGGTTTCTCATCGGCCTCCGCTGCTATAGGTGATAAGATGTCGTTGATGTTTAATAAACTTTGTATTAAAGACGGTTAAGCCGTAAGCCCTAAACGCTACAAGGATGTCTTCGCCAGCTGAATTTCTGGTTCCAAAGCCTTTACCACCGTGGCAGTCCTTGTAATCAACATTTGTTTCTCCGACGTGGCCGTTCTCCGCCTAGCATCTCATCGATAGGTATATTTCTAAGCAAATTACCGAACTCTGACCAAAATTTTTCTTTTTCCGATTGATCGCATCCATTTTGTGGAGTGTACGCGCTAACATTGTTCCACGTTTCATAGTGTATGACGAGTTTAACACTCATTAAGCGGTCGCTTATTTTCAAAATACCGACGATATTGCTAAGAAGATCCGCTGCAACAACGATACCAACACCGTTTCGTCTATCAACTGTTCCATGGTAGAACATCTTAAATGCCTTGATTTTTAAATCATGAAAACGCGCTCTATTGCCGGTATTACCTCTTTTCCTGTACGCACATGATTTGTAGAGTTCTGCGACGCATAATCGCTGCCAATTCTAAACTTTTTGAGGTCATCGATCCGAGGTTCCAACTTGCAAACCGAACGTTAGGAAAATATTTTGGGAACTTCATTTTGCCCGCCCTCGGAATCCATCGGGCTCTGACGCAAGCACTTCTGCTTACTCTGGGATCACCCGAGTGCGTTGCAAGCGTGGTGCCCAGCGGGGTAGTGCTTTTAATTGCGATTATTTCCATGAAGTGTATCTTAAGTTTGAGTGGTTTGACACTTGTTTGCTCATTTCAAATTGATTGACTGTTCTTTTACCCCACCGGTAGTCTCCAGACGCGGGAACCCACTGACTGCATACAAGTGGGAAGTTTTAAGGTGTTAATGTCTCACAGGCTCATTTTTGGTCATACTTGCCTGTATATGATTGGTGTCCCATTTAGTCGCCTCTTACGACAAGCTGGGACGCACTGCAGTACTATTCTTTATCCGATGCACGGATGCTCAGATGTTGCGTCAATCTCGAAAATTTTGCGCACAGAGCTGGTCCCTTTCTACTAACTCGTAAAAGTCTGAACCGGTGGAAAGCATTTCCTCCCTTGATACCCCATTCAATGACTCATCAAAATCGCGCCAAAATATACATCATTTTTTGATTTGTTCCGATCTAACAATATTAATTATCGGTTTTATTGTCACAAGTTGGCTGCTAATTTTTAACGTTTACTTTTTTATCTACTAGCTTAACTATTTAGATGATGCCAACACCGTTCTTATTTTGTTCCGTTCCGCAATAATAAATTTGGACGCTTTGCTTTGCAAGTTCAAGTAACGGGTCCCCTTTCCACTATTTTGTCAGTCGCCACTATTATATCATTATATTATAACGATTTTAAGTGGCCATACTATGTTTATCAGTTGAAAATTTTTGTCCCGCCCCGCTTATGTCGAAAAACAACATATTCTTCCCCCGTGCGAAATATTGAGTCTTAATGTGAATATTGCTATTCGTCCCTTTTTCACACAATCGTCTAGGGTTAGTGTATTAATATACGGTAAGAACTCGATTTATACAACCCCCTATAGTTTCAACTATTCAGTAAGTACAGCACCCAAAAAGTTTTCACAATTGAAACGTTCGAAAAATTTGTTTGATTCTTGCAACACCAGAAAAGGAGTTGATTAATTCCTTGGCAAACTGAAAAAATGTCCCTTTAAATTTGCTCTCTTTGTTTTGTTCTTGGTATGGTTGATCCTTACCTGAACTAACAGATAAATTCATGTATGTATGTAAGTATCTAAGGATATTTTCCTTATTCTGATCGATTTGGTGCAAAGTCTGATTGTAATGACATGTTAATTTCTAACTTTTCACCTCCATTTGTTGCATTGCACATGTATTTTAAACCTAATTTGTGTATACGTTAGATTGAATAAAAACCTTTAAGTTTTGTATGTTTCTTATATTAAATAACGCATGTATTTTTATCTAAATTCGATATTCAGTAGAAGCAACTTATCCAGTGAATGCAACAGGGTCGGTTTTAATTAGTTGCAAGAATCGAGTTCCTACTGTACTGAATGTCACGATTGTAATTGTAATTTAAATTTAATTTAGAATATTTTTATTTAGAACTTGAATTATTATATTTACACTTAGCGAATTATATGATTGTAGCTACAACCTAGAAGAATAAAATACTCCTATAGTGAATAGTTGCATTCAGTAAGTGCAACACCCAAAAGGTTTTTATTAGCTATCTTATAATTGCAACGTTCACAAAATTTTTAGCTTAATTAGATATTCAGTAGAAACAACTTACCCAGTGAATGCAAAAGGGTCGGTTTTATTTAGTTGCAAGAATCGAGTTCCGTACGTTCATCTCCATGATGCGGTACTTTCGTTTTACTCTACTTTCATCCATGTGGCGCTGATGTTCATGGATGTATGAATACATATTCGACTTTTCCTTTCACTTGAGGAAATCTCATATGATATTACTAATGCGCCTTAGGCTCAACATAGGTGGTAAAGTGCCTTAATATAATTTGTCCCTATGAAGTCACCTAATTGTCATTAGGGTAAAGACCTGCGACAATATTTTATAAGCCGTTACGAAATGACAAAGATGATAATGGAACTTACAATAACGCGACGTGAATGCAGTTTAATTGACTTCACACCAGCCTCCCAATGTCTACTGAAATTTGGAGTAGAATGCGGTATGAAGTGCCATGTGATTCCATTCAAAGCAAGCGCACTGGCAATGTCATCATTATGGATCTGTGATAAGACAAGCCTTTGCATTTCGTTAACACAGCGATTAGCTCCTTGTAAGTTGGTTCCATTATCCATAGAAATATAGGAACATTTACCTTGTCGGGCCACTTACCAATTTAAGGTCGATTGCTGTGGTAATCATACACACACAAATAACGCTATAAAAGCTCTAGAAAATTTTGGGATTGATTTGGTGCTATGTAGATAGCCGTATGGGAATGGGATCAGTGTAATCATACCCGGTGTTTGAAAATGGTCGGCTGGGTTAAACACGTTCAGTAGGCAAGACTCTCATAAGTTGCGCCTGAATTGATGAACTGCCGAATGTATGTCTCCGGGTGAAGGGTGAAGATTGTTTTCATGTATGTGGTAAACTATTACATAAGTATGGCAATTCCGTTATTTCAAAGAATTATAGGATGTTTTACTATATGTTAAACGAGTCACATGCATTTTTAATTCTGCATCCCACAAGAACTAAACCCTCTTTGTCTATAAAAGGAGAGTATCTCAATAGTTTCGATTTAGGACCAAGGACAGGGTTATTTACAAGATGACTTGTATCACTACCGAATAAGTCTTGTTGCACTTTTTTTTTAAGGATATGGATATGGATATGGAATTTATGTGAATGTTAAGCTGCGCGTGATTTTAGTAAATAGATGCGGGCCGAAATTGTTGGTGAAACGAACGCAATACGCAACGATTCGAACCAACCACTTCCATCATATCATAATCATCACTTGATATTTACAATGTAGGAAATACCCCCACCTTTGTGAATCGAATTAGGGAGAAAGTTCTTGACCTCACGCTTGGCAGTCCGAGCGTAAGCAAAATTATACTGGATACTGGAAAGTATCTTGTGAACCGTCATTGTCCGACCATCAAAACATAGTATTCGACTTGGACAATACAAGTATCATAAGAAATACAGTTAGGAATCCCGGGAAAAAAATCCCGGGGTGAAAATCCGGAAAGATACGTCGTGGTGGAACTATACCTTGTCAAAACTATCCGAAGTGCGCAAGCTGTTTAACACATCAAAACGCAATGGAGACTGGCAAAGGTATCAAACGGCTCTTACCACCTACAATAAAGAAGTAAGAAAAACTAAAAGAAATTGCTTCAGGGGATTCTGCGAGACAATCTCAAGCACCCCTACGGAGGCAAGACTACACAAGGCCCTTGCTAAGTCGGGAGGAGTGCCAGCCTCGCTTAAGAAACCAGACGGCAGCTACACGGAAAATTATGACGGGGGGCACTGCTACTTCTACGAACTCATTTTTCAGGGAGCTCGCGTAGTACTGACTTTGGGAACAGAACAATTTCAGCACGACCTCGGAAGGATGACTGAGAAAGCGCATCAGTTATCTGCTCTAGGGGAAGGCTGCAATGGGCAATAAGTTCCTTTTATCCCTTCAAGCCAGGTGTGGATGGTATTACGCCAGTTCTACCACAGAAAGGGCAAAACGCATTACTACCACACCTGGTGAAATTAGCAAAGAGAAGCATTGCATTAAGATACACACCACTACAATGGAGACGAGCAAAGGTTGTGTTCATACCGAAGGTGGGGAAAAAAGACCCGAAACAGCGCAAAATCGTACAGACCGATCAGCCTCACTTCGTTTCTTTTGAAAACAATAGAGAAGGCTGTGGATAATTACCTGAGGGAGAAAACACTAAGTATGTCCCTTCTGCACCATCGTCAACATGCATAAAGGGCGGGCAGATCGACAGAGACGGCCCTGTATCAGCTAATAGAAATTATCCAAAGTGCTCTGAATTCAAACGAGATAGCATTGTGTGCCTTTCTTGATAATACCTCGCATGAGGCTATCAAACAAACCCTACAACGGAAAGGAGCACTAGATCAGCGGAGACACAGGCAGCAGCTGGAACTATTAGAGTAGACATTGTAAGAGGGTGAGGGGAACAAGGAGGGGTATTATCACGCTTAATGTGGAGCCTTGTTGTAGACGAACTCCTGGAAAAATTAACCCTTGGCTGGGCTGTCAGGCGCACGTTGATGACGTAGTATTAATTGCCAGAGGAAGGTTCGAATAAACTCTCTGCGACATTATACAACGAGGTTTGAGAGTAACCCAGGAATGGTGCCTCATGGTCGGGCTGAACATCAATCCGGTTAAGACAACGGTAGTGTCATTCACAAAGAAAGAATACTTCAAAGACTCAAAGAAATCCGATTGTCAGCCGCCGTGGTCTGGTGCCTTAACAAACGAACGAACAGTTCTCGCAAAGTTTCAGCTAAATCGGGGATAGTTCGTCGACTGTCGCATATTGTTTGACAAGCGGTCACAATCTTCTTTTGTGACGGAATCCTTTGTGCAAAAGATAGGAATTTTCGCAAACACGCTCGGGTACCGGTCACGGAACTATCGCTGCTAGAAGCGCGTTATATTCAGAGGTAAGTTTTAATTCAAATTCGTTCGCGAGTGATCTCAACTCATATGCATCAGTGGTTGCATTTATTCTCGGTAAACTGACTTCAAAGTTACCATCTAAATAGTTAGAAGCGTTTACATGGAAGCATCTGGAAAAACTTTTATTAGCCGGTAAAACTTATATTCCGATAAGGCCGGAACATACGCGCTTATCTAACTAAACCTATGCTAACCTAATTTTACCTACCCGCTAATTAAAATTACGACTTAAACTGGCTTAACCCTGTAAACTCTACACCGAAAAAAATGTCCCAGTATCACACAATGATGACAGCTCGCTACGAACTGAAATCAGCCAGATATTATTGGCTGAGGATGGTAAACCCACCCTTATCGCAATTGAATGCGACCAATTGCTACCATTCTGGCCGAATATTGTTAATGGTAGCTTGTACAATGATACTCCTCCCAGTCGCCACCTGTAATAGAGAGATCAGTGGAAGTTCGTCTTGTTACATCAGGCCATGTCGTTATCGTTTGTACATTTTGTCACGTCGCTGTCGGCCCCACCACTAGCGCTGGAAAGTATTCCATGATTGAAACAAATTTCAATTCATTGTGATTTAAAATTAAAAATGAATTTAATTAAAAAAAGGAATTCACAAAAAAAAATGGACCTTCTTTTGAAATTTTATTTACTTACAGAACTAAAGATTGCTAGCTACTTAGAAATTAAGCCAATATTCAAAAAAAACTTAACTCTTTGACTTACCGATTTTAAGAGATCCCTCGTAGTTCTGGAATTCGAGGAATCGGATCGGATTATAAAAACTTTTGTTTTTTTGTTCGCGCACAAAAAAAAAACGCAAATAAAATTCAGAATAATTCACACTTAGCCTAACATTAATCTTCACAATTCATCAAAAAAAAAAAAAAACTAAATCTTAAACTAAATCTAAATATTCTTATATCTACTACACTATCTAATAAGAGAATTTCAAGTAGTTTATTATTGTTCTCTTTTTGTCTCTATAATTGTTGTTGTATATTATATCGTCTGTTGTCTGTTGTTGCTGGTTGTTGTTGTTTTTGTATGTTATTGTTTCTTGTAGGTCCCACGGAGGACCTCTTGCTGGCGATGTAGCTTTGAAGAGGGCTAGTGAGCAGTTAGCTACTTGTACCGCACTAACAAGAAAAAACACCGGGCTTATTGTGCGTCTTTCGACCTCTCAAGCGCTTTGTCCTTTAACGTTTTAGAGGAATTCTCCCAACCGTTCGTCCACTTTTCCCGTTTTTTTTCTTCTTATTTTGTATTTACTGGACGCACTGTTTCCGAAAAAAATTTGTCTACGTGCCCGGTTCAAAATTTATGAAACCAAGACCTGCCTAAGTTTAAACCTTTTTTTTGTGTTCTCTGATCGTCTTCGATAATCTAACGGTTCGATCCTCTTTTTCCAATTTCGCTTCCAAACTTCTCGACATCCGTTTTTCTTTTTTTCTGCTGATCAAAGGCCCAGGTCAATGACAGCCCATGCCAATCAGAAACGATCAGCTGGATGCAATTGCCCCTACATTGGAATGACCTACTTATTTCTCACTGTCCCCTTTCTCTGGGCCCCCGCCCCATTATCAAGGCTTCGCCCATCAATGCCGTTGTCTAATATAAAGCGGGGGCAGAGTCAATACTGGACTTATCATAAACATTATCAGACCCTTCCCCTCTGATGGTTGCTATGATTTGTCCAGTAACAAGCTGCCGGTCATAGGTCTTGTTGAGTGGCAAGACCACCGGTAGTCCATACCAGGACTTAAAACACGGTACCGTGGGAGTTAGGAGCCCCCCGGACTTCGGTCCGGGCCTAACTTGTTGAGGTAGGTCCCCTTGTGGGAGCGTCACGGTGGCTGTGGTTTAAACCTAAATCGCAGGGAGGGTGACCCTGCTAGGGCTCAATACCCGGAGTGGAGTGGCTATAAGTGCTGGGTGCTGAGACCCTAAGACCAGTAAGAGGTTTTAGGTGGGCCTCGACTCATACCAAGAGTGAATTTGTGCCCTCAACACATTTCCACATTGGTATTAATTTGTTAAGTAGCAAATAAGCGATGGCAAGGCGTACCCTTGCTCCCATGGATGTATGGGCATCCCGTGAGTTTAAGTTTCCACGACAGGTATTCACGTTAAACACATGTGACAACTGTCCCCTTTCTCTCATGCCCTCTATTTAAGCCTTTTTTGTTATTTTTTCGATCCATTCATCCCACTCTACAATTTTTTCTCAGAACAGAGTTCCTGTTCAAAATTTGCTCCTTCTCTATATATCTTTCTTCTTTCTAAACAATTCTATTCTGCCTGCTCTCACATCTAGGCTTTACACCTTTTCCCTAAATAACAACTTTCACTTCACCGTTCTGCAAAAATTCGAAACCAAATGATCGTCATTTCCACCACATTTAGGACTGATACAGGGTTGAGAGAGTCTAAAGAGGAGAGTGGATGGAGGAATTCAAAAATAGGGGGACAACAGATCACAATTATTGGAGACGGGTTCTGTAGTAAGTTTAGTCGTACGCTATTGGGTGTTATTAGACAAGTGGGAGTGCAATAGCAGGGCTGGGCACATTAAGGGATACTAACATGAACACCACATCTACGCATATTGATTTAGGAACTTGGGTCCTAACTTGGCATTATAACTGTCAGTTAAATTACTTTGCTTGAAGTTGCGTCTATAAACTATTTACCCTACCTTATATTTTATGTCCTTACTCCTAGTATTATAAGATCACGTCGCCTTTTCATGTGCTAGCCTAAGATTGTAAAAAATTTTCCTTCGTATTAGCTCTAATTTGTCATTCTTTTCTAATACTTCAGTGTTCAGACATTTCACTACGTCAAGTTTTCTTAGGATTTCATATGATTTGGCGTGTTGAATCATATGGGTCCCGAAAATGGCATAATATGGCTCAAACTTGGTCGAATCATGCACCACGCTCCTCAGGGAAAATGGCGCGTCGCTCACATGGAGGTCCCAGTTTTTCTGATCATCCGGTATGTATGACCGTATTTTGGCCAGTACAGACCGGTTGACCCTTTCTGATGCATTAGCTTGAGGAGAGTAGAACGCGGTTCGAACATGTTTAACGCCACATTTTCACAGGAAACAGGCAAACAACTCTGAAACGAATTGTTTGCCACTTTCAGAATACACATATTCGGGGACACCAAACATATGAAATACGCCTTCCTCTAAGTATTTCACTACCTCTACTGCTGTTGCCTTCCTCACTGGTTTTCAAAATACAAATTTTGAAAAGTGATCTAGGACAATAAAAATGTGTGTGTTTCCGTTCTTGTTTCGCGGATACGGTCATAGAAAATCTATGTATAGTCTCTTAAGAGGTCGCTCTGTAACAACTTGTTGTCCCATCGGCGGTCTAGACACCGTGTTGAGCTGCTTGCAGCATTTGCAGACCTCGCAAGACCTGACAGGATTCTGGACATCTGACACTATGCCTGGCCAGAAGAACATCTGTCACAAGCGAGCTAGAGTCTTGTCAATCCCGCAATGTCATCGGCTGGTGCAACATGTGCTACAGCTACTAAGCTCTTACGCAACTCTTTCGGAATCAGGGTTTCCAAGCTAAGTTGCCTTGACCCGAGACCCGATGTCTCCTGTTCGTACGTCAGTTCTCTTATACACAAATCCGTTGAGACACATGTGTCTGGGAGTCGGTCTTGGTTTTCTGTTACGATGTTCTTAAACTCCTCATATTCCTCTGACGAAAAATGTGGGGAGTTGAGATCGACCTGCGGAATGTTCGGTAGCGCTGTAATTCCGTTGTGCAGAATTAAGCTTCTGAATGCTCATGAATGCTATCGGTCGCTCGTTTCCCTCCGCGTCCACCTGGTATTGCACACTACCCACTCCTGTCATCGAAGCGTCACATTGCATATAGAACCGTCTCTTAAAGTCCGGATTTGCGAGTATGGGTGCGGACACCAATAAGGCAGTCCGTCATAGGCGCGGATAGCCCGGCGAAGTTCGGAATAAACCGCCTATACCACCGTGTCGTCCCTAAAAACCGACGGAGTTGCTTAGGAGTCTTTGGCACTGGAAATTTCTTTACCGCCGACACCTTGTCTGGATCCGTTTTTGGGCTGCCATCGCCGACGATATACCCTGAGTACTCGTACTTTATCTCGCGATAGCAAAATTTACTTTTTTGAACGTTGATCGTCAACCCAGCTTCCCTAAACCTCTCGCCACCTAAGATAAAAATTTGGCATGAGATTCGAAATCTGGAGAATAAACCAAGAGGTCATCGAGGTAGACAAAGACATACTCCTTCAACCGATGGGGAATGACTTTGTCCATCAACTGACACATTCTCTGGGCCGCGCTACAAAGCCCAAACGGCATCACCGTGAACTGGTATAAAGGTCGTCCCTGGATTGTGAAAGCTGTCTTCTCCCTTGATTTGGCCTCAAGAAGAATCTGCCAAAACGCATCTTTCAAATCGATACCAGAGATATATCTGGTGTTTTGTAGGCGACTTAGTAGGCCATCGCTGTGGGAAAGGTGGTAGGCATATTTCTTTGTCACGGCGTTGACCTTGCGTGAATCTAAGCATAATCGGTTCTTACCTGGTTTTCTTACCAAGACAACCGGCGAACTCCAGGCACTAGTGTCTCTTAAATTACCCCTAATGCGATCATTCGATCCATCTCGTCATATAAAAGTTTTTGGATCGGCGACGAAATGGTGTAATGTCGTTGTTTGATAGGAGCTTGCTGTTCCTCCACTTTTAATATATGCTCTAGAAGCTTCGTCTTGCCTAACATCAGGATTGCGAACGACGGAAAATGCTGTTTCACTCTCTCCAACTGCTCGCTTTGTTGTTGAGTTATGGCTTGGATTGGGGAATCGTGTTCAGTGAGCGATGGGAAATCTAGTCCTGAAATAATGCTAGAAGCGATTGCAAAACCTTTCCAGAAACCCCTGAGTATAATTCCTGTTGTAAATTCGGGGCCACAAATATGTCTAAGTCCCTAGTTTTGCCATCCCATGAGACAGGAGATGTAAACCGTCCTAGTATTTTCTGTTGGTTCTCGTCAGCTGTGTGTATATTGGTCTTCATGTTTGTCAGGGTAATATTATGTCATTTTACAAAGTCTAGCGCCCCTTTTCCGAAGTAGGTTATGGATGCGCCACTGTTTAGCAGGCCGAGGACATCCTCTCCCGAAATCTTTACTTGGGCGAACGGTCTATTGTCGTTTCGTACACTTATCACTGTTTCTAGTATCCGTTTTAGTCTTCTTCTTTTTATTGCAAATTTTTCCTCAAGCCTTTGAATCTTTTTATATCTTCTCGTGTTCTCCACGGGCGCTGTCACTTTCTCTCCGAAAGTACGCCTCCTCGGCTCATTATATTCCACCAGGCGTTGATGGAGATGGAGGGTTTTACTGGCTGGGTTTGCTGAGGTTCGCCAGGGTTGTGGTCGGTATCGACGGATGACCCCTGGCATTCCCGCCGATCTGCAGGTTTCCCTGACACTTTGCACAATGGAAGTTTATTTTGGATTGTTCAGGTTTATTCTTGTCGGCTCAGTTTTGCAGACGTTCGTCCCTTCCGTGTTAGTTGGTCGGTCAGGTTTGATATAGTTGTTAAGTCCATTTGTTCGTCGATTCTGTAAAGCCGCTACTTCAATGTCATCATCTGAGAATTCTTGTTGGTGTTCATGTCATGTTGGTCCTCTGTGAGCAAGTTGTTCGTCGATTTCCGTCACATGGCGTTTATATAGTTAGTCCGTATGGACCAACCGAAAATAAGTGTCGCTACTCGGTCCTTAATGCTATTATAATGACATACTACGTTACCAGGTCCAGTTCGTGAGGTCGATTGGTAATGTAATGTAACGTCATCGACCGTATGTCGGCGTAAAAGTCGACGAATGTCTCATGTAAGTCGTCCGTCTATAAATTGTTTAATCAGCTCAGCTTAAGGTCGTGGTACTCCGGACTTCGTCACGGCGGTAGTATCCAGGTGTGTCCTGGTATCTGTCAGTCTCCGTCAAGTGAGTACTTCGTCGTCCTCGGTAAGTGTAAGACCTGTCGTCGTATGGAGGCAATTCTAGTCTGTCTTGTCGTTCCCTAGTTTCTTCGAATCGTCTGTTAGTCGTCGTCAAGTTGGCCAAGCTCGTTTGAAACGTAGCCATCATGGGGCTGATTTAATCGTCGAATTTCGACAGTAACTCGTTTTTGGCCTCCTCTGTCTTCCTTGGGTACGCGTCTGGTTGATTGTATGTCGGTTGGTTGTTCTCTATATGTTTCTGTCCACGTATGTTAAAGACTTCGTCCACCATTATGCGCCTCCCTCTTGGTCGTCCATCAGTCTCGTACTGTTCTTCGTCTTGTAGTACATAAGCATCGTGTTTCCTCATCGGGGCCAGTTTGCTGGTAGAAGCTCGGAGTCAGATTGTTCCCAGTAGACTTGAGGGATCTCTTCCGAAATGGGACCCGTGGCACCGGCACCAGGTTTGGCATTTGTATTGAACCTCATGTGCCGGTGGTTTCCAATGCTTCCCATATTATTTCTCAACGGAGAGTGGGTTGCGGCTCTCAGGAGGCTGGTTTCGGAACAATTTCTTGCAGTTCTCTTTTCATCCTCCACTTCGGAACCTCCAATAGCTACATTGCCTCTAGACATGTCCCTAGGGACTGTACCCGTTTCTCTACTCATAGTAAAAGGGACCTTTCGATAAACGTAGGCTAAACAAAGTATACTAGGTTCTCAAAAGGTTGACGATTATGGCAAAAAAATAATTAAATTCAAAATAAAAGAAAAGGAAAATCTACTATTCAATAAATGAATTTAAAAGATATAAGGAAAAATATATAAATAATGGATAAATTCGAAATAAAACTAGTTAAAATTGAAGTTGCTTATTTGTTTAAACTTTAAAATCGCGTTGTTGTGTAGAATTTAAGGATCGATTTTCCAGTCATTCTCGATGGGTACGCGAGTTGATCTAAGTGTTTTTCGTTAAGTACTGTCATGTCAAGCAGAGTGGAGAGTGGTATTTTAGTATCATAACGAGTGCTGAAGCATTACCTTTGTCTTCCCTCCACACTGGGTATATGGCTGAACCATATCCCAGATTGGCAGAGCATGTCCAAGTCATCCTCAACACGACTAGAAGTTTGAGATCATAAGCCCACTCCTCACGAAAAGTTAACCTTGGCTTACTTTCCGGATAGCAGTCTGCTAATTGATCTCTCCCCTCTATGCCGCTTTTGGATCCTCTGCAGACACTTCCAGCTACCTCACGAAGTCTCCTAGCTTCTCGCCTGAAAACAGGACAACTACCGTTGATCTACTCAGAAGCCAAAAGCATAATCAGAATGGGATCTTAAAGATATAAAAGATAGAAAGGAAAGTGAAATTTTGAAAAAAAAAAAAAAACCAGCGGACTACCGACATGTTGGGCGCCATTGTAAGGACTGTAGTCAGCCACGGAGACATCCGCGATGCAGGAGTAGGCGGCAGTGGCACGCCCGCGGCTCCTCAGCTGTAACTCATCGGACGGGGTTGGTTCTTGCCACTATCCCAAACTCAACTCAGCCTTTTTATCTCGTCCCAAATATAAAAAAGAATAGAAAACAAGTATAGACAAAGAAAGTTACTCTACTATACGGACCGACCTTAATGAAAGCAGGAGAGAAAGATGATAGACAAAGAGAAAAGGAAAAGGTAAGACTACATCTAAGTGCCGTCACCACTGTGTAAGGCCGGGACATACTCGCTAAGCTAAATTAATCTATGCTAACCTAACTTAAAACTAGCTTAACCCTATAATCCCTACACCGAGAAATATGTCCCAGCATCACACAATGATGATAGCTTGCTACGAACTGAAATCAACCAGATGTTATTGGCTGAGGATGGCCAACCCACCCTTATCGCAATTGAATGCGACCAATTGCTACCATTCTGGCCGAATATTGTGAATGGTAGCCCCTACTATGATGCTCCTCTCAGTCGCCACCTATAATATAGACATCAGTGAAATTTCGTTTTGTTATTTCCCGTCATGTCGTCATCGTTTTTATGTTTTGTCACGTCGCTGTCGGCTCCATCGAACGACGGTCGGTTCGACCATCCGCACACCACTAGCGCTTGAAACTTACTCCATAATTGAAACAAAACTAAGTTTCAATTCAATATAATTAAAAATTTTATTAAGAAAAGGAATCCACAAAAAAAACTTACAGTCTAATGGAACTTCTTCTGAATTTCATTAACTTACTGAACTAAAGATGGCTAGCTACTTAATTCCTAGTCAATAGTCAAAAAAACTTAACTCTATGACTTACCGTTTTTAAAAGATCCATCGTAGTTCTCAGAAAGGGGTTCCTGTCCAAAATGTGCTCCTTCTCTATCTTTCTATCTTCTTTCTAAACAATTCTATTCTAGCTGCTCTCACATCTAGGCTCTACACCTTTTCCCTAAATAACAACTTTCACCTCACCGTTCTGCAAAAATTCGAAACCAAATAATCGAAATTTCCACCACATTTAGGACTGATACAGGGTTGAGGGAGTCTAAAGAGGAGAGTGGAGTGGAGGAATTTAAAAATAGGGGACAACAGATCACAATTATTGGAGACGGGTTCTATGGTAAGTTTAGTCGTACTCTATTGGGTGTTATTAGACAAGTGGGAGTGGAGCAGGTTCATTTAAGAGCGGTGGTTAGTTTGGCAGGGATGGGCACATTAAGGGATACTAACATGAACACCACATCTACGCATATCGATTCTAATTGGTCAAAAGGCTGACGCTACATGCTCGAAAGCAGAGTGTGAGTGGTCGTGAGCACTCTGAATTCGTAAAAAGAATTCGGAGGAGGCCTTTTCTAGACGAGCGTGCCCATTCATTGACTACGTGGTGCAAGAGCCCACTCCCTAAGAAACACTAATGTCAAATCTAAAACTACTACTACTAAAATCACATATAAAGCTCATCACAGAATATATCACGGGGTACCTATATCTACCTTATAACTAATATCACAGCTAAATAAAATAAATAAAAATAAAAAAAATAAACTAAGGTAAATAATTAGAATAAAATATAAGTAAATAAATAAATCTATATGTATAAATAAATGAAAATAAATATGTCTATATCAATAAATAAATAAATAAATAATTAATTAAATAAATAAATAAAAGATATCCAGCAACAGCAGGTAGAGTGCGTCAAGTTTAAAGGTTCTCTTTATGAAGCTAGGCATATAGGTCTTTTGCGTGGAAAATTCCCAGGTTTTCCCCTTTCTCCAACTTCATAAAGAGAATTGCCTATCGCCTTTAGTATCACCGATTTTAGGAATTTGGGTCCTAACTTGGCTTTATAACTGTCAACTAAATTACTTTGCTTGAAGTTGCGTCTATAAACTATTTACCCTACCTTATATTTTATGTCCTTACTCCTAGTATTATAAGATCACGTCGCCTTTTCATGTGCTAGCCTAAGATTGTCAAAAATTTTCCTTCGTATTAGCTCTAATTTGTCATTCTTTTCTAATACTTCAGTGTTCGGACATTTCACTACGTCAAGTTTTCTTAGGATTTCATATGATTTGGCGTGTTGAATCATATGGGTCCCGAAAATGGTATAATATGGCTCAAACTTGGTCGAATCATGCACCACGCTCCTCAGGGAAAATGGCGCGTCGCTCACATGGAGGTCCCAGTTTTTCTGATCATCCGGTATGTATGACCGTATTTTGGCCAGTACAGACCGGTTGACCCTTTCTGATGCATTAGCTTGTGGAGAGTAGAACGCGGTTCGAACATGTTTAACGCCACATTTTCACAGGAAACAGGCAAACAACTCTGAAACGAATTGTTTGCCACTTTCCGAATACACATATTCGGGGACACCAAACATATGAAATACGCCTTCCTCTAAGTATTTCACTACCTCTACTGCTGTTGCCTTCCTCACTGGTTTTCAAAATACAAATTTTGAAAAGTGATCTAGGACAATAAAAATGTGTGTGTTTCCGTTCTTGTTTCGCGGATACGGTCATAGAAAATCTATGTATAGTCTCTTAAGAGGTCGCTCTGTAACAACTTGTTGTCCCATCGGCGGTCTAGACACCGTGTTGAGCTGCTTGCAGCATTTGCAGACCTCGCAAGACCTGACAGGATTCTGGACATCTGACACTATGCCTGGCCAGAAGAACATCTGTCACAAGCGAGCTAGAGTCTTGTCAATCCCGCAATGTCATCGGCTGGTGCAACATGTGCTACAGCTACTAAGCTCTTACGCAACTCTTTCGGAATCAGGGTTTCCAAGCTAAGTTGCCTTGACCCGAGACCCGATGTCTCCTGTTCGTACGTCAGTTCTCTTATACACAAATCCGTTGAGACACATGTGTCTGGGAGTCGGTCTTGGTTTTCTGTTACGATGTTCTTAAACTCCTCATATTCCTCTGACGAAAAATGTGGGGAGTTGAGATCGACCTGCGGAATGTTCGGTAGCGCTGTAATTCCGTTGTGCAGAATTAAGCTTCTGAATGCTCATGAATGCTATCGGTCGCTCGTTTCCCTCCGCGTCCACCTGGTATTGCACACTACCCACTCCTGTCATCGAAGCGTCACATTGCATATAGAACCGTCTCTTAAAGTCCGGATTTGCGAGTATGGGTGCGGACACCAATAAGGCAGTCCGTCATAGGCGCGGATAGCCCGGCGAAGTTCGGAATAAACCGCCTATACCACCGTGTCGTCCCTAAAAACCGACGGAGTTGCTTAGGAGTCTTTGGCACTGGAAATTTCTTTACCGCCGACACCTTGTCTGGATCCGTTTTTGGGCTGCCATCGCCGACGATATACCCTGAGTACTCGTACTTTATCTCGCGATAGCAAAATTTACTTTTTTGAACTTTGATCGTCAACCCAGCTTCCCTAAACCTCTCGCCACCTAAGATAAAAATTTGGCATGAGATTCGAAATCTGGAGAATAAACCAAGAGGTCATCGAGGTAGACAAAGACATACTCCTTCAACCGATGGGGAATGACTTTGTCCATCAACTGACACATTCTCTGGGCCGCGCTACAAAGCCCAAACGGCATCACCGTGAACTGGTATAAAGGTCGTCCCTGGATTGTGAAAGCTGTCTTCTCCCTTGATTTGGCCTCAAGAAGAATCTGCCAAAACGCATCTTTCAAATCGATACCAGAGATATATCTGGTGTTTTGTAGGCGACTTAGTAGGCCATCGCTGTGGGAAAGGTGGTAGGCATATTTCTTTGTCACGGCGTTGACCTTGCGTGAATCTAAGCATAATCGGTTCTTACCTGGTTTTCTTACCAAGACAACCGGCGAACTCCAGGCACTAGTGTCTCTTAAATTACCCCTAATGCGATCATTCGATCCATCTCGTCATATAAAAGTTTTTGGATCGGCGACGAAATGGTGTAATGTCGTTGTTTGATAGGAGCTTGCTGTTCCTCCACTTTTAATATATGCTCTAGAAGCTTCGTCTTGCCTAACATCAGGATTGCGAACGACGGAAAATGCTGTTTCACTCTCTCCAACTGCTCGCTTTGTTGTTGAGTTATGGCTTGGATTGGGGAATCGTGTTCAGTGAGCGATGGGAAATCTAGTCCTGAAATAATGCTAGAAGCGATTGCAAAACCTTTCCAGAAACCCCTGAGTATAATTCCTGTTGTAAATTCGGGGCCACAAATATGTCTAAGTCCCTAGTTTTGCCATCCCATGAGACAGGAGATGTAAACCGTCCTAGTATTTTCTGTTGGTTCTCGTCAGCTGTGTGTATATTGGTCTTCATGTTTGTCAGGGTAATATTATGTCATTTTACAAAGTCTAGCGCCCCTTTTCCGAAGTAGGTTATGGATGCGCCACTGTTTAGCAGGCCGAGGACATCCTCTCCCGAAATCTTTACTTGGGCGAACGGTCTATTGTCGTTTCGTACACTTATCACTGTTTCTAGTATCCGTTTTAGTCTTCTTCTTTTTATTGCGCTGTCACTTTCTCTCCGAAAGTACGCCTCCTCGGCTCATTATATTCCACCAGGCGTTGATGGAGATGGAGGGTTTTACTGGCTGGGTTTGCTGAGGTTCGCCAGGGTTGTGGTCGGTATCGACGGATGACCCCTGGCATTCCCGCCGATCTGCAGGTTTCCCTGACACTTTGCACAATGGAAGTTTATTTTGGATTGTTCAGGTTTATTCTTGTCGGCTCAGTTTTGCAGACGTTCGTCCCTTCCGTGTTAGTTGGTCGGTCAGGTTTGATATAGTTGTTAAGTCCATTTGTTCGTCGATTCTGTAAAGCCGCTACTTCAATGTCATCATCTGAGAATTCTTGTTGGTGTTCATGTCATGTTGGTCCTCTGTGAGCAAGTTGTTCGTCGATTTCCGTCACATGGCGTTTATATAGTTAGTCCGTATGGACCAACCGAAAATAAGTGTCGCTACTCGGTCCTTAATGCTATTATAATGACATACTACGTTACCAGGTCCAGTTCGTGAGGTCGATTGGTAATGTAATGTAACGTCATCGACCGTATGTCGGCGTAAAAGTCGACGAATGTCTCATGTAAGTCGTCCGTCTATAAATTGTTTAATCAGCTCAGCTTAAGGTCGTGGTACTCCGGACTTCGTCACGGCGGTAGTATCCAGGTGTGTCCTGGTATCTGTCAGTCTCCGTCAAGTGAGTACTTCGTCGTCCTCGGTAAGTGTAAGACCTGTCGTCGTATGGAGGCAATTCTAGTCTGTCTTGTCGTTCCCTAGTTTCTTCGAATCGTCTGTTAGTCGTCGTCAAGTTGGCCAAGCTCGTTTGAAACGTAGCCATCATGGGGCTGATTTAATCGTCGAATTTCGACAGTAACTCGTTTTTGGCCTCCTCTGTCTTCCTTGGGTACGCGTCTGGTTGATTGTATGTAGGTTGGTTGTTCTCTATATGTTTCTGTCCACGTATGTTAAAGACTTCGTCCACCATTATGCGCCTCCCTCTTGGTCGTCCATCAGTCTCGTACTGTTCTTCGTCTTGTAGTACATAAGCATCGTGTTTCCTCATCGGGGCCAGTTTGCTGGTAGAAGCTCGGAGTCAGATTGTTCCCAGTAGACTTGAGGGATCTCTTCCGAAATGGGACCCGTGGCACCGGCACCAGGTTTGGCATTTGTATTGAACCTCATGTGCCGGTGGTTTCCAATGCTTCCCATATTATTTCTCAACGGAGAGTGGGTTGCGGCTCTCAGGAGGCTGGTTTCGGAACAATTTCTTGCAGTTCTCTTTTCATCCTCCACTTCGGAACCTCCAATAGCTACATTGCCTCTAGACATGTCCCTAGGGACTGTACCCGTTTCTCTACTCATAGTAAAAGGGACCTTTCGATAAACGTAGGCTAAACAAAGTATACTAGGTTCTCAAAAGGTTGACGATTATGGCAAAAAAATAATTAAATTCAAAATAAAAGAAAAGGAAAATCTACTATTCAATAAATGAATTTAAAAGATATAAGGAAAAATATATAAATAATGGATAAATTCGAAATAAAACTAGTTAAAATTGAAGTTGCTTATTTGTTTAAACTTTAAAATCGCGTTGTTGTGTAGAATTTAAGGATCGATTTTCCAGTCATTCTCGATGGGTACGCGAGTTGATCTAAGTGTTTTTCGTTAAGTACTGTCATGTCAAGCAGAGTGGAGAGTGGTATTTTAGTATCATAACGAGTGCTGAAGCATTACCTTTGTCTTCCCTCCACACTGGGTATATGGCTGAACCATATCCCAGATTGGCAGAGCATGTCCAAGTCATCCTCAACACGACTAGAAGTTTGAGATCATAAGCCCACTCCTCACGAAAAGTTAACCTTGGCTTACTTTCCGGATAGCAGTCTGCTAATTGATCTCTCCCCTCTATGCCGCTTTTGGATCCTCTGCAGACTTCCAGCTACCTCACGAAGTCTCCTAGCTTCTCGCCTGAAAACAGGACAACTACCGTTGATCTACTCAGAAGCCAAAAGCATAATCAGAATGGGATCTTAAAGATATAAAAGATAGAAAGGAAAGTGAAATTTTGAAAAAAAAAAAAAAAACCAGCGGACTACCGACATGTTGGGCGCCATTGTAAGGACTGTAGTCAGCCACGGAGACATCCGCGATGCAGGAGTAGGCGGCAGTGGCACGCCCGCGGCTCCTCAGCTGTAACTCATCGGACGGGGTTGGTTCTTGCCACTATCCCAAACTCAACTCAGCCTTTTTATCTCGTCCCAAATATAAAAAAGAATAGAAAACAAGTATAGACAAAGAAAGTTACTCTACTATACGGACCGACCTTAATGAAAGCAGGAGAGAAAGATGATAGACAAAGAGAAAAGGGAAAGGTAAGACTACATCTAAGTGCCGTCACCACTGTGTAAGGCCGGGACATACTCGCTAAGCTAAATTAATCTATGCTAACCTAACTTAAAACTAGCTTAACCCTATAATCCCTACACCGAGAAATATGTCCCAGCATCACACAATGATGATAGCTTGCTACGAACTGAAATCAACCAGATGTTATTGGCTGAGGATGGCCAACCCACCCTTATCGCAATTGAATGCGACCAATTGCTACCATTCTGGCCGAATATTGTGAATGGTAGCCCCTACTATGATGCTCCTCCCAGTCGCCACCTATAATATAGACATCAGTGAAAGTTCGTTTTGTTATTTCCCGTCATGTCGTCATCGTTTTTATGTTTTGTCACGTCGCTGTCGGCTCCATCGAACGACGGTCGGTTCGACCATCCGCACACCACTAGCGCTTGAAACTTACTCCATAATTGAAACAAAATTAAGTTTCAATTCAATATAATTTAAAATTTTATTAAGAAAAGGAATTCACAAAAAAAACTTACAGTCTAATGGAACTTCTTCTGAATTTCATTAACTTACTGAACTAAAGATGGCTAGCTACTTAATTCCTAGTCAATGGTAAAAAAAAACTCAACTCTATGACTTACCGTTTTTAAAAGATCCATCGTAGTTCTGGCGCCAGCACTTCGAAGAGACGTCGGAATTAAAAAAAGGAAAGTAAAATTCAAAATGAGTCACACTTAGCCTAACCTTAATCTACACAATTCATCCAATAAAACAAAACTAAATCTTAATCTAAATCTAAATATACTAATATCTACAACACTATCTAATAGGAAAGATTCAAGTAGTTATTATAATTCACTTTCTGTCTCTATAATTGTTGTTGTTTATTATGTTGTTTTTTTCGGTTGTGTTGTCGGAGTTGTATGTTGTTTTTTGTTGTGGGTCCCACGGAGCACCTCTTGCAGGCGATGTAGCTTAAGAGTTTTTTGTTTTTTTTTGTGAAACCAAGACCTGCTTTAGTTTAATTCCTTTTTTTTAATATTCTCTGATCGTCTTGAATAATTCACCGGTTCGACAATCTTTTTTCCAATCTCGCTTCCAAACTGGCATCTGTAATCCTCGACATCCGTTTTTCTATTTTTCCGCTGATCAAAAGCTCAGGTCAATGTCCGCTCATGCCAATCAGAAACGATTAGCTGGATGAAATTGTCCCTTCATTGGAATGACCTACTTACTTTTCACTTTCTTTGAAATGTCCCCTTTCTCTCATACCCTTTATTTAACCTTTTTTGTTGTCTATTACCTTTTATTTCTGTCCAGTCATCCTACTCTAAATTCATTTCTCAGAAAGGGGTTCCTGTCCAAAATGTGCTCCTTCTCTATCTTTCTATCTTCTTTCTAAACAATTCTATTCTAGCTGCTCTCACATCTAGGCTCTACGCATTTTCCCTAAATTACAACTTTCACCTCACCGTTCTGCAAAAATTCGAAACCAAATTATCGACATTTCCACCACATTTAGGACTGATACAGGGTTGAGAGAGTCTAAAGAGGAGAGTGGAGTGGAGGAATTTAAAAATAGGGGACAACAGATCACAATTATTGGAGACGGGTTCTATGGTAAGTTTAGTCGTACGCTATTGGGTGTTATTAGACAAGTGGGAGTGGAGCAGGTTCATTTAAGAGCGGTGGTTAGTTTGGCAGGGATGGGCACATTAAGGGATACTAACATGAACACCACATCTACGCATATCGATTCTAATTGGTCAAAAGGCTGACGCTACAGGCTCGAAAGCAGAGTGTGAGTGGTCGTGAGCACTCTGAATTCGTAAAAAGAATTCGGAGGAGGCCTTTTCTAGACGAGCGTGCCCATTCATTGACTACGTGGTGCAAGAGCCCACTCCCTAAGAAACACTAATGTCAAATCTAAAACTACTACTACTAAAATCACATATAAAGCTCATCACAGAATATATCACGGGGTACCTAATATCTACCTTATAACTAATATCACAGCTAAATAAAATAAATAAAAATAAAAAAAATAAACTAAGGTAAATAATTAGAATAAAATATAAGTAAATAAATAAATCTATATGTATAAATAAATGAAAATAAATATGTCTATATCAATAAATAAATAAATAAATAATTAATTAAATAAATAAATAAAAGATATCCAGCAACAGCAGGTAGAGTGCGTCAAGTTTAAAGGTTCTCTTTATGAAGCTAGGCATATAGGTCTTTTGCGTGGAAAATTCCCAGGTTTTCTCCTTTCTCCAACTTCATAAAGAGAATTGCCTATCGCCAGATCACAGATTTTAGGAATTTGGGTCCTAACTTGGCTTTATAACTGTCAACTAAATTACTTTGCTTGAAGTTGCGTCTATAAACTATTTACCCTACCTTATATTTTATGTCCTTACTCCTAGTATTATAAGATCACGTCGCCTTTTCATGTGCTAGCCTAAGATTGTCAAAAATTTTCCTTCGTATAAGCTCTAATTTGTCATTCTTTTCTAATACTTCAGTGTTCGGACATTTCACTACGTCAAGTTTTCTTAGGATTTCATATGATTTGGCGTGTTGAATCATATGGGTCCCGAAAATGGCATAATATGGCTCAAACTTGGTCGAATCATGCACCACGCTCCTCAGGGAAAATGGCGTGTCGCTCACATGGAGGTCCCAGTTTTTCTGATCATCCGGTATGTATGACCGTATTTTGGCCAGTACAGACCGGTTGACCCTTTCTGATGCATTAGCTTGAGGAGAGTAGAACGCGGTTCGAACATGTTTAACGCCACATTTTCACAGGAAACAGGCAAACAACTCTGAAACGAATTGTTTGGCACTTTCCGAATACACATATTCGGGGACACCAAACATATGAAATACCCCTTCCTCTAAGTATTTCACTACCTCTACTGCTGTTGCCTTCCTCACTGGTTTTCAAAATACAAATTTTGAAAAGTGATCTAGGACAATAAAAATGTGTGTGTTTCCGTTCTTGTTTCGCGGATACGGTCATAGAAAATCTATGTATAGTCTCTTGAAAGGTCGCTCTGTAACAACTTGTTGTCCCATCGGCGGTCTAGATACCGTGTTGAGCTGCTTGCAGCATTTGCAGACCTCGCAAGACCTGACAGGATTCTGGACATCTGACACTATGCCTGGCCAGAAGAACATCTGTCACAAGCGAGCCAGAGTCTTGTCAATCCCGCCATGTCCATCGGCTGGTGCAACATGTGCTACAGCTACTAAGCTCTCACGCAACTCTTTCGGAATCAGGGTTTCCAAGCTAAGTTGCCTTGACCCGAGACCCGATGTCTCCTGTTCGTACGTCAGTTCTCTTATACACAAATCCGTTGAGACACATGTGTCTGGGAGTCGGTCTTGGTTTTCTGTTACGATCTTCTTAAACTCCTCATATTCCTCTGACGAAAAATGTGGGGAGTTGAGATCGACCTGCGGAATGTTCGGTAGCGCTGTAATTCTGTTGTGCAGAATTAAGCTTCTGAATGCTCATGAATGCTATCGGTCGCTCGTTTCCCTCCGCGTCCACCTGGTATTGCACACTACCCACTCCTGTCATCGAAGCGTCACATTGCATATAGAACCGTCTCTTAAAGTCCGGACTTGCGAGTATGGGTGCGGACACCAATAAGGCAGTCCGTCATAGGCGCGGATAGCCCGGCGAAGTTCGGAATAAACCTATACCACCGTGTCGTCCCTTAAAATCGACGGAGTTGCTTAGGAGTCTTTGGCACTGGAAATTTCTTTACCGCCGACACCTTGTCTGGATCCGTTTTTGGGCTGCCATCGCCGACGATATACCCTGAGTACTCGTACTTTATCTCGCGATAGCAAAATTTACTTTTTTGAACGTTGATCGTCAACCCAGCTTCCCTTAACCTCTCGCCACCTAAGATAAAAATTTGGCATGAGATTCGAAATCTGGAGAATAAACCAAGAGGTCATCGAGGTAGACAAAGACATACTCCTTCAACCGATGGGGAATGACTTTGTCCATCAACTGACACATTCTCTGGGCCGCGCTACAAAGCCCAAATGGCATCACCGTGAACTGGTATAAAGGTCGTCCCGGGATTGTGAGAGCTGTCTTCTCCCTTGATTTGGCCTCAAGAAGAATCTGCCAAAACGCATCTTTCAAATCGATACCAGAGATATATCTGGTGTTTTGTAGGCGACTTAGTAGGCCATCGCTGTGGGAAAGGTGGTAGGCATATTTCTTTGTCACGGCGTTGACCTTGCGTGAATCTAAGCATAATCGGTTCTTACCTGGTTTTCTTACTAAGACAACCGGCGAACTCCAGGCACTAGTGCTCTCAAATTACCCCTAATGCGATCATTCGATCCATCTCGTCATATAAAAGTTTTTGGATCGGCGACGAAATGGTGTAATGTCGTTGTTTGATAGGAGTTTGCGGTTCATCCACTTTTAATATATGCTCTAGAAGCTTCGTCTTGCCTAACATCAGGATTGCGAACGACGGAAAATGCTGTTTCACCCTCTCCAACTGCTCGCTTTGTTGTTGAGTTAGAGCTTGGATTGGGGAATCGTGTTCAGTCAGCGATGGGAAATCTAGTCCTGAAATAATGCTAGGAGCGATTGCAAAACCTTTCCAGAAACCCCTGAGTATAATTCCTGTTGTAAATTCGGGACCACAAATATGTCTAAGTCCCTAGTTTTGCCATCCCATGAGACAGGAGATGTAAACCGTCCTAGTATTTTCTGTTGGTTCTCGTCAGCTGTGTGTATATTGGTCTTCATGTTTGTCAGGGTAACGTTATGTCATTTTACAAAGTCTAGCGCCCCTTTTCCGAAGTAGGTTATGGATGCGCCACTGTTTAGCAGGCCGAGGACATCCTCTCCCGAAATCTTTACTTGGGCGAACGGTCTATTGTCGTTTCATACACTTATCACTGTTTCTAGTATCCGTTTTAGTCTTCTTCTTTTTATTGCAAATTTTTCCCCAAGCCTTTGAATCTTTTTATATCTTCTCGTGTTCTCCACGGGCGCTGTCACTTCCTCTCCGAAGATACGCCTCCTCGGCTCATTATATTCCACCAGGCGTTGATGGAGATGGAGGGTTTTACTGGCTGGGTTTGCTGAGGTTCGCCAGGGTTGTGGTCGGTATCGACGGATGACCCCTGGCATTCCCGTCGATCTGCAGGTTTCCCTGACACTTTGCACAATGGAAGTTTATTTTGGATTGTTCAGGTTTATTCTTGTCGGCTCAGTTTTGCAGACGTTCGTCCCTTCCGTATTAGTTGGTCGGTCAGGTTTGATATAGTTGTTAAGTCCATTTGTTCGTCGATTCTGTAAAGCCGCTACTTCAATGTCATCGTCTGAGAATTCTTGTTGGTGTTCATGTCATGTTGGTCCTCTGTGATTTCCGTCACATGGCGTTTATATAGTTAGTCCGTATGGACCAACCGAAAATAAGTGTCGCTACTCGGTCCTTAATGTTATTATAATGACATACTACGTTACCAGGTCCAGTTCGTGAGGTCAATTGGTAATGTAATGTAACGTCATCGACCGTATGTCGGCGTAAAAGTCGTCGAATGTCTCATGTCCGTCGTCCGTCTATAAATTGTTTAATCAGCTCAGCTTAAGGTCGTGGTAGCTGAGCTGATCATCACCCCCAATTTCTACTTAGTATTCCCAGTACCATCGTTCTGCGGGGCCTGAAACTAGGTGATGGAATTGGGCAAGCAATTTATCAGCGGCCACGCCGTTCTTTCGCTTAAGAGTTTCGATCCTAGTCGTCGTACTTCGTCGTCCTCGGTAAGTGTAAGACCTGTCGTCGTATGGAGGCAATTCTAGTCTGTCTTGTCGTTCCCTAGTTTCTTCGAATCGTCTGTTAGTCGTCGTCAAGTTGGCCAAGCTCGTTTGAAACGTAGCCATCATGGCGCTCATTTAATCGTCGAATTTCGACAGTAACTCGTTTTTGGCCTCCTCTGTCTTCCTTGGGTACGCGTCTGGTTGATTGTATGTCGGTTGGTTGTTCTCTATATGTTTCTGTCCACGTATGTTAAAGACTTCGTCCACCATTATGCGCCTCTCTCTTGGTCGTCCATCGGTCTCGTACTGTTCTTCGTCTTGTAGTACATAAGCATCGTGTTTCCTCATCGGGGCCAGTTTGCTGGTAGAAGCTCGGTTTTGACGACGCTCCAGTACCTCCTCTTCAAGGGGATGGGAGTCAGATTGTTCCCAGAAGACTTCAGGGATTTCTTCCGAAATGGGACCCGTGGCACCGGCACCAGGTTTGGCATTTGTATTGAACCTCATGTGCCGGTGGTTTCCAATGCTTCCCATATTATTTCTCAACGGAGAGTGGGTTGCGGCTCTCAGGAGGCTGGTTTCGGAACAATTTCTTGCAGTTCTCTTTTCATCCTCCACTTCGGAACCTCCAATAGCTACATTGCCTCTAGACATGTCCCTAGGGACTGTACCCGTTTCTCTACTCATAGTAAAAGGGACCTTTCGATAAACGTAGGCTAAACAAAGTATACTAGGTTCTCAAAAGGTTGACGATTATGGCAAAAAAATAATTAAATTCAAAATAAAAGAAAAGGAAAATCTACTATTCAATAAATGAATTTAAAAGATATAAGGAAAAATATATAAATAATGGATAAATTCGAAATAAAACTAGTTAAAATTGAAGTTGCTTATTTGTTTAAACTTTAAAATCGCGTTGTTGTGTAGAATTTAAGGATCGATTTTCCAGTCATTCTCGATGGGTACGCGAGTTGATCTAAGTGTTTTTCGTTAAGTACTGTCATGTCAAGCAGAGTGGAGAGTGGTATTTTAGTATCATAACGAGTGCTGAAGCATTACCTTTGTCTTCCCTCCACACTGGGTATATGGCTGAACCACATCACAGATTGGCAGAGCATGTCCAAGTCATCCTCAACACGACTAGAAGTTTGAGATCATAAGCCTACTCCTCACGAAAAGTTAACCTTGGCTTACTTTCCGGATAGCAGTCTGCTAATTGATCTCTCCCCTCTATGCCGCTTTTGGATCCTCTGCAGACTTCCAGCTACCTCACGAAGTCTCCTAGCTTCTCGCCTGAAGACAGGACAACTACCGTTGATCTACTCAGAAGCCAAAAGCATAATCAGAATGGGATCTTAAAGATATAAAAGATAGAAAGGAAAGTGAAATTTTGAAAAGAAAAAAAAAACCAGCGGACTACCGACACGTTGGGCGCCATTGTAAGGACTGTAGTCAGCCACGGAGACATCCGCGATGCAGGAGTAGGCGGCAGTGGCACGCCCTCGGCTCCTCAGCTGTAACTCATCGGACGGGGTTGGTTCTTGCCACTATCCCAAACTCAACTCAGCCTTTTTATCTCGTCCCAAATATAAAAAAGAATAGAAAACAAGTATAGACAAAGAAAGTTACTCTACTATACGGACCGACCTTAATGAAAGCAGGAGAGAAAGATGATACACAAAGAGAAAAGGAAAAGGTAAGACTACATCTAAGTGCCATCACCACTGTGTAAGGCCGGGACATACTCGCTAAGCTAAATTAATCTATGCTAACTTAACTTAAAACTATAAGAATTGCCTATCGCCTTTAGTATCACAGATTTTAGGAATTTGGGTCCTAACTTGGCTTTATAACTGTCAACTTAATTACTTTGCTTGAAGTTGCGTCTATAAACTATTTACCCTACCTTATATTTTATGTCCTTACTCCTAGTATTATAAGATCACGTCGCCTTTTCATGTGCTAGCCTAAGATTGTCAAAAATTTTCCTTCGTATAAGCTCTAATTTGTCATTCTTTTCTAATACTTCAGTGTTCGGACATTTCACTACGTCAAGTTTTCTTAGGATTTCATATGATTTGGCGTGTTGAATTATATGGGTCCCGAAAATGGCATAATATGGCTCAAACTTGGTCGAATCATGCACCACGCTCCTCAGGGAAAATGGCGCGTCGCTCACATGGAGGTCCCAGTTTTTCTGATCATCCGGTATGTATGACCGTATTTTGGCCAGTACAGACCGGTTGACCCTTTCTGATGCATTAGCTTGAGGAGAGTAGAACGCGGTTCGAACATGTTTAACGCCACATTTTCACAGGAAACAGGCAAACAACTCTGAAACGAATTGTTTGGCACTTTCCGAATACACATATTCGGGGACACCAAACATATGAAATACGCCTTCCTCTAAGTACTCGTATTTCACTACCTCTACTGCTGTTGCCTTCCTCACTGGTTTTCAAAATACAAATTTTGAAAAGTGATCTAGGACAATAAAAATGTGTGTGTTTCCGTTCTTGTTTCGCGGATACGGTCATAGAAAATCTATGTATAGTCTCTTGAAAGGTCGCTCTGTAACAACTTGTTGTCCCATCGGCGGTCTAGATACCGTGTTGAGCTGCTTGCAGCATTTGCAGACCTCGCAAGACCTGACAGGATTCTGGACATCTGACACTATGCCTGGCCAGAAGAACATCTGTCACAAGCGAGCCAGAGTCTTGTCAATCCCGCCATGTCCATCGGCTGGTGCAACATGTGCTACAGCTACTAAGCTCTCACGCAACTCTTTCGGAATCAGGGTTTCCAAGCTAAGTTGCCTTGACCCGAGACCCGATGTCTCCTGTTCGTACGTCAGTTCTCTTATACACAAATCCGTTGAGACACATGTGTCTGGGAGTCGGTCTTGGTTTTCTGTTACGATCTTCTTAAACTCCTCATATTCCTCTGACGAAAAATGTGGGGAGTTGAGATCGACCTGCGGAATGTTCGGTAGCGCTGTAATTCTGTTGTGCAGAATTAAGCTTCTGAATGCTCATGAATGCTATCGGTCGCTCGTTTCCCTCCGCGTCCACCTGGTATTGCACACTACCCACTCCTGTCATCGAAGCGTCACATTGCATATAGAACCGTCTCTTAAAGTCCGGATTTGCGAGTATGGGTGCGGACACCAATAAGGCAGTCCGTCATAGGCGCGGATAGCCCGGCGAAGTTCGGAATAAACCGCCTATACCACCGTGTCGTCCCTAAAAACCGACGGAGTTGCTTAGGAGTCTTTGGCACTGGAAATTTCTTTACCGCCGACACCTTGTCTGGATCCGTTTTTGGGCTGCCATCGCCGACGATATACCCTGAGTACTCGTACTTTATCTCGCGATAGCAAAATTTACTTTTTTGAACGTTGATCGTCAACCCAGCTTCCCTTAACCTCTCGCCACCTAAGATAAAAATTTGGCATGAGATTCGAAATCTGGAGAATAAACCAAGAGGTCATCGAGGTAGACAAAGACATACTCCTTCAACCGATGGGGAATGACTTTGTCCATCAACTGACACATTCTCTGGGCCGCGCTACAAAGCCCAAATGGCATCACCGTGAACTGGTATAAAGGTCGTCCCGGGATTGTGAAAGCTGTCTTCTCCCTTGATTTGGCCTCAAGAAGAATCTGCCAAAACGCATCTTTCAAATCGATACCAGAGATATATCTGGTGTTTTGTAGGCGACTTAGTAGGCCATCGCTGTGGGAAAGGTGGTAGGCATATTTCTTTGTCACGGCGTTGACCTTGCGTGAATCTAAGCATAATCGGTTCTTACCTGGTTTTCTTACCAAGACAACCGGCGAACTCCAGGCACTAGTGCTCTCTTAAATTACCCCTAATGCGATCATTCGATCCATCTCGTCATATAAAAGTTTTTGGATCGGCGACGAAATGGTGTAATGTCGTTGTTTGATAGGAGCTTGCTGTTCATCCACTTTTAATATATGCTCTAGAAGCTTCGTCTTGCCTAACATCAGGATTACGAACGACGGAAAATGCTGTTTCACCCTCTCCAACTGTTTGCTTTGTTGTTGAGTTAGAGCTTGGATTGGGGAATCGTGTTGAGTCAGCGATGGGAAATCTAGTCCTGAAATAATGCTAGGAGCGATTGCAAAACCTTTCCAGAAACCCCTGAGTATAATTCCTGTTGTAAATTCGGGACCACAAATATGTCTAAGTCCCTAGTTTTGCCATCCCATGAGACAGGAGATGTAAACCGTCCTAGTATTTTCTGTTGGTTCTCGTCAGCTGTGTGTATATTGGTCTTCATGTTTGTCAGGGTAATGTTATGTCATTTTACAAAGTCTAGCGCCCCTTTTCCGAAGTAGGTTATGGATGCGCCACTGTTTAGCAGGCCGATGACATCCTCTCCCGAAATCTTTACTTGGGCGAACGGTCTATTGTCGTTTCATACACTTATCACTGTTTCTAGTATCCGTTTTAGTCTTCTTCTTTTTATTGCAAATTTTTCCCCAAGCCTTTGAATCTTTTTATATCTTCTCGTGTTCTCCACGGGCGCTGTCACTTCCTCTCCGAAGATACGCCTCCTCGGCTCATTATATTCCACCAGGCGTTGATGGAGATGGAGAGTTTTACTGGCTGGGTTTGCTGAGGTTCGCCAGGGTTGTGGTCGGTATCGTCGGATGACCCCTGGCATTCCCGCCGATCTGCAGGTTTCCCTGACACTTTGCACAATGGAAGTTTATTTTGTATTGCTCAGGTTTATTCTTGTCGGCTCAGTTTTGCAGACGTTCGTCCCTTCCGTGTTAGTTGGTCGGTCAGGTTTGATATAGTTGTTAAGTCCATTTGTTCGTCGATTCTGTAAAGCCGCTACTTCAATGTCATCGTTTGAGAATTCTTGTTGGTGTTCATGTCATGTTGGTCCTCTGTGAGCAGGTTGTTCGTCGATTTCCGTCACATGGCGTTTATATAGTTAGTCCGTATGGACCAACCGAAAATAAGTGTCGCTACTCGGTCCTTAATGTTATTATAATGACATACTACGTTACCAGGTCCAGTTCGTGAGGTCAATTGGTAATGTAATGTAACGTCATCGACCGTATGTCGGCGTAAAAGTCGTCGAATGTCTCATGTCCGTCTATAAATTGTTTAATCAGCTCAGCTTAAGGTCGTGGTACTCCGGACTTCGTCACGGCGGTAGTATCCAGGTGTGTCCTGGTATCTGTCAGTCTCCGTCAAGTGAGTACTTCGTCGTCCTCGGTAAGTGTAAGACCTGTCGTCGTATGGAGGCAATTCTAGTCTGTCTTGTCGTTCCCTAGTTTCTTCGAATCGTCTGTTAGTCGTCGTCAAGTTGGCCAAGCTCGTTTGAAACGTAGCCATCATGGGGCTGATTTAATCGTCGAATTTCGACAGTAACTCGTTTTTGGCCTCCTCTGTCTTCCTTGGGTACGCGTCTGGTTGATTGTATGTCGGTATGTTCTCTATATGTTTCTGTCCACGTATGTTAAAGACTTCGTCCACCATTATGCGCCTCCCTCTTGGTCGTCCATCAGTCTCGTACTGTTCTTCGTCTTGTAGTACATAAGCATCGTGTTTCCTCATCGGGGCCAGTTTGCTGGTAGAAGCTCGGAGTCAGATTGTTCCCAGTAGACTTGAGGGATCTCTTCCGAAATGGGACCCGTGGCACCGGCACCAGGTTTGGCATTTGTATTGAACCTCATGTGCCGGTGGTTTCCAATGCTTCCCATATTATTTCTCAACGGAGAGTGGGTTGCGGCTCTCAGGAGGCTGGTTTCGGAACAATTTCTTGCAGTTCTCTTTTCATCCTCCACTTCGGAACCTCCAATAGCTACATTGCCTCTAGACATGTCCCTAGGGACTGTACCCGTTTCTCTACTCATAGTAAAAGGGACCTTTCGATAAACGTAGGCTAAACAAAGTATACTAGGTTCTCAAAAGGTTGACGATTATGGCAAAAAAATAATTAAATTCAAAATAAAAGAAAAGGAAAATCTACTATTCAATAAATGAATTTAAAAGATATAAGGAAAAATATATAAATAATGGATAAATTCGAAATAAAACTAGTTAAAATTGAAGTTGCTTATTTGTTTAAACTTTAAAATCGCGTTGTTGTGTAGAATTTAAGGATCGATTTTCCAGTCATTCTCGATGGGTACGCGAGTTGATCTAAGTGTTTTTCGTTAAGTACTGTCATGTCAAGCAGAGTGGAGAGTGGTATTTTAGTATCATAACGAGTGCTGAAGCATTACCTTTGTCTTCCCTCCACACTGGGTATATGGCTGAACCATATCCCAGATTGGCAGAGCATGTCCAAGTCATCCTCAACACGACTAGAAGTTTGAGATCATAAGCCCACTCCTCACGAAAAGTTAACCTTGGCTTACTTTCCGGATAGCGTCTGCTAATTGATCTCTCCCCTCTATGCCGCTTTTGGATCCTCTGCAGACACTTCCAGCTACCTCACGAAGTCTCCTAGCTTCTCGCCTGAAAACAGGACAACTACCGTTGATCTACTCAGAAGCCAAAAGCATAATCAGAATGGGATCTTAAAGATATAAAAGATAGAAAGGAAAGTGAAATTTTGAAAAAAAAAAAAAAACCAGCGGACTACCGACATGTTGGGCGCCATTGTAAGGACTGTAGTCAGCCACGGAGACATCCGCGATGCAGGAGTAGGCGGCAGTGGCACGCCCGCGGCTCCTCAGCTGTAACTCATCGGACGGGGTTGGTTCTTGCCACTATCCCAAACTCAACTCAGCCTTTTTATCTCGTCCCAAATATAAAAAAGAATAGAAAACAAGTATAGACAAAGAAAGTTACTCTACTATACGGACCGACCTTAATGAAAGCAGGAGAGAAAGATGATAGACAAAGAGAAAAGGAAAAGGTAAGACTACATCTAAGTGCCGTCACCACTGTGTAAGGCCGGGACATACTCGCTAAGCTAAATTAATCTATGCTAACCTAACTTAAAACTAGCTTAACCCTATAATCCCTACACCGAGAAATATGTCCCAGCATCACACAATGATGATAGCTTGCTACGAACTGAAATCAACCAGATGTTATTGGCTGAGGATGGCCAACCCACCCTTATCGCAATTGAATGCGACCAATTGCTACCATTCTGGCCGAATATTGTGAATGGTAGCCCCTACTATGATGCTCCTCTCAGTCGCCACCTATAATATAGACATCAGTGAAATTTCGTTTTGTTATTTCCCGTCATGTCGTCATCGTTTTTATGTTTTGTCACGTCGCTGTCGGCTCCATCGAACGACGGTCGGTTCGACCATCCGCACACCACTAGCGCTTGAAACTTACTCCATAATTGAAACAAAACTAAGTTTCAATTCAATATAATTAAAAATTTTATTAAGAAAAGGAATCCACAAAAAAAACTTACAGTCTAATGGAACTTCTTCTGAATTTCATTAACTTACTGAACTAAAGATGGCTAGCTACTTAATTCCTAGTCAATAGTCAAAAAAACTTAACTCTATGACTTACCGTTTTTAAAAGATCCATCGTAGTTCTCAGAAAGGGGTTCCTGTCCAAAATGTGCTCCTTCTCTATCTTTCTATCTTCTTTCTAAACAATTCTATTCTAGCTGCTCTCACATCTAGGCTCTACACCTTTTCCCTAAATAACAACTTTCACCTCACCGTTCTGCAAAAATTCGAAACCAAATAATCGAAATTTCCACCACATTTAGGACTGATACAGGGTTGAGGGAGTCTAAAGAGGAGAGTGGAGTGGAGGAATTTAAAAATAGGGGACAACAGATCACAATTATTGGAGACGGGTTCTATGGTAAGTTTAGTCGTACTCTATTGGGTGTTATTAGACAAGTGGGAGTGGAGCAGGTTCATTTAAGAGCGGTGGTTAGTTTGGCAGGGATGGGCACATTAAGGGATACTAACATGAACACCACATCTACGCATATCGATTCTAATTGGTCAAAAGGCTGACGCTACATGCTCGAAAGCAGAGTGTGAGTGGTCGTGAGCACTCTGAATTCGTAAAAAGAATTCGGAGGAGGCCTTTTCTAGACGAGCGTGCCCATTCATTGACTACGTGGTGCAAGAGCCCACTCCCTAAGAAACACTAATGTCAAATCTAAAACTACTACTACTAAAATCACATATAAAGCTCATCACAGAATATATCACGGGGTACCTATATCTACCTTATAACTAATATCACAGCTAAATAAAATAAATAAAAATAAAAAAAATAAACTAAGGTAAATAATTAGAATAAAATATAAGTAAATAAATAAATCTATATGTATAAATAAATGAAAATAAATATGTCTATATCAATAAATAAATAAATAAATAATTAATTAAATAAATAAATAAAAGATATCCAGCAACAGCAGGTAGAGTGCGTCAAGTTTAAAGGTTCTCTTTATGAAGCTAGGCATATAGGTCTTTTGCGTGGAAAATTCCCAGGTTTTCCCCTTTCTCCAACTTCATAAAGAGAATTGCCTATCGCCTTTAGTATCACCGATTTTAGGAATTTGGGTCCTAACTTGGCTTTATAACTGTCAACTAAATTACTTTGCTTGAAGTTGCGTCTATAAACTATTTACCCTACCTTATATTTTATGTCCTTACTCCTAGTATTATAAGATCACGTCGCCTTTTCATGTGCTAGCCTAAGATTGTCAAAAATTTTCCTTCGTATTAGCTCTAATTTGTCATTCTTTTCTAATACTTCAGTGTTCGGACATTTCACTACGTCAAGTTTTCTTAGGATTTCATATGATTTGGCGTGTTGAATCATATGGGTCCCGAAAATGGTATAATATGGCTCAAACTTGGTCGAATCATGCACCACGCTCCTCAGGGAAAATGGCGCGTCGCTCACATGGAGGTCCCAGTTTTTCTGATCATCCGGTATGTATGACCGTATTTTGGCCAGTACAGACCGGTTGACCCTTTCTGATGCATTAGCTTGTGGAGAGTAGAACGCGGTTCGAACATGTTTAACGCCACATTTTCACAGGAAACAGGCAAACAACTCTGAAACGAATTGTTTGCCACTTTCCGAATACACATATTCGGGGACACCAAACATATGAAATACGCCTTCCTCTAAGTATTTCACTACCTCTACTGCTGTTGCCTTCCTCACTGGTTTTCAAAATACAAATTTTGAAAAGTGATCTAGGACAATAAAAATGTGTGTGTTTCCGTTCTTGTTTCGCGGATACGGTCATAGAAAATCTATGTATAGTCTCTTAAGAGGTCGCTCTGTAACAACTTGTTGTCCCATCGGCGGTCTAGACACCGTGTTGAGCTGCTTGCAGCATTTGCAGACCTCGCAAGACCTGACAGGATTCTGGACATCTGACACTATGCCTGGCCAGAAGAACATCTGTCACAAGCGAGCTAGAGTCTTGTCAATCCCGCAATGTCATCGGCTGGTGCAACATGTGCTACAGCTACTAAGCTCTTACGCAACTCTTTCGGAATCAGGGTTTCCAAGCTAAGTTGCCTTGACCCGAGACCCGATGTCTCCTGTTCGTACGTCAGTTCTCTTATACACAAATCCGTTGAGACACATGTGTCTGGGAGTCGGTCTTGGTTTTCTGTTACGATGTTCTTAAACTCCTCATATTCCTCTGACGAAAAATGTGGGGAGTTGAGATCGACCTGCGGAATGTTCGGTAGCGCTGTAATTCCGTTGTGCAGAATTAAGCTTCTGAATGCTCATGAATGCTATCGGTCGCTCGTTTCCCTCCGCGTCCACCTGGTATTGCACACTACCCACTCCTGTCATCGAAGCGTCACATTGCATATAGAACCGTCTCTTAAAGTCCGGATTTGCGAGTATGGGTGCGGACACCAATAAGGCAGTCCGTCATAGGCGCGGATAGCCCGGCGAAGTTCGGAATAAACCGCCTATACCACCGTGTCGTCCCTAAAAACCGACGGAGTTGCTTAGGAGTCTTTGGCACTGGAAATTTCTTTACCGCCGACACCTTGTCTGGATCCGTTTTTGGGCTGCCATCGCCGACGATATACCCTGAGTACTCGTACTTTATCTCGCGATAGCAAAATTTACTTTTTTGAACTTTGATCGTCAACCCAGCTTCCCTAAACCTCTCGCCACCTAAGATAAAAATTTGGCATGAGATTCGAAATCTGGAGAATAAACCAAGAGGTCATCGAGGTAGACAAAGACATACTCCTTCAACCGATGGGGAATGACTTTGTCCATCAACTGACACATTCTCTGGGCCGCGCTACAAAGCCCAAACGGCATCACCGTGAACTGGTATAAAGGTCGTCCCTGGATTGTGAAAGCTGTCTTCTCCCTTGATTTGGCCTCAAGAAGAATCTGCCAAAACGCATCTTTCAAATCGATACCAGAGATATATCTGGTGTTTTGTAGGCGACTTAGTAGGCCATCGCTGTGGGAAAGGTGGTAGGCATATTTCTTTGTCACGGCGTTGACCTTGCGTGAATCTAAGCATAATCGGTTCTTACCTGGTTTTCTTACCAAGACAACCGGCGAACTCCAGGCACTAGTGTCTCTTAAATTACCCCTAATGCGATCATTCGATCCATCTCGTCATATAAAAGTTTTTGGATCGGCGACGAAATGGTGTAATGTCGTTGTTTGATAGGAGCTTGCTGTTCCTCCACTTTTAATATATGCTCTAGAAGCTTCGTCTTGCCTAACATCAGGATTGCGAACGACGGAAAATGCTGTTTCACTCTCTCCAACTGCTCGCTTTGTTGTTGAGTTATGGCTTGGATTGGGGAATCGTGTTCAGTGAGCGATGGGAAATCTAGTCCTGAAATAATGCTAGAAGCGATTGCAAAACCTTTCCAGAAACCCCTGAGTATAATTCCTGTTGTAAATTCGGGGCCACAAATATGTCTAAGTCCCTAGTTTTGCCATCCCATGAGACAGGAGATGTAAACCGTCCTAGTATTTTCTGTTGGTTCTCGTCAGCTGTGTGTATATTGGTCTTCATGTTTGTCAGGGTAATATTATGTCATTTTACAAAGTCTAGCGCCCCTTTTCCGAAGTAGGTTATGGATGCGCCACTGTTTAGCAGGCCGAGGACATCCTCTCCCGAAATCTTTACTTGGGCGAACGGTCTATTGTCGTTTCGTACACTTATCACTGTTTCTAGTATCCGTTTTAGTCTTCTTCTTTTTATTGCGCTGTCACTTTCTCTCCGAAAGTACGCCTCCTCGGCTCATTATATTCCACCAGGCGTTGATGGAGATGGAGGGTTTTACTGGCTGGGTTTGCTGAGGTTCGCCAGGGTTGTGGTCGGTATCGACGGATGACCCCTGGCATTCCCGCCGATCTGCAGGTTTCCCTGACACTTTGCACAATGGAAGTTTATTTTGGATTGTTCAGGTTTATTCTTGTCGGCTCAGTTTTGCAGACGTTCGTCCCTTCCGTGTTAGTTGGTCGGTCAGGTTTGATATAGTTGTTAAGTCCATTTGTTCGTCGATTCTGTAAAGCCGCTACTTCAATGTCATCATCTGAGAATTCTTGTTGGTGTTCATGTCATGTTGGTCCTCTGTGAGCAAGTTGTTCGTCGATTTCCGTCACATGGCGTTTATATAGTTAGTCCGTATGGACCAACCGAAAATAAGTGTCGCTACTCGGTCCTTAATGCTATTATAATGACATACTACGTTACCAGGTCCAGTTCGTGAGGTCGATTGGTAATGTAATGTAACGTCATCGACCGTATGTCGGCGTAAAAGTCGACGAATGTCTCATGTAAGTCGTCCGTCTATAAATTGTTTAATCAGCTCAGCTTAAGGTCGTGGTACTCCGGACTTCGTCACGGCGGTAGTATCCAGGTGTGTCCTGGTATCTGTCAGTCTCCGTCAAGTGAGTACTTCGTCGTCCTCGGTAAGTGTAAGACCTGTCGTCGTATGGAGGCAATTCTAGTCTGTCTTGTCGTTCCCTAGTTTCTTCGAATCGTCTGTTAGTCGTCGTCAAGTTGGCCAAGCTCGTTTGAAACGTAGCCATCATGGGGCTGATTTAATCGTCGAATTTCGACAGTAACTCGTTTTTGGCCTCCTCTGTCTTCCTTGGGTACGCGTCTGGTTGATTGTATGTAGGTTGGTTGTTCTCTATATGTTTCTGTCCACGTATGTTAAAGACTTCGTCCACCATTATGCGCCTCCCTCTTGGTCGTCCATCAGTCTCGTACTGTTCTTCGTCTTGTAGTACATAAGCATCGTGTTTCCTCATCGGGGCCAGTTTGCTGGTAGAAGCTGGTAGAAGGGATCTCTTCCGAAATGGGACCCGTGGCACCGGCACCAGGTTTGGCATTTGTATTGAACCTCATGTGCCGGTGGTTTCCAATGCTTCCCATATTATTTCTCAACGGAGAGTGGGTTGCGGCTCTCAGGAGGCTGGTTTCGGAACAATTTCTTGCAGTTCTCTTTTCATCCTCCACTTCGGAACCTCCAATAGCTACATTGCCTCTAGACATGTCCCTAGGGACTGTACCCGTTTCTCTACTCATAGTAAAAGGGACCTTTCGATAAACGTAGGCTAAACAAAGTATACTAGGTTCTCAAAAGGTTGACGATTATGGCAAAAAAATAATTAAATTCAAAATAAAAGAAAAGGAAAATCTACTATTCAATAAATGAATTTAAAAGATATAAGGAAAAATATATAAATAATGGATAAATTCGAAATAAAACTAGTTAAAATTGAAGTTGCTTATTTGTTTAAACTTTAAAATCGCGTTGTTGTGTAGAATTTAAGGATCGATTTTCCAGTCATTCTCGATGGGTACGCGAGTTGATCTAAGTGTTTTTCGTTAAGTACTGTCATGTCAAGCAGAGTGGAGAGTGGTATTTTAGTATCATAACGAGTGCTGAAGCATTACCTTTGTCTTCCCTCCACACTGGGTATATGGCTGAACCATATCCCAGATTGGCAGAGCATGTCCAAGTCATCCTCAACACGACTAGAAGTTTGAGATCATAAGCCCACTCCTCACGAAAAGTTAACCTTGGCTTACTTTCCGGATAGCAGTCTGCTAATTGATCTCTCCCCTCTATGCCGCTTTTGGATCCTCTGCAGACTTCCAGCTACCTCACGAAGTCTCCTAGCTTCTCGCCTGAAAACAGGACAACTACCGTTGATCTACTCAGAAGCCAAAAGCATAATCAGAATGGGATCTTAAAGATATAAAAGATAGAAAGGAAAGTGAAATTTTGAAAAAAAAAAAAAAAACCAGCGGACTACCGACATGTTGGGCGCCATTGTAAGGACTGTAGTCAGCCACGGAGACATCCGCGATGCAGGAGTAGGCGGCAGTGGCACGCCCGCGGCTCCTCAGCTGTAACTCATCGGACGGGGTTGGTTCTTGCCACTATCCCAAACTCAACTCAGCCTTTTTATCTCGTCCCAAATATAAAAAAGAATAGAAAACAAGTATAGACAAAGAAAGTTACTCTACTATACGGACCGACCTTAATGAAAGCAGGAGAGAAAGATGATAGACAAAGAGAAAAGGGAAAGGTAAGACTACATCTAAGTGCCGTCACCACTGTGTAAGGCCGGGACATACTCGCTAAGCTAAATTAATCTATGCTAACCTAACTTAAAACTAGCTTAACCCTATAATCCCTACACCGAGAAATATGTCCCAGCATCACACAATGATGATAGCTTGCTACGAACTGAAATCAACCAGATGTTATTGGCTGAGGATGGCCAACCCACCCTTATCGCAATTGAATGCGACCAATTGCTACCATTCTGGCCGAATATTGTGAATGGTAGCCCCTACTATGATGCTCCTCCCAGTCGCCACCTATAATATAGACATCAGTGAAAGTTCGTTTTGTTATTTCCCGTCATGTCGTCATCGTTTTTATGTTTTGTCACGTCGCTGTCGGCTCCATCGAACGACGGTCGGTTCGACCATCCGCACACCACTAGCGCTTGAAACTTACTCCATAATTGAAACAAAATTAAGTTTCAATTCAATATAATTTAAAATTTTATTAAGAAAAGGAATTCACAAAAAAAACTTACAGTCTAATGGAACTTCTTCTGAATTTCATTAACTTACTGAACTAAAGATGGCTAGCTACTTAATTCCTAGTCAATGGTAAAAAAAAACTCAACTCTATGACTTACCGTTTTTAAAAGATCCATCGTAGTTCTGGCGCCAGCACTTCGAAGAGACGTCGGAATTAAAAAAAGGAAAGTAAAATTCAAAATGAGTCACACTTAGCCTAACCTTAATCTACACAATTCATCCAATAAAACAAAACTAAATCTTAATCTAAATCTAAATATACTAATATCTACAACACTATCTAATAGGAAAGATTCAAGTAGTTATTATAATTCACTTTCTGTCTCTATAATTGCTGTTGTTTATTATGTTGTTTTTTTCGGTTGTGTTGTCGGAGTTGTATGTTGTTTTTTGTTGTGGGTCCCACGGAGCACCTCTTGCAGGCGATGTAGCTTAAGAGTTTTTTGTTTTTTTTTGTGAAACCAAGACCTGCTTTAGTTTAATTCCTTTTTTTTAATATTCTCTGATCGTCTTGAATAATTCACCGGTTCGACAATCTTTTTTCCAATCTCGCTTCCAAACTGGCATCTGTAATCCTCGACATCCGTTTTTCTATTTTTCCGCTGATCAAAAGCTCAGGTCAATGTCCGCTCATGCCAATCAGAAACGATTAGCTGGATGAAATTGTCCCTTCATTGGAATGACCTACTTACTTTTCACTTTCTTTGAAATGTCCCCTTTCTCTCATACCCTTTATTTAACCTTTTTTGTTGTCTATTACCTTTTATTTCTGTCCAGTCATCCTACTCTAAATTCATTTCTCAGAAAGGGGTTCCTGTCCAAAATGTGCTCCTTCTCTATCTTTCTATCTTCTTTCTAAACAATTCTATTCTAGCTGCTCTCACATCTAGGCTCTACGCATTTTCCCTAAATTACAACTTTCACCTCACCGTTCTGCAAAAATTCGAAACCAAATTATCGACATTTCCACCACATTTAGGACTGATACAGGGTTGAGAGAGTCTAAAGAGGAGAGTGGAGTGGAGGAATTTAAAAATAGGGGACAACAGATCACAATTATTGGAGACGGGTTCTATGGTAAGTTTAGTCGTACGCTATTGGGTGTTATTAGACAAGTGGGAGTGGAGCAGGTTCATTTAAGAGCGGTGGTTAGTTTGGCAGGGATGGGCACATTAAGGGATACTAACATGAACACCACATCTACGCATATCGATTCTAATTGGTCAAAAGGCTGACGCTACAGGCTCGAAAGCAGAGTGTGAGTGGTCGTGAGCACTCTGAATTCGTAAAAAGAATTCGGAGGAGGCCTTTTCTAGACGAGCGTGCCCATTCATTGACTACGTGGTGCAAGAGCCCACTCCCTAAGAAACACTAATGTCAAATCTAAAACTACTACTACTAAAATCACATATAAAGCTCATCACAGAATATATCACGGGGTACCTAATATCTACCTTATAACTAATATCACAGCTAAATAAAATAAATAAAAATAAAAAAAATAAACTAAGGTAAATAATTAGAATAAAATATAAGTAAATAAATAAATCTATATGTATAAATAAATGAAAATAAATATGTCTATATCAATAAATAAATAAATAAATAATTAATTAAATAAATAAATAAAAGATATCGAGCAACAGCAGGTAGAGTGCGTCAAGTTTAAAGGTTCTCTTTATGAAGCTAGGCATATAGGTCTTTTGCGTGGAAAATTCCCAGGTTTTCTCCTTTCTCCAACTTCATAAAGAGAATTGCCTATCGCCAGATCACAGATTTTAGGAATTTGGGTCCTAACTTGGCTTTATAACTGTCAACTAAATTACTTTGCTTGAAGTTGCGTCTATAAACTATTTACCCTACCTTATATTTTATGTCCTTACTCCTAGTATTATAAGATCACGTCGCCTTTTCATGTGCTAGCCTAAGATTGTCAAAAATTTTCCTTCGTATAAGCTCTAATTTGTCATTCTTTTCTAATACTTCAGTGTTCGGACATTTCACTACGTCAAGTTTTCTTAGGATTTCATATGATTTGGCGTGTTGAATCATATGGGTCCCGAAAATGGCATAATATGGCTCAAACTTGGTCGAATCATGCACCACGCTCCTCAGGGAAAATGGCGTGTCGCTCACATGGAGGTCCCAGTTTTTCTGATCATCCGGTATGTATGACCGTATTTTGGCCAGTACAGACCGGTTGACCCTTTCTGATGCATTAGCTTGAGGAGAGTAGAACGCGGTTCGAACATGTTTAACGCCACATTTTCACAGGAAACAGGCAAACAACTCTGAAACGAATTGTTTGGCACTTTCCGAATACACATATTCGGGGACACCAAACATATGAAATACCCCTTCCTCTAAGTATTTCACTACCTCTACTGCTGTTGCCTTCCTCACTGGTTTTCAAAATACAAATTTTGAAAAGTGATCTAGGACAATAAAAATGTGTGTGTTTCCGTTCTTGTTTCGCGGATACGGTCATAGAAAATCTATGTATAGTCTCTTGAAAGGTCGCTCTGTAACAACTTGTTGTCCCATCGGCGGTCTAGATACCGTGTTGAGCTGCTTGCAGCATTTGCAGACCTCGCAAGACCTGACAGGATTCTGGACATCTGACACTATGCCTGGCCAGAAGAACATCTGTCACAAGCGAGCCAGAGTCTTGTCAATCCCGCCATGTCCATCGGCTGGTGCAACATGTGCTACAGCTACTAAGCTCTCACGCAACTCTTTCGGAATCAGGGTTTCCAAGCTAAGTTGCCTTGACCCGAGACCCGATGTCTCCTGTTCGTACGTCAGTTCTCTTATACACAAATCCGTTGAGACACATGTGTCTGGGAGTCGGTCTTGGTTTTCTGTTACGATCTTCTTAAACTCCTCATATTCCTCTGACGAAAAATGTGGGGAGTTGAGATCGACCTGCGGAATGTTCGGTAGCGCTGTAATTCTGTTGTGCAGAATTAAGCTTCTGAATGCTCATGAATGCTATCGGTCGCTCGTTTCCCTCCGCGTCCACCTGGTATTGCACACTACCCACTCCTGTCATCGAAGCGTCACATTGCATATAGAACCGTCTCTTAAAGTCCGGACTTGCGAGTATGGGTGCGGACACCAATAAGGCAGTCCGTCATAGGCGCGGATAGCCCGGCGAAGTTCGGAATAAACCTATACCACCGTGTCGTCCCTTAAAATCGACGGAGTTGCTTAGGAGTCTTTGGCACTGGAAATTTCTTTACCGCCGACACCTTGTCTGGATCCGTTTTTGGGCTGCCATCGCCGACGATATACCCTGAGTACTCGTACTTTATCTCGCGATAGCAAAATTTACTTTTTTGAACGTTGATCGTCAACCCAGCTTCCCTTAACCTCTCGCCACCTAAGATAAAAATTTGGCATGAGATTCGAAATCTGGAGAATAAACCAAGAGGTCATCGAGGTAGACAAAGACATACTCCTTCAACCGATGGGGAATGACTTTGTCCATCAACTGACACATTCTCTGGGCCGCGCTACAAAGCCCAAATGGCATCACCGTGAACTGGTATAAAGGTCGTCCCGGGATTGTGAGAGCTGTCTTCTCCCTTGATTTGGCCTCAAGAAGAATCTGCCAAAACGCATCTTTCAAATCGATACCAGAGATATATCTGGTGTTTTGTAGGCGACTTAGTAGGCCATCGCTGTGGGAAAGGTGGTAGGCATATTTCTTTGTCACGGCGTTGACCTTGCGTGAATCTAAGCATAATCGGTTCTTACCTGGTTTTCTTACTAAGACAACCGGCGAACTCCAGGCACTAGTGCTCTCAAATTACCCCTAATGCGATCATTCGATCCATCTCGTCATATAAAAGTTTTTGGATCGGCGACGAAATGGTGTAATGTCGTTGTTTGATAGGAGTTTGCGGTTCATCCACTTTTAATATATGCTCTAGAAGCTTCGTCTTGCCTAACATCAGGATTGCGAACGACGGAAAATGCTGTTTCACCCTCTCCAACTGCTCGCTTTGTTGTTGAGTTAGAGCTTGGATTGGGGAATCGTGTTCAGTCAGCGATGGGAAATCTAGTCCTGAAATAATGCTAGGAGCGATTGCAAAACCTTTCCAGAAACCCCTGAGTATAATTCCTGTTGTAAATTCGGGACCACAAATATGTCTAAGTCCCTAGTTTTGCCATCCCATGAGACAGGAGATGTAAACCGTCCTAGTATTTTCTGTTGGTTCTCGTCAGCTGTGTGTATATTGGTCTTCATGTTTGTCAGGGTAACGTTATGTCATTTTACAAAGTCTAGCGCCCCTTTTCCGAAGTAGGTTATGGATGCGCCACTGTTTAGCAGGCCGAGGACATCCTCTCCCGAAATCTTTACTTGGGCGAACGGTCTATTGTCGTTTCATACACTTATCACTGTTTCTAGTATCCCTTTTAGTCTTCTTCTTTTTATTGCAAATTTTTCCCCAAGCCTTTGAATCTTTTTATATCTTCTCGTGTTCTCCACGGGCGCTGTCACTTCCTCTCCGAAGATACGCCTCCTCGGCTCATTATATTCCACCAGGCGTTGATGGAGATGGAGGGTTTTACTGGCTGGGTTTGCTGAGGTTCGCCAGGGTTGTGGTCGGTATCGACGGATGACCCCTGGCATTCCCGTCGATCTGCAGGTTTCCCTGACACTTTGCACAATGGAAGTTTATTTTGGATTGTTCAGGTTTATTCTTGTCGGCTCAGTTTTGCAGACGTTCGTCCCTTCCGTATTAGTTGGTCGGTCAGGTTTGATATAGTTGTTAAGTCCATTTGTTCGTCGATTCTGTAAAGCCGCTACTTCAATGTCATCGTCTGAGAATTCTTGTTGGTGTTCATGTCATGTTGGTCCTCTGTGATTTCCGTCACATGGCGTTTATATAGTTAGTCCGTATGGACCAACCGAAAATAAGTGTCGCTACTCGGTCCTTAATGTTATTATAATGACATACTACGTTACCAGGTCCAGTTCGTGAGGTCAATTGGTAATGTAATGTAACGTCATCGACCGTATGTCGGCGTAAAAGTCGTCGAATGTCTCATGTCCGTCGTCCGTCTATAAATTGTTTAATCAGCTCAGCTTAAGGTCGTGGTAGCTGAGCTGATCATCACCCCCAATTTCTACTTAGTATTCCCAGTACCATCGTTCTGCGGGGCCTGAAACTAGGTGATGGAATTGGGCAAGCAATTTATCAGCGGCCACGCCGTTCTTTCGCTTAAGAGTTTCGATCCTAGTCGTCGTACTTCGTCGTCCTCGGTAAGTGTAAGACCTGTCGTCGTATGGAGGCAATTCTAGTCTGTCTTGTCGTTCCCTAGTTTCTTCGAATCGTCTGTTAGTCGTCGTCAAGTTGGCCAAGCTCGTTTGAAACGTAGCCATCATGGCGCTCATTTAATCGTCGAATTTCGACAGTAACTCGTTTTTGGCCTCCTCTGTCTTCCTTGGGTACGCGTCTGGTTGATTGTATGTCGGTTGGTTGTTCTCTATATGTTTCTGTCCACGTATGTTAAAGACTTCGTCCACCATTATGCGCCTCTCTCTTGGTCGTCCATCGGTCTCGTACTGTTCTTCGTCTTGTAGTACATAAGCATCGTGTTTCCTCATCGGGGCCAGTTTGCTGGTAGAAGCTCGGTTTTGACGACGCTCCAGTACCTCCTCTTCAAGGGGATGGGAGTCAGATTGTTCCCAGAAGACTTCAGGGATTTCTTCCGAAATGGGACCCGTGGCACCGGCACCAGGTTTGGCATTTGTATTGAACCTCATGTGCCGGTGGTTTCCAATGCTTCCCATATTATTTCTCAACGGAGAGTGGGTTGCGGCTCTCAGGAGGCTGGTTTCGGAACAATTTCTTGCAGTTCTCTTTTCATCCTCCACTTCGGAACCTCCAATAGCTACATTGCCTCTAGACATGTCCCTAGGGACTGTACCCGTTTCTCTACTCATAGTAAAAGGGACCTTTCGATAAACGTAGGCTAAACAAAGTATACTAGGTTCTCAAAAGGTTGACGATTATGGCAAAAAAATAATTAAATTCAAAATAAAAGAAAAGGAAAATCTACTATTCAATAAATGAATTTAAAAGATATAAGGAAAAATATATAAATAATGGATAAATTCGAAATAAAACTAGTTAAAATTGAAGTTGCTTATTTGTTTAAACTTTAAAATCGCGTTGTTGTGTAGAATTTAAGGATCGATTTTCCAGTCATTCTCGATGGGTACGCGAGTTGATCTAAGTGTTTTTCGTTAAGTACTGTCATGTCAAGCAGAGTGGAGAGTGGTATTTTAGTATCATAACGAGTGCTGAAGCATTACCTTTGTCTTCCCTCCACACTGGGTATATGGCTGAACCACATCACAGATTGGCAGAGCATGTCCAAGTCATCCTCAACACGACTAGAAGTTTGAGATCATAAGCCTACTCCTCACGAAAAGTTAACCTTGGCTTACTTTCCGGATAGCAGTCTGCTAATTGATCTCTCCCCTCTATGCCGCTTTTGGATCCTCTGCAGACTTCCAGCTACCTCACGAAGTCTCCTAGCTTCTCGCCTGAAGACAGGACAACTACCGTTGATCTACTCAGAAGCCAAAAGCATAATCAGAATGGGATCTTAAAGATATAAAAGATAGAAAGGAAAGTGAAATTTTGAAAAGAAAAAAAAAACCAGCGGACTACCGACACGTTGGGCGCCATTGTAAGGACTGTAGTCAGCCACGGAGACATCCGCGATGCAGGAGTAGGCGGCAGTGGCACGCCCTCGGCTCCTCAGCTGTAACTCATCGGACGGGGTTGGTTCTTGCCACTATCCCAAACTCAACTCAGCCTTTTTATCTCGTCCCAAATATAAAAAAGAATAGAAAACAAGTATAGACAAAGAAAGTTACTCTACTATACGGACCGACCTTAATGAAAGCAGGAGAGAAAGATGATACACAAAGAGAAAAGGAAAAGGTAAGACTACATCTAAGTGCCATCACCACTGTGTAAGGCCGGGACATACTCGCTAAGCTAAATTAATCTATGCTAACTTAACTTAAAACTATAAGAATTGCCTATCGCCTTTAGTATCACAGATTTTAGGAATTTGGGTCCTAACTTGGCTTTATAACTGTCAACTTAATTACTTTGCTTGAAGTTGCGTCTATAAACTATTTACCCTACCTTATATTTTATGTCCTTACTCCTAGTATTATAAGATCACGTCGCCTTTTCATGTGCTAGCCTAAGATTGTCAAAAATTTTCCTTCGTATAAGCTCTAATTTGTCATTCTTTTCTAATACTTCAGTGTTCGGACATTTCACTACGTCAAGTTTTCTTAGGATTTCATATGATTTGGCGTGTTGAATTATATGGGTCCCGAAAATGGCATAATATGGCTCAAACTTGGTCGAATCATGCACCACGCTCCTCAGGGAAAATGGCGCGTCGCTCACATGGAGGTCCCAGTTTTTCTGATCATCCGGTATGTATGACCGTATTTTGGCCAGTACAGACCGGTTGACCCTTTCTGATGCATTAGCTTGAGGAGAGTAGAACGCGGTTCGAACATGTTTAACGCCACATTTTCACAGGAAACAGGCAAACAACTCTGAAACGAATTGTTTGGCACTTTCCGAATACACATATTCGGGGACACCAAACATATGAAATACGCCTTCCTCTAAGTACTCGTATTTCACTACCTCTACTGCTGTTGCCTTCCTCACTGGTTTTCAAAATACAAATTTTGAAAAGTGATCTAGGACAATAAAAATGTGTGTGTTTCCGTTCTTGTTTCGCGGATACGGTCATAGAAAATCTATGTATAGTCTCTTGAAAGGTCGCTCTGTAACAACTTGTTGTCCCATCGGCGGTCTAGATACCGTGTTGAGCTGCTTGCAGCATTTGCAGACCTCGCAAGACCTGACAGGATTCTGGACATCTGACACTATGCCTGGCCAGAAGAACATCTGTCACAAGCGAGCCAGAGTCTTGTCAATCCCGCCATGTCCATCGGCTGGTGCAACATGTGCTACAGCTACTAAGCTCTCACGCAACTCTTTCGGAATCAGGGTTTCCAAGCTAAGTTGCCTTGACCCGAGACCCGATGTCTCCTGTTCGTACGTCAGTTCTCTTATACACAAATCCGTTGAGACACATGTGTCTGGGAGTCGGTCTTGGTTTTCTGTTACGATCTTCTTAAACTCCTCATATTCCTCTGACGAAAAATGTGGGGAGTTGAGATCGACCTGCGGAATGTTCGGTAGCGCTGTAATTCTGTTGTGCAGAATTAAGCTTCTGAATGCTCATGAATGCTATCGGTCGCTCGTTTCCCTCCGCGTCCACCTGGTATTGCACACTACCCACTCCTGTCATCGAAGCGTCACATTGCATATAGAACCGTCTCTTAAAGTCCGGATTTGCGAGTATGGGTGCGGACACCAATAAGGCAGTCCGTCATAGGCGCGGATAGCCCGGCGAAGTTCGGAATAAACCGCCTATACCACCGTGTCGTCCCTAAAAACCGACGGAGTTGCTTAGGAGTCTTTGGCACTGGAAATTTCTTTACCGCCGACACCTTGTCTGGATCCGTTTTTGGGCTGCCATCGCCGACGATATACCCTGAGTACTCGTACTTTATCTCGCGATAGCAAAATTTACTTTTTTGAACGTTGATCGTCAACCCAGCTTCCCTTAACCTCTCGCCACCTAAGATAAAAATTTGGCATGAGATTCGAAATCTGGAGAATAAACCAAGAGGTCATCGAGGTAGACAAAGACATACTCCTTCAACCGATGGGGAATGACTTTGTCCATCAACTGACACATTCTCTGGGCCGCGCTACAAAGCCCAAATGGCATCACCGTGAACTGGTATAAAGGTCGTCCCGGGATTGTGAAAGCTGTCTTCTCCCTTGATTTGGCCTCAAGAAGAATCTGCCAAAACGCATCTTTCAAATCGATACCAGAGATATATCTGGTGTTTTGTAGGCGACTTAGTAGGCCATCGCTGTGGGAAAGGTGGTAGGCATATTTCTTTGTCACGGCGTTGACCTTGCGTGAATCTAAGCATAATCGGTTCTTACCTGGTTTTCTTACCAAGACAACCGGCGAACTCCAGGCACTAGTGCTCTCTTAAATTACCCCTAATGCGATCATTCGATCCATCTCGTCATATAAAAGTTTTTGGATCGGCGACGAAATGGTGTAATGTCGTTGTTTGATAGGAGCTTGCTGTTCATCCACTTTTAATATATGCTCTAGAAGCTTCGTCTTGCCTAACATCAGGATTACGAACGACGGAAAATGCTGTTTCACCCTCTCCAACTGTTTGCTTTGTTGTTGAGTTAGAGCTTGGATTGGGGAATCGTGTTGAGTCAGCGATGGGAAATCTAGTCCTGAAATAATGCTAGGAGCGATTGCAAAACCTTTCCAGAAACCCCTGAGTATAATTCCTGTTGTAAATTCGGGACCACAAATATGTCTAAGTCCCTAGTTTTGCCATCCCATGAGACAGGAGATGTAAACCGTCCTAGTATTTTCTGTTGGTTCTCGTCAGCTGTGTGTATATTGGTCTTCATGTTTGTCAGGGTAATGTTATGTCATTTTACAAAGTCTAGCGCCCCTTTTCCGAAGTAGGTTATGGATGCGCCACTGTTTAGCAGGCCGATGACATCCTCTCCCGAAATCTTTACTTGGGCGAACGGTCTATTGTCGTTTCATACACTTATCACTGTTTCTAGTATCCGTTTTAGTCTTCTTCTTTTTATTGCAAATTTTTCCCCAAGCCTTTGAATCTTTTTATATCTTCTCGTGTTCTCCACGGGCGCTGTCACTTCCTCTCCGAAGATACGCCTCCTCGGCTCATTATATTCCACCAGGCGTTGATGGAGATGGAGAGTTTTACTGGCTGGGTTTGCTGAGGTTCGCCAGGGTTGTGGTCGGTATCGTCGGATGACCCCTGGCATTCCCGCCGATCTGCAGGTTTCCCTGACACTTTGCACAATGGAAGTTTATTTTGTATTGCTCAGGTTTATTCTTGTCGGCTCAGTTTTGCAGACGTTCGTCCCTTCCGTGTTAGTTGGTCGGTCAGGTTTGATATAGTTGTTAAGTCCATTTGTTCGTCGATTCTGTAAAGCCGCTACTTCAATGTCATCGTTTGAGAATTCTTGTTGGTGTTCATGTCATGTTGGTCCTCTGTGAGCAGGTTGTTCGTCGATTTCCGTCACATGGCGTTTATATAGTTAGTCCGTATGGACCAACCGAAAATAAGTGTCGCTACTCGGTCCTTAATGTTATTATAATGACATACTACGTTACCAGGTCCAGTTCGTGAGGTCAATTGGTAATGTAATGTAACGTCATCGACCGTATGTCGGCGTAAAAGTCGTCGAATGTCTCATGTCCGTCTATAAATTGTTTAATCAGCTCAGCTTAAGGTCGTGGTAGCTGAGCTGATCATCACCCCCAATTTCTACTAAGTATTCCCAGTACCATCGTTCTGCGGGGCCTGAAACTAGGTGATGGAATTGGGCAAGCAATTTATCAGCGGCCACGCCGTTCTTTCGCTTAAGAGTTTCGATCCTAAAGACAGAGCTCTCTACCGGCATCGTTTTTGGTGTTCCGTCGAATTTGATACCCCACTTATCGTCCGGACTTCGTCACGGTGGTAGTATCCAGGTGTGTCCTGGTATCTGTCAGTCTCCGTCAAGTATGGGCCAACGGCAGCGCTCTCATACCGGAACGGGTTACTGGCTTCAGTGTAACCGACCCCTCGTCCTAGGAGTATTCAAAATGGAACTGGTCCTGCAGGTTGGGGGTTGTGCCGCCGGGTAACTGCCCGGCCATTTAAAAAAATCATAAGTTACGAAGCACCAGCAAGCTTCGGATATGGACGGATCTACTGTTGACAACCCACGCAAACGATTTATGGAAAATTAGCTTTGGATATGCACGTGTACAAGAAGTCCTCAGCTTCCGGCATGTGAGCGAGCGCCTCGTAGCAATCTGCATCAAGACTAAATTCGCCAACATTTGCCTTATATGTGCGCATGCCCCCCAGAGGAGAAAGATGACGACACCAAGGATGCCTACTTTGAGCTTCTTAACAACACCTACAAGCAATGCCCTAGCTATGACATTAAAACTGTCCTCGGTGATTTTATGATGATGAGCGGAAGAGGAGAGACGAACACCGGCTTCTCAGGAGGATGAAAGGGCATGAGTAGCGCGTGATCGAGGAAATTAAGAGAAACTACTCCAGGAATGGGGTTCGAAAGTTTTACCAAAAGGCACGGAAACAAACCCCGAACCGAAGCCTGTAGAGATGAACAAGGGAACACCGTAGTAGAATCGCAGTCGATGCTGAGGATTTGAAAACAATATTTCTGCAGATACATCAGTCTCCTTAACATCGCATATAAGATCTTATCCGCCGTATTGTGTGAACGACTGAAGCCGTTCGTCAACAACCTGATAGGTCCATATCAGTGTGGCTTTAGACCAGGAAAGTCCACCATCGGCCATATATTCACACTAGGGCAGATCTTGGAGAAGACCCTATTCATCGATTTTAAGGCCGCGTATTACAGCATCTATAGAGACGAGCTATACAGAGCAATGTCTAGTTTTGGCATCAGTGCCAAACTTGTCCGTCTGTGCAGGATGACGGTGGAGGATGCACGCTGCTCCATCAAGGTCGGTAAAGATCTCACTGAGATCTATGATGTCCAGAAAGGATTTAGACAAGGCGATGCGCTGTCATGCGATTTCTTCAAGATCATACTTGGAAGAATAGTGCAAAACTCACGAGCAAACACAAGAGGCACTATCTTTCAAAAATCCGTCCAACTAATCGCATACGCCGACGATATTGACATAATCGGGAGAAAGCAGCGTGATGTCAGTGGCACTTTCGCGAGTATTGAGACGGAAGCTTCGAAAATGAATTTAGCAGTCAATGAGAGCAAGACCAAGTATATGCTGTCAAGCAAAAAGCACAATCAACACCGACGTCTCGGGCAGAACGTCACCCTCGACAGACATAATTTTGAGGTATTTCAGGACTTTGTATACCTAGGCTCTGCTATAAATACAGACAACGACACCAGCGCTGAGATCAAGCGACGAATAACTCTTGCCAACCGCTGTTTCTTTGGACTAAGAAGGCAATTGAGTAGCAAAGCATTCCCCGGACAACAAAAGTCACCCTTTATAATAACTTAATAATCCCGGTCCTGCTCTATGGCGCAGAGGCATGGACTGCCTTGATGGTGAGTTGAGAAGGAGATACAACGACGAACTGTATGGACTGTACAACGACATGGACCTAGCCAGAAGAGTGAGGATCCAAAGACTGAGATGGCTGGGTCATGTAGAGCGCATGGGCACCAATGCTCCGGTCCGAAAAGTCTTTGAATCCGCTCCCGAGGGACAGCGCAGTAGAGGAAGGCCAAGACTTAGATGGCGCACTCAAGTGGAAGAGGAGGCAGCTAGCCAGGGATCGAGCTGGCTGGAGAAGCTTGTTGACTGAGGCCCAGGTCCACCAAGGGCTGTAGCGGCACCTAAAGTAAGTAAAGCAATATGATTATTTAAATAAAATATCTTAAGAATAATAAAAATCAGAGGATGATACTTACCTTTTTAGTTTTTGATATTGATGATGATTTTAAACACACAACATCACCATGATTGCTCTCAAGCAGCGTATTAAAGATATCACTACTTTCGGCATAGCTTGATATTTCATTGGCAGAATGTTTTTCCGTATCCTTTTCACTATTTATAAGGAATTTTATATCCGATCTACACTTAAAGCAATTGACTAAATGCTTAGCTATTTTATTTATATTAGGGAAATAGTTTTTTCCGCAAAATTTGTACTTGGCAGTTTTATCAAAGTACTACCAAATAGTGCTTTTGGGTATTCCCATTTTTTTTTAAAAAATATTTTTAGTCCCAGCTCTAATAAACACCAAACTTTACTAATGACGATCAGTCGCTGATGCCAATTTATATAACAAAAAACAGTGACCGGAAACCCATTAAAGTTCAATTATACTTTATTATTTATGTGATGGTGATTATTAATTATATATTAGAAAAACGAGAAACAAAGGGTCAACATAAAGCCATAAAATAAAAATAAAGCAAAATAATAAATAAAGCATTTGTCAAAGTACGGGTATATAAAAGGGGACATATAAAACTTCTTAGAAATTTTTTGCACTTTTCCATCAACACTCTTGATCAGCGATTTCTTTGAAGAGAAATTGAAATAATAAATTAAGAAACAGCAAATCCCCCTTTTTTTCAGATCATCAAATTTTTTCTTAAACTAGGTTTTAATAAGAAAAAAAAAACACATATTCAATAAGCTTTTAACGTATAAAAAATTATAAAATAATAAATATACTTCGTCGTCCTCGGTAAGTGTAAGACCTGTCGTCGTATGGAGGCAATTCTAGTCTGTCTTGTCGTTCCCTAGTTTCTTCGAATCGTCTGTTAGTCGTCGTCAAGTTGGCCAAGCTCGTTTGAAACGTAGCCATCATGGCGCTCATTTAATCGTCGAATTTCGACAGTAACTCGTTTTTGGCCTCCTCTGTCTTCCTTGGGTACGCGTCTGGTTGATTGTATGTCGGTTGGTTGTTCTCTATATGTTTCTGTCCACGTATGTTAAAGACTTCGTCCACCATTATGCGCCTCCCTCTTGGTCGTCCATCAGTCTCGTACTGTTCTTCGTCTTGTAGTACATAAGCATCGTGTTTCCTCATCGGGGCCAGTTTGCTGGTAGAAGCTCGGTTTTGACGACGCTCCAGTACCTCCTCTTCAAGGGGATGGGAGTCAGATTGTTCCCAGAAGACTTCAGGGATCTCTTCCGAAATGGGACCCGTGGCACCGGCACCAGGTTTGGCATTTGTATTGAACCTCATGTGCCGGTGGTTTCCAATGCTTCCCATATTATTTCTCAACGGAGAGTGGGTTGCGGCTCTCAGGAGGCTGGTTTCGGAACAATTTCTTGCAGTTCGCTTTTCATCCTCCACTTCGGAACCTCCAATAGCTACATTGCCTCTAGACATGTCCCTAGGGACTGTACCTGTTTCTCTACTCATAGTAAAAGGGACCTTTCGATAAACGTAGGCTAAACAAAGTATACTAGGTTCTCAAAAGGTTGACGATTATGGCAAAAAAATAATTAAATTCAAAATAAAAGAAAAGGAAAATCTACTATTCAATAAATGAGTTTAAAAGATATAAGGAAAAATATATAAATAATGGATAAATTCGAAATAAAACTAGTTAAAATTGAAGTTGCTTATTTGTTTAAACTTTAAAATCGCGTTGTTGTGTAGAATTTAAGGATCGATTTTCCAGTCATTCTCGATGGGTACGCGAGTTGATCTAAGTGTTTTTCGTTAAGTACTGTCATGTCAAGCAGAGTGGAGAGTGGTATTTTAGTATCATAACGAGTGCTGAAGCATTACCTTTGTCTTCCCTCCACACTGGGTATATGGCTGAACCACATCCCAGATTGGCAGAGCATGTCCAAGTCATCCTCAACACGACTAGAAGTTTGAGATCATAAGCCCACTCCTCACGAAAAGTTAACCTTGGCTTACTTTCCGGATAGCAGTCTGCTAATTGATCTCTCCCCTCTATGCCGCTTTTGGATCCTCTGCAGACTTCCAGCTACCTTACGAAGTCTCCTAGCTTCTCGCCTGAAGACAGGACAACTACCGTTGATCTACTCAGAAGCCAAAAGCATAATCAGAATGGGATCTTAAAGATATAAAAGATAGAAAGGAAAGTGAAATTTTGAAAAGAAAAAAAAAACCAGCGGACTACCGACACGTTGGGCGCCATTGTAAGGACTGTAGTCAGCCACGGAGACATCCGCGATGCAGGAGTAGGCGGCAGTGGCACGCCCGCGGCTCCTCAGCTGTAACTCATCGGACGGGGTTGGTTCTTGCCACTATCCCAAACTCAACTCAGCCTTTTTATCTCGTCCCAAATATAAAAAAGAATAGACAAAGAAAGTTATTCTACTATACGGACCGACCTTAATGAAAGCAGGAGAGAAAGATGATAGACAAAGAGAAAAGGAAAAGGTAAGACTACATCTAAGTGCCATCACCACTGTGTAAGGCCGGGACATACTCGCTAAGCTAAATTAATCTATGCTAACCTAACTTAAAACTACGAGTAGCTTAACCCTATAAACCCTACACCGAAAAATATGTCCCAGCATCACACAATGATGATAGCTTGCTACGAACTGAAATCAACCAGATGTTATTGGCTGAGGATGGCCAACCCACCCTTATCGCAATTGAATGCGACCAATTGCTACCATTCTGGCCGAATATTGTGAATGGTAGCCCCTACTATGATGCTCCTCCCAGTCGCCACCTATAATATAGACATCAGTGAAAGTTCGTTTTGTTATTTCCCGTCATGTCGTCATCGTTTTTATGTTTTGTCACGTCGCTGTCGGCTCCATCGAACGACGGTCGGTTCAATTACTCCATAATTGAAACAAAATTAAGTTTCAATTCAATACAATTTAAAATTTTATTAAGAAAAGGAATTCACAAAAAAAACTTACAGTCTAATGGAACTTCTTCTGAATTTCATTAACTTACTGAACTAAAGATGGCTAGCTACTTAATTCCTAGTCAATAGTAAAAAAAAACTTAACTCTATGACTTACCGTTTTTAAAAGATCCATCGTAGTTCTGGCGCCAGCACTTCGAAGAGTCGTCGGAATTAAAAAAAGGAAAGTAAAATTCAAAATGAGGCACACTTAGCCTAACCTTAATCTACACAATTCATCCAATAAAACAAAACTAAATCTTAATCTAAATCTAAATATACTAATATCTACAACACTATCTAATAGGAAAGATTCAAGTAGTTATTATAATTCACTTTCTGTCTCTATAATTGTTGTTGTTTATTATGTTGTTTTTTTCGGTTGTGTTGTCGGAGTTGTATGTTGTTTTTTGTTGTGGGTCCCACGGAGCACCTCTTGCAGGCGATGTAGCTTTAGAGTTTTTTGTTTTTTTTTTGTGAAACCAAGACCTGCTTTAGTTTAATTCCTTTTTTTTTATATTCTCTGATCGTCCTGATCAAAAGCTCAGGTCAATGTCCGCTCATGCCAATCAGAAACGATTAGCTGGATGAAATTGTCCCTTCATTGGAATGGCCTACTTACTTTTCACTTTCTTTGAAATGTCCCCTTTCTCTCATACCCTTTATTTAACCTTTTTTGTTGTCTATTTCCTTTTATTTCTGTCCAGTCATCCTACTCTACATTCATTTCTCAGAAAGGGATTCCTGTCCTAAATGTGCTCCTTCTCTATCTTTCTATCTTCTTTCTAAACAATTCTATTCTAGCTGCTCTCACATCTAGGCTCTACACATTTTCCCTAAATTACAACTTTCACCTCACCGTTCTGCAAAAATTCGAAACCAAATGATCGACATTTCCACCACATTTAGGACTGATACAGGGTTGAGAGAGTCTAAAGAGGAGAGTGGAGTGGAGGAATTTAAAAATAGGGGACAACAGATCACAATTATTGGAGACGGGTTCTATGGTAAGTTTAGTCGTACGCTATTGGGTGTTATTAGACAAGTGGGAGTGGAGCAGGTTCATTTAAGAGCGGTGGTTAGTTTGGCAGGGATGGGCACATTAAGGGATACTAACATGAACACCACATCTACGCATATCGATTCTAATTGGTCAAAAGGCTGACGCTACAGGCTCGAAAGCAGAGTGTGAGTGGTCGTGAGCACTCTGAATTCGTAAAAAGAATTCTGAGGAGGCCTTTTCTAGACGAGCGTGCCCATTCATTGACTACGTGGTGCAAGAGCCCACTCCCTAAGAAACACTAATGTCAAATCTAAAACTACTACTACTAAAATCACATATAAAGCTCATCACAGAATATATCACGGGGTACCTAATATCTACCTTATAACTAATATCACAGCTAAATAAAATAAATAAAAATAAAAAAAATAAACTAAGGTAAATAATTAGAATAAAATATAAGTAAATAAATAAATCTATATGTATAAATAAATGAAAATAAATATGTCTATATCAATAAATAAATAAATAAATAAATAATTAAATAAATAAATAAAAGATATCCAGCAACAGCAGGTAGAGTGCGTCAAGTTTAAAGGTTCTCTTTATGAAGCTAGGCATATAGGTCTTTTGCGTGGAAAATTCCCAGGTTTTCTCCTTTCTCCAACTTCATAAAGAGAATTGCCTATCGCCTTTAGTATCACAGATTTTAGGAATTTGGGTCCTAACTTGGCTTTATAACTGTCAACTAAATTACTTTGCTTGAAGTTGCGTCTATAAACTATTTACCCTACCTTATATTTTATGTCCTTACTCCTAGTATTATAAGATCACGTCGCCTTTTCATGTGCTAGCCTAAGATTGTCAAAAATTTTCCTTCGTATAAGCTCTAATTTGTCATTCTTTTCTAATACTTCAGTGTTCGGACATTTCACTACGTCAAGTTTTCTTAGGATTTCATATGATTTGGCGTGTTGAATCATATGGGTCCCGAAAATGGCATAATATGGCTCAAACTTGGTCGAATCATGCACCACGCTCCTCAGGGAAAATGGCGCGTCGCTCACATGGAGGTCCCAGTTTTTCTGATCATCCGGTATGTATGACCGTATTTTGGCCAGTACAGACCGGTTGACCCTTTCTGATGCATTAGCTTGAGGAGAGTAGAACGCGGTTCGAACATGTTTAACGCCACATTTTCACAGGAAACAGGCAAACAACTCTGAAACGAATTGTTTGGCACTTTCCGAATACACATATTCGGGGACACCAAACATATGAAATACGCCTTCCTCTAAGTATTTCACTACCTCTACTGCTGTTGCCTTCCTCACTGGTTTTCAAAATACAAATTTTGAAAAGTGATCTAGGACAATAAAAATGTGTGTGTTTCCGTTCTTGTTTCGCGGATACGGTCATAGAAAATCTATGTATAGTCTCTTGAAAGGTCGCTCTGTAACAACTTGTTGTCCCATCGGCGGTCTAGATACCGTGTTGAGCTGCTTGCAGCATTTGCAGACCTCGCAAGACCTGACAGGATTCTGGACATCTGACACTATGCCTGGCCAGAAGAACATCTGTCACAAGCGAGCCAGAGTCTTGTCAATCCCGCCATGTCCATCGGCTGGTGCAACATGTGCTACAGCTACTAAGCTCTCACGCAACTCTTTCGGAATCAGGGTTTCCAAGCTAAGTTGCCTTGACCCGAGACCCGATGTCTCCTGTTCGTACGTCAGTTCTCTTATACACAAATCCGTTGAGACACATGTGTCTGGGAGTCGGTCTTGGTTTTCTGTTACGATCTTCTTAAACTCCTCATATTCCTCTGACGAAAAATGTGGGGAGTTGAGATCGACCTGCGGAATGTTCGGTAGCGCTGTAATTCTGTTGTGCAGAATTAAGCTTCTGAATGCTCATGAATGCTATCGGTCGCTCGTTTCCCTCCGCGTCCACCTGGTATTGCACACTACCCACTCCTGTCATCGAAGCGTCACATTGCATATAGAACCGTCTCTTAAAGTCCGGATTTGCGAGTATGGGTGCGGACACCAATAAGGCAGTCCGTCATAGGCGCGGATAGCCCGGCGAAGTTCGGAATAAACCGCCTATACCACCGTGTCGTCCCTTAAAATCGACGGAGTTGCTTAGGAGTCTTTGGCACTGGAAATTTCTTTACCGCCGACACCTTGTCTGGATCCGTTTTTGGGCTGCCATCGCCGACGATATACCCTGAGTACTCGTACTTTATCTCGCGATAGCAAAATTTACTTTTTTGAACGTTGATCGTCAACCCAGCTTCCCTTAACCTCTCGCCACCTAAGATAAAAATTTGGCATGAGATTCGAAATCTGGAGAATAAACCAAGAGGTCATCGAGGTAGACAAAGACATACTCCTTCAACCGATGGGGAATGACTTTGTCCATCAACTGACACATTCTCTGGGCCGCGCTACAAAGCCCAAATGGCATCACCGTGAACTGGTATAAAGGTCGTCCCGGGATTGTGAGAGCTGTCTTCTCCCTTGATTTGGCCTCAAGAAGAATCTGCCAAAACGCATCTTTCAAATCGATACCAGAGATATATCTGGTGTTTTGTAGGCGACTTAGTAGGCCATCGCTGTGGGAAAGGTGGTAGGCATATTTCTTTGTCACGGCGTTGACCTTGCGTGAATCTAAGCATAATCGGTTCTTACCTGGTTTTCTTACTAAGACAACCGGCGAACTCCAGGCACTAGTGCTCTCAAATTACCCCTAATGCGATCATTCGATCCATCTCGTCATATAAAAGTTTTTGGATCGGCGACGAAATGGTGTAATGTCGTTGTTTGATAGGAGTTTGCGGTTCATCCACTTTTAATATATGCTCTAGAAGCTTCGTCTTGCCTAACATCAGGATTGCGAACGACGGAAAATGCTGTTTCACCCTCTCCAACTGCTCGCTTTGTTGTTGAGTTAGAGCTTGGATTGGGGAATCGTGTTCAGTCAGCGATGGGAAATCTAGTCCTGAAATAATGCTAGGAGCGATTGCAAAACCTTTCCAGAAACCCCTGAGTATAATTCCTGTTGTAAATTCGGGACCACAAATATGTCTAAGTCCCTAGTTTTGCCATCCCATGAGACAGGAGATGTAAACCGTCCTAGTATTTTCTGTTGGTTCTCGTCAGCTGTGTGTATATTGGTCTTCATGTTTGTCAGGGTAACGTTATGTCATTTTACAAAGTCTAGCGCCCCTTTTCCGAAGTAGGTTATGGATGCGCCACTGTTTAGCAGGCCGAGGACATCCTCTCCCGAAATCTTTACTTGGGCGAACGGTCTATTGTCGTTTCATACACTTATCACTGTTTCTAGTATCCGTTTTAGTCTTCTTCTTTTTATTGCAAATTTTTCCCCAAGCCTTTGAATCTTTTTATATCTTCTCGTGTTCTCCACGGGCGCTGTCACTTCCTCTCCGAAGATACGCCTCCTCGGCTCATTATATTCCACCAGGCGTTGATGGAGATGGAGGGTTTTACTGGCTGGGTTTGCTGAGGTTCGCCAGGGTTGTGGTCGGTATCGACGGATGACCCCTGGCATTCCCGTCGATCTGCAGGTTTCCCTGACACTTTGCACAATGGAAGTTTATTTTGGATTGTTCAGGTTTATTCTTGTCGGCTCAGTTTTGCAGACGTTCGTCCCTTCCGTGTTAGTTGGTCGGTCAGGTTTGATATAGTTGTTAAGTCCATTTGTTCGTCGATTCTGTAAAGCCGCTACTTCAATGTCATCGTCTGAGAATTCTTGTTGGTGTTCATGTCATGTTGGTCCTCTGTGATTTCCGTCACATGGCGTTTATATAGTTAGTCCGTATGGACCAACCGAAAATAAGTGTCGCTACTCGGTCCTTAATGTTATTATAATGACATACTACGTTACCAGGTCCAGTTCGTGAGGTCAATTGGTAATGTAATGTAACGTCATCGACCGTCTGTCGGCGTAAAAGTCGTCGAATGTCTCATGTCCGTCGGCCGTCTATAAATTGTTTAATCAGCTCAGCTTAAGGTCGTGGTAGCTGAGCTGATCATCACCCCCAATTTCTACTAAGTATTCCCAGTACCATCGTTCTGCGGGGCCTGAAACTAGGTGATGGAATTGGGCAAGCAATTTATCAGCGGCCACGCCGTTCTTTCGCTTCAGAGTTTCGATCCTAGTCGTCGTACTTCGTCGTCCTCGGTAAGTGTAAGACCTGTCGTCGTATGGAGGCAATTCTAGTCTGTCTTGTCGTTCCCTAGTTTCTTCGAATCGTCTGTTAGTCGTCGTCAAGTTGGCCAAGCTCGTTTGAAACGTAGCCATCATGGCGCTCATTTAATCGTCGAATTTCGACAGTAACTCGTTTTTGGCCTCCTCTGTCTTCCTTGGGTACGCGTCTGGTTGATTGTATGTCGGTTGGTTGTTCTCTATATGTTTCTGTCCACGTATGTTAAAGACTTCGTCCACCATTATGCGCCTCTCTCTTGGTCGTCCATCGGTCTCGTACTGTTCTTCGTCTTGTAGTACATAAGCATCGTGTTTCCTCATCGGGGCCAGTTTGCTGGTAGAAGCTCGGTTTTGACGACGCTCCAGTACCTCCTCTTCAAGGGGATGGGAGTCAGATTGTTCCCAGAAGACTTCAGGGATTTCTTCCGAAATGGGACCCGTGGCACCGGCACCAGGTTTGGCATTTGTATTGAACCTCATGTGCCGGTGGTTTCCAATGCTTCCCATATTATTTCTCAACGGAGAGTGGGTTGCGGCTCTCAGGAGGCTGGTTTCGGAACAATTTCTTGCAGTTCTCTTTTCATCCTCCACTTCGGAACCTCCAATAGCTACATTGCCTCTAGACATGTCCCTAGGGACTGTACCCGTTTCTCTACTCATAGTAAAAGGGACCTTTCGATAAACGTAGGCTAAACAAAGTATACTAGGTTCTCAAAAGGTTGACGATTATGGCAAAAAAATAATTAAATTCAAAATAAAAGAAAAGGAAAATCTACTATTCAATAAATGAATTTAAAAGATATAAGGAAAAATATATAAATAATGGATAAATTCGAAATAAAACTAGTTAAAATTGAAGTTGCTTATTTGTTTAAACTTTTAAATCGCGTTGTTGTGTAGAATTTAAGGATCGATTTTCCAGTCATTCTCGATGGGTACGCGAGTTGATCTAAGTGTTTTTCGTTAAGTACTGTCATGTCAAGCAGAGTGGAGAGTGGTATTTTAGTATCATAACGAGTGCTGAAGCATTACCTTTGTCTTCCCTCCACACTGGGTATATGGCTGAACCACATCACAGATTGGCAGAGCATGTCCAAGTCATCCTCAACACGACTAGAAGTTTGAGATCATAAGCCTACTCCTCACGAAAAGTTAACCTTGGCTTACTTTCCGGATAGCAGTCTGCTAATTGATCTCTCCCCTCTATGCCGCTTTTGGATCCTCTGCAGACTTCCAGCTACCTCACGAAGTCTCCTAGCTTCTCGCCTGAAGACAGGACAACTACCGTTGATCTACTCAGAAGCCAAAAGCATAATCAGAATGGGATCTTAAAGATATAAAAGATAGAAAGGAAAGTGAAATTTTGAAAAGAACAAAAAAAACCAGCGGACTACCGACACGTTGGGCGCCATTGTAAGGACTGTAGTCAGCCACGGAGACATCCGCGATGCAGGAGTAGGCGGCAGTGGCACGCCCTCGGCTCCTCAGCTGTAACTCATCGGACGGGGTTGGTTCTTGCCACTATCCCAAACTCAACTCAGCCTTTTTATCTCGTCCCAAATATAAAAAAGAATAGAAAACAAGTATAGACAAAGAAAGTTACTCTACTATACGGACCGACCTTAATGAAAGCAGGAGAGAAAGATGATACACAAAGAGAAAAGGAAAAGGTAAGACTACATCTAAGTGCCATCACCACTGTGTAAGGCCGGGACATACTCGCTAAGCTAAATTAATCTATGCTAACTTAACTTAAAACTATAAGAATTGCCTATCGCCTTTAGTATCACAGATTTTAGGAATTTGGGTCCTAACTTGGCTTTATAACTGTCAACTTAATTACTTTGCTTGAAGTTGCGTCTATAAACTATTTACCCTACCTTATATTTTATGTCCTTACTCCTAGTATTATAAGATCACGTCGCCTTTTCATGTGCTAGCCTAAGATTGTCAAAAATTTTCCTTCGTATAAGCTCTAATTTGTCATTCTTTTCTAATACTTCAGTGTTCGGACATTTCACTACGTCAAGTTTTCTTAGGATTTCATATGATTTGGCGTGTTGAATTATATGGGTCCCGAAAATGGCATAATATGGCTCAAACTTGGTCGAATCATGCACCACGCTCCTCAGGGAAAATGGCGCGTCGCTCACATGGAGGTCCCAGTTTTTCTGATCATCCGGTATGTATGACCGTATTTTGGCCAGTACAGACCGGTTGACCCTTTCTGATGCATTAGCTTGAGGAGAGTAGAACGCGGTTCGAACATGTTTAACGCCACATTTTCACAGGAAACAGGCAAACAACTCTGAAACGAATTGTTTGGCACTTTCCGAATACACATATTCGGGGACACCAAACATATGAAATACGCCTTCCTCTAAGTACTCGTATTTCACTACCTCTACTGCTGTTGCCTTCCTCACTGGTTTTCAAAATACAAATTTTGAAAAGTGATCTAGGACAATAAAAATGTGTGTGTTTCCGTTCTTGTTTCGCGGATACGGTCATAGAAAATCTATGTATAGTCTCTTGAAAGGTCGCTCTGTAACAACTTGTTGTCCCATCGGCGGTCTAGATACCGTGTTGAGCTGCTTGCAGCATTTGCAGACCTCGCAAGACCTGACAGGATTCTGGACATCTGACACTATGCCTGGCCAGAAGAACATCTGTCACAAGCGAGCCAGAGTCTTGTCAATCCCGCCATATCCATCGGCTGGTGCAACATGTGCTACAGCTACTAAGCTCTCACGCAACTCTTTCGGAATCAGGGTTTCCAAGCTAAGTTGCCTTGACCCGAGACCCGATGTCTCCTGTTCGTACGTCAGTTCTCTTATACACAAATCCGTTGAGACACATGTGTCTGGGAGTCGGTCTTGGTTTTCTGTTACGATCTTCTTAAACTCCTCATATTCCTCTGACGAAAAATGTGGGGAGTTGAGATCGACCTGCGGAATGTTCGGTAGCGCTGTAATTCTGTTGTGCAGAATTAAGCTTCTGAATGCTCATGAATGCTATCGGTCGCTCGTTTCCCTCCGCGTCCACCTGGTATTGCACACTACCCACTCCTGTCATCGAAGCGTCACATTGCATATAGAACCGTCTCTTAAAGTCCGGATTTGCGAGTATGGGTGCGGACACCAATAAGGCAGTCCGTCATTGGCGCGGATAGCCCGGCGAAGTTCGGAATAAACCGCCTATACCACCGTGTCGTCCCTAAAAACCGACGGAGTTGCTTAGGAGTCTTTGGCACTGGAAATTTCTTTACCGCCGACACCTTGTCTGGATCCGTTTTTGGGCTGCCATCGCCGACGATATACCCTGAGTACTCGTACTTTATCTCGCGATAGCAAAATTTACTTTTTTGAACGTTGATCGTCAACCCAGCTTCCCTTAACCTCTCGCCACCTAAGATAAAAATTTGGCATGAGATTCGAAATCTGGAGAATAAACCAAGAGGTCATCGAGGTAGACAAAGACATACTCCTTCAACCGATGGGGAATGACTTTGTCCATCAACTGACACATTCTCTGGGCCGCGCTACAAAGCCCAAATGGCATCACCGTGAACTGGTATAAAGGTCGTCCCGGGATTGTGAAAGCTGTCTTCTCCCTTGATTTGGCCTCAAGAAGAATCTGCCAAAACGCATCTTTCAAATCGATACCAGAGATATATCTGGTGTTTTGTAGGCGACTTAGTAGGCCATCGCTGTGGGAAAGGTGGTAGGCATATTTCTTTGTCACGGCGTTGACCTTGCGTGAATCTAAGCATAATCGGTTCTTACCTGGTTTTCTTACCAAGACAACCGGCGAACTCCAGGCACTAGTGCTCTCTTAAATTACCCCTAATGCGATCATTCGATCCATCTCGTCATATAAAAGTTTTTGGATCGGCGACGAAATGGTGTAATGTCGTTGTTTGATAGGAGCTTGCTGTTCATCCACTTTTAATATATGCTCTAGAAGCTTCGTCTTGCCTAACATCAGGATTACGAACGACGGAAAATGCTGTTTCACCCTCTCCAACTGTTTGCTTTGTTGTTGAGTTAGAGCTTGGATTGGGGAATCGTGTTGAGTCAGCGATGGGAAATCTAGTCCTGAAATAATGCTAGGAGCGATTGCAAAACCTTTCCAGAAACCCCTGAGTATAATTCCTGTTGTAAATTCGGGACCACAAATATGTCTAAGTCCCTAGTTTTGCCATCCCATGAGACAGGAGATGTAAACCGTCCTAGTATTTTCTGTTGGTTCTCGTCAGCTGTGTGTATATTGGTCTTCATGTTTGTCAGGGTAATGTTATGTCATTTTACAAAGTCTAGCGCCCCTTTTCCGAAGTAGGTTATGGATGCGCCACTGTTTAGCAGGCCGATGACATCCTCTCCCGAAATCTTTACTTGGGCGAACGGTCTATTGTCGTTTCATACACTTATCACTGTTTCTAGTATCCGTTTTAGTCTTCTTCTTTTTATTGCAAATTTTTCCCCAAGCCTTTGAATCTTTTTATATCTTCTCGTGTTCTCCACGGGCGCTGTCACTTCCTCTCCGAAGATACGCCTCCTCGGCTCATTATATTCCACCAGGCGTTGATGGAGATGGAGAGTTTTACTGGCTGGGTTTGCTGAGGTTCGCCAGGGTTGTGGTCGGTATCGTCGGATGACCCCTGGCATTCCCGCCGATCTGCAGGTTTCCCTGACACTTTGCACAATGGAAGTTTATTTTGTATTGCTCAGGTTTATTCTTGTCGGCTCAGTTTTGCAGACGTTCGTCCCTTCCGTGTTAGTTGGTCGGTCAGGTTTGATATAGTTGTTAAGTCCATTTGTTCGTCGATTCTGTAAAGCCGCTACTTCAATGTCATCGTTTGAGAATTCTTGTTGGTGTTCATGTCATGTTGGTCCTCTGTGAGCAGGTTGTTCGTCGATTTCCGTCACATGGCGTTTATATAGTTAGTCCGTATGGACCAACCGAAAATAAGTGTCGCTACTCGGTCCTTAATGTTATTATAATGACATACTACGTTACCAGGTCCAGTTCGTGAGGTCAATTGGTAATGTAATGTAACGTCATCAACCGTATGTCGGCGTAAAAGTCGTCGAATGTCTCATGTCCGTCTATAAATTGTTTAATCAGCTCAGCTTAAGGTCGTGGTAGCTGAGCTGATCATCACCCCCAATTTCTACTAAGTATTCCCAGTACCATCGTTCTGCGGGGCCTGAAACTAGGTGATGGAATTGGGCAAGCAATTTATCAGCGGCCACGCCGTTCTTTCGCTTAAGAGTTTCGATCCTAAAGACAGAGCTCTCTACCGGCATCGTTTTTGGTGTTCCGTCGAATTTGATACCCCACTTATCGTCCGGACTTCGTCACGGTGGTAGTATCCAGGTGTGTCCTGGTATCTGTCAGTCTCCGTCAAGTATGGGCCAACGGCAGCGCTCTCATACCGGAACGGGTTACTGGCTTCAGTGTAACCGACCCCTCGTCCTAGGAGTATTCAAAATGGAACTGGTCCTGCAGGTTGGGGGTTGTGCCGCCGGGTAACTGCCCGGCCATTTAAAAAAATCATAAGTTACGAAGCACCAGCAAGCTTCGGATATGGACGGATCTACTGTTGACAACCCACGCAAACGATTTATGGAAAATTAGCTTTGGATATGCACGTGTACAAGAAGTCCTCAGCTTCCGGCATGTGAGCGAGCGCCTCGTAGCAATCTGCATCAAGACTAAATTCGCCAACATTTGCCTTATATGTGCGCATGCCCCCCAGAGGAGAAAGATGACGACACCAAGGATGCCTACTTTGAGCTTCTTAACAACACCTACAAGCAATGCCCTAGCTATGACATTAAAACTGTCCTCGGTGATTTTATGATGATGAGCGGAAGAGGAGAGACGAACACCGGCTTCTCAGGAGGATGAAAGGGCATGAGTAGCGCGTGATCGAGGAAATTAAGAGAAACTACTCCAGGAATGGGGTTCGAAAGTTTTACCAAAAGGCACGGAAACAAACCCCGAACCGAAGCCTGTAGAGATGAACAAGGGAACACCGTAGTAGAATCGCAGTCGATGCTGAGGATTTGAAAACAATATTTCTGCAGATACATCAGTCTCCTTAACATCGCATATAAGATCTTATCCGCCGTATTGTGTGAACGACTGAAGCCGTTCGTCAACAACCTGATAGGTCCATATCAGTGTGGCTTTAGACCAGGAAAGTCCACCATCGGCCATATATTCACACTAGGGCAGATCTTGGAGAAGACCCTATTCATCGATTTTAAGGCCGCGTATTACAGCATCTATAGAGACGAGCTATACAGAGCAATGTCTAGTTTTGGCATCAGTGCCAAACTTGTCCGTCTGTGCAGGATGACGGTGGAGGATGCACGCTGCTCCATCAAGGTCGGTAAAGATCTCACTGAGATCTATGATGTCCAGAAAGGATTTAGACAAGGCGATGCGCTGTCATGCGATTTCTTCAAGATCATACTTGGAAGAATAGTGCAAAACTCACGAGCAAACACAAGAGGCACTATCTTTCAAAAATCCGTCCAACTAATCGCATACGCCGACGATATTGACATAATCGGGAGAAAGCAGCGTGATGTCAGTGGCACTTTCGCGAGTATTGAGACGGAAGCTTCGAAAATGAATTTAGCAGTCAATGAGAGCAAGACCAAGTATATGCTGTCAAGCAAAAAGCACAATCAACACCGACGTCTCGGGCAGAACGTCACCCTCGACAGACATAATTTTGAGGTATTTCAGGACTTTGTATACCTAGGCTCTGCTATAAATACAGACAACGACACCAGCGCTGAGATCAAGCGACGAATAACTCTTGCCAACCGCTGTTTCTTTGGACTAAGAAGGCAATTGAGTAGCAAAGCATTCCCCGGACAACAAAAGTCACCCTTTATAATAACTTAATAATCCCGGTCCTGCTCTATGGCGCAGAGGCATGGACTGCCTTGATGGTGAGTTGAGAAGGAGATACAACGACGAACTGTATGGACTGTACAACGACATGGACCTAGCCAGAAGAGTGAGGATCCAAAGACTGAGATGGCTGGGTCATGTAGAGCGCATGGGCACCAATGCTCCGGTCCGAAAAGTCTTTGAATCCGCTCCCGAGGGACAGCGCAGTAGAGGAAGGCCAAGACTTAGATGGCGCACTCAAGTGGAAGAGGAGGCAGCTAGCCAGGGATCGAGCTGGCTGGAGAAGCTTGTTGACTGAGGCCCAGGTCCACCAAGGGCTGTAGCGGCACCTAAAGTAAGTAAAGCAATATGATTATTTAAATAAAATATCTTAAGAATAATAAAAATCAGAGGATGATACTTACCTTTTTAGTTTTTGATATTGATGATGATTTTAAACACACAACATCACCATGATTGCTCTCAAGCAGCGTATTAAAGATATCACTACTTTCGGCATAGCTTGATATTTCATTGGCAGAATGTTTTTCCGTATCCTTTTCACTATTTATAAGGAATTTTATATCCGATCTACACTTAAAGCAATTGACTAAATGCTTAGCTATTTTATTTATATTAGGGAAATAGTTTTTTCCGCAAAATTTGTACTTGGCAGTTTTATCAAAGTACTACCAAATAGTGCTTTTGGGTATTCCCATTTTTTTTTAAAAAATATTTTTAGTCCCAGCTCTAATAAACACCAAACTTTACTAATGACGATCAGTCGCTGATGCCAATTTATATAACAAAAAACAGTGACCGGAAACCCATTAAAGTTCAATTATACTTTATTATTTATGTGATGGTGATTATTAATTATATATTAGAAAAACGAGAAACAAAGGGTCAACATAAAGCCATAAAATAAAAATAAAGCAAAATAATAAATAAAGCATTTGTCAAAGTACGGGTATATAAAAGGGGACATATAAAACTTCTTAGAAATTTTTTGCACTTTTCCATCAACACTCTTGATCAGCGATTTCTTTGAAGAGAAATTGAAATAATAAATTAAGAAACAGCAAATCCCCCTTTTTTTCAGATCATCAAATTTTTTCTTAAACTAGGTTTTAATAAGAAAAAAAAACACATATTCAATAAGCTTTTAACGTATAAAAAATTATAAAATAATAAATATACTTCGTCGTCCTCGGTAAGTGTAAGACCTGTCGTCGTATGGAGGCAATTCTAGTCTGTCTTGTCGTTCCCTAGTTTCTTCGAATCGTCTGTTAGTCGTCGTCAAGTTGGCCAAGCTCGTTTGAAACGTAGCCATCATGGCGCTCATTTAATCGTCGAATTTCGACAGTAACTCGTTTTTGGCCTCCTCTGTCTTCCTTGGGTACGCGTCTGGTTGATTGTATGTCGGTTGGTTGCTCTCTATATGTTTCTGTCCACGTATGTTAAAGACTTCGTCCACCATTATGCGCCTCCCTCTTGGTCGTCCATCAGTCTCGTACTGTTCTTCGTCTTGTAGTACATAAGCATCGTGTTTCCTCATCGGGGCCAGTTTGCTGGTAGAAGCTCGGTTTTGACGACGCTCCAGTACCTCCTCTTCAAGGGGATGGGAGTCAGATTGTTCCCAGAAGACTTCAGGGATCTCTTCCGAAATGGGACCCGTGGCACCGGCACCAGGTTTGGCATTTGTATTGAACCTCATGTGCCGGTGGTTTCCAATGCTTCCCATATTATTTCTCAACGGAGAGTGGGTTGCGGCTCTCAGGAGGCTGGTTTCGGAACAATTTCTTGCAGTTCGCTTTTCATCCTCCACTTCGGAACCTCCAATAGCTACATTGCCTCTAGACATGTCCCTAGGGACTGTACCTGTTTCTCTACTCATAGTAAAAGGGACCTTTCGATAAACGTAGGCTAAACAAAGTATACTAGGTTCTCAAAAGGTTGACGATTATGGCAAAAAAATAATTAAATTCAAAATAAAAGAAAAGGAAAATCTACTATTCAATAAATGAGTTTAAAAGATATAAGGAAAAATATATAAATAATGGATAAATTCGAAATAAAACTAGTTAAAATTGAAGTTGCTTATTTGTTTAAACTTTAAAATCGCGTTGTTGTGTAGAATTTAAGGATCGATTTTCCAGTCATTCTCGATGGGTACGCGAGTTGATCTAAGTGTTTTTCGTTAAGTACTGTCATGTCAAGCAGAGTGGAGAGTGGTATTTTAGTATCATAACGAGTGCTGAAGCATTACCTTTGTCTTCCCTCCACACTGGGTATATGGCTGAACCACATCCCAGATTGGCAGAGCATGTCCAAGTCATCCTCAACACGACTAGAAGTTTGAGATCATAAGCCCACTCCTCACGAAAAGTTAACCTTGGCTTACTTTCCGGATAGCAGTCTGCTAATTGATCTCTCCCCTCTATGCCGCTTTTGGATCCTCTGCAGACTTCCAGCTACCTTACGAAGTCTCCTAGCTTCTCGCCTGAAGACAGGACAACTACCGTTGATCTACTCAGAAGCCAAAAGCATAATCAGAATGGGATCTTAAAGATATAAAAGATAGAAAGGAAAGTGAAATTTTGAAAAGAAAAAAAAAACCAGCGGACTACCGACACGTTGGGCGCCATTGTAAGGACTGTAGTCAGCCACGGAGACATCCGCGATGCAGGAGTAGGCGGCAGTGGCACGCCCGCGGCTCCTCAGCTGTAACTCATCGGACGGGGTTGGTTCTTGCCACTATCCCAAACTCAACTCAGCCTTTTTATCTCGTCCCAAATATAAAAAAGAATAGACAAAGAAAGTTATTCTACTATACGGACCGACCTTAATGAAAGCAGGAGAGAAAGATGATAGACAAAGAGAAAAGGAAAAGGTAAGACTACATCTAAGTGCCATCACCACTGTGTAAGGCCGGGACATACTCGCTAAGCTAAATTAATCTATGCTAACCTAACTTAAAACTACGAGTAGCTTAACCCTATAAACCCTACACCGAAAAATATGTCCCAGCATCACACAATGATGATAGCTTGCTACGAACTGAAATCAACCAGATGTTATTGGCTGAGGATGGCCAACCCACCCTTATCGCAATTGAATGCGACCAATTGCTACCATTCTGGCCGAATATTGTGAATGGTAGCCCCTACTATGATGCTCCTCCCAGTCGCCACCTATAATATAGACATCAGTGAAAGTTCGTTTTGTTATTTCCCGTCATGTCGTCATCGTTTTTATGTTTTGTCACGTCGCTGTCGGCTCCATCGAACGACGGTCGGTTCAATTACTCCATAATTGAAACAAAATTAAGTTTCAATTCAATACAATTTAAAATTTTATTAAGAAAAGGAATTCACAAAAAAAACTTACAGTCTAATGGAACTTCTTCTGAATTTCATTAACTTACTGAACTAAAGATGGCTAGCTACTTAATTCCTAGTCAATAGTAAAAAAAAACTTAACTCTATGACTTACCGTTTTTAAAAGATCCATCGTAGTTCTGGCGCCAGCACTTCGAAGAGTCGTCGGAATTAAAAAAAGGAAAGTAAAATTCAAAATGAGGCACACTTAGCCTAACCTTAATCTACACAATTCATCCAATAAAACAAAACTAAATCTTAATCTAAATCTAAATATACTAATATCTACAACACTATCTAATAGGAAAGATTCAAGTAGTTATTATAATTCACTTTCTGTCTCTATAATTGTTGTTGTTTATTATGTTGTTTTTTTCGGTTGTGTTGTCGGAGTTGTATGTTGTTTTTTGTTGTGGGTCCCACGGAGCACCTCTTGCAGGCGATGTAGCTTTAGAGTTTTTTGTTTTTTTTTTGTGAAACCAAGACCTGCTTTAGTTTAATTCCTTTTTTTTTATATTCTCTGATCGTCCTGATCAAAAGCTCAGGTCAATGTCCGCTCATGCCAATCAGAAACGATTAGCTGGATGAAATTGTCCCTTCATTGGAATGGCCTACTTACTTTTCACTTTCTTTGAAATGTCCCCTTTCTCTCATACCCTTTATTTAACCTTTTTTGTTGTCTATTTCCTTTTATTTCTGTCCAGTCATCCTACTCTACATTCATTTCTCAGAAAGGGATTCCTGTCCTAAATGTGCTCCTTCTCTATCTTTCTATCTTCTTTCTAAACAATTCTATTCTAGCTGCTCTCACATCTAGGCTCTACACATTTTCCCTAAATTACAACTTTCACCTCACCGTTCTGCAAAAATTCGAAACCAAATGATCGACATTTCCACCACATTTAGGACTGATACAGGGTTGAGAGAGTCTAAAGAGGAGAGTGGAGTGGAGGAATTTAAAAATAGGGGACAACAGATCACAATTATTGGAGACGGGTTCTATGGTAAGTTTAGTCGTACGCTATTGGGTGTTATTAGACAAGTGGGAGTGGAGCAGGTTCATTTAAGAGCGGTGGTTAGTTTGGCAGGGATGGGCACATTAAGGGATACTAACATGAACACCACATCTACGCATATCGATTCTAATTGGTCAAAAGGCTGACGCTACAGGCTCGAAAGCAGAGTGTGAGTGGTCGTGAGCACTCTGAATTCGTAAAAAGAATTCTGAGGAGGCCTTTTCTAGACGAGCGTGCCCATTCATTGACTACGTGGTGCAAGAGCCCACTCCCTAAGAAACACTAATGTCAAATCTAAAACTACTACTACTAAAATCACATATAAAGCTCATCACAGAATATATCACGGGGTACCTAATATCTACCTTATAACTAATATCACAGCTAAATAAAATAAATAAAAATAAAAAAAATAAACTAAGGTAAATAATTAGAATAAAATATAAGTAAATAAATAAATCTATATGTATAAATAAATGAAAATAAATATGTCTATATCAATAAATAAATAAATAAATAAATAATTAAATAAATAAATAAAAGATATCCAGCAACAGCAGGTAGAGTGCGTCAAGTTTAAAGGTTCTCTTTATGAAGCTAGGCATATAGGTCTTTTGCGTGGAAAATTCCCAGGTTTTCTCCTTTCTCCAACTTCATAAAGAGAATTGCCTATCGCCTTTAGTATCACAGATTTTAGGAATTTGGGTCCTAACTTGGCTTTATAACTGTCAACTAAATTACTTTGCTTGAAGTTGCGTCTATAAACTATTTACCCTACCTTATATTTTATGTCCTTACTCCTAGTATTATAAGATCACGTCGCCTTTTCATGTGCTAGCCTAAGATTGTCAAAAATTTTCCTTCGTATAAGCTCTAATTTGTCATTCTTTTCTAATACTTCAGTGTTCGGACATTTCACTACGTCAAGTTTTCTTAGGATTTCATATGATTTGGCGTGTTGAATCATATGGGTCCCGAAAATGGCATAATATGGCTCAAACTTGGTCGAATCATGCACCACGCTCTTCAGGGAAAATGGCGCGTCGCTCACATGGAGGTCCCAGTTTTTCTGATCATCCGGTATGTATGACCGTATTTTGGCCAGTACAGACCGGTTGACCCTTTCTGATGCATTAGCTTGAGGAGAGTAGAACGCGGTTCGAACATGTTTAACGCCACATTTTCACAGGAAACAGGCAAACAACTCTGAAACGAATTGTTTGGCACTTTCCGAATACACATATTCGGGGACACCAAACATATGAAATACGCCTTCCTCTAAGTATTTCACTACCTCTACTGCTGTTGCCTTCCTCACTGGTTTTCAAAATACAAATTTTGAAAAGTGATCTAGGACAATAAAAATGTGTGTGTTTCCGTTCTTGTTTCGCGGATACGGTCATAGAAAATCTATGTATAGTCTCTTGAAAGGTCGCTCTGTAACAACTTGTTGTCCCATCGGCGGTCTAGATACCGTGTTGAGCTGCTTGCAGCATTTGCAGACCTCGCAAGACCTGACAGGATTCTGGACATCTGACACTATGCCTGGCCAGAAGAACATCTGTCACAAGCGAGCCAGAGTCTTGTCAATCCCGCCATGTCCATCGGCTGGTGCAACATGTGCTACAGCTACTAAGCTCTCACGCAACTCTTTCGGAATCAGGGTTTCCAAGCTAAGTTGCCTTGACCCGAGACCCGATGTCTCCTGTTCGTACGTCAGTTCTCTTATACACAAATCCGTTGAGACACATGTGTCTGGGAGTCGGTCTTGGTTTTCTGTTACGATCTTCTTAAACTCCTCATATTCCTCTGACGAAAAATGTGGGGAGTTGAGATCGACCTGCGGAATGTTCGGTAGCGCTGTAATTCTGTTGTGCAGAATTAAGCTTCTGAATGCTCATGAATGCTATCGGTCGCTCGTTTCCCTCCGCGTCCACCTGGTATTGCACACTACCCACTCCTGTCATCGAAGCGTCACATTGCATATAGAACCGTCTCTTAAAGTCCGGATTTGCGAGTATGGGTGCGGACACCAATAAGGCAGTCCGTCATAGGCGCGGATAGCCCGGCGAAGTTCGGAATAAACCGCCTATACCACCGTGTCGTCCCTTAAAATCGACGGAGTTGCTTAGGAGTCTTTGGCACTGGAAATTTCTTTACCGCCGACACCTTGTCTGGATCCGTTTTTGGGCTGCCATCGCCGACGTTATACCCTGAGTACTCGTACTTTATCTCGCGATAGCAAAATTTACTTTTTTGAACGTTGATCGTCAACCCAGCTTCCCTTAACCTCTCGCCACCTAAGATAAAAATTTGGCATGAGATTCGAAATCTGGAGAATAAACCAAGAGGTCATCGAGGTAGACAAAGACATACTCCTTCAACCGATGGGGAATGACTTTGTCCATCAACTGACACATTCTCTGGGCCGCGCTACAAAGCCCAAATGGCATCACCGTGAACTGGTATAAAGGTCGTCCCGGGATTGTGAGAGCTGTCTTCTCCCTTGATTTGGCCTCAAGAAGAATCTGCCAAAACGCATCTTTCAAATCGATACCAGAGATATATCTGGTGTTTTGTAGGCGACTTAGTAGGCCATCGCTGTGGGAAAGGTGGTAGGCATATTTCTTTGTCACGGCGTTGACCTTGCGTGAATCTAAGCATAATCGGTTCTTACCTGGTTTTCTTACTAAGACAACCGGCGAACTCCAGGCACTAGTGCTCTCAAATTACCCCTAATGCGATCATTCGATCCATCTCGTCATATAAAAGTTTTTGGATCGGCGACGAAATGGTGTAATGTCGTTGTTTGATAGGAGTTTGCGGTTCATCCACTTTTAATATATGCTCTAGAAGCTTCGTCTTGCCTAACATCAGGATTGCGAACGACGGAAAATGCTGTTTCACCCTCTCCAACTGCTCGCTTTGTTGTTGAGTTAGAGCTTGGATTGGGGAATCGTGTTCAGTCAGCGATGGGAAATCTAGTCCTGAAATAATGCTAGGAGCGATTGCAAAACCTTTCCAGAAACCCCTGAGTATAATTCCTGTTGTAAATTCGGGACCACAAATATGTCTAAGTCCCTAGTTTTGCCATCCCATGAGACAGGAGATGTAAACCGTCCTAGTATTTTCTGTTGGTTCTCGTCAGCTGTGTGTATATTGGTCTTCATGTTTGTCAGGGTAACGTTATGTCATTTTACAAAGTCTAGCGCCCCTTTTCCGAAGTAGGTTATGGATGCGCCACTGTTTAGCAGGCCGAGGACATCCTCTCCCGAAATCTTTACTTGGGCGAACGGTCTATTGTCGTTTCATACACTTATCACTGTTTCTAGTATCCGTTTTAGTCTTCTTCTTTTTATTGCAAATTTTTCCCCAAGCCTTTGAATCTTTTTATATCTTCTCGTGTTCTCCACGGGCGCTGTCACTTCCTCTCCGAAGATACGCCTCCTCGGCTCATTATATTCCACCAGGCGTTGATGGAGATGGAGGGTTTTACTGGCTGGGTTTGCTGAGGTTCGCCAGGGTTGTGGTCGGTATCGACGGATGACCCCTGGCATTCCCGTCGATCTGCAGGTTTCCCTGACACTTTGCACAATGGAAGTTTATTTTGGATTGTTCAGGTTTATTCTTGTCGGCTCAGTTTTGCAGACGTTCGTCCCTTCCGTGTTAGTTGGTCGGTCAGGTTTGATATAGTTGTTAAGTCCATTTGTTCGTCGATTCTGTAAAGCCGCTACTTCAATGTCATCGTCTGAGAATTCTTGTTGGTGTTCATGTCATGTTGGTCCTCTGTGATTTCCGTCACATGGCGTTTATATAGTTAGTCCGTATGGACCAACCGAAAATAAGTGTCGCTACTCGGTCCTTAATGTTATTATAATGACATACTACGTTACCAGGTCCAGTTCGTGAGGTCAATTGGTAATGTAATGTAACGTCATCGACCGTCTGTCGGCGTAAAAGTCGTCGAATGTCTCATGTCCGTCGGCCGTCTATAAATTGTTTAATCAGCTCAGCTTAAGGTCGTGGTAGCTGAGCTGATCATCACCCCCAATTTCTACTAAGTATTCCCAGTACCATCGTTCTGCGGGGCCTGAAACTAGGTGATGGAATTGGGCAAGCAATTTATCAGCGGCCACGCCGTTCTTTCGCTTCAGAGTTTCGATCCTAGTCGTCGTACTTCGTCGTCCTCGGTAAGTGTAAGACCTGTCGTCGTATGGAGGCAATTCTAGTCTGTCTTGTCGTTCCCTAGTTTCTTCGAATCGTCTGTTAGTCGTCGTCAAGTTGGCCAAGCTCGTTTGAAACGTAGCCATCATGGCGCTCATTTAATCGTCGAATTTCGACAGTAACTCGTTTTTGGCCTCCTCTGTCTTCCTTGGGTACGCGTCTGGTTGATTGTATGTCGGTTGGTTGTTCTCTATATGTTTCTGTCCACGTATGTTAAAGACTTCGTCCACCATTATGCGCCTCTCTCTTGGTCGTCCATCGGTCTCGTACTGTTCTTCGTCTTGTAGTACATAAGCATCGTGTTTCCTCATCGGGGCCAGTTTGCTGGTAGAAGCTCGGTTTTGACGACGCTCCAGTACCTCCTCTTCAAGGGGATGGGAGTCAGATTGTTCCCAGAAGACTTCAGGGATTTCTTCCGAAATGGGACCCGTGGCACCGGCACCAGGTTTGGCATTTGTATTGAACCTCATGTGCCGGTGGTTTCCAATGCTTCCCATATTATTTCTCAACGGAGAGTGGGTTGCGGCTCTCAGGAGGCTGGTTTCGGAACAATTTCTTGCAGTTCTCTTTTCATCCTCCACTTCGGAACCTCCAATAGCTACATTGCCTCTAGACATGTCCCTAGGGACTGTACCCGTTTCTCTACTCATAGTAAAAGGGACCTTTCGATAAACGTAGGCTAAACAAAGTATACTAGGTTCTCAAAAGGTTGACGATTATGGCAAAAAAATAATTAAATTCAAAATAAAAGAAAAGGAAAATCTACTATTCAATAAATGAATTTAAAAGATATAAGGAAAAATATATAAATAATGGATAAATTCGAAATAAAACTAGTTAAAATTGAAGTTGCTTATTTGTTTAAACTTTAAAATCGCGTTGTTGTGTAGAATTTAAGGATCGATTTTCCAGTCATTCTCGATGGGTACGCGAGTTGATCTAAGTGTTTTTCGTTAAGTACTGTCATGTCAAGCAGAGTGGAGAGTGGTATTTTAGTATCATAACGAGTGCTGAAGCATTACCTTTGTCTTCCCTCCACACTGGGTATATGGCTGAACCACATCACAGATTGGCAGAGCATGTCCAAGTCATCCTCAACACGACTAGAAGTTTGAGATCATAAGCCTACTCCTCACGAAAAGTTAACCTTGGCTTACTTTCCGGATAGCAGTCTGCTAATTGATCTCTCCCCTCTATGCCGCTTTTGGATCCTCTGCAGACTTCCAGCTACCTCACGAAGTCTCCTAGCTTCTCGCCTGAAGACAGGACAACTACCGTTGATCTACTCAGAAGCCAAAAGCATAATCAGAATGGGATCTTAAAGATATAAAAGATAGAAAGGAAAGTGAAATTTTGAAAAGAACAAAAAAAACCAGCGGACTACCGACACGTTGGGCGCCATTGTAAGGACTGTAGTCAGCCACGGAGACATCCGCGATGCAGGAGTAGGCGGCAGTGGCACGCCCTCGGCTCCTCAGCTGTAACTCATCGGACGGGGTTGGTTCTTGCCACTATCCCAAACTCAACTCAGCCTTTTTATCTCGTCCCAAATATAAAAAAGAATAGAAAACAAGTATAGACAAAGAAAGTTACTCTACTATACGGACCGACCTTAATGAAAGCAGGAGAGAAAGATGATACACAAAGAGAAAAGGAAAAGGTAAGACTACATCTAAGTGCCATCACCACTGTGTAAGGCCGGGACATACTCGCTAAGCTAAATTAATCTATGCTAACTTAACTTAAAACTATAAGAATTGCCTATCGCCTTTAGTATCACAGATTTTAGGAATTTGGGTCCTAACTTGGCTTTATAACTGTCAACTTAATTACTTTGCTTGAAGTTGCGTCTATAAACTATTTACCCTACCTTATATTTTATGTCCTTACTCCTAGTATTATAAGATCACGTCGCCTTTTCATGTGCTAGCCTAAGATTGTCAAAAATTTTCCTTCGTATAAGCTCTAATTTGTCATTCTTTTCTAATACTTCAGTGTTCGGACATTTCACTACGTCAAGTTTTCTTAGGATTTCATATGATTTGGCGTGTTGAATTATATGGGTCCCGAAAATGGCATAATATGGCTCAAACTTGGTCGAATCATGCACCACGCTCCTCAGGGAAAATGGCGCGTCGCTCACATGGAGGTCCCAGTTTTTCTGATCATCCGGTATGTATGACCGTATTTTGGCCAGTACAGACCGGTTGACCCTTTCTGATGCATTAGCTTGAGGAGAGTAGAACGCGGTTCGAACATGTTTAACGCCACATTTTCACAGGAAACAGGCAAACAACTCTGAAACGAATTGTTTGGCACTTTCCGAATACACATATTCGGGGACACCAAACATATGAAATACGCCTTCCTCTAAGTACTCGTATTTCACTACCTCTACTGCTGTTGCCTTCCTCACTGGTTTTCAAAATACAAATTTTGAAAAGTGATCTAGGACAATAAAAATGTGTGTGTTTCCGTTCTTGTTTCGCGGATACGGTCATAGAAAATCTATGTATAGTCTCTTGAAAGGTCGCTCTGTAACAACTTGTTGTCCCATCGGCGGTCTAGATACCGTGTTGAGCTGCTTGCAGCATTTGCAGACCTCGCAAGACCTGACAGGATTCTGGACATCTGACACTATGCCTGGCCAGAAGAACATCTGTCACAAGCGAGCCAGAGTCTTGTCAATCCCGCCATGTCCATCGGCTGGTGCAACATGTGCTACAGCTACTAAGCTCTCACGCAACTCTTTCGGAATCAGGGTTTCCAAGCTAAGTTGCCTTGACCCGAGACCCGATGTCTCCTGTTCGTACGTCAGTTCTCTTATACACAAATCCGTTGAGACACATGTGTCTGGGAGTCGGTCTTGGTTTTCTGTTACGATCTTCTTAAACTCCTCATATTCCTCTGACGAAAAATGTGGGGAGTTGAGATCGACCTGCGGAATGTTCGGTAGCGCTGTAATTCTGTTGTGCAGAATTAAGCTTCTGAATGCTCATGAATGCTATCGGTCGCTCGTTTCCCTCCGCGTCCACCTGGTATTGCACACTACCCACTCCTGTCATCGAAGCGTCACATTGCATATAGAACCGTCTCTTAAAGTCCGGATTTGCGAGTATGGGTGCGGACACCAATAAGGCAGTCCGTCATAGGCGCGGATAGCCCGGCGAAGTTCGGAATAAACCGCCTATACCACCGTGTCGTCCCTAAAAACCGACGGAGTTGCTTAGGAGTCTTTGGCACTGGAAATTTCTTTACCGCCGACACCTTGTCTGGATCCGTTTTTGGGCTGCCATCGCCGACGATATACCCTGAGTACTCGTACTTTATCTCGCGATAGCAAAATTTACTTTTTTGAACGTTGATCGTCAACCCAGCTTCCCTTGACCTCTCGCCACCTAAGATAAAAATTTGGCATGAGATTCGAAATCTGGAGAATAAACCAAGAGGTCATCGAGGTAGACAAAGACATACTCCTTCAACCGATGGGGAATGACTTTGTCCATCAACTGACACATTCTCTGGGCCGCGCTACAAAGCCCAAATGGCATCACCGTGAACTGGTATAAAGGTCGTCCCGGGATTGTGAAAGCTGTCTTCTCCCTTGATTTGGCCTCAAGAAGAATCTGCCAAAACGCATCTTTCAAATCGATACCAGAGATATATCTGGTGTTTTGTAGGCGACTTAGTAGGCCATCGCTGTGGGAAAGGTGGTAGGCATATTTCTTTGTCACGGCGTTGACCTTGCGTGAATCTAAGCATAATCGGTTCTTACCTGGTTTTCTTACCAAGACAACCGGCGAACTCCAGGCACTAGTGCTCTCTTAAATTACCCCTAATGCGATCATTCGATCCATCTCGTCATATAAAAGTTTTTGGATCGGCGACGAAATGGTGTAATGTCGTTGTTTGATAGGAGCTTGCTGTTCATCCACTTTTCTCAGACTGCTCGCTTTGTTGTTGAGTTAGAGCTTGGATTGGGGAATCGTGTTGAGTCAGCGATGGGAAATCTAGTCCTGAAATAATGCTAGGAGCGATTGCAAAACCTTTCCAGAAACCCCTGAGTATAATTCCTGTTGTAAATTCGGGACCACAAATATGTCTAAGTCCCTAGTTTTGCCATCCCATGAGACAGGAGATGTAAACCGTCCTAGTATTTTCTGTTGGTTCTCGTCAGCTGTGTGTATATTGGTCTTCATGTTTGTCAGGGTAACGTTATGTCATTTTACAAAGTCTAGCGCCCCTTTTCCGAAGTAGGTTATGGATGCGCCACTGTTTAGCAGGCCGAGGACATCCTCTCCCGAAATCTTTACTTGGGCGAACGGTCTATTGTCGTTTCATACACTTATCACTGTTTCTAGTATCCGTTTTAGTCTTCTTCTTTTTATTGCAAATTTTTCCCCAAGCCTTTGAATCTTTTTATATCTTCTCGTGTTCTCCACGGGCGCTGTCACTTCCTCTCCGAAGATACGCCTCCTCGGCTCATTATATTCCACCAGGCGTTGATGGAGATGGAGGGTTTTACTGGCTGGGTTTGCTGAGGTTCGCCAGGGTTGTGGTCGGTATCGACGGATGACCCCTGGCATTCCCGTCGATCTGCAGGTTTCCCTGACACTTTGCACAATGGAAGTTTATTTTGGATTGTTCAGGTTTATTCTTGTCGGCTCAGTTTTGCAGACGTTCGTCCCTTCCGTGTTAGTTGGTCGGTCAGGTTTGATATAGTTGTTAAGTCCATTTGTTCGTCGATTCTGTAAAGCCGCTACTTCAATGTCATCGTCTGAGAATTCTTGTTGGTGTTCATGTCATGTTGGTCCTCTGTGATTTCCGTCACATGGCGTTTATATAGTTAGTCCGTATGGACCAACCGAAAATAAGTGTCGCTACTCGGTCCTTAATGTTATTATAATGACATACTACGTTACCAGGTCCAGTTCGTGAGGTCAATTGGTAATGTAATGTAACGTCATCGACCGTATGTCGGCGTAAAAGTCGTCGAATGTCTCATGTCCGTCGGCCGTCTATAAATTGTTTAATCAGCTCAGCTTAAGGTCGTGGTAGCTGAGCTGATCATCACCCCCAATTTCTACTAAGTATTCCCAGTACCATCGTTCTGCGGGGCCTGAAACTAGGTGATGGAATTGGGCAAGCAATTTATCAGCGGCCACGCCGTTCTTTCGCTTAAGAGTTTCGATCCTAGTCGTCGTACTTCGTCGTCCTCGGTAAGTGTAAGACCTGTCGTCGTATGGAGGCAATTCTAGTCTGTCTTGTCGTTCCCTAGTTTCTTCGAATCGTCTGTTAGTCGTCGTCAAGTTGGCCAAGCTCGTTTGAAACGTAGCCATCATGGCGCTCATTTAATCGTCGAATTTCGACAGTAACTCGTTTTTGGCCTCCTCTGTCTTCCTTGGGTACGCGTCTGGTTGATTGTATGTCGGTTGGTTGTTCTCTATATGTTTCTGTCCACGTATGTTAAAGACTTCGTCCACCATTATGCGCCTCTCTCTTGGTCGTCCATCGGTCTCGTACTGTTCTTCGTCTTGTAGTACATAAGCATCGTGTTTCCTCATCGGGGCCAGTTTGCTGGTAGAAGCTCGGTTTTGACGACGCTCCAGTACCTCCTCTTCAAGGGGATGGGAGTCAGATTGTTCCCAGAAGACTTCAGGGATTTCTTCCGAAATGGGACCCGTGGCACCGGCACCAGGTTTGGCATTTGTATTGAACCTCATGTGCCGGTGGTTTCCAATGCTTCCCATATTATTTCTCAACGGAGAGTGGGTTGCGGCTCTCAGGAGGCTGGTTTCGGAACAATTTCTTGCAGTTCTCTTTTCATCCTCCACTTCGGAACCTCCAATAGCTACATTGCCTCTAGACATGTCCCTAGGGACTGTACCCGTTTCTCTACTCATAGTAAAAGGGACCTTTCGATAAACGTAGGCTAAACAAAGTATACTAGGTTCTCAAAAGGTTGACGATTATGGCAAAAAAATAATTAAATTCAAAATAAAAGAAAAGGAAAATCTACTATTCAATAAATGAATTTAAAAGATATAAGGAAAAATATATAAATAATGGATAAATTCGAAATAAAACTAGTTAAAATTGAAGTTGCTTATTTGTTTAAACTTTAAAATCGCGTTGTTGTGTAGAATTTAAGGATCGATTTTCCAGTCATTCTCGATGGGTACGCGAGTTGATCTAAGTGTTTTTCGTTAAGTACTGTCATGTCAAGCAGAGTGGAGAGTGGTATTTTAGTATCATAACGAGTGCTGAAGCATTACCTTTGTCTTCCCTCCACACTGGGTATATGGCTGAACCACATCACAGATTGGCAGAGCATGTCCAAGTCATCCTCAACACGACTAGAAGTTTGAGATCATAAGCCTACTCCTCACGAAAAGTTAACCTTGGCTTACTTTCCGGATAGCAGTCTGCTAATTGATCTCTCCCCTCTATGCCGCTTTTGGATCCTCTGCAGACTTCCAGCTACCTCACGAAGTCTCCTAGCTTCTCGCCTGAAGACAGGACAACTACCGTTGATCTACTCAGAAGCCAAAAGCATAATCAGAATGGGATCTTAAAGATATAAAAGATAGAAAGGAAAGTGAAATTTTGAAAAGAACAAAAAAAACCAGCGGACTACCGACACGTTGGGCGCCATTGTAAGGACTGTAGTCAGCCACGGAGACATCCGCGATGCAGGAGTAGGCGGCAGTGGCACGCCCTCGGCTCCTCAGCTGTAACTCATCGGACGGGGTTGGTTCTTGCCACTATCCCAAACTCAACTCAGCCTTTTTATCTCGTCCCAAATATAAAAAAGAATAGAAAACAAGTATAGACAAAGAAAGTTACTCTACTATACGGACCGACCTTAATGAAAGCAGGAGAGAAAGATGATACACAAAGAGAAAAGGAAAAGGTAAGACTACATCTAAGTGCCATCACCACTGTGTAAGGCCGGGACATACTCGCTAAGCTAAATTAATCTATGCTAACTTAACTTAAAACTATAAGAATTGCCTATCGCCTTTAGTATCACAGATTTTAGGAATTTGGGTCCTAACTTGGCTTTATAACTGTCAACTTAATTACTTTGCTTGAAGTTGCGTCTATAAACTATTTACCCTACCTTATATTTTATGTCCTTACTCCTAGTATTATAAGATCACGTCGCCTTTTCATGTGCTAGCCTAAGATTGTCAAAAATTTTCCTTCGTATAAGCTCTAATTTGTCATTCTTTTCTAATACTTCAGTGTTCGGACATTTCACTACGTCAAGTTTTCTTAGGATTTCATATGATTTGGCGTGTTGAATTATATGGGTCCCGAAAATGGCATAATATGGCTCAAACTTGGTCGAATCATGCACCACGCTCCTCAGGGAAAATGGCGCGTCGCTCACATGGAGGTCCCAGTTTTTCTGATCATCCGGTATGTATGACCGTATTTTGGCCAGTACAGACCGGTTGACCCTTTCTGATGCATTAGCTTGAGGAGAGTAGAACGCGGTTCGAACATGTTTAACGCCACATTTTCACAGGAAACAGGCAAACAACTCTGAAACGAATTGTTTGGCACTTTCCGAATACACATATTCGGGGACACCAAACATATGAAATACGCCTTCCTCTAAGTACTCGTATTTCACTACCTCTACTGCTGTTGCCTTCCTCACTGGTTTTCAAAATACAAATTTTGAAAAGTGATCTAGGACAATAAAAATGTGTGTGTTTCCGTTCTTGTGTCGCGGATACGGTCATAGAAAATCTATGTATAGTCTCTTGAAAGGTCGCTCTGTAACAACTTGTTGTCCCATCGGCGGTCTAGATACCGTGTTGAGCTGCTTGCAGCATTTGCAGACCTCGCAAGACCTGACAGGATTCTGGACATCTGACACTATGCCTGGCCAGAAGAACATCTGTCACAAGCGAGCCAGAGTCTTGTCAATCCCGCCATGTCCATCGGCTGGTGCAACATGTGCTACAGCTACTAAGCTCTCACGCAACTCTTTCGGAATCAGGGTTTCCAAGCTAAGTTGCCTTGACCCGAGACCCGATGTCTCCTGTTCGTACGTCAGTTCTCTTATACACAAATCCGTTGAGACACATGTGTCTGGGAGTCGGTCTTGGTTTTCTGTTACGATCTTCTTAAACTCCTCATATTCCTCTGACGAAAAATGTGGGGAGTTGAGATCGACCTGCGGAATGTTCGGTAGCGCTGTAATTCTGTTGTGCAGAATTAAGCTTCTGAATGCTCATGAATGCTATCGGTCGCTCGTTTCCCTCCGCGTCCACCTGGTATTGCACACTACCCACTCCTGTCATCGAAGCGTCACATTGCATATAGAACCGTCTCTTAAAGTCCGGATTTGCGAGTATGGGTGCGGACACCAATAAGGCAGTCCGTCATAGGCGCGGATAGCCCGGCGAAGTTCGGAATAAACCGCCTATACCACCGTGTCGTCCCTAAAAACCGACGGAGTTGCTTAGGAGTCTTTGGCACTGGAAATTTCTTTACCGCCGACACCTTGTCTGGATCCGTTTTTGGGCTGCCATCGCCGACGATATACCCTGAGTACTCGTACTTTATCTCGCGATAGCAAAATTTACTTTTTTGAACGTTGATCGTCAACCCAGCTTCCCTTGACCTCTCGCCACCTAAGATAAAAATTTGGCATGAGATTCGAAATCTGGAGAATAAACCAAGAGGTCATCGAGGTAGACAAAGACATACTCCTTCAACCGATGGGGAATGACTTTGTCCATCAACTGACACATTCTCTGGGCCGCGCTACAAAGCCCAAATGGCATCACCGTGAACTGGTATAAAGGTCGTCCCGGGATTGTGAAAGCTGTCTTCTCCCTTGATTTGGCCTCAAGAAGAATCTGCCAAAACGCATCTTTCAAATCGATACCAGAGATATATCTGGTGTTTTGTAGGCGACTTAGTAGGCCATCGCTGTGGGAAAGGTGGTAGGCATATTTCTTTGTCACGGCGTTGACCTTGCGTGAATCTAAGCATAATCGGTTCTTACCTGGTTTTCTTACCAAGACAACCGGCGAACTCCAGGCACTAGTGCTCTCTTAAATTACCCCTAATGCGATCATTCGATCCATCTCGTCATATAAAAGTTTTTGGATCGGCGACGAAATGGTGTAATGTCGTTGTTTGATAGGAGCTTGCTGTTCATCCACTTTTAATATATGCTCTAGAAGCTTCGTCTTGCCTAACATCAGGATTACGAACGACGGAAAATGCTGTTTCACCCTCTCAGACTGCTCGCTTTGTTGTTGAGTTAGAGCTTGGATTGGGGAATCGTGTTGAGTCAGCGATGGGAAATCTAGTCCTGAAATAATGCTAGGAGCGATTGCAAAACCTTTCCAGAAACCCCTGAGTATAATTCCTGTTGTAAATTCGGGACCACAAATATGTCTAAGTCCCTAGTTTTGCCATCCCATGAGACAGGAGATGTAAACCGTCCTAGTATTATCTGTTGGTTCTCGTCAGCTGTGTGTATATTGGTCTTCATGTTTGTCAGGGTAATGTTATGTCATTTTACAAAGTCTAGCGCCCCTTTTCCGAAGTAGGTTATGGATGCGCCACTGTTTAGCAGGCCGATGACATCCTCTCCCGAAATCTTTACTTGGGCGAACGGTCTATTGTCGTTTCATACACTTATCACTGTTTCTAGTATCCGTTTTAGTCTTCTTCTTTTTATTGCAAATTTTTCCCCAAGCCTTTGAATCTTTTTATATCTTCTCGTGTTCTCCACGGGCGCTGTCACTTCCTCTCCGAAGATACGCCTCCTCGGCTCATTATATTCCACCAGGCGTTGATGGAGATGGAGGGTTTTACTGGCTGGGTTTGCTGAGGTTCGCCAGGGTTGTGGTCGGTATCGACGGATGACCCCTGGCATTCCCGTCGATCTGCAGGTTTCCCTGACACTTTGCACAATGGAAGTTTATTTTGGATTGTTCAGGTTTATTCTTGTCGGCTCAGTTTTGCAGACGTTCGTCCCTTCCGTGTTAGTTGGTCGGTCAGGTTTGATATAGTTGTTAAGTCCATTTGTTCGTCGATTCTGTAAAGCCGCTACTTCAATGTCATCGTTTGAGAATTCTTGTTGGTGTTCATGTCATGTTGGTCCTCTGTGAGCAGGTTGTTCGTCGATTTCCGTCACATGGCGTTTATATAGTTAGTCCGTATGGACCAACCGAAAATAAGTGTCGCTACTCGGTCCTTAATGTTATTATAATGACATACTACGTTACCAGGTCCAGTTCGTGAGGTCAATTGGTAATGTAATGTAACGTCATCGACCGTATGTCGGCGTAAAAGTCGTCGAATGTCTCATGTCCGTCGTCCGTCTATAAATTGTTTAATCAGCTCAGCTTAAGGTCGTGGTAGCTGAGCTGATCATCACCCCCAATTTCTACTAAGTATTCCCAGTACCATCGTTCTGCGGGGCCTGAAACTAGGTGATGGAATTGGGCAAGCAATTTATCAGCGGCCACGCCGTTCTTTCGCTTAAGAGTTTCGATCCTAAAGACAGAGCTCTCTACCGGCATCGTTTTTGGTGTTCCGTCGAATTTGATACCCCACTTATCGTCCGGACTTCGTCACGGTGGTAGTATCCAGGTGTGTCCTGGTATCTGTCAGTCTCCGTCAAGTATGGGCCAACGGCAGCGCTCTCATACCGGAACGGGTTACTGGCTTCAGTGTAACCGACCCCTCGTCCTAGGAGTATTCAAAATGGAACTGGTCCTGCAGGTTGGGGGTTGTGCCGCCGGGTAACTGCCCGGCCATTTAAAAAAATCATAAGTTACGAAGCACCAGCAAGCTTCGGATATGGACGGATCTACTGTTGACAACCCACGCAAACGATTTATGGAAAATTAGCTTTGGATATGCACGTGTACAAGAAGTCCTCAGCTTCCGGCATGTGAGCGAGCGCCTCGTAGCAATCTGCGTCAAGACTAAATTCGCCAACATTTGCCTTATATGTGCGCATGCCCCCCAGAGGAGAAAGATGACGACACCAAGGATGCCTACTTTGAGCTTCTTAACAACACCTACAAGCAATGCCCTAGCTATGACATTAAAACTGTCCTCGGTGATTTTATGATGATGAGCGGAAGAGGAGAGACGAACACCGGCTTCTCAGGAGGATGAAAGGGCATGAGTAGCGCGTGATCGAGGAAATTAAGAGAAACTACTCCAGGAATGGGGTTCGAAAGTTTTACCAAAAGGCACGGAAACAAACCCCGAACCGAAGCCTGTAGAGATGAACAAGGGAACACCGTAGTAGAATCGCAGTCGATGCTGAGGATTTGAAAACAATATTTCTGCAGATACATCAGTCTCCTTAACATCGCATATAAGATCTTATCCGCCGTATTGTGTGAACGACTGAAGCCGTTCGTCAACAACCTGATAGGTCCATATCAGTGTGGCTTTAGACCAGGAAAGTCCACCATCGGCCATATATTCACACTAGGGCAGATCTTGGAGAAGACCCTATTCATCGATTTTAAGGCCGCGTATTACAGCATCTATAGAGACGAGCTATACAGAGCAATGTCTAGTTTTGGCATCAGTGCCAAACTTGTCCGTCTGTGCAGGATGACGGTGGAGGATGCACGCTGCTCCATCAAGGTCGGTAAAGATCTCACTGAGATCTATGATGTCCAGAAAGGATTTAGACAAGGCGATGCGCTGTCATGCGATTTCTTCAAGATCATACTTGGAAGAATAGTGCAAAACTCACGAGCAAACACAAGAGGCACTATCTTTCAAAAATCCGTCCAACTAATCGCATACGCCGACGATATTGACATAATCGGGAGAAAGCAGCGTGATGTCAGTGGCACTTTCGCGAGTATTGAGACGGAAGCGGCGAAAATGAATTTAGCAGTCAATGAGAGCAAGACCAAGTATATGCTGTCAAGCAAAAAGCACAATCAACACCGACGTCTCGGGCAGAACGTCACCCTCGACAGACATAATTTTGAGGTATTTCAGGACTTTGTATACCTAGGCTCTGCTATAAATACAGACAACGACACCAGCGCTGAGATCAAGCGACGAATAACTCTTGCCAACCGCTGTTTCTTTGGACTAAGAAGGCAATTGAGTAGCAAAGCATTCCCCGGACAACAAAAGTCACCCTTTATAATAACTTAATAATCCCAGTCCTGCTCTATGGCGCAGAGGCATGGACTGCCTTGATGGTGAGTTGAGAAGGAGATACAACGACGAACTGTATGGACTGTACAACGACATGGACCTAGCCAGAAGAGTGAGGATCCAAAGACTGAGATGGCTGGGTCATGTAGAGCGCATGGGCACCAATGCTCCGGTCCGAAAAGTCTTTGAATCCGCTCCCGAGGGACAGCGCAGTAGAGGAAGGCCAAGACTTAGATGGCGCACTCAAGTGGAAGAGGAGGCAGCTAGCCAGGGATCGAGCTGGCTGGAGAAGCTTGTTGACTGAGGCCCAGGTCCACCAAGGGCTGTAGCGGCACCTAAAGTAAGTAAAGCAATATGATTATTTAAATAAAATATCTTAAGAATAATAAAAATCAGAGGATGATACTTACCTTTTTAGTTTTTGATATTGATGATGATTTTAAACACACAACATCACCATGATTGCTCTCAAGCAGCGTATTAAAGATATCACTACTTTCGGCATAGCTTGATATTTCATTGGCAGAATGTTTTTCCGTATCCTTTTCACTATTTATAAGGAATTTTATATCCGATCTACACTTAAAGCAATTGACTAAATGCTTAGCTATTTTATTTATATTAGGGAAATAGTTTTTTCCGCAAAATTTGTACTTGGCAGTTTTATCAAAGTACTACCAAATAGTGCTTTTGGGTATTCCCATTTTTTTTTAAAAAATATTTTTAGTCCCAGCTCTAATAAACACCAAACTTTACTAATGACGATCAGTCGCTGATGCCAATTTATATAACAAAAAACAGTGACCGGAAACCCATTAAAGTTCAATTATACTTTATTATTTATGTGATGGTGATTATTAATTATATATTAGAAAAACGAGAAACAAAGGGTCAACATAAAGCCATAAAATAAAAATAAAGCAAAATAATAAATAAAGCATTTGTCAAAGTACGGGTATATAAAAGGGGACATATAAAACTTCTTAGAAATTTTTTGCACTTTTCCATCAACACTCTTGATCAGCGATTTCTTTGAAGAGAAATTGAAATAATAAATTAAGAAACAGCAAATCCCCCTTTTTTTCAGATCATCAAATTTTTTCTTAAACTAGGTTTTAATAAGAAAAAAAAAACACATATTCAATAAGCTTTTAACGTATAAAAAATTATAAAATAATAAATATACTTCGTCGTCCTCGGTAAGTGTAAGACCTGTCGTCGTATGGAGGCAATTCTAGTCTGTCTTGTCGTTCCCTAGTTTCTTCGAATCGTCTGTTAGTCGTCGTCAAGTTGGCCAAGCTCGTTTGAAACGTAGCCATCATGGCGCTCATTTAATCGTCGAATTTCGACAGGAACTCGTTTTTGGCCTCCTCTGTCTTCCTTGGGTACGCGTCTGGTTGATTGTATGTCGGTTGGTTGTTCTCTATATGTTTCTGTCCACGTATGTTAAAGACTTCGTCCACCATTATGCGCCTCCCTCTTGGTCGTCCATCAGTCTCGTACTGTTCTTCGTCTTGTAGTACATAAGCATCGTGTTTCCTCATCGGGGCCAGTTTGCTGGTAGAAGCTCGGTTTTGACGACGCTCCAGTACCTCCTCTTCAAGGGGATGGGAGTCAGATTGTTCCCAGAAGACTTCAGGGATCTCTTCCGAAATGGGACCCGTGGCACCGGCACCAGGTATGGCATTTGTATTGAACCTCATGTGCCGGTGGTTTCCAATGCTTCCCATATTATTTCTCAACGGAGAGTGGGTTGCGGCTCTCAGGAGGCTGGTTTCGGAACAATTTCTTGCAGTTCGCTTTTCATCCTCCACTTCGGAACCTCCAATAGCTACATTGCCTCTAGACATGTCCCTAGGGACTGTACCCGTTTCTCTACTCATAGTAAAAGGGACCTTTCGATAAACGTAGGCTAAACAAAGTATACTAGGTTCTCAAAAGGTTGACGATTATGGCAAAAAAATAATTAAATTCAAAATAAAAGAAAAGGAAAATCTACTATTCAATAAATGAGTTTAAAAGATATAAGGAAAAATATATAAATAATGGATAAATTCGAAATAAAACTAGTTAAAATTGAAGTTGCTTATTTGTTTAAACTTTAAAATCGCGTTGTTGTGTAGAATTTAAGGATCGATTTTCCAGTCATTCTCGATGGGTACGCGAGTTGATCTAAGTGTTTTTCGTTAAGTACTGTCATGTCAAGCAGAGTGGAGAGTGGTATTTTAGTATCATAACGAGTGCTGAAGCATTACCTTTGTCTTCCCTCCACACTGGGTATATGGCTGAACCACATCCCAGATTGGCAGAGCATGTCCAAGTCATCCTCAACACGACTAGAAGTTTGAGATCATAAGCCCACTCCTCACGAAAAGTTAACCTTGGCTTACTTTCCGGATAGCAGTCTGCTAATTGATCTCTCCCCTCTATGCCGCTTTTGGATCCTCTGCTGACTTCCAGCTACCTTACGAAGTCTCCTAGCTTCTCGCCTGAAGACAGGACAACTACCGTTGATCTACTCAGAAGCCAAAAGCATAATCAGAATGGGATCTTAAAGATATAAAAGATAGAAAGGAAAGTGAAATTTTGAAAAGAAAAAAAAAACCAGCGGACTACCGACACGTTGGGCGCCATTGTAAGGACTGTAGTCAGCCACGGAGACATCCGCGATGCAGGAGTATGCGGCAGTGGCACGCCCGCGGCTCCTCAGCTGTAACTCATCGGACGGGGTTGGTTCTTGCCACTATCCCAAACTCAACTCAGCCTTTTTATCTCGTCCCAAATATAAAAAAGAATAGACAAAGAAAGTTATTCTACTATACGGACCGACCTTAATGAAAGCAGGAGAGAAAGATGATAGACAAAGAGAAAAGGAAAAGGTAAGACTACATCTAAGTGCCATCACCACTGTGTAAGGCCGGGACATACTCGCTAAGCTAAATTAATCTATGCTAACCTAACTTAAAACTACGAGTAGCTTAACCCTATAAACCCTACACCGAAAAATATGTCCCAGCATCACACAATGATGATAGCTTGCTACGAACTGAAATCAACCAGATGTTATTGGCTGAGGATGGCCAACCCACCCTTATCGCAATTGAATGCGACCAATTGCTACCATTCTGGCCGAATATTGTGAATGGTAGCCCCTACTATGATGCTCCTCCCAGTCGCCACCTATAATATAGACATCAGTGAAAGTTCGTTTTGTTATTTCCCGTCATGTCGTCATCGTTTTTATGTTTTGTCACGTCGCTGTCGGCTCCATCGAACGACGGTCGGTTCAATTACTCCATAATTGAAACAAAATTAAGTTTCAATTCAATACAATTTAAAATTTTATTAAGAAAAGGAATTCACAAAAAAAACTTACAGTCTAATGGAACTTCTTCTGAATTTCATTAACTTACTGAACTAAAGATGGCTAGCTACTTAATTCCTAGTCAATAGTAAAAAAAAACTTAACTCTATGACTTACCGTTTTTAAAAGATCCATCGTAGTTCTGGCGCCAGCACTTCGAAGAGTCGTCGGAATTAAAAAAAGGAAAGTAAAATTCAAAATGAGGCACACTTAGCCTAACCTTAATCTACACAATTCATCCAATAAAACAAAACTAAATCTTAATCTAAATCTAAATATACTAATATCTACAACACTATCTAATAGGAAAGATTCAAGTAGTTATTATAATTCACTTTCTGTCTCTATAATTGTTGTTGTTTATTATGTTGTTTTTTTCGGTTGTGTTGTCGGAGTTGTATGTTGTTTTTTGTTGTGGGTCCCACGGAGCACCTCTTGCAGGCGATGTAGCTTTAGAGTTTTTTGTTTTTTTTTTGTGAAACCAAGACCTGCTTTAGTTTAATTCCTTTTTTTTTATATTCTCTGATCGTCCTGATCAAAAGCTCAGGTCAATGTCCGCTCATGCCAATCAGAAACGATTAGCTGGATGAAATTGTCCCTTCATTGGAATGGCCTACTTACTTTTCACTTTCTTTGAAATGTCCCCTTTCTCTCATACCCTTTATTTAACCTTTTTTGTTGTCTATTTCCTTTTATTTCTGTCCAGTCATCCTACTCTACATTCATTTCTCAGAAAGGGATTCCTGTCCTAAATGTGCTCCTTCTCTATCTTTCTATCTTCTTTCTAAACAATTCTATTCTAGCTGCTCTCACATCTAGGCTCTACACATTTTCCCTAAATTACAACTTTCACCTCACCGTTCTGCAAAAATTCGAAACCAAATGATCGACATTTCCACCACATTTAGGACTGATACAGGGTTGAGAGAGTCTAAAGAGGAGAGTGGAGTGGAGGAATTTAAAAATAGGGGACAACAGATCACAATTATTGGAGACGGGTTCTATGGTAAGTTTAGTCGTACGCTATTGGGTGTTATTAGACAAGTGGGAGTGGAGCAGGTTCATTTAAGAGCGGTGGTTAGTTTGGCAGGGATGGGCACATTAAGGGATACTAACATGAACACCACATCTACGCATATCGATTCTAATTGGTCAAAAGGCTGACGCTACAGGCTCGAAAGCAGAGTGTGAGTGGTCGTGAGCACTCTGAATTCGTAAAAAGAATTCTGAGGAGGCCTTTTCTAGACGAGCGTGCCCATTCATTGACTACGTGGTGCAAGAGCCCACTCCCTAAGAAACACTAATGTCAAATCTAAAACTACTACTACTAAAATCACATATAAAGCTCATCACAGAATATATCACGGGGTACCTAATATCTACCTTATAACTAATATCACAGCTAAATAAAATAAATAAAAATAAAAAAAATAAACTAAGGTAAATAATTAGAATAAAATATAAGTAAATAAATAAATCTATATGTATAAATAAATGAAAATAAATATGTCTATATCAATAAATAAATAAATAAATAAATAATTAAATAAATAAATAAAAGATATCCAGCAACAGCAGGTAGAGTGCGTCAAGTTTAAAGGTTCTCTTTATGAAGCTAGGCATATAGGTCTTTTGCGTGGAAAATTCCCAGGTTTTCTCCTTTCTCCAACTTCATAAAGAGAATTGCCTATCGCCTTTAGTATCACAGATTTTAGGAATTTGGGTCCTAACTTGGCTTTATAACTGTCAACTAAATTACTTTGCTTGAAGTTGCGTCTATAAACTATTTACCCTACCTTATATTTTATGTCCTTACTCCTAGTATTATAAGATCACGTCGCCTTTTCATGTGCTAGCCTAAGATTGTCAAAAAATTTCCTTCGTATAAGCTCTAATTTGTCATTCTTTTCTAATACTTCAGTGTTCGGACATTTCACTACGTCAAGTTTTCTTAGGATTTCATATGATTTGGCGTGTTGAATCATATGGGTCCCGAAAATGGCATAATATGGCTCAAACTTGGTCGAATCATGCACCACGCTCCTCAGGGAAAATGGCGCGTCGCTCACATGGAGGTCCCAGTTTTTCTGATCATCCGGTATGTATGACCGTATTTTGGCCAGTACAGACCGGTTGACCCTTTCTGATGCATTAGCTTGAGGAGAGTAGAACGCGGTTCGAACATGTTTAACGCCACATTTTCACAGGAAACAGGCAAACAACTCTGAAACGAATTGTTTGGCACTTTCCGAATACACATATTCGGGGACACCAAACATATGAAATACGCCTTCCTCTAAGTATTTCACTACCTCTACTGCTGTTGCCTTCCTCACTGGTTTTCAAAATACAAATTTTGAAAAGTGATCTAGGACAATAAAAATGTGTGTGTTTCCGTTCTTGGTTCGCGGATACGGTCATAGAAAATCTATGTATAGTCTCTTGAAAGGTCGCTCTGTAACAACTTGTTGTCCCATCGGCGGTCTAGACACCGTGTTGAGCGGCTTGCAGCATTTGCAGACCTCGCAAGACCTGACAGGATTATGGACATCTGACACTATGCCTGGCCAGAAGAACATCTGACTCAAGCGAGCCAGAGTCTTGTGAATCCCGCCATGTCCATCGGCTGGTGCAACATGTGCTACAGCTACTAAGCTCTCACGCAACTCTCCGAATCCAGAGTTTCCAGACTAAGTCCTCTTGTATCGGGTCTTCTGTTCGTACGTCAGTTCTCTTATACACAAATCCGTTGAGACGCATATGTCTGGAAGTCGGTCTTGGTTTTCTGCTACGATCTTCTTCGACTCCTCATATTCTTCTGACAAACAATATGGGGAGATCGACTTGCAGAATGTTGGATTGGGTACTGAGCCCTTCCATGTGGGCGCGTGAGACAGTATCGGGCACTACGTTAAGGGTACCCCCCCTATACTCGATCTCGAAGTCGAAGCCTTGAAGTTTCAGGCTCTATCTGGCCAAGCAACCAGATAGATTCTTCTGGGTCATCAACCACTTCGGGCTTGCGTGATCTGTTATTCTAGTGAAGGGTAAGCCCTCATTATAGGCCCTAAACTTCTTCACTGACAATACGACCGCATAGTATTCGAGCTCGGTAACGCTGTAATTCCGTTGTGCAGAATTAAGCTTCTAAGACATAGATAGATAGATAGATAATTTGTATTTACTTCTTAAAATCCAGTTACAATTTACCAGTTACATTAACATTAAAAGAAATAATAATGACATACGTATTTTTAAAAGGAAGATAGAGATAATGTCATTTCAAGGCTATGTAGTTAAAGCTTTAATAAAGAAAAAATATGGGTGGAGTGGCTCCATAAATTAGATCGTCATATTATGGCAACAAAAATTAACAACTAGTTTATACAATTTTTGATGCAAACCAAATCGAAAACTAAACATTACACCAAAATATCAGGGAAGAATATTAAACAAAGATTCAACACTCCTAACATCAAGAGAAAAGAGCCAATTTTTTACAAGTTTTACAAAGACAAGATGAGAATTAATCGCTCGGATAAAAAGTGGAAGTTTGTGAAATAACCGACACGATGAAACACTATAAAAGTTTCGAAACGCGATTGTACGAAAAACGGGTACAGTGACTTGATTTAATAAATTGCCACGTAAACTGTAATTGGCGATTTGTCTGAAGAAATGAATGTTATCGGTCGCTCGTTTTCCTCCGCGTCCACCTGGAATTGCACAGTACCCACTCTTGTCGTCGAAGCGTCACATTGTATGTAGAACTGCCTCTTAAAATCCGGATTTGCGAGTATTGGTGCTGGAAATTTCTGTACCCCCGACACCTTGTCTGGATCCGTTTTAAGACTGCCATCGCCGACGATATATCCTAAAAATACTTTATCTCGCGATAGCAAAATCTACTTTTTTCAGCGTTGATCGTCATTAGGCCCAGTAGTTGATCGACTTTAGGCCCATCACATGTTCTAGAAGCCTCGTCTTGCCTCACCCCAGGATTGCCAACGACGGAAAATGCTGTTTCACCCTTTCCAACTGCTCGCTTTGTTGTTGAGTAAGAGCTTGGATTGGGGGATCGTGTTCAGTCAGCGATGGCAAGTCGAGCCCTGAGATAATGTTAGGAGCGATTGCGAAACCTTTCCAGAAAACGGTCTTCATATTCGTCAGGGTAATGTTATGTCGTTCTATAAAGTCTAGCGCTGCTTTTCCGAAGCAGGTTATGGATGCGCCACTGTCTGGCAGACATCCTCCCTCTCAATTTTGTTGTCGTTTCGTACACATATCACTGTTTCTAGTATCCGTTTTAGTCTTCGTCTGTTCCACGGGCGCTGTCACTTCCTCTCCGAAGATACGCTTCCTCGCTTTATTATATTCCACCTGGTGTTGATGGAGGGTTTTCCGTTGAGGAACCCCCGGGTCCCTCTGCGCCATAGATGCCATTGGGTCACGCTGCTCGGTTTGCTGAAGTACACCGGGCATGTGGTCGGTATCGACGAATGACCCCTGGCATTCCCGCCGATCTGAAGGGGTCCCGCTACTTCAATGTCGTCTCCCAAGAATTCTTGTTGGTGTTCATGTTTTATTGGTCTTCTGTGAGTAGGTTTTTCGTCCATTTCCGTCACATAGTGTTTTTGTGTCTGTGGTCCCTAGTTGTCAAATACCTCTCTGCTCTTCGGGACTCCTCGCGGAGGTCGTGGATACTCCGTATGGAGCAACCGGGGTTAAGTGTCGCGACTCGGTGCTTAATGTCATTTCGTAGTATGTCTACCAGGTCCAGTTCGTGATGTCGATTGGTCATGTGTATCGTCATCGAAAGTATGTCGGCGTTAAGGTCGTAGTAGCTGAGCTGAACATCACCCCTAATTTCTTCTAAGTATTCCCAGTACCATCATTCTGCGGGACCTGACACCAGGTGATGGAACTTGGCAAACAATTGCTCAGCGGTCACGCCGTTCTTTCGCTTAAGGGTTTCGATCCTAAAGATAAAGCTCGTTCCTGGCATCGTCTTTGGTGTGTCGAATTTGATACCCCACTTGCGGATCCCAGAGCCGATCCCACGCGTAGATGTCGCCTGTGTTTGGACTCTTTCCATCTCTGGCAATCGAGCACTTCGTCATTCTCTGTAAGCAGTAGTCCCGTTGTCATACGGAGGCAACTCTGGTCTCGTACGTAGATGTTGGGCGCCATTGTAAGGAGTTTAGTCAGCCACGAAGGCTTCCGTGATGCAGGAGTAGGCGGCAGTGGCACGCTCGCGGTTGCTCGGCTCTAGCTCGTCGGACGGGGTCTGTTGTTGCCACTACTCCAAACTCAACCCAGCCTTTTTATCTCGTGCCAAATATAAAAACAGAATAGAAAACAAGGATAGATAAGGAAAGTTACTCTACGATACGGACGGACCTTAAAGATAGCAAGAGAGAAAGATGATAGACAAAGAGGAAAGGAAAAGGTAAGACCACATCTGAGTGCCATCACCACTGTATAAGACCGGGACATACGCGCTTATCTAACTAAACCTATGCTAACCTAATTCTACCTACCCGCTTACTTAAAATAACGACTAAAACTGGCTTAAAACTATAAACTCTACACCGAAAAACATGTCCCAGTATCACACAATGATGACATCGCTACGAACTGAAATCAGCCAGATGTTATTGGCTGAGGATGGCAAACCCACCCTTATCGCAATTGAATGCGACCAATTTCTACCATTCTGACCGAATATTGTGAATGGTAGCTTGTACAATGATGCTCCTCCCAGTCGCCACCTGTAATAGAGAAATCAGTGGAAGTTCGTCTTGTTACATCCTGTCATATCGTTATCGTTTGTGCGTTTTGTTAAGACCATCCACACACCACTAGCGCTGAAAATTATTCCATATTAAAAAAAGGAATTCACAACTTATGGTCTAATGGAACTTCTTTTGAATTTTATTTACTTCCAGAACTAAAGATGGCTAGCTACTTAATTTCTAGCCAATATTCAAAAAAACTTAACTCTATGACTTACCGATTTTAAAAGATCCCTCGTAGTTCTTGTTTCATCCGTGTCGGTCGGACGTTTTAGAGGAATTCTCCCGACCGTTCGCCCACTTTTCCCGTTTTTTTTTTTCTGTTTCTTATTTTGTATTTACTGGACGCACTGTTTCTGAAAAAGAATTAATTTTTTTTTTGTCTACGTGCCCGGTTCAAAATTTAAGAACGTTTTTTTTTTTTTTTTTTTTTTTGCGAAACCAAGAACTGCTTCAATTTAAATCTTTTTTGTATTCTCTGATCGTCTTCAATAATCCACCTGTTCGATCTTCTTTTTTCCAATCTCGCTTCCAAACTGGTATCGATACTCCTCGACATTGTTTTTTCTTTTTTCCACTGATCAAAGGCCCAGGTCAATGACATGCCAATCGGAAACGATCAGCTGGATGAAATTGCCCCTACATTGGAATGACCTACTTATTTCTCACTGTCTTTGAAATGTCCCCTTTCTTTCATCCCCTTTATTTAAGCCTTTTCAGTTGTCTATCTTCTTTTATTTCTATCCATTTATCCCATTTTACATCTTTTTCTCAGAAAGGGGTTAAGCAATATTCCAGATTTATGAAGGAATATACCAAAGATTCAAACAGAACGTCCTTAAATAGCCAAATTTCAAACGGGCCACCAGTTCAACGCGATCTGATCGGAGTTAGTTTGCGTTTTCGAGAAACATCGATATGTCTTTACGGCAGACAGGTTTGCGATTCGGGCATAAACTACGAGTATCAACGTGTGCCGTGAAAATTCAAAAGACAGCATTGAACACTATGGGCTTAAAACGGTGACGTACCGTACAACATCGGCACTCTTTCTTTCGGTTCGCGTATCCGAATGCTGCTAAAATCTTGCTGAAAGATGTACCTGTACGTCGATCACATCAGGGCAGGTGCAAATTTGGTCGAGACACTGATGGAATTGCATTCGGAGTTAGTCGCGTTGTTGTTGCTTGCTAACCTCTAGCTTCGTAAATGGAGCTCAAAGTGTTGGACTCTTTATACAAAACAACCGTCAAAAGAATGTGAGTACTCCTTTCTCGATCCGGAACGTTTATAATCGCATGGTAAAGTTCTCGGCATGTTCTGGAATCCCCATAGTGATATGTTTTCGTATCAGTTGAACTCAAACCAACTCAAATCGCTTGCATCGGTAAGCCGACGAACAATGCTTTTTTTCAAATGGGCAGTATTTTCGATCTATTAGGAATTCTTGCTCAGTTTGTCGTTCTTTTTAGGATCTTGTTCCAAGAGCTCTGGTCGTCGGAATTAAAATTACGCTAGGATGATCACTTCCCCTTAGTCCTTTGCGAAAAACGGAGTTCTTACCGCCAACATTTTTCGTGTTTTGAAAAAATAAGGGTTCCGCAACAAATTTTTCAATCCGGTGACAATGTAAAACTTTACTGTTGTTTAGATGTCTCAACCCTCGCCTACACCGCCGTGTTGTATGCTCGTTCTATATCACCCAAAGGAAATATTACCATCACTATAATTGCAGCAAAAACAAAAGTGGCCCTTTAAAACCAATATCCGTCCCTCGTCTCGAACTGTGTTGTGCGTTACTGTTGTCTCGTCTTCTTTCGTTGGTGAAACCATGGGTAACGGCCAATATCGGAATGTTGCTACACTGGCTTTCTTGGTTTTATGCTGCGTAAACAAACCAGCCAGCGGACAGTGGGCGATGTACCATCACTTCGGATTCAGGAGAGCCGCCTATTTTCATTTACTGGATGTGATTACACTGGACCCTTTTGACTTAAATTGTCTCGATGTCGCAAAGCGGAAATGTCATATGCATGCCTACGAAACCAATTCACTTGGAACTGGTAACCGATCTTACGACAGACGCCTTTATTGCTGCTTTACGTAGATTTGTTTCGGTGGCCTTTGGGAGGCTGGGGTTAAGTTAGTAAAGCTCCGTCTAAGATGCGTCATTGAAAAATCCATATTAACGTTTAAAGAAGTTTGTACATTTTTGTGTCAAGTAAGAGCTGTGTTAAATTTTTTTAATGAAAAAATTGGTTGTGCTGTTATGAAGTAGACATACTGTTTTGAATGTATTATCACATTTGTCTTGTGGACCCCGAAGAAAGTACACATGAATACGGAAAAATTAATTGAGGCAGTGAGAGAAAAGGAAACATTGTGAAATTTGACAAATCCACATTACAAAAATGTGAGGAAGAAGTAGTTTCGAAATAACCACATTGATATCTTTCTTGGTATAAGAACAGTCACCGCCGAGCCGATAGGATCGTTCTCAAGTTTACTGTGCGACTTTTTCTTCCTGCCAAGTGCGAAAACGGGTTTCTCCATTTAAGCCGTATCTTACTTCATCCTATTTTTTATTTTATTTTTTCTCCTTTTTGTGTCCACGTGAGTGAACCGACTTAATTGAAATAAAAAATAGCCCGCGGGTCATTTTGGGTTGCTGGGCCCTGATCCTGCTCCTGACCTCCAACCAAGAAAAAAATAAAACAATACATTGCCTTTTAGCATGTTTCCAGACCACCCTTCACATTTCAATGCAAAAAATCCGCGATTTGTTTTAATGTCTTCAAAAAATAGTGAAAAACCCATTTCTTCCCTTAGCCCATTCCTTCTAAAAAAAAAGCTATTGACATAAGAAGCAAAGATTATGAAAACATCACCCAACTGCTGGACGGAAATCTGTTGATCTTTTTGAAGTCACAAAAAAAGGGCAGATCTCTTTCTCAAAGCTAAAGATCTCGCTGGTGTTTGTCCGGTTACAGTAAAACTGCACGATCGCCTCAATGAATCAAAAGGATAAACTTACGCTCCATGCCATATCAGCGTGCCTGAGACAGAAATAATATGTGAAATGAAATCCCAAAGTGTCACGGACATTTACAAGTTTTCAAGGAAAGGAGATGATAGAAATCAAAAACCGACAGGCCTTATGCTCTTCACATTTGATCTCTATCAAATCCCCAAATCGGTAGATATCGGCTTTTACACTTCTAAAATAACTGGGGTATGCACCTAACCCTATGCGCTGCCGCAATTGACAATTTCTCGGCCATACAAGCAAACGCTGCAACAGCAGCACGATATGCGAGCCATGTAGCCTTCTACCCCATACACCAAAGCCATGCACACGCACCTGTGCCAACTGTTCCGTCCCCACCCATCCTCATTCCAAAAAATGCCCGGCCTTCAAACAAGCAAAAGAAAACATCAGAAAAATGCACTTTGTCTGAAGCCAAGCAAATTTATAATCAACAGAACTCAGCACACATTCCACCTCTAACGGAAAGCTTTGCTGATAAGACAAAGGTAACTACAAACTCACACATTCAACCCAATGATGTTCAACCTATCAAGCTAGCTCATCACATTCCCTTCCTGATCCTAATTCAAAGAGCACTACACACAACACTAAAAAAAATACTAACAAAGTTGAAAAAAAATTAACGATAAAAGCTCCCGAGCTTATACCACCATACTCCAATTCAATACATATTACTGTTGACACCAATACAGTTGCTGTCACCCCATCAAACTCCAAACCAGACACATACATATGTTCTCTTCAGACTACCGTACCACATTCATGCCTAGATATAAACACAAACAATCAAATACCTAATGCTAACACCTCGCCAAAATCACATGCATCACCCAGTCAAACTGCTCATTCAATCACAAATAAACCTCTATCAAATACCCTAACAAACTCAAACACAATATTTTCTCTCATGCAAGCTAAACCCCTCTCTGCAGTAACTCAATCACCTATATCAGCTGTTACCCAATCGCTTTTGTTAAACAATGATTATAACGTAGAAGACGATGCAAAAGAGCATGATGTCGATATGAAAAAAAACAATTTAATCAAAGAAATGACTCTGCGACCCAAGAGTTGCAGAACCAAAGCCCAAACATCTCATTTCAACCGAACTTTCAAATTCAAAACAAAACACAAACAACACTATCCACACACAAAACAATTGCACCACAATCCACTCTTCGTTTGCCCCTGGTAAAACAAAGTTGTGGAACCAGTTTAACTCCTATCGATCAGCTCTCAATATTCTGCAATGGAATATGAAGGGATTCACAAATAACCTCGATGAGCTAAATATCTTATTAAAAAGTCATAATCCCTCTATTGCATCTCTTCAAGAAACACACTGCCCATTCAATCACACACCACAATATCCAAGAGCTTTACTGGCTACTTTAATAATATGCCAATTAACACAACGTGCAAGCAAGGTATAGGACTCTTAGTAAACAAGAACATCCCTCACCGACCTCTACCCCTGACTACTAACCTACAAGCTCCAGCTGTTAAGATAGAACTTGAAACAAAATTAACCTATATCGGGATTTATCTTCCTCCAGACCAAAAAATAAATAAGATCGATCTGGACAGTATTATAACTCAAGTTAACCTCCCTTTTAACTGTCTGTTCACCTGAACTTTTTCCAAAGACAACTTGGAAGACCTTAGATGACTTACATAACAGCGACCATTTCCCCATAATTATAACATTAAGTATAAGGGCGTAGCTCAAAAATAAAAACACCCAATCTAAAATTTAAAACTGATGTTGCCAATTGGACTTTGTTCGGAATAAAAACCATTGAGATCCTTTCTAATAAAACCACCTCTCTTAACGTTAACAAGGAAGCAGCCAAATTGCAAAAAGCCATCACAGCCGCCGCTAATTTTTCTATCCCCCAGACTGTACTAATTAAATGCAAACTGGTGGGACTCAAAACAATCCTCCGAAAGGAAAGAAAAAATTATGGCTTTAAAAGAATTCCAGAAAAATCTTACCATTCAAAATTTAATTATCTACAAGGAAGCGAACGCGAAGAAGAACTCTTAAAGATAGCAAAGCTAAAAGTTTCGCAGGATTTACCCTGGCAATAGGTCTAAACTCCCCCCCGCCAAGATATGGCAAAGCATCCGCCGACTTACTGGAGACTCAAAGAGTCTTGCTATAGACAGCATTAGGTTTCATTCTGGCATCATTGTTGATCCAACTGAGATATCCAATTACTTTGCTCAAATTTCAAATTCAGATAACTCTTTCACAAATGCTTTTAACTCCGAAAAACAAGAAGTAATAACAGCACCCCACCCCAATACGCAACCAATCCGACTGGACGACGCATTGAAATTCCGATATCGCTGCTTGAATTTGAAGCTTCACTTGGCAAACTAAAAGGGAAAACTCCTAGTAGGGATAGAAACTCGTATCCAATGCTCAAAAATCTTCCCAAAGAAACCAAAGAGAGAATTGTAGATCTCTACCACAATATACTATACTTAACACCGTGGTCATACCCCAAACCTGGAAGAGTGCCACAGTACTGCCCATCCCAAAACCACAAAAAGATAGATCCTCAATCGAGGGATATAGACCCATCTCCCTTATCCCATGCTTGTCCAAAGCGAAGCTTCTACTATGGTTTGCCGAAACGAACAAACTCATCAGTCTAAATGAAGTAGCATTTAAAGCCAACAGAGGATGTGTTGATGCGCTTCTTCACATTGACCATTATCAGCGAAAAATCAAGTTTCAATACTCTCTCTTGATTTTGAAAAAAGCTTTTGACAAAATAGGGATACATGTTGTCCTAAAGAAGCTTAAAAGAATATATAAAATCATTTTTGACCAATAGGAAAATATGTGTGAAAACAAATAATACATACCTACTCTTCGCACCACCCATTATTCAACGGTATTCCCAAAGGATCACCTCTTTCAGTAGTATTATTCTTAATTGCATTTGATGACACTAACATAATTCTATCAAGTCATCAGTTACTAGATCACTGCACCTATGCAGATGATATATATATCTTATGAAAAATAAATGTATAGCTTTGTTAAAACTCGCTTTAAATGAGATTTGAAATTGGTCTAACACCTCGGTTGGAAAACTGTCATTACAAAAATGTAAATTGATCCATTTCTGTCGTAAACAAATTTGTCCCCAATTTCTGAATGTAAATCATGTACAAATAGAAAATGTTGCTAATTTAAAAATCTTAGGCTTAATATTTAGTAATTCCTGGAAACAACACTGTATAGAACTTAAGAAATCCGTAGCTGCGAGAACCAATATTGTAAGATTTCTAGCATGTAAAAAAAGTAATGCTCATTTATATACTTTAGTAAATATAACAAAAATGTAAGTCTTAAGTAAAATAGATTAGGGTTTATATATATATGGGCATTGCCCGAAATCAATCTTAAATATCGTCAAACCAGTGTGCCATCAAGCAGTAAGAAGAAGTCTAAATGCTTTTCCTACCACACTTATAAAAAACATATTAGCTGAAGCAGGATTGCCGACGTGGATGAATGGAGAAATGATATCACCCTTAAGCTATCTGCGAAACTCATTTTCTCTAATTACTCCATAATCGATAGCAATATCAAAAAAGCAACACATCACAAGTTTAAAAGGAAAATACCATCCTCCATCAGCATTATTCTCGACCAAGCAACAGAGCTGGAGGTACCTAAACGCACTCAAATAGCTACACCACGTTATCCCCCTTGGTTTATCAGCCCTGAATCTCTGATAATCAATCTAGCCTTCTATAAAAAGACAAGTACAACCAGCAAAACCTAGCGTCAGTTGTTTTCAAGTATTTCATTAGACCTCGGAGGGATGGAACTTCCCATTCACAGATGAATCTAAGACTACGGATAACACATCGTTTGCAGTCACTCTCGAAGATGGTTCCATTATCTAAATTGGAAACCTCAAAAATTTGTATCAATTTTTACGGCAGAAGCTTTTGCTATGCTTCAGGCTATAAGCTATAAAGTTAGTTACAAACAGTATTGGGAAACACATCATATGCTCCGATAGTATATCTGTCCTTAACGCCATCAAAAACCCCAACAATGACACCGATCAGGTGTACAACTCATAAAATCTCCAAGTAAATTGAAATTGATGTGGATTCCTGGCCACGTTGGTATCAGGGAAAACGCAGACTCCGCAGCTGATTCGGCCAAAAGAGCCCCAGTATATACATTTAACACCTTCACTAAACAAGGTCTGACTAAACTCATTTTATCAGCAACAGGGATCAAAATTGAAAATGAATGGAGCTTGTACCACCACCACTATAAGAAAGTTAACCCTTTTAAACACAGCCCTGTGTACCCCACCAACAGTCCTCAACACAAAATCTCAAATTTTGTGCGCTTAAGACATTAGCACACTTCAGCAACCTACGAGTATCAGAATCTTCTTGTGAAAAACAGTCCACCACTCTTTCCTTCCTATCACACCACATTAGACTTAACACACATCTTAGAAAACTGCTCTCTAACAAAACTAATTATAAGCACTATGTGCTTATCGATTTACGATATACTAAAAAAAAAAAACCCTAGCTTTATCAATATTGAGAATACGAGTATCTGTAAATTTCTAACAAAAACAAACATTATAATATAATTCCTTTTTTTTAGAGCTCAAAGTCTCCACAGCTAGGCTCGTTAGCTTTAATATTACAATGTAATTTTAATTACCTGTTAATAAATAAATAATGAAAAAAGTGGTTGTGCTGTTATGAAGTAGACATACTGTTTTGAATGTATTATCACATTTGTCTTGTGGACCCCGAAGAAAGTACACATGAATACGGAAAAATTAATTGAGGCAGTGAGAGAAAAGGAAACATTGTGAAATTTGGCAAATCCACATTACAAAAATGTGAGGAAGAAGTAGTTTCGAAATAACCACATTGATATCTTTCTTGGTATAAGAACAGTCACCGCCGAGCCGATAGGATCGTTCTCAAGTTTACTGTGCGACTTTTTCTTCCTGCCAAGTGCGAAAACGGGTTTCTCCATTTAAGCCGTATCTTACTTCATCCTATTTTTTATTTTATTTTTTCTCCTTTTTGTGTCCACGTGAGTGAACCGACTTAATTGAAATAAAAAATAGCCCGCGGGTCATTTTGGGTTGCTGGGCCCTGATCCTGCTCCTGACCTCCAACCAAGAAAAAAAAATAAAACAATACATTGCCTTTTAGCATGTTTCCAGACCTCCCTTCACATTTCAATGCAAAAAATCCGCGATTTGTTTTAATGTCTTCAAAAAATAGTGAAAAACCCATTTCTTCCCTTAGCCCATTCCTTCTAAAAAAAAAGCTATTGACATAAGAAGCAAAGATTATGAAAACATCACCCAACTGCTGGACGGAAATCTGTTGATCTTTTTGAAGTCACAAAAAAAGGGCAGATCTCTTTCTCAAAGCTAAAGATCTCGCTGGTGTTTGTCCGGTTACAGTAAAACTGCACGATCGCCTCAATGAATCAAAAGGATAAACTTACACTCCATGCCATATCAGCGTGCCTGAGACAGAAATAATATGTGAAATGAAATCCCAAAGTGTCACGGACATTTACAAGTTTTCAAGGAAAGGAGATGATAGAAATCAAAAACCGACAGGCCTTATGCTCTTCACATTTGATCTCTATCAAATCCCCAAATCGGTAGATATCGGCTTTTACACTTCTAAAATAACTGGGGTATGCACCTAACCCTATGCGCTGCCGCAATTGACAATTTCTCGGCCATACAAGCAAACGCTGCAACAGCAGCACGATATGCGAGCCATGTAGCCTTCTACCCCATACACCAAAGCCATGCACACGCACCTGTGCCAACTGTTCCGTCCCCACCCATCCTCATTCCAAAAAATTCCCGGCCTTCAAACAAGCAAAAGAAAACATCAGAAGAATGCACTTTGTCTGAAGCCAAGCAAATTTATAATCAACAGAACTCAGCACACATTCCACCTCTAACGGAAAGCTTTGCTGATAAGACAAAGGTAACTACAAACTCACACATTCAACCCAATGATGTTCAACCTATCAAGCTAGCTCATCACATTCCCTTCCTGATCCTAATTCAAAGAGCACTACACACAACACTAAAAAAAATACTAACAAAGTTGAAAAAAAATTAACGATAAAAGCTCCCGAACTTATACCACCATACTCCAATTCAATACATATTACTGTTGACACCAATACAGTTGCTGTCACCCCATCAAACTCCAAACCAGACACATACATATGTTCTCTTCAGACTACCGTACCACATTCATGCCTAGATATAAACACAAACAATCAAATACCTAATGCTAACACCTCGCCAAAATCACATGCATCACCCAGTCAAACTGCTCATTCAATCACAAATAAACCTCTATCAAATACCCTAACAAACTCAAACACAATATTTTCTCTCATGCAAGCTAAACCCCTCTCTGCAGTAACTCAATCACCTATATCAGCTGTTACCCAATCGCTTTTGGTAAACAATGATTATAACGTAGAAGACGATGCAAAAGAGCATGATGTCGATATGAAAAAAAACAATTTAATCAAAGAAATGACTCTGCGACCCAAGAGTTGCAGAACCAAAGCCCAAACATCTCATTTCAACCGAACTTTCAAATTCAAAACAAAACACAAACAACACTATCCACACACAAAACAATTGCACCACAATCCACTCTTCGTTTGCCCCTGGTAAAACAAAGTTGTGGAACCAGTTTAACTCCTATCGATCAGCTCTCAATATTCTGCAATGGAATATGAAGGGATTCACAAATAACCTCGATGAGCTAAATATCTTATTAAAAAGTCATAATCCCTCTATTGCATCTCTTCAAGAAACACACTGCCCATTCAATCACACACCACAATATCCAAGAGCTTTACTGGCTACTTTAATAATATGCCAATTAACACAACGTGCAAGCAAGGTATAGGACTCTTAGTAAACAAGAACATCCCTCACCGACCTCTACCCCTGACTACTAACCTACAAGCTCCAGCTGTTAAGATAGAACTTGAAACAAAATTAACCTATATCGGGATTTATCTTCCTCCAGACCAAAAAATAAATAAGATCGATCTGGACAGTATTATAACTCAAGTTAACCTCCCTTTTAACTGTCTGTTCACCTGAACTTTTTCCAAAGACAACTTGGAAGACCTTAGATGACTTACATAACAGCGACCATTTCCCCATAATTATAACATTAAGTATAAGGGCGTAGCTCAAAAATAAAAACACCCAATCTAAAATTTAAAACTGATGTTGCCAATTGGACTTTGTTCGGAATAAAAACCATTGAGATCCTTTCTAATAAAACCACCTCTCTTAACGTTAACAAGGAAGCAGCCAAATTGTAAAAAGCCATCACAACCGCCGCTAATTTTTCTATCCCCCAGACTGTACTAATTAAATGCAAACTGGTGGAACTCCAAACAATCCTCCGAAAGGAAAGAAAAAATTATGGCTTTAAAAGAATTCCAGAAAAATCTTACCATTCAAAATTTAATTATCTACAAGGAAGCGAACGCGAAGAAGAACTCTTAAAGATAGCAAAGCTAAAAGTTTCGCAGGATTTACCCTGGCAATAGGTCTAAACTCCCCCCCGCCAAGATATGGCAAAGCATCCGCCGACTTACTGGAGACTCAAAGGGTCTTGCTATAGACAGCATTAGGTTTCATTCTGGCATCATTGTTGATCCAACTGAGATATCCAATTACTTTGCTCAAATTTCAAATTCAGATAACTCTTTCACAAATGCTTTTAACTCCGAAAAACAAGAAGTAATAACAGCACCCCACCCCAATACGCAACCAATCCGACTGGACGACGCATTGAAATTCCGATATCGCTGCTTGAATTTGAAGCTTCACTTGGCAAACTAAAAGGGAAAACTCCTAGTAGGGATAGAAACTCGTATCCAATGCTCAAAAATCTTCCCAAAGAAATCAAAGAGAGAATTGTAGATCTCTACCACAATATACTATACTTAACACCGTGGTCATACCCCAAACCTGGAAGAGTGCCACAGTACTGCCCATCCCAAAACCACAAAAAGATAGATCCTCAATCGAGGGATATAGACCCATCTCCCTTATCCCATGCTTGTCCAAAGCGAAGCTTCTACTATGGTTTGCCGAAACGAACAAACTCATCAGTCTAAATGAAGTAGCATTTAAAGCCAACAGAGGATGTGTTGATGCGCTTCTTCACATTGACCATTATCAGCGAAAAATCAAGTTTCAATACTCTCTCTTGATTTTGAAAAAAGCTTTTGACAAAATAGGGATACATGTTGTCCTAAAGAAGCTTAAAAGAATATATAAAATCATTTTTGACCAATAGGAAAATATGTGTGAAAACAAATAATACATACCTACTCTTCGCACCACCCATTATTCAACGGTATTCCCAAAGGATCACCTCTTTCAGTAGTATTATTCTTAATTGCATTTGATGACACTAACATAATTCTATCAAGTCATCAGTTACTAGATCACTGCACCTATGCAGATGATATATATATCTTATGAAAAATAAATGTATAGCTTTGTTAAAACTCGCTTTAAATGAAATTTGAAATTGGTCTAACACCTCGGTTGGAAAACTGTCATTACAAAAATGTAAATTGATCCATTTCTGTCGTAAACAAATCTGTCCCCAATTTCTGAATGTAAATAATGTACAAATAGAAAATGTTGCTAATTTAAAAATCTTAGGCTTAATATTTAGTAATAAATATTCCTGGAAACAACACTGTATAGAACTTAAGAAATCCGTAGCTGCGAGAACCAATATTGTAAGATTTCTAGCATGTAAAAAAAGTAATGCTCATTTATATACTTTAGTAAATATAACAAAAATGTAAGTCTTAAGTAAAATAGATTAGGGTTTATATATATATGGGCATTGCCCGAAATCAATCTTAAATATCATCAAACCAGTGTGTCATCAAGCAGTAAGAAGAAGTCTAAATGCTTTTCCTACCACACTTATAAAAAACATATTAGCTGAAGCAGGATTGCCGACGTGGATGAACGGAGAAATGATATCACCCTTAAGCTATCTGCGAAACTCATTTTCTCTAATTACTCCATAATCGATAGCAATATCAAAAAAGCAACACATCACAAGTTTAAAAGGAAAATACCATCCTCCATCAGCATTATTCTCGACCAAGCAACAGAGCTGGAGGTACCTAAACGCACTCAAATAGCTGCACCACGTTATCCCCCTTGGTTTATCAGCCCTTAATCTCTGATAATCAATCTAGCCTTCTATAAAAAGACAAGTACAACCAGCAAAACCTAGCGTCAGTTGTTTTCAAGTATTTCATTAGACCTCGGAGGGATGGAACTTCCCATTCACAGATGAATCTAAGACTACGGATAACACATCGTTTGCAGTCACTCTCGAAGATGGTTCCATTATCTAAATTGGAAACCTCAAAAATTTGTATCAATTTTTACGGCAGAAGCTTTTGCTATGCTTCAGGCTATAAGCTATAAAGTTAGTTACAAACAGTATTGGGAAACACATCATATGCTCCGATAGTATATCTGTCCTTAACGCCATCAAAAACCCCAACAATGACACCGATCAGGTGTACAACTCATAAAATCTCCAAGTAAATTGAAATTGATGTGGATTCCTGGCCACGTTGGTATCAGGGAAAACGCAGACTCCGCAGCTGATTCGGCCAAAAGAGCCCCAGTATATACATTTAACACCTTCACTAAACAAGGTCTGACTAAACTCATTTTATCAGCAACAGGGATCAAAATTGAAAATGAATGGAGCTTGTACCACCACCACTATAAGAAAGTTAACCCTTTTAAACACAGCCCTGTGTACCCCACCAACAGTCCTCAACACAAAATCTCAAATTTTGTGCGCTTAAGACATTAGCACACTTCAGCAACCTACGAGTATCAGAATCTTCTTGTGAAAAACAGTCCACCACTCTTTCCTTCCTATCACACCACATTAGACTTAACACACATCTTAGAAAACTGCTCTCTAACAAAACTAATTATAAGCACTATGTGCTTATCGATTTACGATATACTAAAAAAAAAAACCCTAGCTTTATCAATATTGAGAATACGAGTATCTGTAAATTTCTAAAAAAAACAAACATTATAATATAATTTCTTTTTTTTTAGAGCTCAAAGTCTCCACAGCTGGGCTCGTTAACTTTAATATTACAATGTAATTTTAATTACCTGTTAATAAATGAATAATAATAATAATAATTGTTATAGGAATCGTATTCACCACACGTGTGTGCAAAACTTCACGACATTAAACAGAAATACAACTTTTTCAGTAACCATGTTTGTGAAGTAAATGTATGGTTGTGAAGTAAATTCCCAAATTTATTCCCCAGCTGATGTTTGACAATCAATCGTATTGTGTTTGCTTGAACCGTATGAGTCCCTTCAAATGATCGATGACAGCGGCAGCAGACGCAGATACAGATTCGCATTGTATTCTTCGCTTAAGGTGATACACTGCGCTCGCATTAACACGTTGATGCAGACTTGCATTTAAAATATTATGGGAATAATTGGTGGATCGAAAGTTACAGTGTCATCATTAAGCTGAACTTTAGTGGTGTCATCGTTTACATACATAACACGCGCATCTTTTGATCACTTTGGATTTGATCGCATTATCAAACATTTTGAACCGAGGCCTTTCAAATTAACGAAAGGCGCTCAGGGATCCGCAACCCAGACTGGTATGGGATTCTAACCGCACTAAAAATACCTCCCTAATCGTGACTGATCATCGATAAATGATATTTATTTCAGAAAGAGAAATCGCTTTTGGAGAAGGCATAAGAATTTGAATACGAATTCTCATAATTTTCACACGAGTTCGTGGGGCTTTGTTATTCTCAATCTGCGAACATTGGATTGTAAATCCAAAATGGTTTCTATTTCAGGTTAATATGCACTTGCAGACACTGATTGTGACGAATGCTCTTTTTTAAGGTCTCTGTCACCATATCAATCTGCAAATCACGATGCTAATCCTTGTTTTTAATAAACCAAGGTGCATTCCACGAAGCAAATTTGTTTTAGAATGTTTGTACAACCCTGGGATATGGATACCATAGGTCCAGATAGGCTTTTATACATACTCGTACCTTATTATAAAATAACATTTCATTCTCAGTTGACATTTCCGAACTATGTCACAATAACTAAAACATTTTCTATATATATAATATTTAATTCCTCATCTTTCTTTTTAGCATGTTCCTTCCATTTTAATTTGGCATCCAAATTCATACACAGGTATTTAGCTATTGTCTATTAAGTACGATAGGTGGATTCGTTATGTTATGCTTTAGTTTGTAAAATTGATATAAATTTTTATTTGTTTCGCTATAACTGGGCTCAAGCTCTTATTTTGGTTATTGCATTTTGTGAAATATGACCAGTATATAATAAATGCAGTGTTGGCCCTAAATCACTTCCTTGTGGAATACCTGTTTGTATATAAGATTAAGGAATATCAAAATATTGTCTGGGGAGATCCCAATACCGTTTATACTCTTACCCTGTATACCAGACCTAATTTCCAGTTATGTGGAACATATCTTAGCAATTATTTTTATGGTTAAGTTTTGCAATGCATTGTTATTCCTTTACGATCTGTGCAGTGATAAGGGCATAGCTCTTTGATTTCCTATTAGATAGTTTCTGTACGCAAGCATAAGGTATATTTTCATTATCTGATGATTTTGGTGGAATTCTTGTAATTGGGGTCTTTTAGAACATTTTGCAGCCTTTCAAAGCGAGTAGTCAGAGGCTTTATCAGTCGTAAAATTGTGAAGGTATTTATTTAGAAAATCGTCTTTAAATTCATTGATCCTTTTTTTGAGCATAATGTGTTTTTTTTACTGGTGTGCCATTGTCTGTTAGGGGTATGGAGTATAATCCAAGGACATGTCTTCGCTGGTTTTAACTTTGATCTCTTTCCTGTTAATACCTTTCGTTATGAAAAAGTTTCTGCTATGTAGCGCTTCACGCCTTTTGACATTAGTTATATTGTGTTCGGCGTTATAATTACCTCGCTATATATCGACAGTATACCGCTGCTATTTTAAAGTCTTTGGTTTCTATGTTTACAGCCGTTACTTGTATGGATTGCTTTGCTATTCCAGTTTGTAAGGTTCCAATATACTCATTAAAATGACAGCACTTCCTCCTCTGGCACTGTCTGCCGGATTGCAACCAGGGATTTCAATTTTGGTCCCCCTTTTTAAATTAAACTCAGTAATCAAGCAAATATTAATATTTTTATTGCATTGATATACCTATAATTCAGGTAAATGTTGGAGAAGACCATTTGCATTCCAGGATGCAGCTTTTAGGGGTTTTGTCATTGTTCATTGTCTTTTTCCACTCTGAGATTTATTTTCTTAATAATTTAATGAATTTATCCAGGCTATCAAATTTTTGGAAAATGAATGCAAGCATTTTTTTTTACAGAAACCTCTTCTTAACGTTTATTCTGAACAATTTGGGAATACGATTCACTCTCTGCAACTGGCATGTTTGTTTTAGCAGCAGGTGCAGTTTTGCTGTGGTTTATTTGTTGTTTATTTTTGGATGATTTTTGCTGGTGATTACTCGCAGATTAACTTTTCTTTGCTAGGTATTATATTGCAATCGTACAATATCTATAATTTGCAGGACGTTCGCAATGACAATCAATACATTTAGCTTTCTGGTTCTCATTTTGTCTACAGCTATTCGTTGGATGTTTGCCTTCTTATTTTACGAAAGCAAAGTCTTTTCTGCAATATGCTTGGGTATGTCCAAGAGCTTGGCATCGTTTGCATTGCTGTATTGACTAAGAAGTTTTTCGAATTGGCTCAATCTTGAAAAGAATTCCCATTTTCGATTTAACAGAGTAGATATTTTTAATTTTTAAAAGTGAGCATAAAAAGCGACAGTTTTATATTTCTTGATGTTAATTAGTCATCATTATGTTTTCTTCTTTCTTTTTTGATTAAATTGTTGAACTCAAAAATTTTAAATTTTTTATTAGTCAGGTCTTCGACAATATCATGTTCATCACATGAAATGTTATGACCTCTGGCCACTACCTTATGTGGTCTAATAGCTTAATTTTCCTATGAGGACAGTTAAGGTAAGTAATCCTAGAAATATTCAGTGCATCGAAAAGAAAATGACCATAATTTTCTCGTTTTTTACAATAACATATGTGCACTTAATTTTGAATGTAGTTATCCGTTAAAACTAAAGGCAAAGCGCATTGGCGTTATGAATACTTTTAATTTTGTCATCGAATTTCGAGAGAACAACATAGAGCTTTAAGTTTGATAAATGAGATTTATTCTGTGCGTTGTTTTGTTTAAATGATCGAGTTCCCAGTAGTTCGGTGAGTAAGCACATTCAATCTTATTTCGAGTATTATGCCGCGTTTTACGACTTTTACGGGCAGAGTAGAGCGAAGTCGCATTCAGAATTGTAAAACTAAATAAACTCCTTTAAAAATGTATAGGTAATCGAATAGTGCAGATGTTTTGGCTTTTCCATTGCTGTAAACAGCTGTGTTTTTACGAGTATGCGTTGTTAATTTGTGATGCTAAATATTTCGAATCTAAAGTTTCTTTTCCTAATATGCATGTATTTACGCCATATTGTCATAATAGCAAAGTAAGTGTACCTTCATAACAAATATGTGTGATGGGCCTCCATCAGCCGACCGACGGAGCTAATAAAAAGTCGTTTTAAAAATTATTTCACAAATACTCGAGTTAGTATTCATTAGCTTCGAAATCTGAAATAGCCAAAAACTTTATTTTTACTTTACGTTATTTTCTTGCTTAAAGGTTAATTTCCGTTTTGCAATGGTGGTGCGTATTTTTGAAACCAAACTCAAGGAGCTCATTAACTCAATAGTTGAAAATCAAAATGTTGGTAGAGTAAAAGCAAACATTTATTAACTTGAATTTCAAAAAACCTGGTCTTTCCCATGCATATATTTTAATTACATTAGATATAATGGGGAATACTTTCTAACAAGTATAAAACATATTCTGTGTGATAAATGCGGTGTGCTCAGGCGGAGGTCTATGCGTTTGCCTAAACCGGTTAAAGAAAATAACAAAAAAACAACATAAAGCTTAAATTAAAAGTACACTGTCTTCCTCTTATGCTAATCGAAATTAAAAATCTAGAAATGTTGGTCTATCTGTAGCAGCCGATTTGGACGCACAACAAGATGATGGCTAAAACGAATACACACCCCAGATGATCTATCTGGAACTTTTTAAGTTGGAGGAACCAAATACTCAATTTATAATATCGGTAATTGCGATGAAATTTTTGGTGTGCCAAATGTCACTGACAATAACGCAATTGACAAAGCCAAGCAAATTTTACAAAATGCATTTTCAACAGATGTTCCCGATGTCAAAATTGAGAGATGTTATGTTGAAAGAGTGCCAGGCAAAGTAGAAAAAAACAGCTCTACTTTTAAACCGATCTTCTGTGTTAGATTCTCTGACTTCTCAACTAAACAGAGAATAATTATTATTATTATTACAACTTTATTGAAAATATAAATAAAGTATATAAACAATAACAAGAGTAAAGCACTAGCTACCAGGGTTTTGCGCTTACTGATATAATAAAATATTTAAAAAGATCGATCTAAATTAAGTGTTATTAGCACTGTATGAACTAACCTTATGTTATATATTGAAATACATGATAAAAGAAATTGTAATGATAGTGATGAATGTTCTGGTGATAAATTCGCATTGCAGCAGGTGTGGATAAGTGAAAGGAGGAAAATTGCAAGGAGCGGCCTGTTGTTTGTTGATAAGGTGTTCATGGGTTAACCGAGTATGACCCATTCGGAGTCTGATAAAATTCCTAAGAATTTGAGTAGATAATTTCAAGGGATAGATAGCCTTACCAGCTTGTGGATTAATCGATGAATAGTGGTGATGATACGAGTATTCAGACCAGACATTTTTAGTTTTTGTCGACATGATGATATTGGTATATTTTTATGAAGTCCTTGTTATTAAAGTAGTAGAATTGGAAAAGATGTTCTTGGATTGCTTGTTTGACTTCTTCAGCATATTCATTACTATTTATGCCTTTATGCCCCGGGACCCAAGCAATTCTAAAGTTTTTCCTCTTGGCAATTGACTTGCCGCGGATTTCAAGGGCAATAGCAGAATAGTGGTTGATATTATTAACTGTATTGATTGTTGATAGGCTGTCAGTGAATATAATGGTTTTCTTTTTTCTTGCAGCTTGAATTACCTTGAGAATGGGAATAGCTTCAGAGCTAAATGTAGACATTGTGGGATGCAAGAGTCCTTTACTTATTACAGAGCTATACTCATCGACAACTGCGTAGGCATTTCCATACTTTGTTTTCAATGCATCACTGAAACATGTTGCCAAACATGTTTTCTGAAGTCCGAAATCGAAGGATTCGGATGAAAGATTCCAAGGTGGATAGTTGCAAATATACTTCTTTTCAGTAATGATGAGAGGAGAGTGTCAAGGTTAGCTGCGGCTGTTATTGCTGTTTGCAGGGCTGAAGGGTATTTGGGTGTTTTTTATTTATTTTTAGTATTTTTCTAGCGTCATCTTGGATTGGTCTTTGGAATGGAGAATGGACCTTATGTAATATTTGCCAGGTGAGATATTCGGCTCTGTCAGTTAAGTTAGGTAGTCCAGCTTCAACTAAGATGTTTTTTATGGGCGTTGTGGGAAAAGTTCCAAGGCACGTTCTTTTGGCTGCATGGAAGGGTTTTGATATAAGTTGCAATAATGGTTTAGCACATATACCACATTTTGGAGGCCAAAGTCGATTTTAGAAAGCATAATGGATCGTATGACAGCAATTAAAGTATTTACGTCGCAATGACTCTTTTTTGAGCTAAAAAACTTAACTAAATTAACTCTGGTAGTCAGGCTTTTTTTAAATAAATATACAATGTTCCTTAAAACTATACTTAGAATCAAATATTATTCCCAGTAACATTTTTAATATTTACATTGTTAAGACTAACATTTTAAATACATTTTTACATTTATATTTTTTACATATGTGTAAAAGTTCACATTTTGAGATGGATATTTTGGAACCGGATATATTACCCCAGTTGGATATGTTAACAAGTATTTCTGAAAATGCTGACGCTAATAAACTAAGATTTTAACATTTTTGATTAATTTTAGGAAAATTTAGAACTATCTTGTTTAACTCATTAAAAGCAATTGTGGAATGAATAACTGACAATGGTGATCCTTGTGGGATCTCATTTTTTAAGCAGTGAGTAGCGGAATAAATGTTGTTGGTTCTTATACGAATTGACGATGAAAGTGAGGAAAGCTTTAACATAGTTTAGTTTGGGTCCAACTTTCCATCCAGTTAGTTGTTTTAGGATGACATGGGGGCTGACCCTATCAAAGCCCTCGGCAAAATCAACTGACAATATTGAAACGTGATTTTTTTCGGATAGGGCTGAAGAAATGAAGAAGTCAAGGTGAAGAAGCGAGCCCATAGTGCTCCTTCCCTTTTTGAAAGCAAGTTGGTTTTTGTCGATTAGTTGTTTTCTTTCGATAAACCAGAAAATTCGCTTTTCCTAATCTCCTGTGCAGGGAAGAAGCGATATGGGACGGTATCCTATTATGGTGGAGCGATCTTTGTTTGGTTTAGCCATAGGAATTATGGTTGCAACCTTCTATGATTGAGGGATAATACCTTTGTCAAAAATTTTGTTGTAGAGGGAAAGTAGTTTGGACATGAGACAAGGCGGACATTTTTTAAGCATTTCGTAGGATATCCTGTCGAAACCAGGTGTTTTGCCTTTTGCAGAATATAAACGGCTTTCGAGCTCTAGAAGTTTTATAGGAGCTTCAATTACAGCAGCTGAACGAGAGATGGTATAATGTGAAATGGGTGTTGTTAGCCATTCATATTTTTGCCGTAAATAAGTCGAATGGAAATTGGAATCTGCATGTGATTTTTCCCAGGTTTCAGCAAAGTATGAATTAATTTCATTTGGATTGGTAAAATTGAGTGTATTGGCTTTTATGTTGGGGGAGTAGTTACCTGTGAGACATTTTATATCACTGTATATCTTTTAAGGATGGGAGTTTAGATTGATTTCAGAGGTAATTTTTTCAAAAAATTTCTTTTTTTCAATTATCGCAGCTCTTTGAAATTCAGCGTTAGCTTTACGTTACTTTATAAGATAAGAATCCGAAGGAGAATTTCTAAAAGCCTTGAACGCTATTTGCTTCTTTTGTCTGAGGCAGTTGATATCCGGATTCCACCAAGGGACGGTTTTATTGTGAGATTTTAGTGTTGTTTGGGGAATACTAATATTGGCCGCGTAACGGATTGATTTGGTTATAGAAGCGGCTTCTCTGTTTACTTCAATAAATGTAGGTCTATTTGAAACTTGTTTCAAGATCTCGGTCTGAAACAACTCCCATTTCGCTAAATCAGTCAAGCACTTGGGTTGGGGTTTTGGAAGTTTAAGATTGTTATCTTAAAATAAGGTAGTCAAAACTGGGAAATGGTCGCTTTCATATAAGTCATCATAGACTATCCAGTCTGATTTTGGAATAAGATGAGGAAACATTAGGGTTAGGTCAATGTAGGAAAACGTACTGTGTGTAGAAATGTGAGTAGGGCGACCGTCATTTAAAATTGAGAGGTTCATTGTAGGCAATAAGGTTTTCGACAAACTTACCTCAGCTATCACCCGCAGAGTTGGGTGAATTTATTCGCGTGAACCTGTGCGGGTTTGTCTTATGCACAGGGAGACCAATACCCTGTTTAGAACTAGTATTTGCCGGAAGGTTGTGATAAATGGGTGAAAAAGCTTGTTGCTTGAATTTTAAATGAGTGGCCTGAAGAGATATTATGAATGGGTTTGATTCATTTATAAGTAATTGAAAGGAATGGTAGTTGTTGTTGTAACCATATATATTCCATTGCAAAATTTTGAGGTTACCATAGGCGGTGGAATCGGTCCTACTATACATGCTCCCGAGTGCATGAATAGATGAACGATTTCCACCTGGTAAAATATTGAATGGAACACTGATTGTATTTCGATGAGTTATAATTGTTGTCAGTGTTCATGGAAGAAAGCGTTAGTTCGGAAGTGGGAGTATGAAGAGATGATGTGTTTGCGCAAGGTGGGATAGGAGAGAAAGTTAAAGGTGGAGAGTTTTTTAGAGAATGAGAGGGGAATTTTTTGGGGCTCAGAGGAGAGTGGGAGATTTAAGAGTTTTTCTTTGTTAGTTAAGTCGATTAGATTGTAGGTAATTGTTGTTTTGCCGGTAACAAACTGACTCTTGAGTTCAGAGATGATTTGGTAAACTTGAAGATGCCGGTAACAAACTGACTCTTGAGTTCAGAGATGATTTCAGCTTCGGGTACGCCAATCAGGCGGGGAGCGTATGCTTTTCCTCTGCATAGATAAAGGTTAGAATGAAGCTAATATTTACAGGGCAAACACCATCGAAAACTTTCGAGTAAATAAATTTATCCGCTATATTTTGGTCTTTTGTTAGGATGAGAATGGAACCGTCTTGTAATTGGGATATTTTTTCATAATGGGTGCTCATGGAGTCGATTAAATTTTTCAGGATAAAATCATGCTTGACTTTAGGGGCTTGGATTCATCTTTGGATAATATATACACGGGAACTTTTAAATATAGATTTCGTTGGCAGAGATGGGGATTCACTAAACATTATGTCGGATGGCCTAGTTCTTTTATTATGTGTCGGGTGAGGGTCGGGGGGATCGGAAAGCACGCACAGGTCAAGAAGACCGTACCAGTTACCGGAGCGGATAGGTGGAGCCACCTTTGTACCGAGTTAAAACGTTAGAAAAAGTTATGCCGTGAAATTAGTAAATATAATAGGTGGAGAAAAAGAAAAAAAAATAATTAGGTGATTTAGGCGGAGAGAGAGAAAAAAGAAAATCGCGGAAGCTCACACAACACTAAACAGGTCTGAACTGATTGGAGGTCAGCCGCTGACTGTGAAAAACAGAGAATAATGAGAGAAAAGGGAAAGACAAAAAGGAGCCTCAACTGTAGTGTAGCTAGTATAATTGAGAGTGGGAGAAACGACAATGGCGAAAACAGCAGCAAACGGAACAATGACACCAGTAAGATAACCGGCATTTACATCACGATGGTCTTACTAAGTACAATCAGGCTCTCCTTATGCAGGCTAAGAACATTAGAAAACCGAAAAACTACAAATTTGTGTGGTTTAAAATAATAACATTTTTGTAGGAAAGAAAGAGGGCGGAAAAGTAATTTCTATTAAATCTTTTAATGAACTTGCACTTTTATAGTTCGTTGAAATTGCTTATTTACCTGTTTGTAAATGAGTATTGGTAACATTGTGAACGACGACTTTACAACCCTCGGTCCAGGTAGTACAAATTGTAAAAATGTTTTTAATTATTTGTTTTGCGCCAGAATTTTAGAAGCATTGGAGAGAGTTCTTCTCTTGTTACCCATCTAAATTCCTTTTTAAGCATTCCAGATATTGTCGTGGTATCCGAAATTTGTACTTACGGCTTCGAAATTAATGACGTTCATTTGCCAAGATTTTTTGCAAACCCAAATGAAAATAAAATGTACGTAGTAAGGGAAATAAAAATTGTCAATTTCAATAGGGCAGATATATTAAAAGTCTCTTCAGATATAAATCTTCAGTCTCTTCAGATAAAAAACCAAAGCCTTGGATCATCAATTAACTTTTAAAGAAAGTTAAGATACAAAAACTACTTTAGTTTAATATGTTTCCCAATTCAAACGGATCAGTTAAGCTGTAACTTATGCTCAGTTTTAAATACATGTGATGAACCGTTTCAGAGTAGTTTTGCATATTGGTACCAATGACTTCCTTTGAATAATTTAGGATAATAGCTAAATTGAAAAGCTCGAATTCTTCAGCTTGTGATGGTAATTCCAGCAACATATTAAAACATATTGGCTGCTTTGTAGTTGATATACTAGGGTATTTACTGACGCTCTCAAACATGCGGATGTTGTTCCTTTGTTCAAAAAAGGGTCAACAGTTGCTATGAGCAATTATAAGTCAACATCCATTCTCCGGGTTTTCAGCAAAATCTGTGAAAAAATAAAAAAGGCCAGAATAGTGTCATATTTAAATAATTCATAATTTTCTAGTCCTCTTCAATTCGGCTTTCAGAGGGGGAAATCAACTGAAGATGCCCATTCCCTTCTACAATTTTGTTCACAATTTTTTTCTAACCTTGAGGCCAACAAATTTACTGCCTGCTTATTTTTAGATATAACAAAAGCATTCGACATGGTCAACCATATCACATTGTTAAAAAAAAAACTTGAAAAAGCTGGGTTTCCAAGCATTATCCTGTATGGTTTAGATCTTACCTCTCAAATCGATATCAAAGAGTCAAGATTGTTGAACCGAGAAGTAATAATAATAATAATAATATAAAGGGTGTAGTGCAATGCGACCTTGTGGTCTATTTTGCCCCTTACTTACACTTTGGAGAAATTTGCTCCCTCTTCCAGAGCCCCCTCACAGCTTAATTCACCAGGAGTTATGTGGGAGTGTTTATGCTCTGGCTTTGGCAAGGAAAAACCTACTCAGAGCAAGTCAATCCTTTTCTTGAATTTGGTGTGAAGTTCAGCGAACCATATCCGGCGAGCATAATTTGAACATTAGCTCTAAAACGAAATTTTTTTTTAATCTCTTCACCCCAATTAATGTCAATCCAGATTTCTACCGGAGTGTCAAATATATAATCTGGTACCCTGTTCATGTGGTTTGCCTCTGCTTCTCAAGCTTTGTCGCATCCTTAATTCCAGCAAAAATTGTTTTCTAATCGAAAAAGTGCATGAATTCAAGTATCTCGGACTTACATATGATTGGTTCCATAATGAGTTTTGTAAGCCACAATAAAAATTTAAACAAAAATTTCCGTTGCACTCCGCGAAATTTTTTCTATCTGAAAAATTTTTGTTCGAAGGAATTATCAAAACTACCTACTATGGCATATTTATTTCAACACTTTGGTATTGGTATTGCGTGTTGGGGAAATGCTTTTAATAACAAAATTCAGCTGCTCTTAATTCTGCAAAAGAATTGTCATAAATACCGTAGAGATCCCAGTGTTCCATTTTTTCAGGATATGAAAATTCTTGCAGTCCGTCATCTGAGATGACTTTTATTTTACAACGCTATCGAGACCGCCTAAAATTTCTTAACTTGAACAAATTCTGACATTCTGTTCATATATCGACTGCTTTTTGGTTCCGTAGATTGCGCCTCCCTTAACAACTCTCTTTCCTTCAATACTCTTTGTAATTTACGATGCCCTCATCTCTTCTAGATTCGGTGTTCGAATCCCAGCCGTGACCGAAAGATTTGCATTTTTTCAGTCAACAAAAATCAAGTAACATGTGTAGTTGATTAAAATACAACAACAAGCTAACTGTTACTAACAATTCCGTTTCGCCATTAAATGTTGGATGGCACCCATGGAGCAAATAACCACTGAGCCTAAACATTTTTCTTCTCTGTCTATCCAGTATTCCAAAACAAAAAACTTAACACCTGCTGGGGCATTGTAAGTGTATTCATACCCACTTGAGTGTTAAGTTATTTTTTTTAAAAACAAAAAAACATATTCTAACCCATCGCATATCTTACGGTTCCAAAGAAACAATCTCTTGTATGCTTCTCACAGTCAACTCAAACCTATTCATTTTTGACTGTAACCTTAACACCTCTCGTCTCAAAATATATCTTCTTCACCTCATTGGTCCCTAAATATTAAGTCTTTTTGTTAGTTCTTAAGTCTAAGTTAATGGTGACATTATTTATCTGGCGATAATCCACGCAGAATCTAGTCGTGCCGTCTTTCTTCTTGACCCGTACAACCAGTGATGCCCATGGACTCTTAGAGCCTTCGAATAACTCTTCCATTTCCATATTTCCATCATTCCTGCACCTCCATCTGCTTAGCTAATGGTAAACGTCTAGGAGGTTGACGTATAGGTCTTGCATCTCCAGTGTCTATTCAGTGTTATACTAAATGTGTTCTACTATACTTGCCATTCTGCGAGGCAAATTCGTTGATTAGTTCCTCTGCCATCGGTCGTTGCTCTTGATTCAGCTCGGTTTACCTGAGTATAGTTCTTTTCAACTCGGCTGTGCCACTTGATGGCAAAGATATAGCAGCATTTTCCTTCGACAACTTGTTGACATAAGTTGTCGGTACGCACGCTCCGATCGATTGTCCTTGTTCAAGTTTGATGCTCTTATTTTCCACATTCAAGATTCTTACAGGGACCATAGTGCCTTTGGGCTCAATGAGCATCTTTCCCACGACGTAGTTCTGATAATGATTGTTAGAGTTAGGCCCAATCAAATAGAATCAATGGCTCCCAAGATCACCTTCCAGCTTCGGCCAAATAAGTGTCTCTGCAGAAGGTGGTAAGGTCTCGTCCTTGCTGCTTCCCGTACACCATCGGAATCTCAACGTTCCTGTACTTAAGTACTTGAGTTTCGATATCGAGCACTACATTATGGGCCTTCATAAAGTCAACTCCAAGGATGCACTCGTCGATATATCGGCCACTAGGAATACGTGCGTGAATGTTTGTTCTGCTAGATTGATCGTAAGAACAACCTCTCCATACACCTTCGCCGTCGCTCCTGTTGCTGTTTTCAGACAGTAGCTACTGGTATTGTGCAGCCATGAGCGATATACCTTCTTATAATGGAGGAAGTGGCACCGGTGTCAATGATAGCCACGCACTTATTCTCACCAATGTGGGCTTCCACTGTAAGACTCTTGTTACTTCGTTTTGTTTGGGAGACTTGGATTTTGATCCTGGGGCATCAATTCCAGAAACAAACTCCTGCCTCTCGAAGTTGGTCCTTACACGTTTCCCGCATGTAGACTTGATGTAGCGCTGCTTGCAGAATAGTTGTTATTCCTGCCAGATGCCTCTTCATTACGCCTCTTAGCAGCGCATTGTTGACAGCTGCGTTTTTTAAGTGGAGCCCTGCACTCACGCTGCAGATGTCCTATTTTGTTGCATTTCCAGTAACGGACTTGTCCTGTACGTGCACTGTTCGCTCCACGACGTCTGTTTGTTTGCATAACTATTTCACGGCTGCCACTTCTCTCACGCAGTAGATTCTTTGAGATGATTGGTCGGCAGCTTTATTTTCCAGCCATTCTTACAGCCATTTGCAACTGCCTATCTTCAATCGTTTGGGTAAACGCCTCTACAGCCATTTCGTTGAAAAGGTCTTCTCCGGCATTAGGTTAAGATAAATGCGCCAACCGTTCGATATCGGCCTGCAACTGCTGCAGTGTTACTCCCCTCTTCTTGACTTTGCTGCGCCGTTGGACTCATTTCTATGGCTCTAACCAAAGCGTCGTAGTTGCGTTGCTTATCTTCTGAGATTGTTTACAGCAATTCCGCGGCTGTACCTCTCACTGCCAGCGTTAGAGCAATCGACTTTTCCTCGTCGTCCCAGTTGTTTGTCACGGCAGCTCCTTCAAATTGTCTTCTATATATTGGCCACGATGTTTGGCCATCAAAAACAGGCATCTCTTTCCTTCTAGGGGAGTCTATAGAAATTTCTCGGGCCTTCTGTTTCTTCACTGTTCTCGAACTGTTCCTCAACTTTAACGAGTTGTGCCTCGTGCATATTTAATTGTTGATCCATTATTTCTAATTTCGCTTCTAGAGAATTCAACAGTGTCTTTCTGTGCGGCAACAATGGAACTCTTCTGTTCTTCAAACTTAGAATCCATACTTCTTCTTTGTTTTTCTGAGGAATTCTTCTGTTCTTCATACTTGGAATCCATAGTTCAACTCCTGTGCTCACATGCTTTTCTTCTACATGGAACAAAATGGATTTCGCGTATTTTCCCTCTTTTTCGATCGCTTCTTGTAGCCGAAGAATTAAGTGACTCTTTCTTCCTGCTGCGGAAAGATTCCGCTTCTCTACTTAGCTGCAGCTATGTACGGGACATTTTTTTTCACAGCACTTAGAATAAGTTTTATCCCACTTCCTAAAGTTACGCAACACTGGATTCTTAATTTTATCACATCTATATACCACAGTATTTTCAATTTCAACATTTTTTTAAACAATTATCTTGAGCAGCAACATCAAATGAAAATAACTTAGGCCAATTTGGGTAAACGACGTCAAACCATTTCCGACCAAGCATAGACCTTACATTTTCTTCACTGGATGACTACTAGTTCTAGTGTACTGACACTTGAATTATTTGGCAAACACACTTCAACCTTAATCTTCACTGGACATTAAATAACTGTCTCTGTGACTGACAACAATGTTTGGTTAGCTTTTATTAATTTAATATTACTAAATTCAGATCTATACTCATCTTCAGAACTTCCAGAAGAACAGGCTCCAGATTCGAATTCCATTATGACAGGAACACCCTCAATAACGACTTCAACAGTGGCTGCTTGACTGATTTTATTGACTGAAATTGCAAAAATAGTTTGAATATAATCGGAAGCTTCTGACAATTTGGCAATAACCTTGCGACTTCCTCGCTGATCGTTGCTTTGATAGCGTTTTGACTTTGACGTTGTGACATTTAAAACACTCCTGCTTGCGTGATGGACAACTTTGTGGACTATGTATTCTATCATATCGATGACACTCTTGATTTGACTTTAATGATAATGCTGGTGATATTTGATCTTGACTGCTGCTACGAAGAGAACTACAACGACTCTGACTATGACTTCAACTGTGATTTTGATCTTTTGAAACTGGTTTTTAAAAAACTTAACTGAGTAGCTGTTGGTGCTTGCCTTCCTGGATGGACTGCAAATGTACATTGAGTTACAAAAAAAGTGGCGCAGTTACATTATTCGATGTGTTGTTATAGTTTTGATAATATGCCGCTATGTTTTTCCAGAACTTTTTATTTTTTAGTTTGGCTGTATATTTGTGTGTCTGTATGCACAATCTGTTTCCCTTTTCCTTGTGGTACGCACATCATAATAAGGAAAACTGCATCATAATCATTTTTTCTTACTGGACGCAAGATATACACATTTTAGCTTCAGTGGGTGAACTCCAGGTATCATATCACCAACATTCTGGAGGAATATGTGGTTCCATTCGTACCATTTATTGGAGAAAACTTCTTTCTGATGCATGACAATGCTAGATCACACGTAGCCAGGTGCGTTACCGAATATTTACAAAAACTAGAAACCGATGTGATGGCGTGGCCTGTGATGAGCCCGGATATGAATCCCATCGAACACGTTTGGGACCTGCTTGGAAGAATGATTTGGAAGCGACCTGCCCTTCCAGAGACACTCAGTGGTCTGAAATCTCCTCGGAGATGGGAGAATTTGGACGACAACATCGTAAGGAATCTTATCAAAGGTTTGCCCAGGCGGATTAAAACTTTATTAGATGTTCGGGGAGCAAATACCCACTATTAAAGGAACGAGGATTCTTTTTTAAAAAAAAAATAGAAAGTAAAATCTTAAATGTTAAGTTCTGAAGCTTTTGTCCAAATTTATCATGTAATGCTTTCTGTAGATATTCTCCGAAATAACACTTTTGTGCTTATGCTTTCAATTTGATTATGTACTGGACGACTTGCATATTATTTTGATCAACTTTGTAGAACTTATAGACTCATTTTTCTAAGAACAGAAAATTCATCGGGATTAATATATTGTGGTATATGTGTGATTAAATCAAGAATCCAGTGTTGCATAACTTTAGGATCATACAAACCTTCCACTTTGGAGAGTTCAGTTATTACCCCAGTTTCAAACCAGAAGTTAAGAGAAGAACTAGAACCCGACACATGTGGTATAAATACAGGATGAGCAACAGCGTACAATGAGTTGATTTTTGGAAAGCGATAGAAAAGGAGCTAAGTCTTAATATTAAAAGATGAGAGATTTGAATTGTGAAATAGTAGTGAAATCCGTTGTGAATTAGTTGAAAATTGTTTTTAAATAATAATAAAGTATTTTGAAACAGAATAACGTTTTATCATTTCGAACCCTAGCCGAAATATTACATTGGTGTCAGAAGTGGGATAAAACTTGAGTGCTGAAACAGAAAAAAAAAAAAAATGTCATGTACATTGGTGCAGCTAAGTATACCCCAGCTTAAAATTGAGCTAGAGAAGCGAAATCTTTCCGCAGCTGGAAGAAAGAGTGATTTAATTCTTCGGCTACAAGAAGCGATCGAAAAAGAAGGAAAAGACCCGAAATCCATTTTGTTCGACGTAGAAGAAGAGCATGTGAAGAACAGAATAATTCTTTAGCAGAACAAAGAAGAAGTATGGATTCTAAGTTTGAAGAACAGAGGAGAAGTATGAATTCTAAGTTTGAAGAAAAGAGGAGAAGTGTGGATTCTAAGTTTAAAGAACAAATGAACAAAGAAGAAGTATGGATTCTAAGTTTGAAGAACACAAGAATTTCATTGTTGCCTCACAGAAAGACACTGTTGAAGAGTTCAAGAATTCTCTAGAAGCGAAATTCGAAATAATGGATCAAAAATTAAACATGCACGAGGCACAACTCATGAGAGTCGAGGAACAGTTCGAGAGGGTTGAAAAAAATATTGAAAATCTTGCTAAAGAACTAGAGAGAGTGAAGAAACCGAAGGTCCGAGAAATTTCAACAGACTGCCCTAGAAGGAAAGGGATGCAACCGCCTGTTTTTGATAGCCAAACTTCGTGGCCAATATATAGAAGACAATTTGCAGCAGCTGCCATGGTTAACAACTCGACGCTGGCACTGAGAGGTACAGCTGCGGAATTGCTTCAAACCATCTCAGAAGATAAACAACGCAACTACGACGCTTTGGTTAAAGCTATAGAAACGCGCTTCGGAGATGACCATATCCAGCAAGTATACAGAGTCCAACTGCGCAGCAGATTCCAGAAGAGGGGAGAAATGCTTCAGTAGTTGCAGGCCGGTGCGGGAACGATGGGCGATTTTATCTTATCCTAATGCCGGAGAAGACCTTATCACCGAAATGGCTGTAGAGGCGTTTACTCAAGCGATTGAGGATAGGCAGTTGCAAATGGCTGTAAGAATGGCTGGAAAACGAACCCTCCCTGAGGCCCTAGCATTTGCCCTGACGATGAAAGCTGCCGACGAAACATCTCAAGGAATCCACCGCTTGAGAGAAGTGACAGACATGGAATGCTTATGCCAACGAACAGACGTCGTGGAGCGGAACAGCGTGTGTGCATCCGTTGCTGGAGTTGCAACAAAATAGGACATCTGCAGCGTCAGAAGAAAGAACGAACGAAAGAAAGGACCAACTTCGAGGGGCAGAAGTCGGTTTCTGGAATCGACGCCCCCATGATCAAAATCCAAGACTCCCAAACAAAACGAAGTAAGAAGAGTTTTACAGTGGAAGCCCACATTGGCCAGAATAAATGCGTGGCCACCATTGACACCTGTGCCACAGCCTCCATTATAAGAAGCGATATCGCTCATGGCTGCACAATACCAGTAGCTACTGTCTGAAAAGAGCAACAGGAGCGACGGCGAAGGTGTATGGAGAGGTCGTCAATCGTCAATCTGGCAGGACAATTATTCACGCACGTATTCCTAATGGCCGATATATGCGACGACTGCATCATTGGAGTTGACTTTATGAGGGCTCATAATATAGTGCCCGACATCGGAACTCAAGTACTTAAGTACAGGAACATTGAGATTCCGATGGTGTGCGGAAATGAGAACTCCGCATGCCTTAGGAAAGTAGTCAGTAAGGACGAGATTTTACCACCTTCTGCAGAAAAACTCATTTGGGCGAAGCTGGAAGTTGATCTTGGGAGCCATCGATTCTATTTGATTGAGCTGGACTCCAAAAATCATAATCAGAACTACGTGGTGGGAAAGATGCTCGTTGATCCGAAAGGCAAAATGGTTCCAGTAAGGATCTTGAATGTGGAAAATAAGATCATCAAACTAAAGCAAGGACAAGCGATCGGAGCGTGCGTACCGATAACTGCTGTCACCAAGTTGTTGAAGGAAAATGCTGCTTTACCTTTGCCATCAAGAAGCACATCCGAGTTGAAAAGAACTATACTCAGGCAAACCGAGCTGAACCAGGAGCAACGAGCGATGCCAGAGGAACTAATCAACGAATTTGCGGACGTATTGGTCTCACAGGACGGTGAGTATGGTAGTACACATTTGGTACAACACCGAAAAGACACTGGAGATGCAAGACCAATACGTCAACCTCCTTGGCGTTTACCATTAGCTAAGCAGACTGAGGTTGCCGAAATGGTTTCGACTATGGAAAGGGAAGGGTTGATTGAAGGCTCTAGGAGTCCGTGGGAATCACCCGTTGTACTGGGCAAGAAGAAAGACGGCACCAATAAATTCTGCGTGGATTATCGCCAGCTAAATAATGTCACCAAGAAGGATAGCTGCCCCTTGCCAAGGATTGAAGACAGACTGGACGCACTGTCAGGAGCGCAATGGTTCTTCACACTTCATCTGAAGAGTGGCTACTGGCAAGTACATATCCATCCGGAGGACCGTGAGAAGACAGCCTTCACCGCAGGAAACGGGCTTTGGCAATTCACAGTAATGCCATTCGGATTGTGCAATCCTCCGCCAACCTTTGGGCACCTAATGGAACGCATTTTGCTGGGACTAACATGGAAAACTTGTTTGGTCTACCTGGACAGTGTCATCGTGCTCGGCCAAACTTGTCAAGAACATCGAGATGACTTAAAGGAAGTGTTCCAAAGATTACGAAGTGCACAGCTAAAGCTAAACCCGAAGAAATGTTATCTCTTTAGGCCAGATGTCAAATATATGGGACACATAATTTCATCCGAAGGGGTAAGGACAGACCCAAAAAAAGTCGAAGCAGTGAAAAATTGGCCAGTCCCAAGAGACAAACACCAACTGAGAAGCTTTCTGGGACTCGCTACCTAATCCAAGCGGTTTGTGAAAGATTTTGCTGGAATCGCAAAGAGTTTGCATCAACTAACAGAAAAGGGAAAACAATTCAAATGATCAAGTGAATGCGAAAGAAGCTTGGAAACTCTCCAACAATAACTATGTGAGGCCCACATACTAGGGTACCCTACTCCAGGAAAAACATTTATTGTGGATGCAGATGCCAGTAACGTTGGATTGGAGCTGCCCTTTCGCAGATGCATGACGGGCAAGAAAAAGTAATTTCCTACTTTAGTAAGGTGCTCTCTAAGCCGGAAAGGAACTACTGTGTTACCAGGCGGGAACTTCTTGCTTTGGTCTTGGCAACAAAGCATTTCCATAAGTACCTGTATGGACCAAAATTCATTCTTCGCACAGACCATGCATCTCTGAAGAGGTTGCTGCAATTTAAAAATCCTGAAGGACAAGTCGCAAGGTGGATTGAACTACTCCAGATGTACGACTACGAGGTACAGCATCGAAAGGGAAGTCTTCACTCTAATGCGGATGCTCTGTCCCGGCGACCTTGCAAATCTGATTGCAAACATTGCGCACGACAAGGAGAAAGAGACGCGGTATCCATTCAACGGCTAAGAGCTGAGCCCACTGAGTGTTGTAATGAAAGTAAATTGCGAAACGCCCAAAAAGAGGATCCGGATATCGAGCCTGGAAAGAGCATGAAGAAAAACCAGATTAGCAGGAAACATCCAATAAAAGTCCCGAATAAAGGCATACTGGGCACAGTGGGACTCGCTGCATGTTCAAGATGGTGTTTTGAGGCGAAGGTGGGAAAGCTCGGATGGAAAGTTGTTTGTGATGCAGCTCTTTGTTCCAAGGTCGAGAGTCAGTGACGTGTTAAGGGAACTGCACGATGGAGTATCCGGAGGCCACTTGGGAGTGAAGAAGACGTTAGAAAAGGTGCGAGAACGTTTTAATTGGGTGCACGCCATGGACGATGTCGAATATTGGTGCAGAAGTGTGTCACCTGCGCCGCCAGTAATGGCCCGATGGCAAAAACTCATGGCAAAAACTCATGGCAAAATGCAGCAATACAACGTTGGAGCACCCTTTGAGAGAATCGTAGTTGATTTCGCAGGACCGTTTCCCGAAAACAAAAATTGGAATCGTTACATTCTTGTTGTTATGGACTACTTGAGTAAGTGGTCTGAGGCTTTCGCTATCCCTTACCAGTAAGCCAAAACAGTGATTGAGCAGATCGTTTACAACTGGGTGAGCAGATTCGGCGTACCGAAGGAATTGCACTCGGATCAAGGGCGCAACTTCAAGTCCAAGATTTTCCAAGGGGTGTGCGAGCTACTGGGTATTAAAAAGACGAGAACAACACCGCTCCACCCACAATCGGACGGGATGGTAGAACGCTTCAACAGAACCTTGAATGAACACCTATCAAAGGTCGTTGGCGACTAGCAATGCGATTGGGATAGGCAAATTCCAATGTTTCTTGTAGCCTATCGGAGTGCAGTACACAACACCACAGGTCACACTCCATCGGAAATCCTTTTCGGTCGAACAGTCCGGTTACCTAGTGAATTGATGTTTGGATCGCCACCGTCCGAAGAGAACAGAAATGAAGACGACTATGTCGCAGACCTCAGACAGATTATTAAGGACGTGCACCAAAGAACCAGGAATAAGATCAAGATAGCCAGTGACCGCATGAAGACGAGGTATGATGTCAAGGCGACCACAACAGGATTTCAGGAAGGAGATCTAGTGTGGCTATATAACCCTCATAGGAAAGGCGTATCACCCAAATTACAGCAAGACTGGGGGGGACCATATAAAGTCGTAAAACACATCAACGATGTTGTCTATCGCATTCAACGAGGAAGAGGCAAGTTGAAAGTGGTTCATGTGGATCGAATACGTCGGTATATAGGGCAGAATGTCGTCGAGTTTGTTCGGGACGAACAAGTTTAAGATGGGGGATATTGTGGTATATGTGTGATTAAATCAAGAATCCGGTGTTGCATAACTTTAGGATCATACAAACTCTCCACTTTGGAGAGTTCAGTTATTACCCGAGTTGCAAACCACAAGTTACGAGAAGAACGAGAACCCGTCAAATGTGGTATGGAGGATGAGAAACAGCGTACGATAAGTTGATTTTTGGAAAGCGATTGAAAAGGAACTAAGTCGTAATAGTGAAGAATAAGAGATTTGAATTTTGAAATAGAAGTGAAATCCGTTGTGAATTAATTGAAAGTTGTTTTTAAATACAGTAACAATAAATAGAGTGTTTTGAAACCGAATAACGTTTTATCATTTCGAACCCTAGAAGAAATATTACAATATGTTAAGAAAAGTAGTACATTTTTACGCTCCTATATTTCATTCGCGATAAAAAATTGTTTTAACCGCATTTCGTGTTCTCCGAAATCATTTCCCATGACACGTTGGTCTATATCGCTTTGACTAAACTCTTATTGCCTGTACTTTTACAGATTCACTTTTATTTCATAAATTTTTGCTTAGTTCATATCAACTTTTTTTTTTATAATATAACCAGTTTTCCTCGTCGCCAAATTTATTATGTTTTTCTCTATGTTTGCGGATCAAAAGAAACACATGTTATCACCTTTACTAAGTTTGGAACGTTTTATTTTTTTTAGTGCTATACTCGTACAGTAATGTTCACATACAATATTCAATTTTTATTTTGTTTATAGAAGTGCTGTTGGATATACAATATTTTTTGTTTTTCCGTCTGGTGCATATACGAATAAACCAGAAGGTTTTCCGATGCATGAACAGGCCACATATAGTTGCCCATGAGAGAAACACGGACTTTTTAAATTCAGGCCACACACTGGTAAAGATTGTCCTTGTGATTTGTTGATGGTCATTGCATAGGCGAGTCGCACCGGAAACTACAAACGTTTGAATTCGAAAGGTAAATCTGTTGGAGTGATTGGAATGCAAAGCAATAGTTCATCTTCTCCTTCGAATTTTCCATTCAAAATAGTAGCTTCGATGACATTGGCCATCATTTTTTTCATCGTTAAAAAGTCATGGCGGATTAATGTTTCGAAGCAAAATGATAAGCACGCCAATTTTCCATGTTTAAACGTGCGGACCCAGGTAAATCAAGTGAATTCAAGAACTCAGTTGGATAGTTGACAACTTCGTCATGATTCATCAGAGTATCGATGGATTTATATGGTGTGTTTTCGCTTCGTATGGTATTTCGCATTGCATAGTGAAATTAATAGAGTTAACATTGTTGTTTTTGGCCGCTAATATAGCACGTTCACTGAGCCATTGATGGTTTTTGTAATTTCTTGCGATATCTGGGAAAACTTGGTGTATTAGCTTGTCTGTAGTTGCTGAAATCTGGTGGCAATGTGATACATTGTGTGGCTTCATTGATGATCATTTTACCATTTCCAATATCCAACAATTGTTTTGCAAAATGTTGAGCAACGACTGGTAAAGTTTGTCGAAAGTCACCAGACAATAAAATGAGGAAAATCGTTCGTTTCCTCTTAAGTGTTTTGGTGTGCGATGCAGCGCTTCCAATGATTTTTGTACGCCATTGTACATTCATCCTATATGATGATTTGGTATTGTTGAAGTACTTTACCCATTCCAGAATTTTTGGTGATATTGCATGTTGGTGCCTCAATGGTTCCCATGTTTAATGGTAATGTTAGTGTAGAATGCGCTGTTCGACCGCAATCCAAAAGTGTTGCCGCAATTCCAGATGAATGCCATGTGGTTGGTCTTATGGTTGCCAATATAAGAGAAATCAGAAATGTTTTGCCTGTGTCTCCGGGCGCATCTATGAAATACAATCCACTATGCGTTGTTCTGGAATCAACTTTGGAAAACTCGTTTGAACGAACATATCCAAATCTTCGACATTAAAATGTGTTTCTCGTTGTAAATCGCGATCGAAAAGATTGTCCGCAGGTCGATTCGGCGCAAGCTTTCCTAAATGAACCAATGCTTTGTTAACGATTGCCACAAATATATTCTCAATCAAAACCAATGCCTCATTATTAACGTCTGGTGGGAATTGAATGGCCGGATTTTTATTTGTGGTACGCAATCGGTGTAGGATATATTCACTCATGTAGTCTTTATATTTTTCCCACAAATCTTTAGGATTGGATGGAAAGCATGTTGTCAATATGATCGCAAATAATGTACGTATTAGCTTGGCCGAGCAGTATTCGATGCATCAGCGAGCGAAATATCCGAATGTGCATCATTTTAAAGAAGATTTAGCTCTTGGCAAGTCTCATGATAAGTGGCGCACACTCGACCGTTAACTGCTCTCAATTCTTGGAAGGATGTGGCCCCACGTACATTTATTATCAGTAATCGCAAGTTAAAACATTCTACATTTTTTGGGTGAACAGTGTACAGATGGTCTAGTGCGTTGGTCGAATACAAATTGGAATGTCCTTCAACTGCTTAACCTTGCTTGCGTTGTTGAAACTTTTTCGCTGACACGTTTCATGTAAAATATGTCGGTACTTCGGAGTAAAGTAACGTTCTCGCAAATGTATCTTTCGTGCATAATGCAAAAAATGCTGTTAAATGTGTTGGCGGCGGTGACAATGCCCTTGCTTGTTCGCTTTCTGTTGTGAAATAGACGCGCTGTCCATCTTCAAGGTGCTTTGCCAAATAAACAACTTTTGGATGTCGATCATGGATTGGAAATGATGACATGCGTCATACTGCTTCATTGCTACTAATGTAGCGGCCTAGTTGATATTGATTGATTTCATCGATAGGAGCAGTGGCGATTCCAACTCCAAAAACCGCCATGTGTACCTGATCGCCTTGATAGAATTGCAACACTCGACATTAATACGTACCTTAAATGTCTTTGACAGTAGCGGCGAATACAGCACAATCCAACGATTATCAACTTCAACATCATTACTTCGCACTTTCAAAACGATGGATCTGCCACCGTTTTCAGTCGATCGTCGTCGGTAGAGTAGATATCCGTCGTTTCCAGTAACAGTTGCCGCGACTAAGTCTCGTAGGTACCGTTTTGTGCATTTCCGATGAAACATGCATGGCGAATCATGGTTCAGTAAGCGACATGGACCGTGAATCATATTTTTGGTAATGACTTCAAATAATCCTGGATCGACTTCGGCATTTGGTATTTCTGCTGAGATGACTTGGCCAATTTGATATGGCGTGAATTTTTCAAATAACCAAATCAAAATATGTTCATGTGGCAGTCCACGTTTTTGCCATTCTATTTTGTACATACAACAGCGTGTGTTCCCAAAAACATTATGCTTGACCATGAAATCTATCAAAGCTTTCAAAATTTGTTTGAAGACGCGGCCAATGATGTCATGACGATCTGAAGGTGACTGTCCGGGCAACAAAAGTTCTTTAATTGCATCCCATGCAGAATTGCACATGAACGATATGAATAAGTCAGGTCGAACATATGTCATCGCATCTTGCGCGTATTCGTGCATGTGCCGTATACTTCCTGCGAATGTACGAGTAGATGGAAGTATGACCATTTTGCTTAATTCATTGGGATTGACGTTGCCATCATAAACGACTGCATCGCGTAAATGGGTGTACTCTTCCGAGCTTAGTTTGATTCAAGCGAATGTAGAGAATTCGTTCGGTTTCAATTTTCATATTCATATCGACAATATATTGGTGGAACAATTGACATTTCAGGATGTGATTATCAGCGTTTTCACGTATCATTAGCCGATACGAATAGAAGTTCATAGCGCTGACTTTCTTATTCGTTTCTGCATCGGTTAGCGGATTTCTCATTTTGATTCTGAAATGATACCCATCTTCTCCTTCCCAAAATAGAACTGGATATTGCAATGCGTCGTGTGAGCTTCTGGGACTCGTTGGACCTTACCATTTCTGCGATGGAGAATGATATCGCGTGACTCGAGTTCTTGGCCAACTATAACGATTGCTGTTTTATCAATCGTTGGAGCATTATATTGTCTTGCGTGTTGACCAACGGGTGTCTCATCTGCGCGAATAACAACTTTGTAATCGTCCGCTTGAATTCGTTCAAGGACAATTCTGAACAGTTAAACCAATTCGTTGTGTTGATCGAATTAAGTTTGGAGTTCAGCGACAATTTCTCTTCTAGTGTCCCTATTGAATCGACAACGTTGATCGATTTGTCCATCTATGTTTTCCATGAAATAAATCTGAAGAAATTTGTGATCTGCGTCTGGAAATGGAAGTTGAAGGTTGGCATGTAATTCTCGCGTATAATATTTGTTGCGTCGAACGATGTAATTTGGAAACACGAATTGTATCCAAAGAAATGTTTCGATTGGCTTGTGTTACCTGATACCAATGTCGATAATAGATCAGGCGGTGGATGTAGCTCTGGAAATTTAACTTTCCCAGCTGCGCAGAAAATTCCATGTGTTTCACTCTTAATTTTAGTGCTTTACAATGCACGCATAATTTGTTCATTTTCCCAAAAACAATACTCGGGTGAAGATTGTAATCATAATTTTGTTGATAATGGAACGCAGCCAGCTCCAATAATGGCATCCATGAATCATTCAGTGTTTGTCTAGACCGAGCTGTGCGTGATTGTTGGGCTTCGAGTTTTTGCTCGCTTGTTTTAGGCAAATGGGCTTCAACTGTACGTAATCGTTGATCTTCAAATCTTTGCTCACGTCGCTCGCTTGTTTCAGACGAACGGGCTTTAACTGTGCGTGATCGTTGAACTTCAAGTCCTTGCTCACGTCGCACGCTTGTTTCAGATGAACGGGCTTCAACTGTACGTAATCGTTGATCTTCAAATCTTTGCTCACGTCGCTCGCTTGTTTCAGACGAACGGGCTTCAACTGTGCTTGATCGTTGAACTTCAAGTCGTTGAGCTTCGGGTCTTTGCTCACGTTGTTCGTCAGATTCTGAGGTTCGCAACTGCTTTTTCTTTTTCGCTTGAGGTGTATTTCTATCAATCGCTGCTCGTTTGTGAGGCATATTTTATAAGTATAAATCGTAATCTAAAATGCCACCGTTGACGATGCAATGTAGGAAAACTCAATGAAAAACACCCAAAAAAAATGCACCAAAAGTAGATGAAAAGTATATCCCATATGTGTATTCATAAACCAAAAGGACTATCACTGTTGTCAATAATAATGTTTTCGAATCAATTAAAAAAAAATACAAAAATTCAATATTGAAAAGCAGAGCAAAGCACTTCTGATGTGAAATTAATCCTTTTACTCAATCTTCAACTTCAATTAGCGGAGCTGCTTGTCTAGGATTCTTTTTTTTCTATCTCATTACTAACCTAATGATCGGGTTATCCCACTCGCGACCAGTAACTACTCATATATACCCTTTTTATGTCATCGCAGTGCCTATGATAGCAATTAGCAGTTCCCGAAATAAGGTTTTCGGGTCTTTATCTTTGGAGTCTTGTTATAATCACAATAACAAATCAAACTTCTCAAGGATACATTTTTATAATCCAAAACACAAAACACTATTATCTATATTTGGGTGGGTCTATTTGGCATGGTCCAGTGTAGGATATATATTAGAATTTGAACTGAAATTCACTTTGGGCATTGATTGCCCGAGATACGGGTCTATCGTTAATGTGGGAAAACTGTATGGAAAACTCACAAAATCTGAATCGAGTTATTCTTTTTGATATTTAGATCAAGTTTTAAACAAAATCGGCATAATACCGTCGAACCTGGTTAGGTGATAACTGTTTAAGTGAGAAAATTCTCTAAGCGACAACAAGGTCCTGTCATTTTTATCCAGAAAACCTCTATGAGTGATAGTGCTCGAACCTCTTTTAGAGAGACTCATTTTTCACATCTAGACCTCTGTTAGAGACAGTTTCTTGTGTGTAAGCGAGACCATTTATAATAATCTCGAAATTCGCAAGTCGATTCCAGCACCATATTTTACATTTTTTGAACCTCTATTAATGAGAGTAACTTCTCCCAAACCTACGTAAGTGACAACCGTTTTAGTGAGAAACCTCACTTAAATACTCGCTTCCCTATGTTCGCCGGTATTTTGTTTTTAAAAAAAAATTACATAAGGTACGATTTTTTTAAACACGTTCAAACGTGAAATGAATGCCAAAAAGACTTGGGCCTGGGCCTCAATCAACAAGCGTCTTCAGCTAGCTCTATCTCTTGCTAGCTGCCTCCAGTTTCGCACGCTAAGTTGTCTGAGGTCCTCTCCCTATAGAGCAGGACTGGGATAATTAAGGTCTTAAGTTAGGGTAACTTTTGTTGGTTGAGAGAGGGCTTTGGTAGTCAATTGCCTTCGTAGCTCAAGGAAGCAGCAATTGGCAAGAGTTATTTTTCGTTTGATCTCAGCGGTGGTCTGAATTTATACCGGGGTCTAGGTAGACAAAGACCTTAACTACCTCAAAGCTACGTCTGTGGAACCTGACGTACTGTCCGACATGCCGGTGTTGATGTCCTTTTTTGCTTGGCAGCATATAATTGGTCTTGCACTCGTCGACCGCTAAACCCATTTTCGTCGCTTCCGTCTCAATATTCGCGAAAGGGCCACTGACGTCACGCTGCTTTCTACCGATTATGTTAATATCGTCGGCATATGCGAGTAATTGGACTGACTTTTGAAAGATTGTGCCTCCTGCGTTTGCTCGTGGGTTTTGCACTTTTCTTTCAAGTGTGATGTTGAAAAAATTGCATGTCAGCGCATCACCTTGTCTAAATCCTTTTTTAATATCAAAGGTGTCGGTGAGATCTTTACCGAACTTGATGGAGCAGTTCGGTCATCCTGCAAAGACGGACGAGTTTGGCAGGGATGCCATTCTACAGATGCTACGAGTATCATACGTGGCCTTAAAATCGATAAATAGGTGTGTATCTATCTGAAGCTCATCGGTTTTCTCCAAGATCCACCGTAGTGTGAATATTTAATCGATGGTGGACTTTCCTGGTCTGAGGCCACACTGATATGGACCTCTCAGGTTGTTGACAAACAGCTTCAGACAGAGTGGACGGTATTGTTGGTCTACATCGTGCAGGTTGAACGGTTCATCCTGCCTGACAGCGATATTTGGTTCGTCATCGTTAGACAGTCTACAGAAATAATCTTTGCAAAGCCTTAGCGACTGCGACTCTATTACGATGTTCCCTTGCTTGTCTCTATACGCTTCGGTTCGGGGTTTTGTGTCCGTACCAAACCGGACAACGATGAGTCCGATGACTACAATGAATCAAATGAGCCTGAGAGTTGAGTTTAGTCTGTTGGGTCTGATGCGATCTTTGAGGAGATGAAGAGATGAACTTATTGCGCCTGAATAATCTGATGAGTGCAAAGTTCTTGATGAGCATGACAAGTTATTTTAGCTGAGTGATCCTGGTGGATTAGAAGCTCCGTAGCTCAGACAAGTTTGATAAGTATGCTGAGTTGTTGAATGGACCTGGTTAGTGAGATAAGTTGATGAGCTTAATAAACCTAGTGATCATGAACGGCACTCCTTAGAAGCTTTTTCGTAGGCAATTTTACTTTCGGTAGTTTGCCATTGCCCGCCGAAGAGTGATGGCGATTTGAAAAATTGTTGGTGACCCAGTCAGGAATCGAACCCAGACTGTCTGCGTGATAGTCCAATGAGCTAACTATCGCGCCATCGCTACTGCCGAAGAAATAAGTATAGCAATCGGAAAAATGAAGCGCATTCCATCAGAGTTTTGGTCGAAGATGGAGGGAATCGACAGCGAATGGCTATTGAAACTTTTTAATAAATTAAAATGTGGACAACTTATGCCGAATCAATGGAGAAGTAGCTTCTTGGTTCCATTATACAAAGGAAATGGCGACACTCGAGAATGCAACAACTACCGTTCAATCAAGCAATTAATGAAAATCGTCGAAAGAGTCTTAAACGAACGTCTTCGGCAAATAATAAAGCTCGATAATAGCCAATGTGGATTTGTTGAATGAAGATCGACGGTGGACGCTATCCAAAGCCTACGAATAATAATGGAAAAGCACCGAGATTCGTCTAAGGACTTACACATGGTATTTATCGACCTCGAGAAAGCATTCGATAGAGTGCCTTGGAATCTCATATGGGCCGCGCTGAGGTCTCAAAACGTACCGGAAACTTATGTTTGAATAATACAAGACATGTACGGAAACGTGAGAACTGCGGTTAAAAGCTCTGCTGGAATAACGAGAGAATTTGCAGTTAATGTCGGAGTGCACCAAGGAAGCTTACTTAGCCCTTTCCTCTTTAACGTAGTATTCGACTATCTTTTAAAAGACTGCATGCGCGAAACAAATGTAACACCAATTCTCTTCGCTGAAGACGCAGTTATACTTAGCGATAACGTCGAAGATTTACAGAACGCCTTAGATTCATGGAAAAATGCGCTAGAGAAAAACGGGTTTAAAATAAGTCTTTCAAAGACGGAGCATTTGACGGATATAATTTTAGACGGAATAGTTCTTCCGAAAAGCACTTAAAGATAGTACTTAGGATCAATTGTTAACATGGAAGCGAAATGTGACGACGACGTAAACCATAGAGTGAGTGTGGGATGGATGAAATGGCGGGAAAACTCGGGAATCTTTCGCCACCGAAAATTTCCACTTAAATTAAAGGGGAGTTTCCCACGGTTGTTAGGCCAGCTCTTATATACGGTTCATACGAAGCGTTTAAAAAAAAATGACGGCAGCGGCAGTGAAAATGTTAAGGATGTCTAGTGGAGTCACTAAACGCAATTGCATTAGATCTATGCGTATAAGATGAAGTCTACATAAAAAGAATTCGGTAACCGAACAGCTTGAGGCGAATAGAATAAGCTGGTATTGCCACGTTCAAAGAAGATCTGTAAGAAAACGAGGTCGGAAAAAGAATTCCTGGATTTCTCAGATGGCAGATGCGCAACAACGCCTGGGGCTAACCACTGAAGCGATCCAGGAACGAGTATTATGTAGACGCGTTCTACGGTCTGCGACATTAGCCAACCCCATAAGCGGAGCAGCAGCGATATAGTAAAAATGGGAAACTCGTTACGCATAAGTTCGTATAACGAGGAAAGGGTTAATAAAAGGATAAGAAGAAGAATCAGATGAGTTTGAGCGTGACAAGTCCGATATACTTGTTGAGTTTGCCAGGTCCGATATATCGACTGAGTCTTATAAGCTAGCTGAGATCGGTGATCTGAATGTGTTTTAGTGAGTTGGGTTATGATTTCTATTAAGACTTGAACTTACTACAAGAGTAAAATATTGAGGTTACAAAATGTACATCCAATCGGGGGTGTTGTGCATTTGAAATTGCATTTCTTCTTAGAAGAGCAACACTACACATTATTCAATACATAAAAGAATAAATAAAAAAGGAAAATATGATTTGTTTTAACAATATTAATTTCTTATTTCTTAACATTATTTATTATGTAGAAGGAGAAATCTATTCAATTTGCATTTGTGAAGATTTACCTAACTAGCCAAAGTATGTAAACGTGTGCACTTCCTTGCTAATAATATCTAGCGTTTCCTTACCCATATTGCTATACCGCAATCGAAGGAAAGCCTTTTATATAATGGACAAATTTAGTTTTTGTTTTTATATGCATGTACAGAATGTGTATACTTACTTTGAAATCTTTCAACTCGCAAACCTTGCGGTTGCCGTATTTGGTTTTACTCACTTTAAGTTGGTTTTACTCACTTTGGTTTTTTACTGTTTCTTCAAAGGCGCCAGTTTCAAGTTGACTTTATTCTTTTTGTACTCCATTTACTCGTTCCCTACAGGTTGCACATGTTATAGAATTCTTTGATGTTTTAATTTACACCAGTATATGATATCACAGGATTATCATTTTAAGTTATTTATAGGAGTGTGTGAAGAAAAAAAAGATTGTGTGAGTTTGTGTCTTATTTAAATATACGAGGGCGGGTCAATAAGTCCGTGACTTTTTGAATTTCTGACCTCTTTACTGAAACAGCAACACTGCTCCTGTCAACAGGCATCTGTCAGTTGACTCCTGTCAAAATTTAAACTTGCTGCGTCAGTTAGTTTGTGTTTGACAGCTTTTATCAGACTACTCACTAATTTGAGGAGAAAATGGAAAAAAGTGAATTTCGTGTGCTTATTAAGCATTATTTCTTGCGAAAAAAAACCATTACCGAGACCAAGGCTAAGTTTGATAAATACTATGGGGACTCTGCACCATCGATTTCAATGGTAAAAAAGTGGTTTACTGAATTTCGTTGTGGCCGTACAAGCACTGAAGATTCCGAACGTCCTGGACGCCCAGTTGAGGTCTCTACACCCGAAACAATCGAAAAAATTCACGATATGGTGTTGGCCGACCGAAGATTGAAAGTGCGAGAGATTGTGGAAGCCGTAGGGATCTCGCATGGCTCAGTGGTTTCAATTTTGAATGATCACTTGGGCATGAGAAAACTTTCCGCAAGATGGGTGCCGCGTTTGCTCACAGTCGACCACAAACGCAATCGTGTAACAACCTCACAGGAAGGATTGGCGATGTTTAATCGCAATATGGAGGAGTTTTTGCGCCGTTTTGTAACCGTGGACGAAACATGGATCCATCACAACACACCAGAGAACAAACAACAGTCAAAACAGTGGGTTTCTAAGGGTGAATCGGCGCCAAAGAAGGCCAAGGTGGGTTTGTCAGCCAATAAAGTTATGGCGACTGTTTTTTGGGATGCACGCGGGATAATCCACATTGACTACCTTCAAAAGGGAAGAACAATCAATGGGGAATATTATGCCAACTTATTGGACCGATTCAATGACGATTTGAAAAAAAAAACGACCTCATTTGGCCAAGAAAAAAGTTCTTTTCCACCAAGACAATGCAAGGGTGCACACATGTGCAGTTGCCATGGCAAAAATCCATGAATTGGGCTACGAATTGCTCCCTCATCCACCCTATTCTCCAGATTTGGCTCCGAGCGACTACTTCTTGTTCCCAAACCTGAAGAAATGGCTTGGTGGAAAAAGATTTGACTCCAATGATGAAGTCATCTCGCAAACAAAGGCCTATTTTGAGGACCTCGACAAATCATTTTGTTTGGAAGGGATAAAAAAAATTGGAGAAGCGTTGGACAAAGTGTATAGAGCTCAAGGGAGACTACGTTGAAAAATAAAATTATTTTTTTTATCAAAAAATCTGTGTTTTAATCCAAATCCAACTTATTGACCCGCCCTCGTATGTAACCGAACGATATTTGATTTATACTTTTATATTATTTTCTATTAGTTTTACGAAGCTGTAAACAATTTCATTACTCTGATTTGTATGACCTGCTGGTTGGGAAGAAATAAGAGGTCTTAATCCGTTAACTAACTCGTTTGGATCACCCAATATACCACCTTGCTCAAAAAGTTCCCGGGATAACCACCGTGTGGCGCTCACATTGTTCCGATTTGAATTCTTTTTTTGTGTTATGTTGGTACATCTGTTGTTGATATTCCCTCTTAGTCTTAGCGTCATAGCTTGGCATTTGCAAAGGTTACGTAGCCAAGAGTACATCTATCTCTGTGTGTGTTGGCGATTTTTTTTACAATTTTTGAAATGAATTTATATTTGCAACAACGAACTTGTATTAAATTTTGCATAGAAAATGAATTTAATGGTACGCGAAAGTTGGAAATGTTGGAAAAGTGTTTCGGTAAAGATTCTCTAAAGAAAACGGTCGCTTACCAGGCACGAGCCGAGCGGTTCAAAAGAGGTCGTGACTCAATCGAAGATGATGAACGCGGTGGCAGACCATCGACATCGAGACCGACGAAAATATTGATGAAGTGAAAGAAATGTTGGTCAATAACCGCAAATTAACTATCAGAGAGATAGCGGAGGAATTGAACATTGCCTATGGAACCGCCCAAGACATTTTGTTTAATGATTTGAGTTTCCGTCGTGAGCAGCAAAGTTGGTGCCAAAAGACCTCAATTTCATGCAAAAAAGAGACCGTGTTGACATCGCAAAAGAGATGGTTTGCGACGCTGAATCCGATCCAACAGCCACCGAATTCACTTGACTTGGCTCCCTGTGACTTCTTTCTGTTCAATCATTCTGGCATAAGTGTGTTGCAGTCGATGGGGATTACTTTGAAGGGGACAATATAGATTTAGATGAATAAACTTGTATTTTTAATCTTCTGAATAAATTCCGGGGACGTTTTGAGGTGGTATAAAGTTAGTTTGTTGCATTAATCGACCACCTTTATAAATTGTTGGTGAATTACTATCAAGGAATAATTGTTTTTTATTATTTTCTTATACTTAAATACTTTAGTTCCTTTAATTTCTTTGTTTTCGCAATATTTACGTTTATTTGCTTCTTTTAATAACCATTTCCTTCTGTCGTGTGAAATATTAATTCATAGAGTCGTGGTGTAAGAGACCAACTCTTATCACTAATCAAAATGTCATTTTGTCCAAGTTTAATTGTACTATTACCAAACTTCCATTAAGAGTTGGGGGTTTTATATGGTCTATTATTGATTGTTTTGCGCTAGGTCTGTTAATTTCATAAATTTATTGCTATCATTTCCATCATCCTGTGAAAAGGAATTTTCATCCTTCCTTGCTCCATCATCATTAGTTGCTATTTCTGCAAGGGACGATTTTCTTTTTATATGAGTACTTATTTTGATTTCAAAATAAATTTGACTTATTTAACCATCATTTGGATTTCGTGTTGAGTTTTCAACTAATTAAAAATGTTTAAAAATGTCTTCCAAAAGGCGTTCAACATCTTTTTCCTGCATCTGATATTTTTAAACTTTTTCCTTTACAACATCTTTACATAGTTTCGCATTAATTTTTCATCTATTTATCGGATAACCTTCTATCAGATCAGACCAGCTTTTTTATCAAATCAGCTTTTATCAGTTGTTGCTACATTGTAATTGAAAAATCAATTACTACAAAACTAATTAGTCTTTGCAAATAACAACAAACCCATATAAAAAAACTTGTTACAAAGACTGATACATTTTTTTTAAAGTCATGTTCCACATGATCCTTATGAATATGCTTTAGCAACAATTTCAATAAACTAGGACAATGATAAATTTGTGATCTCCTTTTTTTCTATGAATTATAATTGGCATACACTAGTTTTATCATCAATTCTTCAGTCTTCAAGTGTATCTATTAATTTTATAGCCTCTCCATCAATATTACTTATACCATGCACATTTAACACGTGTTTTCGAAAAGAGAAATCCTTTCCACTTAACCCTTCTCTTTTATTTCTTCTTTGTTTATTTTAACACACTCAATTTAAATGCACTAGCAGTTTATACGAGCGACGCGGTTTTAGCGTTTTCTAAGCATTCTATCCTACCTAACATTAGGTACACACGGTGTTGTATATCTTCTGCTCTCGTCCAAGGAGCTCCGAGTGTGCCGTTACTTCTTCGTACTCATAACCAAATCGCTGTCTAAAGGTTAAATCCAATAGAGTGAAATTATCTCGAACGTTGTGTGCAAGATTTTCGAAAAGGATGTGTGCAGTTCCTCAGAGATAAAATGCCTTCATGTTCATAAAATGTTCACTTCAAATTAAGACCTCCACTGTGTGGGGTTTTAGTGGCGCAGCGTTTATAAGATTTCTTCCTTTTTTTCATGAAGTAGTCATAACTCATAAACCATTTCATGTACACAAGCATGCGAAATTTACAATATCTCAAAATGCACAAGTAATATTGATTAAGAGGATATAAAATTAATAGACGTGCTTCGAAATGCATTACACCGCCTACGGCAATGGGCGTCGAAATCAATGACTTTCACACACAAATCATTCACTCCAAATCACGCAACATGTCTTATCACGTTCCTCATGCTCCCTACTCCCTGTGGTCCAGGATTGGCAAATCCTATCTACTTACGTTGCTTAAAGAAAAATCGCTACAATGTTTCGACTCCTATTTTAAATAACATCTTTCAAGTTATTGTATATACGAGGGCGGGTCAATAAGTCCGTGACTTTTTGAATTTCTTACCTCTTTACTGAAACAGCAACACTGCTCCTGTCAACAGGCATATGTCAGTTGACTCCTGTCAAAATTTAAACTTGCTGCGTCAGTTAGTTTGTGTTTGACAGCTATTTTTATCAGACTACTCACTAATTTGAGGAGAAAATGGAAAAAAGTGAATTTCGTGTGCTTATTAAGCATTATTTCTTGCGAAAAAAAACCATTACCGAGACCAAGGCTAAGCTTGAAAAATACTATGGGGACTCTGCACCATCGATTTCAATGTACAAGCACTGAAGATGCCGAACGTCCTGGACGCCCAGTTGAGGTCTCCACACCCGAAACAATCGAAAAAATTCACGATATGGTGTTGGCCGACCGAAGATTGAAAGTGCGAGAGATTGTGGAAGCTGTAGGGATCTCGCATGGCTCAGTGGTTTCAATTTTGAATGATCACTTGGGCATGAGAAAGCTTTCCGCAAGATGGGTGCCGCGTTTGCTCACAGTCGACCACAAACACATGTGCAGTTGCCATGGCAAAAATCCATGAATTGGGCTATGAATTGCTCCCTCATCCACCCTATTCTCCAGATTTGGCTCCGAGCGACTACTTCTTGTTCCCAAACCTGAAGAAATGGCTTGGTGGAAAAATATTTGACTCCAATGATGAAGTCATCTCGCAAACAAAGGCCTATTTTGAGGACCTCGACAAATCATTTTGTTTGGAAGGGATAAAAAAAATTGGAGAAGCGTTGGACAAAGTGTATAGAGCTCAAGGGAGACTACGTTGAAAAATAAAATTATTTTTTTATCAAAAAATCTGTGTTTTAATCCAAAAGTCACGGACTTATTGACCCGCCCTCGTATGGTAAAAGATTGGTTATCGTTTAGCTTGTAGTAATAATGATATCTTTTATTATTTTATTATTATTATTTTTGTTATCAATAGTCTAAAATTTATGTGTAAATGTTTTGTTAAATACTTACGATTTTTACTTCTTGATAATTTTGATTGAATTATGGTATACATACATATATTATGGTCAATTTCTTTTGTCTCGTTTTTACAGATCAATCATACCCGCAGTCCTAGCTCAGCTTTTGCTTCAATTTCAGCAGCCAGTTGTGATAACTACCCAAGAGCAACATTCATTAAGGAGTGAATTACCTTCATTTAATCGTACAGAGCGTAGAACTTATAATTTATCAAGTTCCGGTAAGGTTATCATAATAGAAAACAACCACTTTACAAATTTTACTGTTTAATTTGTCAGGGTCTTTGAATACGAACGAGTTAATAGGCGTAAAATAGACGAAATTATTTGATGCTGCCACATGCGTACCCCTTTAAAATATCCTGATAATACCTTAAAATGTTGTGGTCAGATAATGAAACTTATTTGCTTTCAAAACAATCTTCCTTTGAATTTGAATTTTCTTTTTCTTATACTTAAACCTCTTTATCACTATTGCTAATTTACTTCACTTTTAATATTCACCTTATCAGCACTCCTAGTATTTATACTCCGTTTGTCCATACGCTTTTCCATACTGCTTTTTAAATACAAAACCATTCATGAGCCGTGTAAGCTTCTGCTAGAGAAATCCCTGGAAATTGGTGTGCAGATGGCAACACTTAATTGTGCAATATTGTTATATTCGTTTATATTTCTTTGGCAATACCTATCTGGTGCGTGACCCAGTCCACTCTTTGTCTTCTAACTGAATGGTTAATAAAGTGCACACCCAATAATAATCGCAATCAATGTTTTGCTGCGATCCTCTCGTTTTGTTATTATCTTTATTATTATTATTTTTTTTAATACTTTTTTAATATCATTATTATTATCATAAGTATGTTTTACCTCTTCGGGTAGGGTTAGAATTCACCCGAGGTAGATATGCCTGTCGTAAGAGGCGACTAAAATCCATTTCCTGTTTAACCGGCGTGTAGAGTTTACAAACTATTCAATAGACAAAGCAGAAATCTACCTTCTTCGGAGTTTGGCCTTAAGGATTCTAGGGAGAACATTTTATAAATTTGTTGTGAAAAGGTTCAAGCAAATGGTGATCTCCACCACCTAGATCTCATAAAACTATATGCAAAATAAGAATTCCGACGACACCAATGTCAGCGCAGAAACAATTGACTTCTTCGAAAACCAAAGGCCTCAGTGAACAAATTTGGAACTTCAGTTCCGGTAACCTTTAAGGAAAATACTCTGCGAAAAACTAACCAGGTGGAAAGCCAAAGACGAAACTACAATATATAGGTACTATACTATTTAAGTCCAACTAGGAATGTGTCAGCAGTTAGTTGTAACTCGTTAGGAAAAACAACCTATGTCGTGAAACCGACTGGATATTGCAGAAACAAACCGGACAAGACACTGAAATTCGGTTCCTCACCCAAAATAATCACTCAACCAGAGTTGAAGGGAAATGAGCCGGAGAAAAATGACGTTATAAATACTCTTCAGAAGAAAACCGAAATCCCAAGGATCAACCACCGCTCCCAACCAACGTGATCGAGATTGAGGATTACAGCAAACTTCAAAACATCTTGAAGAGGTTATTTCGATCCAATTTTTCCGTTACATCGCGTAATAACAAAGTTTAGAAATTAAACGTTAAATACGCTAACATCTATTGGTTACTGTTCAATGGCGCGCTTACGAGAGCAAAACGGAAGCCCAAAACGTGTCGTAGCAAGAGGGTTTCATTATTTGTACCTACACAATAGAAGATATCGTTGGTGCCCTGGATAATAGCCATATTAAGTTTGTTGATGTCGTTCACAAAGAAAAACAAGAGAAACAAAACTCAAATGGAAAGAAAATTACAGGAAAACGCAGCCTTTCTCTTTTCATGCTTACTTTTGGTAGGGGAGAGAATCTTTAAAATTTAATGAAATAGAGCGATTCTTAGCATGATTATTAAAATCTGAATTCTGCGTAGAGGCTTCAAATATATTGGCAGAAATAGCCACATTGTGCGAAATGCGCAAAACTCTGCAATGTGTACTAATTTCAAACGAGAACACCCAGCTAATTATAGAGGTTGGGAACAGCCAGAGAGTAGCAAAAGGGCTGGATAAACTCCTAAATCTGCTAAATGGGCACTCAAAAGTAGCATGAAGGGAGTGGTCTAAGCCCGGTATGTTAAAAATAGTTAAAAAAAAGTCATCGGTGTCCGGTCAAAAAAATATAAAACAAAACGTGATGGAAGAAAAATTATGAAGCCTCATATGGCGGTTACTGGCAAACCAACGCATGCCCAAGCAGCAAAATTACATAATGACAGAACTGAAAACTCCACTGACACTGCTTCCCATGTTATCTCTATTAGGCTTGAGGAGCAAGGCAAAATAAATAAACTCATTTTCGAGAAGTTAGCGAACATCGGAAATAACTGATAAAAAGGAACGCTGTCGGACTTGACACTTACAGAACTACGTACAACAATGAAGATCGTCTTATTTAATCACATTATTTTTCATTCTCAATTTCCTCGAAATCTTGTAACAAGGTTGATTTGGTCGGCTTCTCACCAGCAAATTTAACACCAACAGATCCTTGATGATGACAACAGAACAACCATTTTAACCTTACTGGACTTCTCTTAAGCGTTGGACTGTGTTTTTTCGACTCTTCTCTGTAAGAAACTGACTACAAACTTGAATTGTTCTAATACATCCTGTGAACTGATTCGTTCTTATTTGACTAAACGCACACAAGCTGTTTTTTTATAATAACAAATTGCCCTCCGATAATAGTGATGTTCCCCAAGGATCCATTCTTGGTCCTCTTATATTTTCTTTATTTTTCAATGACTTACCCACTGTTATCCCATTGTTGTTTTCTTATCTACGCTGACGATGCCCAGCTGTACCTGTGCTTTCCCATTGAATTAATATGGACCCAATATCCAGAATGAACGAAGACATATCTTCAATAGTAAACTTGTCATCACGCAACGGTCTATAGCTAAACCCATGTAAAACTAAAGCAATACGTATTTCTACGCACTCGCCACTCTTCGCAATTTTTCCTCCAATACAAATAAACTACTCGCAAGGTGAATATTTCTCCAAAGCAATACATCTCGGTATGAGGTTTAAAAGCAGATTAAACTGGGACGAACAAATAAACTGCATCATCTTCAAAGTCTATGCTTTGCTACGAGGGTTGTCCGTCGTCAAGGAATATCTCCCAATTAAGCTCAGACTAAAATTGGTAAAGTCTCTTTATAATTCCAATAATAACGTACAGCTGCGAGTTGTTCGCCGGTTGTTACTTTTATTCTTTTCAAAGATTTAAGGTTGCCTTCGATGTGATTGCTCGGCTTGTCTTTGATCTTCGCAGGTTCGATCATGTCTCAAGGGTGTCAACTTCATGGGTGTAGTTAAGACAAATTTTCTATATTTCGCTGCTGTTTACTTTTAAAAATTATTAACTTGTGCTTTTATTAAAAATATATGCGTTTTTCTCTTAGTCCAGTTCAAGTAATCAAAAACGTTTTGATAAGCCAATAAATAAATTTGAATTCGTGTATAGTTTGTTTTACATATATAGTTTTTTCGACTCGCTATCTATTCCTTGTTGCCGTTCCCAATCTGCTAGTGCTCAGCCATCTTTAGTTCTCTTAAAATCATGTCAGCTCCTAATCTTCAACCAAGCGAAACTTCAGCTAAATACCTTCCATCACCATCCACTCATCCCATCCAGTCATTTTCGCTTGCGTCTAAACAGCTGAAAAATGACTATGCTCCAATCATGGTCCAAATCTTAAAAGAACAACTCTCCAAGCTGGCAGATGTTATGTCAAGGTTTTGCACAAGAGATCACTTAAATGCAAAATGACTTGCTTCTCAAGTTAGAAGAAATTATAATAATCAGGAATAGGCACTTTGAAGAATTAAATAAAAAATCTCAAACTTAACTCAGCAGATTGCTTCAATTGAAGAAAATACAAACACCACCATTGAACAAGGAAGTTGCGTACGACGCAGTGCTTTTTGGAATACTTGCGCTCCCAAATGAGAACTTGAAGAGTTTATTTAATCGGCTTTGTCACACTATATATTGTAAGCCTCCTCCTATAATCAGTGATTTTCGTCCAAAAAAGAGTAACGACAATAACAACACAACACATCTCCAATTGTTTTGAAGTTCAGCAATTCACAAGAGAGAAACTCCGTTCTCATATTTGCCGCAAACTACCGAAAACAAAATTCCACAGAACCACGTCTCCTTGATGTTGTTATACAATCGGACAACAGTTGCAATCTCAATGAGAGTCTTGCAAGAGAAACTCGGTTCCTGTTGAACAGTGCTACCGCGCTCAAACGGAAAAAACAATTGTTGTCTGTACATACCAAATATGGATATGTCTATGTGAAGAAGTTGGCAAGTGAAAAAGGCTTTCTTATCGAAAGCTCTGGAGATCTGCTTGCTGCTACTGCGAGAAATCAGTAACTGGTATCTATTGTATAAATCAAATTTGTAATTTTTTTGTCATTGCACCTCTGTATTTCACTACACTACACTACACATCCCATCCTTGTCCTCTTTCTGATGCACTTTTTTCTCTGTTTTATTGTTCATACATTTTTATTTTTTTTCTCTACTCTTTATCTTCTTTTCTTCTTTCCCTTCTCGATGGATGTTCCAATATTAGAAAACCAATACAGTGTATTTGTATTTTGTATTTAATGAATATGAAATTGCTTATCACAGTAAGATAAGTCTTATAAAATAGTGAAAGCCTTTAAATTAAGTTTACAAATTGAACATAATAAAATAAACATAGGGATAACAAACGAAATTGGTTGAACAAGAAATATTTAAATAAAAAACATAAAAAAAAAACAAAAAATAAGTAAGAAAACAAGATTCAAATAACAAATATGTGAATTAAAAAAAAGATCATTAATTAAGAATTTAATCGAAACAAAATAAATAATAAATAAATACCAACAATTTAAATTGAATATGCTAATTAATTATACTCACTGGCCAAGTACCTCAAAAGTAAATTCCTAAATCTTTTTGTGTTTTTGACTCCTCTTAGTTCACGGGGCAGGGAGTTCCATAGGCGAGTGGCATGAACGAAGAATTGCCGCTCCGATGTCAGACAAGAAAGTGGAGTTTGCATTAAGGTCAGAGTCCCTTGCGACCGATGAAAAACTAATCTGGTATAGAGATACTCAGGTTGATGTGTCTGTATGATGTCATGCAGGCAAGGTAAGGAGCGAAGCACTAGTAGGTTATCGAACGAGCAGCCGACAATACACTTTGAGTAAACTGACACGTGATCATAATTTCGGAGTCCATAGATATACCGAGCAATATTGTTGTATACAACATTAAGCTTCCTTTTAGAAATCGAGTCAACTTTGCCATAGACCTCACACCCATACAGCAAAATTGGCAGTATGAGCGTTTTCGCCAGCATAGTTCTTATAGCTGTAGGTGTAAACATATGAGTCGAGAAAAGCATACGAAGCCCTCCATAAACCTTGCCAATAGCAGAGTTTATATGGTCAGTCCATGTTAGGGAGTCGTTAAAAATAAGTCCAAGATTTCTTACAGTGTGAACAAAGTGTACGATTTCTTCACCAAGTTGTATCGGTGGAAAGGTAAATAGGTTCTGTGTTTTCCTTTGAATCACGAGAGCTTTCGATTTTGCCGGATTCAAACATAGAAAGTTACGTTGAGCCCAGAGAAAAATATTGTCCATTTCTTCATTCACCAAAGCGACAACTTGATCTAACACTTTGATATTTCCACTCAAAGCCAATTGGACATCATCGGCATGCATGTGGATTAGACACCATTGGACAATTTGTGACAAGTCATTGATGTACATAGAAAAAAGAACAGGTCCAAGTATTGATCCTTGAGGAACTCCATTCGATACCCTAAGAAAGCTCGAAGTTTTATTGTTGACCACATCACATTGCTGCCTATCTACTAGGTAGGAATAAATAAGCTTTGCCGATTCTTTGGAGAAATTATACATGGTCTGAAGTTTTTGCCAAAGAAGAACATGGTTAACAGTATCGAACGCTTTTGAAAAGTCCAAGAGAATTAGAAAAGTAACATATTTTTTGTCCAACGACTTCCGAATGTCATCGACTACTGACAATAATGCTGTTTTGCAGCTGTGTTTGGGACGAAAACCGGACTGACAACTGCTTACTAGCTTATGTATAGACAAATATGCTTGCATTTGCTTCAAAATTACTTTTTCCAACACTTTACTTAAAAGCGGGAGAATCGCTATGTGTCTATAATCGTCATTACCTTTTTTGGAGATTGGGATAACTTTTGCCCTCTTTCATTCACGTGGATAGTCAGAAGCTGTTATTATGCTGTTAAAAATGTGGGTACTGGAAGGAAGAATGTAAGGAAGGAGAATTTTTACGAAACGGGGATCAACACCATTGATGCCGGTTGCGTTTGACTTAATTGATAGAACTGCTTCGACAACCTCTATATCACTGATACATACGAAACCGAAAGATTCATTGGAGATGGAGTTGTCAGAAGGATCAAATGTATTCCACTCGTTTTCATTTGTGAAAGATGATGGTTTTGTGACGAATTTAGCGTTTAAGAGTTCACAGTCAATGTTATCGGCTATTTTTGGAATCTCTTTTCCAATTCCAAGTTCCTTAACAGTTTTTCATTTATTTTTTGAAGAACAACTTTGGCTTAACCTATTTTCATATTAAAGCGTCTTTGCGGACCTTATGTCTAGCACCACTTTGTTCCGCAAACGGCAGTATTCCCGATATAACGGTTCGACTCTATGTCGTCTCCATGGACTATAGGCTGCATTACGTTGCAGCTTCAGCTTCTTAATTTCGCTGCTGAGCCAGGCTGGCGACGTTCTACGGATAACTTTTTTTTTTAGTGGGATATGTTTATTAAATAGGTATCTGATCTGCTCTTAAAAAAACACAACTTTATCGTTAACAGACTGCATGCAGATTGATTTGCCTTGTAAGCAGTACCCAATAGAATTCTTTGACTCTCACATACAATTTTGACGAAAAAATAGTCTAGCCCTGTGTCCTGCATAGATTTACAAACAGGTGTACACTGCAACCTTTCGCGCACATGACGGAAAATATTAAAACCAGACACTTCATACAGTTTGTTTTCAGTATCCGAATGAAACCAAGTCTCAGACACACAAACAACATCAACCTGAGATCCTACAAATAGATATTTGAACTCCTCTAGTTTCAATGCATTGTGCAAACTATGTGCATTCAGATGACAAATTTTTAACCCATTCTTCTGTGCACAGAGCACACGGATCATACTATGCAAGTTCTCATTCCTACCCACACCCATGACACTCCCATTAGTGTTATCTATATGGTTGTTCATTAATCAAAACAGAACGAGTCAGAAACAGAAACGGCAAGTCACAAAAAAAATTAGAGAAATTCATTAGCCAGAAAGTATTTACAAACGTTATTTGAATAACTAAATTGAGAGTTGAATATAGAAATAATAAATAAAAAAGAATTATGAAGGGAAAAAAGAAAGCTAAAAAGAATACCAAATAATTACATAGAATAGATGTGTTGTTATTAAGTTGTCTCAGCTGCAGCAAGCAGGTCATCAGAGCTTTCGATAAAAAAGCTTTTGGAATTCACCGACTTTTTCACGTAGACACACCCACGCTTTGTGTGTACCGCAAACAGCTGATTTTTTCGCCGGAGTTCGATGGCACTATTTAACAGAAAGCAAGTACGTTTTGTTAGGCTTTCATTGAGATAGCAGCTAGCGTTGGATTCTATGCCAAGATCGTTGAGACATAATTGTGATGCATTGTGCTTTCGATAAAGTGCAGCAGAGGCAAGCACAGAATTCCTTTCTTGCGGGCTGCCGAATTTTAGCATGATTGGTGATGGTGTGGTATCATTGTTGTGTTGATTTTTTGTGTGAGCGCGGAAAGCAATAACTGAAGAAGGGGCCTGTAATTAAGTGTGTGACAGAGATGGTTGAATAGGCTTTTTTGATTTTCGTTCTGTAGTATTGGTACTCCAAAGAGTACAGCGTCACAAGCGGTTTCTTTTCTCTCTAACGCGTTTATTCGTTGCTGCATGGCTGCAGTCTCCGCATTATGCATTTTTACAGCTGTTTTGGCGTCTTCATCAATGCGTTGGACTTGCTCAGTAAGGTGGGATATTACTTTGTCGACATCATCAAATCGTCGATCCCAACTCTCCTTAATTTCCTCAACCCGTTGAAGAAATTCACTCCGCATTTTGGAAATTTCTTCTGCAAAGCCAAGTCTCATTGACTCCGCTTGCTTAGTTAGATGTTCCTCCAAGATTTTGGCAGTGGGTGTGTTTTCGTTTTGATTGCCCTTCACGACGGGGGGAGAGACAGTTGTAGGCGTAGATGGAAGGCCTTTTGTGGGAGCAGCTCTTGAGCGTAGTTTTACAGCTGACATGATTTTTTGAGAAGAGAGAAACTTTACTGTAGATATTGGGTACAGGGCAAAATAAAATCACAAATTTTTTGTGCCCGGAAACTAGATTTTTAAGTTTAGCTGGATCAATAAACTTTAGCAGCACACAAAACACTTCTTTGTGAATAAAATGGCTAATTTTTGTTCAACTTTCACCAAATTAAAATGACAAACTTTCAACCAAATTAAAAGGAACCAAATAAAACACATCCGTTCACTATAACGTTTATTACGTTTGTAAATGAAAAATCTACGTTCACTATGATAAATGTTATGGTGTTATGTCTGTTATTTAAATTTGCGGTGTTTAAATGACCTTAAACTTGGTTACTTAAAGTATTTGTTCTCCAATTTTTCTATAGATGGTTTTTGTGTCGGCGAAACCTGGTTTAAGCCAAATATTACGAAACGGCATAAAATACATCCTAGTTGAAATTCGAGATTATAATACCAAATGCATGGTTGCGTGTGGTTACAGTAAAAATAGAAGTTGTTCCTCTGCACCTTGCTTTGTGCACTCTATCAACACTTAATAATTTGTTATGATTTCAACATTGATCTACTAAGACATGACACCCCATGTGACTTACCCTACCCGGTTTGCAGTAAATCGTTTCCTAAGCCTCTTAGATCTAATCGCTGTTTCTATTCTTTCTCTGGTTCTGTTATTTGATCAACTTTTCTTTGGTGATTCTGACCATGACCTACAATTTTGTACCTATGATATAAACCTGTCCAAAACTCTTTTTTGGGACACATTTTCATATAAAGATTTTGGTCCAATAAAAATAAACGCTTTCCAAATTGCAACATCTTTAGCACCTTGGGAGCATTGCTATCTTTATTCTAATCTAAATAAAAAAGTTAAACAACTTCAATCTATTTTCATACGAGTACAACTGTTCGATCGATATGTTCCAACGAAATTGACAAAAATTCTAAACAGAGCATGCTCTTGGTTTACGGTAGAGGTGGTCGATTCTATAAAAAATAGAAACAAATTAACAAATTATATAGAATGTTACTTGCTCTGAATACAAAGTGGCACGTAATCACACACCCTACATTGTACGTTCTTCTAAGAAGAGGTGCTGAATGCGTAATTAATACTGATGAAGTTAACAACTTTTTCTGTTGGATCAACGTTATGATTGCAATTTTGACTTCAATCGGAGTATGGATACGCACGCTAAACCCTTTCTGAAAGATTTCAAAGTAGCAAGTGAAAATGATATTGTCCAATGCATTACAGTTTTCAAGTCTAATTCTATTAGCGAGGAAAATATATCAATACGCTTTATCAAGCTTATTTTACCTCAAATTGCCCCTTATCTTACCCATGCTACAAACTGGTGAATAGCAACATCTACTTTTCCTACGATTTGGAAATCTGCTAGAGTGTTGTCCGTAGCAAAGAAATCTAATCCATCTTCTCCTGCTGACACAAGACCGATAAACATTTTTCCTTGCTTATCTAAAATTATAGCAAAACAAATCACTGTACATTCAACGTCCAATAAACTGCTGAGTAATCAGCAATCTGGTTTTAGCGCTAGTCACAGTTGTTTCACAGCAGTAATCAACATATTAGAGGAAATCAGACAGGATTTCTACAAGGGTAATGTTTCTCTCCTTTGTCTAGACTTTTCTAAAGCTTTTGATAGAGTGAATCACTCTATTCTGTGCCAGAAACTTAGAAACCATTTTGCATTCAATGAAAAAGTTATTGAATTAATAAGAAATTCTTGGTGGTATGTAAATCACTAAAATAATTTCTGGTTAACGCTCCTCATCGATCAAGGAAATCAAACAAGGTGTTCCGCAGTACTCAATTCTGGATACTATTTTGTATGTTTATAAATGATCTTACTACCGTGTGTAAACTTTTTTCTTTCCACCTTTATGCGGATGGAGTCCAACTGCACCTGGTTAAAGCACACTGCAAACTCGATTAGCTCGCTTTTCTTATGAATGAAGACTTGATGCTTGTTAATACTTGGTCATTTGCAAATGGATTGCAACTTAATCCAACAAAATCGCAGGCAATTCCAATATCAATGAAAAAACTTAATCTTAACGTGTTTCCTTATCTATATCTTAATTATAATAAAATCAAAATAGTACAATCAGACACTAGTCTTGGATACACAATTAATCGTAGTTTGTCTGCGCACACCACACTAACGCTGTCATCAGCCGAATCATGTTAAGTCTACAATCGAATTCAGACGGTTTTGCATAGCTTGCCGCAAACATTTTTCCAATCTTAAATGAATTTGCTTAACTTTTTCTTTAATTTTTATTTATAAATATAATATTGTATGTCTTGGTTGCGCTTTCCATCAATTTATCTTTTTCCTTTTAATATTAATATTTTTAATTTCGAATATACAGTATATATTACGAACATATATAACACACAACATGTACAGGAACATAAATATTATTTAAAATAGTCTGTTATACATAACTGAAAAGTGGATTTTTTACCCCTACTGACAAGAAATTCAACAATTCTTACTAACACATAACGAAATCACGATTTCCTACACGTATGTATACTAGGTCATAGGAACATTCAAACACAGTGCCCCCGAAGCATTATAAAACGAACTTGTAAAAACACGCAGAATTTGGGAATTCCCCTCCAGAATTCGACTTATCGAAGGTGAAATAGTTTCTTCGAGTTATCAAGACATTCGAGTAATTGAAGTTCGAGTTATCAAATAAAAATTACATGTAGATTTCAGTCTTGGCGCTATTGCCAACCAATTTTATTCGAGTTCTCGACTGTATACAGTCTGTTTGATAACATCGTACACGACAAAAATTAAAGAAGAACTTATAATAATAAAATAAAATCAATTGTACTGGTTTGTTTTGTTTATTTACTTGAATGCTTTTCAATTAATATGTTGTCCACTCTCCTCCATTATCAATAATTGCTTGGAGTCTTCGAGGCATGCTTTCTACTAATCTTATAGCATAATCTTGAGACAAAGATCTCCATAAAACTCGTATTTTTCGTGATAATTGTTTGACCGTCGAGATCTTCTTTCCTTGGAGCTTTAGCTTCATGAATGCCCAAACATTTTCAATGGGATTTGCATCCGGCAACTGTGATGGCCAATCTAAAACATCGACGTAATTTTCTTGTATCCACTGCACTGCGATGTTTCGGGTCATTATCTTCTTGCAGTAACCAATTCTCATTCCTTCTTTCAAACCACCTTTGGGCAGATGGTAATATAGCCTTCTTATAAATTTTGTACATGTTGGGTGCATTTGAGTTATTTGTAAACATGAACAAATTGCCAAATCCTTGTTTTGAGAAGCATCTCCAAACGTGCACCTTTGCCGGGTGTTTGACGGTCCGCTGGATTAATTTATTGGATTGTGTACACCAGGTATGAGTGATAGGAGATCATGCCCAAAAAGAAGCTTCATCCGAAAAAATAACGTTATTCCAATCTCTGTCCAAATTCTCCTTGGCCCAACTGAGTCATTTTTCTACGTGTTTTTTTGACAGTAGTGGTTTCTTTATTGTGCTTCGAAATTTTACATTATTGGCTAGTAAACGTCTTCGTATCGTATCACAACACACATTTAGACCCCTCTTACGTAAAATCCCTTGTCTTCCACGTAACGATAGAAGAGGATTTCTTTCAAACACGCGTAGAATCATTTTGTCCTGCTTTTTTGTTGTTTTTGGCGTAGACCCACGATCCGGCAAATCATCCACATTTTTAACTTAGGAATAACGGTGCACCCACTTGCTAACAAATGCTTTTGACTTTTCCATGTATTCAGCAGCTGCTCCGTATGACATTTTTGGTCCTTTTGGATGCGTGCACAAGAATACTGCTCCATAACGTGATGTAAACGCGACACTCATTTTAAAATACTTCCATCTCTGACAAAAATTGAACACTCTTTAAATTTTTTTATTCAAAGCATCTTAGCAGAAGTATTTTTTTTATCTGCTAATGTAAATGCCACTTCCAAACCGGTTTTCATAAACGAATTTTGCCGTATACGATCTTATCAAACGGACCGTATATATTATACATTTTTTTTTTCTGTTGTTATTTTCAATTTTAAGTCTAATGAACTTTACACCTATAGGTAAACCTTAATACTCGTATGCAGCGATTGTTTTCTTCAATAAATAAGTAATAAAGTAATAAACGAACTAGACCGGGGACATAAATGCGAAACACGTATAAGGGGAAAGACGGATCCTGCTTGTATATTAAAGAGTCTATAGAACATATTCAAGACCTTAAAATAGAGCTCGAATTGGTGTAAGTAATCACTGTTCTCGTACGTGTAAAAAATATATACAATTTTTTTTACCAATTCAGCCATTTACTGCCCACTGAGATTCGGCCTCAAAAAGACTGAGTTTTATTATTGGCGATGATTTTAATGCGAAACACACTTTCCGGGGCTCAGATGCAAGAGGTGCAGCAGACCCTTATCTAATATCCTGTCCGGAAACGGGGAATCGAATTATTCACCCTGGAAGCACTTATATTTACTTAAAGCCCTTAAGTCTCCGCGCCACCAAATGCAATGCTAATGGAAGTTAGCCCTGAAATATAGATATTAAAGCCAAAGACTTCATAACCGATGAAGTCAGTGGAAAGTTGCTGGGGTCATAAAACTAGTAAAACCTCCGAATGCCTATGGACTTATGGACATATGTATTTCAAGTAATCACCTTGCTACTATGGTAGTTCACCATCCACAGTCTTACCCATATTAGTATCAAATCGTAGCATATACCCATTGCTAAGTTTAGCAGCCCACTTTTTAAATTCGAATCTTATTATTGGTTTGCCCCTAATAAACTGCTTAGCGTAGTGCTTGCCGTAATGGGATATCATGCTCTCATCGATAGACAGATACTCATCCATGTTTACTATTTGAAAAATTTAGAGAACCGATGAAAGGTCGTAATTTGTGTAAACTATCGTTGTTCAGTTTTGTGTTGTCATTCACGTGAAAGCTGTGGAAAATGCACTTAAATCCGTTCTGACGCCTTAAATCACACAAAAATTTTTGTCGGACCATTAGGATATTTTGCTAGCACGCGGTTCCTACATCTCGATATACACACGGGGACTTGGAGAACTCCCGATCAATCAACAATCAACCAGATTGATCATATTGCGATCGACGCAAGATACTCCTCCAGCATTATCGATGTCCGTACGTTCCGAGGAGCCAACATCGAATCTGACCATTACCTAGTTGTAGCCAAGGTACGGTTGTGGATATCCAAAACTGCGGCAAGACAAACTAATGCTGTGAGGAAATTCGACATCAGACGGCTTCAATCGCAAGAAATCGTAAGTCCTTTTTCGATCGAGTGTCTCTTAAATTCTTAAGAGGTCCAATACTGGCAGTATCAAGCATCGAAAACCATTGGAAACACTGGCAAAACGCTATGAAAGATGCCGCTTCCGTGATGGGTTTCACTCGTCCACAACAACGAAACCCCTGGTTCGTTGATGAAATCCATTGCTTAAGACACTTTATTTTATTACTGTTATTATATATGTTCTGCCTGTTATTGGATATATGATATTGTAACTTATGTTAGAACAGATCGAAAGCCGTAAATGGATCCTGTGCATCATAAACATCATCCCAGAACTCAAAAGTTAAATTCGATACGAGTATAAGAGCAACAAAATCAACTTCATAAGATTTCGTTTCCATAGATTGTTTTTTTCTGGATATTTGCAATTGTTTATGTGTGTCCTTATGAATATATGGTCTAAGCAAGAATCTAAACGAGGTTGAGTTAAAAGACAATCGAAATAAAACGAAGACATAATTGATAAGTAGTTATCTACATCGGCTGAATCAGATAAGATATTAATATTTAAGTCACCTAACAGCACTATATTCTTACAGGTTTGAAGCTCCAAAAATCCCGTGAATTCATCTTAAAAGGTCTTTACTGAACATTTATGCAATCTATAGGTACCTGTAAAATAGTAGCGAACGCAAGAGATTTCGCAAGAACTTTAACGGATGTCAGCACTAACCATTTTGTGTTTCACTATTTCGCAACCTATGATATCACTTCGATAAAAAACTGCAACAACTCCACCTAAATAGGAACTATTGCAATTTACTTCAAACGTAAAATTTGGAATTTTAAAATCTGAAATCTCGTCATCAAAAATCGAAATCTCAGAGAAAAATATGAGATCAGGCAAATGGTCCAAAGATGCCAGATGAGTGAGACAAATATCAAAATTACCTCTCACGCTACGTATATTTTGATGGGTGATTGAAAAACCTGAATATTGTACATTAATTGGGTGTTCAATATAAAAACATTTAAGGTTATTATTGGAAATTGGAGACGAAAACCTATTAATACTAGTAGTATAATGAAGATTTAAAAATGTATTATTATTTACTCACTATGTATGCTCAAGCCCTAACAAAGAATCTACCTAATGTCCTATCATTCTTATACAGTCTGTTTATAATGCTTCTATTTGCGTGTTTTTATTCTCCACAAATTGCGTTCTCTGGCTTTGTTCCGTTTTCTTTCATATTAGATACGTGTCCTTAAGTAAATTTGTCTGCCTTAATTTAATTTTATATTTGGTTAAATTAAATTAGATCGCCATTTTAACCGATATTTAGATCATGGATGTCTCTCTTTGATGGGCATTGTTTTTCTTTAAAAATATGGATTCGTTCTTAAAAGTACTATTACTTATAAGTGGCAATGTTAACGGTACAGAAAATATGAAACCTTTATCCAACCTTTGGAGAATATTTTCTGAGTATAACTTATGAATCATCATGTATGCACGTATGATATTCCTCTTAACCCATTAAGTCCGGGACGGACGGACTAGACCATTTCTTCCATGTTTAAAACTGATCCTTGGTTGTAACTCTTTGGGATTTTTTTTAAGCCCCACCTATAGAGAATAGTTTCAGTGCTAATCAGAAATCGCCATTTACACACATACTTTACATTAATTCCCTCTAGGTTGGCCATTTTTACATACTAGAGCTATCGTTAACTGTATGTCTCTGCCATGTTTTCCTAAGCCCCACCCTTGAAGTATATGTTCTTAGTGACAGTTGAAAGTCGCCATGATTACGACGATGATATTACTTTATGATCGCCATTATTTTTCTATGTTTGAAACTGGCTGGTACTTTTAGTTTGTTAAGCTCCACCTCTTGGTAATATTTTGCCGATTTTGATTGAAAACTGGTTAAGTTGTATTTCGCTTTGGCCTTGTTGGTATAGCAATTAAATTAAATACACATGGAGTAGTTATGAACAACTTTTGGTTAGTGCGTTTGTAGTATTAGCGTGGTGTGTTTGATTATTATTTGTTAGAACATTTATTGTTTGGGATGACTTGCTTGGATCTCCGTAGTAATTTAAGTTGTGTAGAATTTTTAGACTGATGCCAATGTTTGTGGTATTAGTAGCTTCTTCTTTATCGGTATTTTTAGAAGTTTTGTATGTATGTATTTATTTTAGGTTGTGTCAATTGTTATGGGAATAAATGGCAATTTTTTTATTTGTAGTTACATTGGGTTCCGAATTAGGCAGTTTATGTGCGGTGGTAGTTATACATGTTAAGAATAACTATTCGTCAAGTTTAGCAAAATCTTCAAATCTACTAATTTTAATAACATGGTCGTTTTCCTAACAAGCACAGTTGAATTTCTAACCCAAAAAAATTAACTTTTATTGTTACGTTTGTTCTTATTTGCCAGATTCAGTAACGATCTTGTGAAGCTAGTGATGTAGATACTGCTGCTGCAGGTGTTGTTGTTGTTGCCGCTGTCATCATTGCTGGTGTTTTTATTGTAGCTATGAGAACCAAAAACATTAGCTGCGATTTTTTTCCTGCTCTCTCGTACCTTGTTCATCACAGATTTTTTCCCTAAGCGAGATGAATATTTAACACATACGATGTAAGAATGCACATATTTATTGCTTTTGGTAACGGCACGTTTCAATTTCGCTGCCACTGGCCTCCTCGCCATTAACAGCTGTTAATAATGTTTTAACTCTCTCTTTAACATTTGTCTTATTTACATTCGGAATGCCAATAATGTCAACTGCACACTCCGTCTCTCTTTACTCGAGCAAATTCAGCTTCATCTCCAGAACGTCAATTTTCGTTATAAGAGAAGTATTACTATCTTCAAGAGATTTAATTTTTGTGAGAGCTTCTGTATTAGTTTCTTTCAGCGTAATAATCTCACTATATAGCATTTGCAATGTTACTGTTTGGTCAGCTCTATTAAAGTTGTTGTTATTGGAGATTGGAGCAGCTGAATCTCCAGTTACTGCAGATGTCCTAGGAATGATAGTTGACGAATTTGGAACTAATTGGAGTAAGAGAGGAAGTTGGGCTTTTGGAAGAGACTTTGTTAGCAGACACATTTATGGGCGCATCAATCATAATTAATTTTCTGTATGACACAACTGTACTTAGCATGGAAGTATTCTTTGCAATTGATACACATTTTTAAGTCATGTCTATTAATATTGTAAACTGCAGGAACCGCACTTCACTTTTCTACACTTTTTGCGTTATCAATTGTTTAACAGGACGCAGGCAAAGTAAAACTCAAATTTCGGTTGTAGATATGATTTGAATCGGATCGGATTTGAAGAAGAAGAAGCAGCGTGCATTCTCCATCGTCATCCTGCATAACTAGACATTGCTCTATATAGCTCCTCTCTATAGATGCTGTCACACGCGGCCTTTAAATCGATAAATAGATGAAGTATATTGATCTGAACCTCATGACCTATTGACCTATCAGGTTGTTAACGAATGGCTTCAGGCGTTCACACAATTCGGCCGATACTATCTTGTACGCGATGTCAAAAATAATGATGCCTCTGTAGTTGGTGAAGTTCAGAAGGTCTCCTGTCTTGAGGATCGGACAAACAATGCTGAGGTTCCATTCATCGGGCATACTTTCGACAGATCATATTTAAATAATGAGTTGGTGTATGCTCCTTACCAAGTCATTGCTCACCTACTTGAAGAGCTCGGCAGTCAGGCTGTTCGGTCCAGTAGCTTTGTCGGACTTTAGTTAAGATATTGCTAACTTCACTGCATCCAGATCGGGTGAACGGAATTGTTGGTCTACATTGTCTAAGTTAAAAAGTTTATTCTGCCTGACGGGGATATTTTGTTCGTCATCTACAGTCTTTAGAAATAATCTTTCCAAATTCTCAGCATCGACTGCCACGATGTTCCCTTGTTCGTCTCTTTAGGCTTCGGCTCGGGGTTCCGGATCTCATTCCTGGAATTTCATCTCTCTATTTAATCGACCGCGCACTTTGGTTTTTTCTGCTGAGAAGCCGGTGTTCGTCTCTCCTCTTCTGCTCATAGAGCTCGTGAGCAGCCATAGTGTTTCTTTGCAGCACCGCGTTGCTTGCGTTTTACTTGGCTAGATGTGCTTACCGGCATTCGTCGTCAAGCCAGGGGTTTCATTGTGGTGGTCGAGAGAAACCCAGCACGTCAGGAGCGCAAGTAACTTCTTAAGAGGTTGAGAGAGACTTGATCGGAAAAGGATTTGCCGATTTCTTACGATTGTAGCTGTCTGACGTCGAAATTCTTTACAATACTAGCTTGTCTTGGCGTTGTTCGGGATATCCGCAAGGTAATAGTCCACATCGGTGTTAGCTCCTTGGAACGTTCCGACATTTTTAATACTGGAATAGTGTCTTGCATCGATCGTGAAGTGGTCAAGATAGTTGACGGCTGATTGATTATGAGATCTCCAAGTCACCTTGTAAATATCGAGTTGTGAGAACCGCATGCTAGCTACGATAAAGTTTAGTCCCGCCGCAAAGTCGAGTTACCTGGACCCGTTATCAGAGGTGTTGTCGTGCAGGCTGTATCTTCCGACAGTGCTAGCAAAGATGCCTCCCTAGAGCTTTGCTCGTACATCTTGTTCAATAGCTAATAGAAGACATCTCCTCTGTGCCGGCATGCGCGTATATCAGGCTAATGTTGGTAAATTTAGCCTTGATGCGGATTGCTGCGAGGCGCTCGTGCACATGCCGAAAACTGAAGACTTATTGCCTAAGTCTGCCTCCAACAACAAATGCGCATCCAAATAGGCGCTGCTTTTGCCATCGATAACAATCGTAATGTCAGCAGTTTAGGGCCTCCGCTAGTTGTTGGGCTTGTATCCGAAGTTCGTTGTTCTTAAATCTTTTGCGTGGGTTGTCAGCAGTAGATACGTCCATATACGAGGCTTTTTTATGTTTTGGAACTTTTTAATTTTTTTCCATGGCACCCAACCGTTATTACTAACATTACAGTTGTTGTAATTTAAATCAAGAAAACATTTTTGGTATAAAAATTTGGTATATGGACATTTTGTTTTTTACTACCTATATATTATAAAACTTAAAACTAACTTACAAACTATCTTAAACACTAACCTTGACTTACTTAAGCTGAATTACTAAATAGAAACTCTCGACACTTAAAATCTCGACTTAATTCGTCAAATGTGGGATGCATTCCATTCAACGGTAAGAAAAATTTCGATTATGTAAAATCTCGATTATGTAAAATGTCGATTTTGCTACAGCTAGAAGTCTCTACAAAATTTTAATTGACAAACCAAAATCTCGAGTGTTTCAAATCTCGACAGCTTTTTTTTCCTATTTTTCGCATAACTTTTTATAATACATATAAATAAAATAGACTGGTTTATTTATTTATTTCATTTCATTCATTTATTCATATTCATTTGCCTTAAACTAAAACGATAGGAAACATTCTTTTTTTAATTTAATCTTACATGAATTGCAATGTTTTCTAAATAATTCAACATTGATTTATTTTCTCTTTCATCCAAAATAGCTGTCTGCTCCTTCTCTTTTGGTTTTATATAATTTGATCGTTCTTTTCTTTCTCCTTTTCTTTCCTTTTCTCTATTGTTTGTTTCACAACAATACTCGTATATTCCTTAGATAATTTGGAAATTAATTTATTGATTCCAATATGTGATCCTCCAACAAGAACTTTTAGCCTTCTGTGCCACGCTTCAAGACTATTTTGAGTTCTTTGTAAATTATATTTTATTTGGTCATACACTGTCCAGAAAGATGGGCCATAAGCAGGAGGGAGTATTTTGATTTGCTTAGGCGATGAAAGTTTTCTGCTTTCTCGAAAAATATAATTTTCACGAAACCAATCGCCTATGCGCTTTCCATCATTGTCTAATATATTGTACAGTTCCATAAAATAATTGTGTACTTCTTCTTTAGGTAAAAAAGCCAATGCCTTGAGCATTCGCATATGCCGGGTAAACATTTCGTCGTAACCATATTTGGTTCTAAGTCCTTGTGCCTGAATCCTTCTCCAAATAATACACCCAAAATGAAAGAAACAGCCTTTTGTTTGAGTTTCCGGATAGTAAGATTTAACAGCGACTACACTTGCTTTTTCGAAATCTGATATTATGAACTGAGGCGATAACGAGATATTACTATCACAAGCAATTCGACATATTTCGTAAAAAAATTCATCGGACATAACTTTGCTTTTGCAGCTCATTAAACAAAATATTAATGGCAAAGCCTGACCTTCTTCTATAGCCTGAATCGTAAATAATTGTCGCATTATCGATGGTACAACTTCGAATGTACCATCCATAAGCCATACTTTGCATTTAGACAACATTTTAAGATAAATATACTTCCAAAAATTAAAAGCCTTTCGTGATCCACCTTTTTATCACTAAGAAGAAATAATTTACCTTCTATATATTTAAGATGGCTCGGTACACCTATTTCATTAACATTTTTTGGTTCTTTGTTATCATATTTGGATCTTACTTTCTGAATTTTTTGTTTTTGATTTCTTGAACTTGGTAAATAAACTCGGCAGTTTTTGTCGCACCTAGCTACACTTTCTGATATGATATTTACAGGTGCATTTTCTGTTTTATCAGCAAGATCTCTAACCAAAGCATATACATTTTGCTCGCAGAAAAGAGGGTCATGGTTATGAATGGAAGGGCTTTTATGAATATTATGAGTGTCACCTACACAAATGTTCGACATTTGCAAAATAGTTTTTTTTTATTTTCACAGCACCACCGATATATTTCGCCCTGTTTTTTTCCTAAACAATATACAAATCCATCGATAACAATTTTTTTTTTTATTTGATGTAACAAAACTTATATACATAGTAAAAAGGCTAACACTAAATTATGACTACCAATTTGTTTGTTTTTTTGCATTTCTCTTCACACATTATACAGTAAGCCAAGGCGAATATCAAGACAAAAACATCAAAAGCAATGCTTATCAGTTAACTGTTATCAAAATATTGGTCGACGATGGCGCCATGCATGTCATGTAAACGCCATTCACTAAGCCATCGTCGACCAATTCAAAATCGACATTTTCTTAGTCGATATTTTGGTTTTTCGAGATTTTTTTTCGTCCATTTTTTTTTGTCGGTATTTTTTTGGTCGAAATTTTGCAATCGATATTTTAAAAGTCGGTAAAGGGGACTCAACCCTTCATTTTTGATTTAATCACTTTTTTCTTTGGGGAATAACAAAGCCAATGGAATGGAAATAAGACCAAATGCAACTTAAATACGGTTACTAGAAATTTCTTTAGATAAATCTAAGTTATTGGTGCCTGCCTGACAGTTGTTGATATACTCTTAGCCGAGCGATGAAGTTTCGTGAGAAGCTAAACGGCAAAAAGGGCGAAATTCTTTTAGCGAGCAAAGAGGGGAGCGAATCCCCCTCCCCAGAAATTTGGTTCAATTCAATTTTGAGCGCGCAATGAACATTTCAGAGTCGATATTTTGAAAAAAATCTTATATTTGTAAAATATGATATTTTTATCAGTCGACATTTTTCTCATTCGACTTTTTTTTTGTCGGAACTCTGTTGATCAATTTTTTACAATCGCTGTTTTTAAAAACGGTTAATCGTACCCAACCCAAATTCATGGTTGTCGCGAAATGTCTCTTATGTCGCCACTCCATTCTGCCCTGTCTCTGGCGTAGTTGAGTCGCCTGTACGCAGCTGTTCGAGTGACGTGAAAGATCAACCGCTAACTTGTTCTGGATCAGTCCTTTGCTATCAAAATAAAGAAACGCCCCTGCGGGAACGAAGCCGCTAAAGCGCAGACTCTCATGATAAAGATAATATTGGGGTATGGGGAGCTTTGGAATCAGGTTGTTCGACGACGTCATTGCTCTAGCAACGTGAGTGACAAAATTGTCCACTCTTATAAGGTTCAATCTTTTGTTCTAGACCTAGTGAGATTAATATTTTATGTACTCCGACTCTGGTGTTCTCTACAAATGAAGACAAGCTCTGAGGCAAGCCCTCTCAAACTCCCGAATCTTTTCCATTAAGCTTGCTCGTACATTGCACTACACGGGACTTCCAAAAACAAGCATAGACCGGACAAAGGCCATGTAGCAGATTACCTTTACCCCCGCATGGAGTTGCCTGCTATAAAACAGTCTCTTTGTGAGGGCAAGGCGCCTTTTGCTCTGGCGCGCGCAGCATCTATACTAATAAAATACAGATATTGATCTAGCCAGATGCCAAGATATCTGACTACATTTCGACAAGTAAGTGGTTGCTCGATGTTATCCCATGATCCAAAAATTTCGCCAGTTCTTTCTGGTATCCGCAGAGACCCTAGACAAAGGCGTCCTCAAAACAATGATTTCTTTCTAAAAGTTGATCTTCCAGTCATCGTAACATCGTTTTACCTTATCGTTTTATACTATGCAAAAGCATATTATTGACCTCGATCTTTGCACCAGAACTGTACGCGGTCAGTGAAGTGATACCATTGGATCGCTTTTGTAAATATTGAGAAGAATCGGCGAATTAACCGCACTTGTTGCAGACCGTTCTTAAAGTCAAATTATCCAGCAGAAGTACATCGACATTCTTCATGATCAACTGTCTGCTAGTGAGCATATCAAAAAGTGGTGTACTTGTGCTGCATCTGTTCAACTTGAAAAGAGTCCCTCTAACCATACCGTATCAAAAACCTTCTCCAAGATAAAAAAGCAGGCACCCGTACATTGTTTCTTGCTTTTGTTTCATTGGATATCGGATACTAATTTGCACGTGCCATGTGAGATATCAAGTCCCGCCTTAAAGCCGAAACCTAAGTTCTCGAATCGCCGGTTGGATATTGCATTTCAAAGGCGAAAATTGTGCGGAAGGATCGTTTACTGTATACACATCCCGGGAAGCCGATCTTATGGCCTCTACCTTCTCCTGTAGATCTTCGATCACAAAGAAGTTATCATGACCGACAGCTTCTTCTATATCTATTTTTCATCGTTCGGCCGATCTTTAGGCATGGAAGGCCGTTTTTTTTTTTTTTTTTTTTTTTTTTTTTTCGGGAACTTATTTGGGTTGCTGGTGTTTACAGCCCGAATTTCGTTCTGTAATTCTCTTTTATTAACATTTGGAGGTTTTTGATTGACAACTTAAATGTTCTTCTTCTTAGTCTTTTAGTCTTCTTTTGGGTCAGTGCAGTGCGTCGATGAGTCTTCGTTATCAGTGTGTTGATACCGAGGTATCTTTTTGTCCATTGTTCGTTTAATTGTCTAGTCCATTGTTTTAGGTACCTGTCAGTCTTCTCGTTTGGCAAATTTCTATTGGACGGTGGGTAGAGCGAATTCGAGGAGAGTGCGAAGACGATTTACTATATAATTAAACAACAAACCCACGTACTTCATTTCAAATAACATACTTAAAAGGGAACCCATAATTTTCAATGGAGTTCGCTTTTATCTAGTCTTATGCATTAGGAGTTGATGGTTGCTGATTATGCTTATTATGCTTCTAGTATTTTGGTTAAATGGCGCATACTTGTTCGAACTCCGTAAGTAGATGGCAGTGCTTTTTCAATTTTCTCTAAATATGTCGGCATTTTTTTTGTTTTTTTCCTTTTTGTAAACGCAAGCACTACGATATATTTAAACGGTTTAAAGTTTCTTGTTGAAACGCTCAACTAAAATTAACATGCGAAACTGTCAGGTCATAACAAACAGTGACTTCTTTAGATGGCAGCGGAAGAATTGTTTTTTGCATTTTCCTTTAACTCATTCCGTATTCGTATTTATTTTGCTCTCATCATATCGTGGCATAATCATGCGGAAGGTGATGTGTTTTCCGTAGCGATACTCAATCATTCTCACCATTCTCTTCACGTAAAAATTATTTTCTTCCTCCTTTTTCCTCCTTCGATAATTTATTACCAACAAGTTGGGTGTTTGTAGGTTGACCAAACAAGCTTATGAAAACTATAATTTCTCTAATAGTTTTTTAAACTTTTATTTTTTTGTATTGACCAAAGATATCGTTATGCTTTTTGTTTTATGTTGAGACTACGTATGTAAGGAGTAACACTAAAAAAAAAAATATTGAAATCCATGTAGGAGTTTTTGTATGATACGCGCACAAAGTATGACCACAATCATTTTATTTATAGAAATAAATACTTGAAAATTTGCCTACCAAGTGTAGTCATAGACACTGATTCTAAAGTTGTTTGGGGGAGCAGCTATTTAACCGGGAAAAATGAGATTGGTCAGGCTCTTAGGTATGGGTGGCCAACGTTTAGCTTACGAAATTTACTAAGAGAATTGAAATAATTTGGGTATTTCCCCGAGAACTTATCAAGAAGATTCGGATATGATGGACAGTTCTCCGATTAACTTTCAATATTGATTGACCGAAAGAATCGTTTGAGGTCGGAAATGAATGTTTGGGAAGACTTGAATCTTTTATTTTACTCTTTCCATTTATTTGTCTTATTAAATTTTGCACACCAATTAACTTGGGATTACCAAGAAAAATCCCGTATTATATAACTTATAATTTCTTACTCATACACCACGACAGGTCCAGATACATCAACGTTGTTGTCAAAAAATGAAAAGAAAACTAATGGCATCCTTTACGAGGTTGTCAAACCGCTTTGAATGCGTCTACAGGACGGACGATATGTCTGCTCGTCTTCGAGCGTTGTCATGGAATACGTTTTTTGCACCTTTTTTTGTTTATACCACCTTGATCAAAAAGTTCAGAAAATTAAAAATACAAGTTTATTCATCTAAATCTATATTGTCCCCTTCAAAGTAATCCCCATCGACTGCAACACACTTACCAGCGCTTGATCCAATCCTCGAAACATTTTTTATATTCGGTTTTCGGTATGTCCATCAGTTCCTCTTGCGATTTTTCCATTACTTCTTCTCGGCTACTAAAACGCGTTCCCGTAGTGGTTTTTTTTTAACTCGATTGAACAGAAAGAAGTCACAGGGAGCCAAATCAGGTGAATTCGGTGGCTATTGGATGGTATTTGTTGTATTTTTCGTCAACAAATTACGAATAATGATAGTACTGTGCGACGGTGCGTTATCATGGTGCAAAATCCATGAGTTTTCTGCCCACAATTCTGGTCTCTCTCGGCGAATTGCTTCACGCAAACGTCCCATAACGCCCAAATAATACGCTTTGTTTACTGTCTGGCCTTCTGGCAAAAATTCATGATGCACTACACCGTTGTAATCCGTGAAAACCATGAGCATTGCCTTCTTTTTTGACTGTAAACGACGTGTTTTTTTTTGGTCTCGGCTCATTTGGTGAACGCCATTCACTAACCTGATGTCTGGATTGCGTGTCGTACTCATAAACCCACGTCTCGCCTCCAGTAATGATCGCAAATAATCTCTTTTGCGACGTCAACACGGTCTTACATGAAATTGAGAAATTTTGGCACCAACTTTGGCACACGACGGAAACCCAAATCATTAACCAAAATGTCTTGGACGGATTCATAGGCAATATTCAAGTCCTCCGCTATCTATCTGATGGTTAATTTGCGGTTATTGACCAACATTTCTTTTAATTCATCAATGTTTTCGTCGGTTTTCGATTGTCGATGGTCTGCCACCACGTTCATCATCTTCGATTGACTCACGACCACATTTGAACCGCTCGTGCCACTGGTAAACGACCGTTTTCTTTAGAGAATCGTTTCTTTTTTTAAAACGTATGTACTTCAATCTTTCATTTCAAGTTTTTGTTTTCCCCATCATTAGATTTATGAATTTCATTTTTATATTTTTATATAGCTAATAGGTACATTCGCCTCTTGTCTTTTATTAGACAACAGATTGTACAAAGCTATTTTATTCAAAAACTCAATATTAACATGAATTATTGTACATTATACGTTATATTTAAGTTTCTTAATATGGAAAAAAAAAAAAAAAAAAAAAAAAAAAAACACAACACAACAACAACAATTTTCCAACATTTGCAACGTTTGTGCACCATTAAATTTATTTTTTACGCAAAATTACGAGTAAATACAAGTTCGTTGTTGCAAATTCAAATTCATTTCTAAAATTGTAAAAAATCGCCAACCCACACAGAGCTAGATGTACTCTTGGCTACGTAACTTTTGCAAATGTCAAGCTAAGATTTAGAGGAAATATCAACAACAGATGTACCAACTTAACAAGAAAATATAACTCAAATCGGAACAATGTAAGCGCCACACGGTTGTTATTCTGGAAACTTTCTGATCAAGGTGGTAGATAGCCAAATAAAGCTGTGTCGCTTATCGGATACCTGAATGACTTAAATTGTGTAACTTTTTTTAAAAACCGCTTTTCTAAAGCGCTTTAGAATGAATGAACTGACGCACCTCCTCTTTTGACACATCAAATAAAAGGGAACACTTCGACCCCCTTAACGCAAAAGCCTTGAAGTGTTTGACTCATGTATTTCAGTTCTTGGTCAACTTCCTGCTTCTTCGTGATTTTTTAACTGTCTATTCTTGAAAATGTATCGGCAACGACGTTTTTCTTCCCCTGTAAGTGTTGGATTCTGGCAGCGTATTGAGCTATTGAGTCTAGATTTCTTCATTGTTTGGGAGTCGCCTTTTCATAGTGTTGACCCAAAGCGTGGATAAGTGGTTTATGGCCGTTTAAAAGCATGAAAACTTTTTCTTTCAAAATATGTTTATAACTCTTTGTTGCGACATATGTATACTGCCAGTTTTTCCCCATCATTCGTAACCTATTTGCGTTTTGCCTGGTCAAACTAATGATCGAAAAAAACTTTAGGACTGCCAATCGGAATAAGATTTCTGTTTTTCAACTTTGCGGAGTTCACTCGATCACCGTCTTTTAACTTATATCTTTGCAACCTGCGAGAATCACGTTAAAGAGAATTTGGGATTGAGGAGATAGAAGTGTTTGGTGAGGGCTTTTATTTTACTTTTCGTTGGCCATATGTCATTGGCATCGATGGTCTGCTCCAAAAAGTCTGTCGACTATTTAAAAAAAAACCCTTTGTCGAGATTTACTATAAGTCCAACTTGGTAAAGTTTGCGCAAGAGCAATTCCACGCGTTTTATATGGTCCCTTTTGTTTAACGATGCTGTCGAAACATCATGCAAATTCGTGTGTTACCGAATAAACGAATTGTTAGAACGTCTGCAAAGCATTTCTTAATCCGAAAGCCACTCGAATACATTCATCAGTTTTTATGTTTTCATTGGATATTGTAATCTCGTCAAAATTTTGTAAAGATGGTGAGCCAGACATCCTGGAAATCAGCATTTCAAGAGCTGGTTTTGAAAATTTTTTAGTTATTTTAACGGGCAATGCCCTTAAACTTGTTATGAGAGCATCCAATTCTAAAAGTAACCGGAAAATAGTATGACGAACATCATTTTTTGTTATTTTCGTCTTTTTTCTTTTAAACTCGTAAAGAACATCTATGTTGCTCCCAGTTCTTGAAAACTTTTTCGCAAAATTTGAACAGACAATCTAAAATGCTTGTTCCGTACCTCTGCTGTTTCTTCGGATAACTGCTCAATCGCTAGGAGAGCATTTCGAATAGTTCCGATCCATGCAGAAGAATTGACAATCCAAATTTTATCGCATTTTTATTAACTTCTTTTGTTCTGAAAAGATCATTAAAACCGTTTGTAGTAGCTCAACAAATATAATATTTAATTGTAAATTTTTTGTAAGTTGCTTCGTTGTAAACTTTGTCATCGACAATTGTAAAAACTAACGCGTGTTTTATGAAAAATCTGTTCAATGTATTTACGAGTATCTCGGATTTAATATATAGGTAGGTTGTTTCACTTTGAGTACTCGTAATATCAAGAGCTTCTTTCACAAAATTTATTTTTATTAGACTGCAATAGAATGGCGAGGATGGCATTGTATTTTGAGAAATAATTTTGTTGGTTGAACTGCAAAACAAACGTAAGGCCACAAATGAGCATTGGAACATGTTTGTGTCTAAATCAAAGCTGTTTTCAAAATTGTACTTAATGGCGTTTGTTGTGAATCATCATAACCTCATATTCATATCAGTTCTAAAGAATTACAGTCGTTTTCATTTTAGGTTTGTAGTACGACATCCAATTACAACAATAAGCGTTCAGCTTCATAGTTTGATAAGTCCTGTTATTTACTTCAGTAATATATGACTCAGGAAAAGGGTAGTATTTTTTTTGTTTTTTGAAGAATATTTTAGCAAAAAAAAGCTTGTTGTACTAGTTCTCACCATTTCATACCTTCGTGATAAATTTGCTTCAACGAAAGTAGAAAGAGCTTTAAAAGTAGGTAGGTTTTTTTACAATGCTTTTTTATACCTTTTTGCCCTCCCAGCAGAGTCTTTTCTTCTAGTACTTTTGAAGCTTGCGATTTTGCTATCGACAATATGTTCACTGTTACTGGCGAACGCTACAGGGCCATGATAAACGACTTCTTACTGGCGGAATTAGATGAACGGGGCTTGGTGAAGATGTGGTATCAACAAGACGGTGCAACCGCGCACAAAAAAAAAATCGGCGTCGTTTGTAATGACAGTTGTCGTTGGCTCCCACCATTGGATAAAAAACATGTAACCAACATTTCAAAATTTATAAAATATCAAAAGCAAAATCGTGAAAATTAATATCGAGCCAAAGAAATATCGTATAAACAAATCACGAATGCATGTGAACCACCGGTGGTACAAGCGGCCTCATGTGCGTCACCGGTGGCTCACATGGCAGCCAACGTGTTAGGCGATTCTTGCGATATTTCATTTTTAGCTATTGTTTTATAACATATTGTTAAATTTTTATAAAAACCTTAATTACATATCAAAGTTTTGTTTTTGTATTTGCGTGGAATATTGAAGTATATTGAGTATACTAAGAATTATTTTCTCCCTAGATTTGTTAAATAAATTATTCGATATTTATTGCTGTTGTTAAGTAGACTAGCTTTGTCAAGTTATGTCAAACCTTAAGCACTGAAATCCCATTTTCCACAGCAAATAAAGAACAACAAATCTCAAGTCATGCTCGTTAAACATCTTGACGAATGCAATTCCCAACAAGAACAAACAATTATGGAGACTCAAAAGAACTGGAAAATTGTATTCTATAACAATGGTAGAGAAGCTAATAATTTGCTTGGCACGCTGCAAACAACAACGTTAAGCGTTGTAGCACTTACAGTTCGTGTTGAAATACACTGACATCTGAGCTGATTTATTGCTTTGAGCTTCAAAAGTCGTTTCCAATAATACTAGGAAATATTGATAAAATAAAACATAAAAAATTCTCCACTCATGTTATTTTGCGTGATGTCACCACAAATGCAAATAAAAATGTGCTTGGCCTTTTTACAACCTTATGCACTTCTCTCAATTGCCACCTACACCAGTACGAAAAATGTCTGCCGCGCAAATCCCAAAGCAATGCAGACAGTTTCACAATATTAATAAAATTTTCATCTGTGAGAGAGTTGACTAAAAAAACAAAAATGTTGCTTTATTTACATAGTGTTGAATTGCAAATGACGTGCAGATTCACTTCAATTAAAGTCTTTCTGTTCTCATTCATGCGATTTATCAGAGAACTTTCTATTGGGACATCAAACACAGATGATTTTTTGGTTAACCGAGGTAGGCGTTTAGGCGTGAGAATAAAACCCAACCCAAAAGGATTTTTAGTTCATTTTGGGCACATCTTGGATTCACTTTCTGCAACCAAAAAAGTCCTAGTATGATGAATCTCACTGTTCAGAATCGATCATCAATTGTCTATCAACACACTTACCCTGATGTCAACAATGCCCACAACACAAAGCAAAGCAAAACAAAATTATATTATTATTTATTGTTGTAAATTTGTTAACATCTCAAATGCTTTTAAATCCTTCTCTTCTCTTAGTCTCTTTGTTTCACGATGGGTTTCTTTATAAGATTTTATTGGGTCATCTACGTTTAAAACGTTGTTTGTTTCATCATCCGAATCAATTTCGTGGGTTTCAATTTCATCCAGGCTCTCAATGTTTAAGGTCTCCAGATTTTCACCTTCGTTAATTATGTTGTCATCCATGGTAACATATTCTTCAAAACTTACATTGGCGTCTGCAATAGCCCTAGACATTATGTTTGACGTTCCGGAGATAATTGACAATGGCAATTCATATTCCGGCAACCAATCGTCAAGTTGGACGTTGTTGTGCCTAAATCGTATTTGAACCTTCGTCCACAATACATCCAGACTTGAATTGCTGGCTCATATGAATTCATTTAAAACGACGACGTTTATCATATTTTTCTAAAACAAAAAATATTACTCAACCTTCTCGCAGTAATTATACAAATCCGAAAAAAAATAAAAAGTGGGTAGCTTTTCAATGGAGTACAGACAGTATTCCTTTCATACTTATCGAATTGACTCTGCAGTTGACAAGAAAATAGTAATACTCCTTGCTCTATCAGATTTTTCAAACACTTTTGACACCATTGATCATGATTTCCTTGAATTTAAGCTAACAAGCTTTAAAGCTTTTAATCAGTCGATAATCTCATGCTCTCGTACACTTTTTACAATTTTCATAATTGATCTCCCTAATATTATTCCAAGGTGAAATGTTCACATTTTTGCGACAAATATTCAGCTTTGTTTAAGCTATGAAAATATCCTTAATGAACACGCCACCTTGCAATATTATCATCATCTTAACCGAATTCAAAAAAAAATCCGACAGCGCAAACAAAAAGTCAAAACAAGATCAGAATGCATACTTTATTTCGCATTAAGGTGATTTGCTCGTATATGAAAAAAACACTCTTAGTTTTTAAACCAATTAACGTTATTAACCCAAAAATATAACTTTTCTAACAATCGGAAAAAACAATACAAATCGTGTTTTCTCTGTATTATAATTTCTATATTTAATTACCAAACTTAAGCTGCACCCCTACAGATATGGACATGTAAAATGTGGATCGAGTGGTCAGCAAAAAGGGCTTGAGAAAATGTTTGGAATTCAATGCTTCCTTTCTATTTAAATTCACTCCCTCCTAACATAAGATGGCTCTATGATACAAGTGGTTTACGTGGTACTCTTTTTCGACAGCTAGCAGGCAATAAATAAGAATGCATAATGACAATATAAAAAGTTTTTGCTCCTTAAGAGAAATGATTAATCTAATTCCTTTCTATAACAAATTATTCAACTAATTGTGAAACATTAATTGTAACACCTGAAACCTCACCATTGTACTATACAATTCTATTATTAATGTGGTTTTCACATTTTAATAATTACTATATACTAAAATACATGGAAGCATTGAAGTATAGTATAATTTGAATTAGCAAAAAATATTATTGTTATTCTTATTATAATCATATAATCATAACTAATATGAGCAACACAAATGAGTGTCAAGAAGCTAGGCCATGGCCCATATCGGGCTGCCAGCGCCACTGTGTTTTTTTTATTTTTTTTTTTTTAATATCGTTATTTTCGTCGCTTTTATCATTAATACGAGTACTTTTAATTATTTTTTATTTTTGTTACTATATTTGCTATCATTGTTGTTGAGAAAACCGCGCATGGACCCTAATGAATAGTTCCTCCAAACGACTGACAGGTGGAGCTACTCAAAATGGCCGTTTCCCGGCATTTTACTTTTATCTCCATTTTCTTTTGGTTTTTTTTTTATATTGAAGTGTGCGCATCATGTTGTATTAAGAAAAATATTTAAGAACTTCGAAAATAAAGAGTTAGCCAACAATTGATGTGAAAGTTTTCATTAAATTAAACACACATTTACAGTTAAATTTAGAATTCTATTGATTAATAAAGTTAGGTCTATGGCAATTATGAATGTAACACAACATCGTTCATATGATCACCATGGCCTCTGTTGTAAGCGACCACCCGAAGGACAAAATTATTAACATCACCGACTCTTCCACAACGACTGAAAGGAATTCCAATCATCTAAGTAGAACCTTTGAACCATTAGAAAATGGAAACTTAACCTCAGAGCCTTTCAACCTGGATGATTTAGATCAACAATTCCGCCTAACCGGCCTGGACGAAACGAATATAGCAATATCTAAGGTGAAGTCCAACAAAGCTGCTGGAGCTAAACCTCGAGTAGTTCCTCTTAGGTTAGCGAAACTAAGCTAACCAAAAGATTAGGTTAGCGAATCTAAGCTAACCAAAAAACACAAAATGAGGCACAGAAAGTATAAAGTTATGCGAAGAAGTCGACCCAATTCCATATAAGGCGTTGCAATCTTCGTCAGAAAAGGTATACATTTTAAAAGTATATACAGTCGTGTAGTGCGTGGGTTTCAGGTGCTAGAAGAATGCATCATGTATATCCCTCTCCGTAGTGGAAAGCGGTTATACATGGTGTCTGATTATGCACCTTAGGCTACTCAATCCACCTTATTCATCTCAGAGTTCGAGAAACTTTTTCGATTTCTGAGACCGGAATTGGAGGAAAACTATTTTATTATCGGAGGAGATTTCAACGCCAAACACAGCGATTGGGGAAATAATACGCCAAACACTAAAGGGAACCTCTGGTGCTGGTGTTTGTCATAGTTTGATGTATAGACTCGGCCTAAATGCGACGGATAGTCTGTTGTTTCCTAGACAAGGCTCCTATTTGGATCTGCTGTTGTTTGACATACGAATACAACTGACAGGTATGAACCAACAAACTGTAAACTGTCTTCGCACTTTTGTGTATGACAGTCACCATTGCGGTCTTGGTACCGAAATAAGCGTTCCGAACGAAAATGTGGAATCAGATGATTATGCTTAAAGACATTCCTTCAACTATAGCAGGGTGCGTTGGGCACACTTCTCCAGGACACTGACAAGAGCACTTTCCTCGAATTCGCTCTACTCACCGTCCAACAGAAATCTGTCAAACGAGGGATTTGATAGGTATATAAAACTAATGGACGAGACAATTAAACGGACTATGGACAAAACGATACCTCGGTACCAACACACTGACAACGAAGACTTATTCCGCAACGCAAATATTGACGCACCTTGTCGACATAAAAGCAGACTACTATCAAGACTAAAGATCTTGTATAGACAGTTTACTGACAGACATAGCCCGAAAATTATGACATTAAAGTCGTCGATCAAAAACCTCCACACATTAATAAAAGAAAAAATACAGGGCTTCTGTAAGTTTGTATTGGAACAACAGAATTGAAGCTGTAAACACCAGCAACCCGAATAGATATGTTGCCGCAAATAAATAATATATTTCGGAGGAAAGATCAAAACGACCTTTCATGTCTTAAAATCGTCCACACGACAGACAATGAACGCATACTCTCAACAGCAGGCATAGACCCAAATGAGACTATTGATGATGACAACTTCTTTGTGATCGAAGATCCGCAGGGGAAGGTCGAGGCTATAGGAGCGACTTTCCAAGAAGTGTACAAGACGAATGAAACCATTGGCCCGAACCACGACTTAGAAAATCGAGTCCTTGTGCACAGTTTGTACCTTCGAAATGAAATAGTGAACTGGCAAATCGAGAACTCGGGTTTCACCCAGTTCAATGACGGGAATAAAGCAAATAATGTCATCACCAATGAAGGGGAACAACCCTCGTTCATATCGAAGGAAGAGCTTTAATTTGGACACCCTAGCTAACAAAAAAGAGCCTTCAATAGCAAAAAAAATCATTCCACACACTTTTTTTTCCAAATAAAACCCCCTCTCTTGATGTTTTCCTTCTATTTCAAAGCAAGTTAATAGAACACTATTACCAAATTATCTGTCCTGGTCTTTCTTAACATGACTTAATTGTTCTGTGTCTTTATGTTTTTCCCCCTAGGTGTAGAAACCTTGTTCAACAATATCGTCACTTTCCGTCAGTCAATGTGTTGTCCTTACTTGATGATTGTCATAATCTCAACTGGTCACATATTTATTGCACATATAATGTTAATGAACAAGTTTCTGTTTTTAAAAAGCATATTGACTTTCTTTTTAACAAGCATGTACCTGTGAAAACCAAAAGAATAAACAAAGTTAATTTGCCGTGGTTAGCGTTGATACAGATGTCTCAATATGCACGATGATTTTACGAAAATGCGTAATTCAGTAACGTTGTGTAAAAGACAGTACTATGAAACTAAGTTTCAAACTAACCAGTCGAGTTCTGCCTTCTGGAAAACGATTCGTGATGTCGGTATTAGTTCTCGCAATGAGTCTGTTTTAGGAAATTTTGATGTCAATTACCTGAGCAGAAAATTTGTTACATCCTGTTCCCAAGCAAACCCGATTGGCTTTTCCATTTTTGAACGCAATACCACGAATCCAACGCGGGCTTTCTCATTACAATGTGTGGATAAAAACTGTGTTGTGGATACTATTCTCTCCATCCGATCAAAAGCAGTAGGGCAAGATGGTGTAAACCCGACGATAATTAAAATGCTCTTGCCTGCCAATAGCAAGCACATTACACATATTTATAATACTATCATTACCACCAGTGTATTTCCCAACGATTGGAAAAATGGGAAAATACCTATAGTACCAATTCCCAAGCCGTCTTCGCCAAATAAAAATGAATTTAGGCCAATTGCAAACAAATGAAAGATTATGTTGAAGAAATGAAACTCATAACGGATTTTGAATCAGGGTTCAGAAGAAACCATAACTGCATCACAGCCTTACTTAAGGTTAGTGATGATATACGTTCTGGTTTCGATAGGGGCTTGATGTCCGCAGGTGTTTTTCTTGATTTCTGAAAAGCGTTTGACTCAGTAAACCACGAAATTTGGATACTTAAACTCAGGAATCAATTTGTTTTTGAGAACTCCATCTGTCAGCTTATAACATCTTATCTTGATAACCGAACTCAAACAGTTTTCGGTTAAGGTAAAGTCTCAACAAGTTTGAATGTAGTATAGGTGTGCCTCAGGGCTCCGTTCGTGTTCCACTATTATTCATACTTTTTAGAAATTTAGAGTCAAAAACCAAAGCTAGACCAAATAGAACGTCTGTTGATATTATTTCGTCCCCTCTTCAAATTAACAATACTACCATCGACTTTGTGAAAAAATTCAAAAATCTAGGTATTTCCTTTAATGAGTGTCTAAATTGGAATACTCATGTAAACCACATTGTTTCTAAAATATATGGTATTCTCCGTGGATTAAGTCCCACCAAGCAATATCTACCTATCAGCGTTAAATTGAAGCTTATTGAGGCATATGTTTTGCCTATTATCCTTTATGGATGTGAAATCTTCTGAACCTGGACTTTGTATCTACCACAAAGCTAAATGTCGCCTTTAATAACTGTATCAGGTATGTCTTTAACATCCGTCGCTGCGATCACATTTCGTCCTATGTAAAACAAATCATTGGCTGCTCCTTAACCATACTGTTAAAAACTCGTACTCTTCTCCCTTTGTTTAAGATTATAAGGAGTAAAACACTATACGAGTATTACTTATATTTTAACTAAGCTTTGTGCAATCCGAAAGGACATTAAACTTAATACCGTCAAGACACAGATATTTAAGTAGTAGCCGCCAGTTTTTTATACATGCACTTCATCTATGGAATCGTTTTAGAGAGGAATTGTTTGAATTCTTAAGAAGCACCATTTAACCTGACATTGACTTATTAACTTTTTTGCTTTCTTTTTCCTTCATATTCTTCTCTTTTTCTATATATTATTTCTCCATTTTCTATAACTTTTTCTATTTTCAATTTATTTTTCCATTTGTATAACATCTTAAACTATATATTTATATGCATTGTTATTTATAATTATATTTGATATGGAAATAAATAAATAAATAAATAAATAAATAAATAAATAAACGATCTTCGACACAATTAGAAGTAAGAAATCAGTGGGAACCGATGGAATACCGAACATTGTACAGGCGACTCAGCTGCGACAGAGACGTCGCGCAAGGCAGTGCGGAGCGTGGCCGTGGCCGGCTTACATAAATTTAGGTAGGATTGCGATAGTTTTAAGAAAAAAAAAAATATATATATATATACAGGGTGTCCCGGAAAAAATGGATAAGCCTGAAACACCTCATAGTTGGGTTATCGGGCGATCAAAATAAAGTACAAAAAAACATCTATCCCAATTGGTACATACTCGTAAGATATGTAATTTTTTTTAAAAACTGTCTATTTTCTTTACATGACTACGTTTCTTAACACAACGGCATCAAAAAAATGAAATTTGTCGTTTTTTTAAGTTTAAATATTCTTCACAGACTATTTCATTTGATATGCAGTAAATATTGTAAGTAGCTGTTGCTCCATATTGGAAAAGAACATTTTAACTTTAATTTTTAGTATGAAATATGCAAAATGTTTATTTTTTGTAAAGTTTAAGCAGTTCAGATGTCAAAAAAATGTATGGAAACCTCAGTGGCCAACTGTAAAAAAAATGAGTTTTTAATACAGATTTCAAAATGGTATAATATAGTCTTTTATTTAACAAATTCAACTGAATATCAAACATTTTAAAAATTGGTCATTTGGAACAAAGTTGGACAAGGTAATCCCAAATCAAGTGGCTAAGGTCGTAGCAAAACAAATAGTTAATTAAATAAAAATTGAAAATGAATTACGGAGGAAAGTTTGAATGTCCAGGAATTGTGCCAATATCTTGAAATAAGTAAGACAAGGACAAAACCACTTCATCCTCAATCTTGAATGATTGACCTCCTCATGTTTCGTCAAGTATGTTATGAAACACTTCGCCGACTCTGAGGAACTATCAACAGAGTGACACTTATAATTCCAAAACTGAATGCTGTCCACTGTTATTATTCATGAATGGCACTTCCACGTCGAAACTTTCCATTTTCGGTGTGCAGGTCGGTGGTGGAATAAATCTCTATCCGATGTCGTTAAAAATGCTGCAAAATATTTAAGTTTCCTGAAATGGTGTTAGTTATACTTTCCTTCCTCTGATCTGGCCGTAATATGAAAGGCATTAATCCGCTCAAAATAGGAATACAATTTCCACATCCGTTCGGGTTCCCAAGAACTCTTTGAACCTGTTGGATGCTATTGAAAACTGCCTGATAAAATTTTCTTGGTGACGCAAATATTGCATAGTCAACAGACACTCTTGAACACCGACGGAACGACTCATGCCTAACATCGTTCTACCGCTATTTTCACCACCAATGCTTCACAGAAATAGGCAGTAGCATTCCGCCCCTTGAAACCTTTAATAGCCTTCTCACTGTGAATGCTCATAATGCCACTTTCGGTAGTACGAGTATTCTCGAATTTAGCGATTCTTCCTTAGAAGAATAATACAACTGGCCCTACCGAGCTCTTTATTTCCTAGTCATATAACCTTCAAAAAGTTAAGCCCCTCGTACATCAGTACCTCTCTTTTCTTTCTCCCGCGCTGTGGGTAAATGTTTTGAGTGTAGTAATCAATAAGCGCGCTTTCAGCTTATTATAATAAAAAAAACATCTACTGCCTCAGTCTTGATCATTAGAATAAAGGTATGTTTTTTCGCTTCCTTTATACTGATGACTTTTCCCAGGAGACTTTTATTGGCAGCGAGGCTTGGGTGATTGTCCTGGAGTCGTCGACTACTACTATCGTCCCGCAGGTGTAACCATATCCCGCCTGATGGCTTCGGAAAATTTGACCGGCTTCTTGGTAGCCATTTCTGCTGACTTTTACCTCAATTCGCTGTAACACCAGTGAAAGAAGCCTTTTTCCCTAACCGGTTCTTTACACTTCCCTTGGAGATATTGCAGATACAGCAACGCATTCTTCGTCTTTCTCGCGAACTATCTTTGCCTTGGCGTTTAGTCTTGCCCAGCAGCATTCAATATATCATATTTCACTGATAAAATGTATTCCTTTAGAAGCCTAATTGGCGGCTGCCATCGCCTGAGCACAGGTGATGAAAGAGTTCTTTCCCAGTCCTCTTTACTGCTGACTGAAGCTTTAAATCTGCTATTACGCATGCGTTCTTTATCATTCCGTCCATTATATCCTGGGTTGTGGGTTGGATGGCAAATGTGCGAGTTTACTTACGTCAGCTAAGTGCGGTCGCAGTTTTTCTGCTCGTTGCTGTATTTGGCTATCCCCAAACCTTATCTCGATAGCCTGTACTAAAACCATATAGTCTGTATATTGTTCGATGTCATTTTTTGCAATGATTCCGCTGCAGGGTCGTGCAAGGTCATTTTTAGGGCGAAGCAACAGTCATTTGAATTGCATCTCATTCTTTTTTCCTTCCACTTTCTATTGAAGATCGTGTTTGTTTTTTTCGTCGCATTTTAATTAAATGCTGTTCTTCTGCTCGTTCAGATTCTTTTTCTTCGCCCATTTTGAACAAGAGGACATCGCAGATGTAAGATTGCCTTACTCATCTGTTTTTCCTTGGCAACGTAAGAAGAGTATGCACATAAACGTCCCCCGCGGGTTTGAGTTGGACAACTTTACCATAATCATCAAAACTATAATACTTAGTTCTATCCCACTTTGAAACTAATGTAAAATTTGTGTTGAAAAGTTAGAACTTATTTTAGAATCAAAATACAATTTATAATTACGAGTAACTTGAATCAAACACTTTTCCCTTTCCTTTATCTATTACTTGAACCACTTTATCACAGTATTTATATCTCTGCCATATTTCTAGAATTTTCTGTACTATCCACATATTTTTCCATATTGTCAGGGCATTCGCTAGCAGTTGTGAAAGGGTTTCAATTACTCCTCCAGCGGATGCGTTTTCTGCATATTTACTATAAGTGGTTATCAGAATATCATACCAGGAAAAAGGGCAATATTCACAAAAAACTTGGGACTAAGCAGGCGAGTATGAACCTTAAAATAGATTACAACTAAGTTAGAAAGTCAGAATACTTACGACGCTGGAAGGTAGCCACCTTATTAGTTGGAAGAACTCAGTGAAAAAGTTTTTTATCTCAAATTTTAGCTGTGATATTAGACTAAGAGCCCACAGTAATTTTTGGGTGTGAATGATAACAAAAAATAATTTGCATAATAAGATAGTTCTTAAGTAGTTATTTTTAAATGTTAGCGTCTTGCATGGACTAGTGGGGGCAATGGTGAGTAATAATAATAATCAAAAATGCAGTTTTTTCGAAAGTGCAAATAATTGGTATAACAACTTTACTATCATTTCAAAATGTAGAGTTAAGCGCCATGATAACAAATATGGTGGTCCAAGACTTTTTGCAGGGTCTGCCTGCAAGACGCGCTAAAATTAGGCTAGAAACCGATTTTTTCAATAATTGTGATAACAATTTTGTTTCTTCTCCCAAATGTAGAACTAGTCTTCCTGATAACAAATATGGCTGTCCAAGACGTTTTGCAGGGGGCCTTCTGCCTGTAAGACGCACTAATAGTAGGCTAGAAATCGATTTTTTAATAGATTTATTTAAACAAATGATAAATTTAATTAGTAACAAAAACTAAGTTGGGAAAATCTAACTCTATTAATTCTCATCCGATAAGTCGCTACTGAAAACATCGTTGTCGCTATCAAGTCCGCATATTATAGGACTTTGAGCAATCTGCTCTAACTTGTTTGGGGTAGTTTGACCTTCAATTCAATTGATTTTGTACATGTTATTGGTAAGCAGGTGTGCATTGGACTTCTTTATTGTTCACAGCATTTTTCCAAATCTTGCAGATGTTATTACTTCTTACTAGTTCTTAGATTGATTATTACTTCTTAGAAGAAGAAGTAGAAGAACTGATTTATTTGGAGACAAAAGACCTCCTTCAAAACCAACAATTAAGTGAAAGCAAACATTTAGTTTTGTAAATTCTTAACAAGTTTTGTAAAAGATTTCATATCTGGCCTCATCTACATTGAGGGCTCTGGTTTGGTACATACAACAAACGAATTTTTGTATTTCGTTTATACCTATATCTTCTTCAGCAACAGTCATTTCATTTCCAAGTTTTGATGTAGCATTTGTATATTGCTATAAGAGAAATAAATAATCTCAAACTTTTGATATTTGAGAAGATTGGGTAAATAACAAATGCATAATAAGGAAAGTAGGTATTTAAGTGCACAAAGGTAAAGTCTTTTGTTACTACAAATTGAGTTCTAGCCTGTTATTAGTGCGTCTTGCAGGCAGAAGGCCCCCTGCAAAACGTCTTGGACCTTCATATTTGTTATCAGGAAGACTAGTTCTACATTTGGGAGAAGAAACAAAATTGTTATCCAATTATTTAAAAAATCGGTTTCTAGCCTAATTTTAGCGCATCTTGCAGGCAGAAGGCCCTCTGCAAAACGTCTTGGGCCACCATATTTGTTATCAGGGCGCTTAACTCTACATTTGGGAGAACAAAAAAAATTGTTATCACAATTATTTAAAAAATCGGTTTCTGGCCTACTTTTAGCGCGTCTTGCAGGCAGAAGGCCCTCTGCAAAAAGTCTTGTACCACCATATTTGTTATCAGGACGCTTAACTCTACATTTGGGAGAACAAAAAAAATTGTTATCACAATTATTTAAAAAATCGGTTTCTGGCCTACTTTTAGCGCGTCTTGCAGGCAGAAGGCCCTCTGCAAAAAGTCTTGTACCACCATATTTGTTATCAGGACGCTTTACTCTACATTTTGAAATGATAGTAAAGTTGTTATACCAATTATTTGTACTTTCGGAAAAACTGCATTTTTGATATACTATTACTCACCATTGCCCCCACTAGAGCATGCAGGACGCTAACATTTAAAAATAATTTCTAGAAATAGAAGGATTTAATAAAACCTATAAGCCCTCTAAACAGCACAGAACCAATACAAATACTGTGCAGTCTCGGTAATCCGAACTAATGATAGCAAGAGGCGGTTCGGATAACCGAAAATGCGGATTAGCGGGAATTTGAAAAGTTTCCAAATACGTATGCATGTATGTACATATTTCATGTAAAATAACGATTTATGCAAATATATAAATGTATGTATTTAAAGTAGGCAGGTAGGTATGAACGAGTAAGGTATATGTAAAGTATATTTATACATATTTTGTAAAAATAAAATTTTATAAAGAACTTAATATATACTGATCGGCGGTTCGCATTAGCCCGAATTAGGATCAGCGCAAGTTCGGATTACCGAGACTGCACTGTTATTATACAGCAAGCTTCACATTTTAAGCGTGAATTAAGAAAGATGATGATTAACAGTAAAACTAAGAAGAAGGGCTTACAAAAGCTATACAATATAAGGTCATACAAGAGTTATTACATAAAAATCATTGTAAAAAATCAACCAATATAAATTGAAAATTGGCATCGATGAGTAGATGGTGGTGATACAATGCAACGCATTTCGATAGATAGGTAGATAGTTAAAATAATTGATTTCTATAGAAAGATTACAATTTAAAAGCTTACAATACAATAAGAAAATAGGTGACATTCTATATTTTTGAATTAATTGAATGGGAAAATTGTATTGAATGCCACTTCAGGACTCAATTACAACAACAACAAAATAATATTAATTAATTTGAGTGGGGAGACCCTTTCGAAAAAAAAAAAACACTGTGGCGCTGGCAGCCCGGTATGGGCCGTGGCCTAGCTTCTTGACACTCATTGCTCATACTTGTGTTGCTCATGTTGTCATTTTTGTAACATCTGAGCGGGGCCTACGGTTTATCGCCGAGTCCGAGCGCCACTCCTTAGAAGCTTTTTCGTCGGCAATTTTACTTTCGGGAGTTTGCCATTGCCCGCCTAAAGGGTGATGGCGATGTGAAAAATTGTTGGTGACCCAGCCAGGAATTGAACCCAGCCTCTCTGCGTGATAGTCCAATGAGCTAACCATCGCGCTATCGCCATCGCCGAAAACAAAAAACATAATTCAATAATTTAAGAAATGAAAATGACAAAAAAAGGAAGATGGAACAAATCAAAGTAATGAGGATTAAGCTAAATATGGATCGAGAAGAGAAGATATAAAGGCACCAAGATGCCAATATCTTGAAATAAGAAAGGACAAAGCCACTACATTTTTAATCAAGAATAATCGCGGGAAACTGCCAGCGGGGTAAACCTCTCTTCTTACTATTAAAATGCGGTCCATAGTTCAACATAGCGTACACCATCCGAGGCGCTCTTTGTTTCCGTTTCCAAGTAAAATTATGTTCAGATTTCCATCTACAAAGTCTTAGGATGTGAGCGAGTATGTATGACCTGCGCAGAAGAAAAGAATACAACATACAACATCAAAGCAAAATCTTTCGGGTTCGACAAAGAAGAAATGGTATGGCTTTATGATTCTCTGCGTTAGAAGGTAATTCATCCAAAATGAAACAGTATTGAAAAGATTTGTATTTGGTGGTAACACTCATCAATGGCGTTATCTACTTGTCACTGCAACGAGACGATTAATTACGTCGTCCCGAACAACTTGCTGAAATAGAAGAAAACTCATTTATTAGAAGAATAATGGCAACTCTATGACAACTGATAGCGAATACTTACAATATGAAAAGGTGAAATCAGCTTAATTAAGTACATAACTAGAGAGCATGAATAAATTTATATAAGCAAAAGATAAAGACAAGTAAAAGTGGTTGATAAAAGTCGTTAAATTATAAATTGTTGTATTTTGATTCCATGATTTATCTTTTGAACTCACACAAACATTTTAAGGCATAGTCGTTTGATGTAGTGTAAGTATATTCAAACGCATTACACATTTTGCCTCTAATAATGTTAAATGTTTGCTGCTCTACACATTTATAGTATGTCATGAAAATAGGGAAGATGTTTGAGACAGGTTTGAGACGACTTTCAGTTTCGTTTAGTAATGAAGATTTTTATTACACATGACATAATACTTTTTTATGGCTAGATTAATACAAAATTTCGTCACGACTAAATAACGGATTTTAAAGTATAGTATATCTGAATACCTATTTGGAACTTTGTGAAAGCCATTTTATTTTAGTTCAGTTAATGAAAACTTACGTTGCGTGGCTTGTCTTTCTTCGCAGATTCACGTTAGAACAATTACATAGTGTGGCAAATAATATCCCGCGCATGCACCATATTTCAGCAACCAACAGCGCTAAATCGAATCCGAACATGCATTTTAAAGCTTGAATCTTTCTCTACTCTCTGTCAAAAATCCATGACGATCATTTTTTTTTGCATATCATCATACCCAATTTACTCTAACTCGTTTGTATACAAACTCGCAAGCATCCATACTTATTCGAGCTCGTTCGTTTTATACCAAACTCGTAAACACAAGCTGCCCTTGAGTTTGCAGTGGTGTGTCGACTGTGTTTGTTTAAGATGAACGAGTTATCGATATTTGTACGATTAGCTCGACTCGTTTTAATCTCTGTTACTCGCCACTCAACACGATTGGCAAATATGAATTTGAAAGTAGCAAAGCAAATTAAGCGCCGTCTTTGTGCGTGTTAGCACTCTTATTAGGTTTCAAACACGTAAACGTCCTCATTTATTATACAAAGGTATCCACAGCATTCAACATTGAAACAATTAAACCTTATTTTTGTTTTTCAAGTTAATATTTCCTTGACAATCTTAACTCACGGATATAAGCACTTTCTTCCTTCAAGCATTGTAAGGGGTTTCTGCAAATCTTTCGATGGTTATAACACCTTAATTGATTAATTTTTTTTACATAATTAATGGAATTTAAAAACTGTCTCTTGCCATTTACATTGACTCACTGTGACTCAGTATATTAATAATTTATCGGTTCCCTATAATACACTTCTTTTCTTTCCTGTTTTGGAAATGCATGTGCGATTTGTATCTTTTCTGATGCACTGCAAATGACAAGCAAATGATGTTTACAAACATGTGACAAATAAAAACCTCGCTGTCGAACATTGTGCAAATGCAGTTTTACTACATAACATAACATCTTGAACAAATCACTCTGGTAACTTGCGTTTTGCAATATGCTGCACAACAAATTTGATTAAGATGATGGGAAGTTTTTATATAGAAATTAGTATAGTAATTTGTGGCTGCTAATTTTTTTAAAATCTGATTTGATTTTGACTTGCTTACTTTTACATAATGGCAGGACATTCTGTAACTTCCTCAATGCTTTGGCTTATACCTATAGTCTTTTTCTTCTTTTGCATTATTAAAACTCCTTCACAACACTAATTAATCAGTACCGTTTATTGCTCTTCATTTTTTTTGGCCCATGCAAGCACTAGTTTATTCTAATACATCTTTGAGTAACTTAAATTTCTATTCACTTATATTACCGTAAAAAGAGCGAAATCTCCAGAACGAAAAGAACTTTAATGTCAGAGAACGGGAAAGAAAACTGAATAACGTAAATATACAAATTAGGGCCAAAAGAAAATTCAGAAAAATACCCAGCAAGGTTTTGTTTTTTTTATTTACCTTAACAACTTCAAATGTATAAGTTAACACGCGTAAGCAGTCACCTATCTGACGAAAATACGAGAAGGCTCAAGTATCCAGTCAGACGCATTGTATGCATTTTTCACTTGCATGCGCGAACTTGCATGAGCTTTCCCGTGGGAACCAAGGCCATTGAAGTCAATTATATCGAGGTTAGATTTTAAGTATGAGTTTCATTGTTAGGCAGTTCGAACGAGCACCTGGTTGAATAAACAACATTTATAACGTTAAGTTTGTGTTTCATTTTAATCCAAGTTGCGCGGCTTGTTCGCGCGGATTTAATTTTTTTGGAAAACTCCTTACGAAGGACTTTTACTGGCGCCCGAGCAGGGACAGCCCAAAAACTCGTGTGTGAATCCTAAATAATGAACGAACCCCGAAGTACCTTCAATTCCAAAAAAAATATCCTACAAAAAGAAAGTAGAAACCAATAAGTGAAGTGAACAAGTAAAGTAAAAAATTTTTGAAAAAAATACTCAAAGTTACAAACAGTTAAGGGAAAAATAAGAGGAATCAACCATCCTATTTTAAAAGAAAGAAGAAGAAGACCAACTAAGGATTCAAACGATGAGGGACTGTCCTATATTCCTAGGATTGTAGTAAGATAAATTTAAGCAAATAATTGTAAGACAAAATATGCCAAATTATTTAGATATCTGATAAGACTAACATAGTCTCTTAAACCAAAAAAAAAAAAAAGAAGAAACTCGAGCAGAGTTTATTAAACATAGCTCAAAACTATGCCTAGGGGCCAACTCTCATGAAAAAAGGGGCCGGCTTACTTAAGAATTAATTAATTTTAATCACTAGTGGTGAAGAACCTCATACCCTAGTAGGTCGCTGCGACTTTTTACGCATTAACGACTAAAGAGGATCCATATGAGCCTTCCGAACTAAAGTAGCTACCCCGAAAGTTAATGGAGAGCGCTTAGCAGGCATCTAGGGAACTTTAAACCAACGTCATTCTTTTGACAAAACGATTTAAAATACCTTTAAGAAATAATTAATCAAAAAAAAATAAAAAAATAAAAAAAAAATTATAATATTAAGGAAAAAAATAATCGCGTTACAGTAACAACAGACAGTGGTGGGAAAATTCACAAAGCCCATCTCAAAAATGTAAGCGTTTGAGACTCAAAAAAAAAAACAAAAAACAAAAAGGGGAATGTTTCCCTATATCATAAAAAATTGTAAATTTTATAACAATTTCTGCACTTGTATATACTATATGTAACACACATACGTAACTAGAGTTAAGCTTTTATATTTGTAATAATGACCTTATCTTTAAATAAAATAACAAATTTGTATTACAGTTTAGTTTTGTTGGTTCCCTCGGAAGCCTTGCATATATTTTCATATAAATCGCCAATCGTGACCGTTAGAGAAGGTGACGCCTGGATGACGAATGGATACTTCAGGCTTATCCATGTTATTGACTTAAAACTTTACGACTGACTTGTACAACAAACTGAACAACTTGTTACGAAGCATGTATCGGATGAAGAAACCCGTCTGGTCTTAAACTATCACTTAAACCAGACCAGGGATCGCTTAAGAGAACTCCGTGATCCACGGGCAAGAAGAGCTAGATCCATAAATTGGATTGGGACTGCCTGGAAATGGCTGGCGGGTTCCCCTGATGCAACTGACTGGGACAAACTCTTACAAACACAGACTGACTTAGCAACGAACAATGACCATCAGTACAAAATTAACGAGAAGTTGTTTGACGCAACGCATGAGGTTATGAACAAGGTTAACAAAATGATCGACCGCTACAATAACGCCTTACAGAAGGGGGTATCTGAGAAACTTAGACATGACTTACTTGACAAAATACTTATACTAAAAGAGGGAGTAAACGAAATTATTAGGGCCTGCCAAATGGCTAAGACAGGGATAGTGAATAGCAACATATTAGACTCTGAAGAGGTTAACACTATAATAAACGAGCTAGAAATCCTTCCTTACCAAAACGTCGTAGAAGCTGTAGAATACGGCCGACCCTCCGTTTTTACAAACGGAACTTTATTGCTGTACGTCCTATCAATTCCAAAGGTCGCACCCAAAATTTTTCATCTAGTGAACGCTCGCGCTGCAATTAATGACGGAAAACAACTTGACTTAAACTTTACAAAACTACTCATAAACTACGACGAAACGTTCGGACTAGAGGGTGACTGCCTTCATATTGGAAATACTTCCGTATGTGAGGAAAGGGTGGTAAAGAAATTACCAGAAGATACTTGTCTACCAAGGATCCTCAAGGGTGGTACAGCAGCTTGCGACTTTAGGAAGAATAATGCAGAGATCATTGAATTGATCGGAGAAAACACTATCTTTATTACTAACTTTAACGGCTCTCTTTTAGATAGGAACTACTCCATTCCCTTAGAAGGCACTTACTTGATCCAACTGGACAACGAGACAATCAGCATCAAGGATCGAACATACTCTAGTACAATTTCCAAGGGTCTACAAGCACTCCCTCCTGTCCTGGTCAACGTAACTAGCAGAAGGGTGAAAATTGATATAAATCATTTACATGACATCAGTGTTAAAAACATAGAACACATTAAATCCTTAAAAGAAAGTTTTAGTTCTTCTTTAATTACAGAAACTTGTATCATCATAGTAATCTTCATTCCAATCTGTTTGCTGTGTGGAAAGATCTACGGGAAAGCCAACATTCCAGAACTTCGTGCATCCTTTCGACGCAAACAAGTCCCTTGCTCAGCCCAGCGTGTTACCAAGGGGGTTCAACAACCCGATGGAAATCTAAACTGCTCAACATGTTCATGTGTAGATCTGCGGGACGCAGATATTTAAAAGGGCGGCAGTTAACACGCGTAAGCAGTCACCTATCTGACGAAAATACGAGAAGGCTCAAGTATCCAGTCAGACGCATTGTATGCATTTTTCACTTGCATGCGCGAACTTGCATGAGCTTTCCCGTGGGAACCAAGGCCATTGAAGTCAATTATATCGAGGTTAGATTTTAAGTATGAGTTTCATTGTTAGGCGGTTCGAACGAGCACCTGGTTGAATAAACAACATTTATAACGTTAAGTTTGTGTTTCATTTTAATCCAAGTTGCTTGTTGCGGCTTGTTCGCGCGGATTTAATTTTTTTGGAAAACTCCTTACGAAGGACTTTTACTTATACATATGTATATATAAACAACAAATAAAATGTTTAAAAATGGAAAAAAGTCCTGTATTCATTTGTTTGCTACGTAAATTTCAGCCATGACATGGTAGGGGCCCTACCAACAACGTATCATTAGTCATGACTTAAAAAGGGTGTCGACTTAAATATTAATGCACACTTAAGTCTAAAGTGTACCAACAATGTTTAAATAGTCAGCTTTTACATAGACTTCACTATTTGAAAGATACTATGTATTACACTTTCATTGAATCTACTACATAACATTGGTTTGACGTTTTATATTTGCTCTGTAATTTAAATTTATTTTGAAAGTCCTGTGGAAATATTGTACCAAAACCAGCGATTGTTTTCTTCGCTTTACAAACGAAAGTGATACCAATGTATTTAAAGTAATACTCTTTATTGTCTTTCATTTTCTTCCTAAATGGAAACTGAATTCCGTAGTCCCGATTCACAATAATCAGTTTTTCCTAACATTATAGAAAAAATAAGGTGAGAAGTGAAGGGAAATGAATGATCATTTATTTTCTGTCCATTCCCCGCATTCTCTGTTGTGATTTTTCGTTATTTTGTTCGTTTTCTTTTTATGTCATTCTTAAATAACTTAAAAACGAGGCTTCTTCATTTGGTTATTTCTCTTTTTAAATTTAAAGATTAGCCGCACTTTTCCACATGGCTTTATCCACACTGTTTTCTTATGGTTTTTGCATTTTGCAATTACAAATTTTTTTTTCGACAATTTTTTAATCCATGTCAGCAATTGTGATAAGTTCAACTAACTTAAGGGGTTACACCACCCTCAGATTTTCAAAAAATCGAAATTTTTTTTTCGCTTAGATTTGTTCTACATATGCGTTAAGAACATATTGCGTTATCAAGCATGCCAATATTGCATTTATAACGCTAGTTATAGCGATTGGCAGTGCGCGCGGCCGACAATGGATTCTGACCTCAGGTATAGAATGGGAGGAGTAACGGTTGGGCGGAGAACAGCAGATGACCTCTCGTAAAATATAATTGCAATGGAATGTGCACAATAGAATTTCGACTCAGGTATACAGGACTCTCAACATTAACGTTAGAGAATCAGATTAAAGGTAATATACAAATTTACGCGATAATAATACGTTAGCATTTTCTTTTGCGTTTTTCTTAAAACTACATTTTTCAATCTAGTGTAACTTATATCATGAGATCTACTCGACCGATTTTGATCGTATTTATTGCTATACCTTCTTCATTCTATTATCTATTTATTTTTAGCCAACAAAATAATGTACTAAGCTATAAGAAAAAAAAACTTTTGTAAACAAAGCAAGTGTTGAAAAATGTTTCTTTCTTTAGGCTAGTGTTTTCGAGCGCCAGGGTGGTGTAACCCCTTACATTATTTATATTATCAGAGAGAATAGCTGATAATATAATATTATTTTCATCAATCTATATAACGAAATATATACCTAGTTATTCAGTTTTTCATGCACGAAAAACACATTTTTTACCAATTTCAACTTGAAAGTATTTTATTAAATTATAATAAAGGCAAAGGAACTTTTAAAATTCTTGAAATTTAGATAACTCTATTACAATTTCAACTAAATTCAAATTACCAATATTTAATAAAATAAACATGGCTTTCTGTACATTCAAATTTAGCTCCATACTAACGCAAAAGCCGATTATTAAGTTTGTTATTAGTGCAGTCATTTTGGAAAGTGTGGAGATTATACCTAAGCTGTATACTTATACGTAATTTGGTTGTTTTGTTAGTATGTATGACTTTAAGTGAATATACTCGTAGGTTTGGTTTTGCACATCTCTCACAAGTTCATTTTTACTACTTATGTGTACATTTCAAATAAGATTTAAGAATAAGATAAGACTACAATAAAAAATAACTGATTATTTTTGTTTGTTGCATTCTTTTCTAGAGCATACTCTTTCAATTGAATCTGCAGGAAATGAACCCGCAAAGGATATTGAGTTAGCACTAAATTATATTTGGACCAATGTTTATTGTTTGGCCTCAATTGTTATAATTGCGACACTTATTGGATGTTTTTTTATTCACCATGTGGATTTAAGGCAGAGGCTTCTTGGTGCTAGAATGAGAATTGCTTGTTGCTCATTAATTTATAGAAAGGTTTGCATACATTTATAGCGGCAAAGTTCAATAAAAAAATTTCATTTGTTTTTTTAAGACTCTTCGCTTGTCCAAAAAGACAGCAGGTACAACGCCAACCGGATATTTGGTTAATCTTCTTTCAAACGATGTAAATCGTTTGGACTACGGTTTTATATTTGTGCACTGGATATGGATTCTTCCAGTTCAATCAATACTAATTTGCTATTTAATATGGAAAAAAATTGGGATTGCAGCAGTAGTTGGTGTATTAAGTCTCCTTCTCAAAACTGTTCCTGTGCAAACAGGCTTAAGTAAAGTATCTTCAAGACTTCGAATGAAAATCGCACATCGAACTGACAAACGTGTAGGCATCATGAATGAGTTGGTACAAGGCATGCATGTAATAAAGATGTACGGTTGGGAAAAACCCTTTCAAGCTGTTGTTTCTGCAGCCAGACGTCGTGAAATCAAGGAGATACGCTACGCTTCGTACTTACGTGGTTTTTACTTAAGTACAATGGTTTTTACCGAACGCTCAACATTGTACATTACAATTGTAACAGCTGTTCTATTTGGTGAATTCATTACAGCTGATATTGTTTTTTCCATGGCACAATACTATAATATTCTTCAGGTGAGCGAGAAGTCAATGTCAGAATCATAAACATATTTTTAATTTTTGATTTATAGCTCGTAGCGGCAATTTGGTACCCACTAGCGGTATCTTTTGGAGCTGAGGCACTTGTTTCACTTGAACGTATTCAAGATTTTTTAATGCTGGAAAGCCACGATGAGAAACCGCACAGTTTAACCCAAACAACTAATAGCTCCACGGCTGAAAGCAACTTCAAAGTTATTCTGTTAAAAGAAGTTGACGCCTCTTGGGATATGAAAGTCGTCTCTACAACATTACAAAATATTGATATAGAAATAGCACAAGGGAAACTTTGTGCGGTAATAGGCCCAGTAGGAGCAGGAAAAGTATTTTTTTTTTAGAAAATACTTAAATTTTAAAAATATAAGTAAATTATTGCAGACCTCACTTTTACAATTATTGCTTGGAGAATTACCAATCACCCGTGGTAATGTTGTTATTCACGGGGAAATATCTTATGCATCCCAAGAACCATGGATATTTAACGGCACCGTCCAAAATAACATTTTATTTGGCGAGAGTTATGACAGCAAACGATATCATGAAATAATAAAATGCTGTGCTTTGACAACTGATTTCGAACAATTGCCAAACGGAGACCGAACAGTCGTAGGAGAACGAGGCGCATCACTATCGGGTGGCCAGAAAGCACGTATCAGGTAAAAACTTATAATATAGATATACAATATTGTGTGTTACTCATGTTTTTATATATTAAGGTCTTTGTTTACGTGTATAAATAAGAAAAATTCGTAGATTCCATTTTTAAGGACTTTGTTTTTTATACGAATTTATTTTGAATTTGTACCAGGTAGAACGAAATCTTTGCTCACCCACAAATGTTGCTCAAAAGTGTTTGCAACTTTACAGTTGCTTACATAACCAATTTTGTACACTGCTTTTATATTCGTGACGTCCGCAAACGGGTCTACCTTAATATTTTTTCCTTGGGGTATTATGACACTATTTTCCTGTGGATAATTCTTTCTCATTTTAAACCTCAAACTTTCATACCATTCTTTATCGTAGATTGGAGAGTCGTCATTAAAGCGTTTAAATATATCTATGTATCCGTCGGGATTTTTGCTATTTCATTGGTTATTTTACAAACCTGATTAATTTTGATTCCAATATTTAGATTAATGGTGAAAATAAATGTAATTAAATAACATATACTGGCTAGGAGTGATATTGCTCGGTTCCATTTTTTGAGACTTTTCTTGTTTTGGATCTTTAACGATCTTGGAATTCATAATTATTTTAGCGCAGCAATTTCGGTATGAAGAAGTCTAACGAGACCTTTCTTTTGTAGTTCTTTAATGATATGTCCGATGAATTAAGCCTTATATCAGCTCTATCTTTCCTTGCCAAATATGTATGTAATTTGTTAATATGAATAAGTTTAATATTTGAAATTATCTGTTGTTTTTAATTTATAACAACTTATGGACTTAAAACTGTATTCTTTTGAAGTATTTTGAGTAATTATTATTATTTCAAACTTAGGTTGCATGATTTTGTCCCTAATTTTTTTTTCAGTTTTTCAGTTTAATTTTTTTAAGTAAGGATCTGTAACCACGGTTTTAACCTTAATTGTTTGTTTATGTCACAAAAGTGTACAAGAAGAATGCTTCATATATACTTATTATATTTTTAGATATATTTCAAAAGCTTTGTTAACAATATATTATGAGAATACCTCGTAGCAGTCTACAGAACGAAGTGTATTTTTAAGTTGTTCATAATTTGTCTTACATTTTATTGAATGACGATTTAGCTTAATTTTATTACTTTGTACAATTAGTGATGTTTAAATTAAAGCTAAGACCCTCACATTCAAAAAAATGGATCTCAAAAATTTAAAAAAAACATGATCAAGGCATGTTCTTCGAAAATTTAACTCCGCATACGTAACAACTCTGGAAGAAGAGGTTGGGCATTTCCAAAGAACTTCCCAAGTTTAACGATTTGATAACAAAATAGGATAGATTGTATCAGAAGAGGTAGCATGTACTCATGGACTGCAAACGGATTCTCCAAATGGATGCAATGGGCCAAAGGTAAGCGGTAAGGGTGTGCGAGAATTGATACCCCTTTCCCAAGTCTTGTTATTTTTGGAAACCATAGTTAGCTACACGATGTCATGTATAATACCCGGCAAGCAAATCAAGCGTGGTCAATACGAAAACAACCTATTTAATATCCATCTACGAGAAACATTGCGCAGCACACAAGAAGACAGGGGCGGCCCGTCTGCAAGTACCACCTACATGCAGCCGATTTTCAACGCAGTTATCCAAAAACCGGCACGTTTGATGATAGATATCAGATACTACTCGTATTGGCGACCGCTTTACTCAACGTGAGGACATCGACTACAGGGTTTTTAGTGATGAGTGCCTTAATTAATCTAGCTTTCGAGGCGTCATTGATAACAGGCAGCTATATAACGACGGAACACACGGTTGCTGATTTAAAATTTAATCTGTAACAGCACTGCTCATAGAAAGGATGCGAGCGTTAGTTTAAAATAATTGGCTGGACTTTTTCAGTACGGCGAGATATTCTAGGGGATGTTACGAGTATCAGAAACACTGAAGGCAAAGGGCCTATTGCACAATAGATGCGATTGGGCAGAATCATGTTGGGAACGTTGGGAGTAATACAGGATAAAAATTGTTTCTTCCAAATAAATTTAGATGCGGCATTGCGAAGATTTGAGGAAATCGAAAAGCAGCCACAAGAGAAAAATAAAGCTGTAGAAGACAATTTGAAGAATATAAGTAACATTTTTAAGGCAACATCAAACAGATACCTGACGGACATAATTAAGCTCGCCCTTGTTTTAGAGATATGCAATATCTCATTTTTCATCTGGAAAAAGACAAAATTGGAAATGGAGTTCGTTCGATTTATGTCGGAAACTGATATGGTCCTCCACTCAATGCTTCAGTTTGTTGTCCCCCATCACGTCGTCTTTAAAGAATTCAGAGTCGTATTTGAAGCAACATTCAAATCACATTTTGGTTGGTTTGAAGGCAAAAAAATGCTGTACACATAGTACCTATATTAAGATGGCGGATATACGTGTAGACCAAAGGGGTGCTAATTACCATCTCTTCTTATGGAGGAAAAATGCGCAAGAAGGGAAACTTTACCTCAAGTTAATTGACAGAGTTTTTTCCTCGCTCTGGTGATTCTCAGCAGCTTGTTTCCGATAGAAGTACTTATGATTATCGTGAACACTTGTCCGGAAGACGCGTTTCCAACGCTTATTTGCTATAATATTACCAATGCGGAACTGTGCTGAGGGCGCAGCAACACATTTGGTATAAGTCGAGCCCTACCTAAAACGTCTTTCTGATCTTAGGGTCTCAGCACCCAGCACTTCCACTCTGGGAATTGAACCGTACCAGGACCAGCACAACCACCGTAACGAGGGGGCTACCTCATCCACAGTCCAGTTTTACTCTACCCCCGCTTTTTATTAGACAACGTCATTGATGGAAGAAGCCTTGATAATTGGGCGGCGGGGAATTTTAAAGTTTCATGAAATTTCGACGTATTCAGCATTTACGAACAGCGCCTTTTCACCCGCAAAGCCAAGCAGAGCGTTGTGTGGATACGCTTAAGCGAGTTTTAAAAAAACTAAAGCAGGAAGGAACAAGTCAACAGAACCTGTAAACGTTCCTACAGACTTATCGTTCTACACCTAATCGCAATGTGTTAAATTTTAAATCGCAAGCAGAAGCATTTCTTGGTCGAAAAATGGATTTAATGAAACATTAAAAAAACTCTATCACAACATCTCGTAACGAAAAGCAAAATCTTCAGTTTAACACACATCATCATGCTAAAGAAATACATTTTATTGCCGGCGATATTGTCTACGCCAAAATCTATGGGAGTAATAAAGAACACTGGGTACCATCGTAGAATGTCACTCACATTGAATGAATTGTAGACGCTGTGCCGGGCCAAATTCTTCACATTATGTATTTATTTATTTATTTTCTTATAATAAGCACGTTTTCACGGGGTTATTAGCACCCTCAAAATGATTTCTCAGAGCGCGAGCGATCGAAAATTAGGAAAGACGGAAGGAGAGCTACCGATGTACGAGGGCGGGTCAATAAGTCCGTGACTTTTGGATTAAAACACAGATTTTTTGATAAAAAAATAATTTTATTTTTCAACGTAGTCTCCCTTGAGCTCTATACACTTTGTCCAACGCTTCTCCAATTTTTGTATCCCTTCCAAAAAAAATGATTTGTCGAGGTCCTCAAAATAGGCCTTTGTTTGCGAGATGACTTCATCATTGGAGTCAAATCTTTTTCCACCAAGCCATTTCTTCAGGTTTGGGAACAAGAAGTAGTCGCTCGGAGCCAAATCTGGAGAATAGGGTGGATGAGGGAGCAATTCATAGCCCAATTCATGGATTTTTGCCATGGCAACTGCACATGTGTTTGTGGTCGACTGTGAGCAAACGCGGCACCCATCTTGCGGAAAGCTTTCTCATGCCCAAGTGATCATTCAAAATTGAAACCACTGAGCCATGCGAGATCCCTACGGCTTCCACAATCTCTCGCACTTTCAATCTTCGGTCGGCCAACACCATATCGTGAATTTTTTCGATTGTTTCGGGTGTAGAGACCTCAACTGGGCGTCCAGGACGTTCGGCATCTTCAGTGCTTGTACGGCCACAACGAAATTCAGTAAACCACTTTTTTACCATTGAAATCGATGGTGCAGAGTCCCCATAGTATTTATCAAGCTTAGCCTTGGTCTCGGTAATGGTTTTTTTTCGCAAGAAATAATGCTTAATAAGCACACGAAATTCACTTTTTTCCATTTTCTCCTCAAATTAGTGAGTAGTCTGATAAAAATAGCTGTCAAACACAAACTAACTGACGCAGCAAGTTTAAATTTTGACAGGAGTCAACTGACAGATGCCTGTTGACAGGAGCAGTGTTGCTGTTTCAGTAAAGAGGTCAGAAATTCAAAAAGTAACGGACTTTCGACCCGCCCTCGTACGTTAGTTTTAAATGCTTATAATGAATAGGAAATAAAGAACTTGACAGGACACCCCGCGATCGAGTTTTTCGGCTAAGCCAAGATTTACGATATTTCAGGGTACGTCCCAAAGTGCCCTTGAATTTGTGAATGTGAAAATTAGAGAGTACTATCGCTAGCAAAGGAATATATTGAATTAGAAGTAGCAGACAAGAGATCATTGATGAAAATTAACCTGAGTCAAATGCCAAACACTGTTAATTGCCTTTGAAATATCAAGTGCAACTTTTTAGCCAGATTGATGTTAATTTTGGTTTCATTTTTCGATGAGACATGCCATCCAATCACCAGTGGACCTGTTGCTACGAAACACGTACCGACGGTCTTTAACAAGTTTTCGTGCTTCGAGATATTCAGGAGCTGACTTTTTATCAGCGTTTGCAAGACTTTGGAAAAAGGTACGTAAGTGCGATGGGTCTGCAAGAGGAAAGAGAAGACGTTTCGTCTTTTATAAGGACGGGCTGAATAAATGCTGTTTTCCATCTGCTCGGGAAGAGTCTTACAGAGTAGGATTACGTACTAGTGTCGCCAGCGGAATGGGAGATATACCATCTGGACCAGCAAATTTGTGAATGTAGATCTTTGAGAACTCTTGCTACTACACAAGTGCGAAGAATTCCACACGCTAAAGAAAGACTTTGCAGTTATTCCTGGCTTGTTTGACATTTCTCCAACACTGACAGTTAGAAACAGTTCCAGGGTGTTGGCGGTCAGCGTCTGGTTTTCGTGTGAGCTCAGTTACAAGCTGGGTCAAATTGTTTTCCGCAGCGAAATTCTCAACACACTGTCCTTCGGGTGTTGTCTGTCCAAAATGTCGAAGCCACTCGGAATAGTGGACATTGAAATCGCCCGCAATAACAATATCAGTAGGAAGGTACAGGGATACAATTCTTTGTATGGGGTCAGGCACCGCATCTACCGCAAAAGGTAGAATTTCTGCCCAGTTTGGGGCTTCTGTAGATAAAGCATATGCGAAAAAAATCAAATTTTTTTTTTTGACACCTGCGTGTATAGTATGTAACTTTTTAATTGAAGAAACAGAGTGATAAAGTATCACTGAATTTTTGCAAGCAATTATATAAAATTTTAAAATAGATAAAATGACTTTTGGGCAACTTAATATTTACATTCTTTTCTAAATTCATTTTAATAATCCTTGTTTTGTATTTTATATTCAAGCTTGGCACGTGCTGTGTATAAACAAGCTGCAATATATCTTTTTGATGATCCTCTGAGTGCTGTAGATGCCCACGTAGGTAGGCATTTGTTCAATGAAGTTCTTGGCCCACAGAGTCGATTGGCGATGGAAAAATCTACCCGCATATTAGTTACACATCAGGTTAATTTTTTAACTGAAGCTGATTGGATTGTAATTATTGAAGACGGGCGCATTTCGAGACAGGGCACATATAATGAACTTATCGAAAACGATCTTGATTTCGCTAAGTTATTGGGAGCATCAAGAAGTGATAAGGATGATTTTTCTAATGCAGATTATATCAGTCAAGAGTCCTTAATTTATGAGGATGATGATATTTCGTTTATAGATGGTACTCGAATTTACGAAGTGATACCTCAGCGTTCTGAACCGAGTGTAAGCTCATATGGAAGATTGGTAAAAACGTTTTCTGATAATATCCAATACATATTTTAAAATGAGATTTTAGTCTATTTCAGATCAAAATGTTCTTGATGAACAAGACGCTGGCGAAGGTCAAGCAATGGGTTATGTTTCTGGAAGAGTGTGGTTGGAATATTTTCGGGCTGGGGCTAAAGCTTCAACTTTATATATCCTTTTGCTTGTCATGTTGTTTTCCCAAATAATTTGCAGTGGTTCAGATTACTTTGTAAGTGTTTGGACCCAGCAGGAATTTCTTCGAATCAATAATGAAAAGACTTGGCTTACTACCTACGAGTGCCTATATATATATGGATTATTAATCCTGTTTATTATTATGGTATAATGGTTTATGGTTTTTATAACAAAACAAAATTATCTAAAGTACATTATTTAATTTATTTTTTAGATGACTTTAACGCGAGGTTATCTTTTCTTCAAAGTGTGTATGCATGCTTCAAAGGTTTTACATGATCGCATGTTTGGTTCCATACTTCACACGACAATGCGTTTCTTCGACATGAATCCTTCAGGCAGAATTTTGAATAGGTTTTCAAAAGATATGGGCGCAATTGATGAATTTCTTCCAAAAGCTATGATGGATTTTATTCAAATTGCTTTAGTTATGTCCGGTATTTTAGTTTTAATTATAATAGTGAACCCGATTCTTATTGCGCCCTTAGCAATGACTGTGGGTGTTTACCTTGTGGTGTTAAAACTGTATCTAAGACCTTCTCAAGATTTAAAGCGCTTAGAAGGAATTTGTATGTACACTTATTTTTTCTTGCTTGCAATGCTTAATTTTTAATCAGGTCGTAGCCCAGTTTTTTCACATCTTTCTTCTACTTTATCTGGGATTTCTACTATACGGTCCCGGGGTCTACAAGATGTTGTAGCTAGAGAATTTGACAACCTACAGGATGTTCACAGTGCTGTTTGGCACCTAACAATGTCAACTAATACAGCTCTTGGACTATGGTTGGATTGTGTTAGTTGCGGATTTTTAACAGTAGTCGCATTCAGCTTTATCGTACTTCACAATCGTGGGTTTCAACAGGTATTAACGTATTTTATTTTCCATTACAATCTTTTTTTTAGAAGCGTTTAGCGGGAATGTGGGTCTAGCTTTATCCCAAGCAATGATACTTACTGGAATGGTCCAATACGGCGTCCGTCAAGCAGCTGAATCTCTTCAGCAAATGACAAGCGTAGAACGAGTACTTCAATATACTGATCTCGAACAAGAGGATATAATTGAGAAAAATTCACCGGCTTCTTGGCCTAATCCAGGGAACCTTGAATTTAAAAATATGTCGCTGCGATACGACCCTAATGGCACACCTGTTTTAAAGAATTTGAACATATTTATCCAAGCAGGATGGAAAGTTGGTATTGTTGGAAGGACCGGTGCTGGAAAATCATCAATAATTTCAGCACTTTTTCGATTATCGCACGTAGAAGGAGAAATTTTTATCGATGAAATCGAAACAGGGACTATATCACTTGAGTCACTGCGTTCGAAGTTATCGATTATTCCTCAAGATCCAGTTCTTTTTTCTGCAAACGTTCGCTATAACTTAGACCCTTTTGGATCGTACACAGATGCTGAGTTGTGGAAGACTTTAGAAGAAGTTGTTTTATTATTGCTTACAGAATTATATTTGAAATATAAATTTGATATTTATTTATTAGGTGGAACTAAAGCAAGCTATACCAAGCCTCGATTATTTAGTGACAGAAGGAGGAAGTAACTTTAGCGTCGGTCAAAGACAGTTAGTATGTCTTGCCCGTGCTATATTAAGAAATAACAAAGTGTTGGTTTTAGATGAAGCTACCGCCAATGTTGACCCCAAGTAAGATAAACTCGTATCTTTTTGGTTATTATTCATTTCACATATATTTTATTTTGTTTAGAACTGATGCACTTATCCAACAAACAATACGTGTCAAATTCAAACAGTGCACTGTTTTGACCGTTGCCCATCGCCTTCATACAGTAATGGATTCAGATCGTATTTTGGTCATGGACAGTGGAAATGTAAAAGAATTCGACACCCCATATACTCTGCTAAAAAATCCGAAAGGAGCTTTGAGACAGATGGTTGAAGCAACCGGTTCACATGATGCGGAGATCTTAAAAAAAATTGTCTGTGACACATATAAAGAAAAAAATTAACCGGTAGATATTAGAACAGCGGCTATTTCATATTTGAAGTTGTTTACTTACTATTATGGGAACAAATTACTTACTTTTTTCAGTAGATTGGGAATATAAATTGTACATTTACTGTGTTATAAACGCTTAAGTTTATAGAATGAAATGTATATGTACATATACGTTTATGTGTATTTGTTTTCCAGTAAGACATTATATCAATAATTATTTTCTATTTAATATGTTTGTATTACTTATTTTGTCTATATTACTGCTTGGATTTATAATTGGCGTACTTTAATCTCTTAAGGTATAAAATGTTTTTATATAGCCACCCGAATCTTTTCTTTCTTTTCAAGATGTGACCACTGCCTCGTTTTCGCCTTCGGAGAGGAAAAAATACTTTGAAATTATTCGATTCTTCACACTTTTTTAAGAATCAACATTTGATTCTATATGCCATTTTAGACGAAAAATTGTTCTCATAGATTCTATGTCAGAATGTATTGTACAAGGTGGTGCAAAATTAATCATCCAATTTTGTTTTTGAATTACTTTTTTACCTACTAAAAAAAAAAATTTCCCTGACGGAAATCTTTATTTGGACCTTTAAAATTTTTCTGTTAACTGGAAAACATGATATCCGCCAAGTGGTTGCTGCCAGTGTTGATACACATTTGTGCCCGTTTTATCGCATTTTCCACGAGATTTCCGGTGATAACTGTTCGCATTCTTGTCGAATATTCTCCTTAAGGGCTGCGCTTGTGTGCGGCTTGTTGGCATATACCCGCGACTTCGAGTAGCCCCAAAGAAAGAAGTCTGGGATGGTTTAATCTGGCGATCTTGCTGGCCATGCCAAATCGCCAAAACGTTTGACCGTTTTGCCGATGGCGTCCTCAAAAAAATGCGTCCCAATAGGATGATTAATTTTGCCCCAGCTTGTACTAGCACACAAAAAAAATCTATAAAATAAAGGATGGGCCACCTATTGGTATTTTTTTGAAAAGACTATTCAAAAAATACTGTTCAATATCCTTTTTTAAAATGCTGCCTTTTTAAAGAGAGTAAACTTTCCTTAATAAAGAAATGTTATCTCATGGCGTGTAAACCCAATTTTTCAGCACTTCATCTATGGTTTCGGCCCATAATCAATTTTGTTCTTGAGCGCCTGCACCTCCTCTGGATTGTTCGTATAGCATCCGAAAAAGAAAAGTCCAACGGCATCAAATCGCAGTTTCCTGCCAGACATGCAACATTACTAGGGTGTCCATTTGTAGTCATAATAAAAGAGAACATTTTCCTTCTCAAGATATAAAAAAGAGAATGTTCGAAAAGTAGACAACATACAAAATTAAAAAATGTACTTACAAATTTAAGAAATGTTTTTTATTTAATATACAAAATAAGAATTCATATTTAACAAAGGAAACTTAAAAAAATATAAAAATAATAATAATAACAAGTTTCAATCTGTTCATATTCATTTATTGTAGATCACATTGTTAATTACAAAAAAGTATTTAAAAATAACTGAAAGTTCAAGTTTTATCTTAGACTTTAAAAAGTTTGAAGCGATTCCAGTCAATCTTTTTCTTTCCCTTTTTATTTTTGCTAATATGGCTTTAAAAGATTTTCGTAAAAATCATTTATAGGCATATTTACATGTTGCCCTATTGTTGTATAGGTACTACACAAAGAATCGATTTAACAGTTGAAATTTTTAATCTATTCCTCTCTTGTGTCCATTAAGCGCCAATCAGAGAGCATTTCTTTCGACATCGGGATTCTTCCCAGGTATTGTAAAAAAAACAACTCAAATCTTAAAGCGCCTACACAAGAGGCAATTTGTATACACAATTTCTAGAACGTTTGAGTGGGGATAAATTGTGAATCCTACACACATCCCAAATTATCAGTCCAATCCAGGATTTCATATGAGAAGATCGTCATGTTATCGATTAGCAAAAAATATGAATTACCTACATCCAACTTTTTTTTTCATTTTCAAATATGAATTTCTACCTGCAACAAATCTTTATTCAATGAATTCTGAGGGTGAAATTGTGGGGAATTGCCTACACATGGAATTTATGGAAGGGAGAACAGAAATTGTGTGATTGTCGGAGCCAATCTACAATCTGTTTTTTTTTACCGCCCACCACACGAGGCAATTTTGCTGCTGGTTGCAAGCTGCAATCGGAAATTGTGTGTATGCGCTTTTAGATAGCGCAGACGCAATTTATGAAAATTGATTTCTTTTGAATTTTCTTTAAAAAAGTTTTGCAAACTCACAAAACTCATCAAAACACTTGCTATCTTTTATATTGACTTTTTTTTTGTTTTCTTATTTTTTTTAATCAGTCATCGTCTGGCTCTTGTAGCGCAAACATCTCTTGTTAACCGCTGTGTTCTCGCTCGACGCGGAAATCCCTAGTGACAGCTCTCTCTCTCTCTTTTTCCTTTTTTTTTATCACTTCTTAATAACCTTTCTTTCATATCGTGCTTTATAAATTTTACTACTTTTTGCTGTTTAGTTACGACATGGGCCCATCGGGCCAAGAAACAAACAAACAATAATCAGTTCGACATGCTATCTGATATGTCTTCCGAGCAACCCAGGGCGAAGAAGAACAAACGTGGAAGCTCACCGGTAGAATACCCAGAATTACCCGCTGTTGTTTGCAATATCAAAAACCCAAAATTTGTAGTCATATCAGCCAAAAACGAAGGTAAACCCATCTCATCAGTAAGTATTTTCGTCTTAAAGAAATCAATCGATGCTATTAATATCCAGTACGGAAGTATTTCCATATTGAAAGATGTTAGCGTGTTTTTATTGGCAAAAAAGCCGACAAATCACTGATAAATTCACAAACATCATTTTTTTAGCTAATAAAATCCCAGTGTCAGTCACTCTCCACAAACAACTTTGTAGTCATATCAGCCAAAAACGAAGGTAAACCCATCTCATCAGTAAGTACTCGTATTTTCGTCTTAAAGAAATCAATCGATGCTATTAATATCCAGTACGGAAGTATTTCAATATTGAAAGATGTTAGCGTGCTTTTATTAGCAAAAAAGCCGATAAATCGCTGATAAATTCACAAACATAATTTTTTTAGCTAATAAAATCCCAGTGTCAGTTACTCTCCACAAACAACTTTGTAGTCATATCAGCCAAAAACGAAGGTAAACCCATCTCATCAGTAAGTATTTTCGTCTTAAAGAAATCAATCGATGCTATTAATATCCAGTACGGAAGTATTTCCATATTGAAAGATGTAAGCGTGCTTTTATTAGCAAAAAAGCCGACAAATCGCTGATAAATTCACAAACATCATTTTTTTAGCTAATAAAATCCCAGTGTCAGTCACTCTCCACAAACAACTTAACTCCTCCAAGGGCATTGTATGTGCTCCGTGGTTGAAAAACGTGAAAGAATCTGAAATCGTTTCAGAAATGAAATCGCAAGGGGTAACTGAAGTGTATAAGTGCACTATAAAGATAAATGATAAAGTCGAAACCACGGGCCTCGTCGTTTTCACTTTCGATCTTTATCAAATTCCGCAAACTGTTGAAATCGGTTGGTACAAGGCAAAGGACAAGGATTACATTCCTTGACCTATGTGTTGCCGTAATTGTCAGTTGCTTGAACATACTACCAAAAGACAGTAAGTAATGTATGTTGCACTTCCCCACATGAGCCTGTACCCTGCACTAGATGGATATGTGCAAATTGTTTAGACAAACATTCGTCCTCATCAAAAGATTGCCCCAAATTTGTTCAGAAAAAAGAAATATTAACTATTAAAACTAAAAATAAGTGCAGTATCTGCCATACTGACGCTAGACGCACGTACAACGAACAAAACCAAGAAGGCATAAACAATGCACAATCTCTCGCTGAGCGTATAAAAAAGACAATAGCTAACAGCTCCCACCAACCTCAAAACCCCTCTTTAATTCTCTCTAAAACTAAAACCACAGCATCTGCACATACAGCCAACCAAGCCCCAAAATTCGCTTCACCACTATCCCCCCACTCCATCTACATCACAATAACCAGTAGTAGTCGCACTCAACCAATGCACTTTCTCTCTCCAAAACAAAAGCAACTTCTAGAACAAACAAAAACTCTACACAGCAGATCAACCTTACCAGGTAAAACGGATAAAAGCACACATGATATCTCTTACAACTATACTTTCTCACCAGCTACTTCACTTACCAATTTCACAACGCCTAAATCTAACCAACTAACTAACTCTCACAATGAAAATGGGAGCACATAAACATAAATCTTCTGTAACTGGAAGGTCGATGGTTGCACTTGCGGCGAGGGGCGCAAATCTATCACATGTCTGTGGTAGAAATCGCGATCCTCTCCGCAAGTGTGACTATCGACACAGAATTGACCGCCAAAAAAACCAACAACCAAAAACATTCAACTCTCTCAACATTCTACAATGGAACCTTAATGGTTAAATAATTAATTATGATGAACTTAATTTATTAATTAAAGAACGCAATTATGATATAATTTCATTACAAGAAACACATTTAGCTTATAAAGCAGACGTTATAAAACTTTTACTTTGTCAATCTATGTACCTTCGAATTTAACATCTGTACAAGGAGTCGGAATACTCATCTGAAGGGGAAAACACCAGGTCGGGATAGGATCTTATACCCCCTGATCTTCCGGCCTCATCTAAGCAAAGGCTTATATCGCTGTACAATAATATCTTCAGCAAAGGTATAATACCTCGAAGTTCGAAAATAGCCACAATAATTCCAATTCCAAAGCCTAAGACAGATATCGTAAGTGTAAATGGATATCGCCCAATCTTACTGCTTTTTTGCTTATCAAAAGTATTAGAAAAACAATTGCCAACAGAATTTTATGGTTTGCACAGTTTAAAAAGGTCTTAAGTCCCAATCAAGTCGCCTTCAAACCAAAAAGAGGGTGCATTGATGCCCTACTGCACATTGACTATGTTGTCTCAAATGCCCTCTCAGCTCGCAACAATGTAACAATTCTGGCCTTAGATTTTGAAAAGGCATTCGACCGTGTAGGCATTCACCTTATCATTAACAAATTAAGGGAATGGGAAGTTGGCCCAAAAATGTTTCGATACATAAAATCGTTCTTAACAAACAGAAAATGTTTCAATAAAATTCTAAATACATTTTCAAAAACCATGCCACTAGACAATGGTATCCCACAAGGATCTCCCTTGTCTGTCATTTGCTTTGTAATCGCTTTTGACGAAATAAGTACCATTATATCTAAATACAAAGATCTTGATCGCTGTATGTATGCAGACGATGCATATATTTTATGTAAATACGATGATCTAGATAAAAAAAAATCAGTATTCTCTCTGTTGCTTAATGAGATTAATGAACAGTCATGTATTTCCGGCTCTATCCTATCTTTGGAAAAATGTAAAATAATTCATATACGAGTATGTAGGAAAAAGAAGTGTACAAACTTAGAATTAGTTATTAACAACACAAAACTAGAAACAGTTGCTAACCTTAATGTTCAAGGACTTGTTATAAACAATATATATAACTGGAAATTACACTGTATTAATCTTAAGAATCTTAATTGGTTAAAAGGCTAACGCTACAGACTCGAAAGCAGAGTGTGAGTGGTCGTGAGCACTCTGAATTCGTAAAAAGAAATCTAAGGAGGAATTTTCTAGACGAGCGTGCCCATTCATTGACTACGTGGTGCAAGAGCCCACTCCCTGAGAAACACTAATGTTAAATTTAAAACTACTACTACTAAAATCACATATAAAGCTCATCACAGAATATATCACGGGGTACCTAACTATCTAACTTATAACTAATATCCAGTAAATTCCTAATCTAAAATAAATAAAAATAAAAAAAATAAACTAAGGTAAATAATTAGAATAAAATATAAGTAAATAAATAAATAAATGAAAATAAATATGTCTATATCAATAAATAAATAAATAAATAAATAATCAAATAAATAAATAAAAGATATCCAGCAACAGCAGATAGAGTGCGTCGAATTTAAAGGTTCTCTTTATGAAGCTAGGCATGTAGGTCTTTTGCGTGTAAAATTCCCAGGTTTTCTCTTTTTTGGTTACCAACTTCATAAAGAGAATTGCCTATCACCTTTAGTATCACAGATTTTAGGAATTTGGGTCCTAACTTGGCATTATAACTGTCAGCTTAACTACTTTGCTTGAAGTTGCGTCTATAAACTATTTACCCTACCTTATATTTAATGTCCTTACTCCAAGTATTATAAGATCGCGTCGCCTTTTCATGTGCTAGCCTAAGATTGTCAAAAATTTTCCTTCGTATTAGCTCTAATTTGTCATTCTTTTCTAATACTTCAGTGTTCGGACATTTCACTACGTCAAGTTTTCTTAGGATTTCATATGATTTGGCGTGTTGAATCATATGGGTCCCGAAAATGGCATATTATGGCTCAAACTTGGTCGAATCATGCACCACGCTCCTCAGGGAAAATGCCGCGTCGCTCACATGGAGGTCCCAGTTTTTCTGATCATCCGGTATGTATTTTGGCTAGTACAGGAAACAGGCAAACAACTCTGAAACGAATTGTTTGCCACTATCCGAATGCACATATTCGGATATATGAAATACACCTTCCTCTAAGTATTTCACAACCTTTACTGCTGTTGCCTTCCTCACTGGTTTTAAAAATAAAAATTTTAAAAAGTGATCTTACTTACTTACTTTAGGTGGCGCTACAGTCCGGGGTGGACCTGGGCCTCAGTCAACAAGCAACCAAGAATACCCTCATCCATTTTTGATAATGTCCATGCCTCTGCGCCATAGAGCACGACCGGGATTATTAAAGTCTTATAAAGGGTGACTTTTGTTGTCCGAGAGAGGGCTTTGTTACTCAATTGCCTTCTTAACCCAAAGAAACAGCGGTTGGCAAGAGTTATTCTTCGCTTGATCTCAGCGCTGGTGTCGTTGTCTGTATTTATAGCACAGCCTAGGCAGACAAAGTCCTTAACTACCTCAAAGTTATATCTGTCGAGGGTGAAGTTCTGTCCGAGACGTCGTTGTTGGTTGTCCTTTTTGCTTGACAGCATATACTTGGTCTTGCCCTCATTGACCGCTAAACCCATTTTCGCCGCTTCCGTCTCAATACTCGCGAAAGCGGCACTGACATCACGCTGCTTTCTCCTGATTATGTCAATATCGTCGGCGTATGCGAGTAGTTGGACGGACTTTTAAAAGATAGTGCCTCTTGTGTTTACTCGTGAGTTTTGCACTATTCTTTCAAGTACGATGTTGAAAAAATCGCATGACAGCGCATAGCCTTGTCTAAATCCTTTCTGGACATCAAAGGTCTCGGTGAGATCTTCACCGACCTTGATGGAGCAGCGTGCATTCTCCATCGTCATCCTGCACAGACGGACGAGTTTGGCAGGGATGCCAAAACTAGACATTGCTCTATATAGCTCGTCTCTATAGATGCTGTCATACGCGGCCTTAAAATCGATGAATAGGTGGTGGGTATCGATCTGAAGCTCATGGGTCTTCTCCAAGATCTGCCGTAGTGTGAATATCTGGTCGATGGTGGACTTTCCTGGCCTGAAGCCACGCTGATATGGACCTATCAGGTTGTTGACGAACGCCTTCAGGCGTTCACACAATATGGCGGATAGGATCTTATATGCGATGTTAAGGAGACTGATGCCTCTGTAGTTGGCGCAGTTCAGAGGGTCTCCCTTCTTGAGAATTGGACAAACAATGCTGAGGTTCCATTCATCGGGCATACTTTCGTCCGACCATATTTTACAGATGAGTTGGTGTCTGCTCCTTACCAAGTCATCGCCTGCCGCTTTGAAGAGCTCGGCAGTCAGGCCATCCGCTCCAGCAGCTTTGTTGGACTTAGGCTTCGATATGGCTATCTTCACTTCATCAAGGTCGGGTGGACGGAATTGTTGGTCATCATCGTCCAGGTTGAAAGGTTGATTCTGCCTGACAGCGGTATTTGGTCCGTCATCGCCGTTATACAGTCTGCAGAAATGATCTTTCCAAATCCTCAGCATCGACTGCGATTCTACTACGATGTTCCCTTGTTCATCTCTACAGGCTTCGGTTCGGGGTTTGTTTCCGCGGCATGTTATTTTTAGCTTTTGGTAAAACTTCCGAACCTCATTCCTGGAGTAGCATCTCTCAATTTCCTCGATCGCGCGCTTCTCATGCTCTTTCTTCTTCCTCCTGAGAAACCGGTGCTCGTCTCTCCTCTTCCGCTCATAGAGCTCATGAGCAGCTCTGGTCTTTCTAAGCAGCGCCGCGTTATATGCATCTTGCTTAGCTGCATGTGCTTGCCGGCATTCATCATCGAACCAGGGGTTTCGTTGTGGTGGACGAGTGAAACCCAGCATTTCAGAAGCGGCATCTCTGATGGCGTTTTGGCAGTGTTTCCAATGGTCTCCGATGCTTGATGCTGGCGGCATTGGACCCCTTAAGAGATTAAGAGACACTTGATCAGAAAAGGACTTGGTGATCTCTTGCGATTGTAGCCGTCTGACATCGAATTTCCTCACAGCATTAGTTTGTCTTGGCGTAGTTTGTGATATCCGCAACAGTACCTTGGCAACAACAAGGTAATGGTCCGAGTCGAAGTTGGCTCCTCGGAACGTACGGACATCCATAATGCTGGAGGAGTGTCTTGCGTCGATCGCAATGTGATCAATCTGGTTGACTGTTGATTGATCAGGAAAAGTGATCTAGGACGATAAAAATGTGTGTGTTGCCGTTCTTGGTTCGCGGATACGGTCATAGAAAATCTATGTATAGTCTCTAGAAAGGTCGCTCTGTAACAACTTGTTGTCCCATCGGCGGTCAAGAAACCGTCTTGAGCGGCTTGCAGCACTTGCGGACCTCGCAATACCTGACAAGATTCTGGACATCTGACACTTTGCCTGTCCAGTTAGACATCTGCCTTAAGCGAGCCAGAGTCGAGCCAGCCCCATGTCCATCGGCTGGTGCAACATGTGCTACAGCTACTAAGCTCTCACGCAACTCTTTCGGAATCAGGGTTTCCAAGCTAAGTTGCCTTGACCCGAGACCCGATGTCTCCTGTTCGTACGTCAGTTCTCTTATACACAAATCCGTTCAGACACATGTGTCTGGGAGTCGGTCTTGGTTTTCTGTTACGATCTTCTTAAACTCCTCATATTCCTCTGACGAAAAATGTGGGGAGTTGAGATCGACCTGCGGAATGTTCGGTAGCGCTGTAATTCCGTTGTGTAGAATTAAGCTTCTGAATGCTCATGAATGCTATCGGTCGCTCGTTTCCCTCCGCGTCCACCTGGTATTGCACACTACCCACTCCTGTCATCGAAGCGTCACATTGCATATAGAACCGTCTCTTAAAGTCCGGATTTGCGAGTATGGGTGCAGACACCAATAAGGCAGTCCGTCATAGGCGCGGATAGCCCGGCGAAGTTCGGAATAAACCGCCTATACCACCGTGTCGTCCCTAAAAACCGACGGAGTTGCTTAGGAGTCTTTGGCATTGGAAATTTCTTTACTGTCGACACCTTGTCTGGATCCGTTTTTGGGCTGCCATCACCGACGATATACCCTGAGTACTCGTACTTTATCTCGCGATAGCAAAATTTACTTTTTTGAACGTTGATCGTCAACCCAGCTTCCCTAAACCTCTCGCCACCTCAGATAAAAATTTGGCATTAGATTCGAAATCTGGAGAATAAACCAAGAGGTCATCGAGGTAGACAAAGACATACTCCTTCAACCGATGGGGAATGACTTTGTCCATCCTTTATATGTCCTTTATACCGTGAACTGGTATAAAGGTCGTCCCGGGATTGTGAAAGCTGTCTTCTCCCTTGATTTGGCCTCAAGAAGAATCTGCCAAAACGCATCTTTCAAATCGATACCAGAGATATATCTGGTGTTTTGTAGGCGACTTAGTAGGCCATCGCTGTGGGAAAGGTGGTAGGCATATTTCTTTGTCACGGCGTTGACCTTGCGTGAATCTAAGCATAATCGGTTCTTACCTGGTTTTCTTACCAAGACAACCGGCGAACTCCAGGCACTAGTGCTCTCTTAAATTACCCCTATTGCGATCATTCGATCCATCTCGTCATATAAAAGTTTTTGGATCGGCGACGAAATGGTGTAATGTCGTTGTTTGATAGAAGCTTGCTGTTCATCCACTTTTAATATATGCTCTAGAAGCTTCGTCTTGCCTAACATCAGGATTGCGAACGACGGAAAATGCTGTTTCACCCTCTCCAACTGCTCGCTTTGTTGTTGAGTTAGAGCTTGGATTGGGGAATCGTGTTCAGTCAGCGATGGGAAATCTAGTCCTGAAATAATGCTAGGAGCGATTGCAAAACCTTTCCAGAAACCCCTGAGTATAATTCCTGTTGTAAATTCGGGACCACAAATATGTCTAAGTCCCTAGTTTTGCCATCCCATGAGACAGGAGATGTAAACCGTCCTAGTATTTTCTGTTGGTTCTCGTCAGCTGTGTGTATATTGGTCTTCATGTTTGTCAGGGTAATGTTATGTCATTTTACAAAGTCTAGCGCCCCTTTTCCGAAGTAGGTTATGGATGCGCCACTGTTTAGCAGGCCGAGGACATCCTCTCCCGAAATCTTTACTTGGGCGAACGGTCTATTGTCGTTTCGTACACTTATCACTGTTTCTAGTATCCGTTTTAGTCTTCTTCTTTTTATTGCAAATTTTTCCCCAAGCCTTTGAATCTTTTTATATCTTCTCGTGTTCTCCACGGGCGCTGTCACTTCCTCTCCGAAGATACGCCTCCTCGGCTCATTATATTCCACCAGGCGTTGATGGAGATGGAGGGTTTTACTGGCTGGGTTTGCTGAGGTTCGCCAGGGTTGTGGTCGGTATCGACGGATGACCCCTGGCATTCCCGCCGATCTGCAGGTTTCCCTGACACTTTGCACAATGGAAGTTTATTTTGGATTGCTCAGGTTTATTCTTGTCGGCTCAGTTTTGCAGACGTTCGTCCCTTCCGTATTAGTTGGTCGGTCAGGTTTGATATAGTTGTTAAGTCCATTTGTTCGTCGATTCTGTAAAGCCGCTACTTCAATGTCATCGTCTGAGAATTCTTGTTGGTGTTCATGTCATGTTGGTCCTCTGTGAGCAGGTTGTTCGTCGATTTCCGTCACATGGCGTTTATATAGTTAGTCCGTATGGACCAACCGAAAATAAGTGTCGCTACTCGGTCCTTAATGTTATTATAATGACATACTACGTTACCAGGTCCAGTTCGTGAGGTCAATTGGTAATGTAATGTAACATCATCGACCGTATGTCGGCGTAAAAGTCGTCGAATGTCTAATGTCCGTCGTCCGTCTATAAATTGTTTAATCAGCTCAGCTTAAGGTCGTGGTAGCTGAGCTGATCATCACCCCCAATTTCTACTAAGTATTCCCAGTACCATCGTTCTGCGGGGCCTGAAACTAGGTGATGGAATTGGGCAAGCAATTTATCAGCGGCCACGCCGTTCTTTCGCTTAAGAGTTTCGATCCTAAAGACAGAGCTCTCTACCGGCATCGTTTTTGGTGTTCCGTCGAATTTGATACCATCCGCGATGCAGGAGTAGGCGGCAGTGGCACGCCCGCGGCTCCTCAGCTGTAACTCATCGGACGGGGTTGGTTCTTGCCACTATCCCAAACTCATCTCAGCCTTTTTATCTCGTCCCAAATATAAAAAAGAATAGAAAACAAGTATAGACAAAGAAAGTTACTCTACTATACGGACCGATCTTAATGAAAGCAGGAGAGAAAGATGATACACAAAGAGAAAAGGAAAAGGTAAGACTACATCTAAGTGCCATCACCACTGTGTAAGGCCGGGACATACTCGCTAAGCTAAGTTAATCTATGCTAACCTAACCTAAAACTAGCTTAACCCTATAAACCCTACACCGAAAAATATGTCCCAGCATCACATAATGATGATAGCTTGCTACGAACTTAAATCAACCAGATGTTATTGGCTGAGGATGGCCAACCCACCCTTATCGCAATTGAATGCGACCAATTGCTACCATTCTGGCCGAATATTGTGAATGGTAGCCCCTACTATGATGCTCCTCCCAGTCGCCACCTATAATGTAGACATCAGTGAAAGTTCGTTTTGTTATTTTCCGTCATGTCGTCATCGTTTTTATGTTTTGTCACGTCGCTGTCGGCTCCATCGAACGACGGTCGGTTCGACCATCCGCACACCACTAGCGCTTGAAACTTACTCCATAATTGAAACAAAATTAAGTTTCAATTCAATATAATTTAAAATTTTATTAAGAAAAGGAATTCACAAAAAAAACTTACAGTCTAATGGAACTTCTTCTGAATTTCATTAACTTACTGAACTAAAGATGGCTAGCTACTTAATTCCTAGTCAATAGTCAAAAAAAACTCAACTCTATGACTTACCGTTCTTAAAAGATCCATCGTAGTTCTGGCGCCAGCACTTCGAAGAGTCGTCGGAATTAAAAAAAGGAAAGTAAAATTCAAAATGAGTCACACTTAGCCTAACCTTAATCTACACAATTCATCCAATAAAACAAAACTAAATCTTAATCTAAATCTAAATATACTAATATCTACAACACTATCTAATAGGAAAGATTCAAGTAGTTATTATAATTCACTTTCTGTCTCTATAATTGTTGTTGTTTATTATGTTGTTTTTTTCGGTTGTGTTGTCGGAGTTGTATGTTGTTTTTTGTTGTGGGTCCCACGGAGCACCTCTTTCAGGCGATGTAGCTTTAGAGTTTTTTGTTTTTTTTTTGTGAAACCAAGACCTGCTTTAGTTTAATTCCTTTTTTTTTATATTCTCTGATCGTCCTGATCAAAAGCTCAGGTCAATGTCCGCTCATGCCAATCAGAAACGATTAGCTGGATGAAATTGTCCCTTCATTGGAATGGCCTACTTACTTTTCACTTTCTTTGAAATGTCCCCTTTCTCTCATACCCTTTATTTAACCTTTTTTGTTGTCTATTTCCTTTTATTTCTGTCCAGTCATCCTACTCTACATTCATTTCTCAGAAAGGGGTTTCTGTCCAAAATGTGCTCCTTCTCTATCTTTCTATCTTCTTTCTTAACAATTCTATTCTAGCTGCTCTCACATCTAGGCTCTACACCTTTGCCCTAAATTACAACTTTCACCTCACCGTTCTGCAAAAATTCGAAACCAAATGATCGACATTTCCACCACATTTAGGACTGATACAGGGTTGAGAGAGTCTAAAGAGGAGAGTGGAGTGGAGGAATTTAAAAACAGGGGACAACAGATCACAATTATTGGAGACGGGTTCTATGGTAAGTTTAGTCGTACGCTATTGGGTGTTATTAGACAAGTGGGAGTGGAGCAGGTTCATTTAAGAGCGGTGGTTAGTTTGGCAGGGATGGGCACATTAAGGGATACTAACATGAACACCACATCTACGCATATCGATTCTAATTGGTCAAAAGGCTGACGCTACAGGCTCGAAAGCAGAGTGTGAGTGGTCGTGAGCACTCTGAATTCGTAAAAAGAATTCGGAGGAGGCCTTTTCTAGACGAGCGTGCCCATTCATTGACTACGTGGTGCAAGAGCCCACTCCCTAAGAAACACTAATGTCAAATCTAAAACTACTACTACTAAAATCACATATAAAGCTCATCACAGAATATATCACGGGGTACCTAATATCTACCTTATAACTAATATCACAGCTAAATAAAATAAATAAAAAAAAAATAAATAAACTAAGGTAAATAATTAGAATAAAATATAAGTAAATAAATAAATCTATGTGTATAAATAAATGAAAATAAATATGTCTATATCAATAAATAAATAAATAAATAAATAATTAAATAAACAAATAAAAGATATCCAGCAACAGCAGGTAGAGTGCGTCAAGTTTAAAGGTTCTCTTTATGAAGCTAGGCATATAGGTCTTTTGCGTGGAAAATTCCCAGGTTTTCTCCTTTCTCCAACTTCATAAAGAGAATTGCCTATCGCCTTTAGTATCACAGATTTTAGGAATTTGGGTCCTAACTTGGCTTTATAACTGTCAACTAAATTATTTTGCTTGAAGTTGCGTCTATAAACTATTTACCCTACCTTATATTTTATGTCCTTACTCCTAGTATTATAAGATCACGTCGCCTTTTCATGTGCTAGCCTAAGATTGTCAAAAATTTTCCTTCGTATTAGCTCTAATTTGTCATTCTTTTCTAATACTTCAGTGTTCAGACATTTCACTACGTCCAGTTTTCTTAGGATTTCATACGATTTGGCGTGTTGAATCATATGGGTCCCGAAAATGGCATAATATGGCTCAAACTTGGTCGAATCATGCACCACGCTCCTCAGGGAAAATGGCGCGTCGCTCACATGGAGGTCCCAGTTTTTCTGATCATCCGGTATGTATGACCGTATTTTGGCCAGTACAGACCGGTTGACCCTTTCTGATGCATTAGCTTGAGGAGAGTAGAACGCGGTTCGAACATGTTTAACGCCACATTTTCACAGGAAACAGGCAAACAACTCTGAAACGAATTGTTTGCCACTTTCCGAATACACATATTCGGGGACACCAAACATATGAAATACGCCTTCCTCTAAGTACTCGTATTTCACTACCTCTACTGCTGTTGCCTTCCTCACTGGTTTTCAAAATACAAATTTTGAAAAGTGATCTAGGACAATAAAAATGTGTGTGTTTCCGTTCTTGGTTCGCGGATACGGTCATAGAAAATCTATGTATAGTCTCTTGAAAGGTCGCTCTGTAACAACTTGTTGTCCCATCGGCGGTCTAGACACCGTGTTGAGCTGCTTGCAGCATTTGCAGACCTCGCAAGACCTGACAGGATTCTGGACATCTGACACTATGCCTGGCCAGAAGAACATCTGTCACAAGCGAGCCAGAGTCTTGTCAATCCCGCCATGTCCATCGGCTGGTGCAACATGTGCTACAGCTACTAAGCTCTCACGCAACTCTTTCGGAATCAGGGTTTCCAAGCTAAGTTGCCTTGACCCGAGACCCGATGTCTCCTGTTCGTACGTCAGTTCTCTTATACACAAATCCGTTCAGACACATGTGTCTGGGAGTCGGTCTTGGTTTTCTGTTACGATCTTCTTAAACTCCTCATATTCCTCTGACGAAAAATGTGGGGAGTTGAGATCGACCTGCGGAATGTTCGGTAGCGCTGTAATTCCGTTGTGCAGAATTAAGCTTCTGAATGCTCATGAATGCTATCGGTCGCTCGTTTCCCTCCGCGTCCACCTGGTATTGCACACTACCCACTCCTGTCATCGAAGCGTCACATTGCATATAGAACCGTCTCTTAAAGTCCGGATTTGCGAGTATGGGTGCAGACACCAATAAGGCAGTCCGTCATAGGCGCGGATAGCCCGGCGAAGTTCGGAATAAACCGCCTATACCACCGTGTCGTCCCTAAAAACCGACGGAGTTGCTTAGGAGTCTTTGGCATTGGAAATTTCTTTACTGTCGACACCTTGTCTGGATCCGTTTTTGGGCTGCCATCACCGACGATATACCCTGAGTACTCGTACTTTATCTCGCGATAGCAAAATTTACTTTTTTGAACGTTGATCGTCAACCCAGCTTCCCTAAACCTCTCGCCACCTCAGATAAAAATTTGGCATTAGATTCGAAATCTGGAGAATAAACCAAGAGGTCATCGAGGTAGACAAAGACATACTCCTTCAACCGATGGGGAATGACTTTGTCCATCAACTGACACATTCTCTGGGCCGCGCTACATAGCCCAAATGGCATCACCGTGAACTGGTATAAAGGTCGTCCCGGGATTGTGAGAGCTGTCTTCTCCCTTGATTTGGCCTCAAGAAGAATCTGCCAAAACGCATCTTTCAAATCGATACCAGAGATATATCTGGTGTTTTGTAGGCGACTTAGTAGGCCATCGCTGTGGGAAAGGTGGTAGGCATATTTCTTTGTCACGGCGTTGACCTTGCGTGAATCTAAGCATAATCGGTTCTTACCTGGTTTTCTTACCAAGACAACCGGCGAACTCCAGGCACTAGTGCTCTCTCAAATTACCCCTAATGCGATCATTCGATCCATATCGTCATATAAAAGTTTTTGGATCGGCGACGAAATGGTGTAATGTCGTCCACTTTTAATATATGCTCTAGAAGCTTCGTCTTGCCTAACATCAGGATTGCGAACGACGGAAAATGCTGTTTCACCCTCTCCAACTGCTCGCTTTGTTGTTGAGTTAGAGCTTGGATTGGGGAATCGTGTTCAGTCAGCGATGGGAAATCTAGTCCTGAAATAATGCTAGGAGCGATTGCAAAACCTTTCCAGAAACCCCTGAGTATAATTCCTGTTGTAAATTCGGGACCACAAATATGTCTAAGTCCCTAGTTTTGCCATCCCATGAGACAGGAGATGTAAACCGTCCTAGTATTTTCTGTTGGTTCTCGTCAGCTGTGTGTATATTGGTCTTCATGTTTGTCAGGGTAATGTTATGTCATTTTACAAAGTCTAGCGCCCCTTTTCCGAAGTAGGTTATGGATGCGCCACTGTTTAGCAGGCCGAGGACATCCTCTCCCGAAATCTTTACTTGGGCGAACGGTCTATTGTCGTTTCGTACACTTATCACTGTTTCTAGTATCCGTTTTAGTCTTCTTCTTTTTATTGCAAATTTTTCCCCAAGCCTTTGAATCTTTTTATATCTTCTCGTGTTCTCCACGGGCGCTGTTACTTCCTCTCCGAAGATACGCCTCCTCGGCTCATTATATTCCACCAGGCGTTGATGGAGATGGAGGGTTTTACTGGCTGGGTTTGCTGAGGTTCGCCAGGGTTGTGGTCGGTATCGACGGATGACCCCTGGCATTCCCGCCGATCTGCAGGTTTCCCTGACACTTTGCACAATGGAAGTTTATTTTGGATTGCTCAGGTTTATTCTTGTCGGCTCAGTTTTGCAGACGTTCGTCCCTTCCGTGTTAGTTGGTCGGTCAGGTTTGATATAGTTGTTAAGTCCATTTGTTCGTCGATTCTGTAAAGCCGCTACTTCAATGTCATCGTCTGAGAATTCTTGTTGGTGTTCATGTCATGTTGGTCCTCTGTGATTTCCGTCACATGGCGTTTATATAGTTAGTCCGTATGGACCAACCGAAAATAAGTGTCGCTACTCGGTCCTTAATGTTATTATAATGACATACTACGTTACCACGTCCAGTTCGTGAGGTCAATTGGTAATGTAATGTAACGTCATCGACCGTATGTCGGCGTAAAAGTCGTCGAATGTCTCATGTCCGTCGTCCGTCTATAAATTGTTTAATCAGCTCAGCTTAAGGTCGTGGTAGCTGAGCTGATCATCACCCCCAATTTCTACTAAGTATTCCCAGTACCATCGTTCTGCGGGGCCTGAAACTAGGTGATGGAATTGGGCAAGCAATTTATCAGCGGCCACGCCGTTCTTTCGCTTAAGAGTTTCGATCCTAAAGACAGAGCTCTCTACCGGCATCGTTTTTGGTGTTCCGTCGAATTTGATACCCCACTTATCGTCCGGACTTCGTCACGGTGGTATTATCCAGGTGTGTCCTGGTATCTGTCAGTCTCCGTCAAGTGAGTACTTCGTCGTCCTCGGTAAGTGTAAGACCTGTCGTCGTATGGAGGCAATTCTAGTCTGTCTTGTCGTTCCCTAGTTTCTTCGAATCGTCTTTTAGTCGTCGTCAAGTTGGCCAAGCTCGTTTGAAACGTAGCCATCATGGCGCTCATTTAATCGTCGAATTTCGACAGTAACTCGTTTTTGGCCTCCTCTGTCTTCCTTGGGTACGCGTCTGGTTGATTGTATGTCGGTTGGTTGTTCTCTATATGTTTCTGTCCACGTATGTTAAGGACTTCGTCCACCATTATGCGCTTCCCTCTTGGTCGTCCATCAGTCTCGTACTGTTCTTCGTTTTGTAGTACATAAGCATCGTATTTCCTCATCGGGGCCAGTTTGCTGGTAGAAGCTCGGTTTTGACGACGCTCCAGTACCTTCTCTTCAAGGGGATGGGAGTCAGATTGTTCCCAGAAGACTTCAGGGATCTCTTCCGAAATGGGACCCGTGGCACCTTCACCAGGTTTTGCATTTGTATTGAGCCTCATGTGCCGGTGGTTTCCAATGCTTCCCATATTATTTATCAATGGAGAGTGGGTTGCGGCTCTCAGGAGGCTGGTTTCGGAACAATTTCTTGCAGTTCTCTTTTCATCCTCCACTTCGGAACCTCCAATAGCTACATTGCCTCTAGACATGTCCCTAGGGACTATACCCGTTTCTCTACTCATAGTAAACAAACAAAGTATACTAGGTTCTCAAAAGGTTGACGATTATGGCAAATAATTAAATTCAAAATAAAAGAAAAGGAAAATCTACTATTCAATAAATGAATTTAAAAGATATAAGGAAAAATATATAAATAATGGATAAATTCGAAATAAAACTGGTTAAAATTGACGTTGCTTATTTGCAAACTTTAAAATCGCGTTGGCGTGTAGAATTTTAGGATCGATTTTCCAGTCATTCTCGATGGGTACGCGAGTTGATCTAAGTGTTGTACGTTAAGTACTGTCAGGTCAAGCAGAGTGGAGAGTGGTATTTTAGTATCATAACAAGTGCTGAAGCATTACCTTTGTCTTCCCTCCACACTGGGTATATGGCTGAACCACATCCCAGATTGGCAGAGCATGTCCAAGTCGTCCTCAACACGACTAGAAGTTTGAGATCATAAGCCCACTCCTCACGAAAAGTTAACCTTGGCTTACTTTCCGGATAGCAGTCTGCTAATTGATCTCTCCCCTCTATGCCGCTTTTGGATCCTCTGCAGACTTCCAGCTACCTCACGAAGTCTCCTAGCTTCTCGCCTGAAGACAGGACAACTACCGTTGATCTACTCAGAAGCCAAAAGCATAATCAGAATGCGATCTTAAAGATATAAAAGATAGAAAGGAAAGTGAAATTTTGAAAACAAAAAAAACCAGCGGACTACCGACACGTTGGGCCCCATTGTAAGGACTGTAGTCAGCCACGGAGACATCCGCGATGCAGGAGTAGGCGGCAGTGGCACGCCCGCGGCTCCTCAGCTGTAACTCGTCGGACGGGGTTGGTTCTTGCCACTATCCCAAATTCAACTCAGCCTTTTTATCTCGTTCCAAATATAAAAAAGAATAGAAAACAAGTATAGACAAAGAAAGTTACTCTACTATACGGACCGACCTTAATGAAAGCAGGAGAGAAAGATGATAGACAAAGAGGAAAGGAAAAGATAAGACTACATCTAAGTGCCATCGCCACTGTGTAAGGCCGGGACATACTCGCTAAGCTAAATTAATCTATGCTAACCTCACCTAAAACTAGCTTAACCTTATAAACCCTACACCGAAAAATATGTCCCAGCATCACACAATGATGATAGCTTGCTACGAACTGAAATCAACCAGATGTTATTGGCTGAGGATGGCCAACCCACCCTTATCGCAATTGAATGCGACCAATTGCTACCATTCTGGCCGAATATTGTGAATGGTAGCCCCTACTACTCGTATGATGCTCCTGTTGAAAATAAATAAAATACATATACAAACCTACACATGTAAATACAACCATGAAATTTAGCTTAAGATATACTGCATTGCTTATAAATAAGTACATAATGAATTCGCCAAAATAAATAATATATGCTCGTAATATATAATAATGTCGCATGATTGACTTCGCTTACACAGAATTCGTTAATTTATTTAGTTCTCCTTAACATGTCGCGTGATTAACATCGTTTGCCAATCCTCCCTTTTTATTAATTATAATTTTTTATTTATTATATTGAATTAAACTACTTATTTCTAAATCAATTATCGGTGTTTTATTCGGCAATCCGGGATCTGTTTTGTGATTTGGTAACATTTTACATATTGGTGCCGAAATCCGGGAATAAAACACAAAGAACGATTTAAGCAACGTAGCAGTTTATTTAACGTTTAACGAACTTGAATATGGATTTGGCAAGTCGCGCAATGTATCGTGGACAAGTCACGAAAATCGTTAATAGTGCAATTAATAAACCAACGGCCGTTTAACTTCAAAAGCTTCATCCTAAGAAATTCTCTGGAGATTACAAAGAGTCGATACCCTTCTGGGAGCAGTACCGCACACTCGTGCATGACAATCCGGCTCTGTCAAAACTTGACAAATTTAATTATTTTGAAGCAGCCGTAATTGGAGGGAGAAGAATTAAGTTGTTTCTTTTGTAAAGCGACTAGTCATACTTCCGAAGATTGCAAAAGTTCCAAAACAATCATGGACAAAAAGAAAATGCTTAAAGAAGACGGAAGATGTTATCGGTGTTTGAGAAAAGGTCACTATTCCAAGGTATGCAAGAAACGTTTTAAACCTCAATGTGTGACCCTCAGTTCAACGTGAGAAATAATTTGACATGTCCATCAAACACAAGCACGGCACCAGTACCTTCGTTAAAGTGTCCTCCAAAACCAGTGTCAACCAGTCAGCAATCAATTAATTTGTACACATCACACTCCAGTGCTCAAACTTCTAACCAAAACAACAAAGTTTATTTGCAAACGGCATTTGCATTTGTCTCAAACGCAAAACTCAGCCATTCCCTGTATGTGCGAATTGTCATCGATGGAGGTAGCCAAATGTTTTTTGTGAAGTCGTGTGTCGTACGCCAGCTCAATTTACCTATTGTTAGTGTTCACCATATAAGCATCATTCCATTCGGAAGTAAAGAGCCAAAGCCAAGCACGATGTGTAACAAAGTTCGTTCAAAGTGAAGAAGTCAGTATGACCACAAAGAGATAGTTGTTGATATGATAGAAGTTCCAGAGATCTGCATAGATGTTCTTCCAACGCCAGGTACAAATATTGACGCATTTAATGAGTTTTTATTAACAGATATCTCGCTTGATGATGTCGAACCTGTGTCAGGAATAAGCGTGTTAATTGGAGCAGATAACTATTGGAAGTTTGCTACTGGAGAATATAAACGAATCACAGATGATCTTGCCGCCATCAATACAATCTTCGGTTGGACTTTGCAAGGTCGATCTCCAGTTGCGGCCGATTGCAGTACGGTGGTAAATTTCGCTTGCACAACTTCTCTCCATGTAAGTGCATGTGCATGTGAGGATATGCAACAGTTTTGGCGGCTTGAAACATTGGGAATAACAAATGAAGAAACCGTAAGTACAGCTCCAATTACAAGTGTTACAAGTGTTAAGGAATATGAGGCTGCTATGTCAGAAATGGTGAACAGTGGGGTGGCTGAGCTAGCCGAAGAGTGCAGCAGAGAGAATCGCGTCTACTATATGCCTCATAGACCAGTATTTGGAGATGACAAAGATACAACTAAGCTTCGTATTGTTTTCAATGCTTCGACGCACGCAAATAACCACCTTCCACTCAACGATCATCTTGAAGTCGGTCCGAATTTATTGCCAGATATTTTGATCATCCTCTTAAATTTTCGCTGTGGAAAGTTCGCCTTAACAGCAGATATAGAGAAAGCTTTTCTCTAAATTCTGTTGAGTTCAGCTGATCGTGATTGCCATAGATTCTTTTGGTTTAAGAAACTTATCAGTTCTAACGAAATTCGAACGAATTTCATTGTTCAGTCGTATCGGATGACGAGGGTAACATTTGGTGTTACTTGCAGTCCCAGCTTGTTAGGGGCTGTCATACAAAAAAATTTGGACGAAGAAGAACATCGCCATTATGAAGTTGTTGCAATTCTTCGTAAAGGCTTCTACGTCGACGGTTTTGTCGCTAGTGTCAATTCTGAAGAGACTGCAAGTTATATTGTCCACAGAGCAGTTGAAATTATGAAGTCTGGCTCCATGCACTTACGCAAATGGAACACTAATACCGTATCTATTCGGAATCAACTTTTGTCTAAGTATTCGCCCCCTGAAAATCAGAAGATCCTGAGCATGCGTTGGTATGTGGACTCAGATGAGCTAGCTGTCGATTTATCTGCGGTAGAGGCATTAGTAAAATCGGAAGGGCTTAATGGAACAAAACGCAACGTTTTAAGAATTGCGTCGAAAATCTAGGATCCATTCGGTTTATTGGGTCCTTTGGTCGTCTGTTGGAAGGTTCTCTTTCAAACACTATGGCGACGACAGCTTAGCTGGGATGAACGACTGTCACAGGAATTGCTTAAGCAGCTAATGATTCCTCGCTGTGTTTTAAGGGATGTTGGCTCAACGCAGGTGCATATTTACGCAGATGCGAGTCAGTGTGCCTTTGGGGCAGTGGCCTATTTGAGAACTTGTGATGATGAAGGAAAAGTTTGCGTACGTTTTCTGTGCAAAGAACAGAATCGCACCTATTAAGAACAGTGACATCAACGAATTGATTCTTCTTAAATTGGAACTAAAGGCAGCTGTGGTAGCAGCTAGATTACTGGACTATCTTCGTATCAACTTACAAATAAAATTTTGTGAAGAGTTTCTATGGACGGACTCCAAAATCTTCATATTTGGATATTAGGAACGCAGAAGAAATGGAGACCCTATGTTGAAAACCGTGTCCGAGAAATCCGAAGGCTATCAAAGATTTTTTCTTGGAGAAACTGTCCTGGGTCTCAGAATCCTGCCGACCTAGTAACACGAGGGATAAAAGCATCATCGCTGCTGAACTCTGAATTGTGGTTGTCTGGACCTAGTTGGCTACATTAAGAGGCAAATTATTGGCCATCTGTAAGCGAAGAAAATACAACGTCACTCTCAACATTTTCATTGCTGGTCGAGGAGGAAAAGGAGTATATTAAACCTGCGAATGTTCATCATACTCTAATGGACTGTACCAAATTTAGCAGCTGGAGACGTCTTTTACGGATGACAGCATATTGTTTTTGAGTCATTAACAAATTTAAAAGTCTACATCGTGATGAAATGATCCTTCCTACAACGGTATACCTTTAAATTCAAAATTGTTAATTTTAAATCCTTTTCTAGATCGAACTCATAAGTTTCTGCGTGTCGGTTGGCGATAACATTTGCTACAGTCGACAATTGAGGCTCATCCAATAATCCTGCCGAAGATGTCTCATATAACGAAGTTAATAGTGGTTGAGACGCACGAACAACTAATTCATGCAGGGGTATCGGCTGTAATAACACGTTTACGAGCTACCTACTGGATCGGTAAATGTCGGCAGTAAGTTCGATCTGTTGTAAAAAAACTGTACAGTATGCAGAGTTCTACAAGCAAAGCCTGCAAAACAGCCGATGGATTTTTGTCGAATCATCGCATTTCCTGGAGGTTTATCGTAGAGAGGGCTCCTTGGTGAGGTCGATTTTGGAAGCGGCTTGTTGGTGTAGTCAAGTCCTCTCTTAGAGTAGCTGTCGGCCGAGAAACGTTGAGCTCCGACCAGTTGTACACCTTATTCACAGAGGTCGAAAACGTCGTGAATAGTAGGCCACTCACCTACGTTGCAGATGATCCGTTGGACCTTTCGCGCCTTTGACGCTTTCCCAGCTGTTGCGCGGACGAGAACATTCTCCCCAGATGAAGGATATGACAGAGGAGAAGGAGCGCACATCGAATGACCTACGTAAGAAGTGGAAAGAACGCTTGATGTTTATATCTTGTTTCAAACGCAGATGGTACACCGAATATCTCCTACAATTAAGATCATTTCATTCTGTCAACAAGACAAACTCAATAAACTTGTCAATCGGCGATGTTGTGATAATTGAAGATCGCTCTATGCCCAAAACTCTTTGGCGTCTGGGGGTCATCGTTAACGTTTTCCCAGAAAGAGATGGTTAGGTTCGCGCAAGTGAACTTCGCTTATTAAATACGAGTAGATCGGTTTTCCGAAGACCTGTGCAGCTGTTATATCCATTAAAAATTTCACGAAAATTAGAATCTTCCGAGCTGGAGGATGTTGAAAATAAATAAAATACATTTACAAACCTACACATGTATATGCAACCATGAAATTTAGCTTAAGATATACTGCATTGCTTGCATATATATACATAATGAATTCGCCAAAATAAACAGTTTGCTAATATACTCGTACTATATAATTATGCCACATGATTGACTTCGCTTACACAAGAATTCGTTAATTTAAATAGTTCTTCTTAACATGTCGCGCGATTAACAACGTTTGCCAATCCTCCCTTTTTATTAATTATAAATTTATTATATTGAGTTAAACTACTTATTTCTAAATCAATTATCGGTGTTTTATTCGGCAATCCGGGATCTGTTTTGTGATTTGGTAACATTTTACATATTGGTGCCGAAATCCGGGAATAAAACACAAAGAACGATTTAAGCAACGTAGCAGTTTATTTAACGTTTAACGAACTTGAATATGGATTTGGCAAGTCGCGCAATGTATCGTGGACAAGTCACGAAAATCGTTAAAAGTGCAATTAATAAACCAACGGCCGTTTAACTTCAAAAGCTTCATCCTAAGAAATTCTCTGGAGATTACAAAGAGTCGATACCCTTCTGGGAGCAGTACCGCACACTCGTGCATGACAATCCGGCTCTGTCAAAACTTGACAAATTTAATTATTTTGAAGCAGCCGTAATTGGAGGGAGAAGAATTAAGTTGTTTCTTTTGTAAAGCGACTAGTCATACTTCCGAAGATTGCAAAAGTTCCAAAACAATCATGGACAAAAAGAAAATGCTTAAAGAAGACGGAAGATGTTATCGGTGTTTGAGAAAAGGTCACTATTCCAAGGTATGCAAGAAACGTTTTAAACCTCAATGTGTGACCCTCAGTTCAACGTGAGAAATAATTTGACATGTCCATCAAACACAAGCACGGCACCAGTACCTTCGTTAAAGTGTTCTCCAAAACCAGTGTCAACCAGTCAGCAATCAATTAATTTGTACACATCACACTCCAGTGCTCAAACTTCTAACCAAAACAACAAAGTTTATTTGCAAACGGCATTTGCATTTGTCTCAAACGCAAAACTCAGCCATTCCCTGTATGTGCGAATTGTCATCGATGGAGGTAGCCAAATGTTTTTTCTGAAGTCGTGTGTCGTACGCCAGCTCAATTTACCTATTGTTAGTGTTCACCATATAAGCATCATTCCATTCGGAAGTAAAGAGCCAAAGCCAAGCACGATGTGTAACAAAGTTCGTTCAAAGTGAAGAAGTCAGTATGACCACAAGGAGATAGTTGTTGATATGATAGAAGTTCCAGAGATCTGCATAGATGTTCTTCCAACGCCAGGTACAAATATTGACGCATTTAATGAGTTTTTATTAACAGATATCTCGCTTGATGATGTCGAACCTGTGTCAGGAATAAGCGTGTTAATTGGAGCAGATAACTATTGGAAGTTTGCTACTGGAGAATATAAACGAATCACAGATGATCTTGCCGCCATCAATACAATCTTCGGTTGGACTTTGCAAGGTCGATCTCCAGTTGCGGCCGATTGCAGTACGGTGGTAAATTTCGCTTGCACAACTTCTCTCCATGTAAGTGCATGTGCATGTGAGGATATGCAACAGTTTTGGCGGCTTGAAACATTGGGAATAACAAATGAAGAAACCGTAAGTACAGCTCCAATTACAAGTGTTACAAGTGTTAAGGAATATGAGGCTGCTATGTCAGAAATGGTGAACAGTGGGGTGGCTGAGCTAGCCGAAGAGTGCAGCAGAGAGAATCGCGTCTACTATATGCCTCATAGACCAGTATTTGGAGATGACAAAGATACAACTAAGCTTCGTATTGTTTTCAATGCTTCGACGCACGCAAATAACCACCTTCCACTCAACGATCATCTTGAAGTCGGTCCGAATTTATTGCCAGATATTTTGATCATCCTCTTAAATTTTCGCTGTGAAAAGTTCGCCTTAACAGCAGATATAGAGAAAGCTTTTCTCTAAATTCTGTTGAGTTCAGCTGATCGTGATTGCCATAGATTCTTTTGGTTTAAGAAACTTATCAGTTCTAACGAAATTCGAACGAATTTCATTGTTCAGTCGTATCGGATGACGAGGGTAACATTTGGTGTTACTTGCAGTCCCAGCTTGTTAGGGGCTGTCATACAAAAAAATTTGGACGAAGAAGAACATCGCCATTATGAAGTTGTTGCAATTCTTCGTAAAGGCTTCTACGTCGACGATTTTGTCGCTAGTGTCAATTCTGAAGAGACTGCAAGTTATATTGTCCACAGAGCAGTTGAAATTATGAAGTCTGGCTCCATGCACTTACGCAAATGGAACACTAATACCGTATCTATTCGGAATCAACTTTTGTCTAAGTATTCGCCCCCTGAAAATCAGAAGATCCTGAGCATGCGTTGGTATGTGGACTCAGATGAGCTAGCTGTCGATTTATCTGCGGTAGAAGCATTAGTAAAATCGGAAGGGCTTAATGGAACAAAACGCAACGTTTTAAGAATTGCGTCGAAAATCTAGGATCCATTCGGTTTATTGGGTCCTTTGGTCGTCTGTTGGAAGGTTCTCTTTCAATCACTATGGCGACGACAGCTTAGCTGGGATGAACGACTGTCACAGGAATTCGACAAAATCTGGCTCGATTGCTGTCAAAAAGTAGAATTGCTTAAGCAGCTAATGATTCCTCGCTGTGTTTTAAGGGATGTTGGCTCAACGCAGGTGCATATTTACGCAGATGCGAGTCAGTGTGCCTTTGGGGCAGTGGCCTATTTGAGAACTTGTGATGATGAAGGAAAAGTTTGCGTACGTTTTCTGTGCAAAGAACAGAATCGCACCTATTAAGAACAGTGACATCAACGAATTGATTCTTCTTAAATTGGAACTAAAGGCAGCTGTGGTAGCAGCTAGATTACTGGACTATCTTCGTATCAACTTACAAATAAAATTTTGTGAAGAGTTTCTATGGACGGACTCCAAAATCTTCATATTTGGATATTAGGAACGCAGAAGAAATGGAGACCCTATGTTGAAAACCGTGTCCGAGAAATCCGAAGGCTATCAAAGATTTTTTCTTGGAGATACTGTCCTGGGTCTCAGAATCCTGCCGACCTAGTAACACGAGGGATAAAAGCATCATCGCTGCTGAACTCTGAATTGTGGTTGTCTGGACCTAGTTGGCTACATTAAGAGGCAAATTATTGGCCATCTGTAAGCGAAGAAAATACAACGTCACTCTCAACATTTTCATTGCTGGTCGAGGAGGAAAAGGAGTATATTAAACCTGCGAATGTTCATCATACTCTAATGGACTGTACCAAATTTAGCAGCTGGAGACGTCTTTTACGGATGACAACATATTGTTTTTGAGTCATTAACAAATTTAAAAGTCTACATCGTGATGAAATGATCCTTCCTACAACGGTATATCTTTAAATTCAAAATTGTTAATTTTAAATCCTTTTCTAGATCGAACTCATAAGTTTCTGCGTGTCGGTTGGCGATAACATTTGCTACAGTCGACAATTGAGGCTCATCCAATAATCCTGCCGAAGATGTCTCATATAACGAAGTTAATAGTGGTTGAGACGCACGAACAACTAATTCATGCAGGGGTATCGGCTGTAATAACACGTTTACGAGCTACCTACTGGATCGGTAAATGTCGGCAGTAAGTTCGATCTGTTGTAAAAAAACTGTACAGTATGCAGAGTTCTACAAGCAAAGCCTGCAAAACAGCCGATGGATTTTTGTCGAATCATCGCATTTCCTGGAGGTTTATCGTAGAGAGGGCTCCTTGGTGAGGTCGATTTTGGAAGCGGCTTGTTGGTGTAGTCAAGTCCTCTCTTAGAGTAGCTGTCGGCCGAGCAACGTTGAGCTCCGACCAGTTGTACACCTTATTCACAGAGGTCGAAAACGTCGTGAATAGTAGGCCACTCACCTACGTTGCAGATGATCCGTTGGACCTTTCGCGCCTTTGACGCTTTCCCAGCTGTTGCGCGGACGAGAACATTCTCCCCAGATGAAGGATATGACAGAGGAGAAGGAGCGCACATCGAATGACCTACGTAAGAAGTGGAAAGAACGCTTGATGTTTATATCTTGTTTCAAACGCAGATGGTACACCGAATATCTCCTACAATTAAGATCATTTCATTCTGTCAACAAGACAAACTCAATAAACTTGTCAATCGGCGATGTTGTGATAATTGAAGATCGCTCTATGCCCAAAACTCTTTGGCGTCTGGGGGTCATCGTAAACGTTTTCCCAGAAAGAGATGGTTAGGTTCGCGCAAGTGAACTTCGCTTATTAAATACGAGTAGATCGGTTTTCCGAAGACCTGTGCAGCTGCTATATCCATTAAAAATTTCACGAAAATTAGAATCTTCCGAGCTGGAGGATGTTGAAAATAAATAAAATACATTTACAAACCTACACATGTATATGCAACCATGAAATTTAGCTTAAGATATACTGCATTGCTTGCATATAAATACATAATGAATTCGCCAAAATAAACAGTTTGCTAATATACTCGTACTATATAATTATGCCACATGATTGACTTCGCTTACACAAGAATTCGTTAATTTAAATAGTTCTTCTTAACATGTCGCGCGATTAACAACGTTTGCCAATCCTCCCTTTTTATTAATTATAAATTTATTATATTGAGTTAAACTACTTATTTCTAAATCAATTATCGGTGTTTTATTCGGCAATCCGGGATCTGTTTTGTGATTTGGTAACATTTTACATATTGGTGCCGAAATCCGGGAATAAAACACAAAGAACGATTTAAGCAACGTAGCAGTTTATTTAACGTTTAACAAACTTGAATATGGATTTGGCAAGTCGCGCAATGTATCGTGGACAAGTCACGAAAATCGTTAATAGTGCAATTAATAAACCAACGGCCGTTTAACTTCAAAAGCTTCATCCTAAGAAATTCTCTGGAGATTACAAAGAGTCGATACCCTTCTGGGAGCAGTACCGCACACTCGTGCATGACAATTCGGCTCTGTCAAAACTTGACAAATTTAATTATTTTGAAGCAGCCGTAATTGGAGGGAGAAGAATTAAGTTGTTTCTTTTGTAAAGCGACTAGTCATACTTCCGAAGATTGCAAAAGTTCCAAAACAATCATGGACAAAAAGAAAATGCTTAAAGAAGACGGAAGATGTTATCGGTGTTTGAGAAAAGGTCACTATTCCAAGGTATGCAAGAAACGTTTTAAACTTCAATGTGTGACCCTCAGTTCAACGTGAGAAATAATTTGACATGTCCATCAAACACAAGCACGGCACCAGTACCTTCGTTAAAGTGTTCTCCAAAACCAGTGTCAACCAGTCAGCAATCAATTAATTTGTACACATCACACTCCAGTGCTCAAACTTCTAACCAAAACAACAAAGTTTATTTGCAAACGGCATTTGCATTTGTCTCAAACGCAAAACTCAGCCATTCCCTGTATGTGCGAATTGTCATCGATGGAGGTAGCCAAATGTTTTTTGTGAAGTCGTGTGTCGTACGCCAGCTCAATTTACCTATTGTTAGTGTTCACCATATAAGCATCATTCCATTCGGAAGTAAAGAGCCAAAGCCAAGCACGATGTGTAACAAAGTTCGTTCAAAGTGAAGAAGTCAGTATGACCACAAGGAGATAGTTGTTGATATGATAGAAGTTCCAGAGATCTGCATAGATGTTCTTCCAACGCCAGGTACAAATATTGACGCATTTAATGAGTTTTTATTAACAGATATCTCGCTTGATGATGTCGAACCTGTGTCAGGAATAAGCGTGTTCATTGGAGCAGATAACTATTGGAAGTTTGCTACTGGAGAATATAAACGAATCACAGATGATCTTGCCGCCATCAATACAATCTTCGGTTGGACTTTGCAAGGTCGATCTCCAGTTGCGGCCGATTGCAGTACGGTGGTAAATTTCGCTTGCACAACTTCTCTCCATGTAAGTGCATGTGCATGTGAGGATATGCAACAGTTTTGGCGGCTTGAAACATTGGGAATAACAAATGAAGAAACCGTAAGTACAGCTCCAATTACAAGTGTTACAAGTGTTAAGGAATATGAGGCTGCTATGTCAGAAATGGTGAACAGTGGGGTGGCTGAGCTAGCCGAAGAGTGCAGCAGAGAGAATCGCGTCTACTATATGCCTCATAGACCAGTATTTGGAGATGACAAAGATACAACTAAGCTTCGTATTGTTTTCAATGCTTCGACGCACGCAAATAACCACCTTCCACTCAACGATCATCTTGAAGTCGGTCCGAATTTATTGCCAGATATTTTGATCATCCTCTTAAATTTTCGCTGTGAAAAGTTCGCCTTAACAGCAGATATAGAGAAAGCTTTTCTCTAAATTCTGTTGAGTTCAGCTGATCGTGATTGCCATAGATTCTTTTGGTTTAAGAAACTTATCAGTTCTAACGAAATTCGAACGAATTTCATTGTTCAGTCGTATCGGATGACGAGGGTAACATTTGGTGTTACTTGCAGTCCCAGCTTGTTAGGGGCTGTCATACAAAAAAATTTGGACGAAGAAGAACATCGCCATTATGAAGTTGTTGCAATTCTTCGTAAAGGCTTCTACGTCGACGATTTTGTCGCTAGTGTCAATTCTGAAGAGACTGCAAGTTATATTGTCCACAGAGCAGTTGAAATTATGAAGTCTGGCTCCATGCACTTACGCAAATGGAACACTAATACCGTATCTATTCGGAATCAACTTTTGTCTAAGTATTCGCCCCCTGAAAATCAGAAGATCCTGAGCATGCGTTGGTATGTGGACTCAGATGAGCTAGCTGTCGATTTATCTGCGGTAGAGGCATTAGTAAAATCGGAAGGGCTTAATGGAACAAAACGCAACGTTTTAAGAATTGCGTCGAAAATCTAGGATCCATTCGGTTTATTGGGTCCTTTGGTCGTCTGTTGGAAGGTTCTCTTTCAATCACTATGGCGACGACAGCTTAGCTGGGATGAACGACTGTCACAGGAATTCGACAAAATCTGGCTCGATTGCTGTCAAAAAGTAGAATTGCTTAAGCAGCTAATGATTCCTCGCTGTGTTTTAAGGGATGTTGGCTCAACGCAGGTGCATATTTACGCAGATGCGAGTCAGTGTGCCTTTGGGGCAGTGGCCTATTTGAGAACTTGTGATGATGAAGGAAAAGTTTGCGTACGTTTTCTGTGCAAAGAACAGAATCGCACCTATTAAGAACAGTGACATCAACGAATTGATTCTTCTTAAATTGGAACTAAAGGCAGCTGTGGTAGCAGCTAGATTACTGGACTATCTTCGTATCAACTTACAAATAAAATTTTGTGAAGAGTTTCTATGGACGGACTCCAAAATCTTCATATTTGGATATTAGGAACGCAGAAGAAATGGAGACCCTATGTTGAAAACCGTGTCCGAGAAATCCGAAGGCTATCAAAGATTTTTTCTTGGAGATACTGTCCTGGGTCTCAGAATCCTGCCGACCTAGTAACACGAGGGATAGAAGCATCATCGCTGCTGAACTCTGAATTGTGGTTGTCTGGACCTAGTTGGCTACATTAAGAGGCAAATTATTGGCCATCTGTAAGCGAAGAAAATACAACGTCACTCTCAACATTTTCATTGCTGGTCGAGGAGGAAAAGGAGTATATTAAACCTGCGAATGTTCATCATACTCTAATGGACTGTACCAAATTTAGCAGCTGGAGACGTCTTTTACGGATGACAACATATTGTTTTTGAGTCATTAACAAATTTAAAAGTCTACATCGTGATGAAATGATCCTTCCTACAACGGTATATCTTTAAATTCAAAATTGTTAATTTTAAATCCTTTTCTAGATCGAACTCATAAGTTTCTGCGTGTCGGTTGGCGATAACATTTGCTACAGTCGACAATTGAGGCTCATCCAATAATCCTGCCGAAGATGTCTCATATAACGAAGTTAATAGTGGTTGAGACGCACGAACAACTAATTCATGCAGGGGTATCGGCTGTAATAACACGTTTACGAGCTACCTACTGGATCGGTAAATGTCGGCAGTAAGTTCGATCTGTTGTAAAAAAACTGTACAGTATGCAGAGTTCTACAAGCAAAGCCTGCAAAACAGCCGATGGATTTTTGTCGAATCATCGCATTTCCTGGAGGTTTATCGTAGAGAGGGCTCCTTGGTGAGGTCGATTTTGGAAGCGGCTTGTTGGTGTAGTCAAGTCCTCTCTTAGAGTAGCTGTCGGCCGAGCAACGTTGAGCTCCGACCAGTTGTACACCTTATTCACAGAGGTCGAAAACGTCATGAATAGTAGGCCACTCACCTACGTTGCAGATGATCCGTTGGACCTTCGCGCCTTTGACGCTTTCCCAGCTGTTGCGCGGACGAGAACATTCTCCCCAGATGAAGGATATGACAGAGGAGAAGGAGCGCACATCGAATGACCTACGTAAGAAGTGGAAAGAACGCTTGATGTTTATATCTTGTTTCAAACGCAGATGGTACACCGAATATCTCCTACAATTAAGATCATTTCATTCTGTCAACAAGACAAACTCAATAAACTTGTCAATCGGCGATGTTGTGATAATTGAAGATCGCTCTATGCTCAAAACTCTTTGGCGTCTGGGGGTCATCGTTAACGTTTTCCCAGAAAGAGATGGTTAGGTTCGCGCAAGTGAACTTCGCTTATCAAATACGAGTAGATCGGTTTTCCGAAGACCTGTGCAGCTGCTATATCCATTAAAAATTTCACGAAAATTAGAATCTTCCGAGCTGGAGGATGTTGAAAATAAATAAAATACATTTACAAACCTACACATGTATATGCAACCATGAAATTTAGCTTAAGATATACTGCATTGCTTGCATATAAATACATAATGAATTCGCCAAAATAAACAGTTTGCTAATATACTCGTACTATATAATTATGCCACATGATTGACTTCGCTTACACAAGAATTCGTTAATTTAAATAGTTCTTCTTAACATGTCGCGCGATTAACAACGTTTGCCAATCCTCCCTTTTTATTAATTATAAATTTATTATATTGAGTTAAACTACTTATTTCTAAATCAATTATCGGTGTTTTATTCGGCAATCCGGGATCTGTTTTGTGATTTGGTAACATTTTACATATTGGTGCCGAAATCCGGGAATAAAACACAAAGAACGATTTAAGCAACGTAGCAGTTTATTTAACGTTTAACAAACTTGAATATGGATTTGGCAAGTCGCGCAATGTATCGTGGACAAGTCACGAAAATCGTTAATAGTGCAATTAATAAACCAACGGCCGTTTAACTTCAAAAGCTTCATCCTAAGAAATTCTCTGGAGATTACAAAGAGTCGATACCCTTCTGGGAGCAGTACCGCACACTCGTGCATGACAATTCGGCTCTGTCAAAACTTGACAAATTTAATTATTTTGAAGCAGCCGTAATTGGAGGGAGAAGAATTAAGTTGTTTCTTTTGTAAAGCGACTAGTCATACTTCCGAAGATTGCAAAAGTTCCAAAACAATCATGGACAAAAAGAAAATGCTTAAAGAAGACGGAAGATGTTATCGGTGTTTGAGAAAAGGTCACTATTCCAAGGTATGCAAGAAACGTTTTAAACCTCAATGTGTGACCCTCAGTTCAACGTGAGAAATAATTTGACATGTCCATCAAACACAAGCACGGCACCAGTACCTTCGTTAAAGTGTTCTCCAAAACCAGTGTCAACCAGTCAGCAATCAATTAATTTGTACACATCACACTCCAGTGCTCAAACTTCTAACCAAAACAACAAAGTTTATTTGCAAACGGCATTTGCATTTGTCTCAAACGCAAAACTCAGCCATTCCCTGTATGTGCGAATTGTCATCGATGGAGGTAGCCAAATGTTTTTTGTGAAGTCGTGTGTCGTACGCCAGCTCAATTTACCTATTGTTAGTGTTCACCATATAAGCATCATTCCATTCGGAAGTAAAGAGCCAAAGCCAAGCACGATGTGTAACAAAGTTCGTTCAAAGTGAAGAAGTCAGTATGACCACAAGGAGATAGTTGTTGATATGATAGAAGTTCCAGAGATCTGCATAGATGTTCTTCCAACGCCAGGTACAAATATTGACGCATTTAATGAGTTTTTATTAACAGATATCTCGCTTGATGATGTCGAACCTGTGTCAGGAATAAGCGTGTTAATTGGAGCAGATAACTATTGGAAGTTTGCTACTGGAGAATATAAACGAATCACAGATGATCTTGCCGCCATCAATACAATCTTCGGTTGGACTTTGCAAGGTCGATCTCCAGTTGCGGCCGATTGCAGTACGGTGGTAAATTTCGCTTGCACAACTTCTCTCCATGTAAGTGCATGTGCATGTGAGGATATGCAACAGTTTTGGCGGCTTGAAACATTGGGAATAACAAATGAAGAAACCGTAAGTACAGCTCCAATTACAAGTGTTACAAGTGTTAAGGAATATGAGGCTGCTATGTCAGAAATGGTGAACAGTGGGGTGGCTGAGCTAGCCGAAGAGTGCAGCAGAGAGAATCGCGTCTACTATATGCCTCATAGACCAGTATTTGGAGATGACAAAGATACAACTAAGCTTCGTATTGTTTTCAATGCTTCGACGCACGCAAATAACCACCTTCCACTCAACGATCATCTTGAAGTCGGTCCGAATTTATTGCCAGATATTTTGATCATCCTCTTAAATTTTCGCTGTGAAAAGTTCGCCTTAACAGCAGATATAGAGAAAGCTTTTCTCTAAATTCTGTTGAGTTCAGCTGATCGTGATTGCCATAGATTCTTTTGGTTTAAGAAACTTATCAGTTCTAACGAAATTCGAACGAATTTCATTGTTCAGTCGTATCGGATGACGAGGGTAACATTTGGTGTTACTTGCAGTCCCAGCTTGTTAGGGGCTGTCATACAAAAAAATTTGGACGAAGAAGAACATCGCCATTATGAAGTTGTTGCAATTCTTCGTAAAGGCTTCTACGTCGACGATTTTGTCGCTAGTGTCAATTCTGAAGAGACTGCAAGTTATATTGTCCACAGAGCAGTTGAAATTATGAAGTCTGGCTCCATGCACTTACGCAAATGGAACACTAATACCGTATCTATTCGGAATCAACTTTTGTCTAAGTATTCGCCCCCTGAAAATCAGAAGATCCTGAGCATGCGTTGGTATGTGGACTCAGATGAGCTAGCTGTCGATTTATCTGCGGTAGAGGCATTAGTAAAATCGGAAGGGCTTAATGGAACAAAACGCAACGTTTTAAGAATTGCGTCGAAAATCTAGGATCCATTCGGTTTATTGGGTCCTTTGGTCGTCTGTTGGAAGGTTCTCTTTCAATCACTATGGCGACGACAGCTTAGCTGGGATGAACGACTGTCACAGGAATTCGACAAAATCTGGCTCGATTGCTGTCAAAAAGTAGAATTGCTTAAGCAGCTAATGATTCCTCGCTGTGTTTTAAGGGATGTTGGCTCAACGCAGGTGCATATTTACGCAGATGCGAGTCAGTGTGCCTTTGGGGCAGTGGCCTATTTGAGAACTTGTGATGATGAAGGAAAAGTTTGCGTACGTTTTCTGTGCAAAGAACAGAATCGCACCTATTAAGAACAGTGACATCAACGAATTGATTCTTCTTAAATTGGAACTAAAGGCAGCTGTGGTAGCAGCTAGATTACTGGACTATCTTCGTATCAACTTACAAATAAAATTTTGTGAAGAGTTTCTATGGACGGACTCCAAAATCTTCATATTTGGATATTAGGAACGCAGAAGAAATGGAGACCCTATGTTGAAAACCGTGTCCGAGAAATCCGAAGGCTATCAAAGATTTTTTCTTGGAGATACTGTCCTGGGTCTCAGAATCCTGCCGACCTAGTAACACGAGGGATAAAAGCATCATCGCTGCTGAACTCTGAATTGTGGTTGTCTGGACCTAGTTGGCTACATTAAGAGGCAAATTATTGGCCATCTGTAAGCGAAGAAAATACAACGTCACTCTCAACATTTTCATTGCTGGTCGAGGAGGAAAAGGAGTATATTAAACCTGCGAATGTTCATCATACTCTAATGGACTGTACCAAATTTAGCAGCTGGAGACGTCTTTTACGGATGACAACATATTGTTTTTGAGTCATTAACAAATTTAAAAGTCTACATCGTGATGAAATGATCCTTCCTACAACGGTATATCTTTAAATTCAAAATTGTTAATTTTAAATCCTTTTCTAGATCGAACTCATAAGTTTCTGCGTGTCGGTTGGCGATAACATTTGCTACAGTCGACAATTGAGGCTCATCCAATAATCCTGCCGAAGATGTCTCATATAACGAAGTTAATAGTGGTTGAGACGCACGAACAACTAATTCATGCAGGGGTATCGGCTGTAATAACACGTTTACGAGCTACCTACTGGATCGGTAAATGTCGGCAGTAAGTTCGATCTGTTGTAAAAAAACTGTACAGTATGCAGAGTTCTACAAGCAAAGCCTGCAAAACAGCCGATGGATTTTTGTCGAATCATCGCATTTCCTGGAGGTTTATCGTAGAGAGGGCTCCTTGGTGAGGTCGATTTTGGAAGCGGCTTGTTGGTGTAGTCAAGTCCTCTCTTAGAGTAGCTGTCGGCCGAGCAACGTTGAGCTCCGACCAGTTGTACACCTTATTCACAGAGGTCGAAAACGTCGTGAATAGTAGGCCACTCACCTACGTTGCAGATGATCCGTTGGACCTTCGCGCCTTTGACGCTTTCCCAGCTGTTGCGCGGACGAGAACATTCTCCCCAGATGAAGGATATGACAGAGGAGAAGGAGCGCACATCGAATGACCTACGTAAGAAGTGGAAAGAACGCTTGATGTTTATATCTTGTTTCAAACGCAGATGGTACACCGAATATCTCCTACAATTAAGATCATTTCATTCTGTCAACAAGACAAACTCAATAAACTTGTCAATCGGCGATGTTGTGATAATTGAAGATCGCTCTATGCCCAAAACTCTTTGGCGTCTGGGGGTCATCGTTAACGTTTTCCCAGAAAGAGATGGTTAGGTTCGCGCAAGTGAACTTCGCTTATCAAATACGAGTAGATCGGTTTTCCGAAGACCTGTGCAGCTGCTATATCCATTAAATATTTCACGAAAATTAGAATCTTCCGAGCTGGAGGATGTTGAAAATAAATAAAATACATTTACAAACCTACACATGTATATGCAACCATGAAATTTAGCCTAAGATATACTGCATTGCTTGCATATAAATACATAATGAATTCGCCAAAATAAACAGTTTGCTAATATACTCGTACTATATAATTATGCCACATGATTGACTTCGCTTACACAAGAATTCGTTAATTTAAATAGTTCTTCTTAACATGTCGCGCGATTAACAACGTTTGCCAATCCTCTCTTTTTATTAATTATAAATTTATTATATTGAGTTAAACTACTTATTTCTAAATCAATTATCGGTGTTTTATTCGGCAATCCGGGATTTGTTTTGTGATTTGATAACAAATAATAGAGACATCAGTGGAAGTTCGTTTTGTTATTTCCCGTCATGTCGTCATCGTTTGTTTGTTTTGTCACGTCGCTGTCGGCCCCATCAAAGGACGGTCGATTCGACCATCCACACACCACTAGCGCTTGAAACTTACTCCATAATTGAAACAAAACTAAGTTTGAATTCAATATAATTTAAAATTTTATTAAGAAAAGGAATTCACAAAAAAAACTTACAGTCTAATGGAACTTCTTCTGAATTTCATTAACTTACTGAACTAAAGATGGCTAGCTACTTAATTCCTAGTCAATAGTCAAAAAAACTCAACTCTATGATTCCGTTTTTAAAAGATCCATCGCAGTTGGATTTATAAAAATAAATTTTTATTTTTTTCGCGCACAAAAAAAGAAAAATAAAATTCAAAATGAGGCACACTTAGCCTAACCTTAATCTACACAATTCATCCAATAAAACAAAACTAAATCTAAATATACTTATATCTACTACACTATCAAATAGGAAAGTTTCAAGTAGTTATTATAATTCACTTTCTGTTTCAATAATTGTTGTTGTATATTATGTTATTGTTTTTGGTTGTGTTGTCGGAGTTGTATGTTGTTTTTTGCTGTAGGTCCACGGAGCACCTCTTGCTGGCGATGTAGCTTTAGAGTTGGCGGAGGGGTTTGCATAACATGTAACTAGTACGCGGTTAGCTACTCGTACTTTCTGTCCTTTATTGTTGTTTTCTTTTACATAGTTGTCTCTTAAAGCTAGACTTATATGTATGTGTAACAATGTATGTGAATATTGATCTTATTTACATATTTTTTTTATTTTTTTTTATTCAATATTCTGAGGTTAATAGTATAATTCTAACTATTGAGTAAACAAGTAAGGAATGTATTAAATTAAGAATACGTAGTGACATTCGTATTTAGAATTCCAATCGTGTTGAATGCGACATCAGCATAATTTCATGTAGATAATATAATTAAGATGGAAGTGATATTTTGACGTTATAACAGTATTTAAAGAAAGTTTGGAACTAGCATGAAATAAAATTAAATTACGTAGGACAGCAAAACTTCAATTTGATAGTGATCAAAACAGAAGCGGTTTTTTGATTTTCTTTAATAAAGATGAACGTGTTGTAAGTACGCGAATCGAAACAGGAAGACGATTAAATAATTTAAAGCTTACGACAGAGTAGAAGCCTCTAAAATGAGTGGTTTGGAATGAAGGTATGTTAACCAGGGATCCAATGTTGCTGCGTAAACTGCGGGCATCTGAGATCGGGCGCTGCAAATAACCACTTCTCATAAAGACAATTTTAAGCACCTTGTAGTAATACAGGTGTCTAACCGGCAAGATTTTCAGGCTCCTCCTGAGTGCTGAGTCGAGGAACACCACAAATCGTTCTTATAGCGCATTTTTGCAAAACAATTAGAGACTGGATTTTGATGCGGTAAGCACCTCCCCAACATCCTAGCCCATATTGTAGTTTAAAATGAAATATGCCGAAGTAAACAGTTCTTAAACTATTGTTTGTGCAGTATTTACGAAGATGAAACAAACTACGGATACAAGAACGAAAATACTGTTTCGGGTTTGTGATATGATCAGACCAATTCATATTTTGGTCATAACACCTAGGTTTTTGTATAGGTAGTTATTTACTATGCCAATTTTAGAAGAAGCTTCATTACACGTGCAAACCGACACTTTGTGGCGAGTACAATTAGCGGCATAAGAGTGAAAATCAAGGTCCGGCACAGCCTGCAACCTAAGGCTGAAAAACATTAGTTTCGTTTTATTGCTGACAATAAGTTTATGTTTGGTGAACCACATTCTCAGTAGGTGTAGATCATAGTTTATATCAGCTACTAGCTGGAGGTGGCTAACAGAGTCGTACGCAATGCTAAGGTCGTCGACAAAAGCCGTAACTTTTCCTGCAAAAGGTTGAAGAAACAGGAAGTTTATGTAGACTAGGAATAGAGCAGGGCCCAATATAGACCATCAATCAATCCAATTTTAACTTTTTGCTTTCTATCTTTGAGATACGATTCCAACCAACTGTAAATAACTCCTCGAAATCCAGACAGATGTAATTTCCCCAAGCCTTGGTTATGGCAACAAACAGACAGGCACAGCTTTATTTATAATCGAACAGAAAACCATAAGAGCATCTCCAGTAGAGAGTTCCGCCCTAAAGCCATATGGCAGCGGACTGAAAACAACTTATTCTCTTCAGAAACCGCAAGATTCTATTTTTTTGGAAAATTTTCGATAGAAAAGAGAGTAGTGAGATAGGCCTGTAGTTGTTTTTATCTCAACTGAATTACAAACTTATGATTGTAAATATCAAATTCCAGAGAATCACTAACAAACACGCCTACCCCGCCTGCCGAATACGATTAATTTGTATTAGGAAAAAATTGTTCATTTCACATTCAAATATCCATATTTCCGAAACAAAAATCAAATCGGGTAAATACTCGTATATGAGCGCTTCAAGATTGCATACGAATAAATCAAAGTTTTGTCGTAAGCTACGTATGTTTTGATGTACCACAAGAAAAGCCTTATCAGAAACACCAGAAACACAATGTAGTAAACTGTCACTTAAACTACGTATAATGGATGTTGAATTGCTGCTAGAAGGATCGAAGATACCGTTTGAATTAAACATATTTAATGATGTTATTAAATGAAAAGGCTCTAATCGCCCAAGGTTTCTAAATCGTCCAACGTTCTTATGGCAACGATTCCACCTTTTTCTACTTTCTTCAACAGTATTTGTGAGTTTGGAAACCATAATATTTGTAATTGTTTTCCATTTTAAATTTCTTTCCTTCCATAAATAATGCTCTAGTGTAACTAGTAAATGAATGATTCATATTGATTCTATTAAAAGAATCCGGAGCACATAAAGACGAGTTTAATTTCTTCCTTGCAGTCCTCTTGTTGCTCATTGTCTTACTCTTAATATCTTGGGATGAGAGATCTACACAAACAACATCTTTGCTGTTAAGGTTCTTGCTCAAAATGTTGAGAGCAGAGTTAGTTGTTGATTTTTTTCCCAACACTTTTGACGAAACAATGGTGTATATCAGCTGCAGCGACAGGAACCTCCAATGCGTCACGGAAAATTGTTTGCACAAACTCTTGGGCATTGTTGTTGTTTATCCCAGGTATGCTAACGATCTCAATTACATTCTCCACTTGTTTTTGCTCTTTCCAATTGAGTTTACCCTCCAAAGACGCGACCCTCTTTCTCAGCTTGGTGTGGTTATCTCTCAGCTGTTCGAGTGTGTTGAGAAAGTCATAGTTGATTTTCTTCAAAGACACAATCTCATCATTGAGGAGTTGAAGGGCTATTGAACTTGCTGCTGGGTGCTCATCATCATCTGTTCGTAGTGTATAGCACGTTTGCGATTTGCGTTTTGCTCGCTGTTTGGACTATACTGATTTCGTTCTTTTAGCGACCGCTTGCTGCTGCTCGGTGAGGGCTTTTGTTGTTACAGATATTGAATGTGACTAAGGCCTCAGAGGTGCTGCTGCAGAGACTTCCGACGAAGAGCAGTGCAGTTGTCACAACGCTTGGCACACATGTAGTCGAAATTAGCAGGAATTATTTTCACACAAGCGCAGTGGAAATACTCCTCACAGTCCGAACAAGCAATTTTCAATTCGCAACTGCGTTCGATTTTTTTGTGGCACACGAGGCAGTGCGCCTTGCAGGAAACAAAAAAAAAACGGAAAAAAACACAATCAAAGCAAACAGTGACTATTTAGGAGTCAACCTAGAGAACAGTGGCGAAACTCGATAAATCACGTCCGATCACTTCCACTAGCCTATTCTGTTGGTTTGCATTGTTTTTTGTCTACATACTGTATGCTATAATTTTGGAATTTTTCCTGTCTTTGTGGAGCTTTCTGTCGTATTTTCCTAAGATCACGGCTACCTGCTCTAATTCCATCGAACTATCTTTAAGTGGATCTTCAACCTTTCGCCTTTTGTCTGTACCAAATAGCATAAAGCTGGGTTGTTCCATGATCGTGCGGTGTATTGTATTGTTTAGCGCATGTTCAACCATTTCTAAAACATGATCCCAATGTATTCCCTCTTCTGGTTTTATAAGTTTACCTATCATAGGACCTTGACTTCTATTAACCCTCTCCACCTGACCTAGACTTCTATTAACTCTTTCCACCTGACCATTAGCTTGCGGGGACCCCGTAGCGACCTTTACATGCTGCACGTTTTGTTCCAACAGGAATTCTTTAAATTCGACGGAAGTGAGATAACTTCCTCTATCGGATATAATGCACATAGGCCGAGTGTAAGCTCTGAAATAGTCTACTAAGGCTTTAATAATCTCTTTCGTATCTGTGGTCTTCGTTGGATATAGTCTTACAAACTTTGTGAAGGCGTCTATTACGACAAGTATGTATTTCTTCACAGCCCTGGAGTTGTCTATCGGTCCATAATGGTCTATGTGGACGATTTCAAATGGTATTTGTCCCTTCGGCATATTGCGAAGAAAACCTTCTTCTCTTCCTTTTTCAGATGAATAAACTATACCCTTAAGACAGTTTCCTATGTGTGCTTTCAATTTTTTTCTCATTTTGGGAAACCAATAATTTTTCGATATTAACTCGACTCCTTATTCGTGCTTACGTGTCCTACCACTTAATAATATTTATGTAAAGTGTGGTTTTCCATATCCTCTGGTACAAAAAATGCTACTGTACTATCACTTTTCTTTTTGTAGACAACACCGTTCCTCATTTCGTAGAATGCATGCTCTGACTTTTCTAACATTTCCAACATTTCGTTTTATCTTTCGTTTGACATATTATTAAATTCTCTTCGAACGTATTTGTTTCTAATGTTAAGACATTAGCGGACCTACTCAGCGCATCGTCGTGTGTCATTCGACTACCTGCGCGATGTTTTAGTGTGTAATCATAGTTTTGTAGCTCTAATGCTCATTTAGCGATCCTTGGATTCAAATCTTTTTTATTTAGGGTTAACGTTAGTGAGTTGTAGTCTGTTAATAACTTACACTTTTTACCCTGAAGATATATTCGGAAACGACTCATTGCACTGACTATTGCTAACGTTTCCAGTTCGAAACAGTGATATTTTGCTCAAGCGTCGGTAGTTCTTTTAGAATAGTGAAATACTGGGTACATTTTTCCGCCTTTCTCTTTCTGTAGCAAAATTCCTTCAAAACCTTAAGCACTGGCATCGCAATGCAATTCAGTCTCATCATTCGGATCAAAGAGTACCAGAACAGGGGCTTCTACCAACTTCTTTTTAAGCAACTCAAAGGCTTCTAACTGTTCTGGTCCGAATTAAAATTCTTTGTCTCTTCTAGTCAAGTCCTGTCATGGTTTGGCTACATTTGAAAAATCTTTAACGAATCTTCGGAAATACGAACATAAACCAAGAAAACTTAGAACTGCATGTGTTTTTTGTGGTTCCGGAAAATTTTCTATGTAATCGCGTAATCCACGTACTTAACACTGTTTTGAAAAAACTCACATTTGTCTATCCTTAGCTCTAAGCATCAAACACTTCCGCGAGTATTTTAATTTGTTGGCCATAACTATCTGTTGCTATTGCTATCATAATATCGTTTAAATAGATTATTACTTATATTAGATTACGAGGGCGGGTCAATAAGTCCGTGACTTTTGGATTAAAACACAGATTTTTTGATAAAAAAATAATTTTATTTTTCAACGTAGTCTCCCTTGAGCTCTATACACTTTGTCCAACGCTTCTCCAATTTTTTTATCCCTTCCAAAAAAAATGATTTGTCGAGGTCCTCAAAATAGGCCTTTGTTTGCGAGATGACTTCATCATTGGAGTCAAATCTTTTTCCACCAAGCCATTTCTTCAGGTTTGGGAACAAGAAGTAGTCGCTCGGAGCCAAATCTGGAGAATAGGGTGGATGAGGGAGCAATTCATAGCCCAATTCGTGGATTTTTGCCATGGCAACTTGCGGAAAGCTTTCTCATACCCAAGTGATCATTCAAAATTGAAACCACTGAGCCATGCGAGATCCCTACGGCTTCCACAATCTCTCGCACTTTCAATCTTCGGTCGGCCAACACCATATCGTATTATTATTACTTCATCCTTTCTAACCATGTCTGCAAAAATTTTATTTATGTGTCTTTGGAACACAGACGGTGCATTTTTTAGCCCAAGCGGCATTTTGAAAAATTCATACTCTCCTAGTGGTGTGATAAAAGACGTATATTTCCCTGAATCACTATGCTTATGCTCATGAAAATATCCATTTTTAAGGTCTTATTTTGTGAAAATGGTTTTATTCGATAATCTGTCTAATAAATCATCAATTATGGAAGTCGGGTAACTATCTTTTGCAGTTGCTTTATTCAAAATTCGAAAATCTACACACATTCTTAACTCTCCTCTCTTCTTTTTAACCAGCACTATCGGTGAAACATATTCTGACTCACTTTTCCTGATGTATCCTTTGCCCAAATATTCTTCTAATAATTTGCTTAACTCGTTTTTTTCGCCATATTATAACCGTGTTGGTTTACGCCTTTCGTACCGTACTGAAGTACTGAAGCGGAGAGAAAGAAAACACTTTAGTTTAATCGTTATAATTCTTTATTTAATTACTTCTTTTTATAGTTAAAGGCCCGCTGTGGTTATTTTTGAGTATCTGAGTATTTTTGTACTTGATTCTTTTAAGTCTTTTTTAACAATTTATAAAATAATAAAGGCCCGCTGTGTAACTAAGGGCTGCGACCTTCACTATTTGGGGTATTTTACGGTCTCTGATTTTATTCTTCCCAACCACTGCCTTTTATACTAATTTCATCGATAATTCTTCTTCCACTCTTACGCAATAGCCTTAGTACAAAGTAGCTCCCATAATTCATTTTCCACTTATCGATTTGAAGAGTTAGCATTTTTGACCTAAGTGTCCCAGTCAGTTACCTTTCCGTGTTGACCTATTTATAGTTCATCGGCGATACCACGATCGCTCGTACGATTGGTCGGTATTTTGATCCATGTTACGCAGTGCAACGACACTCGGTGCTTGCCCTGTGTTGTTATTGTCGAGTCGGCATTTTGGCTTTGACCTATATAACACGCTTCGGGGTGAATGCGTTGAAGTGTCTTTGTTTAGAATTTTCGATTTCGCTTATGGCTGCGTAAAGTGGATTTCCCATTGAGTTATGATGTTGGATTGGGTTTGTATGAGAGTCATTTATTCTGGATGACCTATATAATACACTTCGGCGTGATCGCGTTGAAGTGTCTGAGTTATGATATTGGATTGGGTTTGCATGAGAATCTCTTATTATGGATTTTGTGACTCGATGATGGGTATGATGCACTATTGGTATTGGAAGATGCAAGGGTTGCCTGTGGCTATATTGAAGATGTAAGTGTTGCTTATGGGGTGGGAATATAGTACTATAGCGTAGTGTAGCGGAGTACTACAACCGTCGCGGTTAACAATATACAATATATAACTTTGCATATACAAATCTTTTAATCGTTTTTGTGGACAAAATGCGTCTTATGTTCAATTATAAATCCTATCTCAGTGCTATCATTATCTTGACAATCTATTAACATAAGTGACTTTCCAAAATCTATACTATCTTCTACAATGTTTACTTCAGTTTTACTGTCATTTTCCTATTCTGACACTAACTTAAATTTTCCACCCTGAAGAAAATCTCTTCCCAAGATTGCCTCGTAGCACGTTGACTCGTTATCTACTTTCAAAAAAATTAAAAAATGCGAAGTGCACTTTTATTTAATCCAAAATATTTTTTTGTAACATGTACATATACTATTGAACTTTATATAATGCGGCAAATAAGATATTCAAACGAAGCTTATAGGGCTTCCTGGGTCTAGGAGGCAATCTATAATAAATAATCTATAATAATAAAAATATAAATTTCTTACGTAATCATTTTTATCCTCGTCCATTGTGTGAACCGCTAGCTTCCTCTTCGGGCACGCTGCAGCCATGTGACCCATTACTCTACAGGCATAACACGCTCCATACGCTCGCCTGGGTTTTCTGCACTCGGCGGCAAAATGTCCCAGCGAGTTGCATCTGCTTATCTGTTTGCTACCACTCCAGTTGACGTCGATGGCTTGTTCTCGTTTAGGGTTACTCTTCTGTCGATTGTCGTTTGTCGTTGATCCTGTGTCGTTTTGTGAAACGCCTTAAGCAGACTTGCCTTGGTGGTGAGATTTTGTACCTAGGCATATATTTTCATTGTATTATCAACGAACCCCTCGATAATGTATTACATCAACTCGACAATCGAACTTTGTCGGTGAAATATTCGCTACTTTCCATTTCTGTTCCTCAAACCACTTGCGAATCACTATCCTGTTTTCTTTGATATTGAACGTCTCTCGTTGACACTCTCTCGCAGGAAATTTGCTTTTGAATACAGCCACTCCTGTGCTCTTCCTCTTAGCTTAGTAACAAGTAGCGTGCGTAGCATGTGCTTCTCGCCTGCATAGTATACACATGTCGCACGTTGTACAGCTGTGGCAGCCATATCTCCACCCTTGCATTACCATTAGCATCTGGCAATATCTCCTTCCAAATGGCCCAACTCTCTTTGGAAGTTATTGATTTTCTCTCCTCAGCACGTCTCGTTCTCATCTTAGCAGTTCGATGTCTCTATTGTGTAATTCGGCTCCTCTGGATTCTTCTATCTGTTGTGTTGCATGTATCTCTCGGTTGTTTATATTTTCTTGTCGATTTTGATCATCTGCCTCCTCCTCGTCGCCGCTCTCGTTCTGTACTTCGGATTATTCTTTTTTGTTTGTTGTCAGCAACAACACGGCAGGCACGAGGGTGCTTCACCTCGTTTCTGGTCAAGTATTTTATTCAAACGTGTAGCGAGTGTTGAATTGGTGCCGTTAGTTGGCAATCCAAGGCGCTGCGACCATTCCCGTAACTGTGTGACGGAATACTCTTACATTTATTGGTTTATCCATCTTGCAACAACGCGCACACGAGAAGAATAAAAAATAAAAATTAAAGGAAACAAAAACTGCTGCTTGTTACACGTTTATTGTTTTTGTTTTTTGTTGTGTCGATCGTTTTCTGTGAACGCACGTAGCTATATTTTTATTTTTTGGATCGATCGTTTGATTTAGCAGGCAACACTCTTTTTAAGAGTAGGAAATGAAACGGATGGAAGAATTGAGTCGAGACAAAAAACTGCGTTTGAATTTTATATTCCACTTCTGAAATTGTAGTCCGAGAAAATGTAGGAAAACAAGTTGTCACTTTGCGTGTCAGGCAACAACTGTCCTTTATTCTTCTTTTCTTTGTACATCGTTGTCTCTTTAAGCTAGACTTATATATATGTGTAACAATATATGTGAATAATGATCTTATTTACTATTTGTAACTACACGTAGTGGTGCAACGATATTAATTTAAGTGTGGAAAGTATGTATATAACTATACAGTGTGTGTGACAATGTGTATTTCTATAAATGATCTTATGCTACTACTATATAATAACTACTACACATGATAGTGCAAATATATCGAAAACCATCAAAAAACACTTAGCAAGAATAATATCACGCACTAACAGCGATGTCAACACCCAGCCAATACAAAAAACGCTAAATAAAAAACTGCAAATGCAAATGTTATAATACTAGCTAGTGAAACGAATGATTTAGTTGGCATTGGTCACAAGTCAATAAATATATATCCCTATGTTTTTAAAATATACGTACTTTGTGTCGCTCAGTAGACAGATGTATCTATAAATAATACTTGAGAAATAATACAACTAAAAACAAAAAAAAAACATATATATAATAGGAGGAAATACCAAATTGTTGGGAAGGATTGGCTATGTATGAAGAAATGATCAAATGCAAAATAGTGTTCAATACTAAATTCAATTGTTTATTATTTGCAATGCTTTTGGTTTGCATTAAATTATTTGCCTATTACTATCGCACTACACTGCATCTGCACTGGGCGAACGTTTGATTGGCGATTGACTGTTGAGGTCTCTTTGTTCGTTCGTTCTTATCTTTGTCTACTCTTTTGTGTGTGTCTCTTTGGTACTGTTGTGTAGCTGTTACGTTGTCTATTCTGTTCCCGTTTCAGCACAACGCCTGATATACGTATAATGTTTGTTGTTGTCTTGTCTTCTCTGTGTCAGCAGTTCGTAGGGTACCATGAGCATGTCTGGCTCTCCCTCCCACATTCGGCTGTCCTGACTTTTCAATCGTCCCGAATGAAGGGTTCCAATTTTTTATATTTCGACCATTGTCGTTGTTTTCATCGGTGTTTCATGATCTCCTACTTTCTCCATTTCGTACCTTCCATGTCTTAGCTTCTTAATAATTTTATATGGCCCTGAAAACTTCGGAGGCAGTTTCATACTTGTTCCAAACTGTGTGCGCTTGATGGCGACTAGATCGTTAACAGCATGGTTCTGCTCCGAAGCTCTTGTTTTGTCTAAGGTTCTTTTATTTTCTTTCTGAACTTTGAGAATGTTTTCGCTTCTTCTCTCATTTTTTTTTCTGTCTTCGCATAATTCTTCTGCGACTGCCTCTTCTGTGAGTTCTCGTAATTCTGGGTAGTCGGGGACGCGCACCTCCTGCCCGGTTAGAATCTTGAAAGGCGTAAATTTGGTACTTCTTGAGCGAGTATTATTCATGACCTGCTGCACTTTTTCGGCGTTCTTGTACCAGTTTTGAGTATTACCTGCGCATGCCTTTGCAAGCGTAGGTATGATTATCCTGATGATCCTTTCCACTTGCCCTGCGGAACTCCAGTTGCGATCAACAAGCGCTTAATGTTTTCTCTGACGCAGTATTCGTTAAATATGGTTGATATAAAAGCGGCTCCATTGTCTGAGGTAATCATTTTTGTGCTCCCGAATTTGATGGATTGTTTTCTTAATCTCTCGACTTTTTTCCGGATAAGGGCTGGTAAATTTAGAAAAGGCGTCCACGACGACTAATAGGTGGTTGTATATCTTTTTTTTTGTTTTCCATGGGCTCAACATGATCTGTATTATAGTCCGGTTTTTCGAGTACTGCCTGCAACGCTTTGATCAAATTGCCTCTAAGTTGGGGTTCCCTCAGTCAGTGGTGGACTGAGTCCTCTGTCAATAGGCAATGAACCCTGCTTAACGCGTCAATGTGTTTCATTTTTGTCCCTGCTCAATGTTCGACATCGTATTGGAACTCCTACAAATACATGGCCCACCTTGCATAGCGAATGCATTGCTGTCAGTGACTACCTTAAACTTTTTTCCCAGCAAGTAGACTCTTGAGGGCCTCGATGATGGCTAGCACCTCCAACTCGTAGGAATGTTACTTCTGCTCTACTGTTGACGTTTTTCTACTCATGAACTGCATTAGATGGAAACACTGATCCCTGGGTCTTTTTGCAGGGAAACCGCGCCATATATGTATTTGCTAGCTTCCGTGTGCACCTCTGATCGTGCCTAGGGGTTGTATAACTTAAGAACATGGGCTTTGGTAAGTGCAGCTTTTAGTTGTTGAAAAGCTAAATGTCGCTCCGTTCCCCACACGAATTTAGCAGCTCGGATAATGGTATCGCTATAAGCGCGAATCCTTGTATAGGAATAAATATATCTCCCAAGTACTGAGGGCGAATTCGAAACTCCGAATGGCGCGTACCGGAATTCATACTGTCCTACTTGTATGACAAACGCCGTGTATTTCTGTGATTACTTTTGTGAAGACTTTTACCCCTTGCAATCACTCTATGACATCATCAAATAGGACCATCGGAAGTTATCGCGCACGATTTTTGGTTTAATAGAGTCTTTTTGTCCCGTCTTTTTTAGCTTCCATCACGATAGGCGATGGGTATTCATACGTGCTTGGTTGAATTATCTTCTCGGATATCTAAGTATTTATTTGTCGTCGCACGATGTGTTGATCATGGAATGACATGCGCCTGGGCCTCTAGTAGACTGGTATATTATCGGTAGGTAAACATTTGATTTCTACTGGCGGCAATTGACAAATTCTTTTCTTTTCGCTTTAATCTGAATTCCGCTTCGTCTCCTGATATTAACATGTCGACTTCGTGGAAAATGTATTTTCCCAAGACAGCTGTATATAGAATGTCGCACTCTCTTACAACATGAAATCTTAATCTTATCGCCATTTCATGCACCCAAAAACTACCCAATGTCGTGACCTTGGAGTCACCTATGCCATACAAACGTCTTTTTTTGAGTCGAGCTCGAACTGTATCGATATTAGCCTGTCATACCTTATTAGGTTTAGATCACTCCTCGTGTCTACCAATGCTGGCAAGAAGTTAAAATCTTGAACCTCAGTCCTAGCAAATAAACTCTTAATTTCCGCAAACATGTTTATAGCTGGTGTGGTTTCTTCCGCTTCTTTATTCAAGTAAAAAACTGGGTGAAAGTTAACTTCTGGGTTTAAGCCAACACCCCTCCGTATCCCACAAAACTAGCGTCCGTATGAAGTTCCGTTTTCACCTTCGGGTCAAACAACTTCAGCACAGGGTCGATACACAGAGCAGCTTTCAAAGTTTGAAACGACAACTTCTCTTCCGTCCCAAACTCGATCTCTTTTTTGAAGAGATCCGACAGGGGTTTAGCCGTTGAATAATTCTGGATAAACTTCCTGAAGAAGGCCATTACTCCGAGAAAGTCTGTTGTGTGGCTCTTTTTTCGGATATCCTCCGACCGCTTTAACTTTATCTTTTGATGGTCTTATTTCGCCTTCGCAGATGATATGCCTCAAAAATTCTATCATTCTTTGTAAGAACGAGAATTTTTCCCACTTAATTCGTAATCCGTTTTCCTCAGCTACCTTCAGCACGATCTGCAGCCTTTCGGGATTCTCTTCTTCAGTCCTGACTAGTAGTACAATGTCATCCATGAACAACCCCTTGACGCACTAATTCATGAAAGATGGAGTAAATATACCTCTGGAACATCAACGCGTACTGCCCATCTGGAGTGACCTGACTCGTCGATGATCACATGGAAAAATCCTCCAGTATATCTTCTATCAATGGGAGAGCGTGCCTGTCCTTAACGATCTTTTTGTTCAGCCGGCGGAAGTCGACGCACAATCGATAGGTTTCATCTCTTTTCTTAACTAGCACGATAGGACTAGCATCGTTGGATTTACTCGGACGTATTATCCCATCTCGTAGCCAGTCATCAACTTGTCGGTTTACCACCTCTTTCTCCTTTGGCGCCAATCTCCGCAGCCCCTGGTATACTAGGCTATGGTCTTCTAGCATAATACTCATGCTAATGCATGATTCTGGAACTTTTCTTGGGGAATAATTGGAAATGAGCTTAGCTTTGTCCCATTTAAAGTCTTCGTTGCCTACTCGGTCTTCAACCAGATTTTCCTCCTCCTCGTCACTTCCAAGCTCAATTTTAAGCACATCGTTTTCGTCCAGCTGGTAAAACTTGGCCTCTTTCAAAATTGTCTTTCTCACCCTGGTTATTTTTCCATTGGACATCGACCTCTCCACGTTTTCCAGAAAATCCCGTCCAAGCAGAATCTGATCAGGTATCCACTCAACCCGTACTACTTGGAATTGAACCCAATGCTCGTCTCCCTCGATCAGCAAACTCAACTAGCACGCACCTAATGTTCTCCGTGGTTTGCTTCCGAGCCCCTTGAGGACCGATCCTGGTCTGATGATAGGTCTTCCAACTTCTTGATAAAACGATTCACTAATAATAGACACGACGCTCCCGTTGTCCAAAAAGGCATGATATGGGTTACAGTATATATAGACCTTGATATGACTACCGTCGAGTTCCATACGCTTTACATGGTTTATCCCTTTTGACGTTGAGTCCGCTTTACTTTTCACCGGGAAATTTGGAGAGATATGTCAAAATCGACTGCACTTAAAACACTGTGTACCTTTGCTTTTATCCGGGCAGTTCTGGGCTAATACGAAATTGCACCGCAGTTTTGACATCGCTTTGTGTCCTTTGCAGGCGTAATCGGCCCACTATGATTTCGGCTTTGTTTCAGGTTTTTGTTTCGGTATTTGCTGCTTCTTGTGCCCTCAACACTTCCTCTATCTTCACAACACCTTGTCCAAATTCGTCATTAATTTGGTTCACTAAATCAGCCTTTAAGTTGTACCGATACGACAAATTGTTCCTCTTTGAAGAAGATTCGAAGTGCCGAACTGTCAACGTATGCAACTCATCCATTCATAACAACACAAACCTCCACAATGCCTCGTACCATTAAGCCTTATGCATCACTCAGTCTTATCTTTTTTTCGCCGACTTTTCTCACCTCACTACTTTGTTTCTTCTAAACGTCTTAGAGTCCACACTCTTCTTCACCTAAACCCACTTTTGGCAAACTTAAAAGTTCTGCACGGCACAAACACTAGAGATCAAATTTAGTTCGATCACGGTTGAGCTCCCATGTAGGAAAGATCAGAGATCGTCCACTAGTATTTTTTGCGTTTTCGCGGATGCCGAAAACAGGTTAAACACAATTGTTCCTTTTTCAATTAGATTAATTTATTTTCTTAATAAAGGGATTAGTTGAGGATGTTAATTTTACAAACTTATTTCAACTTAGCGACGATAGCGACGACCGAATCAAACTTTTCACAACGTGACCAAAACAAGACTCTACTCTCAACTCCTCCATTGCTAACTTGTTGACCCAGCTCACGCTTTCCTCGATTCCCACCACGTCCACGACCTTGTTTGGTATCCTATAGCCAGTTTCAGATGCTTATGGAGTTTAACACCCTATACCATGTCCATAGCCTTATCGCCATCATCTTCCCGTCACTCTGGATGCCATGGTACAGATGGGATTCACTGGATCCTTAGGATCGAGTTCCCTCGCTCTGCCTACCGCTCCAGAGATGACCATCTAGGTAGCCCGGATAGAGCCAGGCGGACGGCGTGGAGACTCTTGCGGACGGACGGTCTGCTCTCCCCTTGATTCCCCGAGATTTCGACACCACCAGCAATGGCCAAGGGCCACCATAAATAATTACATTGTTCGTTCAACGACTTTAAATTGTAAGACCCTCAAATTTAAAAAAAAGAAAATTGTGAAGAAAGCCCACAATTCCCCACGATCGTCACCCCTATTTTCTTGTCTGCAAGGAGACATACGGCCAGCCCCCTTAAATATATTCAAAGAGAAAATTTTCCTCCCTATTTCGCGGTCACTGGTTGAACACCCCTTAATTGTCCCCCAAAAGTGTCCAGGGTCCGAGGGTGTTATATGGACCTAAGCAGTCACTCGACGGACAAAACATGACAAACTGTACAAAACATCGACCAGTGTGATTGGGTGGTTCCACAAGGAGAATCTGTCGGAGCTATGGAAGTGAATCCCTTTGTTCTGACAGCTGAAATAGTGGAACTGCGTGTGTGTGTGTGTGTGAGCTCCGTAATGCGCGGCTAGTTCAATCAATAACTAGCCGTCATTGCAGAAATTCAAAAAGAAGAAGAAAACAAAAAACCGGAAAAGACAGAATAATAACAAAAAATAAAAACCGAAAAAAACCAGACAATAAAAAAAAAATTGAAATTACAATCGACGAAAACAAACAAAAAGACAACGAAAGAAAACAGAAGAACAAACAAAACAACACGCGTGTGGAATTTTTTGAACCAGGCAGAAGTGGCATCGATTTCAGCAATCAGAGAACGAGTAGATTTAGATGAAGACCAAGATAGGGAATCAAGTAGGGTTATAGATAGGGTTTTCAAAAACATGCCAGAAGGATTCGGATGCACACACTTAATGGAGCATAAGAGTAGGACGACGTCTGAACTGATTAAGCAGCGTTACTCTCGCCGACGGTTCAGCGTCACATAGATACGGACTTAGAAGAGATGGTGAAAGATAACATCATAGAGAGATTATCTAGTCCATGGGCTTTTCCCATTGTGATGATCAAAAACAAAGACGATTCATTTAGGTTGTGCGTCGACTACAGGAAGTTGAATAAGGTCACGGAACGTGATGCATACCCTCTGCCATACATCTCAGCTACCTTGGACAAACTCCGGGATGCCAAGAACTTGTATTCGTTCGACATCAAGTCCTCGTATTGGAAGATTCCCGTCGAGGAGAAGTCTCGGCGTTTACGGCTTTCACCGTACCCAATCGGGGCCTCTTCCAATTTAAAAGGATGCCATTAGGGTTACATAACGCTCCGGCGACGTGGCAGCATTTTATCGAGACTGTGTTTGGAGCCGATCTGGAACTGCACGTGTTCGTGTACCTGGATGACATTATAATCGTCACCAACAATTTCCGCCAACACATGGGAATATTGAAAGAGGTCTTCAAAAGATTGATTTCAGCAGGCCTCAAGGTTAGCGAAGAGAAATGCAACTTCTGTAGATCGTCGTTGAAGTTTTTAGGATATGTAGTTGATAGTAATGATCTTCATGTCGACTCAGAGAACGTCGAGAGTATGATTAGTATACCTGCACTAAGGAATGTAAAGGAGGTTAGGAGTACAGTATGGATGTAAAATCCGTTCAGCTGAAATTTTTGCCGAACGGGCAAAGAATCCAATATCATTGCACAAAAAACAGACTACGAAAGACTGTATGAATAACGGTTCCACTCCAGTTTTTTACAGGGCTAAGCAATTAAAATACATTTTGCTCTTTTTAAAAAAACGCAAAATAACGAAACCACCCATTCACAGCTTGGCGCAGAACTAATCATCAAATGTTTTTTTTGAATCACTTTTTTTACTAAATAAAAAAAAATGGTTTTGAGTGATGGAAACCTTTATTTGGACCTTTACAATTTTTTCTGTTAAGTTAAAAGAATGATACCCGCCAAGTGGCTGCTGCCAGTGTTGATTTCCGATGATAACTGTTCGCATTCCTGTCGAATATTCTTCTTAAGGGCTGCAATTGTCTGAGGCTTGTTGGCATAAACCCGCGACTTCAAGAAGTAGTATGGGATGGTTAATGGTGATGATGGATGTTCTCGGACACAGTGGTTAGTTTTGTCTTATAAAAACCATGTCTAGAATTTGTCGTCAAAAGCATGCTACAGTAGAGTGCGCCAAAAAATATAGTGCCGATAAGCTGACTAATAAGTGACCATCGGACGATAGCAAACAGTAGCTTGATAGTAGGTTCTTATAATCGCATCCTATAGGTAGTACGTAATTATTTAATTATTTCTGCACGTAAAAAAAAACGGAGGAAGTCATCGATCGTATATAAAAGAATCGATTGCAAGGAAAATTTATACACCAAGCACTGGTACTATTAATTTATCGAAAATATTTCGGGAGTTGCATCATTTCTAATTTTGCTGTGGAAAACATGTGGAGTCTAGAAATTATAATAATTTAGAAGGAATAGTTAGAAACAGAATCTCTAATTGAAAAACTAAAAACAAAGCGCTTACGGAAAATGTCGGGTATGTACGAAGCAGTTAAACCTTGAAATGCTATTTCATAATTACAAAGAAGGTCCCAATTGATTTGTTAACCAGTGGGATATCAGTGGAGGAATTTAAGTCGGATTCTGATTGGAGGAATGAACCAGAGTGGCTTAGCAAACCGAAATCGGAGTGGCTCACTGACAATGGATTTGATGGAGAGCCTTCCGTTTAATGTGCCAAGTTCGAAGCACCTGGAGAAGTTAAGAATTGCGAGAAAGTGCGAATGGGGAAAGGTGAGAAGTCCAATTAATTCAGTTCGAGGTAAATATAGCCGACTTAATTTTATTCAAGGGTGTGAGCTAAAAACAGCGGAGAAATATCGGATTGGGATTTTACAGAAAAGACATTTTAACCCATTTGTACCCATGGTTTTTTTCTACTTTTCTCGCTTCTGTTATAATAACTGGTCTTTGTTATCATCAGATTGACCATCAAAATTTGATTATGTTTTGTTTTTGTGTTTATAGTGGAGTTAATGGGTGGTGCACTAATGCACCTTTAAGGTTTGGAAGGAAAAAAAAAATTGATTATGTGACCAGAATTTCATTCATATGCATGGAATAAGAAGAACAGTCTTGTAATAATTAAATAACAAAAATATTAAAATATGAAAATAAAAAGATTATTTTAAATTGTCATGAAACAATTTGAAGCTCTTGGCGTGTAGTGCTGTACAGCATTCTCCGCATCTTTTCAAAGTATGTTTATGACATACCTTACAACGAATCCGATTCTCCTCTGTGATAATAATGTGAGGTCCAGTAGTTAAATGAGTTGCTGCCTGCATCCCCTTCCTTGGTGAGGCTGTGTCCCATATTTTGTCAAAAACTCTGTAGCTAGCTTGCGCTGAAATTCCAAACTATCTAGCGGTCATTCATAGTTTTTGGAGAGGATCCACGCATTGTTAGTGGATAAATCTGTAAGCCACATAGCTATTGATGGGTGCCACTTTTTGGCCCTTGATACTTATGCTGTTATTTAAAATATTTTGTCCATTTGGTTAACTTTGGGCTTTGGTAACTTTCGGTTGGAGAACCTCACACTTTTTATGTTTACTAACAACGTATCTATTTGCAGTACCAACGGGGTCATTTCCGTAAGCATTCGATAACATTGTGACCCCCTTATTGTCTTTCCATCTGGTCAATATGAGCTGCTTAGTTTTGTCCACAGAAGCTTCAAATTCGCCTCGGGGTTTTGTTGAACTGTGTTTTGTCCATCATCCGGGAAATACTTTTAAGCTGATTTTCTTGTTCCAGCATAGCCCATCCTAGTAAGTTTTGAAATTAAATGTTGACTTGTAAAAAAATTATAAAAGAAAAATGAGAAGTTGAGATCGGGACATTTGTTTTTACTGATATCGTCAAACTTAAGCACCACAAATTCACCCAAACCCATTACTGGATTACGATCCTCAGAGCGCCCTTGATAAATGTCGCATTGCAAATTATATCCCAGAGGATGAGCAGCAACCCAGGCCTTGTACCCAAATCTCACAGGCTTGTTACTGATAAACTGTTTACAAGTATTTCTTCGAAATTGTGGTGTCGTCTACAGAAATATTTTTTTCCATAATGTAAAAATTTCGTATTCAAATGATCCAGAAATGGTTTCACTTTTGCCATTTTGTCCGCTGTGTTCAAGGTGTCATTATCGGTCAAATAAGTATTGGTAAAAATGGAGTCAGTTCTACGCATGAACTTTGAAACAAGATAACTATGGGTATTTTCACGGATCACTATTTGCTGAAAAACATAGTGGAGGAATCATAATACCATTCCAAGGTTTATGACTATATTTAAATGATAACAATGGTAAGATGTCCTCATCTCCGCGACACTAACTTTGATGTATATTTGAAAAATTTTCCGAAATACCTTCGCCCACTAATGCAGGCACAGAAGATTTGCAATCCATAGCTTCCAAATCCTGTTCATCGCGTTGAACACTTTCATTATTCAAGAACCTGATAAATGAATCAACTAAGAGATGGTTGCCATTCAAATGATTTGATTCGTTTCCCTCTTCACAATCTGAATCCGAATCAGTTAAATAGTTGTTCTCCGGCGGAATAATAAAAATTTTATCGGGAATAATACCAGCTTGTGACTTATTTTCCAGTTCCTTCAAAACTTCAGCAAGTGATAATTTTGATTTCGTTAAAAAAAAATTTATTCCTCCATGAACCCTTATATTGCACTAATGTGCCAGTGATATTGCCACTATTGTTTTTTTTTTTCCAAATTATTTTCAACAGTGTATTATTTAAACAAACCACTACACAACACGACAATAGATAAACCAGTATGCAACATTTTTTGCGTCCATGATAAATCGAATTATAATTTTTTTGCACAGTTAAACATATAGCCAAAACTTTCAAGAACGAAAAAAATTCACGATTTTTTCACTTGACTTTCACCGATGTAGTGTGTAGAATGATAGATATTACGTACAAGTCTTCATAACGAATTTAAATAAGTTTATGCAATTTACGCGAGGCGCCATCTTTGGTGCACCATGCACCAGTGGGATAAAATAAGTTAATATCATTTGGAATTTCAAAATTTGCAACAGATGTAAGGGGAACACTAGTATCGAATCCCTTCGCTCCTCCCCAAAACAGTGTTTGATAGCATCAAAGTCTTTTGGGACTATGGGGACCGACTTCGCTGAATACCCTTCACCAGGGATAGTCAAATAAAGTATAAATAATGATATTTTCCTGCGCTGTTATTCGAGCTTTTCACTAAAAGTTGGAACTGGTCAGTAGCGTTCACATTAAGCGAATGGTGTAGTGGTTTCGGTCTAACTGACCACTCGTTCTAAGGGTAACAAAAGTGGTTCTCCAGGTCAATGGTTGTTCCGCCGTGTAACTTCCTATCCATGGAAACAAGACAAAAGTTAAGAAAGCGATAGGATCTACCCCTGCAGACGATTTAAGGTTAACGAACTTTGGCCATGAGCAGAGCCTATTTAGATCCCGAATTGTTGTTAAAGGCAGACTTAGAAAATAAGTTTTGAGTTTCCAGTATGTGAACGAACGCCTCATAGCAATCCGTGTCAGGGCTAAATTTGCAACACTAGCCTTATATGCGCAACGTCCCCATAACTTCAGTGTGTTGGAAATAAACTGGATAGCGAGATTTCTTATACTTTTTTGAGTAATAGCCGAATTATTTTTTGAGTCGGAGTTAGCGGAGGCAAACCATAGCATGTGGGTACGATTTTCCAAAACGCAGTACTGAATTGTGAGGATAGTGTGCTAACAAGAATATTTAAGCGAGAGACACAAACTTTTTTATGGTTTCAAACACAAATTTAATTTAATCTTACGAATAAGCGTAGAAATTAATTAATTAATTAATATAATTTAAAAATATTACAGAAATTGTTGTTAATTTCAATAGACACTCATATTAATATGCTCTTTTAACAATTCTCTTCTCTAAACAAATAATTTCCAAGGCAGGCTGAAGAAATTTCATAGGTATGTAAAAATGAAATTTTATTTATCTTCATACTGCCTCAAGTTTGAAAAATTGAGTTTACATTTTCCTTGCCTTGCCTAGCTATTTGCAAATCAGTTTGATGACGAAATCATGACAAAGAGAAAATACTCTTGTCTTTTGAAACATTGGAAGGAAAACTTTTCATTAAAATTAATTGTAAAGAATTTTTCAGCAATTTAAGGAATGGCAAATTGGTCAGATAATTTGTTCTTATATAAGCTTAAATGTGTAGATAAACTACGCCTTTATTCGTGGAGCAAGACTGAATATTGAACGTTCCTAAAGTATTATATTTTTTTTTCTTTCTTTTTTATAAACAAATGTAATAATGTGTAAAGTTTGTATGTGTTCCCTTATTGCGTGTTAAACATTTTACGGATTAATTTCTCGTTCCGATTTGTTACAATTTTCATGTCTCCGCAGTGCTAGGCGGATGTTAGTCCAAGTGCTTGATATTGCTCTTCTCTTTTGTCCAATTCATCTGAGTAGCCTTTAGCTGACAATTGGAGACGTCAGTTCATCTCATCTGTGCTTCTCCTGAAACAAACTGTTTTGCAATGCTCTGGCGGCAATAGCAGCATTGCTTATTTGCTGCGAAAAAAAAGAAACTTCGAGAGTTCCACTCCTATTTCTGTTAGCAATGACAGAATCATTATTCCATGGTTTAACGGTTGTTACAACAAATTTCTTAATCGACGATTCGTTTTTTAAAGTGCTTTTAATTTATGCTATAATTGCAGAGGCAGCAGAGTTCAGTTTTACTTTTTAACTGGTGACAAAGACTTCAGGCTGAAGAAGACATGGCTTTTTTTCTTATTGGTGTACGTTTAACTGTTTTCTGCTCTATTTAGCATTTATCATAAATGGCAGATACTCGCAGTCCATGTATGCTCTACAACAAAGGAGCAGAAAAATCCAAAATAAATGCTGGTTAATGGATGTTAATCAGCTAGTTAAATAATACGTAAGGCTGAAGTTCAAAGTTGGATATCTTTCATTTCTAGAGTGATTAAACGAATGCTGGTGGTCGTTTCCAGTTGGCGTATCCGAGCGCAAAGAAAGGCTAGATATGCCACTTTGTTCCGATAAAAATGACCTCTTCCCAGCTATTATTTTTCCCCACGTTATCAGTTTGCCGTTCATTAGTACTTATTGTTTTTCCGTCAGCAAATTCATACTTAATTTTCCATTTCCGTTTGGTCCAAATATAGCTTGCCCATCCCATACTCAACATGTCCAAATACTGCTGTAACAGCGATTGTCCAATTATCAGCAAAGTGAGTGCTGACCTGGTTATTTGCACTGGCATCTGCGGTAAATCGCATTATGATCTTTGTGTCGGTTCGTAGTAACAGGCTCCGCTTTTCAGCGACGAAAGCAAAGAGATCGCTCCTTCCACATAATGCTCACGATGAAGTGCCGTGATGACTCCTTAATTGACGTTGGAACTGAAAATAAAATATGTTGGAATAAAATTGGGATCCAGCTTTTGAGGATCGAAGATATAAAAGTGTTGAAATTTAAAATTTTAGGTAAACAATTGGCACATTTTACAGATTTTTCAAAGTTTACTGACAATTGCAACGTTAATGATGTTTATATTAAATACAAAAAGTTTTTTTTAACACTCGTGTGAAATTGGTTCTTAGCCCCTACATCTCTTCCTCCACTGGCGCTTTTAGTTGTTTAAGGTCTGATATCGATATTTATTCATAAGGTTTATCAATCGTTAGTGCTCCTGTCTCTCACCCAATTTTAACTGTAGCTAAAAACTTTCGCTTCTTTTGAAAGCATTTTGCTTAACCTAGAAGCCCTTTTTGACTTTCTAACTAGGTACTTGAATTGTTTTTTACATTTGTAGTACTCATTCCATGTACTGTCGCTTCTGAAAAGCTTCGTTTTATTTTAAAATCTATTTTTCTATTCCACCATTTCGGTAGGGCTCTTTTAGGTGTTCTGTTAGCTGGACAAGCTCTATCGAATGCCATTGTACTTCACTTATACTTCTACCGCCCTATCTAAGTTAACAATATTATCACAGGTGATTGGTTGGGTATCCAGATGTGTATTTACCACTTCTGTATACTTGAACCAACAAGTCTTCCTAGGATTTCTTTGAAAACTACATGCCCTCTTCTGAAATTTCACCTTAAGGCATATCTATCGTAATCCGATATCGATGCTTTATCGACTACTCCCCATTCCATTATTTCTAACATTTCGATGAATATAATAAAATCATACAAACACTCGCCTCTTGTGTTGGTAGCACTGCCTCCCCATTGTGTTTGATGGGCGTTAGCATGACATTCCAGCTCCAGCAACCGATTTTTCTGCCTTGGCAAATCCCTTAGTTTCTCTCAGATAACTACCTCGGTGTCATAGGGGAAATACATGCTGCCGCCGTCGAGTCATCTGAGCTGTTATTATTCAAAAGAAATGCCTATTTTTGTTTTTTGATAAGGATTCAAATCCTGAACCTACATTCTGCCTTATAGAAGAATTCAGTCCCTGGAACTTATTGTTCCTATTGCTCCAGGGCTCTTGTATAAGAACGGCTGTGACGTCCTGTCTGATGATGTACTCCACTTGACAGGCCGTCGTTGCCCTACGATGATGCACGTTTATCTGCAGCTTTTCCATTAACAAGGGGGGGTTCCTCCTCGTTCTTGCCCTTGTTCGACTTCTTGACCAGCAACCTTCCCATACAATGTATCAAACTTTCTCCTCATCCGCAAGCTGGATAATTTGTGGACCGGAAATAAACCCCCATAAAACCGATCTTGTCCTCTTCCCTAGAACATACAAAATTCCGACTATAGATCCTGCCTCAATTAACTGTACTAGGGGGGGCCCCCAACCGCGCACCACCCATTGGCTATTAATCGCGGTTAAAAGACCGATACTCTCCTTCGGAGTGGTTGCTTGGTGGACACTCTTAGACAAAGCAAAGCAAAGCATGTTTTGTAACTATAACACATCTTACAGAGATTTGGTGTAAGGTTCCTCCTGTAAATAAAATAAAACTCACAAAATATTACAATACATCACAGTTAAAAATTAAGTTCGAAGGAAAGGCTACAAGAAAAACCTTCACAAGAACAATAACAATAAATGTTATAATTAAGCAGAGAGAAGGGGGAGTGTCTTAGAAGAGCAAATAGAATAAATGGTGGACCATTCAAATACGAATTATTAACAGAACACAAGTAGTACTTACTAGATAATAATTAATCAATAATATCAAATAATTAGTTTATAGGAAATATGTAGGTAATAATTAATAAAATTAGAATAGATAAATAAATAAATAAATAAATAAATAAATACATAATAAATAATAAATAATAAATAATAAATAATAAATAATAAATAATAAATAATAAATAATAAATAATAAATAATAAATAATAAATAATAAATAATAAATAATAAATAATAAATAATAAATAATAAATAATAAATAATAAATAATAAATAATAAATAATAAATAATAAATAATAAATAATAAATAATAAATAATAAATAATAAATAATAAATAATAAATAATAAATAATAAATAATAAATAATAAATAATAAATAATAAATAATAAATAATAAATAATAAATAATAAATAATAAATAATAAAAATAATAAATAATAAATAATAAATAATAAATAATAAATAATAAATAATAAATAATAAATAATAAATAATAAATAATAAATAATAAATAATAAATAATAAATAATAAATAATAAATAATAAATAATAAATAATAAATAATAAATAATAAATAATAAATAATAAATAATAAATAATAAATAATAAATAATAAATAATAAATAATAAATAATAAATAATAAATAATAAATAATAAATAATAAATAATAAATAATAAATAATAAATAATAAATAATAAATAATAAATAATAAATAATAAATAATAAATAATAAATAATAAATAATAAATAATAAATAATAAATAATAAATAATAAATAATAAATAATAAATAATAAATAATAAATAATAAATAATAAATAATAAATAATAAATAATAAATAATAAATAATAAATAATAAATAATAAATAATAAATAATAAATAATAAATAATAAATAATAAATAATAAATAATATAATAAATAATAAATAATAAATAATAAATAATAAATAATAAATAATAAATAATAAATAATAAATAATAAATAATAAATAATAAATAATAAATAATAAATAATAAATAATAAATAATAAATAATAAATAATAAATAATAAATAATAAATAATAAATAATAAATAATAAATAATAAATAATAAATAATAAATAATAAATAATAAATAATAAATAATAAATAATAAATAATAAATAATAAATAATAAATAATAAATAATAAATAATAAATAATAAATAATAAATAATAAATAATAAATAATAAATAATAAATAATAAATAATAAATAATAAATAATAAATAATAAATAATAAATAATAAATAATAAATAATAAATAATAAATAATAAATAATAAATAATAAATAATAAATAATAAATAATAAATAATAAATAATAAATAATAAATAAAAATAATAAATAATAAATAATAAATAATAAATAATAAATAATAAATAATAAATAATAAATAATAAATAATAAATAATAAATAATAAATAATAAATAATAAATAATAAATAATAAATAATAGATAATAAATAATAAATAATAAATAATAAATAATAAATAATAAATAATAAATAATAAATAATAAATAATAAATAATAAATAATAAATAATAAATAATAAATAATAAATAATAAATAATAAATAATAAATAATAAATAATAAATAATAAATAATAAATAATAAATAATAAATAATAAATAATAAATAATAAATAATAAATAATAAATAATAAATAATAAATAATAAATAATAAATAATAAATAATAAATAATAAATAATAAATAATAAATAATAAATAATAAATAATAAATAATAAATAATAAATAATAAATAATAAATAGTAAATAATCTTCTTCTTCTTATCCTTTTATTAACCCTTTCCTCGTTATACGAACTTATGCGTAACGAGTTTCCCATTTTTACTGCATCGCTGCTGCTCGGCTTATGGGGTTGGCTAATGTCGCAGAACGCAGAACGCGTCTAGATAATGCTCGGTCCTGGATCGCTTCAGTGGTTAACCCCAGACGTTGTTGCGCATTTGCCATCTGAGAAATCCAGGAATTCTTTTTCCGACCTCGTTTTCTTACAGTTGGAGTGACCGTAGTTGATAGTGCCTTTTTAACCGGATTTTCGGCAGATCTTCTTTGAACGTGGCAATACCAGCTTATTCTATTCGCCTCAAGCTGTTCGATTACCGAATTCTTTATATGTAGACTACCTCTTATACGCGTAGATTTAATACAATCGCGTTTAGTGACTCCACTAGACATCCTTAACATTTTCATTTCCGCTGCCGTCATTTTGTTTTTAAACGCTTCGTACATTGTCCAGCACTGTGAACCGTATATAAGAGCTGGTCTAACAACCGTGGTGTAGAGTTTCCCCTTTAATTTAAGTGGAAATTTTCGGTCGCAAAAGATTCCCGAATTTTCCCGCCATTTCATCCATCCCACACTCACTCTGTGGTTTACGTCGTCGTCACATTTCGCTTCCATGTTAACGATTGATCCTAAGTACTTAAAGATAGTGCTTTTCGGAAGAACTATTCCGTCTAACATTATATCCGGAACAGGTCGCAACGGATGCGCAAATGGGCACGTCAAATGCTCCGTCTTTGAACGACTTATTTTAAACCCGTTTCTCTCTAGCGCATTTCTCCATGAATCTAAGGCGTTCTGTAAATCTTCGACGTTATCGCTAAGTATAACTGCGTCGTCAGCGAAGAGAATTGGCGTTACATTTGCTTCGCGCATGCAGTCTTTTAAAAGATAGTCGAATACTACGTTAAGGAGGAAAGGGCTAAGTACGCTTCCTTGATGCACTCCGACATTAACTGGAAATTCTCTCGTTAGTCCAGCAGAGCTTTTTACCGCAGTTTTCACGTTTCCGTACATGTCTTGTATTATTCTAACATACGTTTCCGGTACGTTTTGAGACCTCAGCGCGGCCCATATGAGATCCCTAGGCACTCGATCGAATGCTTTCTCGAGGTCGATAAATACCATGTGTAAATCCTTAGACGAATCTCGGTGCTTTTCCATTATTATTCGTAGGCTTTGGATAGCGTCCACTGTCGATCTTCCTTCAACAAATCCACACTGGCTATTATCGAGCTTTATTATTTGCCGAAGACGTTCGTTTAAGACTCTTTCGACGATTTTCATTGTGTGTGACATAAGCTTGATTGAACGGTAGTTGTTGCATTCTCGAGTGTCGCCTTTTCCTTTGTATAATGGAACCAAGAAGCTACTTCTCCATTGATTCGGCATAGGTTGTCCACATTTTAATTTATTTAAAAGTTTCGATAGCCAAACGCTGCCGATCCCCTCCATCTTCGACCAAAACTCTGATGGAATGCTGTCTGGTCCCGCCGCTTTCCCCCGCTTCACTTTTCCAATTGCTATACTTATTTCTTCGATTGAAAAGTCCGAAACTTCCTCCTCGAATAGACCAGCTGTCGGCACGATATCACGTGGAAACTGTTTGTTGAGCAACTCCTTGCAGTATTCAAGCCACCGGTCACAAATTTCATTTTCATTTGTTAATAGGCGACCGTCTGCGTTTTTGATGTATTTCGGCGAGGTTATTTCCATTGAATTTTTTCTCCTCTGTGCAGCGAGCTTAAAAATATTTGGTATTTTAGTACTGTACGACGTTTGAACTTCTTGGATAGCTTGTCTTCTATCCGCCGATCGTGAGGATATTTGTTCCAACTCCTGGTACAGGTTTTCCGCTTCTGCCGCTCGAGTTCGAGCCAGGACTTTCTTTGCGATCTTTTTAAGACGCTCGTATTCAAGAGCCAGTCGAGCTTTTTCGATATCCTCGCTCCGATCGCATTTTGTCCACGCTTGGAATGCACTCTTCTTGTCGGCCACAGCTCGTTTGGTTTCGTCATTCCACCACCATGTTTCTTTGCCAACGTAATGGTATTTCGATATAGTCCCCAGATGGGACTTTGCGAGTGTTATGCATTCCTCGTGCATGCTGTTCCACATTTCATGCGGGCTAAGTGAGTCTGCTATACCATTTATATTTTGAAGTACTTCTTTAGCCAGTGCGATAAATCTTGCGCTTCGTTCCTTCGATAGATTATACCACCGGATTTTTGGCTTTCCAAACGATGCCCGTGTTTTCGGTGGTTCCGCTTTGAAAAATTCTGTAATGAGCAGACGGTGTTGGCTTACTAGCGATTCTCCAAGTATTACTTTACAGTCCTTAACACGGTTTCTCATCGACATTTTGCAGAGGTGATAATCTATTTGCGTTTCGTGGCCTCCGCTGCTATAGGTGATGAGATGTCGTTGATGTTTAATAAACATTGTATTTAAGACGGTTAAGCCGTACGCCCTACATGCTACAAGGATGTCTTCGCCAGCTGAATTTCTGGTTCCAAAGCCTTTACCGCCGTGGCAGTCCTCATAATCAACATTTGTTTCTCCGACGTGGCCATTTAAATCTCCGCCTACGAAGAGCATCTCATCGATAGGTATATTTCTAAGCAAATTACCGAACTCTGACCAAAATGTATCTTTTACCGATTGGTCGCATCCATTTTGTGGAGCGTACGCGCTAACAATGTTCCACGTTTCATTGTGTATGACGAGTTTAACACTCATCAAGCGGTCGCTTATTTTCAAGATACCAACGATGTTGTTTAGAAGATCCGCTGCAACAACGATTCCAACACCGTTTCGTCCATTGACCGTTCCATGGTAGAACATCTTAAATGCTTTAGTTTTTTAATCTAGAAAACGCGCTTTATTTCCTGTATTACACCACTTCGTTTCCTGTACGCACAGGATTTGTAGAGTTCTGCGACGCATAATCGCTTCCAGTTCTAAGCTTTTTGAGGTCATCGATCCGACGTTCCAACTTGCAAACCGAAGTTTAGGAAAATATTTTGGAAACTTCATTTTGCCCGCCCCCGGAATCCGTCGGGCTCTGACACAAGCACTTCTGCTTGCTCTGGGATCACCCGAGTGCGTTGCAACCGTGGTGCCCAGCGGGGTAGTGCTATTAATTGCGATCATTTCCATGAAGTTTAAAGTTTGAGTGGTTTGACACTTGTATGCTCATTTCGAATTGATTGACTGTTCTTTTACCCCACCGGTAGTCTCCAGACGTGGGAACCCACTGATTGCATACAAACTTGTGGGAAAGTTTTAAGGTGTTAAAGTGTCACAGGCTCATTTTTGGTGTCATAGTTGCCTGTATATGATTGGTGTCCCATTTAGTCGCCTCTTACGACAAGCTGGGACGCACTGCGGCACTATTCTTTATCCGATGCCGCACGGCACCGGATAATAAATAATAAATAATAAATAATAAATAATAAATAATAAATAATAAATAATAAATAATAAATAATAAATAATAAATAAGAAATAATAAATAATTAATAATAAATAATAAATAATAAATAATAAATAATAAATAAGAAATAATAAATAATAAATAATAAATAAGAAATAAGAAATAAGAAATAAGAAATAAGAAATAAGAAATAATAAATAAGAAATAATAAATAATAAATAATAAATAAGAAATAAGAAATAAGAAATAAGAAATAAGAAATAAGAAATAATAAATAATAAATAATAAATAATAAATAATAAATAATAAATAATAAATAATAAATAATAAATAATAAATAATAAATAATAAATAATAAATAATAAATAATAAATAATAAATAATAAATAATAAATAATAAATAATAAATAATAAATAATAAATAATAAATAATAAATAATAAATAATAAATAATAAATAATAAATAATAAATAATAAATAATAAATAATAAATAATAAATAATAAATAATAAATAATAAATAATAAATAATAAATAATAAATAATAAATAATAAATAATAAATAATAAATAATAAATAATAAATAATAAATAATAAATAATAAATAATAAATAATAAATAATAAATAATAAATAATAAATAATAAATAATAAATAATAAATAATAAATAATAAATAATAAATAATAAATAATAAATAATAAATAATAAATAATAAATAATAAATAATAAATAATAAATAATAAATAATAAATAATAAAATAATAAAAATAATAATAAATAATAAATAATAAATAATAAATAATAAATAATAAATAATAAATAATAAATAATAAATAATAAATAATAAATAATAAATAATAAATAATAAATAATAAATAATAAATAATAAATAATAAATAATAAATAATAAATAATAAATAATAAATAATAAATAATAAATAATAAATAATAAATAATAAATAATAAATAATAAATAATAAATAATAAATAATAAATAATAAATAATAAATAATAAATAATAAATAATAAATAATAAATAATAAATAATAAATAATAAATAATAAATAATAAATAATAAATAATAAATAATAAATAATAAATAATAAATAATAAATAATAAATAATAAATAATAAATAATAAATAATAAATAATAAATAATAAATAATAAATAATAAATAATAAATAATAAATAATAAATAATAAATAATAAATAATAAATAATAAATAATAAATAATAAATAATAAATAATAAATAATAAATAATAAATAATAAATAATAAATAATAAATAATAAATAATAAATAATAAATAATAAATAATAAATAATAAATAATAAATAATAAATAATAAATAATAAATAATAAATAATAAATAATAAATAATAAATAATAAATAATAAATAATAAATAATAAATAATAAATAATAAATAATAAATAATAAATAATAAATAATAAATAATAAATAATAAATAATAAATAATAAATAATAAATAATAAATAATAAATAATAAATAATAAATAATAAATAATAAATAATAAATAATAAATAATAAATAATAAATAATAAATAATAAATAATAAATAATAAATAATAAATAATAAATAATAAATAATAAATAATAAATAATAAATAATAAATAATAAATAATAAATAATAAATAATAAATAATAAATAATAAATAATAAATAATAAATAATAAATAATAAATAATAAATAATAAATAATAAATAATAAATAATAAATAATAAATAATAAATAATAAATAATAAATAATAAATAATAAATAATAAATAATAAATAATAAATAATAAATAATAAATAATAAATAATAAATAATAAATAATAAATAATAAATAATAAATAATAAATAATAAATAATAAATAATAAATAATAAATAATAAATAATAAATAATAAATAATAAATAATAAATAATAAATAATAAATAATAAATAATAAATAATAAATAATAAATAATAAATAATAAATAATAAATAATAAATAATAAATAATAAATAATAAATAATAAATAATAAATAATAAATAATAAATAATAAATAATAAATAATAAATAATAAATAATAAATAATAAATAATAAATAATAAATAATAAATAATAAATAATAAATAATAAATAATAAATAATAAATAATAAATAATAAATAATAAATAATAAATAATAAATAATAAATAATAAATAATAAATAATAAATAATAAATAATAAATAATAAATAATAAATAATAAATAATAAATAATAAATAATAAATAATAAATAATAAATAATAAATAATAAATAATAAATAATAAATAATAAATAATAAATAATAAATAATAAATAATAAATAATAAATAATAAATAATAAATAATAAATAATAAATAATAAATAATAAATAATAAATAATAAATAATAAATAATAAATAATAAATAATAAATAATAAATAATAAATAATAAATAATAAATAATAAATAATAAATAATAAATAATAAATAATAAATAATAAATAATAAATAATAAATAATAAATAATAAATAATAAATAATAAATAATAAATAATAAATAATAAATAATAAATAGCAAGTAATAAATAACAATTAATAAATTACAAAAGGAAAATAACTAAATAATTCATCAAAATAATAAATAATAAATAACTATCAACGGGTGACAAGAATTAAAGATAAAATATAAATGATAACTATGGAAATATAACATGATGAACAGTAAAAGAAAGCGTTAGCTTCCTGATCCGGTCAATAGCGGTAAAGTTCTCAACTAACTTGTGATTTCCACTAACTGGGTAATCAAAGGATTGTCTGACATACAGCATCTTAAGTTTTACTGGTTAAATAGTTTGAGAATTCTTAAGGAAACTTCCTCTATTTTGGCTTTTAGATGTAATCGTTCTGTAGAGAAATGCCAAGGTATATTCAGAATTATTTTCAATAACTTTTTCTGGCTTCTCTGCAGCTCAGATATGGCTTCTGGCACATTTACCCCACACAGGTGAACCATAGAAGAGAATGGCTTGAAATATTGATTTGAAAATAATTATTTTATTTTCATTGCTCGTTTTAGAATTGCGGTTAATGAAGGGGTAGAGAATTTTGACTGTCAAATTCATTTTATTTACTACTTCTTTGAAATGTTGTCCAAACGTGAGAGTTTTGTCAAGATATACTCCAATATATTTCTCACTCGTTTTACACTCGGCTTGTACCTCACAGATGGAAGGGTTATTGCTTGGTAAGAATCAAGGCTTTCTTTTTCTAGTGAAAAAGACAGCTTGCGCCTTGGAAGCATTTATTTTAAGCTTCCAGTCATCACAGTACTGGGCGATTGAGTCTAAAGCGGACTGTAATCTGCTTTCAATATTGAAAGCAAACGCGTCCGTTGAAAAGATACAAGTATCATCAGCAAAGATAGCTGATTCAACATAAGGAAACCGGGGAAATCAGAGGTGTACATATTGTACAGGAGAGGACCTAGGACTGAGCTTTAAGGGCCTCCAGCGCTTATTGAAGTAGAGTCGGAATAACAATTATTTATGAAGACTTGAATGCTTCGTCTTGACAGGAATGATTGTATGATTAAAATCAGGTGAACCGGAAAATCAAAAATATATAGTTTGTGTAAGAGCCCTTCATGCCACACCGTATCAAAAGTTTTTTCGATATCCAGAAAGACAATACCCGTGCTCATACCTGCTTTAAATTTATCTTTTATGTGTTTGGTAATTCGATGAATTTGGTTAACTGAACTATGATGAGGTATGAACCCAAACTGTTCGGCGGGGACGATATTATTTGTGTTTAAGTGTGTCATGAGCTTCATTTTAATTATTTTTTCGAAGCACTTACTTACAGCACTGAGTAGGCTGATTGGTCTGTAATTCAAGGCAGACTAGGATCTTTACCCGGCTTCAAAATTGGTATGATTTTGGCTGATTTCCACGCATTAGGAAAATAGCCAATTGTAATGCAACTATTAAACAGCAGTAGAATAGATTTAATACCAGCTTTAGGCAGATCCTTCAGGTAGAGGTTACGAATTCCATCTATTCCAGTAGATTTGAATGCCTTAAGCAAATGAAGAATGAACTCCAAATCGTCTAATTCTGTACAGTTGTTTGGAATAGTAAGTTGGAGAGAATTGTTAGTATTCACTGATTGCGAAACTGAAGCTTCAACAGCTGCATTAATTAAGTTGCGGGAAGTGGTTGCATGGCTAGCAAAAAAGGTTTGGGCTAATGCTTCTACTTTTTCTGCTCCTGCAAGTAAAACAGAGGATTCAACTTTAAGTGCTGGAATATGGGCATTTTTCTTTTTGATGATTTTAATCATATTCCAGAAGGGTTTACCATCCTTTTCAAGACTTTAAAGCTTGAAATTCCATGACTATTTTCAGTAGTAAGGTTCTATATAACCGTATCTCTGTACAAGCTAGAACAATTACACTATAATTGTTAAAATACTGTTATATTATGAAAGAAATAAAAATATTATTAAATTCCTAAGTTGCATGACCAAGTCTTTAGCAATTTTAGTTAATATTTTAACTAGCGACAAATAAAATTGATGTCGAGTTGTCATCCACAATTTTCTGAATTTGTTCCTACATTTAATAACATTTACTATACGGAAGAAAATTTTATACGTTATAAGGTTTAATTTTAATTAACACTTTGCTCGACATTGCCCAATAAAGTTGATGATAGAAATTTTACTTTTTCGTCGATGACCGACTGATTTATGTTTTCAAACCCTCAAGCTTCGGTTGAGCTTAATTTTAATTTAATAAGTCTTTGGTACCTTTCCAGTTAGCATTCTTGAAGTCTAAAATTTGGTTCTTACTTACTTTTGGTGAAAAATTAACACTACACTTAACTGGCAAATGGTCAGAGCTTAGTTCATTTATTACTAGGGCCCGCATTTTTATGCAAATGCATACAAATGTATGCAAATGCATATTTTGACTTATAAATGCATATAATTCATATTTCATATTTTTAGTTTTTTACTTGCATATTTTGTAATGTTTTTTAAATTTTTTATCAAAAGAAGTATATTTCAACTTGAATCTGTAACGTAACTTTTACTGATACCTTACGATAAAATCACTGAATGTGCCCATTGAACTTGTCACATTGACAGATGAGTTAAAATTCAAATTTATTGACATATCATCTCATATAACGTATATTCCGTCCGGGCCACCACGATTTTTTGAACAATGTAATTTTTTGATTTTTAACGGGGACATATTAAAATAATATATTGTTTCAGCATGCCACAGGCGAAGCAAAGTACAATAAGTTGACTGCAGCAATACGTTGCAGAAAATTATTGCCTGAAAACGAAAGGAAAATGTTTGTTATGTAAAATTTGCGACAGACAGATTTCCTGCGAAAGGAAGTTGCAAGTGCAGCAATATATCAATAGCAGTCGACATAAGCAGAGATAGATTGCATTAGAACAATGATTGGAAACATCAACCACACAGTCCTTTCTCACCGGCTCTATAAGGGAAAGAAACTCGTTTTCCGAAAATTCATGTAAGGCTCTAGTTTCCGCCGATATTCCCTTGTGGGTATTGAAAACTGTAAATTTTAAACGATTCTTGGAGAAATACATTAAGGAAATAGTCCCCGAGGAGTCAACAATTTGCAAAAACTATGTTAAGAAGTTGTACATAGAGGTCATGAATAAAATCTGTGTTGAAGGACCAAAATATATGGATATCGATTGACGAAACAACAAATGTAAGAGGACGGCATGGCGCAAATGTCATTATTAGCATTCTTTCGCCAAACGAAGCTCTGAGACAAATTTATTTAATTAATACAACTGTTCTTGATAAAGCAAATCATTCAAAGATCGCAAGACTTTTTGATGACTTCGCTAAAGCACTAGGCGACGATTTTAATCGGGAGAGTGTTTTGCTTTTTCTGACAGATGCTGCTCTATATATGATGAAAGTAGCAGCAGCAATAAACGTATTTTATCCAAAATTGCTACATTTGACCTGTTTGGCTCATGGCCTTCATAGGGTTGCGGAACAGATAAGATCAAGTTTCGAAAAAGTTGACAACTTTATAGCAGCGGTAAAACAAATTTTTTTAAAAGCACCGTCGCGGGTAGCTTTATTCAAACAAATGGAACCAGAATCAAGTTTTCCACCTCAGCCAATTGTAACCCGGTGGGGAACATGGATTGAAGCTCTGCAGTATTACGCTGAACATTTCGAGAAAATTGTACGGATTATCAACAAACTTGATGAGGACTTGGCTATCCTTAAAGCCAAAAATTATATGACTCAACCACATCTAAAATGTGATTTAATTTTCATTTCGTCTAACTACAGTTTCATTGCAATTTCAATAAAAAAAAAAACTAGAAACAGTAGGTTTGTCACTAGTCGAACAGATTGGAATTGTACAAAACACAGCAGAAAAAATAGAAAAAACTGAAGGCGTGATAGCTGTGAAGATCAGCCTGAAGCTCAAAAATGTGCTAGAAAAAAACAAAGGTTTGAAAACTATAAAAAAAATATCAAGCCTGTTTTCATCTACTTCTGATGCAAATACTGTAGTCAAAGAATATACAGTTGGGGAAATGCTGTCCTTCAAATACGCTCCTCTCACATCCGTCTCTGTTGAACTCAGCTTTTCAGTGTACAAAGGCGTATTGCGAACTAATAGACAATCTTTTACTTTTGATAACTTGATTTATTGCACTGCAAATATCTAGATCGTAGTTTTAAGACCTTTATTTATATATATACATATGTATGTGTGTACACATTTATGTAAATTCGTACGCATAGAAGGAGCATTGTTCCTCGATAATATTATTACTTTTATTTGAGACTGAGTAGATAGATAGATAGATAGATATTTTATTTTATACTATATAGTATAATAGAGTGTTTACAATAATTGAGCACAGCTTGCACAGAGATATGATAAATTTTAAATCTAACTACTGAAAAAAAAATCGTTTAGTTTATACGTGCTCTCATTTTTTATATAATAATAATAAAGTCAGAGGAAAAACTGTAAGAAAAAACCTCTATTTAAAAGATGAGACTGAGTATATTCTCTATTTTTTGTTATGTTCTTTATCTTTCTACTTTGTTCTTTGTTTTTGTGCTAGAAATATGGTTTTTTAGTGTATGAAAATCCGGGCCCTATTCATTACCATTGGTTGGCTGATATGTTCAGGACAATTGAAGATTGAAATTAAGAAAGTGATCTAATGTGGATGGGTTTGAACGGCTGTTTGTTGGAATGTAAGTAGGGTGAGGAGGGTACAGCAAATCTACCGGGTGCCTTGCACTTATCCCCAGGCATTTGCTCGCAAGCAGCTTTAAGCTTTTTAAAATCACTTTGCAGAAGCGAGAGCTTTCTGCGCGATGTAGATCTGCCGGGAAAGTAAACAGCGAATATGTTTATTGATCGACCATTTAAAAGATTTATCTTAATTCCAACGTTTTCTATTAATTTCGTATTTATTATAGGTAAAACCTCATGCTTCAATGTTCTTCGCACGACTCCACTACCCCTTCTTTCATCTCCATAGTAACGATTACATTTGTATTCAATATTAGACAAAGTAAACTTATTGTTGTTAGATTTCAGCCAAGTTTCAGAAACTAAGCCTATGTCTACATTATATTTTCTAAGAAAGGCAAACAATTCAAGAAACTTATCTCCAATGCTTCTAGCATTCCAACAAATTACATTTAAATTAGTACACATTACTTAAAATTTTTATTTAAATACTTTACGGCCAATTGTACAATAGTACTCGTACTTAATTGCTCAGCTTTAGTATTACAGCGCGATAGAAGTGTAATCATCTCGGTGGTAAGAGAATTTTTTTTCATCCAAATCGAAAAGTGCATTGGACTAGCCTAGTGTCAATATGGTTTTGCTGTTTTTGGACCAAATACTACTGTTGCTCATGGGTGCTGGAGTGCAAGAGTCCACTGATGTCTGTTCACTACGTACGTTACTCTTGCTCTAGAATCGTTGTTGATTAAGAGGAGGGAAGTCAATGAGGTTGATTTCGTATGTTACCGTTCTTAGAGATTGACGTTGCGTTCCCATGAAAAGCCTATGCTTGACATCGACAAAATTTTTTTTACTTACGCAAACTGGGTCGTTTATGTATGAGTGCCTTTGTAGTTTGCACACTTAAATTTGTTGGAGTTGCATATGTCGGTTACGTCTGGCTCGGAACATGTTGCGCAATGGGTTTTGATATGGCAATTCTTTTCTCCATGCCTAAACATCTGAGAGTTGTAGCACTGGATTAAACGATTCTTCTGTCTCCGTGCAAAATCCTATTTGACTTGAGTCTAAAAGAGCGATCGAACATTTTGTTTGAGGTCAGTTAGTCTAACAAAACCATTTTCTAGAGAAACCAGATAAAACACATCCAAAAATTTATCGTGTTCCTTTTTTATCATCTTAACGTCAATACATTTGAGACCGAGGGTGAAGAGTTCTTTTCTTAGTTCATTAAGTGGCAGTTCATCTAACCCGTACAAGATTACTTTCAATGATCTGGCCGCAGGAAAATCGTGCGTATAAAGTTGCTACTTTTTGAGTTTAAGCAAAGAACAAACCCTTTGATGGATGTCCGCACTATCACTAATAATATCTGCAATGGATATCCGCATCTTTTCCGATAGTCAATCCGCTATCAAATCCCTGGACTCATGCTCTCTAAATTCACATTTTCTGAGTGCCGAGATACGGAGACAGTCCAGGGAATTGTAGGGCCGACGAATTTGCCAAAATTAGAACCACTATACCTATCACACCTGAAAAGGAAAACATAGGTGTACCTATCGCTACGTGCAAACAAGAACTAAAGCTGGATGCTAATAGAAAAACAAACCATAGAAGAACGGTTGGATCGCCATTTTTGGCGACCAAACAAATCTGGCCAAAGCTAGAATTGAATCGCTCCATGAGTTTAGTTCTTCTAAGTAGAAAATATCTTAGCGCCATTATAGGTGTCATCACTGGACACTGCGTTATAGGTAAGCATGCAAGAAGGCTTGGCATGTTTACTAACGACTTTTGCAGAAGCTGCATGGACGATGAGGAGGAGGAGACAATCCCTCACCTCCTCTGTACATGTCTAGCTCTCTCCCAAAGAACAAATCTCCACCTAGAGGCCTTCTTCCACAATGACTTATGTGACTTCAGCAACACAGACATTAAAAGCCTTCTACGCTTTATTAAGAGCTCCAAATGGTTTCTGGAGTAGGAGGATCACAGATCTACGTGGCATCACAATGGGATAATAGGCCTAAGTGGGTTGGTTTTAATTTTTCAACAGCCTTTACCTAATCTAAACTAGAAACGTCGCAGAAATCTTTCCATGCTCTGGAAAATTTAGTATTGTCGTATTGAGATGACAAATGACTTTACATATTAATTCAAACATTACCTAGACTTACTCAGCGTTTGTGAGAGGAAAAGTTTGGTAGTTCGAAGAAGTTGCCCACACTAACACAATTTACAGATTTCTTGGAAAACTATTTTCGAACTATCAAAGCAATAGCTGGAACGAGTGGCAGCAGTTTTTCGTCACCCAAAACGGATGCTGTTAGGAAGAAACGGAAACTCCAAGTAGAAGCAGTTTTTATGCCAGGTATCTTCTTCTTATCCTTTTATTAACCCTTTCCTCGTTATACGAACTTATGCGAAACGAGTTTCCCATTTTTACTGCATCGCTGCTGCTCCGCTTATGGGGTTGGCTAATGTCGCAGACCGCAGAACGCGTTCTACATAATACTTGTTCCTGGATCGCTTCAGTGGTTAGCCCCAGGCGTTGTTGCGCATTTGCCATCTAAGAAATCCAGGAATTGTTTTTCCGACCTCGTTTTCTTACAGATGGAGTGACCGTAGTTGATAGGGCCTTTTTAACCGGATTTTCCGCAGATCTTCTTTGAACGTGGCAATACCAGCTTATTCTATTCGCCTCAAGCTGTTCGATTACCGAATTCTTTATATGTAGACTTCCTCTTATACGCGTAGATCTAATACAATCGCGTTAAGTGACTCCACTAGACATCCTTAACATTTTCATTGCCCCTGCCGTCATTTTGTTTTTAAACGCTTCGTACATTGTCCAGCACTGTGAACCGTATATAAGAGCTGGTCTAACAACCGTGGTGTAGAGTTTCCCCTTTAATTTAAGTGGAAATTTTCGGTCGCAAAAAATTCCCGAATTTTCCCGCCATTTCATCCATCCCACACTCACTCTATGGTTTACGTCGTCGTCACATTTCGCTTCCATGTTAACGATTGATCCTAAGTACTTAAAGATAGTGCTTTTCGGAAGAACTATTCCGTCTAACATTATATCCAGAACAGGTCTTTGAACGACTTATTTTAAACCCATTTCTCTCTAGCGCATTTCTCCATGAATCTAAGGCGTTCTGTAAATCTTCGACGTTATCGCTAAGTATAACTGCGTCGTCAGCGAAGAGAATTGGCGTTACATTTGCTTCGCGCATGCAGTCTTTTAAAAGATAGTCGAATATCACGTTACAGAGGAAAGGGCTAAGTACGCTTCCTTGATGCACTCCGACATTAACTGGAAATTCTCTCGTTAGTCCAGCAGAGCTTTTAACCGCAGTTTTCACATTTCCGTACATGTCTTGTATTATTCTAACTTACGTTTCCGGTACGTTTTGAGACCTCAGCGCGGCCCATATGAGATCCCTAGGCAATCGATCGAATGCAATTAAATGTGAATGACTGAACACTTAAAGAATGCGAAATCAAACAATACAATAAAATGACTGACACTTAAAGAATGTAATGCCAAAGGCATTTAGGAATTTAAAGAATTAAATCAAATGATTAAAACTTATTTGCGTCGATCGGTCGTCAGCTCTTCAGTTCTACATTCGGCCATCCTGGTTCTCCGACTCGGTCAACCTCGTATGGTCCAAAGTATTTTTCATGCAGCTTTAGCCCCACGCCAAACTGCGTTCGCATAATCGCCACTAGGTCATGCAGCCTATATTGTCTGGCCACTTTCCTTTTCCTGTCGTATGTTTGTCGGTTCTCCATCTGCACCTTTTCAATCTCTTCCGCTGCCTCTCTGCGCAGGTCTTCTCGATTCTCCTTGAACTGGTCTAACATGACTTCTTTCAGAAGCTTCATCAGCTCCTGGTTGTTCTCTCACTTCATTACCACTCCGAACATCAATTGAAACGGGCTGTACTGCTTGATGTGATTAAGTTAAGTACCTGCTAGTTTCGACTTATATGCTTATATCACTTGGTTGGGTCTTCTACCGATGGCTTCTTAAGTATTTCTATGATGGTCCGACTTAGCCTCTCAACTTGTCCATTGTCTCGCGGAACCCTAGTCGTTGTTAGCATGTGTTGGATCTGAGCAAAACTCTTTTAATACGTTGGCCGTGAACGCTGGGCCTCAATCTGATATTATTGGGACTGGTTGCCCGAATATATCGCACTCTTAGCGGACTTTACTGGATATATTCACACGAACTTGGAAAAGGCATCGACTACCATGAACAGATAATTATACTGTTTGTTCGTTGGAGGTAGTGTCCCCAAATGATCCACACGATAGGTGTGCAGTGGTATGTCCCCCTTCTCAATTGGATGCAGCAATCCCTCCACTCGATCACTCTTCCTGGCGCTTAGGATGCACGCCACGCAATTTGCGAGCACCTTCTCTACACAGCACGCACGCCTCTGAATGTAGTAGTTCTGTTTAAGAAGCGCTTCCACCTTGGCGCTCCTTTCGTGAATACTTCGTATTACTAGTTCCTCAAACTTGTACAAGACACCATGTTTCAGCTCGTAATCTTGGTAACTTCCTCTCACTGTAAGAATTGAAATAATTAAGTTGCAAAATTCATCTGTACCTTGAGCCGTCTTAATTCAGTGCATCAACCCTTCTTCGATCCTCAACACCATTGGACTTCGGCTCAACGCATCAACATGACACATTGCAGTTCCTGAACGATGTAGTACCTCACAGTTGTATTCTTGCAATAGAATCGCCCATTTTGCGACTCGCGGGCGAAGATCCAAAGGGCAATAGGCAACAATCAACGGCAATTTTCTCATCTTCACCTACTCATATCGGCGCCAAGGAATGTGAATATACTCTTCTAATAATCTACAATAAGCTCACAAATTTGAAAAAAAACAAACCAACAGTTCTTACAGCTTAATGAGTTACGTACACAAAATGCAGAACTCAAAACAAAAGTTAATAGACTGGAAAGCAGACTAAATTGGCAACAGCAGCAGAATCTTGAAAAGTATACTATATTGTTGGTGTTTCAGATGTCAATGACAATAATGCATTTGACAAAGTACAGCAACTTTTTACCAAAGCTTTGTCTATTGTTGTCCACGACAACAAAATCGATAAATGTTTCATCAAAAGAGTTAATACTAAAGAAGGTAACTCTTCTCTAATGAAAACAAAATCTACCATTTGTGTCAAATTCTCCGACTTAACAACGAAACTATGAATTATGAGAGCAAAGAGGGCAAACAAAAAAGTCTCAACACACGAGCAACTGATGTCGATGGCGCAGGTGACAGTGGAAGCGTAAACAACAACAACAACAAGGGAACCATTTATTTTATTAGAATGATACTCTTACCAAGTACACTTTTATGAAACAAAAGAAATGACACAACAGAAAGGCGTTAAATAGTAATTATCAAATTCTCTTGAGAAAAGTTGAGGGTGGAAAAGTAACTTCGATTAAATCTTTTAATGATCTCGCACTTATCTAAAATCGAAATTAATTTCAATTGCTCAAACGATGTAAGTGATTTAATCGAAGACTTTTTTGCCCTTGAACCTAGTAGTTCCAACTGTGATATTATCTTTAAATCTAGTTCATACTGCGATGACAATTTTTTTGTTGTGCATCAGAATGTCAGAAGTCTGAGAGAAAACTTTGCGTCTCTTGTTGCGCATATTGATTCGTTCGCGTGCATTCCAGATTTTCTTTTTGATTCTGAAATATGGATTTACAATTTTGAAAAGAGTGATAACAATATTCCCGGTTTCAATTTCTTTGTTAATACGAATGATAATTACGCTGCAGGTGGTGTTGGGTGTTGTTTAAGAGAGGGTTACCAGATTCAGGAAGTTTTGTGTGTCGATTTTGTAATTGCGGATGTCTTAAAAGTTTTCATTGTAGTTAACAATGAAATGTTCGTTTTTTTTTTATGTGTCTATAGGCTGCACATGTTTAAGTTTCCATGTTTATGAAAGAATTTTCTGATCTTTTAATTAAAGTAAAAGATAAAAATCTAATTGTTATTGGGGATTTCAACATTTAGATAGTAACGAAACTGTCTCAACAGGCGTATTAGCTGCACATGGCCTTGATTCTTTTATTTTTATGAGCCTACTAGGATTGCGTCAGATAGATGTTTGGATCACATTAATGGGCGATTCAAATGTATTTCATCTAGAAAATGTGAGAAATGTGTTCTTAATTTGATGATCACAACCATTGTTCTGAAAATTAACTTTAGTAGACTCAGAAAAAATCTACTTTGTGAGTTTTGGGATAATGCCTATTCGTGTAGGGATGTTTCGAATTCGTACGCAATATTTATTGAGTGCCTTAAGAAGCATATTTATAATTGTTGCTCTTTCCTACCTCAAAAAAAATGAAGAAAAAGACTCAAGCCCTGGATCTCTAGATACTTAGTAAATAAAGTCAAAAAAAAAAGCAAACTTAGAATGTAATGCTTTCGATACCCTAGTGATATGAATTAAGAAACTAAATGCACTAAATTGTGCGCTGAGCTGAGAAGATTCCAATTTGTCGTGATACCTATTACCGAAATTGTTTTGATTTTGCCAGAGGAAACCTCAAATACGAATGGAAATTAGTGAATAGTTTACTATATAAATCTTCTTCCACAAAAAGACCTACATCATTGCGTATAAGTAACCTTTTAATCTCTGACAAGTACGAAATCGCTGGAGCATTTAATGACTGATACACTAAAATTGCCAGTAGTGTGCAACCCTGTCAAGTGAACTCATCTTGTGCTCTCTGTATGTGTACTGAACCGTTTCAAAAAAAAGCTCTGTTTATAAACATCGCTTGAAATATTCGAAGCTATTCGCTTTTAAAAACATTCTAATTCAAGTGGCGCAGATGGTATCTCAAGTATGATTCTTACAAAAATTGCTTGGTTCATAGTAGATGTCTTTAAGGACATCTTCGATGGCTGCGTTTTTGCAGGAGTTTTTTTCTGATAAACTCAAGCGTGCCGATGTTATACCTTTGTTCCAAAAAGGTTCTGCAGTTCAACTGTGCAACTAAAGTCCTATTTCCCTCCTCCCTGTGCTAAGCAAGGTTTTTGAAAAACTAATGAAAGACAAAATAGTACAGTTTTTAGGTATCAATAATTTCTTTAGTCTTAAACAGTTTGGCTTTCTACTGCAGGTCTGTGCCCAAACAATGTATAGTCTTGATGGTAAAAGGTGTACATCTGGCTTGTTCATTGACATTACCAAAGCTTTTGACATGGTCAATCACGATATTTTGTTGGGTAAACTGGAAAAAGCTGGATTTCGTGGCTTTATGCTTGATTGGTTAAAGTCTTTCTTAAAAAATAAGTCACAAAGTGTGAAGATTGGAGATACGGAGCGAAATGAATTTGTTTAACAAGGGTGTTCCCAAAGGCTCTGTCTTCGGTCCAATTCTATTTCTCATCTACATTAATTCACTTTTTGCATTTGATTTTAAAGGCTCACCAACTGCGTTCGCGGATAACATACCTTTTTCATATGGAACTCGTTGCTGCCATAAATTGCGATTTGAATTTGTTGAGAATCACAAGATGATAATTAGCTCCAAAACAAAAATTATATATTTCACTTTGTCATCAGTACACAGTTTCGGAGCAAATTTCCACTTTCATGCACCTGAGTGTCAAAAATAGAGAGACATGCCAGGTAAATCAAGTGAAGTCAAGAACTCAGTTAGATAGTTGACAACTTCGTCTTGATTCATCACAGTATCGATGGATTTATATGTTTTCGCTTTGCCTGGTATTTTGGATTGAATAGTGAAATTAATGGAGTAAACATCCTTCTTTTTGCCCGCTAATATAGCACGTTCACGGAGTCATTGATGATTTTTGTAATTTCTTGCCATATCTGAGAAAACTTGGTGCATTAGCTCGTCTGTAGTTGCTGTGAATATACAGAAATCTGGTGGTAATGTGATACATTGTGTGGCTTCATTGATAGTCATTTTACCATTTCCAATATCCAACAAATGCTTTGCAAAACGTTTAGCAACGACTGGCAAAGTTTGTCGGAAGTCACCAGAAAATAAAATGAGCGCACCACCGAAAAGTCGTTCGTTTGCTCTTAAGTGTTTGGTGTACGATGCAGCGTTTCCAATGACTCTTCGACTGTTCGACCACTATCCAAAAGTGTTGCCCAAATTCTAGATGAAGCTATAGAGAATGCAATGTTGTTTCAAGATCGTATGGTTGCCAATATAAGAGAAATCGGTAATGTTTTGCCTGTGCTTCCAGGCGCATCTACGAAATACAATCCACCGCCTTGGCTTGTACTATAATTGCATCCATAATCGCGTCGTATACTCGTACTATGCGTTGTTCTGGAATCAACTTCGGAAAATTCGTTTGAACGATAATATCCAAATCTCCGACATTAAAATGTGTTTTTCGTTGCAAATCGCAATCGAAAAGGTTGTCCGCAGGTCGGATCGGCGCAAGCATTCCTAAATGGACCAACGTTTTGCTAGCAATTGCCACATATCCTCAATCAAAACCAATGCCTCATTATAAACGTTTGGTGCAGATTTTTATTTGTGGTACGAAATCGGTGTAGGATTAATTCACTCAAGTAGTCTTTATATTTTTCCCACAAATCTTTAGGATTGGATGGAAAGCATGTTGTCAATATGATTGCAAAAAATGTTCGTATCAGCTTTGGTCGAGCAGTATTCGATGCAACAGCGAGTGAAATGTCCCAATGTGCATCATTTTCATGAAGCAAGCCTCACGATAAGTGGCGCACACCCCGCTGTTAGCTGTTCTCAGTTCTTGAAAGGATGTGGGCCGAATTCTAATTGGAATGTCCTTCAACTGCTTGACCTTGCTTGCGACTTTGAAGTTTTCGCTGACGCATTCTATATAAAATATTTGGGTACTTCGGAGTAAAGTACCGTTCTCGCAAACGTATCTTCCGTGCATAATGCAAAACTTTCTGTTGTGAAATAGACGCGCTGTCCATTTTCAAGGTGCACTGTCAAATGAACAACTGTTGGATGTCGTTCATGGATTGGAAATGATAAAATGCGCCACACTGCTTCACTGCTACTAATATAGCGTCATTGTTGCTATTGATTGATTTCATCGATAGGGGAAGTGGCGTTTCCAACTCCAAAAACCGCCATTTCACTTCCTTTGTTGACATATTTGCAAATCTACTTGATTTGATAGAATTGCAATAATCGATATTGAAATGTGCCTTAAATGTCTTTGACAGTAGCGGCGAACACGGCACAACCCAACGAGTATCGTCTTCAACATCATTATTTTGCACTTTCCCAATGATAGACTTGCCGTCATCTTCAGTCGATCGTCGATGGTTGAGTGCATATCCGCCGTTTCCAGCAACAGTTTCCGCGACTAAGTCAAGTGCATGTGGTCAGTCAAAGTCAAGTCAAAATATGTGCATGTGGCAATCCCCTTTTTGCCATTCGATTGAGTACATCCAACAGCGTATCTTCCCAAAAACATGATGTTTGACCATGAAATCCATCAAAGCTTTCAATTTCTTTCATGACGATCTGAAGGTGAAGGTAGAGAAGTCGTTCGGTTTCGATTTTCACATACATATCGACAATTTACCATATTGGTGGAACAATTGACGACATTTCAGGATGTGATTATCACATATCATTAGCCGATACGAATAGTAGTTCATAGTGCTGACTTTCTTATTCGTTTCTGCATAGCAGATTCCTCATTTTGATTCCGAAATGATACCCATCTTCTCCTTGCCAAAATAGAACTGGATATTGCAATGGGTCGTATGAGCGATGCGTTTCTGGGACTCGTTGGACCTTACCATTTCTGCGATGGAGAATAATATCGCGTTACTCGAGCTCTTGGCAAACTATAACGATTGCTATTTCATCAATCGTTGGAGCATTATATTGTCTTGCATGTTGACCAACGGGTGCCTTATCTGCGCGAGTTACAACTTTGTACTCGTCAGCTGGAATTCGTTCAAGGGCAGTTCTGAACAGTTGAATCAATTCGTTGTGTTGATCGAATAAAGTTTGGAGTTCAGCGACAATTTCTCTTCTAGTGTCCCAATTGAATCGACAACGTTGATCGATTTGTTCATCTATATTTCCCATGAAATAAATCTGAAGTAATTTGTGATCTGCGTCTGGAAGTGGTAGTAATGACCCGACACGATGATAAATTTGGCCCTGCACTTTGAAGGTTGGCATGTAGTTCTCGCGTATAATATTTGTTGCGCCGAACGATGTCATTTGGAAACATGAATTGTACTTCCAAATATTTCCGAAGAAATGCTTCGATAGGCATGAGTTACCTGATACCAATGTCGATAATGGATCAGACGGTGAATGCAGCTCTGGCAATTTAACTTTCTCAGCGGCGCAGCACATTCCATGTGCTTCACTCTTAAATTTTAGTGCTTTACGATGCACGCATAATTTCATTTTCCCAAATACAACACTCGGATGAAGATTGTAATCATAATTTTGATCATAATGGAACGCAGCCAGCTCCAATAATGACATCCATGAATCATTCAGTGTTCGTCTAAACCGATCGGTGCGTGATCGTTGATCTTCAATTCCCTGCTCACGTTGCGCGCTTGTTTCAGACGAACGGCCTTCGACTGCGCGTGATCGTTGAACTTCAAGTTTTTGCTCACGTCGGTAGCTTGTTTCAGATGAACGGGCTTCAACTGTACGTAATCGTTGAACTTTAAGGCTTTGCTCACGTCGCTCGCTGGCTTCAGACGAACGGGCTTCAACTGTGCGTAATCGTTGAGCTTCGAGTTTTTGCTCACGTTATTCGTCAGATTCTGAGGTTCGCAACTGCTTTTTCTTTTTCGCTTGAGGTGTATTTCTACCAATCGCTGCTCGTTTGGGAGGCATATTTTATAAGTATAAATCGCTATCTAAAATGTCACCGTTTTCAATACAAAAAATTAGTATTATTCTAAAGCAATTGAAAGAAACTTTGTTGACGATTTTTATAGCAAATGGGTTGAAATCAACTGAAAGAAATACAAAAATTCGGCATTGGAAAGGAATTAAAATGTAATTCCATTGACGATGCAATGTAGGAAAACTCAATGAAAATCTCACCAAAAGTAGATGAAAAGTATATCCCATATGTGTATTCATGAGCCGAAAGGACTACCACCGTTATCAATAATAATGTTTTCAAATCAATTAAAAAAAATACAAATTCAATATTGAAAAGCAGAGCAAAGCACTTATGATGAACATAGATGAACAAATCAACGTTGTATGTGATATGCCAGTTTTTCGTAGTTTTATCGATAATTGCTTTTGAGTGCACCAAAACATCCGCCGCCTAAGACAACATTTTTCTGTTTTCTTGGCTCATATTGAGTCACTTAATAAATTGCCAGCTATAATAGTCCCAACACAGAGAATGAAATGAAATTGTATAATATACCGGGTTATGCTCCTTTCAGTTGTTGCAATGAATCTTATTCTTCAGGTGGTGTTGCAGTTTATATTGAGGAGAGCATTGATCACAAGTTCTCCAAACTTGTCATACGTAGTGCGGATGTTGTAAAGTTGTCGTTTTGTTATCAAAACGAAAACTATACAATGTTGTGCTTGTATACATTGCACGCCTTTAGTAAAAGTTTGTTCATAGAGGAATATAGCAAAATTCTTTGTATGAACAAAACTTGTAATTTAATTTTAATTGGTGATATTAATATTGATGTTTCTAACGAGTTCAATATTGTAATATATATGACCCTACCCGTATAATAGAATCTTCAAGTACTTGCATTGACCACATTTTGACCCGGTTTAAAATCTGTAATAAACTAAATCTTTTCGGAAGTGTTCTCGATTTAAACATTACTTACTACAATACTACCTTAAACTTTGTAAGGTTGTAAGACCAAATGTTGAATTGACTCGAGAAAGGTATTATTTTCACTTGTTTGAAAAATTAAAGTGCAATATTAAAGAAGAACGGAAAGCAATCGATAGCATTTTAGGGAAAACACCTAAGCTTAATATAATAGAAATAGAATAGTTGATAATGCTGCTCTTACAGATTTTAAAAGTATATCCAACAAATTTAATGAATATTTTACAGAAATACCTGCAACATTGAATCAGCCCATTAATTTTAGTGGTGATTTTAACTGTTTTAATTAACAGTGTATAAATACTAAATTCTCACATTCAAATAGTTTTGCTTTTAATCCTATCACCTCTTTTGATACATACAAAGCTATTTTATCTTTAAAAAATAAAAACGTCAGATGGAATATCTAGTAATCTTTTTAAAAAAAATAGCCTTTTATGTTTCAGATGTTTTGAGCCACATATTTAACTTAAGTGTGGAACAATGCTGTTTCCTGTTTCTGTGTCTGGCTGTTTACACTCTTTAAAAAAGGAGATAAAACAAATATGTCTAACTATAGACCTCTTCAACCCTTGCTACCTTTGCTAAAATATTTGAAAAACTTATGGTCAATATGGTCAAAACAAAAAATTTAGCGGTAATCAATTTGGTTTTCGGCCCCGGGAACCAAAGATGCAATTCTTAGGATATGCAGCCAGCTTTATGGCAGCTTAAATGATAATAAGTCTACTATGGCCCTCTTCATTGATATGACAAAAGCGTTTGACATGGTTGATCATGATATACTACGAGTACTAGGCAAATTACATAGTGCAGGATTTAGAGGGGTGATTTTTCAATGGTTGAAATCTTATTTAAAAGAGAGAGTTCAAAAAATTATTATAAACGGCACACAAAGTGAAATTCGGATTTTAAAAAATGGAGTACTACAGGGATCTGTCCTCGCCAATGGCCCATTTTTTTGGTGTAAATGAACTCAATCTTTAAACTTCCATTAAACGGTATTTCGACGGCACTTGTAGATGATATATCATTTACCTATCAGTCAAATCCTGATTTTAATTGTATTTTATTAATTGAGGAGGACCTAGAAATTCTAAGAACTTGGTTTTCGTACTATAAACTAATAATCTGTGAAAAAACTAAATTCATGACCTTTAAAACGCAACTTTCAACATAAAAATTCTTGTTCTGATTCGTGTTTCAAAATCAATTTAGTGAAGAATTTCAAATATTTAGTTGTTACTCGTACAATTGATTCTAACCTCAATTGGAAAGACCATAGTAAAAATATTAAAAATCATTTGATGCTAATAACACGAAAAATGTATCTGTTAAGGCGATTTTGCTCTAAAAAGATTCTCAAAACAATATAGTATGGCCTTGCGCACTCTAAACTACAGTATGGGCTATCTAGTTGGGGTGTTTCCTATGCAAATACTTTTAGACCTTTAATAATTGCTCAAAAGCATCTTATTCGTATTATCTGGAACAAAAATCGTTATACCGAAAGTTGGCCTTTATACAAGAAATTGCAAATTCTACCTATGAGACATATTTATATTTTTAAAGTACAATACTTAAAGAATTTTTTTAACGAAGTGGCAATATTCCCAGAAGAAACTCGCAATTATATAACCTGAGAATAAACAACATGCACCTGGGCACTGTACCCACTGCTCACAAAAGTCATTTATCTAACTTTTATACTATCTGTTAATAAATTAATTCTGTCTATAAGGCAAACTCCAAATTTTAAATCTTTCTCAATAATGGTAAAAGACTGGCTATTCACGATTGACTTAAATTGTATTAATAACTATTGTTGAAAATTTATTATTAAACAAAAAAAATATATATATTTATATATATCATTTTCTTGCTATCTCTCAAGTATTGATAAACTATTATATATTGCTAATTGAAAAATTGAAAATTGTCGATTCAATAGGGACACTAGAAGAGAAATAGTCGGTGAACTCCAAACTTTATTCGATCAACACAACGAATTGATTCAACTGTTCAGAATTTACATTGAACGAATTCCAGCTGACGAGTACAAAGTTGTAACTCGCGCAGATAAGGCACCCGTTGGTCAACACGCAAGATTATATAACGCCTCAACGATTGATGAAACAGCAATCGTTATAGTTGGCCAAGAACTCGATTCACGCGATATCATTCTCCATCGCAGAAATGGTAAGATCCAACGAGTTCCAGAAACGCATCGCTCATACGACCCATTGCAATATCCAATTCTATTTTGGCAAGAAGAAGATGGGTATCATTTCGGAGTCAAAATGAGGAATCCGCTTTGCAGAAACGAATAAGAAAGTCAGCGCTATGAACTACTATTCGTATCGGCTAATGGTACGCGATAATCACATCCTGAAATGTCGTCAATTGTTCCACCAATATACTGTCGATATGTATGTGAAAATGGAACCAAACGACTTCCCTACATTCGCTTGAATCAAACTAAGCTGCCCTTGGAAGATTACATCCATTTACGCGATGCAGTCGTTTAATGATGGCAACGTCAATCCCAATGAATTAGGCAATATGGTCATACTTCCATCTACATTCGCAGGAAGTACACGGCACATACACGAACATGCGCAAGATGGGGTGACATATGTTCACTCACATGGCCGACCTGATATGGGATGAAATTAAAGAACTTTTGTTGCTTGGACAGTCACCTTCAGATCGTCATATTATCACGGCCCGCGTGTTCAAACAGAAATTGAAATTGGCTGATACTACTCAAATATTAGACGCAATAAGCATTGTGAGTCCAGTAGTGATACTCGTTTAAATCTTTATCCAAGACCTAACTCGACTTGGATGCTGCATTACCTCCGAAGATGCACACAAATTGGATGGCCTCCAGAAAAGGTCTAATCAATCCAGCTTAACAACTTAAAGAAACCCCGACAATTAATGTTGTCAGATGCAATTTGTGTTGAGCTGCATGCATTCTCGGATGTCTCACAACAAGCATATGGAGCTGTAGTCTATCTTAAGTCAAAGGGAAACAAATCTACAAGGAATAATAAAAGTACGATTGGTACGCTCCAAATCTTGAGTTGCACCGATCAAACAACAAACCATTCCTCGTCTTGTACTGAGAGGAAAACAACTAGCCCAAAACATCGTGCACAACTGTTTACGTTGTTTCAGAGTAAAACCAAGAAGTATAGGTCAATTAATGTTCAATTTGAAACAACAATGAGTGCAACCTTCAAGACCATCCATAAATGTTGGTGTCGACTTTTTGGGACCACTTTGCATCCACAATAAATTATGAGGTAAAAGACAAAAAAAAAAAGCATATGTATCGGTATTATGTTTTGCTACAGAAGCCGTGAATCTGGAATTGGTTACAGATCTAACAACGTAAACATTTATTGTATCATAACGCACGACGTGGTTGTCCAGCAAAAATATTTTCTTACAACGCGACAAACTTTTTGGGAGCCCGGATTGAACTCAACAACCTCTGTTCACAGATCTTTACCGATGAAGGAATGGCATCTATTAGAAATCACTGTGCTGAGAAGTGTTTTAGCTGGAATTGATCCCTCAAAGATCCACAAATTTTGGAGATTTCAGGGAGGCCGCTGCTAAGTCCGCCAAACAACACATGAAGCGAGTATTTGCTGGTGCAGCCTTAACTTAGGAAGAATTTACCACAGGCTTAGCGCAAATAGAGACAGTGCTTAATTCAAAATTTTTAACTCCTATGTCATCAGATTTGAATTATCTATTAGTTCATTCCGCAGAACATTTTATAATTGGAGCACTTTTATTTATCCTGATTGTAAGACGTCTCAAGAAGACATAAAAAACAGGAACACTTGAGTTTATAAAGGAGGATGAACTATCTCCATTAGAATGGATAACGGGCAGAGTTATCAAAACAATTCCAGGACGGTACAAATATACAGGTACTGGGAAAATAAGAAGATCCATTGCTAAAGTTTGTCACCCGCCTTATAAAATTCAGTCAGATATCCCAATGGATTCGCCAAGCAAGCTTACGGAGCCATCTACAAAAAAAGGATATTACTCACTCCCTGAAAAGTCGGTTTCTTCCAATACAAAAAAAAATACTTACTCGGATATTCCAACCCTCAATCACTTAGAAGCTACACCTAGGTGAAGCAAGTCTTATCACTGATGACTGAAATCTCTTTGTTTATCTCAACTTGTCTTACTATTGGTAAGTGTATCGAGGCCTAAAAGAGAGCGTTGACAGATTGAAACAAAAATCCGAAATTATACAACTATATCCAGACAACATATGTAATTTACCCCAATTATAATGCAACTAGAACAACAGTTGCAGGAAATCGACAGTTTAAAAGAAATCTTAAAATACAGAAATGCATTGGCTACACGAAAAGGACGATCCCCGTTCAACTTCATTCCGTCACAAATAAACTCCTTGTTTATCTTGATCCCATTGCATGGAAGCCAACATTGAAAAGGCAAACAACAACGAAAAACACCTCCTAAAATTGAACAAACAACAAATATTTATTATTTGATCAGCAGCTTATATACTCAATAAATCTATGGAATCAATTTTTGCACAATTCATTGTACTCGTAATAAAGCAAGAGCTGTCCCAAGCGAATCATGTTATAGACAACCTTAATCAGACAGTGATGGAATCAAAAGTCTTCACCTCCGCGCCTATTACTCGTAACATATCTAAATTTATAGACAGTTTTTAGCGAATTAGCTATTAATTCTTAAAGCCATTACGAACACCCATTAAGGTAGAATCAGCTCACTGATCTTATCACCATAATAGCTTTTGAATAAGCTCAACAAAATTCGGAAAGATATACCAACTAGCTTAACATTAAAAGTAAAGGCCTGTGTTACTTCATCTGCAATTCTGTTCCTCATCAAGCTTCCACTATAACGCAGTCAGGTGTTTCAGCTTTTCAAACTAATACCAGTACCAATTTAACATAACAACTCTTTTGGATTCATAAAACCACCCACACCGTTTCTTGCCATAAGTCCATATAGAACACAATATTTTCCAGTATCACAAGTTGAATACTAACGATGCCTACAAAACGATGAGCGGAAATGTCTCTGCAGGCAACGACATCCCATTTTTAACACTTATTTTGCGAAATCCATTTACTTAACCACAAAAATAATTATCGCCTTATTGTTCTCTTTAGACTTACAATCCAGGAAGAATGAAGATTCAGTTACATAATCCGATTCACGGGATATTCGCCTTTCAATAATAGGAAACTCTTTCAATAGTATGTGGATTCAAAATATTTCGCACGCCATTAATTGGATTTGGACTACTAAAATAAGCTCATCAAACAAACAGGTATGATTATTAATTCCCCGAATATTATTACACGATGAACGCTTCTGCATTATATTTGCCAGCCCTCCATTTATGTTTACTATTAAGGTTACTATGTGTAGAACAGCAAGGCACGGTTCCAGAAATAAAAAATGATAATGAACTATTGTTAACGATTCAGTTTAAATATATACCTACTTAATGTAAATGTAACATTTTATGTACTGTAAGGTAACATAAAACAAATTCATAATATACCTACAACAAAAGTACTCGTATAACAACACAAAGTATAACACATTGTAACATCGAATTAGGAAATGTCAAATATGTACAACACTACTAAAACGGTTATCAAAGTGCAAGGTTGTGTCTTTTTATTTAACCCTAAAGGTGTGAGAAACAATTAATTAGTATAAATTGTAATCAATATTCAAAACTGTGGAAAAAAAATTGGTCCTTCGAGCCGGATTTGAACCAGTGACCTATGGATTTACCGCGCGTAGTAAGGTTGCGCACACAACACAGAGAGGTGAAAAGAGGTGATTGGCGATCGGCCAAAATATGTGTTTTTTAGCCAGCAACAAAACTCCGACGGCAAACACAATTATTTAGAAAGCGAAATGCCGACGGCAAACAACAGCTCAACAAAAACTACGAGTACATTGCAGGACGTATCGAAATATTGGAGAGCAACTTCAAATCCAGCAAGGAGTTTAATGCCGACGCGGTTTCTTCGTTGGACGCTGAAAAGATGGAAGAATTTTTGATAAAATGAATGTTACCTGGAGTATCGCGCAGATTTCCTGGAGGGCTTAGAAAAAGTCAGGTAAGTTCTGTGGAATTAAATAGTCAAAAACAAGAATTAAGATTACCGGAAATAAATATACAAACTTTTCTGGAAATTGCGAGGAATGGAGGGCATTTCAGGACCTTTTTACATCTTTAATTCATAATAAGAGATCCTTGTCTAAAATTCAAAAGCTTCACTACCTTAAGTCTAGTTTTTTGTTAGAAGCTGAACGTCTCTTGCTGCACTCATGGGTTGATTTGATTTGATGAGGGAAATTATGATCAGGCATGATCAGCATGGAAAGTGTTGACATCACGATATGATTATAAGCGTATATTAGACAACACCCAGCTTAAAATTTTCTTTGTTCAACCGAATCTAAAACAAGAAACGGTAAACAGTATAAACAATTTATTAGATACATTAACCGAATGTCGTCACTCACTAAAAAATTTCGAGCTTGCGGTACTACATTGGGATGCGATTTTAGTTTTTTGTATGCTGCAGAAACTTCCACCCACAACTCAGCAGATATGGGAAGAAAAGCTAGGAGTTAGAAAAGATTTACCGACTTTTAAAGAGTTTTCTGAATTTTCGGAAGCCAAATTTAGGACATTGGAAGTTGTAGAATCGCAACCAGTATACAAAAACAACATTCATATAAAACAAACTAATGCATTAATAGTCAATAAAGTAAAAACCAATTACTATACCTGTAAGGTCTGTAACAAAGGTCCGTATGCCCTTAGTAAGTGCAATAGGTTTTTAAAAATGGATGTGGTTGTGCGAAATAACACGGTAGGCAATATCGGAGTGTGCAAAAACTATTTGGCGTATAGTCACTCGACGCCCCAGTGCCCAAATCACTCACGCTGCTACCACTGCAGACAACCACACCATTCACTCTTGCATTTAAGCTCACATTCTCACACCGCTCACAACTCTACACAATCGCCTTCGACATCTATGACACAACCACATCACACATCAATAGTTAACTCTTTCAGGCACACTTTTACATGGACAACAATACATTTATTTTTTGTTAATTTTAGTAATATTTACCATACTAATTACAAAAAACAAAACAGAACAAAAATTACTTTGTAAGGCTTTCGAGGAATAACGTGTTTAGTTACATACAATGATCACTGTGACTATAGAGGGGAAAAAATCTCTGTTTTGTTATTACTATATTTTTATCCAAAGGTTAAATACATAGGTTCTTACACTAAAAACCATAAGCTAATCTTTTTTCTTTGAGAATCTTGAAAGCATCTTTTCCCTTTACGCAAGCATAGAGGCACTTTACAGGAGCTGCGTTGCCAAATTGTGCAAAATTAAAAACCACACGGTAACGGGGTTATCAAATGAAATTTTATGACTGCAAGCGATATGCGGCGAGTTTTGGAACTAGATAGGTGTCAACTGAAGTGTATTCTTCCGAGTTAGTTCCACAAAAAATCATAAGATGGCGCTGCAATTAATACAAAAAAATCAGAAGAGGTGGTTAGTAGCACTAACCACCAAGCCTGAAAGAGCTAACCCTGAACCACTCATTTTTCAGTCTCATACTCAACAGCAAGAAAGAAGTGCAAATATAAATACATTTTTAACTTACGATAAGATATCTCCAATTTTGTTAGCTACAGCTGTTGTCAAGGTTAGAGCCGCATCAGGTGAATTAATCCAACTTAGGGCGTTACATGATCCCGGGTCGGAGGCTTCGTTTATTTCAGAATCAGCAGTGAAGTAGCAAAAGTAGGAAGAGAACCTTTGTTGAAGTTTCCGGGTTGGGGAAGGTCAGCAGCTTAGTCTGCCACAGCGGTGTTGACCTGACTTTTAGCTTTGTTCACTCGACGTTCACAGGGCGCACCTGCACATTCATTTTTAAGTTCCTGACTGGCCTCCTACCAGCCCAAAAGGTTATCTTTAGCAAATGGCCGCACATAAATGACCTCAAACTTGCCGACCTATTATTTTACACTCCAGCTTATGTGGATCTACTTCTAGGTAGTGAAGTCTACGCCGAAATACTCCTCCCAGATGTTCGAAGAGATGATCCTAACGCTGCTCCCTTTGCCAACAAACAAAACTAGGTTGGATATTGATGAGGAAGGCACCTGTAAACACACAAAAAATCCACATATATCACAGTACAATCGATCGCAACACAAAACTTACAAGGTTTTGGAAAATCGAAGAAGCACCATTTCCACAACTCGATACGCAAGAAAACAGAAACTGTGAGGAGCAGTGCTTGGCTCGCACACGAAAACGTCAGATGGACGTTATTTAGTAACACTACCATTCAAGGAGGGAAGTAAATCTGCGTTAGGTGCCTCGAAGTTAGGAGCCCTTCGTAGGTTTCTTCATCTGGAGAGGCGCTTGCAACAGAATCCAACGTTGCACATCAAGTACATCAACTGTATCAAATAAAACCTTGACCTCGGACACATGAAGGAAGTTAATGAAACGACTGATGAGGTTCTGCTCACTCCATTTCATTATTTTCTGCCTCATCATGCTGTGTTCAAAGAAGCAAGTTCCACGACCAAATTCGGGATTGTCTTTGATGCAGCGGCAAAAACTTCCGATGGAACATCGCTTAATGACCATCTTTTAGCAGGGCCGAAAATACAAAACAACATTATCGATATCATCTTACGATAGAGAGTTCACAAATATACCTTTACAGCCGATGTTGAAGAAATGTATAGGAAGGTAAGAGTAGCGCCTAGTGACTCATACTATCAACTCATATATTGGCGCAAAAATCCACAAGAGCCTATAAAAACGTATCGCCTCCAAACCATCATCTTCGGAACTATTAGGGCTCCATACCTCGCGGTTCGGACGATGAATCAACTGGCGTCTGAATAAGAAGGTAGCTATTCACTCGGCGCAAAGATGATAGAAGAGAACATGTACATCGACGACCTCATCAGAGACAGTCATGCTTGCGACTCTTCTGCAGTATACGTCCGCGGTCCTTGGTTGATGGAAGCAAAACAATATGCATGGACAGATTCCACGATAGCTTTGGCTTGGATAGCAGCTCAGCCATCTAAATGGAAGACAGCAAAAAATGTTTTCGTCAGAGATCGTCAAAGAGAGAAAGGACATTTCATGGGGTAGGCCCCCAACAAATGTCATTGTATATTAGAAGACGATACTGGATCATGCGTTTAAAAAAATAGTATTGAGTGAGTAATTAACAGATGCAACATATGCTTCCGGTCAGGGCGAAACAAAGTAACCAGCTTATGGGAATTTTGCCGGCCCCCAGGGTACAGATAACACGGCCTTTTACACATATAGGAGTAGACTACGCAGGTCTACTACGCAGAAATCAAAGCATGGAAGGGACGAGGCTCAAGGACACACAAAGCTTACTTCGCCATCTTTATTTGTCTCGCCACGAAAGCGATTCACACAGAAGTGGTCAGCGATATGACCGCCCAGGCCTTCTTTGCAGCATTCGTTGAGCAGTGACGACGAGGAATCTGCTCTCAACTATATAGCGACTGCGGAACCCATTTCATTAAAACAAACGGAGAGTTAAAACGTCTGTTAAGGTCTGCTAAGATACAATGGAAGGAGATGGCTGAAACTTTGACCAAGGACGGGACGAACTTTAATATCGTTCCTCCTTCTTCTCCCCACTTCGATGGATTGTGGGAAGCGGAGTGTAGTCCAAAAAGAAACATCTAAAGAAGATAACCGGCAACGAAGTATAAATCTTCGAGGAACTCAGCATGCTTCTAGCACAAATAGAAGCCTGTTTGAATTCCAGACCTATATGCCCAATGTTCACCGACCCTTATGATCCTGGTCTTAACACCAGGGCATTTCCTAGCTGGCGAGCCCGTTAACAGCATCCCACAGCACGAGCTCACTGAAATGAGAATTAATTACGTCGACCGATGGCAGCGCCTTCAACGTTTGATTCAAATACTCTGGAACAAGTGGAGTTCAGAATATTTGGCATGGCTCCACCAACGACCGAAGTAATAGAAGGAACAGCCACAGATAAATATTCAAGACCTCCTACTTCTAAAGGACGCGCGACTTCCACCGAAGAAGTGGAATCTGGCTCAGGTGTCTCCTTGCTGTTGATGTCTCACCTGTCCGTGGGAAGATGGTTTGTTATAGTCGATCACGCTTGGAGCTGATGTTGCTGCTCGTGGCAACTGTATCATGCGTTGGGCGCATGATCGAATGTTTTTAATGCATTGGACGCATGATGGAATTTGTTGACGTTAACTGGAATGTTGTTGGCGTTAACTTGTACTCACAAGCCAACCGAAACAAATACTTCATTAAGAGGCACAACAAGGGAAAAGAAAACTGCACCATGGGTACACGACTCCATTCATGGCGACATCAAAACTACACGCAACAACAATGAATGAAGTTTTCAATTGAAGTTTGAATATCGTATCGAATAAAAAAAAAAAACACACACACACTTACATGAAGTTGTCCTATCACAATTATGTTTAAATATTTAAAAGAAAAAAAAACTTTTACTTTATTTTAATTATGTACAAAAATTGTCCCACGGCCTTTATCCACGCACAACAAATTATACACTTATGAAATTCAAAATGTCCAACAATAAGCAGTGGGGACAACCACCAGAAGACGGGATGCGGCGAATTCGAACGTAGTTCACGGCCGGGGAGAATGTTATGATTCAGTTTAAATAGGTACAAATTAAAATAAATATTAATGTAAATGTAACATTTTATATACTGTAACATAACATAAAACATATTCATAACATATAGTACAACAAAAGTATAACACATTGTAACATAGAATTAGGAAATGTCAAATATGTAAAACGATTATCAAAGTGCAAGGTTTGGTTCTGAGAAACAATTAATTAGTATAAATTAGAATCAGTAGTCAATATTCAAAAAACAACTAATCATTCACGGCGATGATGTTAAAGCATTTCTAATGAAGAGAATTGCCGACCAAAAAACTTACCAAGTATTGCCGAATTCAATAACTCATCGTGACATACATACACTGAGGAGCAAAACTGTAACATCATGTTACAATTCCCTTTTCAACTCCTCATATATTTTTTTCATTTTAAAAAGTTTAATAATAACTTTTAGTATGATGTCCAAAAGCCTTTGGATTTTTTCAATTCCCCGATTCTATTTGGTAAACTTCTTGTATAGTTCTGAACAAACTCTGCTGGAATTGCCTCTCATACATGTTGAGTGCGCTCCCACAGCTCATTAACGCCTTTTGGTGAATATGCCACGTTAAAGTGTTGAATTTTTGCCTCTGGATCCAATTTTGTACGAAATGTGCGGTCTGTTTGGGGTCATTATCTGCCTGAAACAAAAACTTTTTCAGGAGCAATACCCATTTTATTTACAACACCTGGCAGATTTTGTTGCAAAATTGACAGATATTGTTCTTTGCGCATTATATCGTCGATTCGTACCGAGAGACCTACACCATTTTTCGAAATGCAGCCCCAAACCATTATTGAACCACCACCATGCTTAACTGTTTGCTGCACTTGATGTGGTTCTATGGTGTTGGGGTCCCTTGTCCAATACCAAGCACGGCCATCGGACTGATATCTGTTAATTTTGGTCGTGTCAAACCAAATAACCTTAACATTATCATATTAACTATCATAAAATATCTACTCGTATGTTACATACGTGTAAAATTTACTCACCGAATCCCAATCCGCAATTGTCCAATGTTTGTACGTTGCAACGAAATACTGCCTCAACCGCACATGTCTTTTGGTCAGCATTGGATTTTTCTTCATTTCTGCTGCCTTCACACCCAATCTGATTAATGCTCGTCGCGCTGTCCACTGGCTACAATCAATATTTAATATTTTAAGTGCTGCTGCCGGAGTGACAGCAGTACTACTTGTCACCATGTTAGCTATATGACGAGCGTCACGATTATTTAATTTACGCGGCCGGCCCCTCTTATTTTCTGGATATTTTTTTCTGACATGGTTTTACGCATCCTCTGAACTGTCATGTGGCTTATATTATATTTCTTAGCCACATTTCTTAACGATTCACCCTGCAGAAGCAATTTTAAAATTTAATTTTTCTTTTCACTTTCATTATCATAAATGCACCTTTAATCACTTAACGAACTCAACACAATAAAATATCAGTTTCAAGGTTACAAAAAAAGAAACGAAAGATAACGGTTTAAACTTATATTGGAGAATGTAAATTAATACATTCACACAAACACTAATTTTGAGAGTGAGTGCAAAACTGTTAAATTTGACTTTGTTTATATTTGGACTTACCAATCTTGTTGTTGTTGTTATATCGCTTTCAAAACAGTTATGGAGAGAGAATATTAATGTACAAAGAATAAGACATAGCCATTTCACAGTTTTGATAAAAATTAAAAAATATATGAGGAGTTGAAAAGGGAATTGTTACAGTTTTGCTCCTCAGTTCACATACATATGTACATACTACGATATCACCTCTATTTAACGTATTTTGCACCAAATAAGGAAAACCAGGAAGAGTCTTAATCCGAAGAACATAGTATTTGAGCTCCAGGATCTCAACGCCGCACAGTGTGCAATTTACCAATTTAGGTGGGGAAAACTATTGTGAGTGCATTATGGAAAAATATATTTTTTTTCATGGATATAACTTAAAGTAATTATAATAGAAACAACTTTTTTTTACTTCATTATTGACTTTTTTTACTATCTGAGTATTCTGAACACGACAGATCTGATAAAAAGTCTTCCGTACTTTCTATATTTATTACGTTATGCTGCAGACAAGTGATATCTTACAATGAAAAAGTATTTTGTGTACGCTGACAGGCATTGAATTCCAAGAATATTCTCTGTAATATAAGGCACATGTTTGCTTTGAGTATTCATGGAATTTAATAACATTTACCTGAAAACCACAGCCAATAAAATCACAACACCAATTATTTGAGAAAATAAATCAGCGTTTCTAAAAAAAAAATACGAGCGGTCTGCGACATTAGGCAACCCCATAAGTGGGCAGCAGCGATGCAGTAAAAATGGGAAACTCGTTACGTATAAGTTCGTATAACGAGGAAAGGGTTAATAAAAGGTTATAAGTTCGTATAACGAGGAAAGGGTTAATAAAAGGATAAGAAGAAGAAGCATTAGCTATTAGGGCAAGTGCTTGATCTGCAGATAATTCTGCGGGCTTCTGGCAAAAAGAGTCGTGAGCTCTTTTTAAACTTGTACCTCTTTTAGGAGAAGCTTCAGACAATTCTCTCACAATAGAAGCAGGACTATATTTTCCCTCCCCTCTTAGTTTCATTCCGATGACGAATGGCAAAGTTTTCGACTTCTGTTTTGGAGAGGGTCTTTAACTTTTCGCCTCTTAGACCAGTCACTATATGTATTTTTACATGTCCATTTGTTATTAAATTTTTGTAATTCGTTGTGTTTTACTAAGATATGTGGCAGTATCGGCAACGCTTGTCCAAGTGCTTGACATTCATCTTCTCTTTTGTCCAATTGAGCAGCCTTCAGCTGACAATTAAAGACGACAATTCATCGCATCTGTACTTTTCCTGAAATAAACGGTTACGCAATGCTCTGGCGGCAATAGCAGCAATACTTATATGTGCTTTCAGTTGCTCGGAGGTGACAGTAGGATTCCTACATTTCTGTTAGCAATGACAGAATCATTATTCCATGATTAAACGGTTGTTTCTACAAAATTCATAATCGACGATTCATTTATTAAAATGCTCTTCATTTATGCTACGATTAGCTGGTGGTAAAGACTTCAAGCTGCGGGAAACATGGATTTTTTTTTCATTGGTGTACGTTTTACTATTTTCTGCTTTATTAAGCATTTGTCACAAATGGCGGATACTCACAGTCCATATATGCTCTACAACATGGGAGCATAAACATGCAAATAAATGCTGCTCAATGGATGTTAATCAGCTAGTCAAGTAGTACATCAGGTGAAGTTCAAAGCTGTATATTTTTTACTTCTAGTAAGATGACTTTTAATATATAATATACTATGATTAAAGGAATGCTGGCGATCGTTTCCAGTTGGCGTCTTCGCGGACATAGTAAGATGTGATATGCCGGTTTGTTCCGACTAAAACAGCCGATTATCAGCTCTGCTTTTACCGACGTTATCAGTTTGCCGTTCAATAATACTTATTGCTTTTCCGTCGGCAAACTCATACTTAATTTTCCATTTTCGTTTGGACTGACTATAACTGGGCTACCCCACACTCAATATGTCCAAATATTGCTGTAACAGCGATTGTCCAATTATCTGCAAAGTGAGTGCTAACCTGATTATTTCCCGCGGCCCAATTAAATTGTTGAAATTAAAAGTGTTGAAATTAAAAATTTTAGATAAACAATTGGTACCGCTGAAAATATTTCTATGAAATATAAAAAGTGTAATTAACAGTAAAAATTAAAATTAAAATTAATTCTTAAGCCTTACAGTTCTGCCTTCACCAAATGTCACCTTATTGGTGAGATTGCTGACAATATCAGAACAAAGTTTAGCAAAGTTCATAAACTCCCCATACTATTGTAACCTCAAACTAGTGGAGTGTTCAAAACATATCTGCTAGTTGAAATGTTAAAGGGTCTCTCTGTTTACAACAAAGAGAGTTCACGTCCTCTCTCTCTCTTCATGACCTTGGTTTTAATTGCAACGGATTTCTTCGCGTATATGAATGCCTGACCAAAGAGAATCATGAAATCTTTCGAAAAACAATGAAACTGAAGAGTGACAATCTGTTAAAATCTGTATTTTCGCGTTTCGGAAGAGTGTTTGTGAAGAAAAATCAAGAGACAATTCAATTGCAGTTTCTGATATTTCTGCATTAGTGTCAATCACCTCAACTGAAACTACTCATTCGCCCTTTACATCCTCCGTTACTGCCGTTGACCGTACTTCTTCAGGAGATGCTGCTGGGAGTCTTGCATAACATTAATCAGCTGACTGAGCTGCCAACTATCTTCTTTCTGTTTCTTTGTTTATTTTCATGTGATGTACTTTTTTTCTTACTGTTGTACTAATTAAATTTTTCTACTTTTAATGTATTTATAAATTTTTTTTTTGTTTTTATTTATCATTTCTAATTTATGCTTGTATCTTTTTAATAACTGTTTTTTGTTACTATGTTGTTAATTGTATTGCAAATTTTCCTATGACATGTTTTCCTTTGAAACGTTCTGAAGGCGGTATAATTCTTTTTTTAATACCATTTCTTTTCTTTTTATATGAACTTAAACTATCCTGATAAAATTAGGACCGTTTTCAATGGAATGTGTGGGTCAAATCAGGGAATTAACGTTTGTCACTTAAATGTCGAACGCATTCGAGCTAAGTATACGATCTTGTATCAAACGTTCTGTACCTCTTAAATTGATATGTAAATGGTCTCTGAATCTTGGCTTAACAGTCATATTCTAACTAATATGGTTGATATCCCCAATTTCAAATTGTTTAGAAGTGATCGTGTAGATAGGGTACGTGGGGGTGTGTGTATATATGCCAAAACTTCATTGAAGCCTTAATGTGTGAATACGTCTTTTAGGTCTGTGATTCAATTTTGTTGCATAGAAGTTAGTGCTTTGAACGAGAAAATGCTCCTGGTTGCTGTGTACTCGCCTCCTAAATGTTTTTTTAGAAGAAAACGTAGAAGAACTTGAAGAAATTTTACTAAAATTACAAAGCAATTATACCAAAGTTCTGGTGGGTGGTGACTTCAATGTTAATATACTTAAGTGCAATAATACAACTAGTCTATTTCAATTTTTCTGTGATAAGGTTTGGTTATCTCCAATTAATTCTCGATACCCTACGTGTTTTAAATCTCTACATAACCCCTTACTACTTAACATGTTTTTAACTAACAATACTTCAAATGTTCTATGTTTCGATCAAATAGGTATGACTAGTGAATTTATTCATGAATTAATTTTTTGTTCATTTAATTTCTCTGTAGACCGATCCAACTGTGATACGATTTTCAACTTTAGATCTTTTAAAGACATTCATTTTACTGGACTTATACATGCCCTCTACAGTTTAAATTGGCGTGATATATATTTGACACCCAATGTTGACAAAAAGGTTGAAATTTTTAACACGCTAGTCAATTTCTTATATGACGATTTCATGCCTGCTGTAACTAAACGTATTAATTCTCGTCCGTGTCCGTGGTATAGTAGAGCAATTCAATGTAAAATCACTGAACGAGAGCGTCTTTGTAAAAAATTCAAACGTTATCCGATGCTTGAAAATAGGCTTGAATATACTTCCTTAAGAAATGAAGTCACTGTCCTTATTCGCAATGCTAAGAAACTCTTATTTTATAAATGAGCTCGAATCTAACTTGGGTTCTAATGAATTGTGGAAAAATCTGAAAAACTTAGGTGTAGTATCTATGTAGTAAATGGTCTGTGTGTTCGTTATCTCCTAATGAAGCCAGTGAGTTTTTCTCTCCGGATGTTCCTGAACCCCCTGCAGATAATTTTAACTATGATCTGAGTACTAATGAGTCGTCCTCGAATTTTCGTTTTCGATGTGTTGATTATCACATTATTTGTTTATATACACCATATTTTTAATTTCTGTATCTATAGCTCTCAATTTCCGCTAATATGGAAAAGAGCAAATATCATTCCTATTCGTAAAAAGTCAAATCCGCAGTGCACTGCTGACTTCAGGCCTATTAGTATTTTGTGTTCTCTGTCGAAAGCCTTTGAAAAGATACTATCTTCTCAGATGCAAAGTTTTCTACATGAAAATAATTTACTCTCCAAATGGCAATCTGGTTTTCGAATCAGCAGCAGTCAGCATAGCTGCGAATCTGCTGTCCTAGCAGTGAAGGCTTAACACTGACATGTAGATATGGCTGTTGTAGAGTTTTAAGCACAAAATCAACCGTTACGTGCAACCTGAATCATTCCGAGTGAAGAAAAAATCTCCATCCTATTCGGACTCCCACCCCTGGAGAGTCAATATCGAAACCAAATATATCGGAGTTTCAAACCACTACATCACAACAATGCTTTCCTTCTCCTCCTTCTATCTTTCTGCCCGCGCCCTGGCAGCAGTATAAGGGTATCATAAACCCCTTGAGGCGCGCGTAAATTATAAAAATTTAAAAAAAAAAACCTTTTGTTTAATTGTTCTATGTATCCGTACTTAGATTCTGTTTGTAGACATAGGCTTAATATTGCATTTAATGACTGTGTTCGTTTTATTTATAATATTCCCCGGTCGAGCAGTGTGTCAATATACATATATTTTAACTTTCGGAATATCTTAAAACTCTTTAAAGTTATTAATACTAAATCTCCAAGTTACCTCTTTGAAATGATAAGATTTGCCCAATCTAGTAGTTGTAAAAAAATGATAATTCCCTCTTTCACACATTGTATTGGTGAAAGATCCTTTCTTGTATTTGCAATTCGTGCCTGGAACAATCTACCGCACGGATTGCAGATAATCAATTCTTAAACCGCCCTCAGGAAAAACTGTTCATATTCTTATCAACTTATATTAATACGATCTGAACTGTTATTGTTGTTTTTACTCTACAAATTACAAACTGTAAAGAAATTATTTAAAGTTGTCAAAATTTAAAATCTATACTTCCAAAAGACGAATTGTCTTGTAGTATTGTATTGCTAATTTAATAATAAATAAAATAATAAAATAAATAAATAAAATGCTTGAAAATGCCGGAATCCTACCTCAAGAGAATTTTTTACCACCTGATCGCTTTCTATCAATATTATTGGCCGATGATGGTAAACTTCCTCCTCAATCGAAAATCTCTATTTAGTACTTCCTGGACTGGAAAACTGGAGTGGCTGCTTGCAACGCTTCCTCGGAAGTCATTCGACTTAGTAAGGTTAGCAAAGTAAACCAGTGGAGAACTATAGTAAAGAATACCAAAAGCCAAGTATTAATCCTAATTCGAAGTATATTATTATGTAAATCTACAATAAACATCAGCCTAGTGATAATGTACACTGCTATCCGCAATCCTAATCAAAATCCCAAACCCAATAAACTACTCTTGACTTCTTATCGAGATTCTTACTGGAGTTTTAAGGTGGGAACATGACCCTAATTATTCCCATAGAAATGATTCTTCACCCCTCTTTCCCCTATTCGACCAATTAACTCTCACAAAACTTATCTCTAAACTGAATCTAGTCTTCTTGAACCCATTTCTTTCAAAGTGTTTTGTGTTGACGGACCCCTGGCGAATTCATTGGCATAAAAGTTACTTCTTCCAAGTCCAGATTATTTCTATTGCTGCGTTCGGCCCTGCTGACCACCACGTAGCTAACAGCTTGTGAGTAATGATGTTGACGCCCTTTTTGATATTTTTGCCCCGGTTATGATATCAGAAATCTGAACAATTAATTTCTCTCATCTCCTATGCACTCAGTCCGACGTTGGACCATACCTCGTTGTCTCAAATGCATCCACTTTAACTTCCTTAAAACAGATTACACAACCTTCTCTGTAGTTTTAACTTTAGTTATACATATATTCAATAAAAACACGTCGGCTGATTCCGTAGTGTAAATATTCTAAGAAAAGATCTTGCACTGTACGGGGCAGTTGCTCTTTTACCAACGAAGGATAAATCTTTCATCAGCACCTATTTGGTATAGGAAAGAACTACATTAAGAAAAGCATAGTGATATTCACTGTAACGGAAACCTCTGTCGAATTTCTAACCTAAAACAATTCGACACGTTGAATTGTCTCAAATTCTCCAATATATCGTTCGCTGTTCCCAAAACCATCGCCAATTATTTCGTTTATATTCATTCTATATATACATATATATATTCTTTCATCTCAGCTCTATCCTTACACCGAAGCAACATGGATTTCTTAAACAGATCAACCACTACGAACATTTTTGAGTTCATTTGTAGGACATTGTGTGCAATAGGGCAAGGAAAAAAAGTGGGTGCGATTTCTATTGACTTAAGAAAGGTCTTAGATAAAATCGCTAATACTAATACAATATGGGTTGACCCATTCTGGAACTTACTTACTTCCTTACTTTAGTACTTTAGGTCTCCAGCTAGCTCGATCTTGTGCTACCTGCCTCCAGTTTCGCACGCTGAGTTGGCAGAGGTCCCTTCCACTTGCGTGCGCCACCTAAGTCTGGGTCTTCCTCTTCTGTGCTATTCCCCGGGGGCGGATTCGAAGACTTTTCGGGGCATTGGTGTTCATCCGTTCTACATGGCCTAGCCATCTTAATCGTTGGATCTTCATTCTTCTGGCTAGGTCGATGTCGCTATACAGTCCAATCAATTCGTCGTTGTATCTCCTTCTATACTGATCGTCAATGCCGACGGGACCGAAAATCACTCGAAGAATTTTTCTCTCGAAGCAGCCAAGAGTACCTTCATCCATTTTTGATAATGTCCATGCCTCTGCGCCATAGAGCCAGACTGCGACTTTTGTTGTTCGAGATGGGGCTTTACTAGTCAATTGCCTTCTTAGTCTGCCTTCTGCCTCAAAGCTATACCTGTCAAGAGTGACGTTTTGTCCGAGACGTCGATGTTCAGAGTTCTTTTAACTTGACTGCATATACTTAGTCTTGGACTCATTGACTGCTAAGCCCATTATCGCCGCTTCCGTTCCAATACTTGCGAAAGCACCACTGACATCACGCTGCTTTCTTCTAATTATGACAATATCGTCGGCGTATGCGAGTAATTGGACGCACTTTTAAAAGATTGTGCCTCTTGCGTTTGTGCGTGAATTCTGCGCTATTCTTTCAATTATGATTTTAAAGAAATCGTGAAATCCTTTTTTGACATGAAAGGTCTCGGTGAGGTGTTTACCGACCTTAAGGGTGCAGCGTGCATTCTCCATTGTCATCCTGCACAGACGGACGAGTTTGAAAAGTTAAAAGGTTCATTCTCCTTGACAGTTGTATTTGTTTCGTCGTCGCCGTTATAGAGCCTACAATTTCCGTGCCGCATTGCGTGCTTTTGCTAAGCTGCATGCGCTAGCTGGCATTCGTCATCGTCGAGTACAATTGGGCCGGGTTTCCATTATGCGCCGTGAGCAATTTTTGTGTTTTTTGCGTCCAAATGGGCTATGAAACAAAAATATTATATTTTTGTTCTAGGAAATGAAAAAAATAATTTAATAAAATTTTTAACAATTTTTTTTTTTTTTTTGCTTCCGAATGGCGTAAGAAACCTAAATATAATATTTGTTTAAGAAAATAAGCAGCAAATTTTGATTTTTATTTCTTTTATCAATTTTTTCGCAAATCACCGTAGTCATACACAACCCCTTTAAGAAGTTCGTCAAACAACAGTTCGATTAGTCCGTTGCAAAAATACTTCGTTATATTTTCGCAAATTTTTCATTTGTTTATATTTGGGAACAGCTACCAGTTTTAAAATTAAAGTTTTAAGTGAAAATCATCAGATTTTTATAAGAAAAAGTATGATTACTCCTGCCTGGAATCACTGTTGGATTTGGGGTGTGTGCAAGGTTGGGCGTATGCAACATTTGGGGTATGAAGCAGCAATATATGGACTATTCTAGTGAAAATCAAAAACATTAAAAAAATAGAAAAAAAAGTTTTCTCACCAAAATTCTTTTACAGAACATCTTAGAATAAACCATTTTAAATAATAATATATCGAAAATAATAATATCGAAAAACAGCAATATATGGACTTTTAAAGTGAAAATCAAAAACTTTAAAAATACAATAGGAAAAAAGTTTCCTCACCAAAATTCTTTTACAGAACATCTTACAATAATCCATATTAAATAAAAAAAATAAAGAAATAAAAATTGCTTGGTGCGCATAATAATGTCATAGCTAGGGCATATCGTAGGTCTTGTTCAAGAGGTCATAGAAGGCACCTTTGTTGTCGTCATCTTTTTGCTCTGTGGGGGCCAGCGCGCATATCAGGCTAATGTTGGTAAATTAAGCCTTGATCCGGATTGCTACGAGGCGCTCCTTCACATGCCGGAAACTCAAGGCTTCTTGCCGAAATCCGCCTCCAACAACAAATCCGTATTCAAAAAGGTGCTGGTTTTGCCGTCGATAATAATCACCGCAGTAGATGTCGCAGTTTTTCATACTCCTTTTTCCCCTGCCCATTTCATCTCATTTCATGGATGGCGGTTAGGTCTGCTTTGTAGCAGTCTAGAGCCTCTCCTAGTTGTTCGGCTGCTCGTGGTCTTTGAAGGGACCTAACATTTGTTTCGGGATTGTTTCCACCGTTGATTCCATCTGAGGAATTCATCCGCCGTCCCGTTTATACTGCTGCTATTTTTTCTGCTTGTCAGCACTCGCACTTATAAGTTTAGCAGGTCCAGTCTGGATGGACATTGACTAGTACCCAGCGGTTTCCACGTACACAATTGATGTGTAAAAGATAGTTGCAGTACTCGATATCGCCAGTCTGAAATCTTTCAGTGCCTACCCTATTTCTTAATTCTGGAATTTAAGAGCTTTTAATTTTCATTCAACATTATTGATAACTTTAATATCAGTCATAAACGAGATTTCAGTTAACAAAACATGCGTTATTATAACTGATTTTGAAATGCTAAAATTTGATAAATTAAATATAAAATTTACTATAACTTAAATCAATATTTGAAATTTTCCTTTCGCCTACGAAAAACTTCTTAAAACACTTTCATCGTAATCATCGATATCATCTTCACCTTCATCTATTTCTGTATCAGATGGCCTTTGTGGGTAACCGGCCTCGGGTTTAACAATTTTTACTCCCTTTTTCCCCAGCTGTAGACAATCGAATGATCTTAAAATTAACAAAAAAATAAACGGTGTTTCATTTTGCTTAGTAAAATCATGCCTTTTAAAAATTTCGTATCCATGAAATGATCCATTTAATTCCATACACACGTGCAAATTTCGCCCAAAGAAAAAAACGTCGTAAAATGTCACGCATGCTCTTATAAATCCAAACCGTGGTGGTCGAAAACAAAAAGGAGGTGGATTTTTTCCAGATACTGTTTGGTTAAAGAAAACGTGATTATTTACTTTCATACGAATATCAAATGCAAACTCTTCAGGATTGTATATTACTTCAATACAACCATTCATTCCAATGACTGACAGCATTGCTGTAGAAAAAGAAAACTAATTAATTATAATTCATTATTTGTTTTGAGATAGCATACAATTGCAACACTTGCAAATCCCTTTATTACATGAGCAGGGTATTCGACTAATCAGCTGCCCAAAAGGATTTGATGGGAGCGCAACTTGACGGGGTTCATTATACATTATTTTGCAGGCGTCGGAGTCTAGTGTTTTCAGTTGATTTCTTTGCTTAAAGGCAATATTTACATCTGTAATGAAGTATAAGTAGTGCAAAAATAAAAATATAGAATAAAAGTATATATATGTATATACATATAATGCTATTAAGAAGTTTAAGATGTATGTATGTTCGTAAATGTATGAACAAGAGATTAATTTTGCCAATTTTGTGTTAATCAAAGTAAGTGCTTATAGAAACGGGATACTATGATGCACAAAAGTAAGGAAGAAAAAATAATAAATAGATTATTTCCATCTAGCGAAATGTTCGTAGACAACTAAAACACAAACCTTAGCTTCTTCTATTTTATTATTTTCAACTATTTTATTAATATACAAAATTAATTTTATAAATCAAATAAATAATTATATAAATATAATAATAATGTCTTCTTTATTTATGAACTATCCCTGTAGGAAATAAAGACAGGTGATTGATTTAGAGGTACTTTTTCCAGCAGGAATTTCATGACAGATCACGTAAGCGTCGCGTTACCCCGATAATGAATTTTGTTTAGTTGTATTTTATTATTTTATACAAGTTTTACCATAATAATAATAATAATAATAATAATAATAATAATAATAATAATAATAATAATAATAATAATAATAATAATAAAAATAATAATAATAATAATAATAATAATAACAATAATAATAATAATAATAATAATAATAATAATAATAATAATAATAATAATAATAATAATAATAATAATAATAATAATAATAATAATAATAATAATACTAATAATAATAATAATACTAATAATAATAATAATAATAATAGCTTGTTGACTGAGGCCCAGGTCCACCCAGGACTTCTTCGGTGCTTAACATTTTCTCGACTATGTTTTCTGCTGAGAGTTGCCCAGTCTTTTTTCTATTAGGCTACGTGCTTTTTGCCATCTTCTACACCAAAAAAAGGTGTTGTTCGCATCGCAGTAGATACATTTGGGGCATTCGGCTTTCCCGATATTGAGGAGGTATTTACGAAAGTACCGGTGTCCAGAGAGCATCTGCGTTATATAATAGTTTATCTCGCCAAAGCATCTGTTGTACTATTTTTTTAGATCTGGGGTTAGCTTTGCCGTCCATCTACCTTTGGATTTTGTAGACCAGCGGTCCTGCCATCGCTGGAATTTTTGTATTTTAGTTTCCTGCCGTTTGTGGATGTCTGATGCATCATTTTTCTGTGACCACAGTTTCCTTCTTTCACCAGAATCGCTTACCACTTATCACCAGCATCGCTGCCTCTGATACTGTGCGGTATGCCGATGCCACCGTTAGGGCTGCCGTCCTCTGTACTTTAGCTTGAGCTGTGCGCCTGTTTTCCATACTCAGGGTTGGTGCCCACACTTCGCTCCCATATAGTAGTATTGACTGTGTTGTGTCCATTAGCAGCTTCCTTCTGCTGGATAGAGGCCTTCCGATGTTTGCCATTATTCTCGATAACGATGCCGTTATCTTGGCCGATTTCTCAATGGCATGTTTAATTTGCGACCAGTAGGTCAACTTGTTGTCAATCCTTATACCTAAGTATTTTATCACTTTCTTCGTGCGAATGGTTTCTGAATGCACCTGCATATCTACTTCCAGCGGTTTGTGTCTTCTAGTGAGGAAGATGAGTTCCGTTTTCTCCGCGGCCAGACTAAGTCCGTGGGAGTCCAGCCACGTTTGTATCCTCAGCATCACCTGCATAAGTTTTCGCCTCACTGTGTCCATGTCGCGTGCGCTTATGACAGCTGCAATAACGTCGGCGTAAACTACTAAATAACAGTCTTCAGGCATACTGATATTTAAGATTCCATTAGCTTAGCTTACATTCCACAAATCAGGGCCGAGGATTGAGCCTTGTGCTGCTCCAGAGGTGATTTTCTTTTTCCGTTGGCCTTCGTTTACATCGTAGACTAGCTTCCGGCCTTTCAGGTAGCTGCGTACCATATTCATTAGGTAGGCAGGCGTTTTAAAACGTGTTTCGAGGGCTTCGATCATATTTTCCCACTTTGCACTGTTGAAAGCGTTTCTGACATCGATTGTGGCGAAGAGCACTATAGGCCTCGAGAAGTGGTTTATCCGTCGCGCTGATTCTACGCTTCATGCTGCCTTTTCGAAAGGTCTCCAGCGTTCTTTACTGCAGCTGTAATGCGTAGCATCAGCATTTCCATCAGTTTCCCTGCTGTGTCGAGCACATATAGAGGGCTGTGTGCCGATGGTGTCTCTGGATCTCCCTTGCCTTTGCTGATTAAAACTAGCCTTTGTCTTTTCCAAACTTCTGGAAAACCTCTCTGCCAGTCATGCATTGTATATGTTTAATAGTACTTGAGGGCGCTAAGCTAATAATAGTTTGAGTTCCTCTGATGGGAGTCCGTCTGGGCCTGGAGCTTTATTGCATTTTAGCGTGCCGGCCTCTGCGCTCAATTCTTCCTGCGTGAACTCTGGTGCACTCCTTGTTTGATCGGTTCTTATGTCGTGGTGCGAGAAGAGGCTGTTTACTATGTTCTTAATAGCGTGTTCTCTAAGCTCCGGGACAGCATTTTTCACGCCGAGCTTTCTCATACTGTGTATGCTACGCCCAATGGACTTTGATTTATATCGCGCCGGACTTTTCCCCATATTTCTTTCTTGCTTTTTATAATGGCGAGTCCTCCATGGCGTCCATCTCTGTTTGAAAGTCGGCAATGGCGTCGCTCGGTGTGAGATAGCAGCTTATTATGGTGAACTGTTTGCTACTTGCCCAGACGAATCGGTTTCCTGCCCCGTTATTCAATTGTTGTAAGTTGCATTTTTCAGTCAGCCATATTGCTGCAGTCACTGTTTGCCTATTATTGCCATGTCGATTTCGTGTTCCAGCATGACCTGCAGCATCAGCGGGACAGCCGTCCTGCTTCTATGCAAGGTGCTCTGCAGGATCTTAGAGCCAGGGATATGTACTGTATGTATGTGTCGTTTTCCGCGCATAGGCAGCAGCTTAGTGTATTTTGGCATTCGCTGAGTTTGTGCCCACGTTTTCCGCATCGTATGCAAAGCCCTTCTCCTATTCTGCTTGGCCCTTTACATTCCCACTGCAGATGAACGAAACCAAAAAATTTGTAGTATTTCTTCTCCTCTTTTAAGTGCTTTATCCTACAATTTATAAATAGTATTTTTTTTTCGTTCTTTCTTAAGGACCTCGCTCGCTATGTCAATCGGCAGTGTCACGTAAGCACGCATTTGTTCCCGGCTGTTTGGCTTGGAGACCCTGACAATGGTGTCTTCTGCGGGCTCCGCGAGGATACCTCTTCTGACTCTAAGTCCCGAATTTCTATGGTGACATTTGGCCTAAGCTCTCCTACGGAGGCTATCTCTTGCAGGTAATAATAATTATACTAATAATAATAATAACAATAATAACAATAATAATAGTAATAACAATAATAATATAATAATTATAATAATAATATTAATAATAATAATAATAATAATAATAAAAATAGTAATAATAATAATAATAATAATAATAATATTAATAATAAAAATAATAATAATTATAATAATAATAATAATAATAATAATAATAATAATAATCATCATAATAATAATAATAATAATAATAATAATAATAATAATCATCATAATAATAATAATAATAATAACAATAATAATAATAATGATAATAATAATAATAATAATAATAATAATAATAATAATAATAATAATAATAATAATAATTATAGTAATCATAATAATAATAATAATAATAATAGTGATAATAATAATAATAATAATAATAATAATAATAATAATTAATAATAATAATAATAATAATAATAATAATAATAATAATAATAATAATAATAATAATAATAATAATAATAATAATAATAATAATAATAATAATAATACTAATAATGATACTAATAATAATACTAATAATAATAATAATAATAATAATAATAATAATAATAATAACAATAATAATAATAACAATAATAGTAATAATAATAATACTAATAATAATAATACTAATAATAATTATAATAATACTACTAATAATAATAATAATAATAATAATAATAATAATAATAATAACAATAATAATAATAACAATAATAATAATAACAATAATAATAATATTAAAAATATTAATAATAATAATATTAAAAATATTTATAATAATAATATTAAAAATATTAATAATAATAATAATAATAATAACAATAATAATAATAATAACAATAATAATAATAAAAATAATAGTAATAATAATAATACTAATAATAATAATACTAATAATAATTATAATAATACTAATAATAATAATAACAATAATAATAATAATAATAATAATAATAATAATAATAATAATAATAATAATAATAACAATAATAATAATAACAATAATAATAATATTAAAAATATTAATAATAATAATATTAAAAATATTAATAATAATAATATTAAAAATATTAATAATAATAATAATAATAATAACAATAATAATAATAATAACAATAATAAGAATAATAATAATAATAGTAATAATAATAATACTAATAATAATAATACTAATAATAATAATAATAATACTAAAAATAATTATAATAGTAATAATAATAATAATAATAATAATAATAATAATAATAATAACAATAATAATAATAACAATAATAATAATATTGAAAATTTTAATAATAATAATAATAATAATAATATTATTATTATTCATTATTATTATTAACATTATTATTAGTATTATTATTATTATTATTATTATGTGGATGTGGTGACTATACATCCGAACATTGATAAACGGCTTTGAGTTGGGACCAAATTGCATTAAAATGAATAAAACCCAGATACAAACACAGACACAAACCAGGAGAGAAAACGAGGAGAACTACTTCCAAAGTAGTAAGCCTAATTTACCCGAAGGACATCAGCAGTCACAATCGATTCAATCACAGCAGAATTCTGCGAAGACGCAGAAGTCTTCAAGAGAAAAAGCAAAGTCTTGCGCTCACCACCACAAACTCGAAACGGTGAAGAGGGATATAAATTGGGTGCACAGACTTCCTCCACACCGTCGCTGACAAGGCCTATCAGACAACCAGCGAAAGTGACGCCAGTCACCGACCATAGGATACTTAATGGACGCGGCTCACCGAAACAGGAGTTTATAATAAAGATGAGGGCAGGAGAGGATGAAGCACTGGCAAAGTGCCGTGCCACCCTCGAAAAAATGAAACAGGCTATGGTGAAGCAGAAAAATATAAGCGCTGATGTCAAAAATGGAGTATCCGAACTGGACGAACTCATCGGAAGTCTGCGCCGCAACTGGCTTACAGCGGAACAAAAGACCAGCCGCATCAAAACTCCGAAGATGACAGAAGCCCAAACTGACACCAGTGACATCCAGACACCAACAACGAAGGTCA